>CM057454.1:1225115554-1227515554 GCA_016271365.2 Neoceratodus forsteri
ACTGGTGACTGCTAGTCAGAGTGCTCCTGGGGTCATGCTGAGCCTATGTCTGTAAAGGGGCCCTAATCTTATGTTAAGTCTAGAGTTGCCACCTCTGAAAAAGGCAAAAAATGGACCTTAAGCTCCTCCCCCATTTCAGCCCTAAACCACAACTTCTTTTTGGGCCCACCCTATTTCAAAACTGATGACCAACTGAAACCACCACATACATTTACTGTATTAGTGGACATTAAGGAACTGCACCACAACACCACTTACAAATTAATTATATAATAGGTTATTGCACTTAGTTAAAGATTTAAAACACAATTTCATGTTATGGTATGAGCAAAAAGCACAGAAGTAGGATTAAGAAAAGAAATGACATTAGGCAAAATGTACCCATTATTTCTTGTAAAACTACTGTTGCACACATGGGGCACATGCACATATCAAACAAATATTGCACAATTCCTATTTTTAATGTGGAATATATTAAACAAATATTGCACGGGATTCCTAATTTTAATACGGAACATATCAAACAAATGTTGCACATGGTTCCTATTTTTAATGTGGAACACATCAAATAAACATTGCATATGGTTCCTAACTTTAATGTGGAACATATCAAACAAATATTGCACAGGGTTCCTTTTTTTAATGTGGAACATATCAAACAAATATTGCACATAGAAACATAGAATTTGACAGCAGATAAGGATCGCTTGGCCCACCTAGTCTGCCCATTTCCCTACCTGATGGATAAGCTGCAGATTCTAGTTAATCAACAGCTTACTAGCTTACTTCCTCCTACCCCCTCACTAGAATTGCCTTATGTCTGTTCCATTCATTCTTAAATTCCCCCACTGTTCCTGACTCCACAACCTCCTCAGGAAGGCTGTTCCATGCATCCACAACCCTTTCTGTGAAAAAATACTTTCTAACATTACCTCTGAGCCGTCCCTCCTCTATCTTCAAATTGTGCCACCTTGTTCTTGCACATCTCTTTTTCTGAAAGATGCTACCCTCTTGTACTTTGTTAATTCCCTTGAGATACTTGAAAGTTTTTATCATGTCCCCCTCTCCCTCCTTTCCTCGAGGGTATACTTATTAAGCTGCTTTAGTCTCTCCACATATGTCTTCTGGTGCAGACCCTGCACCATTTTAGTTGTCCTCCTCTGAACAGCCTCCACTTTGTCTATGTCTTTACGAAGATGGGGTATCCAGAACTGCACACAGTACTCCAGATGGGGTCTCACCAACTGTCTGTACAGAGGGATAACAACTTCCTGTTTTCTACTGTTGATGCCTCTCCCTATGCATCCCAGTATCCCCCAGCCCTCCTTACTGCGTACTCACATTGCTTGCCCACCTTTGGGTCATCTGATATAATTACTCCTAGGTTTCTTTCAATTTGTGTTGTTGGAATTATCTCACTCCCTCACTGTGTACTCTTCCCCTGGGTTTTTGTTTATCCAGGTGCATTACCTTGCATTTCCTTGCATTGAATCTGAGCTGCCATATATTTGACCAAACCTTGCCAAGTCCCTTTTCATCCTTTCCACCCCACCTTGTGTATCAACCCTGTTGCAGATCTTTGTGTGATCTGCAAAGAGACATACTTTTCCTTCCAGGTGCTCTCCAATGTCACTTATAAAGGCATTGAAGAGGACCAGTCCCAGTACTGAACCCTGCGGTACCCTGCTAGTTACCCTCCTTTCTTCATAGAAACATAGAAACATAGAAGTTGACGTCAGATAAGGACCGCAAGGCCCATCCAGTCTGCCCATTTCTTTTTCTACCTTATAAATGTGCCATTGGCCTTTGCTCTGTCAGTGACCTATCTATTCATCGTCATTTGTATTGCTCCCTTATGCCTATCCCATGCCTGTTTGAAGCCCTGCACTGTATTCATAGCCACCACTCTTGTGGTAAGCCATTCCATGCATCTCCACCACCTTCTGTGAAAAAGAATTTCCACATTCCCCTTAATCGGCTCCTCTAATCTTCATGCTGTGTCCTCTTGTCCTGCTATTTTTCTTATATTTAAACATGTTAGACTCTTTCACCTTGTTTATGCCCTTAAGGTGTTTTAATGCCTCGATCATATCACCTCTCTCCCTCCTTTGCTCAAGGGTATACATATTGAGCTCCGTTAATCTGTCCTCATATGTCTTCTGATGCAGTCCCTGCACCATTTTGGTTGCCCTTCTCTGGACTGCCTCAATTTGGTTAATGTCCTTGTGAAGGTGTGGCCTCCAATACTGCATGCAGTACTCCAGATGGGGCCTAACCAATGTCTTGTACAGAGGATTATTACCTCTTACGACTTGTGATACCCCTACTAATACACCCTAACACCCCTAGCCTTACCTACTGCTTTGAGGTCTGCTTGATGATTTTAGGTCATCAGTGATGATGATGCCAAGTCTCTTTCTTCCTTTGTGACTGCTAGCAACTCCCTCCCAGCCTATAAGTGGCTTCAGGGTTTCTCTTCCTATGTGCATGATTTTGCACTTTGCATTAAATCCCAGTTGCCACTCTTCTGACCATTCTGCTAGTTTATCAGATCTCTTCTCATTCTGCCCACCCATCTGGATCATCTCTCTTTTGCAGATCTTGGTGTCATCTGCAAACAGACAAGCCTTTACCTCTAGTCCATCTCAAGGTCACTAATGAAGATGTTGAATAGGACTGGCCCCAGGACTGATCCCTGAGGTACCCCACTTGTGACTTGCATCTCTTCTGACTGTATACCATTTACCACCACTCTGTTTTCTGCCAGTCAACCAGTTTGCCACCCAGTTGACCAACTTCTGACCCACCCGAGCCTACCTAGCTTATTTATCAATCTTCTATGTGGAACAGTGTCAAAAGCTTTGCTGAAGTCAAGGTAGGCGACATCAACTGCTCCCCTTGGTCCACCACTCTGGTTACCTGTCAAGAAATCTATGAGATTAGTTTGACAGGACCTTCCTTTTGTAAACCCATGCTGTCTTGGATCCTGTGCCCCTATGGATTCCAGGTGTTGCACTATCCTTTCCTTAAGGAGAGCCTCCATAATCTTGCCCACTACTGAGGTAAGACTGACTGGTCTTCACTGTGGACTCCGTTTATTATTACCTTTTGCATCCTGTTGTCCAGCCAGTGTTTTATCCAGGCTACCAGGCTGGCTAACTTGTATATTAACCTTTTGTGTGGGACTGTGTCAAATGCCTTGCTAAAGTCTAAGTAGGCAAGATCCACAGCCCCTCCCTGGTCTACTACTTTGGTCACCAAGTCAAAGAAATCTATTAGGTTTGTGTGACATGACCTTCCTGCTGTGAAACCATGCTGCCTTGGGTCCATACCTGTCAACTGTCCCAAATTTTCAGCGACATCCCTGATTTTGCCTCAGAATTTTACTCTGTCCCTTCTAAAAAGTACATTTCTAGGACCAAACAGTGAGGGTTGTAAGCACAAGACAGTGTCAAACATTAAAGTTACACACTTGTTCTTCCTTACAAAATGCATTTTACACTAAGCCCCTTAGTCTAGCAGCTTCCTGCATGGATATCACCCATTTTAAAGATGTGTCCCTGATTATTTTTAAGCCTTGTCCATAATTTATGAGGCAGGAGGTTGAGAGGTATGCTTGGGCCCTGTGCCCCACTGGCCTCTAGGTACTCAACAGTTCTTTCCATCAGAAGTGATTCCATCATTTTCCCTACCACTGAGGCCAAACTAACTAGTCTGTAGTTTCCTACCTCTGCTCTGCTCCCACTTTTGTGAAGTGGAATCAAAACCGCCCCCCTCCAGTCCTCAGGTACCACCCCATCCTCATATGATTTGTTAAAGAGAGTAGACAGTGGTGTTACCAGTTCTACCCTTAGTTCTTTTAGAATCCTGGGGTGAATCCTATCAGGCCCCATTGCTTCGTCCACCCTCAGTTTCAAGAGTTCTTTCAAAACACTTTCTTCTGTGAATGGACTAGTATCGACCCTCCTATCCAGAGTGTTTCCCTTGTTTGGTTTAGGTACCTGCCCCTCCTCTTCCGTTGTGAAGACTGAGCAGAAATACTCATTCCGTATCCCATCTTTTTCATTGTTACCCTCTGCCCACATTCCCTCCCCTTTATTAAGTCTCTGTATCCCTCCCTTGGTCTTTCTTCACTCCCTAATGTACCTATAAAAGGTTTTATCCCCCTTTTTAACAGAGTTGGCTGTCTTTTCTTCAGTTTATGCCTTTGCTATTCTGACTGCCTTCCCTGCCTCCTTCTGCTTTAACTGATAAAGTTCTCTGTCCTGCTCCTTCTGTGTTTCCTTATATTTCCTGAATGCTATCCTTTTCTCCTTAACCTTCCCTTCCACCTCTTTTGAAAACTGTAGTGTTTTTTTTCTTTCGTTTTGTTTTGTTGATTTGCTTCTCACAAAGGCGTGTTGCCTTTGTGATGGCTATTTTGATTATTCCCCATTGTTCCTGCACCCCTCCTTCATGCCCATTTGCTATTGCTTTTCTGGGGCACTCTCTCATTTCCCAAAGTCAGGCCTCCTAAAGTCCAGTACTCTTGTTTTTGTATGGTTTGACTCTAGGGCTGTGTTTATTGTGAACAGCACTCTTTGGTGGTCACTTGTTCCCAGATGGCTACCCACTTCTAAATCTGAGATCCTTCCTCCATCCCCATTTGAGAGTACCATGTCTAAGATTGCTCCCTCCCAAGTGGGTTCTAACACTAGCTGTGTGAGGCATGACCCCTGTAGGGCATGGTTCCTATTTTTAATGTGGAACTTATCAAACAAATACCTGTACTGCACATATATTATTCCTATTTTTAAACTGGCAGAACTGGTACTTGTTTGGCACTTATTGTCTCATCATTAACTTTAGTGTTCACTGGCACTGTACGTTGAATTTGTATTTTTTATTTGATTTTGCTGCATCTAACAGCTTTACATTGTTTTATAAAGGCATGGAACTGTGAGCAGCTATGTTCAAAGTTCAGTTTAATCGACAGTTCAGCCTTTACTAAACTGACAGACATACTGTTCCTCTCATATGTCCAGCAATTTTCCATGATAGAAAAAATCTCTTTCTACAAAGCTGTTGCTGACAGGTTTTGACAACACAAACTGTATCAGCAGTAGAAGTGTTTTATATGCTGATGCCTTGGCAAAAAAAAGTTACCCATTTGTCTGCTACAGACCTTGTCATACCACTCTGTACTGGCAGTGCATTACTGAGCAGACAGTAACCTGAATAAAAGTGCATCCATGTCAAAAATGCTTGTGGGCTGCAGAACTTCTGCACAGTGGAGCAGCTCATTCCATGCCATTTCTGGCTTGCTAAGTGCCAAGATCTGCATCCCCTGAAGAGGACTTGTTTCAGATTGGAACCATTTTTCACAATATGTAATGGAATGACTGCAAAATCCACAGAAGTCTTAAAATGTTGACTCTGATGTTTCCTGAAAATGTCTGCATTGCAGCAGTCGTTTTGTAGCCAAAAATGTTGTCCTTCAGTCTTTTCTCCAGTTCCTGTTTTAAGTTATGTATTATGCCATACAGCTATGTACTTGTCACTGTTTTGCTCCCTAGCAGTGCTACTGATTTGTTGAAAATGCATATTGTATATTGCAGGAAATGGATATAGCACTCTGTACCCATCTTCATTTTCTGCAGTGAACCTCCAAATGGCAGGATGGCATTCATTTGAACCCTAGCTGATGAATCACAGAATCACAGAAATCTGATGGCAGAAAAGGACCACACCGGCCCATCTAGTCTACCCTTTATATCCTCCCTTTCCTCCCTCCTCCTTTACTATTCACTCTGAATTTCCCCCTCCTCCCAACCCCATATGTCTGTTCAATGCTTTCTTGAATCCCCCACTGTTTTGGATCCCACTTCCTCTGGCAGCCTGTTTCAGGTCTCCGCCACCTTCTCTGTGAAGACCTGCCCCATTAAATTGCCTCTGTATTTCCCTTCTTTCCAATTTGAGGGTATGCCCCATTGTATTTGCTCCCTCCTTCCTTTTGAATAAGCTCCCTTCACCTTATTTATCCCCTTCAAATACTTAAAAGTTTCAATCATGTCCTCCCTCTCTCTTCTAATCTCTAACTGGTTTAGATTCAGCTCCCTCCACCTCTGCTCGTATGTTTTTTCCCTTATCCCATGCACCATCTTTGTTGCTCTTCTCTGAACCCTCTCCATCATCTCAATGTTCCTACATGGGTGCAGTCTCCAGAACTGCACTCCATACCCCTGGTGCGGCCTCACCATTGTTTTGTACAGCGGCATTATCGCCTCCCTCCTTCTTCTAGTTATGCCCCTTCCAATGCAGACCAACATACTATTTGCCATTCCCACCTCCTTGTTGCACTGTTTCCCCACCTTAAGATTTCTCTATATAATAATCCCCAAATCCCTCTCCTGCTCTGTTTCCTTGATTCCCTCTCCCCAAGAGGATAAGCTGCTAGAATGTTTTTCTACCACAGGTGCATCACCACACACTTTTTCGCATTGAATTTTAGTTGCCAGGTTTCTAACCATTTCTCCAGCTTCTCTACGTCTTGTCTCATGGCCTCCACTCCTCTTTGGATGTCTGCCCTATTGCAGACCTTTGTATTGTCAGCGAATAGGCACACCCTACCCTTCAGTCCTTCTGCTAGATCACTGATATAAATGTTAAAAAGTAGGGGTCCCAGTACTGACCCCTGAGGCACCCCACTAGTTGCTGCATTTTCCCTAGAATGTACCCCATTTACCACCACAGTTTGGCTCCTTCCCATCAGCCAGTTTTCCACCCACCTAGTAACCCTCTGGCCCTCCCCTAAGCTCTCTAGATGATTTACAAGCCTTATGTGCAGGACGGTGTCAAAGGCCTTACTGAAGTCCAAATAGGCCATGTCCACAGTCCCTCCTTGGTCCACTACCTGCGTCACCCAATTGAAAAACTCTATCAGGTTGGTGTGACATGACCTCCCATTTGTGAAGCCATGCTGCCTTTCATCCTGCATTTCATTGGCCACCAGATATTCCACCACCCTTTCCTTCAGTAATGTTTCTATTGCCTTCCCCACCACTGAGGTGAGACTGACAAGGCATTAGTTTTTGACCACCTTCTTGCTTTCCCCCTTATGTAGTGCTGCCACCTCCACCCTCTACCAGTCCCTGGGTACCCTCCCTGTATACATGGACAAGTTAAACAGTCTTGTCAGAGGTGGTGCAGCTCCTCCTTCAGCTCCCGGAGTACCCTTGGGTGCAAGCCTTCCAGCCCCATTGCTTTATCCACCTTTAGCCTGCCCAGTTCTTCCCTTACTCTGTCTGTTGTGAACACTGTAGACTCCATTTCCCTGCTGTTCCTTCCCTTCCCTTCCCGCTCTGGCCCTCTACCCTCGCCCTCTTTCATGAATATCGAACAGAAGTAGCTGTTTAATAACTCCACTTTTTCAAAGTCCCCCTCCAGTTTTATTCCTCCCCCCCAACCTCACTATTCCCTGATGTGCCTTCCTTCTTTCTCCCACATACCTAAAAAAGATTTTATCTCTCCTCTTGGCCTGCTTTGCTATTTTCTCCTCAGTGACCTCTTTAGCCCTCTTTATCTTTTGCCCTTCCTTCCTCCTCTTCTCTCTGTATGCCTTCCTATCCTTATCCCTTTGTGTCATCCTATTCCTCCTGAATGCCGTTTTTCTCTCCCTGACCACACCCGCCACCTCCCTTGAAACCATAAAGGTCTCCTCCTTCTTCTGTTCTTCTTAACCTTCTTGACGCATATTTCAGTAGCTTTTAGTACTCGTCACTAAATAGCTGCCCATCATTCCACCACATCCTTCATATTTCCCAGCCTTGACATTTCTTCCCCAGTTATCCTCTTCATTCTGTTAAAGTCTGCTTTCTTGAAGTCCATTACCCTAGTTCTTGTCCTGTTTCCTTCCCTCCCCATTTTTACACTGAACCTTACAGCCATGTGGTCACCTGTACCTAATGATTCCACCACCTCCACCCTGTCCCCATTTGTGAGGAGTAAGTACAGCATGTTATCCCCCAATGGGCTCCCTTACCCATTGTTGCAGTAATACCCCTTGTAGTGCCTCTAAGATCCCCCTGCTCCTAGTTGATACCACTGTTGGGATCTCCCAGTCGATGTCAGTGAGGTTTAGGTCCCCCACGAGCAGAATCTCCCCTTTTGGCACCATCTTTGTCACAGATTATATGCGTTGTTTATCCCCTCTTCCCCTGCGTAGGAGGTCTGTAAACTACCTCCACCCTCAATGATTTCCCATTTCTTTTGTCTAAAGTGACCCACATTATCTCGGTTTCCTCTTCCTCTTCCAGTCCCTCCGTGGCCCCAATTTCTTCATTGAAGTATAATGCTACCCCTCTTCCCCTCTTCCCTGCCATATCTTTCCTATACAGTCAGTAACCAGGTATGACTGTCTGCCAGGCATGATGCTCAGTCCACCAAGTCTCACAGATTGCTACTATGTCATGACCCTCTTCCACCATGGTGGCCTCTAATTCCCCTAGTTTATTCCCCAAGCTCCTGGCATTTGTTGCCAAACCCCTCCACCATGTAGCCCCATCTTCCCGCTCCTCCTCTTTCAATCCCTCCCTGTTGTTGCATGTTACCTTCTTTTCATCTTTGTCCCGGGGGGGGGAGGCTGATAGCCTCCCAGTTGTTCTACCTGTATGGGTGGTCTTTTCTTTAACCCCCTGATTTAGTTTAAATTTAACTTTCTTACTATAAGGTCCTCCAGGTTGCTCTTTAGTACAGCATCTCTTCTAAGCTCAGGTGCAGCTATCAGGGCACACAGTCCTCTTCTTCCCACGTTGAACCCCAGTCACCTATCAACCTCAAACCCATCTGCCTACACCATCCTTTCAGCAACTGATTGAATTCCACTATGTTTCCTTCCTAAGTGTGTTTGCTCTTGGTACAGGCAACACCTCTGAGAAGGAAATGGAAAGGAAAACCATGTCACTGCAGAATCTAGCAAGTTCCTTGAATCTTGCCTGTATCTCTTTCAGGCTGCTCCCCTCCAGGTCATTGGTGCCAAGGTGAAACATTAAGTGCGTTCTCCCATCTTGATGCTTGCCCCAAGGTGGTATATTGTGCCTCACCTCTAGTGCTGTCAGTTCTGGCATACACTGAACCCATATTGCACTGTTTCTTTGCTCCCTTCCTCCCCCATCTGATTCCCTTTGTAATTGAGTCCCCTATGAGTGCCACCTTTGTACTCACTTCTTCCTGAATGTTCTTTTGGTATTAAAGCTTATACCCTAGTTCATGTCTCCTCTTGGCCACCCTAATTCCATTTTCCACATTGTCCTTGCCCTTTTTTGGATTTTTGCACTCTCCCATTTCAATTTCCTCTCC
Organism: Neoceratodus forsteri; assembly: GCA_016271365.2. NCBI lineage: Eukaryota > Metazoa > Chordata > Ceratodontiformes > Ceratodontidae > Neoceratodus > Neoceratodus forsteri. The sequence continues at coordinate 1,225,124,891 of CM057454.1, forward strand.
TCCTCTTCCCCCCTTGGACTTTCCCTCAGTCCCTCTTCTCCTGTCCATCCTCTTCCCTAGTTCTGCCCCTTCCTTGTGCTGTGTGGGTACACATCCACTGCCTGCATCTCTTTTGGAGCATGCACTACCCCCTTCCGTCTCCCAACTGACACTGTCCTTACTTGGTCCTGATATATTCTGTTTTCCAGATTTCTCTGTGCTCTAGGCTCCCCCCCCCCACCGAGGGAATTATGTTTCTCACCACTTGCTCTGTTTGGATAATTTCCTATTTGTTTGCCTCCCTCCTCAGGTGCTCCTCCCATTTCATTCCTTTCACTTTCTTCATTCCCTATGCACTCCTTTCCGTGGATGACCCTGAAGGTTCTATCTTCACCTCTTTTTGTTTTCCCTGCTTTTGCCTCTACCTCAATGGGCCCCTCTCTGCCTCTTACCCTAAGACCAGTCTCCACTAGTGCCTCACCCTGGTTTGGCCCCAAATCGTCTATCCCCTTTTCTTCCAATTTCCCTGCTCCCAAAACATCTTTCCCTGTCTTTCCCAATTTCCTTGCCCCTGCTCCCTCCTCTGTTGGCTCCTCGCAGCTGCTCTCCTCCACGTCACTCTCCACTTGTATATTGAGGGGTGCAAATCTGTTTTCCTGCTCTGCTCCCATGCTTCTCTTTCCTTTGTTGGTTGTGCCCTTAGTTGATTTCTTCCCCCAAGTTACAGGTGTTTGCCTTCTTTTTTCAGAACCTACTACCTTCCACACCTACTGACCCCTTGTTTCCTCTTTACTTCCTGTCTCAAGGCCCCTTGTCTTCCTCCTGGTGATGGCGCTATCTTCTCCCAGCATTCTGATGTATCCACTGGACTTCCTCCCATCCTCATTCCGCCAAACCTTTGTGTTCTAAACCCGTGTGCCTAATACCCCAGTGGACCTCCCTGTTTTCTCCATCCCCTGCCCCAGCTGGTACAGTCTCTGTTCCTCCACTCCTCCTCCTCCCCATTGTCCCCCCTCACTTATTACCCACCTCAACCACCCCACTTTCTCCCTAAGCTGTGTAAGCTGTGTGCATACTGCACCCTCTATACCCTACAACTCTACCAAAGAATCCCCCTCTTTTGCTGCCCCCCCAGCTGTGCTGCCTTTCCATTGGTAATGCCTGCCCTACCAATAGATTTGGTATAATGCAAGATACATAGCCTATACAGTTCAGTAATAAAATGGCCATACAGTTCCACCACAGTACAAAATGTAGTTCTAGTTCGAGTAGTCTTCTGTCCTTCGCTCCACAATAGCAACTTTACACAACTTCATTAATTTTCTCAAGTACTTTTACCCCCAGATTTCCTCCCGGCCACCTCCCCACCACAACACTTGTGCACAGATCACAATACTGGCAGACTGTCGTGATGTAAGCAATTTCAGCTTCCCCCACTCATGTGCTTGAACCTCCCAGTTTGCCCCTGGCAACCAGCAACCAACAGTAGTACCCTATTCCCTCCAGCAGTGCTACCCAGCTAGTTAAATCTCCATCTCCTGCTGACCCCTTGGAATTTCCATCAGTCCAGTTCCTTTTAAGCTTCCCTTGTTTGCAGTTCAGGTAAATCCGCAATTACAGCTCCTTTTCAACAATTTCCACAGACCACTTCAGAGTTTTGTTCAATCGTTTAGATTAGATCTGAGTAGAAGATCAAGCAGTCCCAGTAAATTGTTCACAATTCAGTACCCTGCTCACCCAGCTTTCCTCTTTGTCCCTGGCCACTCCCCATTTTCTTCTGCTTTGCTTTCTCCTCCTCCATTTAGCTTGCTTCTCCTCCCACCAGCATTTAATAGAGGCTGGGGTCGGGGAGGGTGGGTGGAAAGAAACAGCTCCCCCTCGCCGGACAGCTCCCTTGGCCTGGCTCCAGCTTTTTAAAGCCTGGCTGCACTGCTGCCTCCTGCCCTGATTGGCTGTCTGTCTTCCTGTGCCACCTATGCAGCCAGTCAGGGGTGCCCTCACTCTCTCTGTGGCCTCCTTGGTTTTCACTGCCAACTGTGGGTAATCCCCTCCTGTTGCTACTTGGATCACTGCCCAAGTCCTTTAGTCCTGCCACTGATGTGGTCCATCTCCTCCTCTTGCCACCGACTGTGGCAAAAAAAGAAATGGTTCCTCCTCGTCACACAGCTCCCATGGCCTGGTTCCAGCTTTTTAAAGCCCGGCCGCATTGGCACCTCCTGCCCTGATTGGCCAGCCATCTTCCTAGGCCACCAATGTGGCCAATCAGGGGCACCCTTGTTCTCTCTGTTGCCTCCTTGGTTTTCACCACCGACTGTGGTGAACCTCCTCCTGCTGGTGCTTTTTCACTGCCTGGGTTCTCTAGTCCTGCCATAGATGCAGCCGATCTCCTTCTCTTGCCGCCGACTGCAGCAAAAAAAGAAATAGCTCTCCCTCATCACACCACCAGGATTTAACTGTAGGCCAGCACTGGAGGAGCCTATTTATTGCTGGCAGGAGAGAAAGCCACCAAGTGACCACATGGTGTAGCAGATCCTTCCATTCCAGCTCAACAAAGGCAAACATTTATTTTAGCTCATGTATATTCTTAGCAGAGCTGAAATAGTCATTGTATACTCCTTTTAACAAGTTTTCCATATCATACCTACCCAAAGCCTTACTGGAATTCCTGACACATTTATGAATGACATGGCACAGGCAATTGGCAAACACAAGGTGGGCAACTTTTGACATTAAGTTTTGAAAAACTGAATGATGTTTCCCATAATTTACAGAGGCATTGTCCACAGCATAGCTTGACAAGTGTTCAAACTTTAAACCACTGCTGGTCAGGGATTCAACCGTTTTTGCCATGACAGCATCTGCAGTTTCATTGTGATCTTCTTAAGAGTCCAATAGTTTTTGTTGAATCCCCTTTTTGGGATCAAAGTACTGCACAGCAACTGGAAATATTTTTTTATTGCCTTTATTGGAAGCATCCAATGCAGTGGAGTAAAATCAATTGTCCAGTTCTTGTAACAGCAACTCCTCCCCAAAAGGTGGCAGGACATTGGTAACAATGCTCTCTGCCTTTGTTTGTCCACAACTCATTTTGGATGCAATACAGTATGCGCCAGTTATATCTGCTCCGTTTCTACTGGACATCCGCTTCTAACGGACGTTTTACGTTTTACAAATGCCTGGCGCTATACTTTCAATTATAAAAATATCAGTTAAAACAGACCTTCAATTCCGGCAGTAACGGCCACCAGAGCCATTTGCAGAGTCATTTGCAGTACTAATTAGACTGTTTGAGACCCAGTAAGTAATAATTCTAAACTCAAACTGTTTAAAATTAGTCATATTTTATTGAAAGCATATTCATGAGCACTCTGTAGACTTTATTAAAAACGAACTGGTCCAACTTACACGCATAGTATTTTGTTATGAGCCAGACTGTTTTGGGACCTAGCAACCACCACTACTTGGCATAAACCTTTATTTAGAGCTAGTTGCAGGCATATTTGAATCATAATACTGTATAAGCATGTTTCAGCATTTTGCTTACAGCAAACACCAGACCAGAGTCTGAACGAGTACCATCTGCAGTGATACACTATTGTTTTTTCTTTTCACTGCCATGTTGATGTACCGGATGCCGCTTGTAATGGACAGATTGCTTATTGTCAAATCAGTCCGTTACAAGCGGCGCATACTGTACTTGAGGCTGTGTAGATCTGCTGGGCTATCTTCATTCCGCAGTCTATGGACAGGTAGGAGTGATGATGCTGGACTCCATGGTATAGTTCTGTAAGTTTGGCTGCCATCACCTTATTACTTTCAGAACTATTTTCTGTAACAAAAAAATTCTACATAACATGATTTTCTTTCCTAAGGTGTGTCAGCTGCTGGTGTTTTTCATTGTTTCTGTGGTTCTTCACTGCAGCCTCTCAATCCCACTTCACTGTAAAAGCAGAGCCACAGACGGTGCATTTGGTAGCATTGTCAATTCCTGGTCCTGCAGATCTGATCCATGAATACTTGCTTTCCCACGTCTTGTTGTAGCAATGAAATATTTTGGCCTTCTTAGCAGGACTACTACTCCTTTCTTCATCACGAATGGATTGGAATCTTTTTCCACTGACTCATTTTTCTGTTAAGCAGAGTAGAGAGGATAACAAAGAGCAACAAAACAGTGTGTGGTGGCCACTGTCGGAAGTTCCAGGACAGCATGGTATCACAGGTTATGTCCATTGGCAGCACAATAGGAACATTCTGCTGTAGTATATCCGAGATTGCAGTGAGTGACATGCCATTGTGGTGGAGCAGTCAGACTCAGTGAAAATAGTTGTCCTCCTTGACTTGCCAGTATCAATAACAGACAGCAAATAAAAGTTGCCAGAGCATCTCAGAGAAGGAGAATCAGCATTTATATAGCATGTTTCATACACAGTGCACCCTAAAGCACTTTAAAAGCAATGCTAGACTGGTGGTGAAGTGACTGAATGTGTAGTGGCAACCATATCACACATCAGCACCCACACACAGCCTGGATAATTGCATGAACCAGTTTTATGGGAAGGGGAATATTGGCCAAGACACTGGGAATAGCCGCTACTCTTTGAAAGAATGCCATGGGTTCTTTTACTTCCACCTGGACACCAACCAGGACAGCACCAGGATGGGTTGGAGGGACCTCAGTTTAACGTCTCATCCAAAGTACAGCACACCCCAACAGTACAGCACAGTACCCTCTAATACTGCACTTGGGTGACAGCGTTTTTAAGGTACAAGTCCAATCCTGCTGTGGGATGAGAATCCACAACCTTCTGGTCCAGAGGCGGATGTGCTATCAACTGAGCAAATGTTGTACACATCCCATAGGTATTTTTTGAGTATAGTTTTGCACTTCTAAGCCAATATTGAAAGAACATATACCAAGGGATGGCTTCTTAGAGGGGGATGAAGAACACATAATTTGACCTGGTCACTTAATAATCCATTATCAGGCCCCAAGGTTCGTAAAGGTGGTAGGGAGGGAACAATTTTTACACCTTGATATGACCACCAGCAGTCCTTTTAGGGTCTATCCAATATTCTGATATGTTTGTGACCTGTTTTGAAAAATTAATAACCATTCACTAAAATACCACCAACAGCTTAATCTGGTTCAAAGTCAGTTGGCATTCATCTGTAACCCCCTCCCTCGGGTTGTGCCTGAAAATAGGCAGAATTTGTCTAGTGCACTTACCTGGTCAGCAAAAACTAAATAAATAAATAAATAAAATAATTGTGTTGCCTTTGTAACTATCCTGAATCTCTCTCTCCTCACCAGTTGCTGCTTTCTCTTTTCATACTGCGGCCAGTCCATTCAGATTACTAGCATGGAATGATGTTATTGATGCTTATTTAGTTAAAAGTTGATAACTGGGATAGGTGCACTGAGCCGAAGCTCACTTCCAGGTACAGCCTGGGATAGGGGTACAAATGACACAGAAAATCACAATATCGAGCATTAGTATACAATATAGTAGAACACAGGCAAGAGACTACAGGAATACTTACAACTTGCAAAATAATACACTTGTGTAGCAGTTTACATGAACATATAAGAGAAAAGAAATACACTGGGAATTCTGGTCTGTGCCGGAGGTTAGGCCTTGAAGTGAACATTGCAGTGGACACTGATAAGTGCACTCCATTACTAGGCATGGGGCACAGAGGCAGCTGAGAGTGCACAAGTAAGTGCTACCAGGAGTAAGAGAGCAGGGGTGGCCTTGGTTTAGGGATGGTCCGGGATAACAAGGGTATCAAGAGGTTAAGGAGGGTGGCAACAATGACAAGGAGGGGAGGGGAGATGCCTGAAGTGCTTTTTGATGAAGAGGGTGGTAGGTAAGCTATGTATGGTAGAGGGAAGAGAGTTTCAGAGGACAGGGAGCCGATGGGCAAAAGCCATTTTATCAGCTAGTGAGCGTGTTGTGGCCAGGGCGAAAGAGCGGTAGTCATGAAAGTGCAGGAAGTAGCCTGTATTTGGAGCAAGGGCTAATAATAAGAAAAGGTAGGGGGGAAGGGAGTTGAAACAGAACTTAGCTATAAAGATAGCACAATGCACCAGGTACCAATTAGAGAGGAAAGGTAAGGAGATGGATTGGTACAGGAGACAGTGATGAGTGTGATATGGGGGATTAGAGGCAAATCTGCAAAAGGCATGGAATAGCAGGTCCAGTTTTCAAGAGATGTGTGTGGTGCTGAGCTGTAGACTACATCGGCATAATAAAATGAGGGGAAGATAAGCTTAGAAATTAGCTCCCTCCAGCTGGGAAGGGAGACGCTGTCCTTGTGCCTGTAAAGCATTCTTAATTTAGGTCACAGTTTGCTGTGGATCGAGTTCCAATGTAAGTAGAAGTCCAATTTGGGATCCAACAAAATACCCAAGTATTCGAAAGAGTCAACTACCGTAATGGTAGAGCCATCAAGGGCATAGAAGGAGGGGGCTGCTGCCATTTTGACTAATTTCTTGGCAGTCCTGAAGGCCATGGCAACCCTTTTCTTCATGTTGCATTTAAGCGATTTGTTATTGAGCCACTTTAAGGTGTTCAGGAAGTTGGTTTGGAGGATAGGTTTGAATAAGGCATGGGAAAATTATGGTGTCATCCACATGCATTTTCACTTGGGAGGCAGAGCAGGCTAATGGGAAATTGCTCACGAATATTGAAAATAGGGTGGGTCCAAGGACTGACTCCTGTGGGACACCAGCCAGGATGGGAAGAGGAGCAGATTTTGTTTCCCCTAAATGAACGATTTGAAACCTATCTGATAGGTGGGCCTTGAACCAGTTGGAGGAGGTAGGGGAGAGCACAATGACTGTAAGGTCATCGAGAAGTAGTTTGTGAGCAACAGAATCGAAGGCCTTGGCCAGGTCTATAAATATGGCAAGCATCAGATATCCCTGAGATGTGGTTGGTGAGGCGGAGAAAGGAGGAGGATGTGGAAAGAAGGTGACGGAAACCAGACTGGAAGGGTGTTAGAGTATTCATAGAGGTGAGGAATGAGTCTAATCTTTTTGAGCGAAAGGATTCCAGGATTTTAGAGAGAGAGAGAGAGAGAAAGAGAGAAATAGGCCTGTAGTTGTCGGGGAAGGTTAGATCATCTCCCTTCTGGAGCAGGATGACTTTAGCTAGTTTCCAGGCCTCAGAGTGCCCGTGGAGAGGAAGAGGTTGAAAATGTTGGTGATTTGGTAAACTGTGGCATGTGCAGAGATTTTTAGGAGGATGGGGTTATCCCATCTGGACTCTTTTTGGAGGAGTTCAAAGCTTTGAGGGCACAGAGCACCTCTGAAGGGGTCATTGGGGAATGTACAGCGGGCTGTGGAATGGAAGAGTGGGGACTGTAGTGGGAGGGGGTGTGCAGGAGGGATGTGAGTGCGAATCAGCCCAGCCTGGGGGGGCGTCCTGTGGTCTGCGAGGGAGGGAGAGCTGGGAATGTGATGACCCTTGGGGCAGGGTACAGGTCATGAAGAAGAGGTTTATTGAAGAGGCCACTGCACTGGAGTCATTGTCTGTAGGATCGGAGCTTGGCGAGTTGAACCAAGCAGAGAGTGGAGAGTTTTCCAGAAGGCAGCTGGGGAGGTCTGACAGTCCTCAAGTTGGTGCTTAAAGAAGCTAGCGTTAGTGGAATGCACAACCTAAGTGCATGCATTCTTCAATGATCTGTAAATTTGTAGGTCAGAGGCATTGGAGGAGACTTTGAACACTTCCTAGGCCTGGCTCTGGCTCTGAAAAGATTTGCAAGGTGAGGGGAGATTCAGGGATGGTGCCTACTTTTTTCAGGAGGGCATGGGAGTTACAGATCTCTAGGAAGGTGGAGTTTAAGGCAATCAAGGCAGAATCAGTGTACAGGCCAGCGAAGACACCTGTCCAATTGGCCAGGTAGAAGTCTGATAAAAAAGCCTGCTGATTGAGGGACCTTATGGGTCTGAACCACATATATTTGGGTGGGGCAGGCAGAGGACAGTGCTTCCTGTGGCAGAAGGTGATACAGTGATCACTGAATATGTCAGGGAGGGTGCCAGCTGAAGAGAATTTCTGAGGGTGAGTGGTTAGAATCGAGTCCAGTAGTGAGTGGTTAGAGGAGTTGGGGTTGAGTCTGGTGGGGGCTGTGATGAGTTGGGTGAGATTGAGGGCCTCAGACTCTTGGGTTGTGGCTATAGAGTTTTGGATTAGTCAGTTAGTGTTGAAATCACCCAGGATTAGGAGCTTACCTGAGACAGCTGTAGAGGTTAGGGATTCTAGTTTGGAGACCAGAGTGGTGGAAGAGATACTGGGCGGTAGCAATACACAAGGGGTAATGAAGAAGGAAGACCAGCTTGGCAAGAAGGATTTCATGTGATTTGGGAATTACCCCCTGGGAGACTGTAGAAGCATGTAGCGACTTGTGGACATAGATTGCAACACCACCACTGTGCTTACATCAGTCTTGTCTGAAAGAGGAATACCCTGGGATAGCAATGGTGGAGTCAAGGACTTTGGCAGAAAGCCAGGTCTCTGAGATGCAGAGACTGTCAGGGGAGTTTAGGGAGATCCATGCCTTGATGTGATCAAGTTTGGGCAGAAGGCTCCTTGCGTTGAGGTGGTAGATGTCCAACCCATTTGTGGCGGGAGGCTTGGAGACAACGGAGTTGGGCCCAGGCTTGAATTCACTGCCCCCCACCAAAAGGAGCAGGGAAACCAGGAGGCGGTAGGGGTGTATCAGATGTGAAAGCTGAGGAGGGAGGCACTGGATGGTGTACAGTGACAGATCTAGGATCTAGGAGATGGTGCTCATGGTTGGTTAGGAGGCCGAGCATAAGGGAGCTGAGAGTGTTTGAGTCCCACCTAGCTTGGGGGCGGGCACAAGTCATCATAGAAGTTGAACAGATCTGCCTGGTTGCGCAAAAGAATTGAGGTGGAGAGGTCAGTTAGCAGGAGGGTGCCATACAGAAGGACAATGACAGCTAGTGGGAGAGTGGGCTTCATTTTGCAAAAAGATGTAGTAGGATAAGAAGAGGGACATTTCTAGATTGGGGAAAGGAGGGCAGTAGTCTGGCTGACAGGCCAGTCATGCCCCTAATAAGTTTGGTAAAATATCTCGTCGAGATACACAACTATGAGCAGTCGGAGGAGTCAGCTGAGTATCACAGGTCCCTTTAAGGAGAGGTCTATAGTGGAGAAAACAGGATAGGGGAAAGAGGGGAGGCATTTCAGTGGTGGGGGAGTATTTAATAGAGGCTGGGGCCGGGGTGGGCAGGCAGGAGAAAATATTGGGGTTACCGCTAGGTTAGAAATGCCAAAAGCTGTATTTCGGTTTAAAAAATTAAGCACAAAAGTGTTGAAAGCAGTCTTGGGAAGAGGTCAAATCAGGAGGGGGGTGGCCAGCTGCATTGGCCAGTGAGGCACCAGGTCCAGGCTAAGCAGTCAATCAGGAGTCCTCCTGGATAACTGGGGCTTTCCTGAGCTGGAAGCAGGTGTACTTGAGTTTGGTAGTGGACTTGGGAGCGAGGAGCGACTGGCTAGATCCAGGGCTGGTGCTGCAGGCAGCAGGAAGCCTGTTCAAGGGTGGTCCAGTGGAAAGGTCTTCCTAAGAGGGGGGAAAAGGAATGCGGGAGTCAGTAATTATAGCTATGAGCTGCGAAACGAAGGTTGGGTCTAGGACAAGAACAGTGGGCTGTGGGAGGGGGTGCGAGGAAAATAAGAGGATTGAGAGAGAGCAGACAGAGTGGGGGTGGTGAAGAGATGGCGCTGGGGTTTGGTAGACTTAGGAGGAATAATTAACAGGTTTAGGGGAAGGGGAGTTTATAGGGAGAGCAGGGAAAGGCACAGAAAAAGAGAAAAGGAACAATGCAATGGCAGTCCACAAAAATAACACGCTTAGCTAAACTGTACAACACTGCTTTAGCAACTAACACAGTACCATGCAATTTAGAAATAGCACAATATTGGATTACAACTAGGTTAGAAATGCCAAAAACGTGTTCAGATTTAAAATTTAGTGCAAAAGCACTGAAAGCAGTCTTTGGGAGAGGTGCAATCAGGAGAGGGTGAACAGCCGTATCGGCCAATGAGGCACCAGGTCCATGCTAAGCAGTCAGTCAGGAGTTCTCCTGCATAACTGGGGTATTCCTGAGGTGGAAGCAGGTATACCTGAGTTCAGCAGCAGGGCATTGGAGTGAGGAGCGCCAGCTAGGTCCAGTGCTGGTGCCACAGGCAGTGAGAAGCCCGTTCAAGTGTGGTCTGGTTGAAAGGTCTTCCTGAGTTCGGTGGTGGGCTTGGGAGTGAGAGCAACTGGCTAGGTCCAGGGCCAGTGCCACAGGCAGCGGGAAGCCTGGCCAAAGGTGGTCTAGCAGAAAGGTCTTCCTGAGTTCGGTGGCAGGCTTGCGAGTGAGGAGTGACTGGCTAGGTCCAGGGCCAGTAACGGCTGGCTAGATTCAGGGACAGTGCCAGACACTCCTTGCTTCCAAGCCTGGGCTTCCTGGTGCCACAGGCAGTGGGAAGCTCATTCAAGGGCTGTCTGACAGAAAGGTCTTCATGAGTTCAGCAGCGGGCTTGGGAGTGAGGAGTGGCAGGCTAGGTCCAGGGCTCGTGCCGCAGGTAACGAAAAGCCCATTCAAGGGCGGTCCAGTGGAATGGTCTTCCTGAGTTCAGCAGCAGCGACCTTGGGAGTGAGGAGCAGCTGGCTAGGTCCAGGGACAGTTCCACAGGCAGCGGGAAGCCTGCTCAAGGTCGGTCCGGTGGAAAGGTCTTCCTGAGTTTGGCAGCGGGCTTGGGAGCAAGGAGTGGCTGGCTAGGTCCAGGGCCAGTGCCGCAGGAAGCAGGAAGCCCATTCAAGGGCAGTCAGGCAGAAAGGTCTTCCTAAGGGAGTCATGTCATAAAATGTTTTAAAAATATGAAAAGAAAGAACAGTAACCACTGAGTAGGGTTGAACTCTATGCAGATCTAAGATACCCCAAAGCTAGATTGTGTATCAAAAATAGTCAAAGCATATGAGAATATATATGGCATGGAAAAGAAGATGTAAGGACAAGGGGCAACTGACTATGTAAAAAACATTGCCCAGCTCCGTGAAGTGAGTTATGATAACACACCCTGAAGACTTTAGCAGTGTCAGTAGCATAACCTCCAGCTAAGATTTTAAAGCAGTCTGTGAAAAAATAGATACTAATGGTTGAATTCTTATAAGGTGATTAAGAAACAAAAGATGTGGCCTGCTTAGCTAAAAATCCACTATCAGGTCCCAGGGTTATTAATTGAATTGTGATAAAATACTATGAAGACTTTGGCAGTTGCAGTAGCATGGCCCACAGTTTGAGCAGTTAGATTTAAAGCAATGTGTGAAAAGAGCAGATACTAATGGTGGCTTCTTATAAGGTGATTAAGACACAAAATATTTACCCTGGGCAGTTAAATATCCCATTATCAGGCCCCAAGTTTCTTAATGGAGTGCTGATAAAATACCATGAAGACTTTGGAAGTGCAAATAGCACAGCTCCCAGTGTGAACACTTACATTTTAAGCAACGATACCGAAGGATTAAGGACCCCCCTTGTGCAAATTTTTTTTTCCAAACAATATGGTACTTCTGGGGCTAGCTACATCACACACATGCCTCCACACAATGAAACGTGATTCAAACAACCACCCAAGAAAATCTTAACAAAAGGCTATTTATTGCACACAGCATTGTATTAGTTTCTGTAAACCTGTTCTTTCCACCATGAGATTTCCGTAGTTTAATCCCTGCAGCAGGTAATGAATTGAGTCTTTTATTTTCCCTGTAGTCTGATAGTCCGAGTTAAACAAACAGAAAAAATGGGGATACTTCGCATCTGTTGCAAAGGGGTCTATTTTAATGTCCCAGGCGCCCCCCAGGTGCACTGATGAAGCTGTAACTCTAAGGCTATATCACACAACTTTGTCGGAGCACCCGGGGGTTGTTTGGGGGGGGGGGGTGGAGTGCCCCCACAGAAAGAAAGAATAATGTCACAAAACAGGTCCACTTTGAAACATAGAAACATAGAATTTGATGGTAGATAAGGACCACTTGGCCCACCTAGTCTGCCCATTTTCCTACCTAACAGATAAGCTGCAGATCCTAGTTAACCAATAGCTTACTTCCTCCTACCCCCCACTAGGACAGCCTTATGCCTGTCCCATGCATTCTTGAAGTCTCCCACTGTTCTTGACTCCACGACCTCCTCAGGGAGGCTGTTCCATGCATTCACAACCCTCTCAGTGAAAAAATACTTCCTCACATTACCTCTCCAGCCGTCCCCCTCAATCTTCAAATTGTGCCCCCTTGTTCTAGCACATCTCTTTTTCTGGAAGATGCTACCCTCTTGGACTTTGTTAATTCCCTTGAGGTACTTGAACGTTTCTAACATGTCCCCTCTCTCTCTTCTTTCCTCAAGGGTATACATATTAAGCTCCTTTAGTCTTTCTTCATATGTCTTCTGGTGCTGACCCTGCACCATTTTGGTTGCCCTCCTCTGGACAGCCTCCACTCTGTCTATGTCTTTGCAGAGATGGGGTCTCCAGAACTGCACACAGTACTCCAGATGGGGTCTCACCAACTGTCTGTACAGAGGGATAACAACTTCCTGTTTTCTACTGTTGATGCCTCTTCCTATGCATCCCAGTATTCCCCCAGCCTTCCTGACTGCCTTCTCACATTGCTTGCCCACCTTTAGGTCCTCTGATATAATTACCCCCAGGTCCCTTTCTATTTTTACTGTCGCCAGTATCTCACCCCCCATTGTGTACACTTCCCCTGGGTTTTTGTTTCCCATGTGCATTACCTTGCACTTTTGCATTGAATCTGAGCTGCCATACATTTGACCATTCCTCCAACCTTGCCAAGTCCCTTCTCATCCTTTCCACTCCATCTTGTGCATCAACCCTGTTGCAGATCTGTGTCATCTGCAAAGAGACATACTTTTCCTTCCAGTTCCTCTGCAATGTCACTTATAAAGACATTAAAAGGACCGGTCCAGTACTGAACCCTCGGTACTCTGCTAGTAACCCTCCTTTCTTCACTGTGTACTCCATTTACTACTACCCTTTAAGTCCTGTTGTCTCAGCCGATTTTTTATCCAGGCTACCACCTTGGGACACACTCAAGGCTGGCTATCTTGTTATTAATCTTTGTGTGGGACTGTATCAAGTGCCTTGCTAAAATCTAGGTAGGCCATGTCCACAGCCCCTCCTGGTCTACTACTTTGGTCACCCAGTCAAAGAAATCTATTAGATTCATCTGACACGACCTTCCCATCGTGAATCCATGCTGCCTTGGGTCCTGTACCCCACTGGCCTCTAGGTACTCAACAATTCTTTCCTTCAGAAGTGATTCCATCATTTTCCCTACCACTGAGGTCAAACTAACTGGTCTGTAGTTTCCTGCCTCTGTACTGCTCCCACTTTTGTGAAGAGGAATCACATCTGCCCTCCTCCAGTCCTCGGGTACCACCCCATCCTCCCATGATTTGTTAAAGAGAGTAGTCAGCGGTGTCACTAGTTCTACCCTTAGTTCTTTTAGAATTCTTGGGTGAATCCCATCAGGCCCCATTGCTTTGTCTACCTTCAATTTTATTAGTTCTTTCAGAACCCTTTCTTCTGTAAATGGACTGGTACCGACCCCCGTCTTCAGAGTGTTTCTCTTGTTTGGTTTAGGTAACTCCCCCTCCTCTTCCTTTGTGAATACTGAACAGAAATATTCGTTCAGTATCCCTTCTTTTTCACTGTCACCCTCTACCCACATTCCCTCCCCTTTATTAAGCTTCAGTATCCCTCCTTTCATCTTTCTTCGCTCCCTAATGTACCTATAAAAGGTCTTATCCCTCTTCTTAACAGAATTGGCTATCCTTTCCTCGGTTTGGGCCTTTGCTATTCTGACTGCCTTCCCAGTCTCTTTCTGCTTTAACTGATAAAGTTCTCTGTCCTGCTCCTTCTGTGTTTCCTTATATTTCCTGAATGCTATACTTTTCTCCTTAACCTTCCCTGCCACCTCTTTTGAGAACCATAGCATTTTTTTCCTTTGTTGTGTTTTATTGATTTGCTTTACACAAAGGCTTGTTGCCTCTGTGATGGCTGTTTTGATCACTCCCCATTGTTCCTCCACCCCTCCTTCTTGCCTGTTTGCTAGTGCTTTTCTGAGGCACTCTCTCATTTTCCCAAAGTCAGCCCTCCTAAAGTCCAGTACTCTTGCTTTTGTATGGCTTGATTGTATGGCTGCATTTATCGTGAACCACACTGTTTGGTGGTCGCTTGTTCCCAGATGACTACCCACTTCTAAATCTGAGATTCTTTCTCCTTCCCCATTTGAGAGTACCAGGTCTAAGATTGCTCCCTCCCGAGTGGGTTCCAATACTAGCTGTCTGAGGTATGCCCCCTGTAGGGCATCAAGAATGACCCTACTGTTGGATGTGCCTGCAGCAAAGGTGCTCCAGTTAACATCTGGAATATTCAGGTCCCCCATCAACAATATCTCCCCTTTTTCTGCCATTCTAAGAAAGCCTTCTATCATTTTCTTGTCCATTCCTTCCCCCTGAGATGGGGGTCTGTATATAACCCCCACGCGGATTGTGGTGCCATTTCCTGTCTCTAGGGTGACCCAAAGTGCCTCATCTACTCCCTGTTTACTCTTTAGTTCTGTTGCTTTGATCTCTTCCTTTACAAAAAGAGCTACTCCTCCTCCTCCTCTTTTACCCTCCCTGTCCCTCATGTAGATTGTGTATCCTGGTATGTTGACATCCCAGTCATGGTTCTCTGTGTACCATGTTTCTGTGACTGCCACAATATCCAGCCAACCCTCTTCCATCAAGGCCACTAGTTCCGGGAGCTTGTTACACAGACTACAGGCATTGGTACTCATCACCCCTCCAGTTTTTGATAGCCTTACCCCTTTGAGCCCCATTTCTGTCCTTACTGCCTTTGCCTTTTTTTACATTTTAAATCTGTTCTGCTTCCTAATGACTTCTGTACCTCGGTGTTTACCTCACTAATCACCATGTTTTGTGGGAGGAGGCTCGGATTTCCCTGCTCCTTTTCAGTGCCTCCCCCTTGGCTAGTTTAAATGCTTGCCAATGAAGCATTTAAACCACTCACCCAGGATCCTGGTTCCCCCCCTGGACAGATGCAGACCATCACACCAGTATAGGTCTGCATCCCTCCAGGTGGCTCCCCAGTCCCCAATGAAGCCAAAACCCTGAGCTCCACACCAGTTTTTCAACCACTCATTGAATTACCTGGTGAGAAGTGCCCTAGCATCTCCCTTGCCATAGACAGGCAGCACCTCCAAGAAGGTTATCGTATGCGCTACTTGTCTAAGGCCCCTTCCCAACTCTACAAACTCCTCTTGCACTGCTCTGATCCCATTCCTAGCCAGGTCATTTGTCCCCAGGTGGACAGTGACATCCAGCTCCCTCCCTCGTGCAGCTCCTCCCATGATCCTGAGGATTTGCTTCCTGTCCCTCCAAGCCGTGGTGCCAGGAAGGCACCTTACCTCTCTCTCCCCTTCCTCCCCCATTTCTACCCCCCTAATGATTGAGTCCCCTACCAGGAGTTGTTTCCTTCCCCTGTGGGGTCCCATGCCACCCTCCTGTGGGTCTCCTTTGTGAAGGTTCCCAGCATCCTCCTTGGTCTCCACTGCAGGTGTCTCCATAGAGGAACCACTATCCACCAGAAAAGCGAATGAATTGTGGAGAGGTACATCTGGAGGGATGCAGTACAAAAAGAGTGACAGCAGTACAAAAAGTAGCATGTTTTGTGATATATTCTTATTTTCTGTGGGGGTGCTCCCCTTCCCATACCCCCCAGTGCTGCATCAACAAGAGTTAAGACTGTTGAATTGCTGCACAGTGGGCACCACAGAAAACATTATATCAGAGATTAAAATAGAGCCATTTTCATCCTTCTCTGCTAACTTAGCAGTTACCCGTAGCTAGGGTAGTGGTGATAATCTTTTTTCCTAGCACAGTAGCCCCATAGAGCTGAAATATTTGTTTTAGTGCTGTAATACTTGCAGCATATTGAAATATGGTTGTAATACCAGTAGTTTTTTTTGTAATTGGGGGACTCCACCCCCGTTATTGCAAGTTATTGTTTGCAGTGAGATGTTTTAAGCTGGGCATGGACTGGCAACCTCTGCTGTGGTAGGCAGAGAAGTGCGATGTGGATGGCATCTGAAAGTGCCATACTTATCCGTGTGCACAGGAGGGATCCTTAATCCTCCAGCATAGCCGTTTAAGCCAAATACAGTGTGTGTGTTTTTACTTGAGTATGGAAGGATAATTCTGACCAAGGAAGTTGCTAGATCTCAACCAACTTCAAGAGTTTTGCTGTGGCACTGTGCTCATCACATAGATACAAAGCACCAAATACAATACAGTACTTCAAAATGTTTTTGAATGACACAAGAAATGCATTTTTAGGTTTTGGATCAGTTTGTCTTCTTTATGTACTTCTAACAATATCAACAAAGCAAGGAACGGCACGGGGTCAAAATGTCGCATGGCAGAATGCCATGTGGCACAAGCGTGTTGCGTGATTCAGTGTTATTTTCTTTTCTTTGGGGGCTCCACCCCCACCCCCCATTATGGGGGCTGTGCCCCGGACCCCCTACTTGGATTTTAACTCCAGGGGTCCAACTCTGACAGCGAATGGGTCCTGACTCACCATAATGCTGTATGCTATTATGTGCATAACATTATGACCAGGTACGCAAGGAATAACCCCCACCCCCAAAAAAAAAAAAATACTACACTGTGGTACAGCTTTGTTAGTAAATGTAACATACTTGTGGACTGATTTTCATTTCTTTTTTAACTTGCCTCAGCTGAGATGACCATGGGCCATTTCTCTACCATTTGTATTGAAGTGCATGGTGCAGCACCACAAGAGATGCATTCCACCTTCTGAATCTGGTGGTCAGCTTGTTTTGGTCAACTTCACCATTAAGAAGCAGCATGGCAGAGCTGCAGAAAATGCCCCCCCCCCCAAAGCAGAGAGCAGATTTCCCTTCCTCACTTACCTGAAGGGACTTCTGCTAAGACAGACAGCAGTGCCAGTGCATCAGTCCTCACCAGGTGGAAGGAACTGAGATGCCTTTACTACATGGCAACACTTGACTCCCAGCCTGACTGCAGGTTCCCTTCGGAGTTTGCTCCTGCCTGCTGTCCTAAACCCAAGGCTCCGAGTGCATGCACAAAAATTCCAGGCCAGCCACCATGCAACTCAGGGTCCAGTTCACATCTGTGATTTGATTGCCTTCCCACACAATAAATACTACACAACTACAGTAAAATGAGACCTACTCTGTTATTTGTTTCCCATACAGTATGCATAATATAACACACCATACTATTCAAATTGGTGAACTAACCTTACAGCAAGCATTCCTGTTAAATTGAATACTTTTCAAAAGCTATAACATTCTATCATCATGAGACATCATTTCTGCTTGCCCTTTTTGTTACTGAAGTTTGTTTTGACCGGACTTGAAATTACAATCTGTAGTTTCAAGTCCGGTCAAAACGAACTTCTGTAACAAAAGTGGCAAACAGAAATTATGTTTCATGACAGAATTTTATAACTTTTAAAAATACAGTATAAATAATATAACATACCAGACTAAGACTGTTTAAATTGTTGAGCCAGCCTTACAGCATTCCTGTTAAAATTAAGTACTATAGCATCAAGTCCAGCCAAAAAGAGCTTCAGTAACAACAAGTATTTGTCAATGCCAAATATTGTCTTGCAGGCGTTGGCATTGGTAGTGCCGGAGCTAGAGAGATGTATAGTAGGAACTGCAGTGAAGTATGGAACCGATGTCAACCCCACCCCACCCTGCAGAGGCTGACAGGCATTGAGATGTGCCTTTGGGTCATCAGCCATAACAGTCACGCAATTTCACCTCAGCCCTACCCTGCAGACACACCGATAAGTCTTGAGGTGTGCTTTGGAGTGTTCAGGCTTTACACTCACCTCATTCCATAAGGAAATGCACTGAAATGGGTGAGTACAGGAGAAAGTGGATAATTTTGGGGCTGAAGAGTCCAAGGTATACCTCGATGCCAGTCACTGGCTGCAGCGTGGGGGTGGAATGGTATGAACATTACTGTCGACAATCCCAAGTCACACTCCTGATGCCTGTCAGTCCCTATAGGGTAGGCAGTTATGGTCAGAAAGCCTAACACCCTGGGCGTTTCTTGGTATTTTCACTCCAGATTTTCAACATGGGCTTTTTGTGACCCCACTGCAAGAACAGTGACAATATCAGTTTGTTAACTGAAAGGTAATTTTACACAGCGACTATGCCACTTGGCACCACAGGTGTGAAAACACATTTTGAACAGGATATGAAAATGACAGCTTTAATGTTCATGAGAAGGTGTAAAAAAATGATAATGTTGAAAATGTGGAGTGAAAACATAACAAAATTGGTAAAGTCACAAGGGTGTGTAGAAACTGCACAATGTACACCCATAATGCAATTATTTTAGGATTTTTTACACTAGATTTCCAACATAGGCATTTTGGGACCTTCACTTATGAACAGTGGCACTGTGATGTTCTTCATCTATTCCAAACATTGATTTTGCACAGTAACCGCTCCCATTGTGTGCCACAGGTGTAAAAACATGTTTTGGGCAGGATGTGAAAAATGACAGCTGTACTGTTTGTTCAGGTGGTGTGCAAAAATGACAGTTTTGAAGATCTGGAATAGAAATACAAAAAATTGGTGAAGTTACAAGTGTGCACAGAAACTGCGCAATGCACGCTGGTAATGCAATCATTTGGGGAAATCTTTCCCCAAATTTGCAACATGGGCTTTTTGGGACCACTCCTTGTGAACACTGTCACTGTGATTTTCTTAATCTGTCCCGAAGATTGATTTCACACAGCAACCACATCACATGTGTGTAACCCCAAGGGGGCGCTATCCCAAGGGCTACTACCCCTGCCTGTTCCAACTGTAACAGGGTAAGGGGCCTAGATCCATTGGTGGGTGCCTCCACCCAGAGGTCAGGGTTAGGACAGTCATGGTTGACTTGGTCACAGCCCTCTGGGTTACTGCAATCCCCCTTTCTCCCCACTAGTGGCCCACACTGTTCAGTTGCAGTGTCCTTACCATACACACTTACCCCCCAGTTCGGGCCGCTCCGCTTACTCCGGGGACCCCCTGAATAGTAAGGTGCGGTTATACAATAGGCACTGAACAGTAATTCACCATTAATACACAAACCAATCAGTGTACCTTTGCAAACAATCAATCTGATTTATTTGGGGGGGGGGTAACAAGGGCTAGTGGGAATCAAGTTGATTTGCTTACCACTACAATATGTATGTATCTACCTAGGGCTCTGTGCACAGGCTTAACCTATAAGTTACTGTCCCTGGGTACCCAAACCCTAAAGGCCAGTTCCTTGATGTAGCTGGTTGGGGCCCTAACACAGAGAAGACTAAATAGCGCCAGCTGGCTCAGCTAGTGTAGTCAGAGAAGTAAACAGAAGATCCTTCCCTTGCTGGGAGCATTTGACAGGGAGCTATCCTGATTTTAGTACTCACAACTCCAGAAGCTCTCGCACCATGTACAGGACCGAACCTGGAACTCCAACACTTCTCCACACATTTATTTGGAAAGTAACAGAGGAGTACCACATCAGGCAGCATCTTCCAGGGCCCGACCGAACTCACAGCTAAACGGGAGCCTCACCACAGCTTCACTCTTGCTGACAAACCAAACATGATTCAGCAGATTCTCCAGTCCTTTACAGGTTGAGCCTGGTAGGTAGGTGCACTCCTGCACAGCCTCCTCTGACCGCTACCCAGCGGATTTAGTCTAAACTTGCTGGCGATTCAAAACGCCTGACACTGGCCTTACCACGCACTTCCCGCGTGACAACTCAATGGCACAGGAGCCCAGAGCTCCTTCCTCACTCACAGCCACCACGTCTCTGCCCCTTGGCAGTTTGGGCAAAGACTCTTCATTCGGGCGCCACCCAGTCCCATTGGTGGACTGCAGATACCAATCACTTAAGTAGGTCCCTACTGGTGCAAAAGGGCGCCGAGACCCAGAACTTCATTTCTCAGAATTACAGGCTGTCTCCCCTATGGCTAGCTGGCTCCATTATGAATTCTGATTCTGGTTGGCTTACATGATCTTCACTTCAGTGTCCCCCCTTTCCATTGGCCCATCTCGGAAGTTCAGGTCCAAAATGGAGGGCCAAACACACAGAGTCCCAGCTGCATGGAAAGCAGATTAAACAAACTGCAAGTTCACCAATACCCCAAATAATTACAGCCAAACAGTTACATCTGTCAGTTGGGATCCTGTTGCACTTGCTAGTGACTACAGGATGGGGTGATTACACTGCAGCTCAGGTGGGATTCGAGCAGGGGAACACCAATCCCCCCAATACCAACCTGTAACAAGGGATAAAGGAGTTTGTTCCTCTATTGCAACCTAACCTTATTTTGGTCTAAAATATTATGTGCCTGTGTAGTAAATGTTGACCTATGAAGCAGGGTCATATGAGCTTGTAAAGCCATAAAGAGAAGCTAAACCACAGTTGCAATATTAAAGTGCCTTCTGACATTGACTAATCTTTAGTGCTTGTCGTTATATGGACAGACCAAAGAGCTTGTTTGCGCATTTTTAAGCTAAAACTTATCTCTTCCTCCTGGACTTTGGTAACTGGTATTGACAGCTGTTACTAGCCACGTATCTATAATTGTGCTGACCAAGGATGAGAACATGAGATCATACACATTTTTAAAAAACAAGTATTGCCTTATAGGTTGATGTTTATGCTTTTTTTAAACCAATCATAGAAAACCATAAAAAATGATTATGCTATCTTGCACTATTTAAGCAAGCCTGCACTCACTGTTATTTTGAAGAATGTACCACCTGTAACCTCTCGCTATGATTATTACTATAATCATTAAATTCTTCCGCCATCAGTCTCGTTTCTGTTCATCTCATTTTTAGTAACTTATAATTTTACAACTAAATACAACGCCTACACAACCCACTGGAGCCGTCGAGCAGGCAGCTCTTAAGAAAACAGACTGGAGGCTCTAAAAGTACTCACAATGGCTGCTTTTGGGGCAGCATCGCGCCAAACACCCATCAGGCAAGGAGCTACTGGATAGCTCTGGGAAGGCTCTTAAGAACCCCCCATTCATAGGGGGGTTACATGTGTAAAAACATATTTTGGGCCAGATGTGAAAAACAACAGCCATACTGTTCATAAGGAGGTATGGAAAAATGACAATGTTGAAAATCTGGAGTGAAAATATTAAAAATTCTCAAAGTTATGAATGTGCGTTGGAACTGCGCAATGCACACTCATAACACTCATTTTTGGGAATTATTTTCATCAGATTTGCAACATAGGCTTTTTGGAAGCCTACCTCACGAACTGTGACACTGTCATTTCAT
The DNA here is from genome assembly GCA_016271365.2 of Neoceratodus forsteri. NCBI lineage: Eukaryota > Metazoa > Chordata > Ceratodontiformes > Ceratodontidae > Neoceratodus > Neoceratodus forsteri. The sequence continues at coordinate 1,225,146,320 of CM057454.1, forward strand.
TAATCTGACCCAAAAGCTGATTCCACACAGTGACCTCAAAATAACCTTTCAGGACACAGTAATAAAGTGATAGTGACTGAGTTCATGAGGTGGGGTCCCAAGAACCCCATTTTGAAAATTTGGTGCCAAAATTCATAAAAATGGTCAAGATATCCACCTAAGTTGGAAAAACTCCATTTATGCCATTATGCAGCTTACTGGCATTTCTTCAGTTCGTGGTTGGCTTCAAAGAAGATAGGCGTGTTCCCAGTCCACCGAAGATTATAACGCTGGGCTCCAGAGATAAGTTTGGGGTGAGGGGGGGTGTGGGGAGGTGGAGTGTGTAGAGGATGGGTGCAGGTTGGGGGAGGGGGCCGCTGACATCAAGGGACCATTTTCTACTTTACAGGTAAAACAAACAAATTAACATATTGCGGGAAGGTTTTCTTTTTTTACAGGTACATTTGGCATGCTGGGGTGGACTCCAGCATGCCCCCTGCATATTTTTTTGGGGTACTGGAGCTGACAGGGATTTGGCAACCTGTCGGCAAATAAAAAGGGTCTGTGTTGGGAGACATGATGCTGAGGGGATTGGGCACCCACCTCAGCAAACAACTTTTATGGGGGACATTATGCCGATGGGGATTGGGCTTCCCCATCAGCAAATAAACTGGGGAAGAGGTGCATGCCAACGGGAGGACTGGGCACCCCCAATGTCAGCTTTCATGGGGACAGTGAGAGGCAGATGGCGACAGCCGCCACCCTGTTTATTGAAATATTATATCAGGGAACGTGTGCCCTGCAACAAGGGGTTGCTCCCACATTGCAGCGGTGAAATTGTTTCAACTTGGTGGCACACTTTTCAACTACTATCATAGACAGTGTGTGCATGTACTGGTGCCACAGAGACAAGCCCCCAAAAGCAGTGGGGGCACTGGCCTCAACTGGACGGCACCTCCAAATCCTGCTATTTCAAGCTGTCACAATATGTTGCTTGCACATGCACAAGACAGCATAAAAATAGTAAACAGAAATTAAGCTTCGTGATGAAAGAATTTTATAACTTTTGAAAATACAGCATTTTATATAGTATGTAAATAATATAATACCAGACTATTCAAATTGGTGAGCTAACTGGCCCTTGGGCCCCTATTAAAATTAAGTACTGTAATTTCTAGCCTGTCCTCTCTTGCTAAAATAACTGCTGTACTTGCTGTTATGATACGTAAATTAATGTTATAGTTCTGAGCATATACTATAGTGATGGGATTAGGAATCTAATCAAAGTAAAAAAAATAAAATAAAACACAATGGACATTCAAGAAACAGCCTTGTCTGGGAGCCCTGGAAATTCACTGTTAAATTATTAATTTAACTCACTTTAAAACAGGGCAAGCCTACCTTACAAAGTTGATCCTAGTTGTAGCAGAATGTACTTCCTCTATCTCCAGTCTCTTCTGGTAAGCAGCAGTGGTTGTGGGTGCAGCTCTTTCTGATGATGGCTTTTCTTCACCCCATAGTTATTTTGCTTCTGTCCTGTGGTGGTCCCTTAAGATCAGGTAGCAGCAGCAGATATTGTAGATTTGCAGTGGTGGCTGTCAAGGATTGATGCGGTTAGTCAGCCAGCCAGCAGAAGTTGTCTGAGGAAAGAGAAGACAACTAAAAGCAAGGGTATTTATAGCCAGTAGTATGTGTGCCCTTCTTTTGTTTTCTTTCCTGCTGCATATTCATATTTTTCAGGGCTAGACAACAGAAGAATATTATTGGTCAGTAACCTGATTGGCAGAAAATCAGCTAGTCAGTAATGGAAGCCCTTAATTGGTGCGGCTTTCAGTGCCAACTGCAACTGTGAAAAGCAGACCGAACTCCTGGAAGTCTAGCTGGGCAAGAGAGAGACCAGGAAGTGGCCAGGTCTCAGACAATCAAAGGGGGGGGAGGTTGGAAGAGATACTGTGAGAGTGACTGTAAGGAATCTCTGCGCAGTGCGCTGCACATCTCTCTCATTCCATGACCAAGGCTGCTCGGTTATCCTCAGGCTTCAGAGTATACTCGTCATCATCAGACTGTTAAGATATTATTTAAGACTTTGCTGCCATGCCTGCCTTTTAATAAATAATCTGAGGCATGGAAAATAATTTTTTTTTCCTACTCTGTTGTACTGGACCCGGATAACCAGCAGGAGACTCAGGAGTAATTTTTGTGAATATTAATTAGGCAGTATAGACCCAGCAGTATTTACAATTTAATCTAAATTGCAAGTGTGAATAAACTCCGTGCTTAAGTTTATTTATTTTTATGCTGCTTGTTGTCACTTGTGAGTGTGTCCATGTGATTATTAAGTAATTTAAGTAACTGTTTGGTGCAGTGGTGCCATGGCTGCCACTGCAGCGTGGCAGAGGGTGTGGAAGTGATTTTAAGTTTGGAGTGGAAGTTGACAAACCACAGTGGCAGTACACCATGGTCTGCCAGCCCTGTGGGGGAAAACCAGAGCAGACTGGGAGGAAACTGAAGAACCGGACAAATAAGTCAAAAACAGGATGAATTTGTCAAAAACTGGCCAGGTGGCAACCTTAATTGTTAACAGATTTAGAGATTATATTGACATGCTTGTTGCAGGATAGTGATCTGTCTAGGGTTATCCCAAGGTACTTACAGCTGTGGACTTGTTCAAGAAGTACACAGAGACTATTAGAAATGGTGACTTGGGCAGTTTATTCTTGTTACATGGATCAGAGAAGAGCATTTAAGAGATATAAAAGAACACGGAGGGATGAGGATAGGGAGGAATACAGAGAGAAATTGAGGGTGGCAGGTTGTATTATTTTGAAAGTGAAGGCAGATACAGAGGAAATGATAGCCAGGAATGTAATGGGGGCATTCTATAGATATGTCAGCCAGAAAAGGCTATCTAAGCAGTGGATAGTGAGGCTCAAGGGAGGGGGGGTTCCAGTGGAGGGGATCCACAGAAGGCTGTCCTGCTAAATAAGGACTTCTGTTTGGTTTTTATAGAGAAAGGGGAGGAGAAAGGTCCAGATTTGTGTACAAGGGGCAGGAAGGGCTCTTGCCTGTTCATGGTAGAAAGAGTGCTGGAAGAACTGAGGGAGCTGAAGGCGGACAAGGTGATGGGCCCGGATGCCTTGCACCCCAGGGTACTGCGGGAGTTAAGGGAAGAACTAGCAGCACCATTGACTAAACTGTTCAATCTGTCTCTCTACAAAGGCAGGGTCCCTGGAGACTGGAGGAGGGTGGATGTGGTTCTGTTACACAAGATGATCAGCCAGGAGGAGGTGGGTTATTATCATCTAGTCAGCCTTACACAAGTAGGCAGCTAAGTAGGGGGGTAGGAAGCCAAGGGCAGACTTGATGGATCATACAGTCCCTATCAGCCAACAACTTCTGTGTTTCTATGTTATGTTTCCTAACTTGGTTGTGGGGAAAATCATGGAGTCACTGCAGAAGGAAAGACGTGTATTGTACATTACCTTGCAGCCTGTGGTCTCCAGGATGACAGATGGTATGGGTTCGCTGAGGGGCTATCATGTCAGACAAACCTGGTTGAGTTTTTTGACTGGGTGACAAAGGTGGTTGATCAGGAAGAGGTGGTGGATGTGGCCTATTTGATTCCAGCAAGGTCTTCAACACCATCCCTCACAGGAGGCTGCTGAACAAGTTAACAACTAAGGGATGGGTCAGAAGTTGGCTGCATGGGTGGAAAACTGGCTTATTGTCAAATGCCAGAGGGTGGTGGTAAATGGAGTTCATTCAGGAGAGGGAAAGGTGTCAAGCGAGATGCTCCAGGGGTCAGTGATGGGACACATTCCCTTTGACATATAAATCAGTGTTATCTCAGAGGGACTGAATGGGTGGGTGTGTCCATTTGTGGACAATACAAAGACTTGCAATAGGCTAGATGCACCAGGAGAGGGTGGAGGCAATGAGGGTATACTTGAGAAAACTGGATGGGGGGGACGGAAGCTTGGTAGTTGAGATTTATTGTAAAAAAAGTACAGAATAATGCACAATGGACAAAAAATCCATGGGCCACTTACATGCTGGGAGGCAAAAAGATTATGGTTACAAAGCAGGGGAGGGACTTAGGGATTGTCAGTTCAAATGACGTGAAGGTATCCAACCAGTGCAACAGAGTGGTAAGCAAGACAACTCACTTGCTGGCATGCATAGGGAGGAGAATAACTAGCAGGAAGAAGGAGGTGTTTTGGCCCCTCTACAAGCCACTGGTGAAACCCCCACCTGAAGTACAGGGTCCATTTCTGAAGATCTTACCACCATAAGGATATATAGGGTGGAGAGGGTGCAGTGGAGGGCAACCAAGATGGTGCAGAGCATGCATCAGAAGACTTATGAGAAAAAAAATGGTTGACTTGGATCTGTACACACTGAAGATAGGGAGAGAGAGGAGGGAAATGATTGAGATATTTAAATATGCAAAGGGTATTAATAAAGTACAGAAAGGGAGACTCTTTCAGATTAAATGAAAGTCTGAGACCTAAGGGGCACAAGCTGAAGTTGGAGGGAGAGAAGTATAAGGGAAATGGTAGAGGGTTCTGCTCTATGGAGAGGGTGGTATTGGACCCTTGAATAGCCTTCCAGAGAGAGCATGGGGGCCAAAATGGTAGAAATTTAAGGGCATGGGATATGCATCTGATTAAACTCAAGGGTAAGGGGACAAAGGAATGCAAGGAGGAGGATTGAGGTCTGCATAGGAGGAGGGTGAGCGATGGGTCAAATGGGGGCTGGGTGGTCTTACTGGCGGGGTGTGCAGAGCAGACTGGATGGGCCTGGGGGTCCTTTTCTGCCATCAGGTTTCTGTGTGTCTATAGAGGAAAGGCACTACCATCACTCACATCTCATTACATGAACTACATAAGAAAGGCTCCAGCAGAGCTCACATCTTATAGGATGGCAATCATCTGTGCTATGGCAGTGAGACTATCTGTCATCAGGGAGTGTATCCACTAATTTGCACAGAACTGCTCTTCATAGCAGGTAATTCACTTTGTTTTTTCCACCCACACTTGGCACTACTGGATTGTCTCCCTGTTTCTGTCAGAGCGGTAGGAAGTAAGAAAGCAAACCAGTTCTTAATGTGAAAAGCATCAAAATGAAAGAAGTAGCAATAATTTAGAGATGGGAGGAGAGGCACAGGTAGATGCAGCAGTGTTAAGTGTGGAGAGGAGAATCCATAGCAACGTGAATGAAAGAATGGAGCAGGTGGTCCAGCTTAGCCAGGGTGGACTTTGGGGATGGTGCCACAGACCGCATCTGTATAGCCCAAAAAAAATAGTTACAAGGAGGTGAAGTGAGCTCTGAGTGGCAGCTTGAGTGTGTAGTAATAGAGGGAGAGACAGCAAAGGGGAAAGGACAGTGTTCCAGATAGAGGGCAAGTGCACAGAAAAAGCAGTTTGGCTAGTGGAGGTGCTGAAGGATCAGGACTCAGAGGACTAGAGTGTATTGTTTTCCCTGAGTACATAGTACCTCTATACTCCTTCACAGTAATTCAGAATTATACCCTCGTACCATGTGTTATTCTCCTCATTTTTAAAGAGCTGTGTGAAATTGGCAAAATACAGTAATTACAGCTTCCTGTATACACATATTTTTCTTGTAATCACAACCGGGGTGCCAATACCAAATGTGTTTTGCGAAAGAATGATAAATATGAGGGACTTGTGAATATGAATTGAGTTTGTGCTTTATATGCTAAGCCTCGCAGTGACTGCCTACTCAAAACATTAACGTAATATTCAAATACATTTGAAGATCCAACTTTTATTTTATTGTACCCCAGGACTGTTGAAGAAACCTCAGCAACAGCAAATTTTATGGCCTCTGTAACAAAAAAAAATGCTTTTTAGATCACAGAGAATAAAGTCATAACTGTGTGTCATTATGATATCATTTTTTAGGAACCTGTTACTCAGAAACAGAATATTTAGTCCAACACATGAAATTAGATTTTTTTTTTTGACAATTGAATGTAATGTGGATGTTAGAAGGTGTGTTTTTTTTTTTCTTTTCTTATGGAATCTAAACTGTTTTTTATGTTGGCTCGTGCTTAGGTGCCAGTCAACATATTGCATTAGTGCAGATTTGGAGGCACGATCACTGTGGGCGAATGCAGGGCACGTATCAGTAGATGCGTCCCTCATTCCCCAATATGGCAGCTGTAGGCGCTGATTCCAGTAAGACGTAAACTGGCCAACAGATCAAAGAAAAGGTCTGTTGCAATGAGAGCTAGGCTTCTCACGCAGTGTGCCTTTCCTGGTGAACCAGTTTACTAAAAAAAAAAACATGGTGGCATGCCACTGCAGAGTGCCCTGACCCATTTCATTTGCTGACAGGGGAGACTACTCCCTGTCAGCATATTGCAACCCCCCCATTTGAAGTGTTTACCAAGGGAGTGCCCAGTCCCCCTTGGCATCATTCCCCCATACCAGTTTAATTTGCCAATGGGGGAGCCCACTCCCTGTCGGCATAATGTCCCCCACTATTTGTTGTGTGCCGATGGGGGTGCCCAATCCTCCGTCGGCTACAGAACTCCCCCCCCAAAAAACACTTAGGTGGCATGCTGGGAGCCCACCCCAGCATGCCAAATGCCAACAAAGAAAAACTGTCCCACAATGTTTTTTTCCCCTTACACCTGAAAAGCAGAAAACGATCCCTCGTTGACTATGGTGGCCTTCCCAACCCACGCCCCGCCTCCCCACAACCCCCCACCCCATACTTACCTTCGGAGCATGGCATGACTATCTTCAGTGGACCAGGAGCACGTCTGCACTCTTCAAAGTCGACCGTGAACTGAAGAAATGCCGGTAAGCTGTATAATGGCATAGATAGTTTTTTTTTCAACTTTGGTGCATGTCTCGGGCATTTTTGGGAATTTTGGCACCAAAGTTTCAACATTGAGTTATTCAGACCCCTCCTCATGAATTCAGTGACTGTCATGGTGTTATTCAGTCCTGAAAAGTCGTTTTGTGGTCACTGTGCAGAATCACCTTTGGGACCGATTAATGAAATGACAGTGGCACTGTTCATGAGGGGGGCTCTCAAAAAGCCTGTGCTGCAAAGTTGGTGGAAACAGATCCAAAAAATGGCTGCTGTACGAACGTGCATTGCACAGTTTCCATGCAGGCTCGTAACTTCGTGAATTTGTAATATTTTCACTCCAGATTTTCAAAATTAACATTTTCCTACACCTCCTTATGCACAGTACAGCTGTCATTTTACATATCCTGGCTGAAATGTGTTTTTGCACGTCTGGTGCAGAATGGCATGGTCGCTGTGGGAAATCAACTTTTGGGACAAATTAACAAAATCACAGTGCCACTGATCATGAGGGGAGGTCTCAAAATGCCTATGTTGAAAATATGGTTAACAAAAATCCCCCAAATTATTGGGTTACAAAAGTGTGTTGCACGGTTTCTATGCCTGCTCATGACTTTTCATATTTTCAATCCAGATTTTCAGCATTGACATTTTTTTAGACCTCCTCATGAACAACACAGTTGTGCTTTTTCACGTCCTACCCAAAATGTGTTTTCATGCCTGTGTCGCCAAATGGCATAGTCACTGTGCAAAACCACCTTTTGGCTAAGAAACTGATAGTGCCGCTCTGCATGAGGTGGAGTCACAAAAAGCCATGTTAAAAATTTGGAGTGAAAATACCAACAAATGCCTATGGCGTTAGGGTTTCAAAATGTAACATCCCACCCTGTACAAACTGACGGGCAACAGGGGTGTGACTTGGGATTATTGGCTGTAATGCTCATGCCATTCCCCCCCACCCCCCTCCCACCGTGCGGCCACTGACAGGCATTGAGGTGTGCCTTGCACTGTTCGGTCCTAACGTTCACCCCATTCTCTGATACTGCACCCATCTCAGTGTATTTCTTTATGGAATGGGGTAAGTACAAGGCCCAAAGACCCCAAAGCACACAACGACACTTATCAGTGTCTACAGGGTAGAGTGAGGTAAAATGGCATGAGCGTTATAGCTGATGACCCAAAAGCACACCCCAATGCCTGTCAGTCTCTGCAGGGTGGGGGTGGGGTTGACGTCAGTTCAATACTTCACTGCCATTCCTATTATGCATCTCTGACTCCTGCACTAGCATTGCCAATGAGACAACATTCAGCACTGACAAATGCTTGTTTAAAAGTGTGATGTTTTGTAATTCTTGTTGTAAAGTTCATAATTCTAAAACATTGTAATTGAACAATATAATTGAATTCAACTCTGTGTCCTTATTACTGTGGAAAGTATTGTTTTTATTCTACAATGACTCCAGTAGCTAATCACATGTAAAATTTCAAAAATCAACATTTACTGTTACAGTTACTTAGTAAAGTTCTGGGCCTTGATGGCTAAGGCCCAGCTAGCCTTCACTGTTCTCAGGGAGATGTTTATTCAGTTGTGGTCACTGCCTTCCACTGGTTTCTTGACATCTACACTATAGATATCCATTCCATATCCCCATGTCTGAGAACTAGGTCAAGGATGGCCTAGAATCTAGCCCTCTGTTGGATGTGCTGCATTAAGAACCAGTTGTTTAAGTTGGATAGGAACTCTATCTGTGTTCTTCCATTACCCTTCTAAAGAAACCCAGTCTACAGTATTCCTGGGCAGTTGATGTTTCTGAGGATCACCATTGCCTCTGTTTTGTCTGCTTTGTTAATTCTCCTGGCTATCTGGGCATCATGCTCTGCTAAACCGTTTGGGGTCCCGCGCATACTGCCAGGTAGACTTAGAGAACACAGCAACTGGACCTCTTCTTTAAGGAGAAGAGTTAGTTGAGGGGGATATGATTCAGTTGTCTGATGGGGTTAAGAAGGTAGACTTAAGTAGTCTGCTTGTTTTTAAAGCTGGTAAAGAAAACAAGAAGACATCAGCGGAATCTTTAAAGTGATGGTGGGGGATCAGAAGAGAAATTAAGAAGCATTACTTAACACAGAGAGTGGGGTCCAAGCACAAACCACATGAGTTCCTGAAGAGTAGTAACATCACAGTTGGCCCACTGGCACAGTAGTAGCACTTCCACTCATGATGTTGGTGAGCCGAGTTTGGGGAGGAGCTCAAGTCACCAACTGCCAGCCATGGGGAGGAAGATTGAACATCTCAGAGGGTGCTTTCATCTTCTGCGGAAGGAAGGTTGCTGCAGTCGCTACAACACTGTTACCTTGGTGACCACAGGAGGCAGTGCAGCAATGGTGCAACTGGGAGGGGGGATAATGATGGTGCTCCTCTCTACAGGCTCAGTGAGCATGACATTTTGGCTCAAGTGTCGGCATCCCAAAGGGGATATGACTTGGCATCAGAACAAGGAAAAGCCCTGCTCTGTGCAGGATCACCCAGGCACAATTTGGCTCCACCCTCACCACTGTCCACTTCTCCCCCAGCCCAGGAACTCCTGCCTCTGCACACAGAAGGAGGTGGAAAGTAAATCTGTCTCAGCCTGACCCCACCAAGGGGGGGGGGGAGGGCAGCCCCGTAGAGTAGAAGGAGGGAGCAGGGGCTGGGGCCAGCAGAGAAGGAACCAGAGCAGTTTGGGAGCATAAAGTCTAAATTATAAAATAAACAAACAACAAAAAACATCAAAGGAAACGCCTTCTAGGATAGCAGAGGGACAAGTTTTGAACTGACTCCATTCCATTAAATACTTACTGATGGACCTAGGGCTTCTTGGTCTTTGCTGACTGTCAGTCTAAACCTGGCCTGTCCCCTTTGTGTTAAAAGTTGCAGATTTACCAATGTGTTCAGTAAAACATAAAATACATCTCACATTGTTTCAGGTACCACAGACCTTTGAAGATGTCGCAATTGCATTTTCTAAAGAGGAACGGAAGATGTTAACCAAACAGGAGAAGGAGCTACACAGGGATGTGATGGTGCAGAATTATGAAACCATGGTTTCAGTAGGTAAGGCTAGGGAAATGGGGTTTTAACTTCAAGTTTGATGGTGTGTCTGGGTAAGGCAGTAACTGGATGGAATTAGGGGCCTTTTACAACATTCTTGTACCTTTTTGAAAACTGAAACAGCATGTATAGAATATTAAGATTTCCTCTTTGTCTCAATTTGTATCATGTTTTGTTGGCAGTGGAGGGAAAGACCACATGAAAAGGAACATTTTAAAACCACATTTATAACCCTCACTTCATGAACAAAGTGGAGAAAGTTTCAAAACCTACCCAAAAACTTCTGGGATGGATTTGCATAATCTTGCCACCATTGTTTGTGGCCATGTTGAAAATCTAGTGTAAAAATGTTCAGAGATGACAAAGCTATGAATAATTCAGTCACCGGTTCCAGCAGCATGATGTGTCTTCGATCTGAGTTGTGGAACCTGTTCAGGTGAGTGAAGGTGTGTGTGGGGCATTGGGGAGGGTGCTGAGTGGTGGTCAGGGTGGGTGTCATCACTGAGGGACCATTTTCTTTTTGTTGTTGGGGAGATAAAAAAGGGTCAGTTTTGTTTATTGTTGGGGACAGAAGCTGACACTGTGGATTGGGCACCCACCTTTTGGGAGGATCTCCGATGGCACGGGGGGTGGGCACCCTGTTGCTACCACAGATAAGAAGGAAATTGTGACTTGGAGGAGAGGGCGGCAAGAGTTGAGTTGCAAGTCAGGGTTGGACTGGAGTATGAGTGCCCAGCTGGAAAGATGATATAGAGGCCCACTTGGAAAAACCAACAGCGGAGGGCCCAGGGTGACACACTTGTGTCAATATTCCACCTAAATATGATACACTCGCTCTGTGTTTACATCTTATATTTACATACAGTAGTGCAAATACCACATTTAATTACAAAAACATGATAAATGCAAAGATTTTCAGAGTTCAAAAGGTGACTAAATATCTAAGAAGAGGTGCCCACCTGAAAATTTCCAGGTATCCAGGTGTGCCTGTCTGACATAAATCAGTGCTGGGGTGGGCACCATACTCCACTTTGATAAGTAAGCAGGTAGGTAGGTAGATAGCTAGCTTGCTTGCTAGATATCTGAATAGGTAGGTAGGTAGCAGGGTTTGACAAATCCCATAGCCCGATGTCCCGTGCTACAAGATCTGTCAGTCAGACAAGTAGATTTGCAGTCCTCACTTGTCCATGGACAACCAACTCAGAGCATTTTTCCTCCCTTTGGTTTTCATACCTGTCTGGAGTGCCTGACTGCCTGTACACAAGTATCCACTAGGTGCTGCCACCCGTTGAGGAGTTCATACAGTGAGGGTCAGGTCACAGGTCAAACAGTAATGTAATCATGTGGGAGCCGACTTAGACAGCTGCCGAGCGGGAGTGTGCACAGTAGCAGAGTAATGAGTGGGACCCTCCCTCTGAATCACTCTCCACTCATCACAGACCAGCGCATCTGTAGAGGAACCAGGACTGACAGGTGAGTCAGCAAGTTGAAACTGGGAGAGTACCCTGTCAGTCCTGGTATTGGTAGAGGTGGTGGTAGGGGTGGGAGGTGATATAGCACAGACAAGGAGAGGAGACACATTGCGAGAGGCTGAGAGCGCCATTTGCAATAGAGCAGCAGACAGAGCAGAGCTAGAGTGTGGAGACGTGCAGTATACTAGTCTGATTTGATTGTTAAGTTTAGATCTTGAACTAATTCAGCTGTGGGAGAAGAGCACTCCCATCTGTTTTCTACTACTGGTGGCAGAAAAAAAAGAACAGTGAGGAGCAGAGCAAAATAAATAGGGAGAAGACTGACCTGTGTTTTGCCTCCTGCATGCAGTTTTGGAGGAGGGGTTTGCTTTACCAACTTGGTTGGTTGGACAATGACCAGATAACTGAACAGCCAGGGGCAATTTGCAGGAGTTTTTTCAGCAACTAGGGCAGATAAAAAAAAAAACACTATAAAGTTAGACAAGTAAAAAAAAAGATTTTAAAGAACATAAAACAAGCCTTTGTGAAGGCTGCTGCCTGTTGGTGTTGGGAAAGGAGGAGTAAAAAAGAATAGATTTAAAAAAATATATATTACAACAGTCAGGAGCCCTGCCTAGTGTCTAACTGTGTGGGACTGCTGTTGGGAGAAAGACGAGGAGAATGTGTGGAAAGGAGTGAAATAAGGGGTTGATTAATTTGTTGCCAAGTGTCTGTCCACTGTCCAGTCCACTCCTGACCTGCGGCAGACTTGTGAACTCCCCCCCAAAAAAAAAATAAAGCTAGGAGAAAAAAAGATTGTAAAGAAAACAAAAAACCAGAAGCCTGACTGAGTGTGCGACTACTGAGAGCAGCAGTGGGAACCTGGGAGGAGATTGTGTGGAAACTGTAGTGAAACTTTAAGCTGGGGTAGGGTTGGAGTGTCCTGTGGCCAGCTGGCTTGTGTTAGATTTATCACACTTATAAACAAGCATTTGTCAATGCCGAATGTTTGCTTGCTGGCATGGGCAGTGGTAGTGTAGAAGTTACACAGCTGCACAATAGGAATGGCAGTGAAGTACTGAACTGAAGCCAACCCCACCACCACCCTGCAAAGAGTGACAGGCATTGGGGTGTGCCTTTGGGTCATCAGACATAACAGCTACGCCATTTCACCACACCCCACCCTGCAGACACTGACAAGTGTCACGGTGTTCCTAGGGGTCTTTGGCCCTTATGTGCACCCCATTCCATTAGGAAATACGGTGAGATGGGTGCGATATAGGAGAATGGGGTGAACTTTGGGGCTGAAGAGTCCAAGGCATACCTCGATGCCTCTCACTGGCTGCAGGGTGTGGAATGATATGATCATTACAGGCAAGAATTCCAAGTCACACCCCTGATGCCTGTCATTCTCTACAGGGTTGGGCATTATGGTTGGAAACCCTAATACCTCAGGCATTCATTGGTATTTTCACTCCAAATTTTCAACATGTTTTTTTTGTGACCCTCACCTCATGAACAGTGGCAGTATCAGTTTGTTAGCTGAAAGCTGCTTATGCACAGCAACTATGGCATTTAGCACCACAGGTGCAAAAACATTCCGAACAGGATGTAAAAAATGACAGCTTTACTGTTCATGGGGAGGTGTAAAAAATGGCAATGTTGCAAATCTGCAGTAAAAATATTAAAAAAACTGGTGAAGTCATGAGCGTACATGGAAACTGTGCAATGCACACCCGTAATACAATTAGGTTGGGGATTTTTTACAGCAGATTATCAACTCAGGCATTTTGGTGCCTCTGATCAGGAACAGTGTCACTGTGGTTTGTGATCCCAAACAATGATTCCACAGCGACCACGCATCTCTGCACTGAAAGTGTGAAAACACACTTTGGCCATGTTGTGAAAAATGACAGCTGTACTGTTCATAAGGAAGTGTTGAAAATGCCACTAGTGAAAATCTGGACTGAAAATATTACAAAGTCATGAATTTATGAGGGTACGTGGAAACTGCACAATGCTCACTCATAACACAGTCATTTTATGGACTTTTGTCACCAAATTTTCAACATAGCCATTTTAAGACCTCTGCTCATGAACAGTGTAACTGTGATTTTCGTAATCTGTCCCAAACATTGCTTTCGCACACCAACAGCACCATTGTGCACTACATGTATGAAAACACATTTTGGGTGACTTATGAACAATGGCAGCTCTACTGTTCATAAGGAAGTGTAATAAAATGCCAATGTTGAAAATTTGGAGTCAAAATATTAAATTCGCAAACTTACGAGCATGCATAGGAACTGCGCAACGCACGCTTGTAAAACAGTCATTTTTAGGATTTTTTTCCCCAAATTTTCAACATAGCCATTTTAAGACCTCTGCTCATGATCAATGTCACTGTGACTTTCTTGATGTGTCCATACATTGAGTTCGCACACCGACTGCGCCATTGTACGATACATAGGCGGAAACACATTTTGGGCAAGATGTGAAAAATGACAGCTGTACTTCTCATAAGAAGGTGTGGTAAAATGGCAATGTTGAAAATCTGAAGTGAAAATATTGAAAATTTGTGAACTTACGAGTGTGCGTAGGAACTGCGCAATGCACGCTCGTAAAACACTCATTTTAAGGAATTCTTTCACCAAATTTTCAATGTAGCCATTTAAGACCTCTGATCATGAACAGTGTCACTGTGATTTTCTTAATGTGTCCCATACATTGATTTCGCACACCGACTGCGCCATTGTGCACTACATGGGCGGAAACACATTTTGGTTGAGATGTGAAAAATGACAGCTATACTGCTCATAAGAAGATGTGGTAAAATAGCAATGTTGACAATCTGGAGTGAAAATATTGAAAATTTGTGAACTTACAAGCGTGCGTAGGAACTGCGCAACGCATGCTCGTAAAACAGTTATTTTAAGGAATTTTTCCCCCAAATTTTCAAAATAGGCTTGTTGAGAGCCCACCTTATGAACACTGCCAGTGTTGTTTCATTAATCATTCTGGAAAGGTGATTTCACGCAGTGGCTGTGAAATCAACCTTCAGGCCCGAATAACGCCATGACAGTGAAAGCATTCATGAGAAGGGGTCCCAAAAACCCCATGTTGAAAATTTGGTGCAAAAATTCAAAAATGCCTGAGATATGCAACAAAGTTGAAAAAACCCTATCTAGCCATGATACAGCTTACTGGCATTTCCTCAGTTAGCGGTCAGCTTTGAAGAAGTGCAGACGTGTTCCCGGTCCACGAAGATTGTCGCGCGAGCTCGGAGGTAAGTATGGGGTGAGAGGGGTGTCGGGAGGTAGGGTGCACAGTGGGTGGAGTGCGGGTTGTGGGAGGGGCAGGGAGAAGTGCCGAGGACAGTTTTTAATTTGCAGGTTTTTTAAACTGATGGCCTTGATGCGTTTGCCATGCTGGGGTGGAGGCTCCCAGCATGGCACAAGGATAGCTGGGGTGGTATGGGCAATGGGGTATTGAGCATCCCGTCGGCCATGGCATCAGTTGCCATGCTGGGGTGGGCTCCCAGCGTAACGCTGCACTGGGGGGGACATTGGAGCCGATGGGGATTGGGCACCTGTAGAGCAACAGCATGGGGGAGAGAGACAGTGGAGCCGATGGGGATTGGGCACCCCGTCGGCAATAACATATTTTGCCGCTGGGGTGGGCTTCAGCGTCATGGAAACTTTGAGAAGTGCAGCACAGCCGACGGGGATTAGGCTACCCCGTCGGCTATACAGTGTTTGCGTGGGGGAGCAGCATGCGGTATGCATGTGTGCGTGTATTAGTGTGTGTGTGTGTGTGTAGGGGAACTGCGCATGAGCAGATGATATCTTATCACTGCTCACTCAAGCGTAGCTCCCCCTTTCAACTGTACGCCACTGCATTTTGGAGCTGTCATAGCTCCAGCAGGCATTGGAGGACTTGGGCCGCGCCTGCCAACATGCTGACTGCATTGGAAGAGGGGGTGACACACCTCCAAAAACTCGGATGGTGGCACTATGTTTCTTGCACATGTGTGCAAGCAAACATAAAAAGTAAGAAAGCTATTAAACAACAACAGGAATAAAAGATTTTACAGAAAATAAAAGCCTAACTCTGTGTGTTTGTGTGTGTGTGTGTGTGTGTGTGTTTGTGTGACTGTGTGTGGTGCGCTCTTGGACTAGAGGTGTTGTGAGGGAAAGGAATGAACTGCCCAATCTCCTGTGACCAGCTGGCATATGAAAAAGTCACATAAAGAAACAAATAAGTTATTAAAAACAAAGATTTTACAGAAAATAAAATAAGAGAGAATGAAGCCTAACTGTGTGACTGTGTGTGGTGGGCTCTTGAGCTGGAGATGTCGTGTGGGGAAAGGGGTGAACTACTACCCAATGGTCTGTGGCCGGCTGGCTAGAAAAAGTCACATAACAAAATAAATAAGCTATTAAACAACAACAAAAAAAGATTTTACAGAACATAATTAGAGAAGTCTACCAAACTGTGTGTGTGCTGTTGGACTAGAGGTGTCATAAGGGGCAACATGACATGACCTGCAGTGTGTCTTCAGTGGCCAGCTGGCTTGTGACAGGACAAGTGTCTGACTGACATATGTCTAGTGTCTGTCTGTTCTCCCTCATTCATTCTCCCATTGTCTACCATCGGTGGAAAATAGACACGCACACCTCACAGTGACTTGAATAAAATGTTATTATCATCACACAAAAAAGTAAGCACTAACTAAGCAGAAAACATTAGAGCACAGCCAGACATGGAGACATTTAATATGCAGAACAGTAAGCAAAAAACACTTTTCTCTCTCTGGTCAGCAGCAGAATCCTCAAGTTCTTCTAATATACAAACTACTAGTTCTTCCGCAGAATCAGATTAAAGTAATAAAAAGTCTAGAAATGCATCTGCATCTGTGGTACTTGATAGAACAGCTGATTGAAACAGTGAGGCCTTAGCTGAGTCTGTAGCTCCTGTGTCACTTACAAATAAATGTAGTTTAGTGCCTGATGAGGTTGTTGTGCAAGAGAAAATAAGTAAAGACAAGAAATATGACCAAGAAAAGAGGGCCAGGCTGTTTCAGCCTCATTGGTTTGCCACTTATAAATGGTTATGATATGATGAAAAAAGGGATTGATGTACTGTACAGTGTGTGTGTGAAAAGTATCCCACTATTGCAACACCAGCATTTTCAAAAAAAGCAAATGTGTTTGCTGCAGACTAACAATTTTAGAATTGAGTCACTACATGCACATGACAAGTCCAATCCACATGTGCTATGCCAGAACCAACATATTCTGGAAAGTGATCAGAGTGCAGTTCAGTGTAATATCAGTGAGTCACCACTTTATCAAGCCTTTGCACAGTTGGAAGAGGCCACAAAGGTGAAGATGGGACACCTGTTTAACACAGTGTACTCCACTGCAAAAAATCTGCATTCATTTTCCGACATGGATTGGCTATGTGAATTGCAAGAGAAAAATGGGATTCAGCTTGGTATGAATTATACCAATGATAAGTGAGCGAGGGACTTTTGCAGAGCTATACCTACTGTTCTATCCTAGACCCGAATGCAGACTCTCAAAAATGCAATATATGTTACAGTTCTTGCTGATGGCAGCACAGATGCTGCTATAATTGAATGGGAAAATGTATTTCTGTGTTTTGTAAATCCTAACACAAAAGATGTATGTACATATCTGAACCAGGCTGTGTCCTTGGTATCCTTGCATGCTGAAGGTGTCTTTAATGCAATAAGAACTGTATTAGATTCAGCACATCTTCCTGTCACTGATCTATTGAATGTGAGCAATCTGGGGCCACTTTTGATTTCTGCCAATTTTTTTTTTAAAACTTTCTTTTTATGCCCCCTTCTCACTCCAGTGCTTCCTCACCTTTGGGAGTCTCCTACGGCCTTGTGCGTCCCTGCTCGTCTGTCGGCATCGGGTGCAGTCATCCCCCCCCACACTGCCTTGGTTTGACCCCCAGGTGGGTACGAGGTGGGGCCCCCTTTCCACCGCCCTGAGCAACTGAGTTTCATTGGGGATACGTCATCCATGCCGGCAGGGGACTTGGGATCGGGGCCTGAAGCTTCATCTACAGGGAGCACCGGATGGTATTTTCTTCTTTTCCACCCATCCCCATAGGTCATCTGCACGCTAGGAGAGCCTAGGAGTGATGCATGTCACAGCGTGCTAACGCTCCAGCTCCCGGCGGATGTCCTCCCTCCCTGCTTCATGCATTCCTTGCTGCACCACCACCTGTGGTCACCCAGGTGGCGGTATCACAGCGGGACCTGCATCCCACCCCACCCGGAGGAGGACAGCAGTCTCTGAGCACTCGATCCTCCTCACCCTGGCTGGCCCTCCAGTTCCCCGAGTCCGTTCCTGGACCCGGGTCGCTGGTGCCGTGAGCGGTAACCCTACTGCTGCGCTGGCGGGCCAGCTTGATTTCTGCCAATTTTGATGGGGCAAGTGTAATGCTGGGTGAAAGGGGTGGAACCATTGTGAAGTTATGGGAGCACTGTCCTCACGTCATTGCCATGCACTGTGTTGCACATAAGTTGCAGCTGGCAGTTCTTGACATGATAAAAACAAACCCCTTCATATCAAACCTTGAAAATACTCTTAAGGGCATATTTAAATTCTACCACTACAGTCCCAAAAATATGAGAGAACTACAAGAAATTGCACATGTGATAGACACTGATCTGGCACACTTTAGTGCAGTTAAACAGATGAGATTGTCACCGGATCACGTTCAGTACAGACAGTTGAGGTGAACCTGCCGACAGTTGCTCAGCACTTGGGACAAAGTGCAGCTGGTACTGATGGGTTAAAAGCAAAGGTGCTGTTAAGAATGGTACAGTCTGTACACTTTGTTAAATCTCTTTATATCCTGCAAGATGTTTTGCCCATACCTAAAAATATGTCACTGCAGTTTCAGAGAGATGACTTAATAATTCTTGAAGTACCACAGATCGTAAAGACCAGCCTCCTCCAGCTGATGGAACTGAAATCAAAGCCAGGAAAATACATGATGTCTTTCCTAGATCATTACAAATGTCAGGACAGATAGAAACATAGAAGTTGACAGCAGATAAGGATCGCAAGAACCATCCAGTCTGTACATTTCTTTTTCTACCTTATGAATGTGCCCTCGGAATTTGCTGTCAGTGGCCTATCTATTCATACTCATCTGTATTGCTCCCTTATGCCTATCCCATGCCTGTTTGAAGCCCTGCACTGTATTCATATCCACCACTTCCTGAGGTAGGCCACTCCATGCATCCATCACCCTTTCTGTGATAAAGAAATTCCTCACATTACCCCTTAATCAGCCTTCCTCTAATCTCATGCTGTGTCATAAACTGGGACATAAACATACACTGGGACATAAACATACCAGGATACACTATCTACAGGAGGGACAGGGAGGGTAAAAGAGGAGGAGGAGGAGTAGCTCTTTACATAAGGGAAGGAAACAAAGCAACAGAACAAAATAGAAAACGGAGGAGAAGAAGCACTGTGGGTAAATTTGGAGACTGGCAATGGCACCACAATCCGCACAGGGGTTGTATATAGACCCCCTTCTCAGGGGGAGGAAATGGACAAGGAAATGATAGAAAGAATACTTAGAATGGCAGAAAAAGGGGAGATATTGGTGATGGGTGATCTGAATATGCCAAATGTTAACTGGAATGCAGTTGCAGCAGCCACTTCAAAGAGTGGGGTTATTCTAGATGCCCTACAAGGGGCATGCCTTAGGCAACTAGTATTGGAGCCCACTCGAGAGACACTCTTAGACCTGGTTCTCTCAAATGAAGATGAAGAGGATCACAGGTATGAGAAGTGGGTAGCCATCTGGGAACTTGTGACCATCGAACAGTATGGTTCACAATAAACACAGCAATAAGTCAAGCCATACAAAGGCAAAAGTACTGGACTTTAGGAGGGCTGACTTTGCCAAAATGGGTGAGTGCCTAAGGAATGCACTAGCAAATGGGCAGGAAGGAGGGGTGGAAGAACAATGGGGAATAATAAAAACTGCCATCACAGAGGTAACAAGCCTTTGTGTGAAGCAAATTAACAAAACAAAATGATGTAAGAAACCACTATGGTTCTCAAAGTAAGTGGCAGTGAAGGTTCAAGAGAAAAAGAAAGCATTCAGGAAGTACAAGGAATCACAGAAGGAGCAGGACAGAGAACTGTATCAGTTAAAGCAAAAGGAAGCTGGGAAGGCAGTCATAACAGCAAAGGCCCAAACCGAGGAAAAGATAGCCAACTCAGTTAAGAAGGGGGATAAAACCTTTTATAGGTACATCAGGGCGAAGGAAGACCAAGGGAGGGATAGTGAGGCTTAATAAAGAGGAGGAGGGTGGGCAGAGGGTGACTGTGAAAAGGCAGAATACTAAACAAATATTTTTGCTCAGTATTTACAAAGGAAGTGGGAGGTACCTAAAACAAACAGTAGAAACACTCTGGATACAGAAGTTGATCTGAGCCCATTTACAGAAGAAAGGGTTCTGAAAGAACTCTTAAAACTGAAGGTGGACAAAGCAATAGGGCTTGATGGGATTCATCCCAGAATTCTAAAAGAACTAAGGGTAGAACTAGTGACACCACTGACTACCCTGTTTAACAAATCATGGGAGGATGGGGTGGTACCAGAGGACTGGAGAAGGGCAGATGTGATTCCCCTTCACAAACGTGGGAGCAAGGCAGAAGCAGAAAACTACAGACCTGTTAGTTTAACCTCAGTGGTAGGGAAAATGATGGAATCACTTCTGAAGGAAAGAATTGTTGAGTATCTAGAGGACAGAGGGGCTCAGGACCCAAGGCAGCATGGATTCACAGTGGGAAGGTCATGCCAGACAAATCTGATAGATTTCTTTGACTGGGTGACCAAAGTAGTAGCTCAGGGAGGGGCTGTGGACATGGCCTACCTAGACTTTAGCAAGGCATTTGACACAGTCCCACACAAAAGGTTAATATACAAGTTAGCCAGCCTGGGAGTGGGCCCCAAGATGACAGCCTGGGTAAAGAATTGGCTGGAGAATGGGACACAGAGAGTAATAGTAAATGGAGTTCAGCTCTGAAGAAAGGGGTTACTAGTGGGGTACCGCAGGGTTCAGTATTAGGGCGGTCCTCTTCAATGTTTTTATAACGACATTGCAGAGGGACTGGAAGGAAAAGTATGTCTCTTTGCAGCTGACACAAAGATCTGCAACAGAGTTGATGCACAAGGTGGGGTGGAAAGGATGAAAAGGGACTTGTAGGTTAGAGGAATGGTCAAATGTATGGCAGCTTAGATTCAGTGCTAAGAAGTGCAAGGTAATGCACCTGGGAAACAAAAACCCAGGGGAAGAGTACACAATGGGGGGTGAGATACTAACAACAGCAAAAATGGAAAGGGACCTGAGGGTAGTCATATCAGATGACCTAAAAGTGGGCAAGCAATGTGAGAGGGCAGCAAGGAGGGCTGGGGGGATACTGAGATGCATAGAGAGGCATCACCAGTAGAAAACAGGAAGTTATTATCCCTCTGTACAGACAGTTGGTGAGACCCCATCTGGAGTACTGCATGCAGTTCTGGAGACCCAATCTCCGCAAGGACATAGACAGGATGGAGGCTGTCCAGAGGAGGGCAACTAAAATGGTGCAGGGTCTGCACCAGAAGACATATGAAGAGAGACTTAGGGAGCTGAATATGTATAGCCTCGAGGAAAGGAGGGAGAGGGGGGACATGATAGAAACTTTCAAGTATCTCAAGGGAATCAACAAAGTCCAAGAGGGTAGCATCTTTCAAAAAAAGAGGTGTGCAAGAACAAAGGGCACAATTTGAAGATAGAAGGGGCGGCTCAGAGAAATTTAAGGATATTTTCACAGAGGGTTGTGGATGCATGGAGCGGCCTTCTGGAGGAGGTTGTGGAGTCAAAAACAGTGGTGGAATTCAAGCATGCATGGGACAGTCATAAGGCAATTCTAGGGGGTGGGAGTAGGAAGAAGTAGGCTGCTGGTTAACTAGAATCTGCAGCTTATCCAATAGGTAGGGAAATGGGCAGACTGGGTGGGCCATGCGGTCCTTATGTGCCGTCAAAATCTATGTTTCTATGATTCTATGTGTTCTCTTGTCCTGCTATTTTTTTAATATTTAAACTTGTTACTCTTTCACCTTGTTAGTGCTCTTAAGGTGTTTGAATGTTTCGATCATATCACCTCTCTCCCTCCTTTGCTCTAGGGTATACATACTGAGCTCTGTTAATCTGTCCTCGTATTTTTTCTGAGCAGTCCCTGCACCATTTTGGTTGCCCTTCTCTGGACTGCCTCAATTTGGTTAATGTCCTTTTGAAGGTGTGGCCTCCAGTACTGCACACAGTACTCCAGATGGGGCCTAACCAGTGTCTTGTAAAGAGGGATTATTAGCTCCTTCTTCTGACTTGTGATACCCCTACTAATACAGCCCAACATCCCCGTAGCCTTACCTACTGCTTTGTGGTCTGCTTGGATGATTTCAGGTCATCGGTGATGATGATGCCCAAGTCTCTATCTTCCCTTGTGACTGCCAGCAACTCCCTTCCCAGTCTATAGGTGACTTCAGGCTTTCTCTTCCCTATGTGCATGATCTTGCACTTCCTTGCATTAAACCCCAATTGCCAGTCTTCTGACCATTTTGCTAGTTTATCCAGATCTCTTCTCATTCTGCCCACCCCATCTGGATCATCTACTCTGTTGCAGATTTTGGTGTCATCTGCAAACAGACAAACCTTACCCTCCAGTCTATCTGCAATGTCACTGATGAAGATATTGAAGAGGACTGGCCCTAGGACTGATCCCTGAGGTACCCCACTTGTGACTTGCATCTCTTCTGACTGTATACCATTTATCACCATTCTCTGTTTTCTGCCTGTCAACCAGTTTGCCACCCAGTTGACCAACTTCTGACCCACCCTGAGCCTACCCAGCTTATTAATCAATCTTCTATCTGGAACAGTATTGAAAGCTTTGCTGAAGTCAAGGTAGGTGACATCGATTGCTCCCCCTTGGTCCACCTCTCTGGTTACCCAGTCAAAGAAATCTATGAGAATAGTTTAACAGGACCTTCCTTTTGTAATCCCATGCTGTCTTGGATTCTGTGCTGCTATGGATTCCAGGTGTTGACTGTCATTTCCTTAAGGAGTGTCTCCACAATCTTGCCCACTACTGAGGTAAGACTGACTGGTCTGTAGTTCCCTGCCTCCTCCCTGCTACCACTCTTGTGGAGTGGGATCACATGAGCCCTTCTCCAGTCTTCTGGGACCTCTCCTGTGCTCAGTGACTCACTAAACAGTTCTGACAATGGCTCTGCTAGTTCCACCCTTAGCTCCTTTAGTACCCTGGGATGTATGCCATCAGGTCCCATTGCCTTGTCCACCCTGAGCTTATCAAGCTCTTGTAGGACCCTTTCTATTGTGAAGGGACTAGTGCACACCTCCCTCCCCTTGTGTCCATGGTGCTGAGCTGTGGGCCCTACCCTACCTTCTCTTCACTAAATACTAAGCAGAAGTGTCTATTTAGGATGGATGCTCTTACATGGTCCTCTTTCTCACATGCCCCTTTATCACCTTTGATTTTAGCAATGCCCCCTCTGAACTTTCTCCTTTTACTAATGTATCTATAGAAAGTCTTGTCACCTTCTTTTACTGCTTGTGCTAGTGTTTCCTCGGTTTGGGCATTTGCCTACCTTACTGCCTTCCCTACTTCCCTTAGGGAAGTTTGGTATGCCTCCCTATCTTTATCCTGCTGCATTCCTTTATAGTTCCTGAAGGTCAGCCTTTTGGCTCTGACCTTTTCTGATACTGTTTTTAAGAACCAAACTGGTTTCCTTCTTCTTTTGCACTTACTTTTCTCTTTAACACAATGGGCTGTTGCTTCAAGTATTGCATCCCTAATGCTTGCCCACTTTGCCTGTACCCACTCACTTGTATTTCTTTTTGCCAGGGCTAACTTAACTCTGTTGACCATCTTATCAAAGTCAGCTCCTCTGAAGTCCCACATTTTTGCCTTTGAGTGGGATGATTTAGTTCTAATGGCCAAATTGAACCATACCATGTGATGGTCACTGGCCCCCAGGTGACCTACCTGGAGATCTGTGATCCTTTCCCTGTTAGTACTAAATCTAGGATTGCCTTGTCTCTTGTGGGTTGTTGTACCAGTTGTTTGAGGCCCTTCCCCTGCAGTGAATCCACCATGTGTCTAGTTCTGGCAGATGTTCCTGCTGATATTGACCAATCTGTATTTTTTATTTATTTGTTTATTTTTGAAAGTCGGATTTACAACCTTTGAGTCAGGGACTCATCTACAAAGGCACCTCATCACAGGGAGGATAGACATGGTTATAGCATGAGATACAACAGTAGTAACATACAGGTGCAATACAGATAACAGAAGAACACAATATAACACTGGTTTACAGAATAAAGTTACATGCAGTAAATAGCAAACGTATAAAGTATAACAATAGTAGAAGTCACAACACTGGGGCATTGCTAAAATCAAAGGTGATAAAGGGGCATGTGAGGAAGAGGACCATGTAAGTACCTGTGTGGAAGGGAGGGGGAGGAACAGGGGCGAGGAAAGGAAAAAAAGGGGGGGGGGAAGCAGTCCAATGGACATTGTCAAGGCTATGGGCCAAAAACAGGGAGGGACCCCAACATTAGGTTGATTAAGGGCAACTACAGCTTTGGGCACCAAAGAGGTGGTTACGGAGAGCTATTTTAAAGGGACTAATTTTGGTAGACTTAGTGACAGAGGGTCGAAGGGAGACCAACCATGTGGGGGTGCAGTAGTGGAAGGACCTTTGAGTTAGGGAAGTCTTGGTATGGGGCTCCAGAAAAGTGGCCTTAAATCAGCTATAGGTGGCAGCAGATGGGGATGTAAGCTGCAGGGATGCGGTGACTCCTGGGGGGAGAGTCCTAGCAGGGATTTTTTGGCAAGTAAGCAGGTTTGGTAGTGCAGGAGCTCCTCCAAGGTGAGCAGGTTGGTGGTGGAATAGAGCAGGCAAGTATGGGTGCGGAGGGATGCACCAGTCAGGAGCCTGCAGGCCTTGTTTATTGAGGTCTGGATTCTGGTGAGGGCGGTATTGTCAACTGCAGTGTAGCTAGGTAGTCCGTAGTCCACTAGGGACACGACGGAGGAGTTGATGGCCAATTGGAGAGCGGTTTGGGGGAGGCAATCTCTGTGGTGATAGAGAAGGCCAATCTGAGAGTTTATGGCTGAGGACAGGGTATTGATGTGGGTGTGGAATGTAAGACCCAGGTTGAAGATGATGCCCAGGTACTTGTAGGGCGACACCTGCTCAAAAGGGTGAGCATTACTGGGGAGAATGCAGAGGCGAGGGTTTTTGGACATATTCTGGTGATGCGAAAAAACAAAGTTAATAACCAGCTGGTGGTCAAGGAACCACTTTTCGGCTTGGTTGAATGCATGCTGCAGGGATTCCTGTAGAGATGCCAGGTCAGGGTGGGAGTCAAGGAGAACCGCATCATTGGCATAGAGTACCATATTGCTCAAGCAGGAGCTGGGGAGGGTGTTGAGAAATAAGCTGAACAGAACAGGGCCCAGGATGGAACCCTGGGGAACCCCCTAGCGAACAGGCAGGGTACTGGACAGAGTACCATTTACCTTCATGCACTGTGATCTGGTAAAGAGGTAACTGGCAATCTGAGTTGGGGGGATGGAGTCAGGGATAGGGTTGAAAAAGTAGTTGGGGAGGACAGAGCTTAGATCTGAGAAAGCCATATTGAGGCACTCAGCTATGTGGGGAGGATCAGTAGTGAAGGTACCGTCTATGGAGGGTAGTGATGGTGGGGGGAGCAGGTCTTTCCATTGAGCTCTTTAATATTGTCCCATAAAGCACGGAATGAGCCTCAAGTGGATTCAAGGGTGGTTTGACACTATTTGCCTTAGCCTGCCTTATAGCCCAGGTGCACTTGTTACGTGCTGCATTATAAGCTTGTCTGTCAGCTAGTTTGCCTGTCTCGATAGCAATATGCCAGAGATTATCTCTTTGTTTCAGTCTTTGGATGAGGGATGGGGAGATCCATGGGATGTTGTGTTTCTTGGTATGCATTCTGGTCAGGGGCCAAAAAGATTGCAGGCCTTGCTAAAGGCACTGGAGAAATAGGCTAGAGCAGTGTTACTATCCATTGTGAGTAGGATTGGGGACCAGTCAAGCTGGGCTAGGTGTGTTTTTAGCTTTATGAGACTCCCGAGGCGAAAGCACTGACACGAGGTGACCTGGGACACTGGGTTTGGTGTGGGGGATGACCAGTGACAGAGGACAGGAGAGTGGTCACTAAGAGAGTCTGGTAGTACATTAATATCCCTGATTTTATGAGGCAGTTTGACAGAATTATATCTAGGAGGGTGCTGGAGCCACCTGACTGGTTAAATCTTGTAGGTGAGGTAACTAGTTGGGTCATATCTAGGGCAGCGAAGGAGTCCCTGTTATGGGGGGCAGTGGTACTCAGCCATTTGACATTAAGATCACCTAGAAGAGCAGCTCCACCTTGTGTGGGAGTGTGGTGAGGTAGTCAATGAGGGAATGGACAGCTGGTTTCTGGTCCCTCAGGGGTATGTAAGAGACTGTGAGAAAAAGACGGCCCCTGGCTTGGTCAGGGGTAACCTTAAGGATGAGGGCTTGGGCACTAAAAGCGAGCTTGGGGGTAGGTAGACCATGGCCTAAAAGTATGTCATACATAAAGACTGCATACCCGCAACCAAGTTTGCCTATGTGGTCTTCCCTGAACAGAGTGTAGCCATGGAGGGAGATAACTGAATCAGGAGTTTTTCTCGAGAGCCAGGTCTTGACTAGTGCTATAACATCAGGATGGTGTTGTACAGCCCAGCTCTAGAGATTGGCGGATTGTTTTAGGAGGCTGTAAATATTCATGGATGCAACGGTGAGGCCAGTACCAGAGTGGGGTGCAGGGTGGCTACTTGACAATGGCCCGGGGTTGCGGTGTATGTTCCTGGAGAACAGAAGGAGTAGAGCAATTAAGCTGATGAGTGGTCTGTGGCAACCAGGACCCTTAGCCAGGTACCGATGTGAGGTCCTACTAGTAGAGGTACAAGGGATGGGTAGGGAGCAAAGGGTAGGTATGGCAAGGAAGGGGTGGGCCCAGGACGTTCCGGAGGGAAGGGGGTATTGGTTGGAGGTGGGTGCTGTGGAGAAATAGGGGTATCCAGAGTGGGGGGGTTTGGCTGCTGTGGAGTAGTTTTTTTGTTGTTTTTTTTGTCTTCAGAGTACAATATGCTAAAAGTGAAAACAAGGCAGGGGATAACAGTGATTAGAACAGGAAAAAGGCAGAGGCAAGGTTGAATGATTAATTGGAAAAATAACATGCCTCTAGTGGCAGATCAATATAAACTGCAAATGAGAAAATGGGCAAAAAAAAAAACTCTCTCAAAACTTATATCAACTCTAAGAAATTTCTACATCAGACTAAACATTATTTAAAGTGAGAAAACAAAACAATTCAAGGAGAGATTAGTCCTTGTAACAAGGGATAAAGGAGTTTGTCCATCTATTGCATCTTAACCTTATTTTGGTCTAAAATATTATGTGTCTGTGTAGCAAATGTTGACCTATGAAGCAGGGTCATATGAGCTTGTTAAGCCATAAAGAGAAGCTAAACCGCAGTTGCAATATTAAAGTGCCTTCTGACATTGTAGATGTGAGTAACAGCAAATATTTAACCTGTGTGATTGCAAGCAGGAACACAGGACAGTGTCCAAATTCCTCTCTTGACTAATCTTTAGTGCTTGTCGTTATATGAACAGACCAAAGTGCTTGTTTACGCATTCTTAAGCTAAAACTTATCTCTTCCTCCTGGACTTTGGTAACTGGTAGTGACAACTGTTACTAGCCATGTATCTGTATTTGTGCTGACCAAGGATGAGATCATGAGATCATACACATTTTAAAAACAAGTATTGCCTTATATAGGTTGATGTTTGTGCTTTTTTTAAACCAATCATAGAAAACCATAAAAAATGATTATGCTGTCTTTCATTATATAAGCAAGCCTGCACTCACTGTTATTTTGAAGAATGTACCACCTGTAACCTCTCGCTGTGATTATTACTATAATCATTAAATTCTTCCGCCATCAGTCTAATCTCTGTTCGTCTCATTTTTAGTAACTTATAATTTTACAACTAAATACAACACCTACAGTACTAGCATTAATTTCTTGGCAGCAGTTCCTAGAAGGCTTCTGGATTGCTGCATATAGTGTGAGTAACACTGGGGAAACAGGAGCAAATGAGATTCCTTCAAGGACAGATGCCATCCCGTACATTGCTTGGAGGGTGAGCGTCAGGCAGCTTCTCCTTAGGCAGGTTCTTAAACTGCAGAATGCAGTTTGTTTGAGAGGAAACAGCCCGAAAGGGCACAGTAGTCCCCTTACTTGGAGTGTGAGCTTCGGGCAGCTGCTCCTTAGGCAGGTTATCAAACTGCAGAATGCAGTTTGCTTTAGAGGAAACAGACCAAAAGGGCACAGTAGTCCCCTGTATCTGGCATGTTGAAGTCTCCCATTATCAGAACCTCCCCTTTAGCTGCCATGTTTTGTATATCTTCTAACAGTAATGTATCTTATATCCTCTCCCTGGTCTGGAGGCCTGTACACAACCCCAGTTTGTATGGCTGTCCCATTTCCTGTTTCCAGGGTGACCCACAGTTCTTCTGGTTCCTTATGTGTATTCTGAATTTCTGTAGCTTTGATATTTTCATTGACATAAAGGGCCACTCCACCACCACCCCTTTTTACACCTCAGTATCTTCTGAACAGTACACAGTCAGGTATTGAAGTCTCCCAAGTGTGGTTACTGGTGAACCATGTCTACTATGTCCAGTTTAGCCTCTGTCATTATTGCCTGCAGGTCTAAGATCTTGGTTCCCAGACTGCGAGCATTTGCGTACATGATTTTCCATTGGCCAGATTTCAGTGTGTTAGTTGTTGGGTGAGGTCTGGCATTTCACCTGTGCATCATATGGGGATCCGGACCTTTTTCCTTACCTGGTGATGCAAATGAACTACAAACATGCTGAACTCCTGTTTGACCACGTGCGACACTTTTGTTATTTTTTTTGTAAAAGTGTTGTGATTTGTGACATTACTATTCGACACTATGGGGAAAATAACAGGAATTCTTTGCCACCCTGCTGACACTGTAGTGCAGCATGAGAGGGGTGCTGCACTTCTGAGGTGCCGTCTTTCAGATGAGACATTAAACCGAGGTCCCATCTGCCTGGATTGGTGGTAATTCAGGTGGATGTTAAAGATCCCATGGCACTTATCAAAAAGAGTAGGGGATTTCCCTGGTGTCCTGGCCAAATTTCCCTCATTCACTAAAAATACCACCAACAGCTTAATCTGGTTCACGGTCAGTTGGCATTCATCTGTATCCCCCTCATCCCTGGGTCGTGCCTGAAAATAGGCAGGATTTGTCTAGTGCACTTACCCTGTCAACAAAAACTAAATAAATAAATAAATAAATAAATAAAACACTGGTTTGGTCTTTTGGGCTGAAATTTGGAGGGAAGACCACCAATATCCCACTGATATGCCTTCCGCTGGTTTGGTGACAAAATGTTGCATGGGTGCAAAGTTACGCTGCTCTGAAGTTGACACTCTCTCCCATAGACTAACATTGAGGCATCTGCTGCACATTTTGGGGCCAATATCTCGGAAATGGTGTGAGATACTGACTAGGGGCTAAGAGCAAAACTAGCCAGGAAAGTCATGAATCATGTAAAATTTAAATTTTTTTTCTACGTCATATGGTTTCTGAGATATAAGTAATTTACTATTCCAAGTGCTTATTTTCCTCTCCGAAACCCATTATTATGCATACATTCTTAATATTCAGTGTTTCTCTATGCAGTTGTTGGGCAAAAACAGAGTGTGCGCTTCCAATACTGTTACAGTTAGCATTCTCACGTGCATTTCCGTACCCATTTGCATTAGCGTTCCCGTGTACGCTACCATGTGCATTCGTTTTGCGTTTTTGTTTGCGGTTGCATTTGTGTTACTGTTACCATTATTGTTTCCACTACTGTTTGTGTTTGCATTCCAATTTACATCACCGTGTGTGTTACCATTTGTGTTTGCATCCGCCCTTCTGTTTGCGTTTGCCTTTTGTTTTGCATCATTTTTGCTGTTACCGTTACCATTTGCATTTCCAATTGCGTTACCATGACCGTGCGTGTTACGGTTTGCATTTCTGTACGTGCTTGCGTTTGCATTTCTTTTTCTGTTTCCTTTGGCGTTATCTTTACTGTTACAGTTACCATTTGCATTTCCAATTCCGGTACCATGACCGTGCGCGTTACGGTTTGCATTTCCATACTCGTTTGCATTTCTGTTTCCTTTGGCATTATTGTTGTTGTTACCATTACCATTTGCGTTTACAATTGTGGTACTGTGACTGTGTGCATTATGGTTTGCGTTTCTGTTTCTATTTCCTTTGGCATTATTTTTGCTGTTGCCGTTACCATTTGCATTTCCATTTGCGATACCCTGCCTGTGTGCATTAAGGTTTGCATTTCTGTACGTGCTTCTGTTTGTGTTTCCGTTTCTGTTTCCTTTAGCATTATTGTTGCTGTTACCATTACCATTTGTGTTTCCAATTGCAGTACCATGACCGTGCACATTATGGTCTGCATTTCCATACGCGCTTGTATTTGCTTTTCCATTTCGGTTTCCTTTGGCGTTATAGTTGCTGTTACTGTTACCCTTTGCATTTCCAGTTGTGTTACCATGACTGTGTGCATTACCAATTGTGTTTCTGTATGCACTTGCGTTTGCATCTCTGTTTGCGTCACTGTTTGCTTTGGCGTCACTTTACCGTTTGCATTACCATTTACGTTTGTGTCACCATGTGCATAACCATTTGCACTTGCATTTGAGGTGCACTTACCGTTATTATATGACAAAAAAAATCACGTGGTTGGAGCACGGAGCCTGAAGGGCCCGTGCTTCCACCTCCACATTCCATTCACTATTTATAGTCCTCATTCTCAAAAAGAAGGGAAATTCATGGCAAAAAATGCTGTTTAATGCATCAGTTAGGGTTGTTCAACAGCGACAAAGTGAGGAAATTCAATGTTAGGGTTGACATCCCCCCTTGCACCCCAACCCCGCCCCCTCAAACTGGCATCGGGGTGTGCGTTGGGGTCATCGGCCCTAACTCCCACCCCACTCTCCTATACTTCACCACCTCAGCTTGTTTACACATGGAATGGGGTGAAAGTTACGTCGAAGAACCCTAACGCACACCCCGATGCCTGTAATAGGAATCTTGTAAAATCTTGTAAAAGCTGTTCAAAAAGCATTTTTGCTTTTCTTCTGGGGATCCAACTTTAGTCCATCGATTGTAGGAAACCCTCCTGTGCTCATATCATTGAGCATTTTTGTTTGTGTGTGGATTTTGAATGTTAATTTACAACATTGAGTGTGTGTGGCG
Organism: Neoceratodus forsteri; assembly: GCA_016271365.2. Taxonomy (NCBI): domain Eukaryota; kingdom Metazoa; phylum Chordata; order Ceratodontiformes; family Ceratodontidae; genus Neoceratodus; species Neoceratodus forsteri. The sequence continues at coordinate 1,225,177,192 of CM057454.1, forward strand.
AAAGACAGTGAAAGTGTGCTGTGGGGGAGGGGTGTACCTGTGGTGTAGGTAGATTTGTGGCTGTGGAGGTGGGGAAGGGGGTGCTACTGGAGCCCCAACAGCTGCTGCTAGTGGTGGTGGTGGTAGTGGTAGTGGTAGTGATGGAGAAGGTGCATGTGCAGCAGCCACTGGTGGCACTGGTGCTGCTGCTCCTGTTGCTTCAGTGGGGGAAGCAACACTGGCCAGGAGTCTGGAGCGTTCCAACGTCACACAACCACCCTGCCTCCCCACAGGTCCGCACTCCTCCCCTCCCTTCCTAACGTGCCCACGGGCCAGCGACTCACCTTCTCCTATGTTACCCTTCATCCTCTTGAGTCCATGGGACAACACACACACACACAGACACACACACACAGTGGACATACACACACTCAGTCACACACACAAAAACAAAACAAAACTTGTACAAAAATATTCACTAACAAATAAAACACTAAGACAATACAAAAACTAAATAAAACAGCTTTTAAAAAAGCTGTTTGTTTGTTCAGGGTTCTGGCAGTAAAAAGAAACGAAGGCCAAGCAAACTCCTCTCCTCTCACAATTTTGCTTTCTCCCTCTACAAATGCAAAGGAGAAAGTGAAACTGCTTCTCTGACTCACTTCCTTCCTACCTGGCTAAAGCATGTGACTGACAAGCCATGTGATGTGCCTATTTTCTTCTCACTTTGCCCTACTTCGCATTAAGCATAATGAGAATGCGAAGTGGTAACAGTAGAAACATAGAAACACAGAATTTGACGGCAGATAAGGACCGCTTGGCCCACGCAGTCTGCCCATTTCCCTACCTACTGGATAAGCTACAGATCCTAGTTAACCAGCAGCCTACTTCTTCCTACCCCACCCCTAGAATTGCCTTATGGCTGTCCCTTGCATGCTTGAATTCCACCACTGATTTTGACTCCACAACCTCCTCCCGAAGGCCGTTCCATGCATCCACAACCCTCTCTGTGAAAAAATACTTCCTTAAATTACCTCTGAGCCACCCCTTCTTCAAATTGTGCCCTCTTGTTCTTGCACACCTCTTTTTTTGAAAGATGCTACCCTCTTGGACTTTGTTGATTCCCTTGAGGTACTTGAACATTTCTATCATGTCCCCGCTCTCCCTCCTTTCCTCGAGGCTATACATATTAAGCTCCTTTCGTCTCTCTTCATATGTCTTCCGGTGCAGACCCTGCACCATTTTAGTTGCCCTCCTCTGGATAGCTTCCATCCTGTCTATGTCTTTTGGAGATTGGGTCTCCAGAACTGCACACAGAACTCAGATGGGGTCTCACCAGCTGTCTGTACAGAGGATAATAACTTCCTGTTTTCTACTGGTGATGCCTCTCCTATGCATCCCAGTATCCCCCAGCCCTCCTTGCTGCCCTCTCACATTGCTTGCCCACCTTTAGGTCATCTGATATGACTACCCCCAGGTCCCTTTCCATTTTTGTTGTTGTTAGTATCTCACCCCCCATTGTGTACTCTTCCCCTGGGTTTTTGTTTCCCAGGTACATTACCTTGCACTTCTTAGCACTGAATCTAAGCTGCCATACATTTGACCATTCCTCTAACCTTGCCAAGTCCCTTCTCGTCCTTTCCACTCCACCCTGTGCATCAACTCTGTTGCAGATCTTTGTGTCATCTGCAAAGAAACATACTTTTCCTTCCAGTCCTTCTGCAATGTAACTTATAAAGACATTGAAGAGGACCAGTCCTAATACTGAACCCTCGTGTACCCACTAGTAACCCTCCTTTCTTCTGGAGTGGACTCCATTTACTATTACTCTCTGTGTCCTATTCTCCAGCCAATTCTTTACCAGGCTGTCATCTTGGGACCCACTCCCAGGCTGGCTAACTTGTATATTAATCTTTTGTGTGGGACTGTGTCAAATGCCTTGCTAAAGTCTAGGTGGGCCATGTCCACAGCCCCTCCCTGATCTACTACTTTGGTCACCCAGTCAAAGAAATCTATCAAATTCGTCTGGCATGACCTTCCGCTGTGAATCCATGCTGTCTAGGGTCCTGTGCCCCTCTGGCCTCTAGATACTCGACAATTCTTTCCTTCAGAAGTGATTCCATCATTTTCCTTATCACTGAGGTTAAACTAACAGGTCTGTAGTTTCCTGCTTCTGCCTTGCTCCCTTTTATGAAGAGGAAAGCGCATCTGCCTCCTCCAGTCCTTGGGTACTACCCCATCCTCCCATGATTTGTTAAAAAGGGTAGTCAGTGGTGTCACTAGTTCTACCCTTAGTTCTTTTAGAATTCTGGGATGAATCCCATCAGGCCCCATTGCTTTGTCCACCTTCAGTTTTAAGAGTTCTTTCAGAACCCTTTCTTCTGTAAATGGGCTCGTATCAACTTCTGTATCCAGAGTGTTTCTACTGTTTGTTTTATGTACCTCCCCTTCTACATGAAATGAGCACTTTACAGGGCCCACTTCACGTTGTGCTCCGTGGATGTGAAGTGCCCACTTTGCGTCCACTTCATGGGCGGATTAGTAATTTGCTGCATCTCTACCCATGGACACGGACATGAAAATGAGCAATTGGAATACTAATTCCCAAATATCTCAGTAACCATACAAGGCAGAAAAAATCTACAATTTCATGGTATTCATGGCTTTCCAACCTACTTCTCTACTTAATTCTCCCATGGGGGACTGAGAATTTTGTGACAAAAAATCCATATCTGAACTGTTTTTGAGAAACAGGCATCACGGGTCCCACAGTGTTATCCTGTGGGAAAATTTCTGAACTTTGGAATGCTGTAACTATGGGCCTGTCAAATGTTTTCATACTAATCCACCAAAAGGCACATCTGTGGGACTAGGGCATGCCACCCTAGAAATTTCAGAACAATAGCACAATCAACCTTTCAACAATGAAGTGACAAAGAAAACAACACATAGCAAAATGTATTTATGCAGTGTTACCGTGATTATTTCAATGTAATTGCGACACTCCTATCTCTGTAATGGGAATGTTATCACACACACAAAAATGTTGCCGTGGTTACTTTTTTCCCTGAATGATTGTTTTTGTGGCAACAAAAATTTTTATCATGATCAAAAAATGGCAGAAATTTAAAAAAACATATTTGCAGACCAGCCAGTAAAAAATCTAATGCCAGGAGCATGTTCCTCAGGGCCCAGTTAGGTAAACTTAACTGTTGGTGTTTACCAAATGGCATTATTTTTTGAGTTGCTAATTTTTTTTTCTGTCACTATCTGAAAAGAAAGGTGGCAACAGCATGAAAACAATTTAGGCGAACTCGACAACAAAAATGTGATCATGAAAGTTTCCGCAATGCACATATAAATTTTTCCGTAGGCTATAATGGGACATGAACAAATTGAATAACTTTTGAATGGAGCAATATTTTTTCACCACATCTTCAAAAGGAACCAGTTCAGCCCAAGACACATGCAGACAAATTTGAAGCCACCCAAATGCATTCTTCAGTCCAATATGGCTTACCGAAAAATGCACAAAAAGCATGATTTTTCACTTTTTGAGAGCCCCACGGTTCCACAACCATACATCTGACCAGAATGAAATTTTCCAGATCCAGAGAGCTATGGAAGGTGGTTGTTCTTTTCAAATATCAGGCAAATCGAACACACAGTTGCAAAGTTATTAAAGTGAAAACTTTGAGGTTTATCATAGAAGTGGCCGTACAACCCTAAATATAGTGGTACTACCATGCCACTATAATATATATACACAAACATATACACATGGTGTGCATATGTGAGTGTGTGCCTATGTGTTTATATATATATGTGTGTATTTATGCAATGGGGTGGAGATAAACAGAGTGTGATAAATCCATTTATCTGAGTAACTGTGTACATAAATTGAATATAATTACTGGTGACCCCCTTTATCAACTTGTTTTCAGGGTCTCCAAAATGCCATAATAACTCGAAATCGAGTTATTACGGCGTTCCTTAAAATGTCCTCTCAGTAGCACTGTCACTTATCTGTAGCGTGCAATGCTATTGGCCCTTACTCCCTCTGTGGGCAGGCCGAACATATAAAAAAACATGGCGGCAAAGCTTCCCCTCATGATCAACAGCTTACTTACTTCGCCACCACCTTTTGACATGTCCCTGTATCCCCCCTATTTCTTCTACCTACTGTCTGCTGCAAATGTAGTCCGGTGTGTAACAACACCTGCTTCTCCTGCATTGTGCCGCGCTCCACTGTGTAGTGCAGTGGGTCCTGTGCAGCCCTCTTCCATTCTGGCTCAGCCTCTACTCGACTCCGCTTGTGCCGCTAGGGAGCTGTAGGCCTAATTTTGCTCTGTGAACGACACTGAAGAATAAACTGCAGTGAGCGAGGGTACAGATGAATATTAGCTTGTTTATTGATGACAAAGTACCTGTGTGATTTACTCACTGTGGGGTTTAAGACCTTTTGCTACTGGATGGGGGTTAGGGACTGCTGCAACTGTCCTGGGTTGAGAGTAAGTAAGATTTACAGTAAAAACCCTGCACCAGTAACTATAAAAATTAAAAAATAAGTAAATGTGTGTTCATGGATTTTTTTTTTTACACACCCTTGGTGTGTGATGACCTCAAACCTCTCGAGCTTCGCTCTTGAGGTTTATAGGTCATTGCACATCTTGGGTGAGCAAAAAAAATCCACAACACAGTTGCTTATCTATTATTCTCTATTTACGTATACAGTGCTTATGTCATCAGCCATTTATCTATACAGTTGTTATGTCATTTAGAATGTTTGGCCTCAGTAGCAGTATTAACAATATTCAAATACAAATAACTTTAAAACAAAAAATGATAGCATAGTACTGTGATCAAAAAAGTTGTTGAGCAGAGAAATATCTACAAAATGAGTGGTGTTTTATTTATTGATACCTTTTAGATTTTTTGATAATTAGCAAAGTCACAGTAGAAAATTCATATATTTTTTTTCATTTTGTCCACAAACAAATGTAAATAACTTTAAAATGAAAAATAATAGCACGGTACTGTGAGCACAAAGTTTATTCAACACAGAAATAGCTACAAAATGAGTGGTGTTTCATTTATAGATACTTTTAGTTTTTCAGAATTAGCAAAACCAGCAGAAAATTCAATTTGTGTGCACTTTTCATCAAACAAATGCAAATAACTTAAAACAAAAAATGATAGTATGGTACTTTGAGCAGTTGTTCAGTTTAAAAATACATTACAACATGAGAGGTTTTTCATTTCTAGATTCCTTTTAAATTTTCTAAAATCAGCAAAAAATGGCAGACAATTAAATTTCTATTCACTTTTTTGACTAACAAATGCCCCCTACAAAAGCAAAAAAAAAGAATTGCATTAATGGAATATGCAATGGAAAACTCATGTAATAAATGATTTATCCGTACTCGAGCAGTTTGACCTCCAATACCTCACTCGTGGCTTACGCCACTCATGAGGTTACCTGAGGTCAAACTGTTCTTGTGCAGATAAATCATTTATTACAATTGCGTCCATTGCATGTCCCCTATATATATATGTTTATGTGTGTGTATATATACTGTGTGTGTTTGTATATTATAGCTGCACTACTGCAGCTATAGTTAGGGATAGCGCGAGCATTTAATGTTAAATGCAAATTTTTGCAAGGCAATAACTTTGGGCAGATTCAGCAGATCTGCCTGAAACTTTGCATGCATCTTTGGAACTGGCAGGTTTATTGATATGCCAAATGTGGTGTGATCCCTGTGTGGTAGGTATCTGGGATACAGAGTGTTGAGGGGGAAACATAGATGTTTATGTTTTTTGCTATTTTTGCTTGTCAAGCTGTATCTTAGAAACAGCTGTAGCTACAGGGCTGAAATGTTCAAGGTAGAATCCTTTGGTTTCACATATGTGCCTTTTGAAGGTTTGGCAAAAACTATTAATCAGATCCAAAGTTATGAAATGTTCTTTTTCCCATTATTTCGTATGGGAAGAAAATGTTCCTGGAGGCATAGGATTCTAGTTAAATTCAGAATCCTGCACTGGAATAGGACTAGAAACATAGAAACAAAAATTTGATGGCAGATAAGGACCACTTGGTCCACCTAGTCTGCCCATTTCCCTACCTAAATAGATAAGCTGCGGATTCTAGTTAACCAACAGCTTACTTTCTCCTGTCTCCAACTATAATTGCCTTATGTCTGTCCTATGCATTCTTGAATTCCCCTACTGTTTTTGACTACATGACCTCATCAGGAAGGTTGTTCCATGCATCCACTCCATGAAAAAATACTTTCTCACATTACCTCTGAGCCGTCCCCCCTCTATCTTCATAGAATTCTAGTTCAATGTAGAATCCTGCATTGGCATAGGATTCTAGTTAGATGCAGAATCCTGCAACAACCTGCCATGTTAGATTCAGAATCCTGCATTGAAGAGGAATTTTATGACGCAAAATCCTGCATCGAACTGTCATTGTTCCAGGTGTACCCCTTTGTAATTATTGTTTGCCAACATTGGGGTGCCCAATCCCTGTGTTGGCATTTGTTTAACCCTCCACTATTATGACCACCCATAGTGCATTGAAAACATTAACCTTCTGATATCTTTCTATTGTTTCTGACACTGGGATGCCCATCCCCAGAGTTGGATGCCCCCCACCACCCATACCTCTCAACCTCTTGCCTCCTGAATCAGGGACAAGGCTTAAAAAAATCAGGGACAAAGACCCCATATCAGGGACACATCTTAAAAATTGATACTATTCACTCAGAATGCTAATAGAATAGGGAGACTTGTGTTAAGATGCATTTTCTGAAGAACAAGAAGTCTGTAACTTTAATGTCTGACATAATATTGTGATTGTAATCCTTACTGTTCTGTCACAAAAACACAAAATTTACGAGGGACAGAGGAAAATTTTGAGGCAAAATCAGGGACGTCCCTGAAAATCAGGGACAGTTGAGAGGTATGCTACCATCCCCCAGCCTGTTTTTATTATTCTTTGCTTACATCAGGGTGCCAAGTCACCATGTTGGGTTCTATTTTCCCTCTATTACTGTGGCAAACTGGGGAGGCCACCCCTAGTGTGACAAAAATATGTACTTTTTTTCAATATAGTTTCTGACACTGGGAAGCCCACGTCTGGTGTCAAATGCCCCCCTGTTTCTAATATTAATACTGTTCACCAACATTAGGGTGCCCAATCCTTATGTTGTCATTATGAACCCCTCTAGCTCTATGCGATACTGGGGAGCCCATTCCCAGTGTCCCCCCAAAAAGTTATCTCTGCTGAAAAGAAAACTGTCCCCAACATCTTTTTTTTAATCCTAGAAAAAAAGAAAACATTCCCTCGTCATCTCTCCTGTCTCCCCCATTCCAACCCTTCCACTGAGCACCAACCTCCCCATACTCACCCTCACCCTATACTTACTGCTGGAAATTGGCAGATGTTATCTTCTCTGGACTGCGACTCATCTGCACTCTTCAAAGCCCAACTGAAAACTGAAGAATTAAGATGGGCTCATATTATGGCTGTCACTGAGGTTTTCAACTTATGTTGATATCTCAGCCATTTTTAGGAATTTGCATCCCAAATTTTCAACGTGGGATCTTGGGACCCCACCACATGAACACTGTCCCTGTCACTTGCTATTCAGTCCCAAAAGGTGATTTTGCAGTCACTACATGGAATCACCTTTCTGGACTGACTAATGAAATTACAGTGCCAGTGTTCATGAGGGGACATCCCAAAAAGCCCATGTCGAAAAATGTGGTGCAAACATTACCCAAAATGACTGTGTTATGAGTGTGCGTTGCACAGTTTCTGTGCATATTCATAATTTAGCCAGTTGTTAATAATTTCACTCCAGATTTTCTACACTGAGATTTTTTCATCCCATCTCATGAACAGTGCAGTTGATATTATTCACTTCCTGCTCAAAATTAGTTTTCACAGCTGTGGTGCAGAATTTATTTATAGTATATGGTTATGGCTTATTGTGACTAGAAAGCAGTGGCTTTCAAATTCTTGTTGTAGGACAGTTCAAAGGTCAAAAAAATTGTTGTACTATCGTTCTGACATCACATCGATAGTACAACAACTTTTCTGACTTGTCCTACCACCTGATTGGTTGATTTACACTGGGGATTCAAAAACCGCTGGAGAAAATGGCGGCTTCACTTAGCGAGCAGTCAGTCAAGCAGCTCACAAGTACAGTTTGGACACGGACTATATTGACAGCTCCGTGTGCCCAAACTGTCAGTTTTCGGTATTTTTGTTTGTTTAAATCTGCACAGTTACCGATGCCAAAGCAGAGTGGGATTTTCAGCGAGGAGTCGGGAGAACCGGTAACTTCTCCAGCAGGACTGCATTGCGGAGGACTGCAACGTTAGGTAGGGAACTGCAAGAATAACAAAATGGACAGTTTTAATGTGGAATGTGAACATTGAGGAACCATATACTGTATAAACTAGTGGATGATTGACCATCCACAACGAAAGCCGTGTTTCCATCTCGGGAGTCGATGGCATCATAGAAACCTCTCGAGCTTCACTCTCGAGGTTTCTGTGACACCATTGACTCCCTCGAAGGAAACACAGCCTTGTTGTGGATGGTCAACCATCCACTATTCTATATATTTATTTATTTGCTTTTGTTAACCGGGTAAGCACACAAGACAGCCAAGTGCCTATTTTCAGGTGCGACCCGGGATGCTGTCGCTATACGAAATCAACTTTTGGGATGTACTAACGAAATCACAGTGCCATTGTTTATTAGGTGGGGACCCAAAAAGGCTATGTTGAAAATCTGGTGTAAAAATTCCCAAAATGACTGTGTTAAAAGTGTGTGTTGCGCAGTTTGTATGCATATTCGCAACTTTGGCAATTTTTTATATTTTCACTCCAGATTTTCAGCATTGAGATTTTTTAACACCACCTCATGAACACTACACATGCTATTTCTCACATACTTTTTTATATTTATATCCCCAGCTAGTGGGGGTTGTACCTTTGGCTCCCCCATCCAGTCAGCCCTCTCAGCCCCCACCCCAGCAGCAGTCAGAGCTCACCCCCCACTGCAGCCATTCCCATGTCACATCACAGCAGGTACTTACCCCACCACCATGGAGACATGGAGGGCTGGCACAGGTGGAAGCTAACTTGAGCATGTCTGTGGTGATGTTGGGGCAACTGTCATGCCACCAAGGGGTTATTCTCTTTATAGTAGTAGCCCCTCCTCCAGCACCGGGGTGCAGTGGCATCAAGGATGCTGAAATGGATGCTTCCATATGTTGCATGTCTGATGCCACCAACCCCATACCCTTCTGTTGGCACCCCCAGCACCGCCAGGAACAGATACTTCACCGATCATCTGCACTCACCCTCTCCAAAGAAGGAGATGTGTCCCTGGGACAATCAGTCCTCCTTCTCCAGACTGACCCCTGACAGCCCATGCCTGCTCCTGAGCATGGGTCACCAGCATTGCACGAGGTCTGGTGTCCAGTGTCCCAACCCTCAGCACCACCAAGCTGGCTGTCATTTCTCTCATACTATCCAGAATGTGTTTATGCAGCAGTGGCATGAAATGGCACAGTTGCTGCTCAAAATCACCCTTGGGGACTGAGTAATGAAATGAAAGTGTCAGTGTTCATGAGGCGGGGTTCCAGAAGGGCTTTGTTCAAAATTTGCAGATATACCAAACAAATGTTTTTATATATATATATATATATTATAGTGGCACGGTAGTGCCACTATAGTTAGGGTTCAGGAGCCATTTCCATGTTAAACCCAAAATTTTGCACCTTAATAACTTTGCAACCATTTGATAGATTTGCCTTAAATTTGGAATTTATGATCAAAACCCATAGGCCATGGGATCTGCCAAGTTTCGTACTGATTGGATATACAGTTGCGGAGTTATTAAGCGCGATCTGTGCATGCGTTTACGCTTTTCTGGAATTCTACGGTCGTGCCTACAGGTCGTACGGTTTGCGTGACCGGCCCAAAATCTTCAGGGACCATGCGGCCGGGGTCCCCAATGTGCCTTTCAAAGATTTGGTGAAAAAATATTAAACTGTTCAAAAGTTATTCAAAAAACAGTTTCCCATTATAAGTCAATGGGAAAAAGTTAACAAAAAGTTCGACAGTGTCGCAAATGCATTTTTACTTCCTCAAATGGGCCTGTTACTTTCACAAATCAGCCATTTTGTTTTCAGTTGGTGATCAGAAAAATGGTTGGCATTTTAAATTTAAGGACCCTCTAGCAACCTAATTTTTGTATTCACCTAATGCGTGCCCTAGGGATGCTTGCCATGTCTTTATTTTGTGGTAAAACATCCCAGAAATATGTTTTCAAATTTCTGGAAAAGTACTTTCTACAAATTACTTCCGTGCTCACGAAAGTGTAGCAAATTTTGACTTTACATAAATGCGACAGTAATTTTCTAGTCTGTGGAAAATGACAGCAATTCTTTGGCACTGCACTGCAAAATAACCGTTGGGAGTTTGGGCTGAAATTTGGAGGAGCATGACTGACATCTCACAGATGTGCCTTTCAGTGTTGTATTGAAAAAAATATTAGCGCGGCAAAGTTATGGCACTCAAAGTTGACAGTTTTCCCATAGGATAACATTCTGCTCTGAAGCATTACGGAATCCTTTGGCACCCTGCTGCAAAATAACGGTTTGGTCTTTTTCCTGAAATTTGGAGGAAGACAGCCAACAGTACACAGATGTGCCTTTCAGTAGTTTGGTGAAAAATATCACATGGTGGCAAATTTACGGCACTCCAAAATTGATGGTTTTCCATAGGATAACATTCGCGCCCGACACTTAACAGAAATCATTTGGAGCCCTGCTGCAAAATAACGGTTTGAGTCTTTTTTCCTGAAATTTGGAGGGAAGACAGCCAACAGCCCACAGATGTGCCTTTCAGTAGTTTGGTGAAAAAACATTACAGGGAGGCAAAGTTATGGCGCTCCAAACTTTTCTTTTTTTCCCATGGGATAACATTACGGCGTTCGCCGCGCCTTTCAGGGCCCGTATCTCGGAAACGGTGCGAGATACGGACTTTTCATCAGAAAATGTCTTAGCCCCTTGATGGGGCTAAGATCCAAATTAGCCAGGACAGTTGTAAATAATATGACTTTAAAATTTTTTTTCTACGTCGTACGGTTCCTGAGATATAATGTATTTAGTATTCCAAGATCTCATTTTCTGCGCCGATACTCATTATTTTGCATACATTATTTGTACTCACTGTCTTTCTCAATGCAGGTTTTGGGAAAACCAGCCTGTGTACCACGTACTGTTACTGTTGCCCTTTCATTGCGGATTCATACCCGTTCACTTACCATTGGCGTCTGCGCCACCATGTGCGTTATCCTTTGCGTTTTCATTTTGCGATGCTTTCTGTTATTTTTTGCCATTTCTGTCTACAGTACTGTTTATCTTACTGTTTCACTTTACATCACCATGCCTATTGACATTTCTGTTTGCAGGCACCATGTTACTATGTGACAACACATCGTGGCAGACCATTCCGTCTAGCCACCATGTCGTTACCCTTTCTGTTCTCATTACGTGCTTGTGTTACCATATGCGCCACTGTTAGCATTCTGTTTGCGTTGCTGTCCCTGTTAGTATGCCACAACACATCATGTGGCGGGGCGCCCCTGCGCTCCTACCAACGCGATATACAGTGGGCCGGGCTTACGCTCCCTGCATTACATTCACTATTTCTGTTATCATTCTCAAAGAAGGGAAATTAGAGGCAAAAACTCCATTTAATGCATTAGTTAGGGTTGTTCCACAGTGACAAAAAGTGAGAAATTCGCTGTTAGAGTTAAACCCCCTTAGACCCCGCCCACCCCCAACCGGCATTGGGGTGCGCATTGGGATCATGGGTCCTAACTCTTCCCCATTCTCCTATACTTCTGCTGCTTTACACATGTCATGGGGTGAGAGTTAGGGGCTGGCGATCCCAGTCGCACCCAATGCCAGACGCGAAATCAAGGGTTTCAACTAACAATTCACTGTCAGCGTAACACCATCAATACGAACTTTTTGCCTCTAATATATATATATATATATATAGAGAGAGAGAGATACAGAATAACACATACACAGTGTGCGTGTGTGTGTGTGTGTGTGTATATGTATATGTGTGTGTGTGTGTGTGTGTATATATATATATATTAGAGGCAAAAACTCAGTTTACTGCATCAGTTAGGGTTGTTCCACAGCGACAAAAGTGAGGAAATTCGATGTTAGGGTTGAAACTCCCTTTGCACCCATCCAGCCCACCCTCCAACTGGAATCAGGGTGCGCATTGGGGTCATCAGCCCTAAGTGTCACCCCATCACATGTGGAAAGAAGCTGAGGAATAGCAGAATGGGGTGACAGTTAGGACTGATGACCCCAATGCACACCCCAATTCCAGTTGGAGGGGTGGGCTGGAGGGGTGCAAAGGGGGTTTCAACCCTAACATTGAATTTCCTCAATTTGTCGCTGTGGAATAACCCTAACTGATTCATTAAACAGAGCTTTTTGCCTCTAATTTCCCTTCTTTTTGAGAATGATAACGAGAAATAGTGAATGTAATGCAGCAGCGGGATGTGGGGGCCACGCTCATACATGATCATAGCAGTGATGTTATGTGGCATAGTAACAGGACACCAATGCAAACAGAAGTGCTAACAGCCGTGCACATGGTAATGCAAGGGCGAATGAGAACAGAAAGGTTAAAGCACATGGTGGCGTAGATGGGAACGATCTACCACATGATGTGTTGTCACATAGTAACATGGTGTCTGCAAATGGAAATGTCAATGGGCATGGTGACAAAGTGAAACGGAAAAAGAAACAGTACTGTAGACACAAATGGCAAAAAATAACAGAAACACATAGAGGTTTCCTCCTCAAAGGGTTTTTTCCTCTTCTCTGTACCAATGGTCATAATATTAGTTAGAGTTAGTGATTTTCTCCTTGTTAGTGAGTTAGGTTCACTGTTGGATGGCGGCGGATGGTGGCTCGGCTCTCACCTCTCTCTTTAGCAAGTTAGTCCTTCTGCATAGAATTCGTCTATTATCCTCACCTCTTCGATACTCAATAAACCATGCTGGTGGTCCAGTGAGGTACAGGTAGCAGTCAGAGGAAAGAAGGTGGCCTACAAAAAATATAAAACAACAAGAGGGGATAGGGATAAGGAAATGTACCAGTTTGCATCTAGAAAAGTCATCCGTATGGTGAGGAGAGCAAAGTCCAGTAAAGAGCAACGGCTGGCACAGGGGATACATGGAGGGGAAAATAAGTTATTCCTGTACATTGGGGAGCAGAGAAAAACTAAGGGCCATCTCAGCAGATTGAGATCAGAAGGAGGGTGGGTGGAAGAGGCGAGGGACCAGGCAGAGGTATTGAGTACTTTGCCTCTGTGTTCACTAGGGAGGAATGGGATATCTACAAAGCACGAAAAGGGGATAGAAGCGTCAGTAAGTGGGATCAGGAGAGCAACAGAAATGGAGCAAGAGGGAGGGAGAGGTACCCCAGGGGTGTCACATCTAGGTAAGGATAAAAAGGCCAGTAAGGTGGAGGGGATGGATGATGCTATCTCCGCCAAAAGGGTGTGGTTAGCCCTCAAGGCCCTAAAGAAAGACAGATCTCCTGGGCCAGATGGCATTCATCCGAGAGTACTATGAGAATTGGTGGACATACTGGCTGCACCCCTGGCGGTGCTTTTCAGCAGGTCACTTGAGCCAGGGAGGGTACCTAGGGATTGGCGAGAGGCACATGTGGTACCAATCCATAAAGGGGGGTTGAGGGAAGTACCAGGTAACTATAGACCCATCAGTTTGATCTCGGTGGTGGGAAAATTAATAGAGAGTATACTAAAGGAACGATTGGGGGTGTACTTGGAGGAGGTGGGAGGTCTGGATAGTCGGCAACATGGGTTTGTGCCAGGTAGATCATGTCACACCAACCTTGTGGAGTTCTATGAATGGGTAACATCAGAACTGGACAGGGGTAAGCCTGTGGATGTATTATTCTTGGACTTTAGCAAAGTGTTTGACTCTGTCCCCCACAATGGTCTGGTGGAGAAACTGAAGGGGTTAGGAGTAGGCCCTTTGATGGTCAGATGGATTGAAAACTGGCTAGCTGGATGCACTCAGAGAGTAGTGGTCTGTGGGGAGTTCTCGAACCCTAGAGAGGTTGGTAGTGGGGTACCGCAGGGCTCGGTCCTGGGTCCGATCCTGTTTAATGCATACATATTGGACATCAGGGAGGGTATAGGGTGTGAAATGAGTCTCTTCACGGATGACTCCAAGATGGGAGCAGTAGTTGAGGGAGAAGAGGGAGGTTGGCCTGCAAGGACCTGGACACCCTGGAAAGCTAGGCTCACACATGAAATTAAATTTCAATATCACCAAGTGCAAGATGTTGCATCTTGGTGAAACCCTAAACACAGGTACACCCTGGGAGGAGGCTTGGAGGCCTCAGTAGGGGAAAAAGACCTAGGGGTCATGGTGGATGCATGTATGAATAACTCTGAGCAGTGCAGGAGAGCAGCTAGCAAGGCAAACAGGATGTTGGGATGCATCGTAAGGGGGATCACCTCTAGGAGCAAGGAAGTGATTCTGCCGCTGTACAATGGACTGGTTAGACCACACCTTGAGTACTGTGTGTAACACTGGAGACCACACTAGAAGAGGGACATGCAGCTCCTGGAGAGGGTACAGAGGAGGGCAACAAAGATGATACGAGGGCTAGGGGATTTGACGTATGAGGACAGAATTGAGGAGCTCTGCCTGTTTTCATTGGAGGAGAGGAGAGATGGGGGACATGATTGAGGTCTTCAAGTACCTCAAGGGAATAAATAGGGTAAACATGGAGGGAATCTTTAGACTAAAGCAGGGAGGTATCACCAGACGGCATGGTTTGAAGTTGGAAGGTGGAAAGGTGAGGGGGGAAAGAGGAGGATTTTTTTCACTGAGAGGGTGGTGGACCCTTGGAATGCACTGCCTGGTGAGCTGGTTCAGAGATCCACAGTGGAGGGCTTCAAGAAAGGGTGGGACAGACATGGAAAGTGGATGAATCAGATGATGGCCTATCCCAGAGGGGTGGTGATAGATGATAGGGGTTTCTGGAGCACAAGGGATGGGAAGGTCTTGGCACCCAACTAAGGAACTAAGGTTCGAGCAGACTTGATAGACCATAAGGCCTAAACTGCTGGCAAATAGTATGTTAGTAAGTGCAAATGAAAATGCAAAGGATAACGCACATGGTGGCGAATGTCAACAATAAGTAAAATGGGTACGGAACCACAAGCGGAAAGGGCAATGGTAACAGTAATGTAAGCACACAGGCTGGTTTTCCCCAAAACCTGCATAGAGAAAGACAGTGATTACAAAGAATGTATGCATAATAATGGGTATCTGAGCAGAAAATGAGAACTTAGGAATACTAAATAGGTTATATCTCAGGAATCATACGACGTAGAAAAAAATGTAAAAATCATGATTTACAACTGTCCAGGCTAGTTTTGTGGGGGCTAAGCAATTTCCAACAAAAAGTCCGTATCTAGCACCGTTTCTGAGATACGGGCCCTGAAAGGCGCGGTGAACGCTGTAATGTTATCCTATGGGAAAAAAAGAGAAGTTCGGAGTGCCATAACTTTACCTCCATGTAATATTTTTTCACCAAACCACTGACAGTTACATCTGTGGGTGGTTCGCTGTCTTCCCTACAAATTTCAGGAAAAAAGACCAAACCGTTATTTAGCAGCAGAGTGCCAAAAGATTCCAGTAATGCGTTGGGTGCCGTAATGTTATCCTATGGAAAAAAACGTCAACTTTGGAGTGCCGTAACTTTGCCACCGTGTAATATTTTTTCAACAAAACACTGAAAGGAACATCTGTGAAATGTCGGCTGCATTCCTTCCAAATTTCAGCCCAAAACTCCTAACCATTCTTTTGCAGCGCAGTGCCAAAGAATTGCTGTCATTTTCCCACAGACTAGAAAACTACTGTCGCAATTTACAAAAGCTTTCGCAAACATTTGCGACACTTTCGTGAGCACGAAAGTACTTTGTGAAAGTACTTTTTCCAGAAATTTTAAAAACATATTTCTGGGGTGTTTTACCCCAAAATAAAGACATGGCTAGCATCCTCAGGGTCTGACTAGGTGAATTCAAAAATAATTAGGTTGCTAAAGGGTCCCAAATTTAAATGCCAAGAATTTTTCTGATCACTAACTGAAAACAAAATGGCAGATTTGCAAAAGTAACAGGGCCATTTCCGAAAGTAAAAATGCATTTGTGACACTGTTGAACTTTTGTTAACTTTCCCATTGACTTATAATGGGAAATTGTTTTTTGAATAACCTTTGAACCGTTTAATATTTTTTCACCAAATCTTCAAAAGACACATCAGGGACCCCGGCCGCATGTTCCCTGAAGATTTCGGGTTGGTCGCACAAACTGTGCGACCTGTAGGCGTGACTGTAGAATTCCAGAATAAGCGTAAACGCACGCAGAGATCACGCTTAGTAACTCCAGAGCAGTATATTGGACTGGTACAAAAGTTGGCAGATCCCAAGGCCTATGATTCTTGATCGTGTATTCCAAACTTCAGGCAAATCCATCAAATGGCTGCAAGGTTATTAAGGTACAAAATTTTGGGTTTAACATAGAAATGACTCATCAACCCTAACTATGGTAGCACTACCATGCTACCAGAATATATACACACTAATATATATATATATATATATATATATACTGTATATATATATATATATACACACACACACACACACACACACACACACACACACACACACATTCATTCATTGCAAAAGACTCTGTTAATGAATCAGTTAGGGTTGATAGGACAGCAACAACAGTGTGGAAATTCAATGTTAGGGTGCCCACCCCACATCCCCCCACTCTCTCCACACCAAAAGGTGTCAGGGCGTGCCATGGATTTGTCCAGCCTAACTCTTGAAAACCCCATTGTCTGCCATTCTATGGATCTTACCTTGATTCTTCAGTTTGTTATTCACCTTTGAAGAGTGCAGACATGTTCCAGTCCAGAGAAGATGACAGCGCTTGACCTCTGGAGGTAAGTATGGGGTAAGGGGGTATGTGGGGAGGTGGGTGCACAGAGGGAGGGTGGGGATGGGGTAGATGACCAGGGATCATTTTCTTCTTTTCATGTACAAAAAAGACATCAGGGGATGGGGTTTTTTTTTTTACATTTTTTTAAAGTAAAAATTACATTTTGGGATACTAGGAGTAGGCTACCCAACATCACTGAGTACTGGACGGGGGCAGTTATGAATGCTGAAATGGGGATTGGGCACCCTGATGTCGGCAAATAAAATGTAACAACAGGATGGTGTGGGGAAACTGGCAATGCAGGGTGGGACACGGCATAGAGGAGTGAAGCAGGAGGACTTCTGCTTCAGTGGAGATGGGGGTACAGTCAACAGAGGGCAGAGGGTAGCACATTGCACAGAGGGAGGTATCGGGAGGGGTTTACTTTAAAAAATAAATAAATAAATAAATAAGTACAAATATGCTCCAGCCCCCTTGGAGACAGTTAAAGGATAAAAATATCTTTTATTTAGGTAAAATGGGGGCCAAGGAAGATGATTAGTGTTTAGTTTTTAAAAATAATCTTTAGAAAAGGTTTTGACCTTTTCAAAGAGGCCACATGTCACAAATTTGCAAATGTTTCACAAAGGAACTTTTGTAAATTTGCAAAGTTTCGCAAACAGACTTTTGTAAATTTGTGATACTTCTAACAGCTGAAGTGCAAAAAGATATTTCTGGCCATTATT
This sequence comes from Neoceratodus forsteri, assembly GCA_016271365.2. Lineage (NCBI taxonomy): Eukaryota > Metazoa > Chordata > Ceratodontiformes > Ceratodontidae > Neoceratodus > Neoceratodus forsteri. The sequence continues at coordinate 1,225,195,008 of CM057454.1, forward strand.
TCTAAAATGTAATGGCAGGATCGTGTTCTTTGGACCCCAGGTAGATATTTTTTTCACCAAATCTTCAAACTGCACATCAGTGACACAGACTGCATCTTCCCTAAAGAGTTCAGACCAGATGACCAAATCATTTGGGCTGTAGCCCTGAACAAAGAACTGCACCCTCCCCCATTTTGCATGTTTTTTGGCATGCCACAATTCTGCAACCGCTCATCTGACCACTACACAGTTTGCCAAATACAAAGATATATGGTACCACAATGCACATGCTAAATTTCAGGCAAATCTGCTGTACGGTTGCAGAGTTATTAAAGTGCAAAATGTGGGGTTTAAAATAGAAGTGGTCAGGCAACCCTAACTATAGCTGCACTATACTGTGTGTCCATATATTTGTATATATTCAATATATATATATATATATATATACACACATACACACACACATATACATACCTGCACGGTCACTTCTATGTTAAACCCAAACCTTTGCACTCTAATAACTTTTTAACCATTTTTCCGATTTACCTGAAATTTTGTACGTGCCATCTTGTACCATAACTGTCTGGATCTAGCAAGGTTCATTCTGGTTGGATGTGCAGTGGCAGAGCTGCAGAGTGCCAAAATTGTGAAGTTTGTGGTTCTGGTCTGAAATTTTCATGGTATGTGGGAACTGAGTCACTGAAGTGCCTTTTGAAGGTTTGGTGAAAAATATTAATCTGTTCAAAATGTATTAAATGTTTAAGTTTCCCATTATAGTCTATGGGGAAAATATATATGTCAAGCTCGAAAATGTTTGCAAAAGCACTTTTTACTGCTTCAAATGAGATTTTTACTTTCGTGCTTCTGCCATCTTGTTTTCAGTTAGTGACGCGGAAAAAACACTGTAACTCAAAAAATATTGCCATTTGGTAAACACCAACAGTTGTGTTTACCTGATCTGGGCCCAAGGAACACGATCCTGGCATTCATTTTTCAAACGAATGCCAGGAAATATGTTTTCTGAACTTTTTCTGCCATTTTACCTGTGGAACCTTTGCAAACATTTGAGCGGAATTTTATGAACATTTTTGCAAAAGTTCTGTGGAATTTCATTAAAGTTTCAAGGATGGAAATGAGATAGGAAAAGCGTGGCCCACTGGAAATTGAACCTCAGACCTCTGGTATGCTGTTCCAGTGCTCTAACCATTAAGTTACAGGCTCACATGGTCAGAGTGCCTGAGGAACTTCCTTAAATCCTCACATTCCTTTCTCAAGTGTATTGCATAATCCTGCAACTAGAAACATGTCAGAATTACAAACGGACTACTTCTCTCAGTGCAGTTTAGCCCCTGCAAGGCATATTTTAAATCAAGGATGGAAATGAGAAAGGAAAAGTGTGGCCCACTGTGAACAGAACCTCAGACCTCTGGTATGCTGTTCTAGTGCTCTAACCATTATGTTACAGGCTCACATTGTCAGAGTGCCTGAGGAATTTCCTTAAATCCACATATTCATTTCTCAAGTGTGTTGGAATGTGTGGATTTAAGGAAGTTCCTCATGTACTCTGACCTTGTGAGCCTGTAACTTGATGGTTAGAGTGCTGGAACAGCATACTGGAGGTCTGAGGTTCAATTTCCAGTGGGCCACACTTTTTCTTATATCACCATTTGGCCAACAATTGAGAAAAATCTAATAACTCACAAGGGCTTTTCCTTTGCGCATCTTAGGCCAAAGGATCTTCCTCAGGAATGGCATGGATCCCCGATCGCCACATTGGTGAGAATCCATACCCAACTCTACTCATTCTTAAAGTACTCACATACTGCTGATCCAGACCAACCATTTTATCAAATCCAAACATAATAATAGGTTGGCAAATCCTTAGTTTTTTAGTGGCTGTGAACAACTAGCGGGTGCCAGTCTCAGTGACCTGAGGGACAGTGAGAAACGCCCGATGTCATAAGAGATCATAACTCAATTTCAGGTAGGCCCCAAACAGATCTTTAAAATTTTCCTACTCAGACACCTCTTAGCCACCAGGAAACTGCCCCGAGGTGGGATGGAGGGGCTGGTGCTCAAATTAAATCCTTAGCACATTTTGCTACACAACCCCATGCTGTCTCAAACATTTATCCCAGCCTCTATTCTCTGGCTTACTCCTCAATTGATGGTGCTTCTGCTTTCTGGGAGTCCTATTTTCTTAACAGGCTCCTAGACTGGCACAAAATATGGAAATCCTGTCATTCCTATGTCACCCAGAGAGTAATGCAATTTATGATCCTCCACAATATGTACATGACTCCAGTTAAGCTCAATAAGATGGACACAATTCACAGCCCGATGTGTGTGAGATGCAACTAGGCCATGGGGAACCTGCTTCATATCTTTTGGGAGTGCCCAACTATTTCCCCCTCGTGGAACACCATCATGCATCATGCAGACCCAATGTTAGGTATAAGTGACCTTTTCATTCCTGAAATATGACTCATTGGGGACTACTCAGTGGATGTTTCCCAACTGAGACATCATATGGTCATGATTGCCCTGTCACTCAAAACTCTTGTGTTGCATCACTGGAAAGAAGCCATTGTCATATCATACCTGGAATGGGTACAGTAGCCTCTGGCAAACATGAGGGTGGTGAAAATGATTGCCAGTATGGACAACAGCCTTCCCAGATACAGGAGGCAATGGAGCAGCCTGGAAACCCTGTACCGTATTCAGGAAACTCTCATGCTTGTCAAGGCTTCTGTGGTGCTTTGCTGTACCTTTGGTTATCTTACAGCACTCCAGAATAAGAGATGCCGGGGGTGAGGAGGAGGAGGGTGGCCGTGAAATGGACTTTGTGATCATGTACTAGTCTTGTTTTGTTTTGTTATGTATTGCATCTGAATGTATTTGTGTAGCTGTGTGTACCTTGTTCAAGCCATAAAACTGAATAAAGTTGGTTAAATTTCAAAACCCTAACTGATGCATTAACAGAGTTTTTGCATGGAAGATATATATATAATATAATATAATATAATATAATATAATATAATATAATATAATATATATATATATATATATATATATATATATATATATATATATATATATATATATATATATATATATATATATATACAGTATATAACTATATATATCTATATCGATAGATAGATATATACACACACAAAAGGGTTGAGATGATTTTTCTCCAAAGACAAAGCATTATTTCTACTACCATTGAATAAATCAGCATACATCTGAACCTGATATTATCACTGTGGTTATGTCACTCACAGACCATAATTTTTTTTTCTCACTGATTGGAACTACTTTCTGAGCAGAAGAGAGTTTGACTTATTGAGTATGACAGTGATTCTGACTGACAATTTGAAAATATTGCTTTGAAAGGAATACAGTATTACCCAAGGAAAAACATGACATCGAGAGACTTCTGGATATATAACTGCATGGCATTCTCACTCCAGTGATGGCAAGTGGCACTACAGTAAAAATGAAAGTGTAACAAACAGAAGCTCTGGTGTAGTTAACCGAACATAGGTTGAAACAGTGCAAAAGCACAAAATAAACCACATACAAATGAAATAGTTATTTCAACCCACACAGATAAATCAGTAAAATATGTTTCTATAACATGGAACGCTAACGCGACTCCAGACATACACCCTGCCCCAATAAGTAATCAGCCAATCCAATGATGCTAACCATACATACCACACAAACAACCAATGAAATAATGGAACAGACACCCACTGACAACAATAACCAATAGCAAACCACAACCTGCACTCAAAGTAAACCCATTCAGGAAATCGTAGCACAATTGCAGAGACCACCCACTATAACAAATAAAACCAGTAAAACCACACATTTTCTCTTTCAAATTCCAATAAACCATAGAAAAATACACAGTGCAACCCTATTGTATAAATCGAACACATGATGGGCAGGAGTGGAATATGGAAAATATCTACACTCGTGAACAGTGACCTCGGGAACCATCACTTGGGACTCCGCTATGCTCCACCACTTGTGAGGTATCCCAAGATCACTGTTCACTCATGTAGATATTTTCCATAGTCCCTCCTGCCCATCACTCTATTCACACACACATATATAGTATACATATATTTATATATTGCAAAAGTCTTTTTGTTAATGCATCAGTTAGGGTTTTTATTACAGTGACAAAAGACTGGAAATTCAGTGTTAAGGTTACCAACCCTACCACCCCCCACCTTCCACACATCAAGAGGTATCAGGGTGTGCCTTAAGGTCATTGGGCCTAACTCTCACTCCATTCCATGTGTAAACAAGCTGAGTTGTTACAGTATAGATGAATGGGATGAGAGTTAAGCCCAATAAATCCCAATACCTATTGATATGTGTGGAGGGGTAGAAATAGGAAATGAAACAAGGTTAGTAACTTAACACTAGATTCCCAATCTATTGTTACTGTAAAAACTAACTGATCATTAATGGAGATTTTCATTTAATATATGTGTGTGTGTGTGTGTGTGTGTGTGTGTGTGTAGATATATATATATATATATATATGTATATGTATATAGATAGATAGATAGAGATGTGTATGTATATGAGCCGGTCCAAATTAATTCATGAGCATTTGCATATGCTTCCCATGATGTTTTGCATTATTGGGGTATGTGCAATTTGGGTTTTCATTAAAATTTGGTTGTAGGGCCAATATCCTCCAGGATAACACATACCTCAGAGCATTTGCTCTGGGGTTCTTTAGTAATTCTTTTCTCTCTCTCTTCTTTGTGTTGCCAATGACCCAACCAAATAGATCCCCTACAGGGTGGCTGACTCCCTGGACTGAGATGCAGATATGACACACTGATGAATCCAATTGAGGATGAAACACATGTCTATGTCTGCTGTTCTCAGCCTTTGCTGATTATATTGTGAGGCCTTTTGGCACCATGCAATTCTGCTTAAAGTTGAACCAGTCCAAGTTAATTCATGGGCATTTACATATGATTCCCAAGATGCTTTGCACTATTGAGGTATGTTGTCATTGTTGTTTATTCGCTTAATAGGTAAGCACACTGGACAAGTGAGTTCCTTTTACAGGTGCTACCCACATAGAAAACATACATACAAATAAATAGGTAGAAATATACAGTACATAATACATCTGACTAAAAATGTCTATGTGCAATTTGTGTTTTCTTATTTATACATATGTGTACATGTGTGTGTGCGTGTGTGTGTATATGAATATATATATATATATATATATATACATACTATATATATATATATAGATATGTGTGTGTGTGTGTATATATATATATATATATATGGCAAAAAAAACTCAAGTTTAATGCATCAGTTAGGGTTGTTCCACAGCAATAAAAGTGAGAAATTTGATGTTAGGGTTGAAACCCCTTAGACCCACCCACACCATCCCCCTTCCGGCATTGGGGTGTGCGTTATAATCGGCCCTAACTCTCACCCTATCACATGTGTAAAGAAGCTGAGGGGTGAACTGTAGAAGAATGGGGTGAGAGTTAGGACCGATGATCCCAATGCACACCCGATGCCGGCTGGTGGGGCGGTGGGGTGGGTCCAAGGGGTCAACTTAACATCGAACTTCCTCACTTTTGTCACTGTGCAACAAGCCTATCTGATGCATTAAACAGTGGGGTTTTTTTTTGCCATGAATGTCCCTTCTTTTTTGAGAATGAGGACTATAAAATAGTGAAAGAAATGTGGTGGTGGGAGCGCAGGCCCTTCAGGCCCCATGCTCCCACCACATGATTTTACTCAAATAGTAATGGTAACTGCAATGGAAATGCAAGCACAAAATGTAATGCACATAGTGATGGAAATGTGAATGGTAACGCAAACGGTAACAGAAATGCAAGCACAAAAGTAACGCCAGCAAAGCAGTAACGTAAATGGAGGTGCAACTCAATTGCATACGGAAACATGAACCGTAATGCGCACAGTCATGGAACTGCAACTGTAAATGCAAATGGTAATGGTAACAGCAACAATAATGTCAAAGGAAACAGAAATGCAAATGCAAACAAGTATGGAAACGCAAACTGTGACATGCACGGTCATGGTACTGTAATTGTAAATGCAACTGGTAATAGTAACAGCAACATTAAAGCCAAAGGAAACAGAAACACAAATGAAAACACGTATTGAAATGCAAACTGTAACACGCACAGTCACGGTACCACAATTGTAAATACAAATGGTAATGGCAATAACAGTAACACAAATGAACAAGTAAAAGCTAGCCTGTACGGAAATAGCAAACCGTAATGTGCACGTCACAGTGACCCAATTGGAAACCCAAATGGTAATGGTAATAGCAATGATGATGCAAAACAAATGAGAATCGCAAATGCAAACGGAAGGAAGAAGCCGCAAATGCGAATGGTAATTCGCATGGTGACGAAAACAGAAACTAAACACAAACAGTGGATACGCAAATGGTAACAATAGCATAAGCATAAGTGCAAACAAAAATGCAAAGTGAAACACACACGGTAGCATACAGAGGAATGCTAATGCACATGGGTTTGGAAACACAAGTGGAGCATAAACTGTAACAGTTACAGAAGTGCACACCCTGGTTTTCCCCAACAGCTGCACAGATAAACACAGTGACTACAAAGAATATATGCATAGTAATGGGCCTTGGACAGAAAATGAGCTCTTGGAATACTAAATTGTTTATATCTCAGGAACCATATAGCGTAGGAAAAAATTAAACTTTCATATGATTCATGACTTTCCAGCTAGGTTTGCTATAACACTAAGCCCCTTCTGATGAAAATTCTGTATCTCTCACCGTTTCTGAGATATGGGCCCTGAAAGGCGTGGTATACACCTCAGTGTTAGTCTATGGGAAAAAGTGTCTGCTTCGGAGTACTGTAACCTTGCATCCCTGCAATATTTTGCACCATACCACCAAAAGGCACATCTGTAGGATGTTGGCTTTCTTCCTTCCAAATTTCAGCCCAAAAGACCAAACCATTCTTTTGCAGCATGGTGGCAAACAATTCCTGTTATTTTGGTCATAGTGTTGCAAAGTAGTGTCATGATTTCTGACACTTTTGCAAAAAATCACAAAAGTGTCACAGGCGCAACACTACTTTGTGACACTACTTTTCCCCAAAATTTCAAAAACATATTTCTGTGGTGTTTAACCCCAACATGGCTATCATCCTCAGGGCTCGACTAGGTAAACACAGGAAGAATTGTGTCCCTAGACGGTCCCAATTTTAAATGGCAGGCATTTCTGTGATCAGTAACTGAAAACAAATGACTGATTCATGACACTACAGGGGTCATTTGTGACACTGAAAACTGCATTTGCGACACTGTCAAATGTTGTAACTTTTCCCTTTGACTATAATGGGAAATTTGTTTTTTGAATAACTTTTGAACCGTTCAATATTTTTTCAAGGACTCTTCAAAAGACACATTGGGGACCCTGGCCGCATGTTCCCTGACGTTTTTGGTCTGGTAGTGCAAACTGTGTGACCTCCAGGTGCGAACAAAGAATGCGCAAAAAAGCGTAAATGTGCTCCAGAATGTTTCTTAATAACTCCACAACCGTATATCTGACTGGTACAACTAGGCAGATCCCAAGATCTATGCTAACACTTCATGCCTGCCAAATTTCAGGTGAATCTGTCAGGTGGTGGCAAAGTTATTAAGGGGCAAAATTTCACCATTTAACCTTGAATGGGGTACTCAACCCTAACTATAGTGGCACTACCATGCCACTATAATGTGTGCATGTGTGTGTGTGTGTGTGTGTGTGTGTGTAATATATTCATGGCAAAAAAACTCAGTTTAATGCATCAGGGTTTTCCACAGTGACAAAAGTGAGGAAATTCGATGTTAGGGTTCCCATTTCTTGCACACCACCCGCACCAACAGGCATCGGGGTGTGCATTGGGGTTGATAGTCCTATCTCTCACTCCATCCCATGTGTAAACAAGCTGAGGTAGTACATTATAGGAGAATGGGGTGAGAGTTAGGATTGATGACCACAACGCACACCCTGATGCCTATTGGTGGGGGCGTGTGGGCATGGGTTGCAAGGGGTGGGAACCCTAACATCGAATTTCCTCACTTTTGTCACTGTGGAAAAACTCTAACTGATGCATTAAACAGAGATTTTTGACATGAATTTCCCTTCTTTTTGAGAATGCGTAGTATAAATAATGACTGGATTGTGGTGGTGGAAGCGCGGGGCCCTTCGGTAAAGCAAGTGGAAACGCAGATGGTTACGGTAACACCAAAGATGATGCCAAAGGGAGCAGTAACAGAAATGGAAATGTGGGTATGAAATGAAATGTAAATCATTACGTGCATGGTCACAGTAACGCAATTGGAAACATAAACGCTTACGGTAACAGTAACGATGATGCCAAACAAAACAGAAATGGAAGCACGTGTGCAAATGCAAATGATAATGCACACAGTGATGCAAAAGGAAACAGAAAAGCAAACAAAGACAATAATGGAAACACAAATAGTAACAGTAATGCAAATGCAAGCGTAAACAGAAATGCAAAGGGTAACGCAGATGGCGTGGTAAATGTGAACGCTAACGCAAACTGTCATTGAAAAGCATGCAGAAATGCTAACTGTAATAGTAACATAGATGCACTGCTTTTTTCCACCTAAATGTGCATTCAGAAGCACAGTGAATACAAAGAATATATCATAATAGTGGCCATTGGAGCGGAAAATGAAGTCTTGGAATACTAAATTGCTTATATCTTGGGAACCGTACAATGTAGAAAAAAAATTAAAATTTCAAATTATTTTTCACTTTGCTGGCTAGTTTGGCCCTTAGCTGCCCAGTGGGAGGCTAAGCATTTTTCTGACAAAAAGTCTGTATCTCTAACCGTTTTTGAGATATGGGTGCCTAAAGGTGCGGTGGATGCCGTAATGTTAGCCTATGGGAAACATAGTCAACTTCGGAGTGCAGCAACTTTGCAGCCCTCTAATAATTTGTCACCAAGCCAGCAAAAGGCACATCAGTGGGATGTTGGCTGTGTTCCCTCCAGATTTCAGCCCTAAAGAACAAACCGTTCTTTTGCAGCAGGGTGGCAAAGAATTCTTCTTATTTTCCCCATAGTGTCGAATAGTAATGTCACAAATCACAACACTTTTACCAAAAAAAAAATAAGGAAAATGTCGCAGGTGCGACACTACTTTGCTACACTAGTTTTTCCAAAAATTTCAAAAACATGTTTCTGGGGTGTTTAACCCCAAAATAAAGACATGCTTAGCATCCTCAGGGCTTGACTAGCTGAACACAGCAAGAATTGTGTCCCTAGAGGGTCCCAAATTTAAATGCCAAGCATTCTGTGACCAGTAACTGAAGCAAAAATGGTGGATTTCTGACACTACAGGGTCATTTGCAAAAGTAAAAACTGCATTTGTAACACTGTGAAACTTTTTGTTAACTTTTCCCTTTTACTGTAATGGGAAATTTGTCTTTTGAATAACTTTTGAACCATTTAACCTGCTTCTCCTGCATTGTGCCATGCTCCACCGTGTAGCGCAGTGGGTCCTGCGCAGCCCTCTTCCATTCTGGCTCGGCCTCTACTCGACTCCGCTTGTGCCGCTAGGAAGCTGTAGGCCTAATTTTGCTCTGTGAACGACACTGAAGAATAAACTGCAGTGAGCGAGGGTACAGATGAATATTAGCTTGTTTATTGATGACAAAGTACCTGTGTGATTTACTCACTGTGGGGTTTAAGACCTTTTGCTACTGGATGGGGATTAGGGACTGCTGCAACTGTCCTGGGTTGAGAGTAAGTAAGATTTACAGTACAAACCCTGCACCAGTAACTATAAAAAAATGAAAAAATAAGTAAATGTGTGTTCATGGATTTTTTTACACACCCTTGGTGTGTGATGACCTCAAACTTCTCGAGCTTCGCTCTTGAGGTTTATAGGTCATCGCACATCTCGGGTGTGCAAAAAAAATCCACAACACACAGTTGCTTATCTATTATTCTCTATTTACGTATACAGTGATTATGTCATCAGCCATTTATCTATACAGTTGTTATGTCATTTAGAATGTTTGGCCTCAGTAGCAGTATTAACAATATTCAAATACAAATAACTTTAAAACAAAAAATGATAGCATAGAACTGTGATCAAAAAAGTTGTTGAGCAGAGAAATATCTACAAAATGAGTGGTGTTTTATTTATTGATACCTTTTAGATTTTTTGATAATTTGCAAAGACACAGTAGAAAATTCATATTTTTTTTTCATTTTGTCCACAAACAAATGTAAATAACTTTAAAATGAAAAATAATAGCACGGTACTGTGAGCACAAAGTTTATTCAGCACAGAAATAGCTACAAAATGAGTGGTGTTTCATTTATAGATACTTTTTAGTTTTTCAGAATTAGCAAAAACCAGCAGAAAATTCAATTTGTGTGCACTTTTTCATCAAACAAATGCACATAACTTAAAAACAAAAAATGATAGTATGGTACTTTGAGCAGTTGTTCAGTTTAAAAATATGTACAACATGAGAGGTTTTTCATTTCTAGATTCCTTTTAAATTTTCTATAATCAGCAAAAAATGGCAGACAATTAAATTTCTATTCACTTTTTTGACTAACAAATGCCCCCTACAAAAGCAAAACCAAAAGAATTGCATTAATGGAATATGCAATGGAAAACTCATGTAATAAATGATTTATCCGTGCTAAAAGCAGTTTGACCTCCAACGGTCAAACTGTTCTTACTGAATAAATCATTTATTATTAAATCCATGCATGTCCCTATACACACACACACATATATATATATATATATATATATATGTTTATGTGTGTATATACTGTGTGTGTTTGTATATTATAGCTGCACTACTGCAGCTATAGTTAGGGATAGCGTGAGCATTTAATGATAAATGCAAATTTTTGCAAGGCAATAACTTTGGGCAGATTCAGCAGATCTGCCTGAAACTTTGCATGCATCTTTGGAACTGGCAGGTTTATTGATATGCCAAATGTGGTGTGATCCCTTGTGTGGTAGGTATCTGGGATACAGAGTGTTGAGGGGGAAACATAGATGTTTATGTTTTTTGCTATTTTTGCTTGTCAAGCTGTATCTTAGAAACAGCTGTAGCTACAGGGCTGAAATGTTCAAGGTAGAATCCTTTGGTTTCACATATGTGCTTTTGAAGGTCTGGCGAAAACTATTAATCAGATCCAAAGTTATGAAATGTTCTTTTTCCCATTATTTCGTATGGGAAGAAAATGTTCCTGGAGGCATAGGATTCTAGTTAAATTCAGAATCCTGTACTGGAATAGGACTAGAAACATAGAAACAAAAATTTGATGGCAGATAAGGACCACTTGGTCCACCTAGTCTGCCCATTTCCCTACCTAAATAGATAAGCTGCAGATTCTAGTTAACCAACAGCTTACTTTCTCCTGTCTCCAACTATAATTGCCTTATGTCTGTCCTATGCATTCTTGAATTCCCCCACTGTTTTTGACTACATGACCTCATCAGGAAGGTTGTTCCATGCATCCACTCCATGAAAAAATACTTTCTCACATTACCTCTGAGCCGTCCCCCCTATATCTTCATAGAATTCTAGTTCAATGTAGAATCCTGCATTGGTATAGGATTCTAGTTAGATGCAGAATCCTGCAACAACCTTCCATGTTAGATTCAGAATCCTGCATTGAAGAGGAATTTTATGATGCAAAATCCTGCATTGAATTGTCATTGTTCCAGGTGTACCCCTTTGTAATTATTGTTTGCCAACATTGGGGTGCCCAATCCCTGTGTTGGCATTTGTTTAACCCTCCACTATTATGACCACCCATAGTGCATTGAAAACATTAACCTTCTGATATCTTTCTATTGTTTCTGACACTGGGATGCCCATCCCCAGAGTTGGATGCCCCCCACCACCCCCCAGACTGTTTTTATTATTCTTTGCTTACATCAGGGTGCCAAGTCACCATGTTGTGTTCTATTTTCCCTCTATTACTGTGGCGAACTGGGGAGGCCACCCCCAGTGTGACAAAAATATGTACTTTTTTTCAATATAGTTTCTGACACTGGGAAGCCCACGGCTGGTGTCAAATGCCCCCCCTGTTTCTAATATTAATACTGTTCACCAACATTAGGGTGCCCAATCCTCATGTTGGCATTATGAACCCCTCTAGCTCTATGTGATACTGGGGAGCCCATTCCCAGTGTCCTTCCAAAAAGTTATCTCTGCCGAAGAGAAAACTGTCCCCAACATCTTTTTTTTAATCCTAGAAAAAAGAAAACATTCCCTCATCATCTCTCCTGTCTCCCCCCATCCCAACCCTTCCACTGAGCACCAACCTCCCCATACACCCTCACCCTATACTGCTGAGGAAATTGGCAGATGTCATCTTCTCTGGACTGCAACTCATCTGCACTCTTCAAAGCCCAACTGCAAACTGAAGAATTAAGATGGGCTCATGTTATGGCTGTCACTGAGGTTTTCAACTTATGTTGATATCTCAGCCATTTTAAGGAATTTGCATCCGAAATTTTCAACGTGGGATCTTGGGACCCCACCACATGAACACTGTCCCTGTCACTTGCTATTCAGTCCCAAAAGGTGATTTTGCAGTCACTACATGGAATCACCTTTCTGGACTGACTAATGAAATACAGTGCCAGTGTTCATGAGAGACATCCGAAAAGCCATGTCGAAAATGTGGTGCAAACATTACCCAAAATGACTGTGTTATGAGTGTGCGTTGCACAGTTTCTGTGCATATTCATAATTTAGCCAGTTGTTAATATTTTCACTCCAGATTTTCTACACTGAGATTTTTTCATCCCATCTCATGAACAGTGCAGTTGATATTATTCACTTCCTGCTCAAAATTAGTTTTCACAGCTGTGGTGCAGAATTTATTTATAGTATATGGTTATGGCTTATTGTGACTAGAAAGCAGTGGCTTTCAAATTCTTGTTGTAGGACAGTTCAAAGATCAAAAAAGTTGTTGTACTATCGTTCTGACATCACATCGATAGTACAACACCTTTTCTGACTTGTCCTACCACCTGATTGGTTGATTTACACTGGGGATTCAAAAACCGCTGGAGAAAATGGCGGCTTCATAGCGAGCAGTCAGTCAAGCAGCTCACAAGTACAGTTTGGACACGGACTATATTGACAGCTCCAGTGTGCCCAAACTGTCAGTTTTAGATATTTTGTTTGTTTAAATCTGCACAGTTACGATGCCAAAGCAGAGTGGGATTTTCAGCGGTCGCGGGAGAACGATGTAACTTCTCCAGCAGGACGCATTGCGGAGAACTGCAACGTTAGGTAGGGAACTGCAAGAATAACAAAATGGACAGTTTTAATGTGGAATGTGAACATTGAGGAACCATATACTGTATAAACTAGTGGATGATTGACCATCCACAACGAAAGCCGTGTTTCCATCTCGGGAGTCGATGGCATCATAGAAACCTCTCGAGCTTCACTCTCGAGGTTTCTGTGACACCATTGACTCCCAAGGAAACACAGCCTTGTTGTGGATGGTCAACCATCCACTATTCTATATTTATTTATTTGCTTTTGTTAACCGGTAAGCACACAAGACAGCCAAGTGCCTATTTTCAGGTGCGACCGGGATGCTGTCATGTATGTGAAATCAGCGTTTGGGATGTACTAACGAAATTACAGTGCCATTGTTTATTAGCTGGGGACCCAAAAAGGCTATGTTGAAAATCTGGTGTAAAAATTCCCCAAATGACTGTGTTAAAAGTGTGTGTTGTGCAGTTTGTATGCATATTCGCAAGTTTGGCAATTTTTTATATTTTCACTCCAGATTTTCAGCATTGAGATTTTTTAACACCACCTCATGAACACTACACCTGCTATTTCTCACATACTTTTTTATATTTATATCCCCAGCTAGTGGGGGTTGTACCTTTGGCTCCCCCATCCAGTCAGCTCTCACGACCCCCACCCCAGCAGCAGTCAGAGCTCACCCCCCACTGCAGCCATTCCCATGTCACATCACAGCAGGTACCACACCACCATGGAGACATGGAGGCTGGCACAGGTGGAAGCTAACTTGAGCATGTCTGTGGTGATGTTGGGGCAACTGTCATGCCACCAAGGGGTTATTCTCTTTATATTAGTAGCCCTCCTCCAGCAGCTGGGGTGCAGTGGCATCAAGGATGCTGAAATGGATGCTTCCATATGTTGCATGTCTGATGCCACCAACCCCATACCCTTCTGTTGGCACCCCCAGCACCGCCAGGAATAGATACTTCACCGATCTTCCGCACTCACCCTCTCCAAAGAAGGAGATGTGTCCCTGGGACAATCAGTCCTCCTTCTCCAGACTGACCCCTGACAGCCCATGCCTGCTCCTGAGCACGGGTCACCAGCATTGCACGAGGTCTGGTGTCCAGTGTCCCAACCCTCAGCACCACCAAGCTGGCTGTCATTTCTCTCATACTATCCAGAATGTGTTTCTGCAGCAGTGGCATGAAATGGCACAGTTGCTGCTCAAAAGCACCCTTGGGGACTGAGTAATGAAATGAAAGTTTCAGTGTTCATGAGGCGGGGTTCCAGAAGGGCTTTGTTCAAAATTTGCAGAAATACCAAACAAATGTTTATATATATATACATATATATGTGTGTGTACATATTATGTATATATAATATATATATAGAGAGAGAGAGAATGATACACATACACAGTGGTGTGTGTGTGTGTGTGTATATATGTGTGTGTGTGTGTGTGTGTGTGTATAGATATATATATATATATATATATATATATATATATATATATATTATAGAGGCAAAAACTCAGTTTAATGCATCAGTTAGGGTTGTTCCACAGTGACAAAAGTGAGGAAATTAGATGTTAGGGTTGAAACCCCTTTGCACCCATCAGCCCACCCTCCAGCTGGAATCGAGAGTGCATTGGGGTCATCAGCCTAAGTGTCACCCCATCACATGTGGAAAGAAGCTGAGGAATAGCAGAATGGGGTGACAGTTAGGACCGATGACCCCAATGCACCCAATTCAGTTGGAGGGTGGGCTGGAGAGGTGCAAAGGGGTTTCCACTAACATTGAATTTCCTCAATTTATGCTGTGGAATAACCCTAACTGATTCATTAAACAGAGCTTTTTGCCTCTAATTTCCCTTCTTTGAGAATGATAGCGAGGAAATAGTGAATGTAATGCAGCAGGGAAGTGGGGGCCACGCTCCATACATGATCATAGCGTGATGTTACATGGCATAGTAATAGGACACCAATGCAAACAGAAGTGCTAACAGCAGTGCACATGGTAATGCAGAGGCGAATGAGAACAGAAAGGTAGCACATGAGTGGCGTGAATGGGAGCGATCTACCACTGATGTGTTGTCACATAGTAACATGGTGTCTGCAAATGGAAATGTCAATGGGCATGGTGACACAAAGTGAAACGGAAAAAGAAACAGTACTGTAGACACAAATGGCAAAAAATAACAGAAACACATAGAGGTTTCCTCCTCAAAGGGTTTTTTCCTCTCCTCTGTGCCAATGGTCATAATATTAGTTAGAGTTAGTGATTTTCTCCTCGTTAGTGAGTTAGGTTCACTGATGGATGGCGGCGGATGGTGGCTCGGCTCTCACCTCTCTCTTTAGCAAGTTAGTCCCTCTGCATAGAATTCGTCTATTATCCTCACCTCTTCGATACTCGATAAACCATGCTGGTGGTCCAGTGAGGTACAGGTAGCAGTCAGAGAAAAGAAGGCGGCCTACAAAAAATATAAAACAACAAGAGGGGATAGGGATAAGGAAATGTACCAGTTTGCATATAGAAAAGTCACCCGTATGGTGAGGAGAGCAAAGTCCAGTAAAGAGCAGCGGCTGGCACAGGGGATACATGGAGGGGAAAATAAGTTATTCCTGTACATTGGGGAGCAGAGAAAAACTAAGGGCCATCTCAGCAGATTGAGATCAGAAGGAGGGTGGGTGGAAGAGGCGAGGGACCAGGCAGAGGTATTTAATGAGTACTTTGCCTCTGTGTTCACTAGGGAGGGAATGGGATATCTACAAAGCAAGGCACGAAGGGGATAGAAGCGTCAGTAAGTGGGATCAGGAGAGCAACAGAAATGGAGCAAGAGGGAGGGAGAGGTACCCCAGGGGTGTCACATCTAGGTAAGGATAAAAAGGCCAGTAAGGTGGAGGGGATGGATGATGCTATCTCCGCCAAAAGGGTGTGGTTAGCCCTCAAGGCCCTAAAGAAAGACAGATCTCCTGGGCAGATGGCATTCATCAGAGTACTATGAGAATTGGCGGACATACTGGCTGCACCCTGGTGGAGCTTTTCAGCAGGTCACTTGAGACAGGGAGGGTACCTAGGGATTGGCGAGAGGCACATGTGGTACCAATCCATAAAGGGGTTGAGGAAGTACCAGGTAACTATAGACCCATCAGTTTGACCTCGGTGGTGGGAAAATTAATGGAAGTATACTAAAGGAACGATTGAGGGTGTACTTGGAGAGTGGGAGGTCTGGATGAGTCGGCAACATGGGTTTTGTGCCAGGTAGATCATGTCACACCAACCTTGTGGAGTTCTATGAATGGGTAACATCAGAACTGGACAGGGGTAAGCCTGTGGATGTATTATTCTTGGACTTCAGCAAAGTGTTTGACTCTGTCCCCCACAATGGTCTGGTGGAGAAACTGATGGGGTTAGGAGTAGGCCCTTTGATGGTCAGATGGATTGAAAACTGGCTAGCTGGATGCACTCAGAGAGTAGTGGTCTGTGGGGAGTTCTCGAACCCTAGAGGTTGGTAGTGGGGTACCGCGGGAGCTCGGTCCTGGGTCCGATCCTGTTTAATGCATACATATTGGACATCAGGGAGGGTATAGGGTGTGAAATGAGTCTCTTCATGGATGACTCCAAGATGGGAGCAGTAGTTGAGGGAGAAGAGGGAGGTTGGCCCTGCAAGGGACCTGGACACCCTGGAAGCTAGGCTCACACATGGAAATTAAATTTCAATATCACCAAGTGCAAGGTGTTGCATCTTGATGGGAAACCCTAAACACAGGTACACCCTGGGAGGAGAGCACTGGAGGCCTCAGTAGGGAAAAAGACCTAGCGGTCATGGTGGATGCATGTATGAATAACTCTGAGCAGTGCAGAAGAGCAGCTAGCAGAGGCAAACAGGATGTTGGATGCATCGTAAGGGGATCACCTCTAGGAGCAAGGAAGTGATTCTGCTGCTGTACAATGGACTGGTTAGACCACACCTTGAGTACTGTGTGTAACACTGGAGACCACACTAGAAGAGGGACATGCAGCTCCTGGAGAGGGTACAGAGGAGGGCAACAAAGATGATACGAGGGCTAGGGGATTTGACGTATGAGGACAGAATTGAGGAGCTCTGCCTGTTTTCATTGGAGGAGAGGAGAGATGGGGGACATGATTGAGGTCTTCAAGTACCTCAAGGGAATAAATAGGGTAAACATGGAGGAATCTTTAGACTAAAGCAGGGAGGTATCACCAGGCGGCATGGTTTGAAGTTGGAAGGTGGAAAGGTGAGGGGAAAGAGGAGGTTTTTCACTGAGAGGGTGGTGGACCCTTGGATGCACTGCCAGTGAGCTTGTTCAGAGATCCACAGTGGAGGCTTCAAGAGAGGTGGGACAGACACAGAAAGTGGATGTATCAGATGATAGCCTATCCCAGAGGGGTGGGGATGGATGATAGGGGTTCCTGGAGCACAAGGGATGGGAGGGTCTTGGCACCCAACTAAGGAACTAAGGTTCGAGCAGACTCAATAGACCATAAGGCCTAAACTGCTGGCAAATAGTATGTTAGTAAGTGCAAATGAAAACGCAAAGGATAACGCACATGGTGGCGTAGACGTCAACAGTAAGTGAAATGGGTACGGAACCACAAGTGGAAAGGGCAATGGTAACAGTAATGTAAGCACACAGGCTGGTTTTCCCCAAAACCTGCATAGAGAAAGACAGTGATTACAAAGAATGTATGCATAATAATGGGTATCTGAGCAGAAAATGAGAACTTAGGAATACTAAATAGGTTATATCTCAGGAACTACATTGACGTGAAAAAATGTAAAAATCATGATTTACAACTGTCAGGCTAGTTTTGTGGGGCTAAGCAATTTTCCAACAAAAAGTCCGTATCTCGCACCGTTTCTGAGATACGGGCCCTGAAAGGCGCGGTGAACGCTGTAATGTTATCCTATGGGAAAAAAAGAGAAGTTCGGAGTGCCATAACTTTACCTCCATGTAATATTTTTTCACCAAACCACTGAAAGTTACATCTGTGGGTGGTTCACTGTCTTCCCTCCAAATTTCAGGAAAAAAGACCAAACCATTATTTTGCAGCAGGGTGCCAATAGATTCCTGTAATGCGTTGGGTGCCGTAATGTTATCCTATGGAAAAAAAGTCAACTGTGGAGTGCCGTAACTTTGCCACCGTGTAATATTTTTCAACAAAACACGAAAGGAACATCGAATGTAACATTCCTCAAATTTCAGCCCAAAACTCCCAACCATTCTTTTGCAGCGCAGTGCAAAGAATTGCTGTCATTTTCCCACAGACTAGAAAACTACTGTAGCAATTTGCAAAAGCTTTCGCAAACATTTGCGACACTTTCGTGAGCACGAAAGTACTTTGCGAAAGTACTTTTTCCAGAAATTTTAAAAACATATTTCTGGGGTGTTTTACCCCAAAATAAAAACATGGCTAGCATCCTCAGGGTCTGACTAGGTGAATTCAAAAATAATTAGGTTGCTAAAGGGTCCCAAATTTAAATGCCAAGCATTTTTCTGATCACTAACTGAAAACAAAATGGCAGATTTGTAAAAGTAACAGGGCCATTTGCGAAAGTAAAAATGCATTTGTGACACTGTTGAACTTTTTGTTAACTTTTCCCATTGACTTATAATGGGAAATTGTTTTTTGAATAACCTTTGAACCGTTTAATATTTTTCACCAAATCTTCAAAAGACACATCAAGGCTGACGCACGTTCCTTGAAGATTTCAGGCTGGCCGCTCAAACTGTGCGACCTGTAGGCGTCACTGTAGAATTCCAGAAGAAGCGTAAATGCATGCACAGATCACGCTTAATAACTCCAGAGCCGTATATTGGACTGGTACGAAACTTGGCAGATCCCAAGGCCTATGATTCTTGATCGTGTATTCTAAATTTCAGGCAAATCCATCAAACGGTTGCAAGGTTATTAAGGTGCAAAATTTTGGGTTTAACATAGAAATGGCTCATCAACCCTAACTATGGTAGCACTACCATGCTACCACAATATATACACACACTAATATATATATATATATACTGTATAGGGGAGGGTGGCCGTGCA
The DNA here is from genome assembly GCA_016271365.2 of Neoceratodus forsteri. Taxonomy (NCBI): domain Eukaryota; kingdom Metazoa; phylum Chordata; order Ceratodontiformes; family Ceratodontidae; genus Neoceratodus; species Neoceratodus forsteri. Next base: position 1,225,214,401 of record CM057454.1, read on the forward strand.
GGAGGACCTGGAGGCTCTGGAAAGATGGTCTAGAAAGTGGAAGCTGAGGTTTAATGCAGGGAAATGCAAGGTACTCCACCTGGGGGCCAGAAACCCAGGCCAAGTGTACACCTTGGGGGGGGACATACTACAAGTCTCAATGGCTGAGAGGGACCTGGGGGTGGTGGTGGATGTCAAGATGAACAACTCTGAGACTTGTGGGAGGGCAGCAGCCAAGGCCAACAGGATGCTGGGATGCATCGCTGGGGATCACCTCCAGAAGGAGGAAGTGATACTCCCTCTGTATAACTGCTTGTGAGGCCGCACCTGGAGTACTGCGTGCAGTTTTGGAGGCCACACTTAAAGAGGGACATTAACCTCCTGGAGAGGGTCCAGAGGAGGGCAACCAAAATGATTTGGGGCTTGGGGGACAGGACCTATGAGGAGAGGCTCGAAGATACACTTTGGAAGAGAGAAGGGACCGGGGGGACATGATAGAGGTCTTCAGGTACATGAAGAGGGTAAATAGGGGAGGAACAGTGAGGGTGCTTCAAAGGAAGGAGGAAGGGGCCCCTAGAGGACATGGGTGGAAGCTGGAGGGGGGAAGATTCAGGGGAGAAAGGAGGAGGTGCTACTTCACTGAGAGGGTGGTAGAGCCATGGAATGCACTACCTAGGGGGCTGGTGGAGGCAGAGACAATGGAGGGGTTCAAGAGGGAGTGGGACAGGTACAGGGGAAGGGTACAGGAAGCAAAATCCAATGCAGCAAGAATATCCGGAACTGGGAAGGGAGAAGCCAGAGAAGCCGAGGGGGACAGCAAGGTCAGCACCCAGGGTGGGGGCTGACCAAACGAGCAGACACGAAAGACCATTAGGCCTATTCTGCTGGCATTTTAGTATGTTAGTATGTATGTTAGTATATTTATATATCTATATATATATATATATATATATATATATATATATACACACACACACACATACATTCATTCATTCATTCATTGCAAAGGCTCTGTTAATGCATCAGTTAGGGTTGATAGGACAGCAACAACAGTTTGGAAATTCAGTGTTAGGGTGCCCACCCCCCCATTTCCCCACTCTCTCCACACCAAGTGGTGTCAGGGCGTGCCATGGATTTGTCCAGCCTAACTCTTGAAAACCCCATTGTCTGCCATTCAATGGATCTTACCTTGATTCTTCAGTTTGTTATTCACCTTTGAAGAGTGCATACATGTTCCAGTCCAGAGAAGATGACAGCGCTTGACCTCTGGAGGTAAGTATGGGGTAAGGGGGTATGTGGGGAGGTGGGTGCACAGAGGGAGGGTGGGGATGGGGTAGATGACGAGGATCATTTTCTTCTTTTCATGTATAAAAAAAGACATCAGGGGATGGGTTTTTTTTAAACATTTTTTTAAAGTAAAAATTACATTTTGGGATACTAGGAGTGGGCTACCCAACATCACTGAGTACTGGACGGGGGCAGTTATGAATGCTGAAATGGGGATTGGGCACCCTGATGTCAGCAAATAAAATGTAACAACAGGATGGTGTGGGGAAACTGGCAATGCAGGGTGGGACATGGCATAGAGGAGTGAAGCAGGAGGGCTTCTGCTTCAGTGGGGATGGGGGTTCAGTCAACGGAGGGTAGAGGGTAGCACATTGCACAGAGGGAGGTATCGGGAGGGGTTTACTTTAAAAAAAATAAAATAAAATAAATAAATAAGTACAAATATGCTCCAGCCCCCTTGGAGACAGTTAAAGGATAAAAATATCTTTTATTTAGGTAAAATGGGGGCCAAGGAAGATGATTAGTGTTTAGTTTTTAAAAATAATCTTTAGAAAAGGTTTCGACCTTTTCAAAGACCCTATGTCACAAATTGCAAATGTTTCACAAAGGAACTTTGTAAATTTGCAAAATTCATAAACAGACTTTTGTAAATTTGTGATACTTCTAACAGCTGAAGTGCAAAAAGATATTTCTGGCCATTATTTCTAAAATGTAATGGCAGGATCGTGTTCTTTGGACCCCAGGTAGATATTTTTTCACCAAATCTTCAAACTGCACATCAGTGACACAGACTGCATCTTCCCTGAAGAGTTCAGACCAGATGACCAAATCATTTGGGCTGTAGCCCTGAACAAAGAACTGCACCCTACCCCGTTTTGCATGTTTTTTGGCATGCCACAAATCTGCAACCGCTCATCTGACCACTACACAGTTTGCCAGATACAAAGATATATGGTACCACAATGCACATGCTAAATTTCAGGCAAATCTGCTGTACGGTTGCAGAGTTATTAAAGTGCAAAATGTGGGGTTTAAAATAGAAGTGGCCAGGCAACCCTAACTATAGCTGCACTATACTGTGTGTCCATATATTTGTATATATTCAATACATATACATACACACACACATATACATACCTGCACGGTCACTTCTATGTTAAACCCAAACCTTTGCACTCTAATAACTTTTTAACCATTTTTCCGATTTCCCTGAAATTTTGTATGTGCCATCTTGTACCATAACTGTCTGGATCTAGCAAGGTTCATTCTGGTTAGATGTGCAGTGGCAGAGCTGCAGAGTGCCAAAAGTGTGAAGTTTGTGGTTCTGGTCTGAAATTTTCATGGTATGTGGGAACTGAGTCACTGAAGTGCCTTTTGAAGGTTTGGTGAAAAATATTAATCTGTTCAAAATGTATTAAATGTTTAAGTTTCCCATTATAGTCTATGGGGAAAATATATATGTCAAGCTCGAAAATGTTTGCAAAAGCACTTTTTACTGCCTCAAATGGGATTTTTACTTTCGTGCTTCTGCCATCTTGTTTTCAGTTAGTGAAGTGGAAAAAACACTGTAACTCAAAAAATATTGCCATTTGGTAAACACCAACAGTTGTGATTACCTGATCTGGGCCCAAGGAACATGATCCTGGCATTTGTTTTTCAAACGAATGCCAGGAAATATGTTTTCTGAACTTTTTCTGCCATTTTACCTGTGGAACCTTTGCAAACATTTGAGCGGAATTTTATGAAAATTTTTGCAAAAGTTCTGTGGAATTTCATTAAAGTTTCAAGGATGGAAATGAGATAGGAAAAGTGTGGCCCACTGGAAATTGAACCTCAGACCTCTGGTATGCTGTTCCAGTGCTCTAACCATTAAGTTACAGGCTCACATGGTCAGAGTGCCTGAGGAACTTCCTTAAATCCTCACATTCCTTTCTCAGTGTATTGCATAATCCTGCAACAAAACATGTCAAATTACAAACGGACTACTTCTCTCAGTGCAGTTTAGCCCTACAAAGCATATTTTAAATCAAGGATGGAAATGAGAAAGGAAAAGTGTGGCCACTGTGAACAGAACCTCAGACCTCTGGTATGCTGTTCTAGTGCTCTAACAATTATGTTACAGGCTCACATTGTCAGAGTGCCTGAGGAATTTCCTTAAATCCACATATTCATTTCTCAAGTGTGTTGGAATGTGTGGATTTAAGGAAGTTCCTCATGTACTCTGACCTTGTGAGCCTGTAACTTGATGGTTAGAGTGCTGGAACAGCATACTGGAGGTCTGAGGTTCAATTTCCAGTGGGCCACACTTTTTCTTACATCACCATTTGGCCAGCAATTGAGAAAGATCTAATAACTCACAAGGGCTTCTCCTTTGCTGCATCTTAGGCCAAAGGATCTTCCTCAGGAATGGCATGGATCCCCGATCGCCACGTTGGTGAGAATCCATACCCAACTCTGCTCATTCTTAAAGTACTCACATACTGCTGATCCAGACCAACCATTTTATCAAATCCAAACATAATAATAGGTTGGCAAATCCTTAGTTTTTAGTGGCTGCGAACAACTAGCGGGTGCCAGTCTCAGTGACCTGAGGGACAGTGAGAAACGCCCGATGTCATAAGAGATCATAACTCAATTTCAGGTAGGCCCCAAACAGATCTTTAAAATTTTCCTACTCAGACACCTCATAGCCATCAGGAAACTGCCCCGAGGGGGGATGGAGGGGCTGGTGCCCAAATTAAATCCTTAGCACATTTTGCTACACAACCCCATGCTGTCTCAAACATTTATCCCAGCCTCTATTCTCTGACTTACTCCTCAGTTGATGGTGCTTCAGCTTTCTGGGAGTCCTATTTTCTTAACAGGCTCCTAGACTGGCACAAAATATGGAAATCCTGTCATTCCTATGTCACCCAGAGAATAATGCAATTTATGATCCTCCACAATATGTACGCAGCTCCAGTTAAGCTCAATAAGATGGACACAATTCACAGCCCGATGTGTGTGTGAGATGCAACTAGGCCATGGGGAACCTGCTTCATATCTTTGGGAGTGCCCAACTTTCCCTCGTGGAACACCATCATGCATCATGCAGACCTCAATGCTAGGTATAAGTGACCTTTTCATTCCTGAAATATGCCTGATTGGGGACTACTCGGTGGATGTTTCCCAACTGAGACATCATATGGTCATGATTGCCCTGTCACTCAAAACTCTTGTGTTGCATCACTGGAAAGAAGCCATTGTCATATCATACCTGGAATGGGTACAGTAGCCTCTGGCAAACATGAGGGAGGTGAAAATGATTGCCAGTATGCACAACAGCCGTCCCAGATACAGGAAGCAATGGAGCAGCCTGGAAACCCTGTACCGTATTCAGGAAACTCTCATGCTTGTCAGGGCTTCTGTGGTGCTTTGCTGTACCTTTGGTTATCTTACAGCACTCCAGAATAAGAGATGCCGGGGGTGAGGAGGGAGGGAGGTGGTGGCGAGGGGGAAAGGGACTTTTTTTGTGATCATGTACTAGTCTTGTTTTGTTTTGTTATGTATTGCATCTGAATGTATTTGTGTAGCTGTGTGTACCTTGTTCAAGCCATAAAACTGAATAAAGTTGGTTAAATTTCAAAAACCCTAACTGATGCATTAACAGAGTTTTTTGCATGGAAGATATATATAATATAATATAATATAATATAATATAATATCATATAATATAATATAATATAATATAATATACAGTATATATCTATATATATCTATATCGATAGATATATACACACACAAAAGGGTTGAGATGATTTTTCTCCAAAGACAAAGCGTTATTTCTACTACCATGGAATAAATCAGCATACATCCAAACCTGATATTATCACTGTGGTTATGTCACTCACAGACCATAATTTTTTTTTCTCATTGATTGGAACTACTTTCTGAGCAGAAGAGAGTTTGACTTATTGAGTATGACAGTGATTCTGACTAACAATTTGAAAATATTGCTTTGAAAGGAATACAGTATTACCCAAGGAAAAACATGACATCGAGAGACTTCTGGATATATAACTGCATGGCATTCTCACTCCAGTGATGGCAAGTGGCACTACAGTAAAAATGAAAGTGTAACAAACAGAAGCTCTGGTGTAGTTAACCGAACATAGGTTGAAACAGTGCAAAAGTACAAAATAAACCACATAAAAATGAAATAGTTATTTCAACCCACACAGATAAATCTGTAAAATATGTTTCTATAACACGGAACGCTAACGCGACTCCAGACATAAACCCTGCCCCAATAAGTAATGAGCCAATCCAATGATGCTAACCATACATACCACACAAACAACCAATGAAATAATGGAACAGACACCCACTGACAACAATAACCAATAGCAAACCACAACCTGCACTCAAAGTAAACCCATTCAGGAAACCGTAGCACAATTGCAGAGACCACCCACTATAACAAATAAAACAGGTAAAACCACACATTTTCTCTTTCAAATTCCAATAAACCATAGAAAAATACACAGTGCAACCATTTTGTATAAATCGAACACATGATGGGCAGGAGTGGAATATGGAAAATATCTACACTCATGAACAGTGACCTCGGGAACCATCACTTGGGACTCCGCTATGCTCCACCACTTGTGAGGTATCCCAAGATCACTGTTCACTCATGTAGATATTTTCCATAGTCCACTCCTGCCCATCATATACCCCCTATTCACACACACATATATAGTATACATATATTTATATATTGCAAAAGTCTTTTGTTAATGCATCAGTTAGGGTTTTATTACAGTGACAAAGACTGGAAATTCAGTATTAGGTTACCAACCTACCACCTACCCCCACCTTCCACACATCAAGAGGTATCAGGGTGTGCCTTAAGGTCATTAGGCCTAACTCTCCCTCCATTCCATGTGTAAACAAGCTGAGTTGTTACAGTATAGATGAATGGGATGAGAGTTAAGCCCAATAAATCCCAATACCTATTGATATGTGTGGAGGGGTAGAAATAGGAAATGAAACAAGGTTAGTAACTTAACACTAGATTCCCAATCTATTGTTACTGTAAAACTAACTGATACATTAATGCGAATTTTCATTAATATATGTGTGTGTGTGTGTGTGTGTGTGTGTGTGTGTGTGATATATATATATATATATATATATGTATATATATAGATAGATAGATAGAGATGTGTATGTATATGAGCCGGTCCAAATTAATTCATGAGCATTTGCATATGCTTCCCATGATGTTTTGCATTATTGGGGTATGTGCAATTTGGGTTTTCATTAAAATTTGGTTGTAGGGCCAATATCCTCCAGGATAACACGTACCTCAGAGCATTTGCTCTGGGGTTCTTTAGTAATTCTTTTCTCTCTCTCTTCTTTGTGTTGCCAATGACCCAACCAAATAGATCCCCTACAGGGTGGCTGACTCCCTGGACTGAGATGCAGATTTGACACACTGATGAATCCAATTGAGGATGAAACACATGTCTATGTCTGCTGTTCTCAGCCTTTGCTGATTATATTGTGAGGCCTTTTGGCACCATGCAATTCTGCTTAAAGTTGAACCAGTCCAAGTTAATTCATGGGCATTTACATATGATTCCCAAGATGCTTTGCACTATTGAGGTATGTTGTCATTATTGTTTATTTGCTTAATAGGTAAGCACACTGGAAAACTGAGTTCCTTTTACAGGTGCTACCCACATAGAAAACATACATACAAATAAATAGGTAGAAATATACAGTACATAATACATCTGACTAAAAATGTCTATGTGCAATTGTGTTTTCTTATTTATACATATGTGTACATGTGTGTGTGCGTGTGTGTGTGTATATGAATATATATACATATACATACATATATGTATATATATAGATATGTGTGTGTGTGTGTGTGTGTGTGTGTATATATATATATATATATATATATATATATATAAAAAACTCCGTTTAATGCATCAGTTAGGGTTGTTCCACAGCAACAAAGTGAGGAAATTTGATGTTAGGGTTGAAACCCCCTTAGACCCACCCACACCTCCCCCCCTTCCGGCATTGGGGTGTGCGTTGGATAATCGGCCTAACTCTCACCCTATCACATGTGTAAAGAAGCTGAGGGGTGAACTGTAGAAGAATGGGGTGAGAGTTAGGACCAATCATCCCAATACACCCCGTGCCAGCTGGTGGGGAAGCGGGGTGGTCAACCTAACGTAATTCCCTCACTATCATTAATGCAACAAAGCCTAACTGATGCATTAAACAGTTGGGTTTTTTTGCCTTGAATTTCCCTTCTTTTTTGAGAATGAGGACTATAAAATAGTGAAAGAAATGTGGTGGTGGGAGCGCAGGCCCTTCAGGCCCCATGCTCCCACCACATGATTTTACTCAAATAGTAATGGTAACTGCAATGGAAATGCAAGCACAAAATGTAATGCACATAGTGATGGAAATGTGAATGGTAACGCAAACGGTAACAGAAATGCAAGTACAAAGTAACGCCAAAGCGAGCAGTAACGTAAATGGAGGTGCAAACTCAATTGCATACGGAAACATGAACCGTAATGCGCACAGTCATGGAACTGCAACTGTAAATGCAAATGGTAATGGTAACAGCAACAATAATGTCAAAGGAAACAGAAATGCAAATGCAAACAAGTATGGTAACGCAAACTGTGACATGCACGGTCATGGTACTGTAATTGTAAATGCAAATGGTAATAGTAACAGCAACAATAAAGCCAAAGGAAACAGAAACACAAATGCAAGCACGTATGGAAATGCAAACTGTAACACGCACAGTCACGGTACCACAATTGTAAATACAAATGGTAATGGCAATAGCAACAGTAACACAAAATGAAACAGAAATGCAAAAGCTAGCCTGTACGGAAATGCAAACCGTAATGTGCACGGTCACAGTGACCCAATTGGAAACCCAAATGGTAATGGTAATAGCAATGATGATGCAAAACAAATGAGAATCGCAAATGCAAACGGAAGGAAGGCCGCAAATGCGAATGGTAATTCGCATGGTGACGAAAACAGAATCGCAAACACAAACAGTGAATACGCAAATGGTAACAGTAATGCAAACGCAAGTGCAAACAAAAATGCAAAGTGAAACACACACGGTAGCATACAGAGGAATGCTAATGCACATGGGTTTGGAAACACAAGTGGGAACGCAAACTGTAACAGTTACAGAAGTGCACACCCTGGTTTTCCCCAACAGCTGCACAGATAAACACAGTGACTACAAAGAATATATGCATAGTAATGGGCCTTGGACCAGAAAATGAGCTCTTGGAATACTAAATTGCTTATATCTCAGGAACCATACGACGTAGGAAAGAAATTAAACTTTCATATGATTCATGACTTTCCCAGCTAGGTTTGCACTTAACACTAAGCCCCCTTCTGATGAAAATTCTGTATCTCTCACCGTTTCTGAGATATGGGCCCTGAAAGGCGTGGTATACACCTCAGTGTTAGTCTATGGGAAAAAGTGTCTGCTTCGGAGTACTGTTACCTTGCATCCCTGCAATATTTTGCACCATACCACTAGAAGGCACATCTGTAGGATGTTGGCTTTCTTCCTTCCAAATTTCAGCCCAAAAGACCAAACCATTCTTTTGCAGCATGGTGGCAAACAATTCCTGTTATTTTGGTCATAGTGTTGCAAAGTAGTGTCATGATTTCTGACACTTTTGCAAAAAAAATCACAAAAGTGTCGCAGGCGCAACACTACTTTGTGACACTACTTTTCCCCAAAATTTCAAAAACATATTTCTGTGGTGTTTAACCCCAACATGGCTATCATCCTCAGGGCTCGACTAGGTAAACACAGGAAGAATTGTGTCCCTAGACGGTCCCAATTTTAAATGGCAGGCATTTCTGTGATCAGTAACTGAAAACAAAATGACTGATTCATGACACTACAGGGGTCATTTGTGACACTGAAAACTGCATTTGCGACACTGTCAAATTTTGTAACTTTTCCCTTTGACTATAATGGGAAATTTGTTTTTGAATAACTTTTGAACCGTTCAATATTTTTCAAGGACTCTTCAAAAGACACATTGGGGACCCTGGCGCATATGTTCCCTGACGTTTTGGTCTGGTAGTGCAAACTGTGTGACCTCCAGGTGCGAACAAAGAATGCGCAAAAAAGAGTAAATGTGCTCCAGAATGTTTCTTAATAACTCCACAACCATATATCTGACTGGTACAAAACTAGGCAGATCCCAAGATCTATGCTAACACTTCATGCCTGCCAAATTTCAGGTGAATCTGTCAGGTGGTGGCAAAGTTATTAAGGGGCAAAATTTCACCATTTAACCTTAAATGGGTTACTCAACCCTAACTATAGTGGCACTACCATGCCACTATAATGTGTGCGTGTGTGTGTGTGTGTGTGTGTGTGTGTGTGTGTGTGTGTAATATATTCATGGCAAAAAAACTCAGTTTAATGCATCAGGGTTGTTCCACAGTGACAAAAGTGAGGAAATTCGATGTTAGGGTTCCCATTTCTTGCACACCACCCGCACCAACAGGCATTGGGGTGTGCATTGGGGTTGATAGTCCTATCTCTCACTCCATTCCATGTGTAAACAAGCTGAGGTAGTACATTATAGGAGAATGGGGTGAGAGTTAGGATTGATGACCCAAACGCACACCCTGATGCCTGTTGGCGGGGGCGTGTGGGCATGGGTTGCAAGGGGTGGGAACCCTAACATCGAATTTCCTCACTTTTGTCACTGTGGAAAAACTCTAACTGATGCATTAAACAGAGATTTTTGACATGAATTTCCCTTCTTTTTGAGAATGCGCAGTATAAATAATGACTGGATTGTGGTGGTGGAAGCGCGGGGCCCTTCGGTAAAGCAAGTGGAAACGCAGGTGGTTACGGTAACACCAAAGATGATTCCAAAGGGAGCAGTAACAGAAATGGAAATGGAAACGTGGGCATGAAATGAAATGTAAATCATTATGTGCATGGTCACAGTAACCAATTGGAAACGTAAATGCTTACGGTAACAGTAACGATGATGCCAAACAAAACAGAAATGGAAGCACGTGTGCAAATGCAAATGATAATGCACACAGTGATGCAAAAGGAAACAGAAAAGCAAACAAAGACAATAATGGAAACACAAATAGTAACAGTAATGCAAATGCAAGCGTAAACAGAAATGCAAAGGGTAACTCAGATGGAGAGGTAAATGTAAACGCTAATGCAAACGGTCATTGAAAAGCATGCAGAAATGCTAACTGTAATAGTAACATAGATGCACTGCTTTTTTCCCCCTAAATGTGCATTCAGAAGCACAGTGAATACAAAGAATATATCATAATAGTGGCCATTGGAGCGGAAAATGAAGTCTTGGAATACTAAATTGCTTATATCTTGGGAACCGTACAATGTGGAAAAAAAAATTAAAATTTCTAATTATTTTTCACTTTCCTGGCTAGTTTTGCCTTTAGCTTCCCAGTGGGAGGCTAAGCATTTTTCTGACAAAAAGTCTGTATCTCTAACCGTTTTTGAGATACGGGCGCCTAAAGGTGCAGTGGATGCCGTAATGTTAGCCTATGGGAAACACAGTCAACTTCGGAGTGTGGCAACTTTGCAGCCCTCTAATAATTTGTCACCAAGCCAGCAAAAGGCGAATCAGTGGGATGTTGGCTGTGTTCCTTCCAAATTTCAGCCCAAAAGAACAAACCGTTCTTTTGCAGCAGGGTGGCAAAGAATTCCTGTTATTTTCCCCATAGTGTCGAATAGTAATGTCACAAATCACAACACTTTTACCAAAAAAAAAATAAGGAAAATGTCGCAGGTGCGACACTACTTTGCTACACTACTTTTCCCAAAAATTTCAAAAACATGTTTCTGGGGTATTTAACCCCAAAATAAAGACATGCTTAGCATCCTCAGGGCTTGTCTAGCTGAACACAGCAAGAATTGTGTCCCTAGAGGGTCCCAAATTTAAATGCCAAGCATTTCTGTGACCAGTAACTGAAGCAAAAATGGTGGATTTCTGACACTACAGGGTCATTTGCAAAAGTAAAAACTGCATTTTTAACACTGTCAAACTTTTTGTTAACTTTTCCCTTTGACTGTATTGGGAAATTTGTCTTTTGAATAACTTTTGAACCATTTAATATTTTTTCACAAAATCTTTGAAAGGCACACTGGGGACCCTGGCTGCTTGTTCCTAGAAGGTTTTGGATTGGTCGTATAAACCATGCAACCTGTAAGCGCAAGCAAAGAATGTGTAAAAAAGCATAATTAACCACATTCTACAGCACAATGTAGCTCCGCAACTGTATATCTGACCATTATGAAACTTGGCATATCCAAGGATCTATGATACTGCTCTGCGCATGCAAAATTTCAGGCAAATCTGTCATATGGTGACAAGGTTATTAACCTGCAAAAGTTCAGACTTTAACCTTAAATAGGATACTCAACCCTAACTATAGTGGCACTACTGTGCCATTATAATGTGTGTGTGTGTGTGTATGTATATATATATATATATATATATATATATATATATGTGTGTGTGTGTGTGTGTGTGTGTATGTATATATATATATATATATATATATATATATATATGTGTGTGTGTGTATACATATATATATATATATATACATGTATATATATATATATATATATATGTACATATATGTATATATATATATATATATATATATATATATATATATATATATATATATAAATATATATATCTCCAGACAAATGCACTGGGGCATGGGTTATCCTGGAAGATATTGGCCATACAGCCAAATGTTAAAGTAAACACAAATTGCACATACCTCAATAATGCAAAGCATTATAGCAAGCATATGGAAATGCCCAAGAATTAATTTGGAATGGCTCAACTTTAAGCAATATTTTGTGGTCTCAGAAGTCCTCACATTACAATCCAAGGCTGACAACAGCAGACACAGACATGTGCCATATCTGTATGTCAGCCCAGGGAAAGGGATCCAGACTATAGGGTTTGGGTCATGGGCAGCCCAAAGTAGAGAGAGAGAAGAGAACTACAAAAGAGCCCCAGAAGGTAAAGTATCTTCTCTTCTCTTCTCTTCTCTTCTCTCTCTTCTCTCTCTTCTCTTCTCTTCTCTTCTCTTCTCTTCTCTTCTCTTCCTCCCTTTTTCTCTCTGTCCCCCTCCACCCTCTCTCTCACTTTCCCCTATTCATTTTTTGTATAATTTTTGACCATGGAAGGCACACTGAAGTGTGATAACTCTTTCCAGGTGTGCTCTTGGCGCTGGGTTATAGGGACCTATTTTACTGATGGGTGAACGTTGGCCATGACACCTGGGAAACTCCTTACTTTTTTTGAGAATCCAGGCAGTAGCAGGTAACTATAGCTTCCATCCTGGCTGCCTTCACCCAGGAGGCTAACAGTCTACTACTCCTATTTGAGATGCACCTTGATGACTGGATGGAAGTGACCAAACAACTTAGAGATGTAAATGAACAAGGGAATGCCGTGTTGGCATCAGAAGAAAATAACATAAGAAAAACACTAGAAGAGTGTATGCAGTACTGAATACCCTGGTAGCTCAACTTCATGATTTTGCACTGAGGGCTTCAGCCAGGTTTTTGAAATGCCTATGATATCTGGCATGTAGTGGAGAATCCAGGCTTCATGTTCAGGTAGTTTGGTCCAAAGACTTTCGACAGTCATGTGTGCTATTTCTAGCCCTTTGATTCTAGACTAGAACAGTGTAAGCAGTACCCGCTGAAACTGATTGCAAATGAGGAACAGACTTTCTTGTGAAATTAATTAGTAGTGAAACAAATCGTGGCAGTACTGTGCATTGCTTCAGTGTCCCAGCACAGTGGCCTGACAGATCCCCAACTGGCAGAATCAGCTGTTGCAGCTAGTGCCAATATATCAAAGGTGCCACCTGGCAGTAAAGCTGGCACTGTCACATCCCACTAAATACAGATGCTGAACACCAAAAAAAAACAGAGGGTACAAACAGCAGCTGCATTAAAAGCAACCCAAACGCCTCCACAATTATGAATGAATCTCCAGAGGGTGATACTAGAACAGAGAGAAAGCAGGCTGAACCAAGTGTACTTAAAATACGTCACTAGGCCTATGGCTCAGTTGGTGCACTTACCTGGTCCTGCAAGTGGACACTAGGGAGGATCCAGGAAGAACCCCAGAAAAAGATATGAAATTTGTGGAAGTTGCCTTGGATGAGTTGGTGGTTCCCATCACCAAGATCTTTAACAAGTCTCTCATCCTGGCAAAATTCCCTGCTGCCTAGAAGGTAGCTTTAGTCACCCCTGTCCTAAAAAGGTGGGGGCTGGTCTTGCACTGCTAAGTATAGACCAATATCTGTTCTCTCCCTCCTCTCTAAGGCACTTGAAAGGGTCATGGCTGACCAGGTCACAGAGTACCTTCAGAAGTACAGTCTACTATGCCCACAACAGCATGGATTCTGTCACTGCTATAGCACAGCTATGGCCTTAGTTGAATTCACAGACAACATCACAAGGCCTTGGATGGGGGCAGCCTGGTGGGATCTTTCTTCAAAGATCTCACCAAATCCTTTGATACAGTCAGCCATCATATCTTGCTTGACCAGCTTCAGCACCTCAGGCTAGCCTCTGAAGCCATTCTCCGGTTCCAGGATTACCTATCCAGCAGAGCAGACTGTAGAAATTGGGATAGCTATCTCCTCATCTAGGCATATTGTACTGGGTGTCTCACAAGGGTCTATACTGGGCCCCTTCCTCTTTAGCCTGTTCATCAGCCAGCTTCCAGCAGCCTGCAACAGCAAGATTATTCTGTATGCAGATGATGCTGTCACCCTTAGTGGTAGTGCCCAGCTTCAGCAAATACAGGATGATTTGCAGTACTCAGTTTGCAGCTTGGAGGACTGGTTCAATTCTCAAGAATTGCTTCTCAGTTACAAGACAAGGCTGATAACCACTCACCAGCACAAGAGATCTCTCCTGTCCCTTACTATTACTATTACTAACAACAAGGCTGCTTCACTTGAGCAGGTCAACTCTTAAATACTTAGGCGTGATCATAGATGACACACACTCTCACATGCAGCACATCGATCAGGTCGTCAAAACAGTGAACACCAAACTTGGAGCTCTCTACAGGTACAGACAATACCTAACTTTTGAGGCACTCAGGCTGGCAGTCTCCTCTTCCATCTTGTCTGTTATTGACTATGGACTCATGGTCTATGGGTTGGCATCTGACATTGCACTAAAATGAATAAACACGGCCCTCAGCAAGGCCTACAAGACTGACTCTAGTGACCGATAATCTCTTACACAACTGCTCCCTCTATGAACCCACTAACTTGCTCAGCCTTGCCAGCAGAATTCCAAATCAAATACCAAACATGCCTGCTTGGCATGAAATCTCTCCTAGGTAAAGCTCCATTGGCCTTCAAAGAACTACTCCAGTTAGGTAGATTCGGGTACCGCACTAGAGGGCAGACTCACTACCCACTTGCCACCCCCTTCAGAAAAACTGCACTTTGCCAATGGTCCTTCACATACAGGGCTCCTTCTTGGCTAAATGAGATCCCAGCACGCCTTTTACTCATTAACAGCCTCCCCATCTTCAAGGAAGAACTAAGATGTCACCTATCTAAGGCTGAAGTCTGTAGCTGCAGGTAACCTTATCACTATCACCTGGTTACTTGGAATCAGCCTGCTCCTGGGCTACATATACCAGCCCATTTACAAAAGAAAGAGTTCCAAAAGAACTCTTAAAACTGAAGTGGACAAAACAATAGGGCCTGTAGGGATTCATCCCAGAATTCTAAAAGAACTAAGGGTAGAACTAGTGACACCACTGACTACCCTCTTTAGCAAATCATGGGATGATGGGGTGGTACCTGAGGACTGGAGAAGGGCAGATGTGATTCCTCTTCACAAAAGTGGGAGCAGAGCAGAAGCGAGAAACTACACACCAGTTAGTTTAACCTCAGTGATAGGGAAAATGATGGAATCACTCCTGAAGGAAAGAATTGTCGAGTACCTAGAGGCCAGAGGGGCACAGGACTCAAGGCAGCATGGATTCACAGCAGGAAGGTCATGCCAGACGAATCTAATAGATTTCTTTGACTGGGTGACCAAAGTAGTAGATCAGGGAGGGGCTGTGGACATGGCCTACCTAGACTTTAGCAAGGCATTTGACTCATTCCCACACAAAAGATTAATATACAAGTTAGCCAGGCTGGGAGTGGGTCCCAAGTTGACAGCCTGCATAAAGAATTGGCTGGAGAATAGAACACAGAGGGTAATAGTAAATGGAGTCCACTCTGAAGAAAGGGGGGTTACTAGTGGGGTGCCGCAGGGTTCAGTATTAGGACTGGTCCTCTTCAGTGCCTTTGTAAGCAACATTGCAGTGGGACTGGAAGGAAAAGTATGTCTCTTTGCAGATGACACAAAGATCTGCAATAGAGTTGATGCACAAGATGGGGTGGAAAGGATGAGAAGGGACTTGGCAAGGTTAGAGGAATGGTCAAATGTATGGCAGCTTAGATTTAATGCTAAGAAGTGCAAGATAATGCACCTGAGAAACAAAAACCCAGGGGAAGAGTACACAGTGGGGTGTGAGATACTAACAACAACAAAAATGGAAAGGGACTGGAGGGTAGTCATATCAGATGACTTAAAGGGGGGCAAGCAATGTGAGAGGGCAGTAAGGATGGATGGGGGATACTGGGATGCATAGGGAGAGGCATCACAAGTAGAAAACAGGAAGTTGTTATCCCTCTGTACAGACAGCTGGTGAGACCCCATCTGGAGTACTGTGTGCAGTTCTGGAGACCCAGTCTCTGCAAGGACATAGACAAGATGGAAGCTATCCAGAAGAGGGGAACTAAAATGGTGCAGGGTCTGCACCGGAAGACATATGAGGAGAGACTAAAGAAGCTTAATATGTATAGCCACAAGGAGAGGAGGGAGAGGGGGGACATGATAGAAACATTCAAGTACCTCAAGGGAATCAACAAAGTCCAAGAGGGTAGCATCTTTCAAAAAAAAAGAGGTGTGCAAGAACAAGGGGGCACAATTTGAAGTTGGGAGGCAGCTCAGAGGTAATATAAGGAAGTATTTTTTCACAGAGAGGGTTGTGGATGCATAGAATAGCCTTCTGGAGGAAGTTGTGGAGTCAAAAACAATGGCTGAATTCAAGCATGCATGAGACAGCCATAAGGCAATTCTAGGGGGTGGGGGTAGAAAGAAGTAGGCTGCTGGTTAACCAGGATCTACAGCTTATCCATTAGGTAGGAAAATGGGCAGACTGGGTGGGCCAAGTGGTCCTTATCTGCCATCAAATTCTATGTTTCTATGCTGCTCAGTAACCCTGAATTTAAACTCCTACTTCCTCCTGCCACTTGCCAGCTCTCGAACTTGAACCTTCCATAGGCACAGCCTGTCAACAAGCTTTCTATATAAAGTCCTTAACCCAGCACTCTATTTTAAGTACCTTCCCTGCCACTGACCCTGCACAAATGTGATTGACTTAAAGCACCTGTCTTCTCCCCAGCTTATTCTGTGTACGGTCCTCCATCACATTGCTCTCTAGTATGTTTCTACTAGGTCAGTCATGCACAGAAAAGTATCCCCTCCCCCCACCCTTGACTAGAATTAGTGACAAAGTCTCCTCTTGGCTGCCTTAACATACAGGGTGTGAAAGACTATGTTGATTCCCCCCCCCAACTTCTTATGAAATAATGACAATGCCTCCCCTGGCTACTTTGCCTCCTGCTGAATTAGTTTCTTAAAGCCACAGCACTAACCATGTACCTTGGGCTGTACTAACAGCAATATGATGAGATGGCTTACAATTGTAACTAGTCAGACCAACTGCTGTTAGTACTTGTATTTTTTGTCTCTACACTTGTGCACCCATACTCTGTAAGTACCTTTCTCTGTTGTCATCCTGTCAAGATATGGAACCTTTGAAAAAGAACATTTTGCTCAAAGGTTATGTCTGAATGAAGAAATAAATAAATAAAAAGAGCTACTGAAGGCTATATGGTTGTTCGGCAGTCAGTCCCTAAGTTTGTCTCAGACTCCCTGAAGAGGAAGGTAATGTCAGGGAAGGGGACAGGCTCTGCCACTGGGTTCCCAGTGAAGTCAGTGCTTTACTGGCCTTAGCACCACTGCTGTAAATAAGGAATAACTCTGGGAAGTTTGCGCAGACTGTTTAGCCTGATGAAGGACAAGCATCTATGGGCTCAGCATGTGTAAATGGTAAAGGAAGAGGCATACCCAGTGAATTGAAGAGATACTCTCTTTCTGTGAAACACAGCAGAAATGACAGAGAGACTGCTGGGGTCCTCTAGGTACATGGGACCCTGTGCTACTGCAGAAGCTGTGTTGGCTATGGCAGATTTAAAAATAGGTATCACATTTACCCTGAGAGCAGTCCTGAGTCTGCAGGATTTTACTACCATCAGAACAATCCCCACCTGTTACTTCACTATTCAGATTGCTGATCAAGAACAGCTGCAGATCGAAATAACCAGTGCAGTCTGACACCTGTTAATTGCACATTATGCTCTATATAGACCTAAAGGTACTACGTAAATTACAAATAAAAGGGTCTGTGTAGGGAGTCTCCAAGCTACAGGTTGGCTCTCGTGCTTTTTAATAGTATTTACTGCATAAACTGGGGGCCCAGCCTGTATCTTGCAGACTTCCTATGTGGCCCTTTTATTTGTAGTTAATTTAGTGTGTTTAGTGCTACATAGTGCACAGTGTGTAATAAACCATTTTTATGGTTTTGTAGTTGTTCCACTCCACTGGTTATTTTGAGCTGCAGCTGATTTCAACAAGCAGTTTGAACGGTGAAGTAACCAGTGGAGATTGTTATGAAGGCAAGAAAACCCTGCAGAATTTAGACTGCTATCTGGATAAAAGTGATACCTATTTTAAAATCTGCCTTAAGGAAAGCCAGTACTTAATCACCTTCACTGGACCTTGCAGTTACAAATCCAGATCTACTCTTGTTCTTGGTAGAAATACATTTTTTGGCATACTGTGGCTCTGTTCATGGTCAGCTAAAGATTTTGCACTGCTGCTGAGCCATGTCTGCAGCTCAAGCCTGGCTTACCCATGTATTAAGGGGATACATGATGGCCCGGTGTGCAATATCGTATTTATCACAATGAGTGGACAGTGGCCTCAGCTCATAAGTGGTGGAGCATAGCAGATCTACGAGTGAGGCTTCCAAGGTCACTGTCCATGAGTTATGATACATATGTATCACACAACAGGACATCAAGTGTAAGTTTTATACAATAGGGATCCATTTTTTGTTTATTTTCTTTTATTTTTTGTTTTAGTGGCATGGGAGGGTGACATGTATACTGTGCTGATAACTGGTGATGACATGTACACTGTATTTAATATCTTTACAGTGTACACATCATGATCTGGTTATCACACTGCTTGTGATGTGGCTTTTTATTTGATGCTATATGGCTCAGTGTATGAAAATAGGGTACCAGTGGTGCTGGTAATGTTTCACCAACCCAAAAGGCAAGAGAAATGTTCCAAATCAATAAATTGTATGGGATTATTCAGATTGTTATAGGATCAGATACATAACTTAAAATGAATGTCCTGCCACACACATGTGCCTGAAAACTTAATGTTTTGTAACAAAATTAAAGGAAAAATAAGGGATGATTTGTGACATGGCTACCCATGTCTTAAACATGGTCCACAAAAATACCTTTTTATGTATTTTTCCCAATAAAATACTTTTTTCCTAAAGCTTGTGTCCTTGTTTTTATTTCTCAGTTCAGTTGTAATCAGTGAACAATTAAATTACCAGGCTAGATCCAATTTGTAAATTGGTCTCTGATGTAATCAGTAATGTCCCCTTCCCTCCCAGTGCATTCCTTTTCCAATAGCTTAGATTTCATTTGATTTTCTATAATCTATTGCTTTGTTACTGTGGACCCATGTCTTGCTCAGTAAACAGTGCTTCGGAACAACTTTTTACTGGTCCCGGTTTTGTGCTGTGTTGCTTGAATGCTGCCCATGACCTTTCCTGTCCCAGCTCCCGGATGTTCTCACTGAGCCCTTGCACAACTGGTGAGACCACCAAGAAGTTAATTTGGACCGGTGACGCACAGCAGTATTGGGGCGGTCTTTAGGGGGGGTTTAAAAGCTTGTACTTGGCACCATTCACCCCATTTGCAATCTTGCCAGCATCGACTGAACAACTCTTGTCCCCTGTGCCTCCAGAGCATTATGTACCAATTTTTCTGAAGCAGGTAAGGCTTCTATTACATTTGAGGGCAATGACTTCAGGAACTTCAGTAGAAATACAGAAGTATCCACAGACATTGCCAGCTATTTCCAGATATTTCATGAAATTTCTAAAGAGTTTGTCTCTGCTGCCCCTACTGTGGAAATGGAGAAAGCATGAGGTATTTCTGGAAATATCACAGAAATTTCGGGAAATAGCTGGCAGTGTCTGTGGCTGCTGCTGTATATGCCTGGCACATTAGGGTGCAAGTAATACTGTGCTAAAGACTTAAGAAGTGCATCTGAAGCTTGGGAATTGTGATTTTTTTTAAATTTAGTAGACTAGCTCCTTTTTCATACTTGTGGGACCTGTAATTATATATGTCCCTGTTTGTGATGAGCGTAGCCTAGGCAAGCAAATGCACCTACAGTCTTTAAAAGTAAAGTGGCCAAATGTTATGATGCAAAGTGTGGGGTTGAAGGGATGAGCTGATTCCACTGAAAATGTACATTTAAATCTTGTGCAAAAAGTGTATATGTGCTATGTGGATGGGGTGGACAACAGTTTATAGTGATGGTTGCTGGGAATCCCCCTTTGTTCAGTCCACCATTTTGAGACTGTGTGTGTGTGTGTGTGTGTGTGTGTGTGTGTGTGTGTGTGTGTGTGTGTGTGTGTAAGTGGCAGGGGCATGCATGCAGCATATTATCTTACTTTGTGGTTTTTATCAGATTTACATTATGCTTGGTGGGGGGGGGTAACTAACATGCCGCATGGTCTGAGCCTGTGTTTGGAAGGCTGCTGTGGTGTATAGTCCTCAGTCAGACCATTTGGAACCCCAAATAAGCCATTTTTGGTCTCTGAATGGTCCGATCTAGGCCTACATCACAGCATGCTTTCAAACACCGGCTCAGACCATGCAGCATGTTAGTCCCAACCCAGAACACCATGATGGTTTTGTTTTTGGAGGGTAGAAGCACTCTCCAGCTGCAATGCTGAAATGTGTTTATGCCAATTTGTTGTTTAGTCCGAATTTGATTGTGAATGCTGCATTGTGTTTGGTGCCGGGGGGGGGGGACTAACATGCTGCATGGTCTTAGCCTGTGTTTGGAAGGTTGTTGTGGCATGTAGGCCTCATTTGGACCATTTAGAACCCAAAAAAGCCATTTTTGTTCTTCAAATGGTCTAAGCGAGGTCTACACACCACAGCAGGTTTCCAAACACTGGCCCACACCATGCTGCATGACATGTTTGTTTCTGAGGAGTTGAGGGGGACTCCCCAGCTGCAATGCTAAAATGTGTTTACACAAAGAATTTGTTTAATCTGAATTCGATTGTAAATGCTGCATTGTGTTTGGTGGGGGGGGGTGACTAACATGCCGCATGGTCTGAGCCTGTGTTTGGAAGGCTGCTGTGGCATGCATGCCTCGATCGGACCATTTGGAACCCCAAAAAAGCAATTTGGGGGCTCCAAATGGTCATAACAAGGCCTACACACCACAGCAGGTTTCCAAACACTAGGCTACACCATGCAGCATGATGTTTTTGTTTCTGGGGTGGGGTGGGGTGAGGGGACTCATCAGCTGCAGTGTTAAAATGTGTTTACACTAATAATTTGTTTAATCTGAATTCGATTGTGAATGCTGTATTGTTTTGTGGGGGGGGATGACTAACATGTAGCATGGTCTGAGCCTGTGTTTGGAAGGCTGCTATGTCATGTAGGCCTCGATCGGACCATTTAGAACCCCAAAAAGCCATGTGGCATGTTAGTCCCAACCTGAAACACCATGAATCATTAAATCATCCAGCAAGTCAGTGACAGGCTAAGTTGTACTGCATATTTTGCTTATTGTGGAAGAGCATCTGTTGTAACTGTTTATGTACAAAATGAAGCCCATTTACTAATCCAAGTCCTTTCTGTTTTGTACCATGTTATGATGTGTATGCCTATGTCTCCTTGTTTGCAGACAGACTAATGTGTGCCTCCACTTTTGTTTGCAGGTGGGTGGATGCTTGTCTCCATTTTGTTTGCAGGTGGGTGGATGCGTGTCTCCATTTTGTTTGCAAGCGGGTGGATGCGGGTCTCCATTTGGTTTACAAGCGGGTGGATGTAGGCTTCCATTTGGTTTGCAGGTGAGTGGATGCAGGCTTCCATTTTGTTTGCAGGCAGGGGGATGCAGGCTTCCATTTTCTTTGCAGGCTGGTGGATGCAGGCTTCCATTTTGTTTGCAGGTGGGTGGATGTACGTGTCTCCATCTTGTTTGGGTATCCTCTTCACTTGTGTCAGATGTTTGTTGTGACTGATCACTTGTGGTGACCATTGAATATTCTTTTCTTGCATTTCATCGGTTTTGTGAAGCATTTCTTCTTGTGTTGGATGTTTGTTGCAATTGATCACTTGCGGTGACTATTAAGTAATCTTTTCTTGTGTTTTTGTGAAGCATCTCTTATTGCAGCACATGTTTATGTCTAATCTCTTCTTGCACCATTCTTCTCCTGTGTGAGTTACCACTAACTCAATCACAGAATTGTCATTTTCTTGGGATGGCGTGTTTCATTCTATCAGCAGTCACTTCACTTTTATTTGGCAGCATGCTCTTGCCTTAATCATCTGCATCTACCAAAACTGTGTTTCAGGAAAAGTTAACGGTCATTTTTTAAACTGACTTGTGTTTCGACAGTTGATGTTTAGAATACTGTAATGGAATCCAGAAGAAGACCATGTGTGTCTGCAGCAGCCATTATTGGTGAAGCTCAGCGGAATTTTGCCACCCCTCAATCTGCAAAGGAAAAGAGCAAGCGTTACAGAGTAAATGTCAAGAATGACACAGAACATTACCAGCATTATTTGGAGAAATGTGCAGCACGCTCACATGCATACTGCAGCAACTTGAATGTTGAGCAATGCGAACACTACAATCAGAAGTCTAAAGAGAGGATGCAAAGATACAGAGAAGCTCAGAAGAAGAAACGAGTTCAAGTTGACACAAGTACTGTACCCACTAAAAGAGAAACAAGGGCTGATGAGCAAAAGCAAAAAGAGAAGTTTGGAGGGAGAAAAAACAGCAATAACGTGCTAAAATGACAAGTCAGAAACTGAGATGAATCAATGAAAAGCAATGCCAGAACTATGCTGAAAGAAAGGAGCTAAACCAGCAAGCATAAAAGATGCAGCCACCAATGCCGCCTGCAACATCACCACAGCAGTACCAGTACCAGCCATAATTCCAGAGAAAGAGAACAGTGTGTGACACCAGAGAACCAACGATATGATAGTGTCCTAAGAAAGGCCGTGCAGAGAGCCAGAAAAGGTCTACCAAAATCTCCCAATTGATATGCCTATGTAATGCAGAAGATCCTGTCTGCTTGTTCACCATCCAAGCAAGCTGCAGTGGTTCAACACAAAGTGTTTCCCAGTCCAACCAACCTACAGGACAAACTAATGTCTGCTGTCATGGATAAGATGTCGCACCTCAAAAGTAACAAAAAGTCTGACCGACACCTGAACTGAGAGTTCATAGGCACTATTCTTGTGTTAAAAAAATATAGGTTGCTCAGAACAGCAAGTGCAACACTAGGAATAAGCTGGAAAAGGCTTATGAAGGCATCCCGAATGAAAAAGAAATGCTCCACATGGCACAAGTCTGCACTGCCCAAGTCAACAACACAGAAAGTGGCAACCTTTTTTGAAGACTCTGCAACTTCACTGCCTTACAAATAAGCTTTTTTGAAAAGAAACACAACATTTCATTCATATCTTGATAAACCCCTTCATGCTCTTTTTACTGAATTCACCCAACAGAACCCAGACACTCCAGTGGGAGCAAGGAAATTTGGAAGTCTACGGCCCAAGCATATTAAGCTTGCAAAAGAACAAGCACTTGATCAATGCTTCTACGAACACTGTGTGAATGCTGGACTTAAACTGAAGTTGCTGAACTGTACTGCCGATCTTTACCGCCTCACATCATGCAAAGTTCTGAAAGTATGCCATACAGTAGAGCTAACAATGTGTCAATGAGCTTCTTTGCAAAAGTTCTACAGATTGGACTGTGTTTAGAAAATATGTGAACAATGCAGCATGGCTAATTTTGGAAGAGCCATGGAAGATCTAATTAAGGGCCATGGTCAAAACAGTATAACATGGCAGCAGTGGGAGAATATAATGGTCATGCGAGCTGTCTAATGGCATACAGGTGCAGCAAACAAGAAAGGTTTTGAAAAATAAAAAATCAACATTGAGACAGCTGGTGGAAGTCATAGAAGAGGAAATTTTATTTTGGGTCAGCAATTACATGCGGCAGCATGGCAGCACCATCAGTTTGCTCATATCAAAAAATTCCTACACAAGGGATGGGTAGTGATGGTACTGGACTTTGCTGACAACTATGCTAATAAATTGCAGGATATAGTGCAGGCAGCCCACTGGCATGATCAAGCCCACTGTTTTTTTTTCTAATTTAGTTGTTTAACCAGGTATAGCACACTAAGCTGGAAGCTTTTTTACAGGAGCAACCTGGGAGCACAAGGAGGTTAAGTGATTTGCTCAGGGCCACACAGTATGCAAGTGGAAGCTGTGGGATTCAAACCCAGGTCTGGTCTGCTGGATGTCACCAGATTTGCAGCTCAGAGCCTTCGACCACTGCACTACACTGCCTCTCTGTTCACTGAGTAGTATCCTACTACCCATGTGACCACTGTGACTCCACAGTGAAAGAGTCATTAGTATTTATCTCAAGTGATTTAAAACACGATCACCATGTCATGCGCCACTTTGTGGAGATCGGAAATGCACACCTAAGAAAAGAACACTCTTTAAATATAAGCAAAAAAAGTACATTTCACAGATGGCTTTGGCAACCAGTAAAAATCAAAATGGGCCTTCTTTGACATTTCAATGTCATCCACTCAATATGGATTTCCCATTGAGAGGGCTTTTTTTGGTTCATGACACAGAAAGGGTCCTTCAGATGGTGAGAGTGGTGTTGTAAGCAGAGCTGTGCAATCACGACAGGCCACAATAAGAAAAGCACAGGAGCTGTGCAGATTTTGCAAGATTGAACTGACCATAAAGCCAGCCACAGAAGAGTGTGGTGATCATTTCAGGAAGACATTCTTCTGGGTTGGTGAAAACCAAATAAAAAGACCTGCCAGTCAAATATAAAAAAGGGTACCTGGGACACGGAAGATGCACAGTGTTAAGAGTTTGGCCACTGGTGTGGTGGCAGCAAGAAACCTAACTTGTTTTTGCATACACTGCATTACTGAAGATGGGCCCTGTGACAATGTGAGTCATGTTGAAGCATGGAAGATGAAAAAACTAACAGCTTCCACCACACATAGGATGGCTTCAAAAGAGACAAACAATACCATGCCCAGTGACCACTCTGGTCCAGCAGACAAAACAGCACTCCACACTTCAACTTCCCATGTTGACTCTAGTCCTGACTTGGTGAATGAAAATACTGATCAAGCCGAGGATTGCAACACATCCTCCAGTCAAGTTCCAACTGAGGCTGCACCAGTAGCAAATGCAGACAGTGATTGTGCATGCGGCAGTGCATCAGATGATGCTGAATTTCATGCCTCTTCAGTGAGGTGTACTACACTCACCAACATTTCTGCTACATTATCCACAAACAACCCAGTTACAAAAAAAGATGAGACCATTTGTCGCCCGAGATATGATGCAAATCAATCAGTACTATGCCGTGTACTACTCTAAGGCATTTTATGTTGGGCAACTAACCACTGTGGATCTGGATCCTGTGTGACAGTGGTACTCCTTCAAGTTCATGAAGCAGGGTGGAAATGTTTTTTACATGGCCAAGGCATCAGGACAATGACCGTGTGCGAAGAAAACAAAATTTTCATGGGCCAGTACAGTGCCAGGATTGAGGTGGCATCTTTGAAATCCACAGTGATGAAATACAGACAATTTCTATAAAGTTCAGCAAGATACAGGAAAATGGGGTTAAATGGACTTGTTCTGCTTTTCAGTACACTTTGTTGAACCCTAACAAATAGATTTTTCCATTTTTCATACAAGTTGGCATTATGCGTTTGGCATAGGTTAGCCTGTAGTGATTAGCTTGTAGTGGACAGTACATTAGCCTGTAGTGATTTGCCTGTCATCCTAGATTAGCCTGTATTTGAACTGTACACAATGATTTGTCTGTTTTTCATATATAAATAGATATGCAAATGATCAGTCTTGTAGTAGTATAGTCTGTAGTTTCATGCAATTTAGTCTGGTGATAGTGTAGTCTGTAGTTTCAAGCCACATAGCTAGCTGGTGCATTACATAGCATTGAGTTTTGCTGTAAATATTGAATATGTTTTTCAGGTATGATTGCATGACATATATTTATTACTCTTTTATCTTCAACGATAAAGTCTTTGAAACCTTAAAAGCTATTTCCAGTCTCTTATTACATGCAATTATATGTTTATCTCCCCTGTTACATGAGCAGCCCTAATTTTATGTTCCCAGTTATACATGGAGCCCTGCTTTTCATGTCCCCCATTACACATGCAGCCCTGCTTTTCATGTCCCCTGTTACACGTGCAACTTTGTAGGGGCTTTATCTCAAGATCTGAAATGGAATTTATCTTGCGCCATACCACATTTTTATAAGATGAGTGACAGCATAAAAAAGTGCTTATAATCTGCACTATATTAGCAATTTTAAAAATTGACACCAATTTCACACTTTGGTAGCCCATTTTCAAACATTGAGCTATATCACTTCACCCCTATTGTATAAACTGCAGGACTGGTTACTGATACAGCTGGTCAAGGATCCCACATGAAAGTACACCATATTTGGCTGTACTTGACAGTGTGCTCGGTGACAGGGCATGCCAGGGCAGTAGTTCTGCCAGACCAACCAACTTAATTTTTTGATTGGGTAACCAGGACAGTAGACAATGACCAAGCAGTGATCATACTGTATCTAGATTTTTTAACTCTTTTTCTAGCTCCATGGGACCAGAGCATCTCTCAGGAGTACCCACTCAACCTTGATCTCTACTCCTGGCCTGAAACCAACCTCCCCAGGAGACACATTGCTGAGCCCCCCACCCTGGACCCACAGACTCATTCAGTCCCCCCAATCACACCTCAAGGGGGACCCATCCCACCTACCTAGTAGCATGAGGGCCCACCCCACCTACCTAGCAGCCTGTCTGTGGTTAAAGAAATTGTCCTAGGCTGTGCCAAGGAGCTCAGAAGAGATGGTAGAGGGTTGATCTGGCAGTGGGATATGAGCATTGGTTCCTGGGGTCCCTGTCACCTCCCTGGTTCCTCCAGGGTTTTTTCCATGTTGCTCCGCCTTGGAGCGTGGATGTGCAATGATGTTGACATGTCTATGCAATGATGTCTTCCATCACTTGGCCCCTGAATCTGGCAGTGTTCCTTATAGGGTCCCCATTTTCCATTAGGCATTGCTGAGGAGCAAGGCATGCCCCAGTACCCACCTGGAGAAATGAGAGCAGTCCTCCAGATGCCCCCTGCCAACCCCTGACAATCCGAGTTTGCTCTTGAACCTGGGTCACCAACATTGTGCGAGGTGTGGCGTCCAGCACCTGAACCCTTAGCACCACTGGTCTGGCACTCTATAACTAGATTTTAGTAAGACATTTGAATCTGTTCCACACAGGAGATTGATTAGAAAGCTGGCAGACTTGGAGGTAGAGGTGAAACTCTCTAGGTGGGGCAAACACTGGTTACAAGATAGAAACCAGAAGGTGGTGGTCAGGGTGGGGGGATTGGGTAATTCTCAGATGCTACACCAGTCACTAGAAGTGTTCATCAGGGCTTGGTGCTCAGCACAGTGTTAGTCAACATCTTCATCAGTAGCATTGGATATTTGGAGAAAAAGGCACAATATGGCTCTTTGCAGATGACACAAAACTCTGTGAGAATGAGGAAAGAGAAGAAGGGAGCCAGGGCATTAGGGAAGACCTGTCCAAACTAATGAGATGGTCAGGTATTTAGCAGCTAGGATTGAATGCCAAAAAGTGTAAGTAGTGCATTTGGGGGTGAAGAACCCAGAGATCATATATTGGCAGGGAGATGTGTAAGCCACCAAGTCAGAAGAGGTGAAGGACTTGGGTGTGATCAGTCTGAGTGACCTGAAGCACTCGGCATATTGTAAGAGAACAAAGGCCATAATAAATCAATTGCTGGGATGCACTGTATAGCCAGAAGTTTAACCAGTAGTAAAGCAGAGGTTATCCTGCCACTGTACTGGTTACTGGTTTGGTGCATCTGGAGTACAGTGTGTAGTACTGGAGTCCTTTCCTAAAGAAAGACATCAGCTTGCTGAAGATGGAACAGAGAAGGGTGACCAAGATGATCCAGGGACAGCAAGGCAGACCATATGAGGAGAGACTCTAGGATCTAAACACGTACTCCCTGGAGGACAGAAGGAAGAGGGGTGATGTGATTGAAACCTTTAAATACGTTAGTGATTTCAACAAACTGAACTCTGAGAGTCTCTTCAATCTTAATGGGACCTAGTACTGGCTGACTAATGGGGAAAGGATCAAAGCAGTCTGGGTAAAAGGTCAACTGGGGTCTAGCAACCACTAGATAGTGTGGTTCAGCATGGGGACAGGGATATAGTCAAGTCACTCAAAGGCAAGGGTCTTAGATTTCAGGAGGGCAGATTTTGCTAAGATGGGGAGGTGTATCAAAAAAGCTCTAGTGAGAAGGGAGGAAGTACAGGGGGGTTAAGGAGCATTGGGTACACCTAAAAGGAGCCATAGTGAAGGTGATGAGACAATCCATTAGATTGAGAAACAAAGGCAAAAGAAGGAGGAAACCACTGTCTTTGTTGAAAGATATAGAGAAAGTAATGGCCAAAAGGATGGGTTTCAGAAAATATAAGGAGACTCAAAAGGATGAGGACAGGGTGGTGCACTTGAAGTGTCTAAAGGAAGCAGGGAAGGCTGTTAAAAGTGTGAAGGCACAAACTAAGGAAAGGTTAGCACAGACTATGAAGTAAGGAGACAGCATTCTTTAGGTAAAGTGGTAGTTATCTAAAAGTTTCCTACCTCGAAGTACCACTGAGGCAATTTGCATTGACTGTAATGTGATCCTGCCTCATTCTGCCTCAGTATACCCAGGTATACCTCAGTACTTTCTATGACTATCACTGTACATCAGTGAAAGAAGAAAAGCCGGGGGGGGGGGGAGATTGTAAGACCCAGAGTGGATGTAAGAGGATGTATGGAGGAAGACCTGGAAAAGGCAGACATATTGCATAAAAACTTCTGTTCAGTATTCACTGGAGAAGGGGAGGGTCAGGAACCACAGCTGGGCAACAGATATATTGGGGGATGATAGGTGAATTCCAGTCTATTTACAGTGGAGAGAGTCCTGCAGGAGCTCCCAAAACTGAAGGTGGACAAAGCAATGGGGCCGGATGGCATACACCCAAGGATATTAAATGAACTACAAGAGAAGCTAGTAGTGCCTCTGGCAACCATGTTCACAGAGTCACTAAACACAGGAGTGGTTCTGGAGGACTGGAGGAGGGCACATGTAGTCTATCTTCACAAAAGTGGTAGCAGAGAGGAGGCAGGTGACTGTAGGCCAGTCAGTCTCACCTCAGTGGTGGATAAGATCATGCATGCACTGCTTAAAGAAAGGATAGTGGGTCACTTGAAATTCAAAGGTGCCCAGGATAAAAGGTAGCATGGATTCACAGCAGGAAGATCACGTCAAACCAGTCTGATATACTTTTTTGACTGGGTTACAAAGGAGGCGAATCAAGGGGGGCAGTGAACATTGCCTACCTTGACTTCAGCAAGGCTTTCGACACCATCCCACATGAAAGACTGGTTAGCAAGATGGATAGTCTGAGTATGGGCCATAAGGTGGTAAACTGGGTTAGAAGTTGGTTAACAGATAGGAGACAGGAGGTTTAGGTGAATGGGATCCAATCCAGGGAGTGGAGGTGACCAGTGAGGTACTTCAGGGATCAGTCCGTGGACCAGTCCTGTTTAATGTCTTCATTACAGACATAGCAGAAGGCTTGGAGGAAACAGTCTGCCTGTTTGCAAATGACACCAAGATCTGCAACACAGTAGATACTCCAGATGGGATGGAGAAAATGAGAAGGGGCATTGAGAAGCTGGAAAACTGGCCTGAGGTGTGACAACTGAAATTCAATTCAAATAAGTGCAAGATAATGCACCTGGGATGCAGAAGCCCTGGAGAGAGCTACAGGATGGGGAGGGGTTTTATGGTCACCAAGGTAGAAGGAGTTGACCTGGAAGGTTAGGGAGAAAAAGATAGCATTCTGGAAGCATAAGGAATCACAGAAGGAGCAGGTCAGAGAACTGTATCAGTTAAAGCAGAAGGAAGCGGGGAAGGCAGTCAGAATAGTAAAGGCCCACACCAAGGAAAAGATAGCTGACTCAGTTAAGAAGGGGGATAAAACCTTTTATAGGTACATTAGGGTGCAAAGGAAGACCAACAGAGGGATAGTAAGGCTTAATAAAGGGGAGAGAGAAGGTGGCAGAGATACTGAATGGCTACTTTTGTTCAGTATTCACAAAAGAAGAGGAGGGGTATGAACCTAAACCAAACAATAGAAGTACTCTGGATAGGGGGGTTGATACCAGCCCATTCACTGAAGAAAGGGTCCTGAAAGAACTCTTAAAATGCAAGGCAGGCAAGGCAATGTGGCCTGATGGGATTCACCCCAGAACTCTAAAAGAATTAAGAGGAGAACTAGTGACACTACTGGCTACCATTTTTAACAAATCGTGGAAGGATGGTGTGGTACCTGATGACTGGAGGAAGACAGAAGTGATTCCTCTTCACAAAAGTGGGAGCAAGGCAGAGGCAGGAAGCTACAGACATGTTAGTTTGACCTCCGTGGTAGGGGAAAATTACAGAATCACTTCTGAAAGAAAGAATTGTGGAGTACCTAGAGGCCAGTGGGCCACAGGACCCAAGGCAGCATGGACTGACAATGGGAAGACAATGTCAGATGAATGTAATAGATTTCTTTGACTGGGTGACCAAAGTAGTAAACCAGGGAGGGTCTGCGGACATGGCCTACCTAGATTTTGGCAAGGAATTTGACACAGTCCCACACAAAAGATTGATAAACAAGTTAGCCAGCCTGGTAGTGGGTCCCAGGGTGGTAACCTGAGTACAAAATTGGCTTAGCAAAAGGACACAGATGGTAATAGTTAAGAGTCTACTCTAAAGAAAGGTGGGTTACTAGCTGGGTACAACAGGGTTCAGTATTGAGGTCGGTCCTCTTTAATGTCTTTATAGATGACATTGCAGAGGGACTGGAGGGAAAAGTATGCCTCTTTGCAGATGACTCAAAGATCTGCAACAGGGTTGATGCACAAGGAGTGGCAGAAAGGACGAGAAGGGACTTGGCAAGGTTGGAGGAATGGTCAGAAGTATGGTAGCTTAGATTCAATATGAAGAAGTGCAAAGTAATGCCCCTGGGAAACAAAAACCCAGGGGAAGAATACACAGTGTGGGGGGTGAGAAGGTATTAACAACAACAAAAATGGAAGGGGACCTGGGAAATAGTACAACAGGACCTCAAAAGATGGCAGGATCTTCCTTTAACCTTGCGGGGTCGAATAAATATTATTAAAATGAACCTCCTTCCCCGTATAGTTCATCCCTTGAAAATTCTCAACATTTGGCTCCCCAAAGCTTGGTTTAATTCCATTGAGTAACATTTCAAACTTTATCTGGAAAGGTAAACCTCCACCCTGAGCATATAATAAATTAGCAGCTCCCAAATCATTAGGAGGCCTTAAGTTACCTAATTTTAATCTTTATCATTGGGCAAGTCAGCTAAGTAAGTACCTTCGATGGGCCCCCCCCCCCGAACTCATTAGAATATACCCCTGTTTGGCTTACAGTAGAAAAGCACCTAATACTTGAAGCAGGTATTAATCCTGCTGCACTACTGTCTCTGAAACTTAAAAGCCTGCATTTTCATTTTCACCATAATCCTATAGGACATTCAGTTTGCTCTCATGTAGTTATGTTCCACTTTAAGATACAACAATACCCCCAATTTTTCTCAACCTATCTTCCAAAACCCTAATTTCAAAATAGAAGGGAAATCTATCGTGACCAGGTGGATTCCTCTCCCCACAAATTGTACGGCAAGGTATTAATGCAATCCCAATGAGAATTGGCTAACTACCACCGAAATACTAACAAAATTTAATCTTTCCAATAATTTAGTATTTAAAATACTCCAGCTCAGACATATTCTAATTGGATATTTTAGAAATGGCACTAATTGGGATGAACCACAAGAATGGATCACCACAGACAGACTAATTTATTCAGCCCCACATGCTGTTTCTTCTCTTTACACCTTACTATTACCTCTTCTATTCCCTCAGCTGGATGGTATTTCCCATTATTGGAACAACATATACTAGGATTCAAATCCCAGATAGAGTAAAATTTTGGAAGTGTGCCATAAATTGATTTCACAAGACCGACTCCGTTTACTGCAGATGCAGTTTCTTAATGACATGCACCTAACTCCTTACAAACTGCATTAAATGGGCAGAACTGAAACCCCAAACTGTAACAGATGCCTCCAAGGCTTCAGTACCCTTCAACATCCATTTTGGGAATGCTCAAAAATAACTCCACTATGGTTTCTAATTAAAATCCAAATTGAACCCCCTCTTAGGATTACAGGATTATTTCACTCCGGAAGTATGTTTATCAGGGGATTTCACTGCCTTTCCTCCTATGGTTAGAAACTATCATTTGATGATGATAGCCATGCCTGTCAAGAAAACAGTTCTTAAACACTGGAAGGATTCTATCTAACTCACTTATTCAGAATGGCTACAAGGGCTTCTTTTCATTTTACATTTACAAACAAATGATGGCCAGCCTCAATAACAAAATGTATATTTATAAGAAGAGATGGGAAAGTTTATGTCTTGTACTCAATTTGCTAAGGAATGTGTTTAATCACCAGCTAAATCTGCTCATTTTGTTTGGTACTTTGTTCACTCTGGTGTAATGTAAGTTGGCACGGGGGGGGGGGAATAAGATGGGTTGTGAAGTAGGAGGGGGAGGGGGTTTAATTAGGGTTTGTTATTCTTAATTATATGTCTGTATGTTACTTTGACCCCAAAGTTGTGATATATGTGTGTAAAATCAAAAAACTTTAAATAAAAAAAAAAAAGATATATGCTGTTGATTAACTAGGATCTGCAGCTTATCCAGTAGCTAGGGATATGGGCAGACTAGGTTGGTCACATGGTCCTTATCTTCTGTCAAAGTCTATGTTTCTATACCTTTGGAATTTTTCTTCTGTTCAGACAAACTTATTGGAATAATCTGTTCTGACACATCTTCTGTTCTAGCACGCTGATTTCAATTATAATTACTCTGAATCCTCACTTCCTACTAGTGTTATAAGGGCTCATATTGGTTTATATAGCTTCATTCAGTACTTTCTTTTATGGTTTTCGTATAAGTACTTGATTTATGTTTGAAAGCTTCTCTAGCAGTCTGTAAGCTAATACTGCTAAGAAAGAATTATTTTAAAAATAGAAATGATCATTGTTACCATAGTGCTTTTCTTATGTTGCTACCTCATCAGCTTCACTCGTGCTACAGGATTAATTCCTGTTTCCATGATAATGATTAGTATTTTGGTCTGACAGTGCTGTTTACTTGAGGAAAAAAAAATGTGTCTGTACTAAGCCAGAATCTGCGGTGCTAAGCCAGAGTCTGAGGAAGTAGAATCAGGTGAGGAAGTGTGGGCTGCATCCAGACTCACATGAAAAGTGCCAACAGCAGGATTATCTTTTAAGTACACAGATCCTGACCAGTGCGGACACAGGATTCCTTTTATCCATTTTATAACTCATAATTAATTAGCTTTTGGTGATATTTAACATATTTTAATAGTAACAAATAAAACTTTAAGTACATTACTATGCAAGACCAGACGCACAGATGGCTACCATATGGAAACAGTCTCGAAGTATCTAGGCAGTTCCTCTGAGATGGTAGGCAAAGTAGATGCACAGAAACAAGTGTCCCCGGACAAAACAGCCACACAAATCAAAAAGTCTTATTTCCAAGTCATGTACTTTATTTTCTTCAGACTCTGGCCTTCAATTCATTGCAGGTAAGGTCAGATTCTTTTTATAACTGCTGCTAAGACCAACAGTAATTTTTCTGTTTGTGTTGTTCTGGTCACGCTCCGTAGAGTGTTCAGTATATTGTTAGCATTTCCTTCTGTATACAAAGGATCTGGAAGAAATCTGATCCTTACATATGGTGAACTAATGGACAGAGAGTGCTGTAATTTTGAGATATGGAGTTTCTTTGGGTCTGAAGAGACCAAGCTGTATGTTTTGTTCACTTGAATAAAGAGAGAAAAATTCATTTGAACAAAATACTGACATTGCCCTTGTCCCCTGAAGAAGCCCACATAGGGTGAAGTGTTTGGTCAGGCTGTGTGGGCCTGTTTGTGAAGAAAATAAAATTAATTAACTTGGAAATAAGACTTTCTGTGCGGCTGGTTTGCCCTGGGGCACTTGTTTGGAGTTATGTACAACATAACTCCTGTGACTTAACTTTCTGCATTACAGAACTAATATTTTCTTCATTGATTATCCACAGATCATCAGAAACCATCATGCTGATTTAAGCTTAGAAAAACAATCAGTAATCATGGTTGGTGA
Source organism: Neoceratodus forsteri (assembly GCA_016271365.2). Taxonomy (NCBI): domain Eukaryota; kingdom Metazoa; phylum Chordata; order Ceratodontiformes; family Ceratodontidae; genus Neoceratodus; species Neoceratodus forsteri. Next base: position 1,225,248,699 of record CM057454.1, read on the forward strand.
TTTTATAGTTATATGTTTGATAATTAAATCAGGATCCAGATGATGATCTTAGATCATGATCTCCCTTGATGATCATTTTTTATTATGCTCCCCCATCTTCCTGGCCAGCCCTCCTTCCTGTTGGTCCTCCCAGCCCTGTCACTCTGGCTGCTCCCACTGCTTACCTCTCCCAGTAGTTCCCCACAGCTTGCCCTCCATGGCAGGGAGTCCCTCGACCTGCTAACACCAGATCCAGATTCTGGGAGGACTCTGAGTCACCAGGTGCGTAGCCTTCAGAAGACAGCAGTCATCTTGCTGTGACCTGGCATTTTCTGTTTTTGTCCCCTGTGGGAGATGTGGCATGCAGTGAAGTCATGGAGCATGTGTCAGTGTCTGCAATGCCTCACCAACTTTCCAGCTCTTGCTACTCTCCTCTGGCTTCTGTCAGGATCCAGTCAAGCAAAGAGCTCTTCCCCCTTCCATCCCCCAGAGGAGGAGAGCTATGCAATGGACGCTCGGTCATCTTTCCCTGGCTGACCCACCAATATCCTTGGTTTGCTTCAGAATCTGCATCATTGGCATTGCAAGCATTAGCACTACTGCTGCATCAGTAGGCTGACTATCCCTTGATGATCATATTTGATGACCAACAAGAATCAGTGATGACTAGGCATGGGCTACCTGACAGGTAGCTGGGTCGGGTATGGTGTATATCACCTATTTATTTATTTTTTACCAGGCAGGGTAGTTAGGGTAATGTACTACCCTGCCAGACATAAGTGTAATTCTCAGGTTAGGTAATTTGCGACTGGAAACAAGTAATTACCATACCCTATTACAATATTACTGAACCCTCTCCCAAACCCCAATCTGGCGTGTATTCATATAAATAAAAAATGATCACTTTCACTGGTGAGCTAGTGGACCCCACACCCTATTCCTGATCTTCCAGTATTAATATAATTATCACACACCCCACCACCCCTCCTTGGCTGGCAGCGCCTCCATCCCATACCTGAGTCTGCGTTCAGCACAGCCCTCTGCTTTCCACCACTGCAAGCTACCGACTGAGCCGTCATGTCAGTATGCACTCATTCATTGACATGACAGCAGCAGAAGGGGGCCCACTATGCCATCTTCCCATCACAACCCGAGCCTGCAACAGGGACAGCCCTCCACTCTCCCCCCTCAGCTGGCCACTGACTGTGAGCTGTTACCTGTCAGGTCAGTGAATAAGCGCATACTTATACGAGCACATACTGACTCAGGGACATGAACAGTCAATGGCTGTCTGTAGTGGAGAGAGGAGGGCTGGACCAGTTACCAGTTTGGGGATAAGCTGGGTGGTAGGACACTGACTGCTTGGTTGGGGGAGTAGAGGGAGCCACTAAACCACTAGGGAAAGTGACATTTTTTAATATGAGCAAATCAGGAATAGGGAGCAGGGTCCAACAGATCACCAGTAAAAATGATACGGGTAGATCAGCTATAGTGAGGTGGTCCACTAGACCAACAGGAAAAGTTATATTTTTTTCTGTTATAGTCAACGTAGGGTAATCGAGTAGTAAAATGAATCAGGTAGTAAGTATCTGACCCAAACCCATTTTTTATTTTTAGGGTCATTTCTGGTAGTTTAGGAGTACCTGTAGGTAGTCTTGAAGATTGGGCATTTCACTACCTTCCCATGCCAAGTGATGACTGACCTTCACAAAACATGATTGATTATATACTTATTCACCTGCAGAATTTTGTGCAAGGAAGGTTGCCGAAAGAAACAAACCCAAAAGGCTGATCTGATTCTCAAAGCAGGTGAGAGTAGCTGGGGGAGCAAAAAGAAAGGGCCTTCTCTGAGTACAAGAGGAACAAGGTGGGCGATATCTGGCTCAGTTATCTGGCTAAACTGAAAGAGGCAAGGGTGGAGGACAGGAGGGTAAAAGCAGACAAGGGGCTGTGGATTACTGAGGGAGTAAAAGGTGGGAATAGATTATTTTTAGGTACATAAGGGAAAAAAGGAAAATGGGTGGGGGGTAACTTGGCTAGTGGTGGAGGGTACATGAGTGTGCTCTAATTTTATTTCCTTTGCCCCAGGCTGACAGACTCTGACTATACAGTGATACACTCTGACTATACAGTGATAAGATAGCCCTATTAAATATGAATTTGTCTGTTTCCTCCTCCCCACTTACTTCCTTTGTCAAAAAGGAAACATTATTACACCCCTGGCTTGGCAGAAAATGTGGCATTTGTTAGGCCCACATCCTGGTAAAACAATTAAAGTCAAATGTCTTGCTCTCATGATTATAATTGTTTCATTACCTAGTTTCTGTTTTTGTAATAAATGTGCAGGGTACAATATCCCAAAGGAGCACTTGTTATTGCTACTTGAGAGGGATGAGGAATTCCCCATTGCTGTAAAGGAGGAAGAAACTCACCAACAGGAGGATCATCTTGAAGATACTCCTAGCAGTAAGTAGATGTCATGTAAGGAGTTCTTTCTAAAATGGTTGAAAGTTATGAAGGATTGAAAGAAGTCAAATTTCTTGTTTCCCTTTGCAAACTTTAAAGCTTACACAATTTACAAATGAGTAAAGATATTAAGTACATTCCCCCTATTTCCAGATCAAGATTATGTTGAAACGAGTGTCTTTATAGAGCATCACTGAACTGTGATTGAAACATTACATTTTCACACAGGTGTGCTACATTATATTGACTATATAGCTGAGTTACCTTCACAGGAGCACAGCTTGAAACAACCCAGGAAGAGTCTCAAGCTGATTTGTAGGATATTTGCAAGAAATAGAAGAAAGCTAACACTGAAACACCAGCCCCTCATATATTTCAGGAGTGATTCAAAACCAGACCAGACTTCAGTGGCAGTAACCAGCCATTTATTTTCCAGAAAGTGGATCTTGAAATTATGGGGCAGTAAAACACTTCAGTCAGATGAACTGTGGTGTTAGACTCTCAGAGCGGGGTGGGGTGAGAGAAAAGGATAGGCAAAAGGCTGTCTTCCTTAAAAATTATTTTTGCTCATTTTTTACCAGGGAGGAAGTGGGGCCTTGCCTGTCAGTGGCATCAAAGTGGCTGGTTAGGGGGTCCCAAAGATGTCACAGGCAATATTTACAAGCAACATGGTCAAGGAAGGGCTGGCAGCACTATAGATACATAAAGCCCCAGAGCCCTGGAACCAGATGAGTTGCATCTGAGGATACTCAGGGAATCGACAGTGGAACTGGCAAAACCCTTGTTAGGACTGTTCAACTGCTCACTAAAGATGGGGGTAGTTCTGAAGGACTGGAGGGTGGCAGACATTGTTCTGCTTCATAAAGGGGGAGGGGCAAGGAATAAGACCTATACTATAGATCTGTCAGTCTGACTTTCATTGTAGAGAATCGGATGGAGTCACTGATCAAAGAAGACCTTGTAGACTACCTGGGGAGTAGAGGTCTCCAGGATAGTAAATAGCAAAGGTTCATGGCAAGGAGGTCCTGTCAGACAAATCTGACAGGTTTCTTTGATCTGGTGATAAAGGAATTGCATAGGGGCCACACCTTGGGTCTGCTCTATTTTGGCTTAAGCAAAGCTTTTGTGTTGGTTCCCCACAGATGCTTGGTGAGGAAGACTGAGGATCTGGGTGCAACTAAGGACATAGATAATTGGGTAGGAAACTGGTTAAAGGGTATGCAACAGAGGTTTGTGGTCAACAAGATCAAATCAGAAGAGAGGGAGGATATGACAGAGTGCCAGAGGGATCTGTCCCAAGCCCGATCCTCTTCAATATGTTCATCAGCAACACTGGGGAAGGTATCTGGAGCATGCTGTGTCTCACTGAAGATGGCACCAAGCTCTGTGAGAGGGTGGACAACGACAGGGGAATCCGAGAAATGCAGAGTGACTTGCACAAAGCTAGAAAGCTGGTCTAAGATTTGGCAGTTTAAATTCAGTGACAAAAAAGTGCAGTGAAATTCAGTGTCAAAAAATGCAAATGAATGCATCTAGGGAATAAGAACTACCAGGACAGGAAAGGATTGGTTGGGTGAGACTAAGTGCTATGGCTGAGGAATGCATCCCTGGAGTTATCATTAATGAAACCCTCAAGTAAATCGAGGCAGTGCAGCAAGGCCTGTGATAAGGCAAGTAGGATGCTGGGGTGTATAGGAAGGGGTACTGATAGCAGGAGGGAGGAGGTAATACTACCCCTTAATAGATGTTTAGTAAGGCCACACCTGGAGTACTGTGCCCAGTTCTTGAGTCCCTTCTTCAGGAAGGATAGGTACAGACTGGAGATGGTGCAGTGCAGTGCAGTGTAATAAAAATGATTCTGGGCCAGCAGGATAGGTCTTATGAGAAGTGCCTTGTGGCACTCTACAGTATGCATACTGGATATTCAGCCCTAATGAGGCAGGTCTTACAAAGGAGCACCTCACGGCACTGAACACATACTTACTGAAGACCAGAAGGGATAGGAGAGATATTGAAAAAGACAGTTCTAAGGAAATGGATATGGTTCACTTATCTTGGCAGCTATGGAAGAGGTGGCAGCCAAGGCTACAGCGGGCACCTCATCGGGTTTAACACTTTTAGGATCCAGTGTCAATACAATTATATTTGCAGATAACTTCTGTGAAATGTCCAAGACCCTCCAGACCTTTGGGGTAGCCCTTCCCACCACAGTAAGATGAAAAGTCAATGAAGTCCCACATTTGGTTATGGGAAGGGGAAAGAGTGTACTCTTCCCACTCCTTTGACTCCTCTGACTGCTTGACTGCCATTGAGTGCTAGAGTTTAGACAAACCTTATTTGGTCAATGGACAGGCCATTAACTGCATGATGCCCCTGTTTAGCTTGTCGGCCTTGAGACAGGTCAACAGGCAGTCAGGATTTTCCTCAGCCCTGTCAACTCATTTTCATAGGAGTTTAAATTGATTCAGTCTTCAAGACCCTGGTCCTGTAAGACCTCACACAAGAGGACCAGGAGCCATCTGTGAACCTAGCTTTCTCCTCTCTCGAGTTGCTGCCCTCTGGGACCTAACAGTTGAATCCTGTGTGGGTAGTTTATACTTTCCCTCCAGCCATATCTCCTTGTCATCATCTGCCATGTTGACATTCGGTCTCCAGGTTAAGGTCCATGTCTAAGTTGAGGTTGTGGAATTCCTTACACTCTTGGTCTTGCTTAAGTGGCAGGCATCACCATTGATGCTCTTCTTCCTTCTCATCCTTGGATGGTCAGAGGCTCTAACAGTGTATGAAACGGTGCTATGATGAGCTCCATTGGCTGCAGCAGACCTTGATTGGGCAGGATAGGGCTCTACTTTAGTTTCAGTTCAAAATGTATTTTTTTTTTTAAAAAAGGTTAGTTAGAGGAGTTTATAATAGGTGGCTCACCTCTGAGATTAAAGACTGGACAAAGGCCAGCGACCTTGCTTGGAGGAATTTTAAGCTTATGCCTTCTCAGTTTTCTTTGGACATATATCAGAACCTTAGGAACAAGGTATCCTATCTGGTCAAGACGATCAAGTATGAGTTTAATAGGACCAGTTTCACTGACAAATTATCTGATTCAAAATCTTTCTGGCCCTCTGTAAATCAAGTTTTTGTGTCCAAAGGCAAAATGTGAAGTATGGCCCCTGACTACTTCATCAGGGACCATTACTGATTCTTTGGAAATTTCAAACCTGTTTGGTTCTAAATTTTCTGATCTGTCTAGTTATGCTACTGACAAATCTAAGTTGTCTGAAGTTAAACCATCTCTTTTATTTAATAGACCCCCTTTTTACTTCCATTCGGTGTCACATAAGGAAGTGTTCAAACTGTTATCCCTTTCTGATAGATATTTTGCCTGCGGGGAGGGTTTGGATGGGTGAGTTATTAGATTAATTGCCCCTTATATTTCTGCCCCCTGTGTACTATCTTTAATTTGAATTTAGTTTCTGGTTCCTTCCCTTCTTTGTGGAAATGCTGGTGCCACTGGCATGGATGATTTTCACTTTATCTCTATCTTTAATCTCTGAAATAAGCTTCTTGAAAAAATTATCAATAAATAAATCACTTCTTACCTTCAGCAATATGATGTTTTGTTTCTACAACAGCATGGCTTTCAGTCACATCATGGGTCTGAGACTGCCTTGATCAGGTTCACAGATGCCACCCTCAATGGGTTTTAAAAGGGTCTTATGTTGGAGGCAGTGTTTGTGGCCCTGACCAAGGCATTCAATTTAATGAATAACTCCTTGTTATGTACTAGGTTGAGGGAACTGGGATTTTCTACTAATGTGGTTATTTGGTTAAGAGATTATTTATCTCGTCATTCTCTTTATGTTTCTTTGAGTACTATCTTTTCTTCTTATTCTGTTCTATCTGGTGTTCCCTAGGGTACAATTGTGGGTCATCTTTTATTTTCTTTATTTCTTAACCCCCTGTTATCGATTCCTCTAACCAATGACTGTTTACGCTGATGACATGGTTTTATTTACTCAATCTCAGCCGTAAGCATCTCGTACTTTACAGCTTGAACAGGATTTTATTTCAGTTTGTCATTGGTTTAATGAGAATGCTCTTCATCTTAATACTTCTAAAACCAAATCCATCTGTTTGGCACCCAATATCAAATGAGTAAAAAACACAGTTTAATCCTTCACGATTATAAAAGTATCCCCCTGGAACAAGTGTTTGAATTTAAATACTTAGGAGTTATTGTTGATCCTTGTCTATCTATTCAGGAACAAGTTAGAAGTGCATGTCGTAGGATTATTCAAAAACATGGGGTTCACTATAACATTGAAACAATTTTTCACTGTTGAGACCAGGAAAGCCATTGCTGTTGGTCTACTTCTCTGTCATTTGGATTATGCAGGGAGTCTTTATTGTAAATTATCTGGACGGGAAACTCAAGCCATATCTGTTGCTTATAATATCTGTCATTTTGTGTTTCGCTTCCCCCTCGTATGTACCATTGCTCTCTTTATACAGCCCTTGATTGGTTACCTCCTAACGTTCATTTTCAATATTTTTGTTATTGTTTAATTTTTAAATCGATTTTTAGCTGTAATAAATTCCCCCTATATAATATGCTCAGCATTAGATCCACCACATTGGATTTATGATCATTTAAAGTGATCTTGCTTGTTGATAAGCCCCGCTTGACAAAGACAGGTGCCAGAGTTTTTTCTATATTGGCCCCCCTCACTTTGGATAATTTGCCTGAGGATTTAAAGAAGGAATGTTCTATTGCTCATTTTAAAAGTAAATTTCAATCGTGGTTGCTTTCTTCTAATGTATGAAAATGTTTGTCCCGTGTCTTTACTTGGTTAACAAAATAAAAACAAACAAACCCTTGACCTCCACGATCATCTGGTTGTCACCAGTTCAGTCCGCAGTGGTCCTGCTGAGATAGTCATCCCTGACTTGAGTCTCCCCACCAATTCAAATGAAATCACCTCCACAACAATCATTGCAGTGGGCCCCACTAAGGACTCCCATCCAGCTACCAGCTTGCCAGGCCAATTGTCTGTGAAAATCATGCACTCAGAGGAGTCCCAAATGGTGCATGGAGGCAAGGGCCCAGCAATTAATGCTGGTCAGGAGCTGAGGTCTTCCTCAGCATCTCTTCTAACCCAGGCTGTGTTATGTAATGCCAGGTCCTTCAAAAACAAGACAGCCAGCCCGGTGGTGCTGAGGGTTGAGGCGCTGGACGCCACACCGGTGTCCTGTGTTCGGGAACGGGCATGGGTTGCCATGAGTCAGCAGGGAGGAGATGGATTGAGCATCCAGTGAACTGCTCTCCATCTCTGGGGAGGGGGGCTTCTGGTGGTTGGTGCTTGCCTGACCCCTAGTGGAGGCTGGGGGTCTGTGGCACATAGCCGCAAGCCATGGGGGTGGGAAGTGGCAAACGCTTGATTGGTGCATGCATGGGAACATGCACACACCCAGTCACTGCTGTCATTGCACACTGTGGCCTGCAGGGAGGAAAAGCAGAAAAAGAGCCCAGCAGAATGAAGTTGTGCCCCGCAGTGCCATCCCCAAGAAGGCACCTCCCTGGCATGGATCCGTTGGGGTGGTTTGAGTCACTCCCCACCACTCTGCCATGAAGGGTAAGTCATGGGGTGCATAAGGGAGGGGGTATGATTTTCAGGGGCTGGCGCTGGGGGGACAACAGATAGCAGGCTTGCAGCTGGAGCTCTGGTAGAGAAAATAATTAAAAAAACAAACAAGCAAAAAAAAAGACAGCTATTATAGCTGATCTTGTTGAAATGGTGGATCGGGCATGCATCACCGAGACCTGGCTGGACAAAAAAGTAGGCCCAGTTTTGGCTTCTGCAGTCCCAGTTGGGTTCTCGGTGAATCACCGCCCGAGGTTGGATCATAGAGGTGGGGGTGCAGCCATCTTTTTTAAGACCAAACTGAGCCTTGTGGAGGTTCCAATAGGAATCACCAGATCCTTTGAGCGTATTATGATCATGGAAGAGGGTGTAGGTTGCAGAATACTCCTCATTTAACGTCCACCCGGTGATGGGGGCTTATTCCTGCAGGAGATTACGGACATCATCGTTGACATAGTATTGGAGGTGGGTGACTTCAATGCCTGGGTCAATGATGAACTCTCACAGTTTGGTCAAAATCTTCTCCAGCTAATGACAATGCTGGGCCTTACACAAGTAGTTACCTCCTCTACCCAAATAGAAAGTCATTCATTGGATCTGCTGTTCCTTCTGGGGATGGAAATCTCTGACTTGGGGTGGAACCAGTCAATTGGTCTGACCATCATACCATAGGGTTCAGTTTTGAGGCCCCCCCAAATAGACCTTCCCCATTGGAGATGGTCCAGTACCGCCCTTTAAGGGGAGTTACCCCAGAGGGTCTCTCAGTGGTTCTTGACCTATCGGGATTGCTGAGTGAAAGCACAAGTCCAGGGGATCTAGTACTAGCCTATAACAAGGCAGTGGGAGATGCCTTGGAATTGATTGCTTCTCTTCATGTTCAACCACTCACTCTTTGCCCTAGGACCCCTTGGTATGTTGGGTCCTTGAAGTAGTTGAGGCGGGTTGGTCGAAGGCTGGAGAAAGCATGGTAGAAGTCCAGCCTCGATGCTGACAGGCTTAGATTGATGGAACACTATGTGGGCTATCAATCAGAAATCACCCATATGAAGGCAGAATTCCTGCCCAGGGAGATTTCTGCTGTGCAAAATCGACCAGCTCAACTCTTTGGAACTGTTGACAGATTGTGCAATACAGTCTGTCTTCTGTCCAAAAGAGCATTTTCACAAAATAAGTATGATGAGCTAGCTTGATTCTTCGCAGATAAGGTTGCCAACATTAGGGCCAGAATCGGCCCGGCTCCCTCCATGAGATGTTGCAGAGGTCAGTGGGAGGTAGTGAGCAGCCGGTCTGTCTGGACTAATTTCAGCTGACTGGAAGTCATGGACATTGTGAAGATTGTCCAGACTTTGCCCCCAACCTGTTGTAGTTTGGATCCGGGCCCTACTCACCTATTAGTGGGTTGTGTAGATGCTATCTACCCGATCCTATCTGAAATTGTATGAATATCCCTGGAGAGGAAGTCATTCGACCACTCCTTAAAAAAACAATCTTTGGATCCTGACGATCCAACTAACTACCGACCTGTCTCTAACCTTTCTTTTGTGGGGAAGGTTATTGAGAAGGTGACTGCATTGCAGCTAGACAGTCACCTTGTAACTCACAATGTCTATGAAGTTCTCCAGTCTGGTTTTAGGAAGAGGCATAGCACAGAGACTGCCCTTGTTCGGGTACTTAATGACCTCCTAATAGTGAGAGATCAAAAGGCTTGTAATATCTTGGTCCTTCTTGATCTCTCAGCAGCTTTTGACACTATGGACCATAGGGTGCTTTTGGAGACCCTGAAGCTCCTTTGCAGACTGTTGGGTACAGTCTTTGAATGATTTCGATCTTTCCTGGTAGGCAGGTCTCAGAACGTGGTCACTGGAATTTATTCCTCTGACGCCCTCTCCCTGTCCTGCGGGTTGCCGCAGGGCTCCATATTGGCACCGATGTTGTTTGCAGTGTATATGCTGCCATTGGGAGATATCATCAGATGATACGGCTTGAGTTTTCACTGCTATGCAGATGATACTCAGCTGTATATGTCTTTTGTGCCCTGACAGGTTGATGTGGTCTCTGTGCTAAATAGTGCCTCTCCAAGATAAAAGACTGGATGAACTCGAGCTGGTTGAGACTGAATACAGATATGATTGAGGTGTTGGGTGTGGACCTGGGTCACCCAGGGGTGGGTTTTGGGGCTGGGCACATGTCGGGCCTATGGCTTGATGGTGTCCAGCTCACTACCTCAGACCAGGTGCGTAACCTGGGCGTTATTTTTGACGACAGTCTGACCCTGAAATATCAGATGTCGTCTGTAGTTAAATCCTCATTTTACCTTCTAAGGAATATCGCCCAGCTGAAACACTTAGTTCCTCTGGGTGACCTTCCAACATTGGTCCACACCTTCTTTACTACTAGTCTTGACTACTGAAATGCCCTCTACCTAGGGCTATCTGGGGTTGCTATCCACCGCTTGTACCAAGTGCAGAATGCTGCGGCCAGGCTGCTGACTGGCACCTCTAGGACCAGTCATATTATGCCTGTGCTGCGAGAGCTGCACTGGCTGCCAGTTCAGTGGCGGATCACCTATAAGGTAGGCTTACTTACCTTTAAGGCCCTACACAAACAGGGACTTGACTACCTGAAAGATCTCTTGACTCCCTACTCCACCAGTCATCCTCTCTGATCCAGTGATGAGGGATTGCTTGAGGTTCCCAGGGTCCATTTGACAACTTCTGGGGCTCGTGCTCTTTCATTTGCAGCACTGACCATGTGGAACTCTCTGCCTCATCGGTTAAGAGAATGCCTGACCGTCAGTAGTTTTAAAACTATGCTAAAAATGTATTTATTTTCTCAGGTGTATCCAGACTGATTTAAAATAATTTATATTGTTGTTGCTTTTATATACTGTGGCTTATGTCTGTGCAGTGCCTTGATTTCGAAAGGCGCTTTATAAATAAAGTATTGATTGATTGATTGAAACAGCTGAGGGTCATTTTTAAAGATTCCTCAATGAGTCCAATGGGTCTTTGATGCAATCCTTGAAGACTTTTGCTTAGACTGTGATTTGCCCAAAGAGTTGACTACTGACCTTGGGCCAGTGTCCTTCAGGGCCCTTCTCAGGCTCATGTCTGAGTCCATTGAGGTTCCCTTGAAGCCAGTCCAGAAAATTACCAAATACCCCTTTACTGAGATCCTGCATGAGGATGAATCCCCGGGGGTTGCTTTCCCCATGGCTGAAGCCATTCTGAGACTGGTTTTGGAACTTTGGCAGCATCCAGCTTCCTGCCCAGCACCATCTGCCCACATGGTCCGCGAGTATGCAGTCCATATAAGCACCTTGTCTATTTTTGTGGATCACCCCTCAGTAGAGGATCTGATCACAGAATCAGTCTTCAATAAGTCCCGCACTACTGGGGATGTGGACAAGCCCCCCAGCAAGTAATTAAAAAAGCTTGACCATACAGCAAAGACGGTCCATGTTGCATCCTCTTATGGTCTCTGTTAGGTGAGTTACATCTTGATGATGGACCACTATAGTCACTCCTTGATGGAGTCCTGTATCATGTCATCCCATATCTCTCTGCTGAAAAGCAGCGGGTGGTAAAAGTGATCCAAAACCCCGGGTCAAAAGCTGGCAAAAGACCAGCTTCAGACAGCCTTGGTCATGAGTGATTCCTGCACCTGTGCCATGGCAGTAGCTGTCATCATGTGTTGCAGTTCCTGCCTGTGGATTACGGTGGACACCCTGCACAAGTTGGCCGATATCCCTTTCTTTTGCACCTTCTTCTTTTTGACCCTGGGGTGAAAGGACACCTCACCAGGATCAAGTTCTGTGACCTCCTCTTAGAAGGACTTGAACAGGCAGAAGCAGAAGGAAGTATTTTTAGTTTTGGCCCTTTCCATCACAGCAGCCTAGGAAGCAGCAGCCCTAGCAGATGCTAGCTAAGGTTTGGCACCCCAAGAAAAAGTTCCCTGGTCAGGACCCCAAAAAAGGCAGGGATGTTAGTAGTGGTGGCCCTCTGTCAGAAGGTGCTTGTGCCCCCTCCAAAGCTGTCCAATGATGAGTTTGTGGGTACCTACCTCTCACCTATCCAGTTCCTGCCCCTGCTCTCAGTAGGGGATTGACTGCACCACTTCTGGCACATTTGGTCTGTAATTACCTCAGACAAGTGGGTTCTGGATGTGGTGGCCAGAGGGTTGCTTCTTGACTTCGGTGATGTCCTGTCTTACTGACCTCATGCACCATGGGAATCTGTGGTGTCACAGGGTACTCTGTCTGCCTCAGGGATGATGCTGCTCAGCTCCTTGAAAAAGGAACGATAGCCTGTGTCCTTCTCCATTGCTGGCCAGAGCTTTGTGTCCAGGTATTTCCTGGTTCCAAAACAGAGGGGGAGTTGATGACCCATACTGGATCTGTATAGTCTAAATCAGTTTCTTAGGAAGCACAAGTTTAGGATGGTCATGCTGAACCAGATACTACTATCTCTGGAGCAAGTCCTGTTCTACTTCCTGGACCTCCAGGATGTGTTCTTCCACATTTCTGTTCATCCATCCACCTGGCTGTACCTTGGGTTCCACACAGGTGCTCTCTCCTGATTCCAGGCATGCCATTCAGTCTCTGTTTGGTGCCCTTCAGTTAAGTTAATAAAGTGTTACACTAGAATATGCAACTCCAGTGGTCTTGTTGTGAGGTAAACTACAGGGAACATTACAGCTGGTGATAAGGACAAGAGGATATGCTACTTAACCCATGAGAAAAATCCCAGAGCTCCAGGCTGATAGATCTGCATGGAATCTTGCCTACATATGTGCTAAATGGCACCAAATAAGTGTTCTACAGAGAACAGAGAGCACCACAATCTGCACGGGGGTTGTTTACAGACCTCCATCTCAGGGGGTGGGAATGGACAATGAAATGATAGTAGGCTTCCTTAGAATGGCAGAAAAAGGGGAGATATTGTTGATGGGGGACCTGAATATGCCAGATGTTAACTGGAGCACCTTTGCTGCAGGCACATCCAAGAGCAGGGTCATTCTTGATGCCCTACAGGGGGCATGCCTCAGACAGCTTGTATTGGAACCCACTTGGGATGGAGCAATCTTAGACCTGGTACTCTCAAATGGGGATGGAGAAAGAATCTCAGATTTAGAGGTGGGTAGCCATCTGGGAACAAGCGACCACCAAACAGTGTGGTTCATGATAAACACAGCCATACAGTCAAGCCATACAAAAGCAAGAGTATTGGACTTTAGGAGGACTGACTTTGGGAAAATGAGAGAGTGCCTTAGAAAAGCACTAGTAAACAGGCAAGAAGGAGGGATGGAGGAACAATGGGGAGTAATCAAAGCAGACATCACACAGGCAACAAGCTTTTGTGTAAAGCAAATCAATAAAACACAACGAAGGAAAAAAACACTATGGTTCTCAAAAGAGGTGGCAGGGAAGATTAAGGAGAAAAGGATAGCATTCAGGAAATATAAAGAAACACAGAAGGAGCAGGACAGAGAACTTTATCAGTTAAAGCAGAAAGAGGCTGGGAAGGCAGTCAGAATAGAAAAGGCCCAAACTGAGGAAAGAATAGCCAATTCTGTTAAGAAGGGGGATAAGACCTTTTATAGGTACATTAGGGAGCGAAGAAAGACCAAAGGAGGGATACTGAGGCTTAATAAAGGGGAGAGAATGTGGGTAGAGGAGGACAGTGAAAAACCAGGGCTACTGAATGAAAATTTCTGCTCAGTATTCACAAAGGAAGAGGAGGGGGAGGTACCTAAACCAAACAAAAGAAACACTCTGAAGATGGGTGTCGATACCAGTCCATTTACAGAAGAAAAGGTTCTGAAAGAACTAATAAAATTGAAGGTGGACAAAGCAATGGGGCCTGATGGGATTCACCCAAGAATTCTAAAAGAACTAAGGGTAGAAGTAGTGACACAGCTGACTACTCTCTTTAACAAATCATGGGAGGATGGGTTGGTACCTGAGGACTGGAGGAGAGCAGATGTGATTCCTCTTCACAAAAGTAGGAGTAGGACAGAGGCAGGAAACTACAGACCAGTTAGTTTGACCTCAGTGGTAGGAAAAATGATGGAATCACTTCTGAAGGAAAGAGTTGTTGAGTACCTAGAGGCCAGTAGAGCACAGGACCCAAGGCAGCATGGATTCACAATGGGAAGGCTGTGTCAGATGAATCTAATAGATTTCTTTGACTGGGTGACCAAAGTAGTAGACCAGGGAGGGGCTGTGGACATGGCCTACCTAGATTTTAGCAAGGCATTTGATACAGTCCCACACAAAAGATTAATACACAAGTTAGCCAGCCTTGGAGTGGGCCCCAAGGTGGTAGCCTAGATAAAAATTGGCTAGACAACAGGACGCAAAGGGTAGTAGTAAATGGAGTGTACAGTGAAGAAAGGAGGGTTACTAGCAGGGTACCGCAGGGTTCAGTACTGGGACCGATACTTTGTAATGTCTTTATAAGTGACATTGCAGAGGAACTGGAAGGAAAAGTATGTCTCTTCACAGACAACACAAAGATCTGCAACAGGGTTGATACACAAGATGGAGTGGAAAGGATAAGAAGGGACTTGGCAAGGTTGGAGGAATGGTCAAATGTATGGCAGCTCAGATTCAATGCAAAGAAGTGCAAGGTAATGCACATGGGAAACAAAAACCCAGGGGAAGAGTGCACAGTGGGGGGTGAGATACTGACAACAGTAAAAATGGAAAGGGACCGGGGAGTAATTATATCAGATGACCTAAAGGTGGGCAAGCAATGTGAGAAGGCAGTAAGGAAGGCTGGGAGGATACTGGGATGCATAGGAAGAAGCATCAATAGTAGACAACAGGAAGTTGTTTTCCCTCTGTACAGACAGCTGGTGAGACCCCATCTGGAGTACTGTGTGCAGTTCAGGAGACCCCATCTCCGCAAAGACATAGATAGAGTGGAGTCTGTCCAGAGGAGGGCAACCAAAATGGTGCAGGGTCTACACCAGAAGACATACAAAGAAAGACTAAAGGAGCTTAATATGTATACCCTTGAGAAAAGAAGGGAGAGAGGGGACATGATAGAAACTTTCAAGTACCTCAAGGGAATCAGCAAAGTCCAAGAGGGTAGCATCTTTCAAAAAAAGAGATGTGCAAGAACAAGGAGGCACAATTTGAAGATAGAGGGGGGACGGCTCAGAGGTAATGTGAGGAAGTATTTTTTCACGGAGAGGGTTGTGGATGCATGGAACAGCCTCCCTGAGGAGGTCGTGGAGTCAAGAACAGTGGGGGAATTCATAAGGCAGTTCTAGTGGGGGGTAGGAGGAAGTAGGCTGTTGGTTAACTAGGATCTGCAGCTTATCTGTTAAGTAGGAAAATGGGCAGACTAGGTGGGCCAAGCGGTCCTTATCTGCCATCAAATTCTATGTTTCTATGTTTCTGGGTAACAAGTCAAAAGAAGCACCTGGTGAGCTACTGTCATATATGGCTCCACAAAGGTAAAACTGTTTGAGTACCCTCCTTCAGTTTAGGACTGTCAGAAAGAGTTACTACAAGTAAACAAAATATATGGAAGTGTACAATTTGACCTCTGATACAATAATAAGCTGAATGCTTACAGAAGTAAAATAGTAAGAGCATGTGAGCAAAATGATAACTATTACAGGGTTTTCCCAAATTTGTTACTTAAATTGCCAATAATTTTGTAAACAATTAAAGGAAACGGATAGACCAGTTTGAAAACTTTGATTGGAGTGAACATTATTGACCCCTAAAGACAAAAAGCATTACTACTCCAATGATGCCGGCAGTGAGGTGCATGATATACATGGTGCACTTTCTGCCACTGCAACACAAGACTGTGATGCTTGCAAAAGGTCCCTGACTACTTTAATCCTAAGCAAAATAGTGAAGTTGAGAGTTACAAATTTTGGACAGCTAAACAGTTAACAGGTGAATCTATGGATGCATTTGCCACTTGTTTATAGTATCTACCACACTCCTGCTACTGTATGATACACTGTTGCTGTGGATTTTCATGGGCCATTGCCTGCTCAGCAATATATCTTACCTCTTATAGGTGAATATTCAATAAATCCTGAAATAGAGTTTGTTGCTTCAGCTGCAGCCACTGCAGTACTACCAGCATTAGACAGAATATTCTCTGCTTAAGGCATCCCAAGAGTGGTAAAAACAGACAATGAATCTACATTTCAAGGGTCTGATTTCAAATGGTTTGCAGACTACTTAGGGTTCAGTCATAAGAAACTCACACCTTATTGGCCTCAAACTAATGGAACAGCTGAATGGTTTATGTGGATGCTGGAAAAACAACTAAAGGCAGCTCAAACTGAACAGAAATCTTTTCAACAAGAATTGTACAGAAGCTACCAAAATGTGCCACATAGAACCACTAACAGAACTCTGGCTGACCTAGTCTTCAACAGATCCATTCACACACAGTTACCTGACATTGCCTTTCAAACACCACAGGAGGACAGCCAAATAAGAGAAAGAGATCAGAAGTGAGAGGTCAGAATTAAGCAATACACAGGCAAGAGAAGTAAAGCTCAAGGGCTGGATTTTCAAAGGGCACTTAGATCCACACAAACTGCGTCAAGCAACCAGCTTGAGTCGGATCTAGGTGCACCAAGTATCGTGCACCATATTTTGCAAGAAAAGCATTCTCTGTGACAAAGTCCCCCAAACTGATGCAAGAGGTCCACTGCACCAACAGAATGGTGTAAGGTATGAGAATGACGCAAGCTACCCCAAAATAAACGGTGCAAGTTGAGTCAAAGCAATGACTCAAGGAATGAAAATAATGCAAACTGGGTAAAGAAAAAATTGGTGCAAATTCAGTAAATAAAATAATGCAAACTGAGTCAAAAATGGTGCAGGCTGAGTCACAGGAATGACTCAAAGAACGGAAATGATGGAAACAGGGTAAAAGATGATACAAATTGAGTACAAAATGGAGCAAACTGAGTAAAAATGGTGCGAGTTGAGTAAAAGATAACGCAAAAGAGAAGAATGATGCAAGCTAATTAAAAAAAAATGGCAGATGAAATGGCCAAGACTAAGTCCCCAAAATGTTCTAAACTAGTCCTGTAAGAGAATACTGGCCCTTAATAGTAGCATAGTCAGGTCTGACCACCTGCTGTGGGTCTCTTTATATGCTTTAGTGTCCCTGGCTGGTCTAACAGCGACATGCATCTTAGGTACAAGGACAGGACTTGCATTATTTGAAAATTCCAAATAAAGAGATGGTTCATCATTTCGGTGATGTAGGCATATCTTCTGATATGGCACAAGCATTTTGTTTCTTGCAAGCAGGGGCAAGCCACTCTGGCACATGCAGACTTGTTTTTGACACAAGCACCATTTGAAAATCAGAACTGGTGCAAGGTTTGACGGATCCTGCTCCTTGTGTCAGTTGTGTTTGATGCAGACACCCTCGTCATTCTTAGGCCTTTGAAAATCTGGCCCCAGGTCTTTTCTGAAAAAAAAAGGGGACAAAGAAATTGTGCTTTAGTCAAACAAAACCTCCCCTATCTACAATGCAGCACCCTATCGAGGCACTGTGGTCGTCACACAAAAGCAGTGGTGGAATTCAAGCATGCATGGGACAGTCATAAGGCAATTCTAGGGGTTGGGGGTAGGAAGAAGTAGGCTGCTGGTTAACTAGGATCTGCAGCTTATCCATTAGGTAGGGAAATGGGCAGACTAGGTGGGCCAAACAGTCCTTATCTGCCGTCAAAATCTATGTTTCTATGTTACCACAGAATACCTCACAGTGCATCACATTTTAAAGTGATCCAGGATACAACACTGGCAAAAGAAGAGAATGGTAATGCCTCAGAGGATGAATGGATTCCCTTCAGAAACCTAGATGACAGTTCTGCAGGAGCTATACCAGACAGGAGGAGATACCCAAACAGGGCAGCAAAGCCTCCTGCAAGATTAATTGATGAACTTCAAAACTAAAGACTGGCGTTTTTAGATGTTATATACAATATGGTAACTAACGTAAACTGAACTTCATAGCAGGGATATAGTATCATGTTCAGTAGTACATAGATAAAGCACAATATATTTGTGTTTCTGCTGTGGTGAACACATTTCAAGTTAATGTTATAAATGGAGTAACTGTAGTGTTTAGAAAAATGTGGTTCTGTCTCCTTAAACTGATCTCATTTAGTATTAAGTAAAATGTGAGAGACAGGATGCAGCTTCCAGGATTGCTGCAAGGTAGGAGCAGAAACAAAGCTATGCTGGAAGCAGGGCCACTCAGTTAGGCTAATACAAGAAGATGTGACTCCAGTGGTCCTTTTTTTAGGTAAACTACAGAGAACAGTACAGCAGGGAATCTAAAGGATGGACTTTAGAAAATGGGCAAACTACATTCGTCTTTTTGATTGGCTGCACGTGCCAATCTGCTAGTCTGGTATGAGACAACAGAGACCAGGAAATAACTAGTTCCAGTCTCTGTTGTCTCATATCATTCTAAAAACAACTGGGCAAGTAGAATATTCAGAATAGGAAGAATGCCATGTTGCTTTCTCGCTTAGTGAGGAAGAGTCCCCCTCCCCCTGAGCCATTTGCCACCTTCAAGAGTGGAAATAAAAAGTTTACATAAATCAAGCTGTTCTTTTTTCGTTAAATAGTCATACTTTTATAACAGTAGCAAGCCTTCTGGTACAACAGCCGCCCTCTCTACCACCGCAGCCACACATATGAATTACGTACTCCATATTTAGCTGCCAGATCAAAAGGGGAGAATCACACAGAAACACAAGCTGTGTTTGTTTCTATTTTAACAAGCACAATGTACAGTTATTAGACAGCCTACTGTACCACAGAGAACAAAAGTACCATGACCATAGAAAGCTTTGCAGTCAGTTTACCTTGAAGGATGTGCATTCTTGTGTTACTGCAGACTGGACTGATTTACATTAGAAGCAGCATTTCCCCAGTCAAGGCAGTCTTATAGACATAAACGCAATCAAAAGATAAAACATGCCAATTGCTGGTGCTGGACTCAATTCTTGATACAGATTTTTTTTCTGTGAAACCAGGCTGATTTCTGACATCGTGACTCTGGGACAGTCAGCCATGCTATCGCGCTCCATACTCCAGCTGGCTGCCCAGTCACTCGCTGTCAACCAGCAGCATGTCTCCATTTGTGGGAGACTAACTGAATAAAGTCTAATCTTTTACAGTGGTGACTGCACTTCATCAAATAATACCGCCAAAAACGAAACATTTGTGTGCTAGATTGGGGAAAATATCGCTTCTTCTGTGGAGGAGGGGATTCACAAGAAGAGACTGGCTCTGTGCATGTGTGTGTACACTGTTGGGGGGGGGGGTGTACCAGGAGATAGAACAGCACTCAAAGGGATGGATTAATTTACTAAAAAAAAATGTTTTTTTTCCCTATTCATGCCATTCATTTTCAAAGTGAGTTCGTTATCATTTTAATACTTAATTTAAATTGGCAGTAATATCCATATCCATTTTCTAAGCATAATAATACCCTCCAGGATGGGCAATATGGGCTATACTGGACCTTCCAGGGACTATAAGGCCCACCACCTGTGGCGTCAGGCCTCATCACACCCCTGGGCGGTCTGGTGTAGCCCAGTACCTGTACTGCCGACCCTGTCAAATATTATTGCTTAAACAGTGAACTGTTCATGAGGAATGAGGGGCTGTGATGAGGGGTCATGCATGGAAATTACAGCAGTCTCTCACTATAATAAACATAGGAGGAGCCAATGCGTGTGTTCATTGTAGTTCTGTGTTTGTTACATTGAGAGACACTGCAAAATTAGTAACCGAGCAGTTTTTTCAGACAGGGTATCCAGATATAAAACTTACTTGCTGCATAGGTTTAAGCAGCAGTGTTTGTTAGTCATTGTATCATTTTTTTTTCAGCAAGAATGTTTTTCTGGCAAAAAAATCAACATACCCATTTTTCTGCTCATTGTCTTTCATTCCTGAATGAACATACAGGATTTTTAACTTTTTAAAAGTTCTTCCTTTCACTCATTGGCCACTATGAAAAAACTAAATTAGGAATCATGGTACAGTGCTGCACTGTTTACCATCAGAAACATGTGGTAGCATCATCCTAGTACATCCACAGTATCAATCTACTAAGTACATGCAACAGTTAACCTCAACAGACAAGATTTCTAGAAATGTTGTACAGTGGCAGCCTTTAATAATTTAACTCACTAATTACAAAATTAGCTTTAAAAGCTGTTTAAAAATATATCAGAAAACTAACAATGCACTGAGGATCAATCTGAGGATGTCAGAAGATACTTTTTTGCTAAAATACTAAAAATGTAATTCTGACCAACAAATACTGCTGCTTTAATTTGATGAAAATTCAGTAATTTTGCTTTGCCATGAACTATTTTTTGCCAGCAATGTTTTATGGTGTGAGTTTATGTGCTGTAGTTGTCAGTTGAAGTAACTTTATTGGGTCAGTCTTCTGGCATTCAGGTGATGCTAACCCTCTCTCAAGCTCACTGTATTGATGCATAGCTTTACAGCTTCTTCTTCTTGATAAAGCAATGGGGCCAGATGGGGTGCACCCCAGGGTCCTTAAAGAACTAAGAGAGGTGGTAGCTGAACCTCTGGCTATCCTGTTTAGCCAATCACTGGAAACAGGGAGTACCCAAAGACTGGAGGACAGTAGATGTAGTCCCCTTTATACAAAAGCGGGAACAAAGAGAAAGCAGGGAACTACAGACCAGTCAGCCTCACCTTGGTAGTGGGGAAGATCATGGAAGCACTACTGAAGGAGAGATTGATGGAACATCTGGCTGTCAATGGACTACAGGACCCAAGGCAGCATGGTTTCACCAGGGGGAGGTCATGTCAGACCAACCTCATTGAATATTTTGACTGGGTGACTAGGGAGGTGGATCAGGGGAGGGCAGTGGACATGGCCTATCTGGACTTCAGCAAGGCCTTTGACACCGTGCCACATAGAAGACTATTACACACACTGGGGAATATGGGTGTGGGCAGGACAGTAGTGTGGTGGGTAGGTAACTGGCTGGGTGGTAGGACACAGAGGGTGGTGGTAAATGGCTGTCACTCCACAGAGGGAAGAGTGACCAGTGGGGTACTACAGGGATCAGTGCTGGGACCGGTCCTATTCAACATCTTCATCAGTGACATTGCACAGGACCTAGAAGGCAGAATTTCACTGTTCGCTGATGACACAAAGCTCTGTAACAGAGTAGACACACAAGAGGATGTAGACAGAATGAGAAGGGACCTGCAGAAACTTGAAGAATGGTCAGGGGTTTGGCAGTTGAAATTCAATGCAAATAAGTGCAAGATAATGCATATAGGGCACAAAACCCTGGCACAATATATCAGTTGGGGGTGAGGATAGCATGCACCAAGCAGGAAAGGGATCTTGGGGTTATCATCTCTGATGACCTCAAGGTAGGAAACAGTGTGACAAGGCAGCAGGTAAAGCAAATAGGATGCTGGGATGTATAGGCAGGGGCATCTCCAGCAGGAAAGGGAGGTCATAATTCCGCTATACAAGACACTAGTGAGGCCCACCTGTAGTACAGTGTACAGTTCTGGAGACCATACCTCTATGGGACATAGACAGGGTAGAGAAGGTTCAGAAGAGGGCAACAAAGATGGTGCATGGATTGCATCACAAGTCCCATGAAGACAGGTTGAAGGAACTGAACATGTACTCCCTGGAGGAGAGGAGGGAGAGAGGGGATATGATAGAGACATACAAGTATCTCACAGGGAGGAACAGGGTGCAGGAATACACTATTTTTAAGCAAAAAAGATGTTCCAGGACTAGAGGGCATGGGATGAAGTTGGAGGGAGGATGATTCAAAGGAAACATGAGGAAGAATTTCTTCACAGAATGGGTGGTGGACAAGTGGAACACCCTGCAAGAGGAAGTGGTGGGGGCTGAAACAATCATGGGATTTAAGAATGCATGGGATAGACATAAAGGAATTCTGGAGGTCAGGGGTAAGGGGCAACAGACTTCTAGGAAAACATAAACTGAACTTCCAAGCTCAAATGGGCAGACTGGGTGGGCCATAGGCCCTTATCTGCCGACACTGTCTATGTATCTATGTATTCTTCCTCTGTGCTGTTTTGCTCCGGGTCACTTGCGGTACTCATAATTGTAAACATGATCTGTCCATCCATCAGCTGATCGTGTGCCTGCATGTTGTTATCTGACATGGAGTTAAGTGGTGGCTGCAACATCAGAGGAAGCCTACATAATGTTTAAGTCAGCAGTGATTTTCACAAGCTGTTCTGTGTCCTCGTTCACAGTCTCCTGCATCTCTTCCTGCACTTGATGACTTTTGAATACAGGCCCAAGTGTTGCCAGCCACCAGTGGTGTTCTGAACTTTCAATCACATTGGTCCATGCCTCTCCAGCTTGATGATCTTGAAGGTGATCCCTTTAAGGGAGTCACCACTGAAGGGAAATTTTTGTTAGTACCTTTTGAAAGTCACTACAATGCCTGCATACGTTGGCTGTATACATGAGGTTGTATTTTTAGAGAGAAACATAGTTTATTTAGTCCCATCCCTTGATGTGAGTTCAGTCTCAAGGGGTGAGTGAGGCACAGAATTAAAAAGTAGAAACACTTCATGGGAAGTGCCTGTGTAGATATGCCCTAGCTTCTCCCAAAAATTATTCCTGATACCAGTGTTGGAACATCTCAAGACAAGCAGGGCACCCAGGTTAATGTGGTGACAATATTGTGGCTTTTGAAATGTGCCAAAATGGAGGGGCTCACTTTGTGTTGCTGTTAGATTAGTACATAATAATAATAATAATAATAATAATAATAATAATAATAATAATGCAAGTCACTTCTGATGACATTAAAAACTTTGAATGCATTCACTTCATTTTTGCTGGCCAAAGTTACAACTGACAGGCACTGCCAGAACAGGCCGATCTCACATACAGTACATCATAGACTGGTTCTGACAGATGCCCCCTTCCTGTATAATAAGTTTGAGAAGAAACTCTGAAGCAGTTACATCTTCACAGGAGCGCTATTCACTAGCAACATGGAGTCAGTAGATGTCACACCACTTCTGGAACAACCAAAGCCAGTCTGTTGGTGATCAGAAATTGTGGCCATTACCATGTAAATCTCAACAAACTGCTCAGCCTTCTCGGTTACAATCACCCCAGGTACAGACACTCCTTTGGGAAGCTGCTGAGCAAACCACAACTTCAAATCTAATGATTCTGTGTAGTGGATTTATAAATGTGAGTCTCATTGACTTTTTTTTTATTCTTTTCTCTTGAGCTCCTCTGACTCTGAACATTTAAGGACAAAATCCTTAATTGCACACTTCTGTTTTCTCCAGGTCACAGTTGCGGATTTTGAAAAGCCTGTTTCTTTTGAGATTATGTAAGGCACTCACCTGCTTTCAGTCTGTCAGTGATTGATAGCTTAGTACGTGCAGCATGTGCACAGTGTTTTGGGTTAGCTCTTGTGAACATCCATCACTGTAAGCATCAATGTTTAAAATGCACAGCTGGTTGAAACTGACAGCTAACAACTGTGAGTGACTATTGTGTGAGCTTGTTCACAATAGCTGTAGGATAGCAATAGTGAGGTTCATTATAGCAAAAAAGTACTGTAAAAGAGAAAGGTTCAAGAAGGATGTATGGAGATTCTTTATGGAAAGGGTGGTGGACGAGGGAAAAGATTGCCCAGTGAGCTAGCCCACACAGTATATGGCTGGGTTCAAACATGGATGTGACAGACACAAGGAAAATAATGAACTATGGGGAAGGGGATGGGAGAATTCTAGAGAAGGGGTGTTGAAAAATCATTAGGGCTATTGCCTACTAACTCTAATCCACTGTAAGCCAGACACAAATTCAGGTAAGCATACAGGCAGGCTAGATAGATTTATGGTTCCTTTTCTGCTGTCAGATTATATATATTTACCATATATTATTTCTTTTGTTTTTTAATGCTGTAATGAATGTTATTGTTTATGTGGTACTTTAGACATATGAGAATAATGTGTGTTTTTATTTATATAAACCTAATCAGGTTTTGTTTTAAGAACCTTGAGCCCTGGAATGGTGCATTAGAAATAAAATATCTCTGGTGTCTTATCTAAATAAAAAAAGTCACAATTCCCATCAGCCTTTCTACAACAGATTTTAGACTGATTGATTGTTGTCCTTGTCCCCATTTCTCAGCTGGATGACCACATTTGCAGTTTTTCAGTCTGCTGGTTCTTCCCTGGTGTATTGATTCTGTAAAAATGTCTGCCCGAAGTGTTACCAGTGACCTGCCCAAGTCTTTCAGCACCCTTGGGTGTAGCTTGTCTGGTTTCTGGGGGTATGTTCAAATTTAGCACATAAGTTGCTATCAGGACTGTACTCTTAGTAATGTATTAGTAACTAATCTTTCCTAAACACTACCAGTTCATTTCCTCGGTACCAGTGTTTGCTCTCGGGTAATGGACCTGTTTCTTTCCACTGTGAATACTGAACTGAAATACTGTAACTACTCTACATCTTAACTTTGGCCTCATTCTCTCTTGGTTTTCAACCCTCTCAAAGGCTGGAGCCCTGATGGGCTCGACCCCAAATTCCTACTCCTCTCTGCCCCTGCCATTGCTCTACCTATCAGCTCCCTTCTCAGCCTTTCCTTCTTTTATTTAAGTCTCGGAATTATACCTTGGAGTCAGAGACTCTTTTAGAAAGGCTCCACATCAGAGAGTGCTCAATATTACAAGCAACGCAAATGAAGACAAAAATACAAGGCAAGGTAATGGAAAGTACAGTGAAAATACAATGGCAGTAAAAATGCAAACATTGGCAGAAAATGCAGTTAAACAATGTAGCAACATAA
Organism: Neoceratodus forsteri; assembly: GCA_016271365.2. Classification (NCBI taxonomy): domain Eukaryota; kingdom Metazoa; phylum Chordata; order Ceratodontiformes; family Ceratodontidae; genus Neoceratodus; species Neoceratodus forsteri. Next base: position 1,225,273,652 of record CM057454.1, read on the forward strand.
TGTAAAACGGGTACATGAAGTTAAACTGGAGGAAACAAATTGATCCAGGCTTGTGATTAGGTAGTTGAAGCTGTCTGAGAGAGGACATTGTCAATACAGTGGTTTGAAGGAATTACCAGAATAAGGACAGTATACCAAGAGGAAAAAGCCATTTGTACGTTATACAAAAGATGAAATGGGGAAATGCATTGCAAGTACGGAAGCAGTCTAAGATTGACTTTGTTAACAGTAACATAGTGAGGGGAGGAGGGGGTGGCATTGATCACAGCCGGGGCTATAAGCAGTCACAGCTGTTAATCGCAATGAGATGCTGCCGGAGTTTGGCTTTAAATGGACCTAGATAGTATTCAGCCAAGACATTGGTAGGAAGGCCATTTAGCCAAATAGGCACCTTGTACATAAATGCCCACTGTCCTTGTGCAGTCCTACAGAAAGGAACTTGGTTGGAGGCTTTGGTGGCACTCCTCATGCCATGGGGGGAGGGGGTGGCAGCCTGAGTTAGGAGTTTCTGAGCTGAGGGTGGTGAGAGGCCAGTGCTTATCTTTTTTGCTAGCAAGCAGGTTTGGTAAGTGAGACTACCCATAAGGTTTAGTCAGTTAGTTTGGTCATATAGTTCACAGGTGTGTGTGAGCCTGGGAGCACCAGTGACTAGATGGCAGGCTTTGTTGAGTGCGATCTTAATTCTGTTAAGTACAGTGTCAGTTACAAAGCTGTAAATAACAATACCATAGTCGATTATGGAAAGGACGAAGCTAGTTACTGCTAGTTGGAGGGCATTAGTGGTCCTACAGTGTCTATGCCTGTAGAGTAGCCCAACTCTAGTGTTCACTGCCCTTCAGACCAGGTTGATGTGTTCATGATAGGATGGGGAACAGTCAAGGGTTATGCCAAGGTAGTTAAAGTTGTTCGCGTTCCAGGCAAGTCCCTTTATGTTTGTTTTGTGGGTTGGAAAATAATATCAACTTAGCCTTTTTGTAGTTGATTATGACTATGTGGAGCCCAAGCCAGGACTCTACTTTGGTAAAGCTCTGTTGAAGGGTGCTTTCAAGGGTGGAGGGGGTAAGGGTGACTGGTAAAGATTACAGCATCATCTGCATAGAGGAGCAGCTTGCCGGAGCAGACTTGTGGGAGGGTGTTGAGAAAGAGGCTAAAAAGAATGGGACAGAGAATTGAGCCTTGGGGGACTCCTGAGCAATTGGGTTGGCTGGAGGAGAGGATGTCATGGATTTTGACTCGCTGCAATTTACCACTTAGGTAATTAGATAACCAGGAAGTTGCCTCCTGAGAGAGAGAGAGAGAGAGAGAGAGAGAGACCAATGGCAGGAAGGGCAGCAATTAGGAGGGTGTGATTGACTATGTCAAATGGTTTCAGAAGATTTATGTAAACATACCCTATGATGTAACCATGGTCAAGAGCTTTATGGGTAAAATCAGTATACACAAGAAGGGAGAAGGTGGTGCTGTGCTCCTTCCTGAAGCCATGTTGCTGTTGGCACTGTATTGTATTTGGAGAGATACTAAGATAGTTGATTGGATACATTCCTTTCAGGGACTTTTGACGGGGGGGGGGGATGGATATTGCACGGTAATTGCTATGGGATGCCCTGTCACCACTGTTGTGGACAGGGGTCACCACCACAGCTTTCCACTGTTAGGGGAATTGACTGAGACAGATGGACAGATTTAGTAATTTGGTGAGGGAGGATATGACAGCATTAAGCACAAGGTGTAATTGCTTTAGGTCCAGTGAATCACTATTGAATCTGGATTTCCCTAGTACTTGTTGAAGGTACTTTTTGGCTTCACTCTGGAAGACTATCCTAAAGCAGAAAGGGGGTATCTGTGGGTTCAGAATTTGATAGGGAGCCTGTCAAGTTGGAGAGGTTAGTGAAAAAAGTCAGGGAGGAGGACACCAAGATCTGTAAAGGTGGTGTTAAAGGTATCAGCTATGAGCTGGGGGATCTTGGGTTGTAATGCCATTAGTATTTAACATGGATGGGGCGGGTGATAGGGTTTCTGGTAAGATCCTTTATATTATCCCAGAAATTCCTCCCATTCCCCTAGGAAGAGGAAAGACTATCTTTAAAGTGGTCAGCTTTGGCAAGGCATGTCTCATGGATACAGGTTTCTCCCTTGGTTCTGACCCTGATTCCTGGAAGCATGCCACTGTTATACCCATCTCTAAAGGAACTGACTCCTCCAGCCATGGTAACTACCACCCTATCTCCCTACTCCCCTACTTAGCTAAACTTCAAGATCACACTGTGCTATCTCAATTATCCCCCTTTCTTGATTATTCCTCTTTCTTCACCCCCTTTCATCTGGCTTTTGTAAACACCACTCTACCTCCTCCTCTGGCTCACTGACTCCATTCTCTCAGGCATGGATTAAGGCCTCATCACCTCTGCCATCTTTGTCAACTTGGCCAAAGCCTTTGACACTTTTACCCACCCCCTCCTTCTCCTTGACAAACTCAAGGCTGCAGAGCTCTCTGACTCTGCAACTAACTAGTTTTGCTCCTACGTTAAATGCAGATCTCAATCTGTTAGAATTGCTGACTCTCTATCCAGTATCACTTCCTAGTAGCACTGGCATTCCCCAGGGTTCTGTCCTTGGCCCTTTACTCTTCTTGATCTTCTTAAATGACCATCCCTCTGTTTGCTCCTCTGCATCCATCCTTATGTATGCAGATAACAGAGGCTTATTTGCCTCTGGTTCCTCCCCTGCTGAGCTGATAGGTAGGCTTCATCTGGCTTCAGCAATGCTCAGCACTAGTTCTGGTCAAATAATTTATGCTTACATGCCAAGAAAATGGGTTCTAAGACCTTTAGCACTAAGCAGAAATTCTCCAGGCTCACTTCCTCCCCTTCCACACCTTGGATGGGGTCTCAAGTTGGTGATGTCCCCTCATTTAAGTACCATGTAGCCTTGTGCCTTGACATTTTAGTGCATGTGGTTGCCATCTACAAAAAACTCCACCCTAAGCTCTGCCTGTTATACAGGAACAAAGGTTGTATCCTTCTCCATGCTCACTGAGCTGTTATCCAGAAATGATTCTCCCAGTTTTTGAGTATGGTGACACTGTCTATACCAAAGACCACCCTAGCAAGATTGGACCCCCACTTTCACTCCCTCCAACACTTTGCCTTAGATTGTTGGCCTCACAATCACCACTGCTCCTTACACTCTTCCCTCTCCCCTTCCCTCTCTCCATTCCTTTGAAGCTAGATGCCTAGTTCATTGTTCATTCTCTACCTTGAAATTCTGTCTGGCCTTCCTCCCTCTTACCTTACTTCACTTCCCCCACCACCACCCTCCTCATATTCCCTACATAACCTTAGCTATCACTCCTTCATGCTCCCTGCTAGGTGAACCCTTGCTAGCCAGGCTGCTTTCTCCTTCCACTTCCCTAAACTTTAGAACTTGCTCCCCTATCCACTCACTTCTCTTCTTTCAAACACTCTCTTTCCTCTCTACTCCATGACTTCATCTCTCTTATCCTAAAGCTGCCACTGATACTTGCCCCTGCTCCACTTTTCAATTACCTCTTCCCTTTATCTCTCCTATGCTTCCCCTGATGTGCACTTGCCCCCCTCCCATTTTTTTTATTACATTTTAGGCCCTTCACCCTTTTTTGTTTCCTTCTCATCCCTACAGCATTCTAGCCCTACATGGCCTCTACACCTTAGAAATGTATTTCCATGTTACTCAATGGGCAGGGTATGTTTGTATAACTTGCTCACTGTGAATGATTAATTCTGTCATACTAACATACTAAAATGCCAGCAGAATAGGCCTAACGGTCTTTCGTGTCTGCTCGTTTGGTCAGTCCCCAACCTGGGTGCTGACCTTGCTGTCCCCTTCGCCTTCTCTGGCTTCTCCCTTCCCAGTTCCGGATATTCTTGCTGCATTGGATTTTGCTTCCAGAACCCTTCCCCTGTACCTGTCCCACCCCCTCTTGAACCCCTCCACTGTCTCTGCCTCCACCAGCCACCTAGGCAGTGCATTCCATGGCTCCACCACCCTCTCAGTGAAGTAGCACCCCTCCTTCTCCCCTGAATCTTCCCCTCCATCTTCCAGCCATGCCCTCTAGTGGCCCTTCCTCCTTCCTTCAAGCACCCCAACTGTTCCTCCCTATTTACCCTCTTCATGTACCTAAAGACCTCTATCATGTCCCCCAGTCCCTTCTCTCTTCCAATGTGTACATATTTAGCTCTTCGAGCCTCTCCTCATAGGTCCTGTCCCCAAGGCCCAAATCATTTTGGTTGCCCTCCTCTGGACCCTCTCCAGGAGGTTAATGTCCCGCTTTAAGTGTGGCCTCAAAACTGCACGCAGTACTCAAGGTGCTGCCTCACCAGCAGTTATACAGAGGGAGTATCACTTCCTCCATCTGAGGTGATCCCCTAGTGATGCATCCCAGCATCCTGTTGGCCTTGGCTGCTGCCTCCTACAAGTCTCCGAGTTGTTCATCTTGACATCCACCACCACCCCCAGGTCCCTCTCAGCCATCGAGACTTAGATAGATCCCAGGGTGTACACTTGACCTAGGTTTCCTGGCCCCCAGGTGGAGTACCTTGCATTTCCCTGCATTGAACCTCAGCTTCCACTTTCTAGACCATCTTTTCAGAGCCTCCAGGTCCCCTGTAGGCCACCCTCCCTCCTCCCCATCCACCACCGCCCCAGTTTTGGAGTCATCTGCAAAGAGACTCATCTCACTCCTGATTCCTGTCCTTATGTCAGATACTGAGGTTGAACAGAAGGGGCCCAAGGACTGATCCCTGTGGGACCCCACTAATGACCCTCCTTGGAGATGAGACTATACCACCAACTACGACCCTCTGGGTCCGGTCCTGGAGCCAATTGCCTATCCATCTGATCATCTGTTCACCACCCCATTCCTCCCAGCTTATCCAACAGGCCCACGTGAGGAACAGAGTCAAATGCCTTGCTGAAGTCCAGAAGAGGACATCCACTGGTCTACCCAGGTCCAAGGCACTTGTCACCCAGTCATAGAACTCCACCAGGTTTGTCTGACACGATTTCCCGGGATGAACCATGCTGTCTATCGTCCAGGCACCCTGACTTATCCAGGTCCCCCCAGCCTCTCCTTGACAATGCCCTCCATCACCTTGCCCACCACCGAGGTCAGGCTGACAGGCCTGTAGTTCCCTGCCACCTCCCTTGATCTCCCCTTGTGGATAGGCACTATATGCGCCACCTTCCAGTCTTGGGGCACCCACCCTGTCCTCAGAGAGATGGTGAAAAGCTCTGCCAGGGGTTTTTCCAGGACATCTGCAAGTTCCTTCAGCGCTCTGGGATGTAATTTATCTGGCCCCGGTGCTTTCTCTGACTTAAGGGAGCTGAGGGCTTCCCTCACTCTCTCAGCTGTGATTTCCACTTCCGGTACTCCTTCTCCCTGCTTAGCCCTCCCCCCACCTGCCAGTGATGCCTCCCCCTCTCCCCAGACCTGCTGATCAGTAAGGTTCCCCCCCTCCTCAGTATCTCTGTCTCCTCCCATGTATGATGCAGCACCCCCATTTTCCCTGGTGCAAACTGAGGTGAAGTACTCATTTAGTACCTCAGCCTGCTCCCCCAGGTCTTGTGCCCATCCCTCCCTGATTTAATCCTGCTAATCTGCCCCTTCACCCTTCGTTTTTCCCCAATGTATCTAAAGAACCCCTTGTTCCCTCTCCTAATTTCCCTGGCCAGGTTCTGCTCCTTCCTTGCCTTAGCCGCCCTCACCACTCTAGTGGCCCTTCTAGCCATCAGCTCATACTCCCCTGATCCTTTCCTCCTTGAGCACTTGAATTGCTTATAGGCTGCTTTCTTTCCCCAGCACCACCTCCTGGACCTCCCGGTCCACCAACAGGGTTTTGGGCCCCACCGCTGTTGCCTTACTCTTGCACAGGTGCTGGCAGCATCCTGCACCCCTCTCCTGATGATTTCCCACCTACTATCAGCGTCCATGTCTGACCCAATCCCATCCAAATGCTCCTTAGGATCCTTCCCATTTCCTTAAAATCCGCCCCCCTGAAGTCGGTTACTTCCGTCTTTGTGCAGCCTTCTACCCCTCCTAGGTCCAGGCAGAACCAGACTGTGGCATGGTCAGTCCCCGCCAATGGATCCCTTACCTCCAGGCCCCCAATCTGGTCACTGTCTGCCACGACCACATCCAGTACCCATGCCTCCCTGGTCGGTTCCCTCACCTGCTGAGTTAGGAATGCATCTCGAAAGACATCCAACAACCTCTGTTCCCTGGTCACAGAGGATGTCATAGTCTCCCAGTCTGTTCCTGGCATGTTTAAGTCCCCCAACACCACCAACTGTATCATACTGTATTACTTATAAGTTTATTGTTATGATTGTTTTTGACATTCTGTATAATTTATTTATTTAAATTTTGATGACCGAGTGGGCCCTCTGAGACAGTCAAGTCCCTTTTTCAGAGGCGACCCGGGGAACTAAATGTTGCAAACATAATAAAACAGTACAGATACAAATAATTATGCACAAATGTCATTGGACAGTTACATACATTCATGGACTAAACTAGCCATCCCATTCATTGGGAGTTAGTACAAATTACTGATGTCAATTGCAACACAGATGAACAAACAGTAAGGTTGATTCGAACATACAATATAATCATAGTAGAGTCAATTAGTACACAAGTGCAGAGTATAGACAATTGGCTGTGTACAGACTCATAGCCTTAGACATTGATCATATACACCAGGAGAGTATAGGCAGCAGGTAGAGAAGTTTAGAGAAGTTATGTACAGTTCCCATTACAGACAGGAGGCTTGTAAAATATTTCCCTATATTGTCTTTGGAAGAAAGTAATGGTCTTGCATGAGAGTAGTGAGTGTGGGAGGTAATTCCACTTTTGTGGTGCTGTGAAGGAAAAGGATCTTCTTCCAACAGCTAGGTGAGTATTGGGCAGACCCAGCATCAGGAGGTGTGAGGACCTGAGTGTTAATGGGAAGGGTTTCAGGGTTAGTAGGTTAGATATAATCAGAGGAGGTGAGAGGTGTATTAGCTTAAAGGTGGCACAATATACTGAGAGATTAAGCCTGGCCATAAAAGATAGCCAACCCAAATTGTTTAGCATGTCACAGTGATGTGCGTGAGCTGGGACCTTAAAAGCAAATCGGGCAATTCTGTGATAGGCCATTTTGAGTTTGTTCAGGAGTTCAGTATTAGAGGAGTGGATTATTGAGACACCGTAGAAGAGGCCTGGGAGAAGGGTGGCAGAGGCACTACATGAAAGGTAGGGAGCAGAGCAATATAGAAGGCATAGTTTCTGATTAGTAGCCTTAGTGACACAGGTTATGTGCTCATTGATGGATAGATGCTTGTCAGGTACTACACCCAGATATTTAAAGGAGGTAACATTTTCAAGTTGAATGTTAGTGGATGCTTTGATAACTGTGGGGCGGGGGGGGCTATGAGACTGTGTTAAAGCAAGTATAGTGGAGCAACATGGATTTAGTATTTTTTTGTGTTCAGAATTAGTAGGTTATTTTGAAACCATGTCTCTAGAGTCTGATAGTTATTTGTTACGTTAGAGTTAATACTTGAGATGTCACAGGAGGCTCTATATAAGATGGCATCATCTACATATAGCTGAACCGATGTCCCTCCACAGTTTAGAGGTAGGTCATTAATGAATATTGAGAATAGGAGAGGCCCTAGGATTGACCCCTGGGGAACCCTGTTGGTGATAGGAAATAAGGTTGAGATGGTGTCGGCCAATTTGACACATTGAAACCTATTCTCTAAGTAGTTAGAGACCCGAGAGAGAGTTGTTGTCAAGACCAAGGTGGCGAAGCTTACAGATGAGAAATGAGTGGTTGACTAGGTTGAATGACTTCATTAGGTTGACGAAGACTGCACAAGCAGTTTGCCGTGGTCCATAGCCTGGAAATTATCAGTGGTGAACCTCAGGAAAGCAGTTTTTGTTCCATGTGATTTCCAAAAGCCATGCTGGTTGCTGGTGAGGACATTGGGTCTGTTCAAGGTAGGATGATAGTTGATTATAAAGTATTCTTTCTTGGATTTTTTTTTTCAATTCAAATTTTATTGGTTTTAACATATGCAAAGCACTGATCCATCTTAAATATGGTTTGTACATACTGTAGTTAGTTTGAAAAATTAGAGGAATAGCACTATCCTCCCCACCCTCCCTTCCCTGTCCCTCCCTTTCACCCTGCACAGAACCATGTCAAAGAGCCAGCTCACATTACAGAAAAAGACTGTGATACAACAATTACAGTAAGTATAAAGTATACAGGGAGCCCCATATCATGTAAAATCTTTTGAGTCCCTGATTAAGGCTTGTTATTGTTTTTTCAGTCCTAAGATTAGCCAGAAGCTCATGTAACCACTCTATATAGGTTATTTCTTCAGTGTCCTTCCAATGTTTCAAAACCAGTTTCTTGCCTGACATTGTCATTAAAGTTATACGATATTTGCGTTTAAGCATGTGGACCTCTGAGAGGTCCCCTAGTAGACAAATTTCAGGAGTAAACAGATCATTCAAATCTCCTGAAATTGTTGTATCACAGCCTTTTTCTGTAATGTGGGATGGGAGAGATTTCAAATTAATATATAGGTAGGAGAGAACCTGGGGAGAGTCACTGTATTTTCTGGAGGTCCTTTTCAATCTTGTGCATATTGGTGTGAATAATGAGGAGGCTAACTGATTTCCAAAGTCTGTCCATCTGAGATACTTATTGGCCTGACTGGCCCAGTAATACAGACCCATATACTGTAGTCATAGACCACCTTTAACTTTAAGAGCCGCTAGCTTGCGAAAAGCCAGTCTGGATCTTTTCCCAGCCCACAAAAAATCTGTGAAAAGGCCAGGTACCGTTTTGAACCTAGTTAAAGGGAGCCAGAGGTTTAGCAAGCAGAGAGGATAAAAAAGGTGAGGGAAAACATTAATTTTTAACAGGTTGATTTTACTCCAAAGTGATAATGGGAGAAAACACCATATTTGCAGGTCTTGTTTAATAGTATGTATGAGGGAATCTAAATTAAGTTTCTGAAGAAGAGTAGGGTTTCCTGTTAATTCAATACCTACATACCATAGACAGTTTGTTTTTCAAGAGAGACCCATATTGGAAATATCATGTTTCATAACCTTATGGTTGAGGGGAAAGACTACTGTCTTGTCAATGTTTAGCTTGTAATTAGACATTTTACTAAATTCTCCAATAATTTCTAACATGTGAGGTATTGAGGAAGCTGGATGTGATACCTAAAGGAGCAGATCATCTGCATACGCCGAGACTTTTACTACGTGACCTTGAACCCCTGGAGCTGCAGTCAATCTATGGATAAGGGGCTCTAAATATAGATTGAAAAGCAGGGGAGACAGGGGGCAACCCTGTCTTGTGCCAGATTGGAGTGAGAATGCCTCTAATAAGACTCCATTACTGGAAATACGAGCTGAGGGAAATCTGTAAAGGGTACCTATCCATTTTTGAAAAGTCTGGGGGAAGTGGAAAGCTTTCAGAGTTTGCAAAAGATGGGTCCAATTGACCCAATCAAATAACTTCTCGGCATCCAGGGATACCAAGGCAGCAGGGAAATTGGCATTCCTGGACACTGAGAAGACATGTTCCAAGGTACATAAATGATCCAAAGAGGATCTCCCCTTCATGAAGCCCACCTGTTCTGATCCTATTAAGTCCAGGAGAACCATGTTAATACAGTTAGCTATGAGTTTTGATAGAATTTTAATATCTTGATTAAGGAGGGAGATTGGCCTATGATTAGTCAATAAATCAGGATTTTTGTTGGGTTTAGGCAAGAGGACAATAAGATCATCGAGCAGGGACTTTTCAACCTCAGCCCTGGACAAGATGTAATGGCAAAGTGGAACCAATAAAGGTGTAAGCTGGTTTGCAAAGATTTTGTAGAAGTTTGGAGAACAAAACATCTGGCTCGGGTTTTATTTTGGTAGGAAGATCTTTAATTACTTGTTCTATTTCTACTTGTGAAATAGGCATTGTCAAAGTAGAGTGTTGTATATCTGACAGGTGAGATAGGTGAGAATCTGCCAAGTATTGATCAGTTTGTAAAATGGAGGGAGGGTCTACCATGGGACCATATAATTTTTTTAAATAAGTGCAGAATTCAGCTACTGTCTCTGGAGGAGAGGTTAGCAAGGAACCATTGGTCATGGAGTGTATTGCTGCAATTAATCTGAAAGATTCTTGTTGTTTAATACACAAAGCTAATAGACTCCCTGCCTTCTCCCCTTGATCAGTGTAAGAGGCTTTAGCTTTAAGAATTGCATATTCTGCCCTTTGCCTCAGTAGTTTCAAGTATGAATCTTTCAGCTTAATCAACTCTTGCCTTTGCTGCTCTGGAGAATGAGAGGAGAGATTGGTCTCTTTTGCTCGAATTTGAGACAAAAGAGACTGCAGTTGATTCTTTATCCTTTTTCCTTTTTGAGGCCAGACCAATTAGTATCCCTCTCATATTTGCTTTAAATGCATACCACTCGACATCTGGTTTCCCCAATTAAGTTGCGGTCACTGGAAGTAAACTGAGCAATCTGATCAGAAATATATTTGACTACTCCTGGATCCTTCAGTAGTTGGTTGTTGAGTTTCCACCATGTTCCTTGTTTAGAAAGGGAAGAAAAGGAAATCTGACGTGAGCCTAGGGAATGATCTGATGCGGGACTTGGGTAAATTGATGAGTCTATTACTCTGGGGAGGAGTGATTGTGTGATTAAAAGGTAATCGATACGGGAAGAGGTCTGATGCACTTGGGAAGTAAATGTATATTGCTTCTCGGTGGGGTGGAGGACTAACCAAATGTCACATAGACCTAGCTGATCCACAAGATCCCGTACTGCTTTTTGAGCCGGGGAAAGACCTTTACAAGAAATTCCAGAATGATCTACAGTAAACAAGGATGAAATATTATATTAAGATCGCCCTCAGTACTCATCGGGGTAGATAAAAAGGGGGTTAGTACATTGATTAAGTACATTAAAAATCCAGGAGAGTCAACATTCAGACTATATATGCTACCAAGTAGGATGTTTTCCATGTGTAAGGTACCTATAACAGAAAGGAATCTGCCCTGGGGGTCTTTAATAATTTGAGATTGGGCAAAGGGAAAAGATCTGGCAATTAGGATCATTACCACACAACTTTGAGTAGAACCTTCTGCTGCGAATATTTGCCCTATCTGCTGTCTTCATAGTTTAGGAGCCTCTGAGTCCAACAAGTGGGACTCTTGTACACAAAGTACATCGACCTTCAATAGAGTTAGATGTTATAATATTTTAGATTGCCTAAGTTTCCGATGTGCCCCTTAACATTCCAGAAAGCCCATGTTAATGATCTAGCCATCACATTCCTGAAATAAAGGGCCACAGGCTATTGAATGCTGAGCTCTTATCCCACATCACAATTAACCATGTTATTATTGATTCTGTGCTACCCACCCCTTCCATTCCCACCTCCCCTAACAACTCCCCAAATCATCTGTTTGATACTTGTACCAGGAGTACAATAATTAAATAGAAAACATCCCTTGCCCTCCCGCCTCCCCTTACTGTTATGAATTGCACTTTGCAATACACCACTTGTATGCCCCTTCTCCCCCAGCCCTCCTGACCTTCCCAAAGATTAACTGTAACTATAGTATCTCTACTAATCTAGCGAAAGCCTCCAAACTTTCTACTTGAGATTAACAAAACCAAATATAAACCCTAACATACAATATGTTTTACAAGTATAGCATATAATATTAATCATTCTTATGTAAATTACCGCGGTAAAATAAACCTAAAATATTAAACCTAAAATCATTGCTACTATGAGCCAATACATCTTTAGATTAGAGCACCCAATCCTGAAAAATAAGGCTACTTGAATAATTCCTAAGGCTTTGTAAGAAAAAGTATCCTGGATTAAGCCAAACCTATAATTTCAACATGTAAAATGAGCAACAGGTTTATAAAATTATATCATTTGTAATAACAGAGAAGGCATATCAATTCAAGTCGAAAAATCCAGCATCTAGACAAATGAGGACCTCTTTCTGCAACAGACCCTTTATACCTTTCTCTTAGGTAGTTATGAAAATGAAAAGAAAAGGAAAGAAAAGGCACCTTAAAGTGTTGCTTACACCAGGAGTCTTAAAAGAAATGTAGCATTATCAGCATATTGCCAACTTAAAGATAGAGTTCTACCATATATTCTTAGCGAGATTCAAAGTCCAGCATCCATTTCTAATGAACTCATCCTTTGGACTCTATAATCATCTACTGTTCTCAAAAATCACCCAATTTCTATTTGTAAAACTGAGAAAGCCTTTATACTTCTGCATATGAATCATTAAGGTATAAAGACGATTGCTATTGTAATAAACCTGTAGATCTTTCCTGAAAAATGCTTTATTCCCCTCTAGTGGCCGATTGGATGTATTACCACACTAAAAGTTGCTGTATTTGTGATTTTAATCTTATGCTGAATCACAGAGGCAAACGTGTCTTCCAAGCATCCCAGTCGCTTGGAAATGAAAGAAGTCTTTCCAGCAATAAAATTCTGGGGTGTGAGACTAGTTTAAAGAGATGCTTTGCTGTGACTTGCAAAATTGCTCTAGAACTGATATAGTCAAGGAAATGAAGCGAGAGCCCTCATGAAAGTTTATTTTGCAGAGCAATACTTTTTATTTCAGCTGGGCCCTTAGAGTATAATTACCCCTGTTGCCAGGGCAAAAGTGTATGGTTTAATAAATCTCTTGTATAAATCAGGTTGTATGGAAGAGGTCAAGGAAAGCCGCCTTGAGCTTGGTAGTAGCTGTGTCCAGATCTTCATAACTCTCTCAGCTGCCAGCCACCAGTACTTGCAGTTTAGCGAGCTAGACCATCCTGAACTTTATGCCAGCAGCAATCATTTTCGAGACCAGGGGGTAGAATGCTGTTCTCCATTCCCTGACCATGGCAGGTAGGTCCTGAGCGATTCTAATTTTATTTTCCACTGGACTTCATGTAGCTTCTTCACCTTGACCAAAACGTGCAAACACTTGATTAATGGTCATGGAAAGGATCCTGTTGGTAGTTTTGGACGAAGGGCACGATGTGCTCATTCAATTATATATTTGGAGCCAAATAGTGAGGTGCCAGCTATTTTTTCTATCAGTTTTTGCACAGATAGCACAGTATCTTGTCCCTCTTCCCCCTCTGGGAGACCCAGAAGGATCACACTATTTCTACGGCTGTGGCCCTCTAAGTCCTCCACCTTCATTTCAAGTTGTGCCATTTTTTGTCTTATGGAGGTCAGGTCGTGGTCCAGTTTGTCCGCCCATTTTTCCAGTGAATAAATTTGGGCTGAGTTGTCAGAGGTTCATAGGAAGACGTTGTCAGTGGCCTGGGAGAGTGATTTAAGCTCTTTAGCAAAACTCTGCATTTCTTCACGAAAAGGCTTGAACTCTTCAAGGAATCTCTGAAGGGTCGGGGGTCTTGTACACCTGAGGTGCTGCTACAGGCTGAAGCATCTGATGCACTGGAGGTCTGAGGCTTTTAAGGGGGTCTTTTCAGGCGTGCCCGGCGGCATGTGTTTCTGCAGTGGTTTCTTCATTTTGACATCCATGGAACGAGAAGAGTGTCCTCTCTTGCAGTCAAAGTTTAGTCCTTGCTATCCAAGTAGAAAAAGACTTAATCAGTTTAGGTATGCAGTAGAAAATTAAAGTAAATCAGCTCAGGAAGCTGGAGTGGAGTAGTGGAGCTGCTTCAAGCGTGCTGCATCACGTGGTCTCCTTTCCTTCCTGGATTTTAACAATTAGACACAAGATAGACATGGGTCTAATAGTTTTCAATAAGGTTGGTCGGACCACTTTTTTGCACTGGGACAACTGCGGTTTTCCATTTGTCTGGGATGGCTTGTGTGAGGAAGGATCTATTGATTAGGCAGGAGATTGGGAAGGCCAGTGGAGGTATATCTATTTTGAGAAATTTGGGTGGTAGGGAGTCAAACCCTGGTGAGCTGTCAGGGTTAAGTTCACCTACTGTAGCAGTTTAAAGACCTCTTTTCAGGAGGTAGTTTTTAAGTGAAAGAGTGGGTATGGAGATTCTGGCAGCTAGCTGGTGACGCTGGGCAAGTAACAGGAAAGTCAGTTTTGTAGGCATCAAGGTCAGTAAAGAAGTGGTTCAGCCCTGCTGCTATCTCCATGGGTGAGGATAGTGTGGATTCTTTTGCTGTCATTGACTGGGGAAGATCCTTTCATTACTCTCCAGGAGCACGTTGATTTCCCTCCAGAAACATTTGAGGTTGGAGAGGTGTTATTCCTATAGTACTAGGAGATGCTCCCTTTTGGCTTTGCCGATCTTAAATTTACAAATATTGCATAGCTGGTGGTGACAGTTCCAGTCAGACTGGAGCCTAGAGATTCTGAAGGCATGCCATGTTTGTCATGGGAGCGCATGAGGTGCCTCATTTCCAGTGTGAGACAGGGAGATTGGGTACCTTTGGTTCTTATTAGTTTGGGGGGAGCATGGTGGTCAACGATGGAGATGAAGGTATTAACCAGATATTCTAGTGCTTGGTTTATGACAGGAAGGGAGGTAATTGGTGACCAGTCAGCTGTGGTGAGACTTAAGCAGAAGGCTTCAGCAATAAAGTTGGTTAGGTCCCTAGTTTTATGGATTTTGGAGTGGGGGATGTGGATAATTATTCTTCCAGATGCAAAAGGTCTGGGAATGGTCACTGAGTGCATCAGGGAAGATTCCAGTGGCCTTAATAGAAATTGGACTATTAGTTAGTATCCAATTTAGAAGCATGTGCTTGCCTGACTTTATATATTCAGCCTTGTGAGAGCATCAAGGGCTTGCTCAAGTTTAACATCCGGTAGGGCAGCTTAGTACTGTGGTTTAATAGGCCCAAACCAGTTCTGGTTAAAGTCATTGCATATTATGGTGTCTTTCCTAGGGAGAGCGTCCAAACTAGCAAGGAATTCAACATAGGAGGACACTTGATTTGGGGGTAGATTGAGTCACCCTACCGTTACATTCTTGACTTGGCCAAGGGTGACTGTGATAAAGATGCATTCTGCAGCTGAGCTGATCTCTAAGTCAGTTAATTAATTGACTCTCAGTCCATCCCTAGCATAAATTAACCCCTTCTCCCTTCTGGGGACCTGGTCCCATCTGTAGTAGGTATAGCTAGGAAGGGCAACCTCATGAGATGGTATGGATGGCTTTAATTATGATTTGGTAATGCAGAGGATGTCTGGTTTGTAATACAGTATCCAGGATTCCAGTTCTGCCATTTTTTCTCTAATGCTCTGTATATTCATATGCGCTATTTTGAGACCTTTGGAGTTAAACCAATTAAGGCAAAAGATTAGGGGGTCAGGAGTGGCCCTCCTTGGGTGGTTTGATTTTTGCCTTTTACTGGGTCTTGGGTTTAGTTCGACATCACCTGATAGTAGTAGGAGGCACGAGCAGGATTGGGGAGAGGGTGGATGGAGGAAGGGTAGTTTGTGTATTTGTTTGGAACACTGCAAGGGAAGGATGGTTTTATTACAGTGGGCCAGGGTTAGTAAAGTAAGGTGAGGGAAAGACCCATGTGGGCAAGGGGGCAATAAGTCAAGGGTGCTGGGTGGTGATAACCTTAATGTGGAGGGTGGTACAGATTCAGGGTTTGAGATCATATCTGCTGATTTATTCCTCTGATTGTTTTTCTAAAGATCATATCTGCTGGTTTATTCTTCTGACTGTTTTTCTAACCCCCACCCCCCCAGACACATCTGTAAAAGATCACTTATCAGCTCAGTATGTCTTTCCTGGTGATGCTTTTGAAATAAATGTAGCCCCTGTCCCCAGTGTTTAGTAATCAGATGGTGGAAGTTCTCAGAGAGGGGGACACATACAGAACAGAGGAGCAACACATATCTGGTTGGCCTGATTACCAGACCTGATGAAACCGAGTGTCCCATGCTTCCAGGAGTAGTGCTGGATGATAGAAGAAGTGGAGACTGCTGATCTTCACCTGCCTGGCCTTGCCAATTTCGCCTCAGAGGCCTTTGTAGGCAGTCTTTACATAGAAACATAAACAGAATGTGTCATCAGAGAAGGAACACCAGGCCGACTCAGTCTGCCCAGTATGCCCAGCTATCTGCTAGGACTTTGCTATCTCTTACCATCCTCCCTAGATCTAAAAGACCATTGTATCTATCCCATGCTCTCTTGAATCCTCTCACAGTTGTCACCCCCACCACTGCCTTGTTGAGTCTGTGCCAGTGATCCACCACCCTCTCCATGAAGTAGAACTTTCTGATGTTTCCCCCGAACCTGTTCCCTACTACCTGCATATCATGCCCCCTTGTTTTTGATTGCTTCATTAGCTGGAAGATGTCCCCTACTGGCATCCTGTTAATACCCTTGATATATTTGAAGGTCTCAATCATGTCCCCCATTTCCCTTCTCTGTTCCAGGGAGTACATGTTGAGGTCCTTCAGCCATTCCTCACATGACAAATGGCTGAGGCCCTTCATCATTTTTGTCGCTCTTCTCTGGACATGCTGCACTCTATCCACATCCTTCTTGAGGTATGGTCTCCAGAACTGGACCCCATACTCAAGACGTGTTCTAACAAGCTGCCTATACAAGGGCATTATGATCTCCCTCTTACAGCTTGTTATTCCCCGACCAGTACAACCCAGCATCCTACTGGCCCTTGCCACCACATTCTTAGATCCTGTGAAATTATTATACCAAGGTTCCTTTCCAGCTTGTTAACCTCCAGGGCATGCCACCCCCGAATCTGGTGTGTTCTGCTCCATGTTTTTTTTTTTTGCCTAAGTTCATGATCTTGCATGTTTTTGTATTGAAGAACAATTGCACTCCTTTGACCATTCCTCCAGTTTCTCCAGATCTCTGTGCATACTCTCACCCCCTCAGGTGTATCCACTCTATTACAGAACTTCATGTCCTCCACAAATAAACATACCCTTCCCCTCTAGTCTCTCTGCTATGTTCCCTATAAATATATTAAAAAGGAGTAGCCATAGCACCCACCCCTGAGGTACCCCACTGGTGACCATACCCACTTTTGAGGGTATCCCATTAACAATCACCATCTGCCTTCTGCTCCCCAGTTAGTTCTGCATCTACCTAACCACTACCAACTCCAGCCGAAGACATCTCATTTTGTGCAGCAGTCTCCTGTGCAGCGCAGAATCAAAAGCCTTTTTGAAATCAAGGTAAAGTATGCTACATCTATAAACCCCACTGATCCAATACCCTGGTGACCAAGTCAAAGAACTCAATCAAGTTAGTTTGATGTAAGCTTCCCTCAGTGAACCCATGTTGCCATTGGTCCTGTAGGCAATTGGCTTCTAGGTAGCTAGTGATTCTCTTCTTTAGCAGCTTTTCCATGAGCTTGCCCTCCGCTAATGTTAAGCTCACTGGTCTATAATTGCCTGCCTCCTCCTCCTCCTGGCCCCCCCTTATGAAGGGGGACCATGTCCACCCTTCTCCAGTCATCAGGTACCTCCCCTGATTCCAATGATTTGTTGAAGATGCTGGTCAGAAGTACTGCTAGTACTTTAATAAGCTCCCTCAGTACCCTGGGGTGCACCTCAACCAGACCCATCGCCTTAGCTACCTTCAACCCCTTCAGCTTCCTCATGACCTTCACCACCTGGAACAGACTGGAGTCAACACCCCCATCTTATTTTTCTGGAGTTTCCTAACCTCCCCATCCTTCTCTGTTGTGAACACTGAACAAAAATAGCTGTTAAGTACTTCTGCCTTCTCACGGTTATCTTCCACCAACAACCCCCTTCTTTATTTTTCAGCTAAACTATCCCCTCATTTGATTTTCCTCCTCTCGCTCACATGATTTTATCCCCTTCCTTGACTGTCTTGGCTATTCTCACTTCTGTTCTTGCCCTCACTCTCCTGACCACCAAACCTGCTTCCTTCTTCTTCTCCTGATATATAGCCCTATCTTCCTCCTATTGTGTTCATTTATTCCTCCTCTGTGCCTGTCTCTTTGGTCTAACCTTCTCTGCCACAACTCTATTAAACCAAAGTGGCTTCCACTCATTCCTATTTTTATTTGCCCTCCTGACATAGAGGCTAGTGGCCTCCACTATTGCCCCTTTTATTGTACCCCACATTTCTTCCACTCCTTAAGCCCCCCCCCACCCTACCAATGCCTGTTGAATGCATTCCCCCATTTTCTTAAAGTCTGCATGCCTGAAACCTAGCACCTTCACTCTGGACCTGTGAACATCAGCAGTTATTTTTACTGTAAATCAAATGGTGCTGTGGTCACTTATGCCAAGGCTGTCCCCTGTGGATACTTCTCCCACCCATTCCCCATTTGTAAGAATCAAGTCAAGGATCACCCCCTCCCTGGTAGGTTCCCTTATCAGATGCTTCATGAGAGCTCCCTCAAGGGAGTCCATGATTTCCTGCTACTGGTGGATGCTGCTGATGCGGTGCCCATTCCACATCCAGCAAGTTGAAGCCCCCCCCATCAGCAGCACCTCCCCCTTATTTGCCATCCTCTGAATCTCTTCCATCATTGCTTTATCTACCACATCCTGCTACGATGGCAGCCTATATACCACCCTGGTATATATGACTTCTCTCTTTCTTGTGTCCAATGATACCCATAAAGCTCGGTCCCTCCCCACCTACCCTGAAATTCCATGGCCTTAATTTGTTCCTTCACATATAGTGCAACCCCATCCCATTTCCTTCCCTCTATGTCTGTCCTATAAAGTACATACTCTGGTATTGCCATGTCCCAATCTTGGCCATCGTGTCCCCATGTCTCTGTGATACCCATGATGTACAGTTCCGCCTCAGCCATGATCAGTGTTAAATCTGGGATCTTGTTTCCTAGGCTCCTGGTATTGGTGCACATGGCTCTCCATTCGCCAGATCCATTTTTGTGTCATCTAGTGCATGTTATCTTCCCTTCCCCTTTACCCTGTTTTTTTTTTTCCATCTGGCAGAATGCTGGTAGCCCCCCATCTCACCTATTTCATGATGTGGATTTGTGTCCAACCCCCTGATTTAGTTTAAATTATAGTTTTGTTCTATGAACTCTCCTAACATGCTTCTTTGCACTGCTGTACCCTCCCTATTTAAGTGCAGTCTATCTGGGCAAATAGGCTCTCATCCCCCTTGTTATTCCCCAGTCAACTACCAACACATACCCCATATGTTCACACCATTCTCCCAGCCATTTATTAAATTCTTCAATCCTTGGTCTCCTCTCAGTACTTGCTCTTGGTACGGGTAACACCTCTGAAAAGGGTATAGATTTGAATCCCAGGCTATTGCATTACCTAGCAAATGTTCTAATTCTTGCTTGCAGCTCCAACAAGCTGTTTCCCACCAAGTCATTTGTCCTAGGTGGAACATCAGGTGTGTTTTCCCTTCCTACTGTTTCCCTCTGGAGGGGATGTAGTGAATGACCCCCACCACCATCATACCCAGTTGGCAGTCATTTCATATTCTACTGCTTTTGTTCCCCCTGCCCCTCATCAAATTCCTTTTATTATTGAGTCTCTGACAAGTAACACTCTACTCTCCCTGACCTTCTGCTTATATTTCTCTCTTGCCATTTCCCTACTCCCTTGCAAGCTCAAATGGGCAGACTGGGTGGGCCATAGGCCCTTATCTGCTGACACTGTCTATGTATCTATGTATTCCATTAATTACCCTAGTTCTGATTTCCCCTGTACCCCTTGTATCTCCCCGAGTATTACTCTGCCCTTCTCTCTACATGTTCCTTTACCAGACAGGCCTCACAGAATCTTATTTGATGGTCGTCTGATTCTCTGTTTGGGGACAAAACAGGAATAGTACCACAGACCCCTTGATTGCCACCCTGGAATGCACTGCTAAGAGCTGGGCTATGGAGGCAACACTTATTAGCAGCAAACAGTTCATCCAAGACAAATTAAGGAAATAGCAGAAATGCTGGAATGTGGGATCCCATTTACTGAACAGTTAATTCAGAACAGGAAACAGTCACTCGATGGAGCAAAAAACACACACGAGTTGCTCTGGACTGAGGAAGTCATATCAGAAGCTAATAGGTGCTCTGAACCATGGAGGTCACTAACTGAGCATCAAGTGCAAGTGGCTGCCCTCTGGCTAGCTAGCCACAGTCCAGCGAGCAGGCAGCTTAACTCGTGGCAGAATCAAGCCTTCACTTGCAGGCAGCAAAACTTCCTTTTGTCCTCTTTTTCTCTACCTCATGAATAGGAGTACAAACCTTGTCAGGGATTGTGGACCCCACACCTAGCCCCTCTCATCATCCCGCTGCTTTGGCTGAAATGCCCAGATATGTACAGGCTCACACCCAGGGTAATCAGGGACTAAGGGTTGTACCTGGACCCCTGAATCCCTCCTGCGCACTTCACCTCACAGGCTCCTTACCTCCTCCTCTGCCTATCTAAGCTTGATAGGCAATACAGCCTCTCCTCATTCTGTGCTCTCCCAGATGATCCTTATTCTTGGCTGTTCATGTGGCAATTCTGTCTTGGGGTCCGCTCACCAGCAGTCCTCTGGGTCAGCAGCAACAGGTCCTCCCACAGACAGCAGGTTCCAGTGCAGGTGCTCATCCTTTTCCTGATTTCAGCTGGATTCCCAACTTTCTCCAAGAGTGGCTCCCTAAAACAGCCTTCGCCATGTCCTCCCACCTCCTGATGATATGGCCACACAAGAAAAGAAATAAAAGAGGAGCCCTGCTAACCAAACAGTCAGTTGGCTCTGTTCAGTCCTCTCATCATTGGATCTCCCCCTCCTGTATAACCCCCCCATTAATCCCCTCTCCGAAGGTGCCAAAACTCATCAGCTAATACCATAGGTCCAGTTCATACCAATTTCATGGACACCAAAACCACCCTGTGTACCAAAGATGTACAGGACGTTTAGTGCTGAAATAACTGTTTACATTTGCTCCTAAGTTGGCACCAGCTGGCACTGCACTACCCCACAAAAATGGAAGAGCTGCTTCTTTAAATTTATGTCACTTGGCAGCCGTGCATGTGCAGTGCACAGGCCTGCATAGCTATTTACAAACTGTACTTATTTTTTTCATTGATTAGCATTTTTTTATTGTCTCTCCGTGGTCCCGAGCCTAACCAGAAGAAACAGACCCAAGACCTGCCATATGCCTGGAGGTGCGGGACCAACCTCACCCCTCAACCTGCCCACCAAAGGCTGGCACACCGGGATCCCTCATGACTGGAGCAACAGAACAGCAAATGGAAACACAAAGTGCAAGTCTCACAGAGCCATTAATGCAACCAGTGCTGTAGGGAGACCTGGAGCCACAGCTCCCAACTGATCAACCCATTTTGGGGCTTACGTAAATAGTAAGGGAATAAATAAATAATTATCTTGGAAGCATACCACATCTTTGTTGTGCTGCTCAATGTTGTACTTAATGTTTCTTTTCTCCCTTTTGAAATTTAAGGAACTCTTGTCATTACTCTTAATTCCCTCTGCAATATTCTGCCCTGTGTTCTATCTCTTGTTATGGTGTCCTTGTTAATGGTTAATTTCTCTTTTACTTGTGGCTCTTGATTTTACTGTATTTCTTTTTCCACATAGTCTTATGAAATACATAACAAATAAACCCTAGTGGAGTGTATTATTATTAAAATAACTCAATTAAAAAATAAATTGAGATGTTCCATAGAAAGGACAGTTTAATCTACATTTTATCTAAGAGTGTAAGAATAATAAAGGGAAGTGGGCAGCCATGTCCCTAAAATAAATTCCCTATATCTGAGTACCAATACCTGTTTATATCAACCTCTATCTTGCAATGGCCAGTGTTAAACACCTCCAGGTTGCAATTTTGTGGAAAGGAGTAATGTTTGGAAAACTGACATGCCTGATATTATATATCAGCAGAGTCTGAATTACGCTCAGAAATATTTTGGAAAAAAAAAACCTTACGAAAGAAAGGCTCCTTGAAGAGTTGCTTAAAATAAGGGTGGACAAGGAAATGGGGCCCTGATGGAATACACCCAAGAGTTCTAAAAGAACTTAGGGATGAACTTGCTGCCTCACTTGCTGATCTGTTTAACAGTTCACTGGAATAGGCGATTGTACCACAGGACTATAAAAGAGCCACAGTTGTGCCATTGCACACGAGTGATAGCAGGGAGAAGCATAGAAGCTGACAGCAGATAAGGACTGCAAGGCCCATTCAGTCTGCCCATTTTGTTCTACCTTATGAATGTGCTATAAGCCTGTACTCTGTCAGTGGCCTATCTATACACACTCATCTGTATTGCCCTCTTATGCCTATACCATATATGTTTGAAGCCCTGCACTGTATTCATATTCACCACTTCCTGAGGTAGGCCGTTCCATGCATCCACCACCCTTTCTGTGACAAAGAACTTCCTTACAGTACCCCTTATTCAGCCTTTCTCTAGTGTCGTGCTGTGGCCTCTTGTCCAGCTGTTTTTCTGATATTGAAACATGTTAGACTCTTTCACCTTATTAATACCCTCAAGATGTTTGAATGTTTTGATCATATCACCTCTCTCCCTCCTTTGCTCTAGGGTATACATATTGAGCGCTGTTAATCTTTCCTTATATGTTTTCTGATGCAGTCACTGCACCATTTGGATGTCCTTCTCTGGACTGCCTCTATTTTGTTAATGTCCTTGTGCAGGTGTGGCCTCCAGTATTGCACACAGTACTCCCGATGGGGCCTAACCCGTGTCTTGTAAAGAAGGAATATTACCTCTTCTTGTGACTTGCAATACCCCTACTAATACACCCCCAACATCCCTCTCACCTTACTTACTGCTTTAGTGGTCTGCTTGGATGATTTCAGATCATCTGTGATGATGATGCCTAAGTCTCTTTCTTCCTTTGTGATTGCCAGCAACTCCTCTCCAAACCTATAGGTGGCTCCAGGGTTCCTCTTCCCTATGTGCATGATCTTGCACTTCTTTGCATTAAACCCCAGTTGCCACTCTTCCAACTATTTTGCAAGTTTATCCAGATCTCTTCTCATTCTGCCCACCCCATCTGGATCATCTACTCTGTTGCAGATCTTGGTGACATCTGCAAACAGACAAACTTTATCCTCCAGTCCATCTGCAATGTCACTGATGAAGTTATTGAAGAGGATTTGCCCCAGGACTGATCCCTGAGGTACCCCACTTGTGACTTGCATCTCTTCTGACTTATACTATTTACTACTACTCTCTGTTTTCTGTCCGACAACCAGTTTGCCACCCAGTTGACCAACTTCTGACACACCTACTGCACCCCCGTGGTCTACCACTCTGGTTACCCAAATTAATCTATGAGATTAGTTTGATAGGACCTTCCTTTTGTAAACCCATGCTGTCTTGGATTCTATGCTCCTATGGATTCCAGGTGTTGCACTATCTTTTCCTTAAGGATTGCCTCCATAATCTTACCCACTACTGAGGTAAGACTGACTGGTCTGTAATTCCCTGCCTTCCCTGTTACTACTGTTGTGGAGCGGGATCACATGAGTCCTTCTCCAGTCTTCTGGACCCCTCCTGTGCTCAGATACTCACTAAACAGTTCTGATAATGGCTCTGCTAATTCCACCCTTAGCTCCTCTAGTACCCTGGGATGTATGCCATCAGGTCCCATTGCCTTGTCCACCCTGGGCTTCGCAAGTTCTTGTAGGAAATTTCCTTTTGTGAAGTGACTAGTGTACACCTCCCTCCCCCCTGTGTCCATGGTGCTGAGCTGTGAGCCCTTCCCTACCTTCTCCTCAGTAAATATTGAGCAGAAGTATCTATTTAGGATAGGTGCCTTTTCCTTGGTCCTCCTCCACACATTCTCCCTTATCCGCTTTGATCTTAGCAATACCCCCTCTGAACATTCTCCTTTCACTAATGTATCTATAGAAAGACTTGTCCACTTCTTTTATTGTTCATGCTAGTGTTTCCTCAGTTTGGGTCTTTGCCTGCCTTACTGCCTTCCCTGCTTCCCTTAGGGAAATTTGGTATGCCTCCCTATCTTCGTCCCGCTGTATTCCCATATATTTCTTGAATACCAACCTTTTGGCTCTGACCTTTTCTGCTAATCTTTTTCATAACCAAAGTTGTTTCCTCCTTATTTAGCTCTTGCTTTTCTCTCTAACACAAAGGGATGTTGTTGCAAGTATTACATCCTTAATGCTTTCCCACTTTGCCTGTACCCTCTCACCTGTATTTCCTCTTGCCAGGGCTAGCTTAACACTTTTGGCCATCTTATCAAAGTCAACTCCTCTGAAGTCCCATATTTTTGCCTTGGCATTTGATGATTTAGTTCTAGTGGCCATATTGAACCATATCATGTGATGGTCACTGGCCCCCAGGTGATCTTCTACCTGGAGATCTGTGCTCCTGTCCCCATTAGTCAGTACTAGATCTAGGACAGCCTTGTCTCTTATGGATTATTGTGCCAACTGTTTGATGCCCTCCCCCTGCAGGGACTCTACTATGTGTCTAGTTCTGGTGGATGTTCTTGCTGGTATTGACCAATCTGTGTCTGGTATGTTGAAATCTCCCATTATCAAAACCTCCCCTTTAGCTGTCATGTTTTGTATATCTTCTTTTTTTTATACTTTTTCATTGTGTTTTGTATATCTTCTAACAGGAATGTGGCTATGTCCTCCCCCTGGCCTGGAGACCTGTAGACAACCCCAGTTCCTATGGCTGTCCCATTTCATGTTTCCAGGGTGACCCACAGTTCTTCTGTCTCCTTATGTGTGTTCTGAGTTTCTGTAGCTTTGATATTTTCATTGACATAAAGGGCCACCCCCCCTTTTGCACCATGCTCTCTTCTGAACAGTACATAGACTGGTACTGAAGTCTCCCAAGTGCGGTTACTGGTGAACCATGTCTTGCTAATGGCTAATATGTCCAGTTTAGCCTCTTGCCATTATTGCCTGCAGGTCTGGGATCTTGTTTCCCAGACTGCGGGCATTTGTGTACATGATTTTCCATTGGTCAGATTTCAGTGTGCTAGTTGTTGGATGAGGTCCGGAATTTCCTCTGTGCATCTTATGGGGAGCTGGACCTTTTTCCTTACTTGGTGATGCAAATGAACTACAAACATGCTGAACTCCTGTTTGATCACTAGCTGAGGGGAAGGGGTGTTCTTCCCATTCAGTGTCTTGGGTGCTGCACCCCTCTCCCCTTTTGCTAGTTTAAATAATCTGCAAAGATGTCAAACTTCTGCCCCAATGCATTGACTCCCTCCTTAGTCAGATGCAATCCATTGGATTTAAAGAACTTTCACTCCTAAAACTGTTGCAGTTACCTACAAATGTGTGTCCTTTTTCCTGGCACCATCCTTTGAGCCACATGTTTAGCTCCCCTATCTCCCCTTCTCTGACCTTCCGTCCATCTTCTCCCCTCTCCCAGACTGGCAGGATCTCAGAGAAGAAGATGCCAGATGAAATGGATGACAGTTTGTTTCCCAGCCTAGTCAGGTGTTTCTTGGTCTCCACAACTGACTGGCTGTGAGATCATTGGTCCCTATGTGTACCAGAACATCAATGTTTCCTTCTGTTTTCTGCACAATTTTAGCAATGCGGTCAGTGTCTCTCCATGCTGATGTACCTGGGAGACATCTTACCATTACCCCTGGCTGGAGGTAGGTATCAACTGCTTGATTCATGGAGTCTCCAATAATCAGAAGTGTTTTAGATTTCCTTTTTGCTTCTTTTGTTTTGGTCCCTGTTTTGGGCAAGTTTTGTTGTCCTGCTCTGCAGTGTCCTCTGCCCCTTTGTTTGATTTTGGAGATAGAGGCAGATACCTGTTTGTAGTTTTTATATGGTTTGTGGAGGTGATACTTTGGAGAGTATTGAGTGATGGGGCACCCGATATGTCCCTCCTAAGCACCTAGCAGTCTCCCGGACCAGCTACCCTCTGTGGCCGAGATGCTTCAGTTGGATGTTGGGGATATGGGGGGAAGTTCTTATAATATATGTCCTCCTGAATATATATATTGAGGTGTGCAATCTCTGCCCATGCTGCAGAGGTAGCAGGAAACTACCACCCAGTAAGTCCAATCTCAGTGGTGGGTAAAATAATGGAGATATTGCTTGAGGAAAGGGTAAACAACTAAGTGAAAGTAAGTGGGCAACTTGACACAAAGCAGCATGTCTTCATATCAGGACACTCATGCCAAACAAATTTGATGGAATTCTTCTACTGGGTTACAAAAGAAGTAGACTAGGGGCAGCAGTAGATGTGGTGCATCTGGACTTTAGTAAAGTGTTTGATACAGTCCTACACAGAAGACTAGCCAACAAGGTGGAGCAAGCTGGCATCAGTCACAAATTAGTTAAATGGATCACATGCTGGCTGCAAGGCAGGACACAGAGGGTTATTTATTTATTTAAGATTGGTGACTGTGAAAAGCACACTGAGCCGAGGCTCGTTTCCAGTTGCAACCCGGGTGCAAGGTGTACACAGAAGTATAAAGAAGTAGAACAATTTATGGATTATAGATGGTAATTGCAACATCTACTAAAGTTCAACAGTTATTGGCTACAGACAGTAATACAGTGGAATCCGCTTAAATGCACACCCATTTTGCACGGAGAAAATGTGCATTTAAGCAGAATGTGCATTTATCTGAAATTTACCTGAAACTGACATTTTGTGGCTTGATTAAAGAGCCATGATAAGCATAACAGTTTTAGTTGCCCCTCAAAAATCTTAAAATGAAACATTAAAAGCCAAGATCCTCCTGCTACTCAGTTATATACACTGCATTAAGTTTGAACAGCTAACGGTACTGTACATTTAAAACATTTAAAAAATGTTAATGATCCATGTTCCCCAAGTTTACACCCATATTTACAGCTTCAGATTAGATTCTGGAACATGCATGTTTATCTTAGTACATAACGAAAGATAAACCTACAATAAACACAATAACATAATCCTACATGTCGGCATTTGCGGCTCTGGTTACTGGAACACTCCCAACCTTTCTTTGCTTTGCAACATGCTGCTGCCACATCTGTTTATTTAACATTAGGTTGCTCCAAGTGATAGAACACTAAGATTTTCTACCAAAAGGTCAGCATTACTTTTTTTCTTTCTATGCTGCTTTCTGCTTGCTGAATGGGGAGAAGTGTGAATGGAGGTGAATAGAGGTGTTAAATACAGCCATAACACCTAATTAAGCCCCATCAGAAGCCCCATCAAAGTTCTGTTCACTAAACTGGAATTAATTTCACTTGAAAAGGTGTAACAATGAACTGTGTATTTAGTGTATTTAACCGAAAAGTGCACTTATCCAGCGTGCACTGAAGCAGAATTTTTAACATGGTAGATATACGGAAAAAAACAGGAAATAAAAAAGATGTGCACTAAAACAGAATGTGCATTAATCCGAAGTGCACTTAAATGGAATCCACTGTAGCAGCAACTACAGACAGTACGTACATCCTATAGAAATACAGTATAGATTTTGGTCTTTACAGAAAGGTAACATACAAGCACTGTAGAGACAATCATCTTTGCAGTGTGGTATAAATACGCTCAGGAATAGTACAACTGAGAAGCAGGTTATGGTAAATGGCACCTTGTCCCAAGGGGAAGGTGTCAAGTGGCATGTTGCAGGGATCAGTACTAGGCCCCATCCTTTTCAACATATTCATCAGTGACATCGCTAAAGAACTGAAAGTGAAAGTCTACCTTTTTGCAGATGATATGAAGCTCTAAAAGAGGGTGGACGCACAGGAAGGGATCACAGAAATGGAGGCAGATCTTAGGATGCTACAGGAATGGTGCAGGAACTGTCAGTTGAGATTCAGTGCCAAAAAAACGTAAAGACCTGCACTCTGGTAGAAGGAACCCATGCATGAAGTATGTCCTGGAGGGACAGGTACTACAAGAAGAAAAGCTGGAATGGGCTCTTGGTGTCATGATCTCAAACAATTTAAAAGTAGGGAATCAATTGGAAAAAGTGGCACTAAAGGCTAACAGCATCTTCAGATATATTGGTTAGGGGTATTACCAGTAGGAAGCATGATATAATCCTCCCATTGTACAGGTCCCTGGTGAGACCTCACTTGGAGTACTATGTGCAGTTCTGGAGACCTCAACTAAAAAGTACATAGACTGTCTGGAAACCATGCAGAGAAGTACCACCAAAATGGTGCAGGGTCTGCACCATGAAACGTATGAAGCTAGACTCAGCCAGCTACATGTATTCTTCCTTGAGCAGAGGAAGAACAGAGGAGACATGATTGAGACATTTAAATTTGTTAAAGGGATCAACACAGTACAAACCAAGAACTTCTACTGGGAAAACAGGGTTGCAAGCACTAGAGGACACAGCATGCACCTGGTGGGAGGTAAATTCAAAACAGATGGTAGGAAGTACTTTTTCACAGAGAGGGTGCTGGACTGACCCTTGAAACAACCTGCCACCAGAGGTAGTGGCAGCCAAGTCAGTTGGTGAATTCAGACAGGTATGGGATAGACAGTATAGTAACCTTAGCCAAACTAATTGATGGTGGGCAGTAGAAAACCTGGGCAGACTAGGTGGACCTCATGGTCTCCTGCTGGCAAATTTTTATGTTCTTATAGTCTTACTTCACTGCAAGTAAATACAATAAATATTTGCTTTTAGTCAACAGGAGAGTTGAATGCAATGAGAGTCTGGGCCAGGAATTATCTCTCAAGATGCATGTAAGGTGCCACTCAGCAGAGAAACAGTGTCACTGTTCTCAGCATAAGAACGCTTTCTGTGTCCTCATCTCTGAACAACAGCAGATCCACTGTGGCAACTGTGGCAAGAGTTTCACACAAAAAAGTCTTCTGGTAACACATCAGCAAATCCATACCGGAGAGAGATCATATACATGTGCTGAATGTGACAATACTTTTTCAGTTCACAGTAAACTCATACAGCATCAGCAACTTCATACTGGTGAGAAGCCATATAAATGTCCCATATGTGACAAGAGTTTTACACAGAAGAGTAGTCAGAGAGTGCATCAGCAAATTCACACTGGTGAGAGACCATATAAATGTACCACTTGTGATAAGCATTTTACATACAAGGGTTACCTTGTCACACATCAGCAAATCCACATGGGAGAGAAACCATATAAATGTGACAAATGTGACAAAACATTTACACTTAAGAGTTACTTGGTAAAGCATCAGCGAATTCACACAGGAGAGAGACCATATAAATGTGCCACATGTGACAAGAGTTTTACACACAGGATTACTTTGAGAAATCATCATCGAATTCACACTGGTGAAAGACCATATAAATGTGCCACATGTGATAAGAATTTTACATTTCTCAATTCACTTTTTCAGCATCAACAAACTCACACTGGTGAGAAACCATATAAATGTGCCACATGTGACATGAATTTTGCACAGAAGAGCAGCCTGGTAACACATCAGCAGATCCACACTGGAGTGAAGCCATATAAATGTGATGTATGTGACAAGAGTTTTGCACAGAAGAATAACCTGGTAATACATCGGCACATCCACACTGGAGAGAGACCATATAAATGTGACAAATGTGACAAGACTTTTACACAAAAGAGTCATCTGACAAAGCATCAAAAAGTTCACACTGGAAACAAACATCAAAATATAGCAAGAGATATTTGAAGATTTCTTGTTACTAATCCTGTTTTGCCTTGCTTTAAATGTACTGAGCAGTCTCATTAATAACTTAGGGTATGGATATAGTGTGAACTCCAGAAAACAAAGATCATGAAACAGTGTCTCATCTTCTTTATGTAGATGACTTAAGGCTTTAAAGCTCATATAATAAACACAAGAGGGAGCTGTTGTGAACTGTCAAGTCTGTCAGATATGTATGCCAACTGGTAATTTTGTTTCAGCTTGTACATTTATTTATGTATAATATGTATACTAGTTGGTACCCAATCTATCTTTGTTTCCCAACCTGAGCCTTTGTAACTACTGTTTCCTGATGTCATATTTCTTGAACTTCTCCATGTCCCAACTGGATGGTTTTGGAAACAGACATTTTGCTCACATGCTTTCCAGTATAGCATACATGAAATTAAATAAAAGTTCTTCTCTGATGACATCCAGATAACATTTTTGATTAAACAAAGTTCTAAAGCAACATTCATTAAAAGAAAAAATAACATATTGAAAACATCAATTTGAATGAGGACTGTAACATAAAAGACCTTGAACAACAGAGAGTGTACAAGTATAGTGCCTGGGGAATACATGAATGAGCAGCAATGCATTATGAACAAATGAGTGAAAAGATCAGCAAGGAATGCTTTAGGTGGCTGAAACTTGTAATGGAAACTACTTCGATAACACAGAGCAAAGTGCAAGCTGTAAATAAACTTGCCCTTCCTGTGCTCTCATACAGTGTCATTGACTTGCCGTAGAATGAGCTGTACCAGTTGGACACACACACAAAAAAAAGACTTTTCAAATAATTTACAGAAATTATTTTTATTTATTCATTGAAATCTTGGATTAACACCTTTGAGCAGAAGCTCTTTACATGGGTTCCTCATCATAAGATAATTGAACTGGAGACAGATTACAGGTGCTGAAGATGTTACAATGCAAATGTCACCAGGCATACGGTTTTAGGGTACTAAGGTCAGGTAAGTAGTGTAAAAATAGGACACGTAACCAAGAGAGAATGATACAAATAAATCCACAAACAAATGATACAACATGCAGACATGATGTTAACAATGTAGACAGGTAACATTGTAGATAGGGAACATACAACAATTAGTAGGCATTGAGCAAGGTATGCCAGTGTCATTTGTCAATTATACAATCAATCAATCAGTCACTTTAATTAACCAGGCATAAACACCATTGAGCAAGCTCATTTTCAAGGTGGTCCTGGGCATTAATACAATACAGTACGCTTCATAAGATTACAATTATGGTGGACAATGGCGCAAAAAAAAAAAAAAACATTGTGAAGGTGCCGGTCAATATGGGCCTATACATACAGTAGTAGACAAGGAATTTGCAACATAGACGAAGGGAAAAAGCTACATTTAATAGGCATTGAACCAGTCATGCCAGTGTCACTTATCCCAATGATGAAACTTCAAACAGAGGGGTAGCAGCCTATAGGAGGAAGGGAATTGTCAACCATAGTGAAGGGGAAGGGAGGCAGGGATAGGCTGAATTTGGTGAAGGGGAAGAGAAATCAGGTGAAAGAGTGGAAGAAGCCTTGGGACGAAGGTAGCTAAAGGAGCAAGGAAGGCTGAGGGAGGGTGTGGAGATGGGGGAGGAGAACAGAGGGAGAGGAGGAGGAAACAGAGAGGAGAAGGAGAGAGGGAAGCATTAAAAAAGGGGAGTGCAGCAGGACAGTGACTAGCAGATTTTGCCATAAGTGCTAAGTAAGTGGTGGGGCAAGACAAAGGACATAGCAGGATATACAGAGTTGCCAGGAATGGAAGATGAGAGCTATAAGAGATCTTTTGACTGATTCCCAACATGGTTTTAGATCTCAACATAATACAGAAACTGCCTTGTTGAGGTTCACCAGCCAGTCATACAAGGCAATTGATGATAGTAAATGTGTTGCCTTGGCTTTTCTGGATCTCACAAAGACATTTGATTTGATTGAACATGGAGAGCTGTTGAAAATGTTAACAGAGGTCCATATTTTAGAAGAAGTTATTTTGTAGTTCAAAAATTATTTTGAAAATAGGACTCAGAAAACTATGATTAATGGACATTTTTCTAAAGAGTCTCATCTTCATTGTGGGGTTCCACAGGTGCCCATTCTTGGACCCCTATTGTTTTCAATTTTTATCAGTTCTCTTTCAGATGTTTGTTTAAAGACTGAACTCACAGAATATGTTCTTCTTTTCTGTTCTGGGCCTAAGGTGCATAGTTTACAACAAAGTCTACAAAAGGACTTTAGAAGTCTTCGTACATAGTTTGTTTTGCATAAGCTAGTTTTCGAATTATGCAAAAACTAAAACTTTGTTGTTTTTTTTTCTAATATAAGGAAATCTCCGGCTATGGACATCCTCTAACAGATAACTTTGGTAATCACATTGAACAAGTTAAGATATTCAAATACCTGATCTTGTTTCTTTTTTTTATCCCCTTAGTTCAGACATTGAGCTTGAGTCTCCTTTCATTCACTGGATTAACCTCTGATGAAGTCTCGCTTTCATGTCTTATATACCAAGGAGGGGGATCCAGGAACTAATCTTATTATTACTATAATATAGAGTCCATATTGAACCTAATCAAATAAATAATAACTAAATAATAAATTTATTCATTGCCACAAGGAACAATGTCCACATTTTTTCAAATTTCAGATTTTTTTCCATTTTTTATAACACACTTGTTCCATTTTTGAGATATCTGTTATTAAATCTAACCATGTCTTGAATACTGGTGGATCCGGATCTTTCCTCTTCATTAAAATTGCTTTTTTCACTACAGCAAAAAACAATGCCATCAATATCCTCTGAAATTCATGAAGTAAATTTCTATCAGGATGGAGTCCCAGAAGTTTAACTAAAGTTGTTAACTTAATATCTTTATTGAAAGTCAATTTACGAACATCTTCTAGTTTAGAGGCATTGAGCAAGGTATGCCAGTGTCATTAGTCAGATATGGACAAGATCCCTAAAGATGAATCAAAGTTCCAGAGGTAGTTGTACACTTTGGACATCTGTCAGGTATGGTTGAGTTAAACTGATTAAATTTTTTTGGCATATAGTAAATCCTGTGCAGTGTGTTCATTTGAATCTGTTGCATTCTAACCAAAGATAATTTATGAATATAAGTATCAATAGCATCTCTCCATAATTCTTCTGTTAGGTTTACACCCAAATCTCTTTCCCACTTATTTTTAATTTTGTTAATATCTCCTCCGATCTTGTCTTGCAGGCCCTGATATATCAAGGAGATTAATTTCTTCCCATCAGTATTCTCTATCATAATTTTTAACAAAGTTGATGTCTCCCCAAATCTAATTAATTCCTTTTTGTTATTCAAATAACTTTTTAACTGATTATATTGCATAATATAATTTTTAGGAATATCAAATTGGTTCACCAGATGAGCAGACATTTTCAAATTTTCCCCTTCCCATACATCATCCATCTGACATATCCCTTTCTGATGCCAAATTTTAAATTGTCTTGAATTAGATGAAGACAAATCAAAATTGTTAAAAACAGGTGTATGTTGCATGACTGATCCTTTCTCACCCAAGATTTTTTGTGAAGCCATCCAACTTAAATATGTTGTTCTAGTAGTTCCTAGTAGCTCAGCTATTTTTTTTCTCTAAAATGGAGGGATATAAAAAAATAACAAAATGGGATATTGTTGTACTGTAATTTCTATTAACATTGATGTAAGAATGTCATTATCCCTTTTTTTAATTAACCTCCCCCCTGTGCTGACTGAGCCACTAAATAATAGTTATAAAATTCTGGCAGAGCTTGGCCTCCCCTTATCTTTTGGTAATATTAAAGTTTCCCAGGCTATACTGGAGTTTGAATGTTTCCATAAAAATTTTGTTATTGCAGTTTTAAGTCATTTGAAAAACTTGGAGGTATATGGATCACCAGTGTTTGAAATAGAAATAATATTTTAGGGAGTATTTGCATTTTTATTTAATTTATTTTACCAATTAATATAAGGAATAAAGAATTCCATTTTAATAAATCATGTTCTATCTTTATGATACACTCCTCATAGCTAACTTTAAGCAAGTTAGAGATATCAGCTGTTATATTTACCCAAAGGCCCGGATATTCAAACTGCGCAACAAAGGTGTGCAACAGTAAAAGCAGGCACAAGTCCACTGTGCCCATGTGCAACACGTGTGATATTCAAACACTGCGCAGGTCAAGAAGTGCCTGCAGCACACGACTGAATATCACACCAACTGCGCCATAGCGCAACCAGGGATGTGCAGTGGTGCAGCTCACGTGCACAATAGCACAACCAGGGACACCTAGTGGAGCAGGGCAGCAGTGCAACAGCACAACCAGGGATGCGCAGGGACAGGATGCAGGGGCCTACCACCCATGGTAGGGATGGGCAAAGGAACACACAACAGAACAGACATCGCCCCCCCACACCCCATGCACTGCACAACCGGAGGAGAGCAGGAAGCACCACTGGCACAGGGACACCAGCAACAAACCCACCACCAGGGCATGGTGCCCCAGCACACCCCCTTGCAAGTTGTGACTGTCACACATGGATGCCCGTCCACCCTGTGCCACAGCATCCCACCAGTGCAGAGCACACCCTGCACCACAATCCCCATACACCCTGCCCAGGAGTAGTGCCTAACAGTGCTGGACACCCAAAGCATACCACCACCCCCACTGTGACAATACAACCCTGTGCACCACAGAACCATGCAAGGCAGACCCACCACAAACACCCATCAGTGGGTGGCAGCAGACAGCGATGCAATGACTGCATACACAGTGCAGCCATGCACATCCCCCAGGGACAGCTGTGTGAGACCGACCATGCATTGGCACATGAGGTACCCACCACCAGTGCTACAGCACCTGCACACCCTCCCAGGGACACACCCATCCCACCACTGGCCACACAGCCAGTGCAGACACCCACAGTGTTGCATGGAAGCATGTGCCACACAGGATGCAACACAGTACATGGACAAACACTCACCCATACCCAAGGGCACACCAACACAGGGATACAGTAGTGGGTCAACCAAGCCCCAGGTGTGTGGCCACGGCAGTTGTGTACACATGGCCAGAACCCCTCCATGGCACAGGTGTGCCAGCAACCGTGTGCAGGCACCACAATGCTGTATGCCACCAGCATGCAGCCAAAGCACAAGTGACAGATAGTGGAGCACATCCCCTGCAACAGACACAAGTGACAGCATTGAGGTGGGACAACAACAGCAGAGGCAACAGTGCCACCCAAGGCAGACGTGCACCACACCAGTGATAGGAGGCAACCCAGCATCATGCTGAGTACAGTGGCTGTCCAGCATGGGCAGCCAACACTGACATGCAAGTGGACTGTGCAGGTCACAGACATGCAAGGGTGTCACCTGCACAGGCCATGGATGGTCTGACAGGGACACCATGGACACAGTACATGCATTGAGGACCACTGCACACAGTCATCCAGTGCACAGGGAACAACACACAAACCACAGACAGTGACTGAAATCTATGCCTACACCAAAGTTGCCTCCCCTACAGACACATACATACGCCCATGACAGCACCACCCCCCCGATGCCATGCACACCACTGCAGCTGAGAACCTTTAGCCTGCTGCAAATCAGAGACCACCACAGTAGGCATAACAAAACAAATGTATTTGAAAAGTTAACATGACACTATATACAACCAGTATGGGGTGAGGGCAATAAAACAGGTGGGGGTGGGTAAGGGGCAGGGGTGAACATATGGAAGAGGGATGGAGGGGTGTGAGGGTGGGTCCAGGGGATAGGATTGATCCTGGGGCACGTGCACTTCAGTGGGCACCCCGCTTCCCACTCCAGTGGCACCTCCCACCATGCCTCCTGCAGACTCTGTTTTGCTCCGCCCACTGCAATATTTCCAAAGAGGCCTGTGCCACCTGCAGCAACTCCTGCACTGCCCTCTCTATCCTCATCATCCTCCGTCCACCTAGGACAAGAGGGCAGAGTCAATCAATGTGAATGCACATCCCCCTGCAGCCCACCCATTGTGCATGGCATACAGCCATGGGAGACACCCTTATGATGGTGTGCGACCACCCATAGTGATCATGTCCATGTGACCTGCCCACCCAGGCACACACAGCCATGCAGACCGCTGCACACACCCACCACCCAAGTCCCACACAGCACCACCGTGGCTGTACAGTGACATGGCTATGTGGTGCAAAGGCAGTGGCACAGCCATGTACCCAGTGCATGCATGGACCACCAGCGCTGCACACCCAGACATGCAGTGCCACTGGACAGTGCTGACTGTACCATGTGGCATGCTCGGCAGTAGTGTCAATGGATGGTGGCCATGCCCCACTGCCTACCATGCTGCACAGCATGCACAGAATATCCTGGATGAAAGGCACTCACCATCATTGGCCTGGTACTGTGCTGACCCATGATTGAACCTCCTGCATGAAGACGTAGCTCCTCTCCCATCATCTCACATCTCTGCCTGTCCTCCGAAGTGTGGCAATGCTCATCAGGGCCTAGTGTGCAAACATGGAGAGAGGAACATCAGTACAATCCAGTAGCAAAGGCCCCCACCCCAGGTGTGTGTGATCCCACACAGCCCAACCATTCCCCCCCACACCACCACCACCACCACTGCCCACACTAAATGGCCCATGCCCCTGTGTGGTGGACACATGCCTACTGTGATACCTGTACGGACACAACTAGTGTATGGATGGGGCACCTACCTGGCCATGGAACAGCGTGTGTCCTGGCACGTGCCTGCAGGTGGGCAAGCCTGTCCAGGTCCCTCCACTGGAGGTCCCCATACCAGCGTCGACACTGCTCCACCGATTGTTCCATCCCTGTGGCTTCCTCCAGCGTCACTGCTACCTCCTCCCACACGGCACTCCTGGCCCTATCCAGGGGTGTGTCACTGAATAGTGTATCAGCATGGGGCTCCACTAGTGCCACCAAATTTATTACCTCAATCTGGCTACAAACTGCAGCCCTCCTACATTCCATCTTTGAATCTGCTTGGATTCAAAATGGCGCTCCCAAACGCATGTCCTCCACATGCAGATGCTGCATGGTACAGCACTGCCATTCCCCATTGCACTGTCACCGAACAGCACGATAGGGGTGCACCCATGCAGATGCATGGTGCCTAGGGAGCAAAGGTTGGGCACAGGGTCAAGGGTCTCTCACGTACAGACCATAACAGCACAATTGGTACTCCCCACATGTAGCACAGTAGGGCACCTGTGTGGGACTTCCTGGAGTAGCATTCCATGCTGTGGCACTACAGCACCTACGGCGCACCAGGGCAAGGGTGCCATACATGTAAACAGTGCACTAATGCCACTGGCACAGTGGTGGACATGCCCTGCACTGCCTGCCATGCTCAGCATGTCAGCAATGCAGCAGGCATCGGCATCAGCACCCAGGGCATGCACCGTGTGGTGTCTACTGTGCACGACACAGAGCTGCGCCCCTGCCTGAGCATGTTTGACATGATTGTGCAAAGTGCAACAGTGTGATATTCAGCCAGCATATGCAAAACAGCTCATCAACAATTCCATGGCACAGCTACTGCATTATCATCTACTTAAAATTGAGCCTCGCCTCATTTGCATGTGTTGTGCTTTATAAATGTGACATGGGGCTGCAGAGGCCATAGTCTGGTATTGCAGTCTATTGTGGTGGGTTGCAAGCTGTTTGCCAGTGTGGACTGTGGTGTGTGGGAGATGCAGGGGCTGCACATTCAGAGGTAACACCTGTCATTCCCATAGGATCAATAATGACCGAACGTGAGGTGGAGGAGGAACAGAGACGTGGGAGATGGAGGAGGCCCAACTTTACCCGGGCAGAATCAGATGCTCTGTTTGAGGCCTACCTTGACCAGGAACTGCTGCTCAGCGGACAGCAGGGAACACCACAGGTCCATGCTGTGGCATGGGATGAGGTGGCACGTGCCATCAACCAGCATGGCAAGGTGTGCAAGAAGAAGGTGGGCACAGGCAAGAGGAGGATAAAAGATAAGGTGGCTGCCATCAGGGCAGCACATTCTGTGACTGGTGGTGGACAGCCAGCCATGCCATGCCTGATGCCACAGGAAGAGCAGGTGTCTGGCAGCATGAGGCGTTGTGCCCTGGAATGGTAGTGGCTTCCAGACAAAGGGCAGCCCATCACTGCATGGTAGGTCCTGATCTGTCACTGTGTGGGGTGTGGGGGGAATGCCACAGGGTAGGGCAGAGACATTAATGCTACTGTGTTCCCTTACAGCTCCTGAGCATCTACATGGGTTAGCGGTGGTGGGTTCATCCACTGAGGGTGATACCCTGGGCACAGAGGAGCACCCATCCACCTCCACAGGTGTCCAAGGGTCAGGACAACAGTGTACCCACCTGTCTGTCCGGACTGAAGTTGGTGAAGCTGGTGCAGAGGAGGCTCTGCCCATGTCCCAGCATGACAGTGTCCATGGATGCCAGCATGCTGAGAGTCAGACTGGTGCCGGATCCATCACCGATGATGGTGGAGCTCACATCATGGACAGTGATACATGTGGGATGCAGGATGGCCCCACAGCAGGTAACATCATGGGCATATCCATAGGTGGTGCTGCTGTGGAGGACTGCGTGACATCACAGTCCTAGCCTGTGCCTGTCTGCACCAGTGGGGCAGCACTGATGTGTGTTCAGGCCGGTGGAGCTGTTGCAGCCACTGCAGTGGCACTGTTGAGCCCTGGCAAGCGGCGGCTGGAGGGGTAGTGTCAGCAGTCGGCCAATGGCAATGGGGGGACAGTGTTGGGGAGCAGTGTCACTGCACCATGTGTGGCCATTCCCTGACATGGATTTGGTGTGCAGCGCCCATCATCAAGGGGTGATGCCCAGCAGGGCCAGGAACACCATGAGAGAAGTCATGCTGATCCGGCGGAAGACCTCTTTGATGAGCACAGCCGACAACTCCAGATTTCCATGGATCAGCAGTCGCTGCTTGTCAGGACAGTGGATATACTCAGTGCAGTTCTGCACCAGGCAGAGGAGTGGCGTAGCAGAGACCATGCTCTGCTCCTGACAGAGATGGCCCGGCAGTGAGAGGATGTGACTGCTGCCATTGACAGGCAGACACGTGCTTTCACAGCTGTTATGGCCACATTGGGCACACAGTTTGTTGTCCATGCACCACAGATACCGTGCAGTGCCATGTCCACCCCCTGTTCCTGGTGTCATGCGACACCCTTCATGTTGACACTGGGTTCAGCTGTGGACATCCTGAGCATGCCTGGTGCAGGCATGTTCGGTGAGCTGCAGACCCCTGCTTGAACGCGGTCGTGTTCCCACAGTGTCTCACCTGGGGAACCATCGTTGCCACCCCATGAGGCCAATGGTTAGCCTGTCATGGCTGGCAGGTCTCGGAGGGGCTGCCCATGCATCCATGGCAGCTTTGGCACTGCTATGCAACTGATCTGTCTCCCACAGTGGCGACTTTCTGACGCTGCCCTGTGCGCAGTGTGTTGTTCAACGTGCGATGCACGGGTGGGGTACCCAGCACTGCACACACACGCGGTCCATGTGCACACCCTTCTGGCTGCTGGCCACTATGGTGTGTGCATGATGATGCCTGCATTGCGCTGTCTGCCACTGTGCAATGGTGCCCAACGTCTGAGACACGCACAATGACGGGCACTGGGCGTGGTCGTCTGTGGACCTGTATGTGGCTAGGGTTAGCAGTCAGGGTCGGCATGCCTCCTACCCCTTGTGCATGTCTTGGGGTGTGTGTATGTGTATGCATGACTGCGGTCGTGTTAGGCCTTGCCCATCCCTGAAGGCTTGTGCTGTTCCACGCTCAGCAGATTTCCTTGCTGCCATGCACCCCTGGGGTTCATCCATGTGAGTTTGTGCCTAGTGCCCTTGCCATTGGTGCTTGCACATGGTCCCATGACTTACCTGGGTTGGTTGAAGTGCTCCTCTGTGATGATGTCCCGGTGCAGCTGTGACATCCGGATCAGACAGGGGTCCCTTCACCCAAGGGGGGGCTGCCCATCACCATGTGCACTAGCTTCCTCTTCATCCCCATCGCTGTCCCCCTCTTCGACCTCTACAGCTTTCCCACAGTTGTTGGCCATGTTGTGCAGGATGCCACAGGCCTTTGAGGGGCTGTACTGTAGGGCACCGCCAGACGTGTTCAGGCAATGGAAACATGCCTTTAGCATCCCAAACACACACTCTGTGGCATTGCGTGTGGTGGCATGTGCCTCATTGTACCATTGCTGTGATGGGGTCACAGGCCACTGGTACGGTGTGAGCAGCCAGAGAAGGACTGGATAGCCACTGTCACCTGTATGTAGAGGGAGGACAGTAGTATGGTGGTCAGCATCGCTCTGCCATGGGCCATCAAGACCAGAGCCCATGGCACCTCTGACTATGCCCCCCCAAATCCATGTCATCCTGCATGATTTGCATACTCACCCACTAGGTGGCCAGTGGAGATGTCTCCACTCTTGAACCTGTGGCACAGTGCAGACTGGTGCCAGATGAAGGCATGCCTTAGACAACTAGTATTGGAGTCCACTCGAGAGGGAGCAATCTTAGACCTGGTTCTCTCAAATGGAGATGAAGAGAGGATCACAGATGTAGAAGTGGGTAGCCATCTGGGAACTAGCGACCATCAAACAGTGTGGTTCACAATAAACACAGCAATAGAGTCAAGCCATACAAATGCAAAAGTATTGGACTTTAGGAGGGCTGAGTGTGCCAAAATGGGTGAGTGCCTAAGGAATGCACTAGCAAATGGTCAGGAAGAAGGGGTAGAAGAACAATGGGGAATAATAAAAACTGCCATCACAGAGGTAACAAGCCTTTGTGTGAAGCAAATTAACAAAAAAAAACGATGTAAGAAACCACTATGGTTCTCAAAGGAAGTGGCAGTGAAGGTTCGAGAGAAAAAGAAAGCATTCAGGAAGTACAAGGAATCACAGAAGGGGCAGGACATGGAACTGTGTCAGTTAAAGCAAAAGGAAGCTGGGAAGGCAGTCAGAACAGCAAAGGCCCAAACCAAGGAAAAGATAGCCAACTCAGTTAATAAGAGGGATTAAACCTTTTATAGGTACATCAGGGAGCGAAGGAAGACCAAGGGAGGGCTAGTGAGGCTTAATAAAGGGAGGAGGGTGGGCAGAGGGTGACTGTGAAAGGCAGAGATACTAAACAAATATTTTGCTCAGTATTTACAAAGGAAGTGGAGGAGGTACCTAAAACAAACAGTAGAAACACTCTGGATACAGAAGTTGATACCAGCCCATTTACAGAAGAAAGGGTTCTGAAAGAGCTCTTAAAACTGAAGGTGGACAAAGCAATGGGGCCTGATGGGATTCATCCCAGAATTCTAAAGGAACTAAGGGTAGAACTAGTGACACCACTGATTACCCTCTTTAACAAATCATGGGAGGATGGGGTGGTACCCGAGGACTGTAGAACGGCAGATGTGATTCCCCTTCACAAAAGTGGGAGCAAGGCAGAAGCAGAAAACTACAGACCTGTTTAACCTC
The DNA here is from genome assembly GCA_016271365.2 of Neoceratodus forsteri. Lineage (NCBI taxonomy): Eukaryota > Metazoa > Chordata > Ceratodontiformes > Ceratodontidae > Neoceratodus > Neoceratodus forsteri. The sequence continues at coordinate 1,225,314,886 of CM057454.1, forward strand.
AGTGGTAGGAAAAATGATGGAATCACTTCTGAAGGAAAGAATTATTGAGTATCTAGAGGCCAGAGGGGCTCAGGACCCAAGGCAGCATGGATTCACAGTGAGAAGGTCATGCCAGACAAATCTGATAGATTTCTTTGACTGGGTGACCAAAGTAGTAGATCAGGGAGGGGCTGTGGACATGGCCTACCTAGACTTTAGCACGGCATTTGACACAGTCCCACACAAAAGATTAATATACAAGTTAGCCAGCCTGGGAGTGGGTCCCAAGATGACAGCCTGGTAAAGAATTCGCTGGAGAATAGGACACAGAGAGTAATAGTAAATGGAGTCCACTCTGAAGAAAGGGGGTTACTAGTGGGTACCGAGGGTTCAGTATTAGACGTCCTCTTCAATGTCTTTATGTTTACATTGCAGAGGGACTGAAGGAAAGGCATGTCTCTTTGCAGATGACACAAAGATCTGCAACAGAGTTGATGCACAAGGTGGGGTGGAAAGGATGAGAAGGGACTTGGCAAGGTTAGAGGAATGGTCAAAGGTATGGCAGCTTAGATTCAATGCTAAGAAGTGCAAGGTAATGCACCTAGGAAACAAAAACCCAGGGGAAGAGTACACAATGGGGGGTGAGATACTAACAACAACAAAAATGGAAAGGGACCTGGTGGTAGTCATATCAGATGACCTAAAGGTGGGCAAGCAATGTGAGAGGGCAGCAAGGAGGGCTGGGGGGATACTAGGATGCATAGGGAGAGGCATCACCAGTAGAAAACAGGAAGTTATTATCCCTCTGTACAGACAGTTGGTGAGACCCCATCTGGAGTACTGCGTGCAGTTCTGGAGACCCACTCTCCGCAAGGACGTAGACAGGATGGAGGCTGTCCAGAGGAGGGCAACTAAAATGTTGCAGGGTCTGCACTGGAAGACATATGAAGAGAGACGTAAGGAGCTGAATATGTATAGCCTCAAGGAAAGGAGGAAGAGGGGGGACATGATAGAAGCTTTCAAGTATCTCAAGGGAATCAACAAAGTCCAAGAGGGTAGCGTCTTTCAAAAAAAGAGGTGTGTAAGAACAAGGGGGTACAATTTGAAGATAGAGGGGATGGCTCAGAGGTAATTTAAGGAAGTTTTTTCACAGAGAGGGTTGTGGATGCATGAAATGGCCTTCCGGAGGAGGTTGTGGAGTCAAAAACAGTGGTGGAATTCAAGCATACATGGGACAGTCATAAGGCAATTCTAGGGGTTGGGGGTAGGAAGAAGTAGGCTGCTGGTTAACTAGGATCTGCAGCTTATCCATTAGGTAGGGAAATGGGCAGACTGGGTGAGCCAAGCGGTCCTTATCTGCCATCAAAATCTATGTTTCTATGTGCTACCCCAGGGTGCATGTCACAGACATTGGTTATGCGCCCCTTCGCATCGCACGCCACCTGGCAGTTGATGCTGGCATAGCCCTTCCGGTTGATGTAAACGGCACCTTCCAGGTCAGGTGGCGTGCAGATGGCCACATGGGTGCAGTCAATGGCCTCGAGCATGCCAGGCATACGTGCAACCCTGTGGAACTCTTGTATGTGTGCAGTGCGCTCTGCCGGTGTGCTGGGGAAATGGATGTGCTCTACAGCATGTGGCAGCAGTGCGCTGAGGAATTGTGTGAGTAGACGTGACGCAGCTGACTGGGTTATGCCTGTTGTGTCCCCTGTTGGTCTCTGGAAGGTGCCCGTGGTGAGCAGGCACACGACGGCTGTTACCTTTGTCTCCATTGACAGAGCATGACTCCGTTGTGTAGGTGCCTGCATCTCATCACTGCACAGCTCACAGAGCCACCTCTGCGTCATCCAGTTCAGGGGGTACCGGCCGACAATCTCTGTGTCACTGTAGTGCTCAAAGCTGGTGTGGGCTTGGTACTGCCTGTTTGGGGCATACCGCCAATGGGTCCTTCCACGGCCGTGCCCCCCTGCTGCCTGCCTTCTCACACCCTTCATTACCGCCTCCATTTGAAAGGTGGCACTGGCCATGTCCTTGGCTGGTGTCCCCACCAGCAGCTGTTATTCTGTTCCTTCCGCTATCCTTTGTGATGCTCCCCCTGCACCAGGTACACCTCCAGCCTTTGGCTGTCCTGCCCACTGCCACTGCCCTCAGTCCACTATGGCACTTCCCCTGTCACTCCTGCACAGTGGCACAGGCTCACCACTCCTGTCCTGTTGCTGGTTGTTCCCAGGTGTGCCCTGTCCTGCTCCTTTCCAGTCCCACTCGCTGCTACCCTCTTTTCTGTTGCTGTCACCTTGCTCCCACCTCTGGCTTCCTTATAGCATTCTTGCACCTCTCTCTTGTTCCTTTTTATTTTGGATCACTTCTGCTATCGCGGAACTTCCGCTGGCTCCTCTATTGCGCATGGCACATGCTGTTGAATATCGCACTACACTTTTTATTCATGTTTCCTCCCCCTATGATTGTGCATGCATTCATTACCATTGCACTGTTGTGCACTGCAGTTTGGGTGGCATAGCTGCCTCCTGCTGAATATCGCAGAATGGTGCATTTTCGAACTTGCGCAAGTGCAACTGTTTTGAATATCCGTACCAAAGTATTTAATACAAGTAGTTGAAATTTGAATTTGAAGATCCATTGGCTGTTGGATTTGCATGTTTTGTTTTAATTTTAATATCACCATTTTTTACCAATTAATTTAATATTCTGAAAATATACCAAATTGAGTAGTGTTTTGTAATTACCTGTGGGATAGAGACAGCAGTATTCATTAAATAAAGCATAATGTCATCAGCATATAGACCTATTTTGTGTTTCTTATCACAAATATTTATTTCCTGAATTTTCATATCTTCCCTTAATTGCTGTTGCAAGTGGTTCTATTATCATTGCAAATATTAAAGGGGATAGGGGACAGCCATGTCTAGTGCCCCTTCCCAATTTACATTTTTCTGAAACTATAGTGTTAACCTTAACTACTACTTTAGGAGCTTCATAAAGGAGTCTTGTCCATTTGCTGAGCTGTGCACCAAAGCCCATTCTCCCTATTACAGCCAAAATATAAGTCCACTCTATCCTATCAAATGTTTTTTCCATGTCAATAGCCATCAATACAGCATCATTTTGTTTAAGTGCCACAATTTTAGAGTTTGTCTAATGTTCTCCATTAAAGATCTACCTTTAATAAATGCATTTGAATCTTGGATGGGGTAATGTTGGTACTACTATTTCCAAGTCTTTTAACTATAACTTTTGTAAAAATGTTATAATCTGTATTCAATAGGGAGATGGGCCTATAAAATGCACAGCTCAGTAGATCTTTGTCCTTTAAAAAAAACAAACTTTATTATACAGTAGCATCTCTAAAAGACTCTGGAATTGTCTGCTGTTGAATAAATGATGCAGAAAACACTCTCATGGGTTCAGCTAGAATAACACTAAGTTGTTTATAAAATTATGCTCCCAGGCCATCAGGGCCTGGAGCTTTACCCATAGCAAGGTCTTGGATTGCATCACCTATTTCCTGTGCTGTTATTGCCATCTCCAGTGTATTACATACTTGATCAGAGATTTTAGGTATTTTAACTAAATCTAAAACGACCTCACGAAATCCCCTGCTTGTTCTTCTTTATATTCTGTTGAGAATAGCTTTTAATAAAATTGAACAAAGCCATCATTTATATCAGCAGGTTTAACACAGATATCACCAACTGAATTCTTCACCCTATTTACCAAGTTTTGTGCTTGGTCTTTTTTATTTGTTAGAAGCTTCAGAGGTTTATCTGTCACAAAATAATTATACCAAGCATTATATATTAAGTTCTCTGTCTTTTCCAAAACCAATCGATTATACTGTGCCTTTATATGTAATAAATCTTTGTATGTATTAGAATCAAATGAAGTACTATGCATCTGTGTCATAATACTAATTTCCTTTTCTAACTGTACTATGAATCTTGTTCATTTTTTATTTTCATATGAGGCCAGACTTTGCATAAACCCCCTAATGCATACTTTAAACACTTCCCATACTATAATTGGTGATGTTTTCTGTACCTTATTAAATTCAAAAAACTCCCTACATATTTCAAAAATTCTTTTTTGTAATCCAGATGTATTCAGTATGCTTAAATCCATTCTTCAAATCCTTTGATGGATATGAGTATCTAATACTTCCAACATTAATAGGCATGGAGAGTGGTCCAAGATTACTATGCCAGACTATTTAACGTCATGCATTCTATACAGCAAAGTTTTAGATATTATAAAAAAAAATTCTTGAATAGGTCTAGTGAACCTCTGAAAAAAAAGGAAAAAAAACTTCTCTCTTAGTAGACAATTCCCACCAAGGGTCAACCAATCCCAGGTCATTTAAAAAAGTATTGATTACCCTATGAGCTGTCAAATGGCTCTTGCCAAGTCCTGTTGTTTTATCTTCCTGATGCATTACCAAATTACAGTCCCCTTCTATCAATAAAGGGGCTTCAAATTCAGAAAGTTCAAGAAAAAACTTGGAGAAAAACCTGGAACAGTTTTTGTTAAGAGCATAGATCACTGCACAAGTAACCCTGATATTGTAAAGTTGCAATGCCAGTATTAAGTATCTGCCTTCCTTATCCAAATAGACTTTATTAATAAGTGGTCTCTGTTCTTTTTCCTATGAAAGGCAATTAAGGCTCCCTAGGCATTATTAGAATTTTCAGCATAATATACCCTTTCCCCATCTATTTTCAAACCAGGTAATATTTTCTTTTGTTAGATGGGTCTCTTGAAATATTACCAAAGCCACATTTTTATTTTCCATAAGTTTTATTACTTTGATCACTTTAGATTGGTCCAGCAGGCCCTTAACATTCCAGGTGGCAATCCTGTATAAGTCCATCATAACCATAAGAGTTTAAAATCTGCAAGCTCGTGGATCCCCTTAAACATACCAAACTGATCTTTTGAATCAAATTCCAGACTAAATCTTGATGGGAAAAAAGAAGCTCACATTATAGTGATATCCCTAGCCCTGCCCACCCACCCCCACCATACTAACCAATCTTACTCTCTACCTCCCTTTTGAAACCCTATGTATGACAGAATGACTGAAAAGATATCTTGTTACACCAAAAAATACCAAAGCTAGATCTACTGAGACACCCACCTCAAAAAAAAAACAAGCACATTTTTTTCTTCCCCTTTCAATTTCTTTCTTTTTTTCCCTCTCCTTAGCAGCAGGGCATAGTGTGTGTTTTGGGGGGGAGGGTGAAGCTTGAATTCTACCTTGAAATACATAAAAAAAGGTAAAATGATCTTATTGCTAAGCTCATTTAATTAAATCCAAACTCCAACTCTTACTCTCATATCCCTGCTCAATAACCCTTATTGCCCTATATTAATTTTAGCCTTTTCCATTCTTCCCTAAACAATATACTTCAAATGTATTTATCAATGCTAGCCCCTCCCTCCCTTCCCCTTCCTCTACTTCTTTCTTCTTTCCCGTCCCCATTTTAATGCTACTTATAGAGGAGATATTAGTTGTTATAATGGTCTAAAAGGTGAAGGGGAGGGGATATCCCATACTACAATGTGCAAAAGGTCATGCACTGGTCCTTGCTATTCCTTTATCTCTTTTTACTTAATAACTCAGATATTCCCATATACTATATTATATGCTTTCATTGTCTCCTCTGATGATTCAAATGTATGTAAACAACCGTTCACAACAAAATGTAGTTTTGCTGGGTAAAGCATGGAAAATCTTATCCCCTTCTTATACAAAAGCTGTTTTAAAGGGTTCATTTTTTTTTTCATTTTTCCATAGTACCTGCTGATAAATCTGGATAGGTTTTAGTGTGTAAAGTCTCGAAATGCAGACCCTTCATTACTAGGGCCTTCTGCAATACTGCTTCCCTATCCTGAAATTTAAGTGTTTTAATAAACACCATTCGTGGATAGTCCAAGTTGCCATAATTTCTAGAACCGGCTCGATGCATTCTGTTGATGATAATTTTTTCTTCAGGGTATTTACATTTGAGCTCTGTGATAAGTAACTGTTTTAAATAAAGAATGGGGTCCCCCATCCCCTCCACTCCCTCTGGTACCTTAACCAAATGAATAATTACTCTCCTTGCCCTATCCTCCTGCTCAGTGATTTTCAACTGGAGGGCTTGCAGTTGTCTTTCTAAAGTTAGAATTTGCTGTGGAGCTGCATGAGTAAAGTCTTCCACCTGTGAAACTTTCCTTTCTAATTGCTCCATTCTACTGGTTAAAGTCTGCAATTTGATATTCATTTCACGTAATGTACCAGTAACACTAGATAAAGTCCCTTTAATATCCCACAATGGTTCCAGCATTTCATTTTTAGGCATGTTACTGCTTGCAATATTTGTACTTTAAATTGTGATTATTTTTCCATTTCAGGCCTCCCCCTAGAGTCAATCAGTGGGGGGGTTTCAATATCAAAGCCTGATAAAGCAGAACTTTGAAATGCAGTGCAGAGCTTTTTCTGAAGTAAAGGTATTGAATATTTGTTCTGAATTCCTTCAGAAGTACTAGGCAGGTCTTAATTCATTGTCCCAGAAGAGCAAGATGGCGGCTGTGCTGAGCTGCTGTCTCTGTTTTCTGTGGCTCTGGAAGTTTTTATTTTTAGTATTCTTTCCCCTTGTAGTAGTGTAGTGTAACCATTTTTTTAGTTATTTTTATTTTGTTTGTGTCCGTGTTCATTTTTTCACTCATGGTACATCCAATTTCGGTCAGTCCCAGGCAGTGGAGTGTCCGTCTAATGCCATTTCATGCTGTAGCATTTTATCTGGCGTCTGGTTCTCAACACCTACTTTAAGCTTAGGCATTTATCTGCAACAGTGATGGTCCCATTTGGTCTGGAGAGGACTGGCATCTGGAGTTGGTGCCAAAGTTTTTTTAATGTTGTGCTGTGGCACAGTGCAGCGGAGCAGAGGAGTGCAGTCATAGGAGTGCTGTGGAACTGTTCGTTCTGAGGTCTCGGTGCCATCCCGGATTCTTTTGCTTGTGAGTGTAGAACTGAACTGACAGGGTGCTGATATGCACGTAGTTCCCTTTCCGTGGAGAGTATGATGAAGTAAGGACTGAGACTTTTCCAGGATATTCCTCTCAGTGGCCGGTGGGCTTTACTTTGGGCACCTGTCCTCTTGTAGGTCATGGGTTGGGAGGCTGCTGCTATTTGGCAGTGGGCCCCCTGGCACTTCTGATCCACACTGTGACAACTGGAGAGCTGGCCTGGTTGCGGTAAGGTCCGAGGTGAGGCGGGTGTTCCTGGGGTGAGTCCCTGGTGCAGGCGTTGGATTCCCTGGTTCGAATCCACTTTTCTATTTATCCTTGGATGACTACACTAGAGTAAAGCCTCTGCTTTTATTAAAATCATTTACACTGCTTGTTGCCTAACCTGTCTGGTGGTGGAGACGATCCCGGTGTTTTTTTTGAAGGGTACCATTTTGTGTGTGATTCTTTCACAGTGGTGAGAGCCCACGAAGGATTGTGAACCTTGATACTGTGTCCTTATCAAACTGTACCTGGATACTATAGTCCATCATTTTGTTTTGGAGGGTCACCTGCCTGTACTTACTCCTCCAAGGTGGTGAGAACCCTTGGGAGGTTTGAATTGGTAGAGCGCCTCTGTAAATTTTGACTTAATTTTAAACTGTGTCTTTCCAGTTGCTTGGCCCTAGGAGTGAGAGACCGTGGGTCTATATATGGGCATTTTGACCGTGGAAGGTGGGAGCTCCACAGTCCTAAAAAAATTTCTGAACTCATATGGACTGGATGTGGTTATTGATCAATTATAGTTTTTATTTTTTGTTCATTCAGGTTTTTTGATTTTTGAAGTTTAATTTATAGTATGTTAAGTAGATCTGTGCTTGTCGAGTTTTGTTTATGGTTTAGTTTCTTTTTTCTGAGCTATTTTAATTTATTCTTTAGGTTTGTATTGTGTTTTGAATTTATTTTTACTACAGGGAGATTAGATATTAGTGTCATTGGTTCCATGTGTGTGGATTGTAACATATATTGCTATCCCCCTCAGTTATGCACTATTCATCCTCCACTCTTCATGCCCTCCACCCTTTCTTTTCCCTCCCATTGCTTTTCTCTGTTTACCAATGCTGTAGGGCTTTGGGAATTGCTTGTAGGAAGTTGTGGAGGGGCAGAAGATATGAACAGCAGAGGATGGATGAGGGGGGTGCTTGCATCAGAGTGGTTAAGTCTAGAAGACGCCCTGGGGTGAAATGGAGTGCTGAATGTGGGCCTTCCTGTTTGGTCTCTATATCCAAGGGCACCACCTCTGTAAATAGTGGGCAAGTGGTTGGGGCATCCCAGGAGTTCTATCCAACCTGGGTGGTGTTATGCAATGCCAGGTCCATTGTGAACAAGACTACCATTGTAGCAGACTTGGTGGGTACAGCGGACCTGACTTGCATCACCAAAAGCTGGCTGGATAGTAAGGCTGGCCCCGTTCTTGAGGCAGCAATTCCAGCTGGGTATTCGGAGATACACCGCCCGAGATTGGATCATGGGGAGGGGGGGTTTTGGTCTGTTTCAGGACCGAATTGGATCTCCCTAGTGTCCCAGTTGAGGAGACCAGATCTTTTGAATGTGTCATAGTGGCAGGTGGGGGCTATAGGATGGCACTCATTTATCATCCACCTGGTGATGAGAAGCTATTCCTTAAGGAAGTGGTGGACTTCGTCGTTGACCTGGTATTTGAGTTGCCCAGGTTGATGGTGCTGGGTGACTTTAATGCCTGGATCGATGGTGAACTCTCGCAATTTGGACAGCACTTCCTCTAATTGATGTGTTCATTGAGCCTCTCACAGTGGTTACCGCTGCCACTCATAAACATGGCCATTCCCTGGATCTGGTCTTCCTGCTGGGGATGGAGGCCTTCGATATGGGGGTGGAACCTGCCGGATGGTCTGACCATCACACTGTGAGATTCATTTTCTGCACCCCTCTACATAGGCCAACCCCTGTGGAGATGGTCAAGTACCGCCCTTTACAGGATGTGACTCCCGATGACCTAACTGTGGTACTTGATCTATCAGAATTTCCTGAGATGAGCTTGAATCCTGAAGTTTTGGTTCTGGCCTATAATAAGGCCATTACCACTGCATTGGAATCTATTGCTCCCACCTGTTTGCATCCTCTCTCCCTTCGCCCTCGGACCCCATGGTTTGATGGGGATCTGAGGGAGATGCAGTGACTAGGACGCAGGTTGGAGAGGTGCTGGCAGAAAACCAACTTAGATGCCTACCATCTTAGACACCTAGAGCATTATAAACTCTATTAGTCAGCAATTACTCATATGACGGCAGTATTTCTGTCTGGAGAAATTGCTGCTGCACAGAGCTTACCAGCCCAGCCCAGCTCTTTCGAACTGTAGACAGGCTGTGCAACCTAGCATGTCTGCAGGTTCGTCAGGCCTTTTCACTAATGCAGTATGAGGAGCTTGCTCAGTTCTTTGCAGATAAGGTGGCTGACATCAGGGCCAAGACCCGCACCGCACTCTCTGTGGGAGTTGCAGTGGACTGGCCTTCGGTTACAAGCCCCACATTTTCCTGGACTTCCTTCGAAAGGCCGGAAATCGAAGATGTTATAAGGATTATCCAGGGTATGCACACCACATACTGTAGTTTAGATCCGGACCCCACTGCCCTGATTATGGGCGGTGGGGAGGTTATCGTCCCAGTTCTAGCTAGGATAGTCTGGTGCTCCTTAGACTCTGATGAATATTCCTGCTCCCTGAAGGAAGTGGTGGTGACACCAGTGTTGGAAAAGGCTTCTCTGGACCCAGACTCCCTAGCTAACTACAGACCGATCTCGAACCTCCCCTTTGTGGGGAAGGTAATTGAGAAAGTCATGGCAGCCCAGTTAGATAACCATCTGTCCATCCATAACATCTACAACCCTCTTCAATCAGGTTTTTGAAAGAGGCATAGCACTGAGACTGCGCTGGTTCGGGTGCTCAATGATCTCCTGATGGTGAGAGACCAGAAAAAACAGTCCATTTTGGTCCTGTTGGATTTGTCAGCAGCATTTAACACCATAGACCATGGGGTGTTGCCGAGATGCATCTGTGGGCTGATGGGTTTGGTTCACAGATGGTTTACCTTCTTCCTCACAGGTAGAACTCAGAGGGTGGTATTGGGGGTATTCTGCTCCGATCCTGTTTCTCTGTCCTATGGGGTGCCTCAGGGCTCTGTGCTGTCCCCCATGTTGTTTGTGGTGTACATGCTTCCCCTCGGAGACATTATAAGATGATATGGGCTGGAGTTTCATTGCTATGCCGATGATACCCAGCTCTACAGGTATCTGTCTTTTGCACCTGACCAGAATAGAGCACGCTCAGTGTTTAACAACTGTGTTGGTGAGATCCAGGGTTGGATGAGGTCCAGCTGGTTGAAGTTGAATTCTGGGAAGACGGAGGTGATGGTTGTGGATCCTGGCTGCCGGATTGAGGGGTGGGGAGCAAACCAAACCTCAGGTTTATTCTTGGGGGATTTTGAATTCCCTACCTCTGAATGACCTAGGGGTGATCCTTGATGATCGGCTGACATTGCATGCATAGGTGTCAGCGGTTGTTAAGGTATCCTTTTACCATCTAAGGAACATCGCTAGGACCTTGTTCCATCTAGTAACCTCCCCACGCTGATCCACGCCTTTGTGACCTTACCTTTGGGCTACTGTAACTCCCTTTACTTTGGGCTTCCTGGGGTTGATATCCACCGCTTGCAGCTAGTGCAGAACTCAGCGGCCTGGTTGTTAATGGAAACCCCTCATTCCTCCCATATTACACTAGTGCTGCGGGATCTGCACTGGCTGCCGGTTCAGAGGCAGATCACCTTTAAAGTCGAATTACTGACATATAAAGCCCTACACGGTCTGGGCCCTGACTACCTGAAAGATCTTCTGGTTCCTTACCTTCCGGAGTGACCGCTCTGCTCAGCCAATGAGGGGCTGCTAGAGATTCTGAGGGTAGTTTTAAAATCCTCCGGCACCTGAGCTTTTATGTTTGTGGCACCGACCCTCTAGAATTCTCTACCCCATTGGATTAGGGAGAGCATGACGGTGGGGGGTTTTAAACCAGGATTAAAATCCTTTCTATGAAAAAAGGCTTTTGGAGATGATATAGACTGAGGCTGAGTATTTTAATCTTGATTTTAATGTTTTTATGATGTTTTAATATGCTGTTATTTTATTGTTATGCGCTTTGATTTTAGAAAGGCACAGTATAAATAAAGATTATTATTATTATAAACCAGGGCAGAATCCAATTGTATATTTTCCCTGCTGTGGAGTGGTCTGTCTGTACTCCAACTCTGCAGTTACAACCACATTTACAGGATACATAGCATCATTCTGCCTTTTCTGTGCATATTTTCACATGACAAAGGTTCTAAATGTCACTCCATACTGCCAGATTTTGAACCTTTAAACAGAAATGCCAGAATAGTACCTTGAGCCCCCCCAAGCCTAGGGTGGCTTACCAATGGGGACAATAGTGTTTGTGGAGTCTTCTTCAAGGCCACAAAGTCAGGTGATTCTGGGGAAGCCATTCTCTCGCTGCTGCCCGCATGTTCTGGGTTTTCTTTTTTTTTGTTTCCCCTCATATATCTGAAATTTCTTTATTCCGTCTTACCGACTTCAACATTGCAGCTACTCTACCCATGTTTCAAAAAACATAACTACCACAAAAGGGGAACAGAGCAATACATAAATAGAAGAAACAAATTATGGCTCACAAATTCACCGTGGAGAAGGGGAACAAAGGCTGGAAAGAGAAAAGCATTTTGTCCACATCATTCAGGTGCTGGGTGTCTCCAAGTCTGGTGTGTCCGCCATTGTCTTCACCCAGTCATATTGGAATGGTCAGTGTGATGACAACAGACAGGGGAGACATGATAGAAATGCTTAAGTACCTCAAGGGAATCAACAAAGTCCAGGAGGGTAGCATCTTTCCGAAAAAGAGATGTGTAAGAACAAGGGGGCACAATTTAAAGATAGAGAGGGGACGGCTCAGGGGTAATGTGAGGAATTTTCACAGAGAGAGTGGTGGATACATGGAACAGCCTTCCTGAGGAGGTCGTTGGGTCTAAAACAGTGGGGGAATTCAAACATGCATGGGACAGACACAAGGCAATTATAGTTGGGGGTTGCAGGAAGTAGGCTGTCAGTTAACTAGATTCTGCAGCTTATCCAGTAGGTAGGGAGATGGGCAGACTGGGTGGGCCAAGTGATCCTTATCTGCTGTCAAAGTCTATGTTTCTATGTCTCTATGTTTCATCACTGGTGCCACATATAACTCAGACCATTGGGAAACTCCTTAAAAGATTAGGCATGCTCTATAGGCAAGTATTCTGCGATTCTGGGGTTGCAGAATTTTCTGCAGAATTTGCATCATGCCGCAGAATATATATAGTGCCGCAGAATTCATTGTTTTTGGTGAATTTTCATTTAAATATACTGTTTTTCCATAGTGTCAGGCTTTTTTCCCATCTTGTTTATCCCGAAGCTCCTCATCTATGCTCAGCATATGATGTAATCAATGACATCACATCATATTTAGCCAATGGGTGGACTGCATTCTACCAGAGAAATAATAAATCATGCCACAGAAATCAGAGAATGCTGCCGCAGAAAGCAAGAAACCCTGCCACAGAAATCAGAAAACTCTGCTGCAGAGTACAGGGGCCCTGTCTAAAGGATTAATGTATGTCTTACTATTGAAATTAGTTCAATACTAACTCACAGTTTATTACTATCTGTTTTAGAATATGGGTCTATAATATTTTTTCTTCAGAAAAAAAATGCTCTAAAAACTAAGATTCACCTTTAATAATATCATCCATTTTGTTACTTGTCTCCCGTGTGTGGTGCATCATTGCACACTTTATGAGACATTTAATTATCATTGTTGGACTGTATTTCTTATAAATCACTTATCGTTTTGCACAAGATCTATTTTGAACTTTTATTTGACAATTTAGTTGGCTTATTTCCTTCATAGGCTAGTAATGTTAACACAAGATCTCATTGTAAAAATGTGTTTCAAATCCCATGCTTTCACAAAACTTTTGCCAGACACACTATAAATTATCAGGCAGTAAAACTGTATACTGGACTTCCAAGTTGTATAGTTAATGCATCCAGTGTTTCCATATTTAAGAGGCATTTAAAAAATTATCTTATGTCAAGGTCTGAATGTAACTGTTTTAACTGATTTTATCTTCCTCAATATTTTTTGTGTTCTTATTTGTAATAATTGTTTTGTAAAAACTTGTTTTGTTACACTTAACTGGACGTCTGTGAAAATCTGCATTTATTTGCTCACAGGCCTTTCCAGTAGAAAATAAAAACAAAATGAAATTAATTAGTGTGTGTCCAAATTATACATTCCAATTTCTAAAGGAGGCAGGGGCCTTCTTAAAGCAGCAGTGCAATGAAAATGGACTAAAATTTCACCCCACCTTTTCTCTTCCAAATCAGTGCCAAAGATCTTCCAGTTTATTTTGGTGGTGCAAATTTCAGTTTCTGTCATCATTTATAATTTTTATGAAAGTACTAAAATAATAATTTCTCAAGAAAAAAGTTAGCTGCTTAATTTTTACATAGAAATAATACTGAGGACCTGCAGAGGGTAAGAATCCAGACATAAAATGCAAATGTATAGTACAACACAAAGGAATCATCCAGAAAACCCAGATCAACCGTTCTGCCAATATTTTTCATAACCGCAGCAGAAAGTAGCCTTTTGGAATAACTTTTTTCACTGCACTGCTACTTTAAGATTGCCTACACATATTGATCCAAAACTGTGGGACTACAGGTATATTTATTGACATCCCAGGGCCAAAATGTAGTCAGACTCCTGCATCATAAAAATAACAAACATATGATTACTTGCATTACAAAATTGGGGAACCCTCTCAGGAGAGGAGCATCTCTGGATGAAATTCCACCAGTAAACATGGAACAACAGGCATCAGAATTTACAGTCCAGCAAAAGAAAGATTTTAAAGAGAAAGACTGAAAAATGTATATCTTGATTTTGTTCAAAGTTCTCAGAGTTGATGACAAATTGGCTATGCTGAATGTTTTCATATTTTGAACATTTCAAACAATGAAAAAGCCCAGAAACACTGCTGGGGGCTCACATGATTTTACAAACCCAATTATCAGTCAAATGGTCCAGGTAAGCCACCAGAGGCCTCAAATTCTAACACAGGGTAGATACCCTATCCTTATTGCAGTCAACTATGCAGAAGATGCATAACATCATAGACCTGATACATTCTAAATTTGACTCTTTCATTGACTCCAGTTGGTCAAGCAGCAGGTGGAGATCCACAGCATGGAGGCCATAGAGGCAATAAATGTATACAGGACATTAAGTGTGTCACTAGGCCTGGTTAAATAAAATCAGTTGCTAGTATCCCACCTTGAACACTTGGACAATTTACTATAAGAAGAAAATTTCTGTTTGAATGGACTCACTGAGGAATTTGGGGAGATCATCTCCATCTAATACAATTTTGCCCTGGTTGGAGGAAGTGGTTACATTACACTTTGACTCAGTAATGACTGGGTTTAAGAATCAACGCCTTGCATGCTGTTACTTAAACTTGAGTCAGTACTCCATCATGTTTAAAGCTGTCAAGCAAGTGAAAGACATTAAGGTCAATGGCATCAGGATTTTAATGTTCCCAAACTAAAGTTGCACCCCACTTCAAAGACAAAAAAGTTTAGATGGTGGAAAATGAAAACTCACAATTCAATATCACATTAAATGTAATCTATCCTGCAAAACCGAGGGTACAGTATAGAAGCCAGGTATTCTTCTTCACTAATTGAAAGACTTGGACAAATTGGTAGATAAACAAAAATCACGAAATTCAGAACCTGTATATACTTTAACAACTAAAATAATCTCCAGTATTGACAGAGATAATATAACTGTAATAGAAATATAATTTGAAACTAATACATTTCTTAAACCGTGCATCAAACAAACATGGTTTAATGGCAACTGTAGGGCTGCAAAATAGGAAATATACAGATTAGTGAGATATACTAAAAAACATAGGACGAGAGAAAATCTTAGTATTTTAAATCAGAGTAGGAAGCTTATAAACATTTCCTGAAAAAGAGAAAGAGAAGTTTTGAACAAACATGTGGAACAAATTTAAAAAGGCAGTTTTGGACAAGGCACCAAAATATTCTGGATGCTGATAAGTCTGGGCTGCAGTCAATATTCCTTGAGAACTGAAAAGTCTGGGCTGCAGTCACTATTCCTTGAGAACTGATGCCTATATTATGCCTCAGTCTTGAGAGGCTCATTTTAAGACTGTATATTTCTCTTCGACAGAAGAACAAAGGCATGCAATCCTTGTCGAGTTGAGTACCCTCTTATGATTTTACATATCTCCTAAGTCAGCCAATATTTCTCCTGGATATATTATATAAGCATTTCTTTCGATTATGGCCAAAAAGCCACCTTATGGCCCCAGGACCATATCAAATTTTAAGAGATATTTATAAAGCATTCCCAGACTAGTGGATTCCTATTATTGTTGTCATATTGAATGGGTTTGTTCATGGTGAAGATTTGCCCACTAGCTAAAAGGGGGGCAGTATTATATATCCTATTTATAAAAGGGGCCAAGTGACTGATTCCAGAATTTATATGTCCATTTGTCTTCTAGATGCATCACAAAATATATTTTGTGAAATTATATTACAAAAACTACTGGACTGAATCCAAGAAAACCACAAATGGATGAGTCACAGAATAGCTTTAGACATGTAGGCCCAGATATTCAAACTGCACTCAAAATGAGCGCAACAGCAGGAGCAAGCACAAACCAGTTGCGTGAATGCACAATAGGTGCGATATTCAAACATGGAGCAGAACAAATTACGCAAGCAACCAACATCTGAATATCGCACATACTGCGCCATCGTGCAACCAGGAAGGAGAAGCTGAGCCAAAATGTTGTACTATGGCGCAACCAGGGCAGCCCAGCTGAGCACTCCAGAGCTGCCATAGCGCAAGCAGAGCCCTCCCCCCAGAGCAATGGAACTGCACATCCAGGGAGGCAGGCTGGGGTCCACTGCCAGCCATGCCACACATGGGCACAGGACCACACTGCAGAACCCAAACCACACCTGCACACCCCAAGCACAGCATCACTGGGGTTGGGACGGATGATCTACTTGCCCATGGGGACAAGCCAACAAAGCATAGCAGAGCCATGACACCCCAGCACAACCATTGGCAGGCTGAGAGTGCCACACACAGGGGGTTGACAACCACAGTGCACATCAGCCCCCGGTACGCACAGCACACCCTGCACTGTGACCCCAAGACACCACCTATGTGCAGTGACTGGCACTGCAGGAAACCATGCATCACCCCCAGCACACCTCAACCCCGTGCAGCACAGAAGCCTACAAGCCAGACACACCCTGTGCACCCAGCAGTGGGTGGCAGCAGGCCAGCAAGACCAACCAGAAAGTCACTGCCATGCTGGAGATACCTCCCCATGCACACACACACACACACACACACACACACACACACACATACCCAGGACCATACCAGCCCAGATGGCATGTACACCCTGCAACTGAGCACCCATAGGCAGCTGCAATAACAGACCAACACATTATTCAGATAAAATATAAATGTATATTGACATGACCAACAGGAACAAGAACAATAACAACTATTTACAAGGGGGGGATGGGTACAAGGTAGGGGTGGTCAAGGGGTAGGGATGACAAACTTGGAGAGGGAAGGCAGGGTGGTAGGGATGGGAGAAGTGGGAAGGGAAGATAACTTATGGGCCAGCCGGCCGCCCGTCCTCTGGCTGCTGTCGGCCAGTCCCATGCCGCCTCCTCTGCAGTCCATGGCGGTGTATTGAATGGAGGATGGCCTGGTCATCAGTCACCAACTGTCTGAGGGCCCGGACATCTCCTGCAATGCACTGGAGAACCTCGAGGCCTAGGAAAATGGGAACACAGTCAATGGCTGTGACTGACCACAACTCTGAACACCACCCAACCTGCAAGCCATATAGCCCAATGTCCCACACCTGTGATGGCATGCACCCACCCACAGTGAACATGCACATGGCCATCACAAACAGGTGGCACCAGCTATGCGCACCACTGCCCACACACACTGCCCATGTCCATCACAGTACAAACAAGACTGGCAAGTGACGTGGCAACTGGTGCGATGCCAGTTACACAGCTATATGCCCAGTGCATGCATGGACCACCAGTGACACATACACAGATGTGCTGTGAAACTGGACAGTGATGCATGTCACCTGTGTCGTGCCTACAGACATAGATACATAGACAGTGTTGGCAGATAAGGGCCTATGGCCAACCCAGTCTGTCCATTTGAGCCTGTAAGTTCACTTTGTTTACCTAGATGTCTGTTGCCCCTTACCCCTGACCTCCAGATTTCCGTTATGTCTATCCCGTGCATTCTGAAATCCCATGATTGTTTCAGCCCCCACCACTTCCTCTGGCAGGGTGTTCCACTTCTCCACCACCCGTTCTGTGAAGACAGTCCTTCTCATGTGAATCGTCCTCCCTCCAACTGCATCCCATGCCCTGTAGTCCTGGAACATCTTTTTCACTTCAAAACAGTGTTTTCCTGCACCCTGTTCCACCCTGTAAGATACTTGTATGTCTCTATCATATCCCCTCTCTCCCTCCTCTCCTCCAGGAGTACATGTTCAGTTCCTTCAACCTGTCTCCATAGGACTTGTGATTGCAGCCATGCACCATCTTTGTTGCCCTCCTCTGAACCTTCTCTGCCCACTCTACGTCCTTACGTAGGGATGGTCTCCAGAAATGTACACTGTATTCCAGGTGGGGCCTCACTAATGTCCTGTATAGTGGAATTATGACCTCCCCTTTCCTGCATGGTTGTATTGTGCAGGGCTACTGGTCCCCCACCCAGCATGCAATAGCATCGATGAAGTCATGATACTCACACTGCTTAAGCAGCTCTGTCTGCTGCTGTTGCTGCTGCTGCTGTTGGGGTGCAACCCCTGCTGGCACCGGGTCCCTGGCATGACCCTCATCAACTGGTGCTCTCATTCTCACATCCCGGCCTGTGGGAGACATATGTTGAGACAAACATCAGTGTGACTCAAAAGCAGAGTGCCCCCTGCCCCAGTGAGAGTGTCTGCCCACACAGCCATACCCATTCATCTCACAGCTGCACACACTGACACAGCCAACCGTGGCCAAGCCATCACCTATGCACAGCCACCAAGACACACACACACTCCTACAGATAATACAGGTGCATAGATGGTACACCCACCTGGCCTAGGCACCACGCCCCACCTGGCACATGATCGCAGCCTCGCAAGCACGTCCGGCTCCCTCCGGCGGAGGTCACTGTACTGGTGCCGGCACTGCTCAGCAGACCGGCACTGTCCAGTGCCCCCCACCAGGTCAGTGGCCACCTGCTGCCACACTCGGGTTCTTGCAATGGTGAGGTGTGCCTCACCATAGAGTGCCTCATAGTGGGGCTTTACTAGGGCCACCAGGTTGGCCACTTCAAGTTGGCTCCAACACACAGCCCTCCTCCTAGCCATGTTAGCAGCTTTACAGCAGGCAATATGGCACCCCACTGCGCCGTAACCCCACGTGGAGATGTTGCGCAATAGACCACCACAGGCTCCAATCATGCTGTTTGAACAGCGCCATCACTTCACATAGTGCTGTCACCAGACAGTGCAATAGGGACGTACACATGGCATGCAGACAGTGCCAGGGGGCAAAGGGCATACACAAGGTCATGCGCAATGACGCAAGGCTACGCACAGTGCCATCGGACGTATAGGCATCCTGCGCGACCGACCAGCTGTGTACCAGTGCCACAGTGGACTATTGCGCAGTAGTGCCACAGCGCCATATAGTGCCCAGTGCTGTAGCGCCACTGGCACAATGGTGGCCATGGCCTGAATTGCTGATCACGCTCAGCACGTCAGCAGCATGATAGACGCATGCGTAAGCTATCTGGGCATGCGCAATGCAGTGTACCACACAGGCCCAGATCTGCGCCATTGGCTCAGCCGACTCTTCCGAATTGCGCAAAGCGCAGATTAGCAATATTCAGCCGACACATGCAAATCATCTGATCAGCCATTCAAGGGTGCAGTGGCACGATTTGCATGTCATTAAAGTTGCTCCACTCCTAATTTGCTTGTGTTGCGCTATAAATGTGCGACATTGGGCTGCGCTGGCCAGATTCGGTTACTGCAGGTGAGAGGTGAGTTGCAGGCTGTGTGATGTTCAGGACAATGCTCATGGGGAAATGCTGTAGACTGCACAGTGACAGGTGTCCACTTCCCCCCATACAGATCGCCATGACCGAGCAGAGCCAAGGTGAGGGTGAGGACGGTGGGCGTAGGAGGAGGCCCAACTTCACCACAGCAGAGACGGAGGCCCTCTTCCAGGCCTACCTGGATGATGAGCCAATATTGAGTGGACAGAGGGGCACCCCTCAGTCCCGTGCGGCTGCATGGTAGGGGGTAGCTCGGTCCATTAACCTGCACGGAAGCCACCAGCGCTCCGTGCAGGAATGCAAGAAAAAGATGGGGACAGACCGCAGGAGATTGAAAGAGAAGGTGGCAGCCTTGAGGGCAGCACGTGCTGGCACAGGCGGGGGCCCACCAGTGGTGTTGCAGCTGACCCTAACTGAGGAGACACTGGTCGCAGCCATGCAGCCGAGCGCCATTGAGGGCGTACCAGGTGGAGGATTCCAGACAGGTGGAAACCCATCACTGCACGGTATGACATGGTGGTGGTGTTTGGGGGGGGCAGTTGTTCACATGCACTCACATGTACTCTCTTTCTGTTACAGATCCTGTTCGTCTTCAGGAGATGGTGGTGGTGGGTCCAGACAATGATGCTGACCTGCTGGACAAGGAGGAGGGTCCATCGACCTCCACCACCAGCCAGCAGGCACTTCAGCAGCATGCACACTGGGCCGCAAACTCTGGTGTCAGTGATACGGGTGTGGGGGGTGCACAGCCTGTGTCTCAGCAGTCTGGCATGCAAGCATGCCAGCACGCTGTGACCATGGCAGTAGCACGTACCTGCACCATAGATGATAGAAGGCCTGCAATGGGCAGTCATGGTTGTGTGTCCCATGACGGACACACGGCAGGCCAGCATGTGCCCCAGGGCCTGTCTGGTTCCAACTTGTCTACCAGCATGCTGGCATGGTCCCAGGCTGTGCCTGTCAGCACCGGTGGGGCAGCACCGGTGTCTGTACAGGTGTCTGGCACTGTTGCCAGCACAGCGGTGGAACAAGTGGACCTGGGGGCACAGCGGTTGGAGGGGCAGCAGCAGCAGTCACCCACCAGGTCTGGGGGTACAGTGTCAAGCAGTGGCACATGTCCTCTGCCCTTTTATCTGCCCATTCCTGGTCCTGGCGAACAGCGCCCACCCTCAAGGGGTGTTGTGCATCAGGACCGTCCACACCCTGGGGGTCAGGATGCCATTGGGGCACAGTACCCATTGGACTAGCACACCCGCCTGCTGCAGGAATCAGTACAGCTGCAGAGGCGGGTTGCAAGGTCCGTGGAGGCACTGTCTGAGTCTGTGGAGCGGCACAGCAGGGAGTGTGCTCTGGACCGAGCCGAGCTGGTCCGTATGCAGACGGATGTGACCACTGCCATTGACAGGCTGACCCAGGCAGTGGTCTCTGTCATGGATGCATTGGGCACACAGTCACATGCCCCTATACCGCACACCCCACACAGTGCACTCTCCACTCCCCATTCCCGGTGTCATGCGACTCCAGGCCTGCTGATGCTGGGTTCTGCTGTGGGCATCCCGAGCACCCCTGGTGCAGGTTTGTTCAGCATGCTGCAGACCCCTGTGCGGGCAAGGTCGCGTTCATGCAGTGGGGCCCCCGGTGGTGCAACAGTGCCACCTCATGTGGCCCCTGCTCAGCCTGCCCATGCTGTTGGGTCATGGCGGGGCAGCCCACGCATCCGTGGTGGCCATGGGACAGTGCTACATGATTGAGCTGTCTCCCAGTGCGGGCCCTGTCTGGTGCTGCCATGTGTGCAATGTGTGTCATGGTGGGCAGTGCACTGCTGGGTGCTCTGCTCACCATGAAGACACATGGACAGCCTGCACACCCTCCCAACCACTGTCCACAAGTGCGTCTGCATGATGATGCCTGCATTGCACTGTACACCAAGGTGCAAGGGTGCCCAGGTTCTGACACACGTACTTGGACAGTATGGGTGGTGGGGGTGGTCAGTGGTGCTGTGTGTTAGCAATATCGGTTCTGCAGTGCTGTGCATCTGCCCATGTATGCTCTGTGCCTGGTGTGTGTGTGTCCATAGAGTGCTCACCTCCCTGATGGTGTGTTTGTATGCTTGGACCGTTCCCTTCCCCTGACCGTCATGCACCCCTGGTGTGTTCCCTTGTGTGCCTGTGGTTTGCGCATGGACAGTTTTGCTTGCACATGTCCCCTTGACTTACCTGTGTTGTGCGTAGTGCTCTTCTGTGATGGTGTCCCAGTGCAGCTGGGCCTGCCGGATCAGTCGGGGGTCCCTCCATCCTAGGGGGGGCTGCTTGTCACCATCATCACTGGCGCCACTGGAGTTCCCATCACTGTCCCCCTGTTCGACCTGTATGGCTATCCCATGGTCTTTGGCCATGTTGTGCAGGATGCAACAGGCCAGGAATATCCCACAGGCCTTTTGGGAGCTGTACTGTAGGGCACCGCCGGAGGTGTCTAGGTATTGGAAGCGTGCTTTGAGCAGCCCAAACACCCGCTCTACGATGTTGCATGTTGTGGCATGTGTCTCATTATAGCATAGCTGCGCTGGGGTCATGGGGCGCCGCTACGGTGTGAGCAGCCAGGGATGGAGTGGGTATCTGCAGTCACCTGTGTGGAGATAGTGGAGATCAGTGTCATGTTCAGGTTCATATTGGCCATCTCCCTGTGTGCCACTACCATGGCACCTGTGGCATTCCCACCCTTGCCCAGAGTTTGCATTCCATACGTGTACTCACCCACTAGATGTCCTGTGGGGATGTCCCCACTCTCGAATCGATGGCACAGTGCAGACTGATGCCATATGAAGGCATCATGTGCTCCACCAGGGTGTGTGGCACAGACATTGATCATGCACCCAGTGGCATCGCACACCACCTGGCAGTTGACGCTGGGGAATCCCTTTTGGTTGCGATATGCGTGGCCATCGGGGCCAGGTGGCATGCGGATGGCCACATGGGTGCAGTCTATAGCCCCTAGCATGCCAGGCATACGTGCTACCCTGTGGAACTCCTTCATGTTTGCTATACGCTCTGCCACGGTGCTGGGGAAATGGATGTACTCTGCAGCATGTGGCAGCAGTGCGCTGAGGAATTGGGTGAGGATGCGTGATGTGGCCGACTGTGTGATGCATGTGGTGTCCCCTGTCGGCCTCTGGAAGGTGCCCGTGGTGAGCAGGCACATGCAGGCTGTCACCTTGGTCTCCACCGACAGAGCGTGACTCCGTCATGAGGGTGCCTGCATCACATCACTGCACAGCTCACAGAGCCATCTCAGTATTGCCCTGTTCAGGTGGTACTGGCCCACCATCTCTGCATCTGTGTACAGCTCAAAACTGAGCGGCACGGTACCACCTGTTGAGCATCACCGACGGGCCCTTCCACGCCATGTCGCCCGCAGCAGCATTCTCACCCCCTCATTACAGCTTCCATGTGGAAACTGGCACTGTCCATCTCCCTGGCTTCTGACCCCCCTGGCTGGTGTTGCAGTGTTACCCCCACTGTCCTGACTGCTAGTTCCACTGCACCAGGCACCCCCTGCTGGCCTCTACAGACTATGGGACACACTTTCCTTGCTTGCCCTTTGCTGTCTGTCTGTCTGTCTCTCTCTCTCTCTCTCTCTCTCTCCCCCACTGGGCTTTTGGTAGTGTTCTTGTGCCGCTTCCTTGAGCCTTTTTATTTTGGCTCATTTCTGCTAGTGTGCAACTTCCGGCTGCGCCGCTGTTGCACATTGCACAAGTCTTTGAATATTGCATTGTGCTCTTTATGCATGGATCTTCCCCCTTCGGTTGTGCATGCCTTCATTTTCATTGCACTGTTGCTCAGCATGTTTTCGGGAGCGCAACTGCCTCCTTCTGAATATCGCAGAATGGCGCATTTTTGGACTTGCGCATGCGCAACCCTGTTGTGCATGGCGCAACCCTTTTGAATATCTGGGCCATAGTGTCAGTGGCTCAGTAGGTAGCACACTCACCTCTGAGGCTGGGAGATCAGAGGGCTATGGGTTCAGTTCTCACATCTGGCACTTGTGTTAATATCCCAGTACTGACACTGTAATGCGGAACGAGAGGGGTGCTGCACTTTTGAGGTGCCATCTTTCAGATGAGACATTAAACTGGGATCCCATCTGCCTGGATTGGTGGTAGTTCAGGTGGATGTTAAAGATCCCATGGCACTTATCGAAAAGAGTAGGAGAATTTTTTATTAACAAAACTTCAAAACAAAATAAATAAAAAACAGTGTTAATTCACGCTTTTTACAAAAAATTATATACAAGAAAACAAGAAAAACTGAGAGAGAAAAACGAGAGAAAAAAATCCATAACAAAAAGAAAAATAAAACAATACAAAAAGAACACAAGAAAATTCAGTATTACATAATACTGAGAAAAGGAAACACTCTAAGGAACTGAAAAAGAAAATAAAAAGTCTGAGAAAACATTAATGCATGTAACAGGAACATCATTATCTGTTACCCATGTTAAATTCCTCCAGTTCATCCTCAGAATAGTATGATTATATAGTTCAGCTTCATATTTGTAAATAGAAGATAGTTCTGAATTAATTTTCTGCAAAAGTTCAACTTAAGAGAGGTCCTTCTGCTGTAAAGTAAAAAGGCACCTACTTTGCCAAATAAACCACTTATATACTGCAAAAAGGACATGCAGTGTACCAGTATTCCATTTACTCCAATCTGGAAGATATGAACCATAAATCAGAATTTCATAAGTGACTTTTTCAAGTGCAGGTTCTTTCCAGACATTGGCAATGCAGCGCCAAAACATAGTAATATATGGACATAAAAAGTATACATGTTGCATAGTTTCGAGTACTTGAGAGCAACCCGGATGAGAACAATTTTGTTCTTGTAACTCTTTATGGTATTGATTACCTTTAACATTAAGCTTCTCGTGACCACATAACCAAGTAACATCCTGTAGTTTAGGGGGAATACACTTACTAAATCATTAAGCGCTGCAATGATGAGAGCTGTGTATCAGGACATTTTGGAAATGTAATACGTTCAGAAAAATGGGAATCAAGTACTGACTGGTATATAAATTTCTTATGTTTAGAAAGTAACCAGTCACTTGGTTTTTGCACTGTCTTAGTTTAATAAAAATTTCACTCTGATAGAGACTCACAATGGCTGTAGTGCTAATATGGCCCAGATGACCATCCACCCATTCTTGATACCAGTTTTCTGCTGCATGCTGAAAGAGACCCATCCATAATGTAAGGAGATGTTTCAATAACGGTGGAAAATCAGAACAAAAAAATTGACAATAAAAAAACAATAAAGGGTTTATCATATTTAAACCTCCCCTAGATACTGGCAAATATAGAATATTACATTTTATGGGATTGAGGCAGCTACTCCAAACAGCCTGGAAAAAAATACTAAATATTGCTTAGGTGGGGGAAAAATATTACTTAAAAATAAAAAAAGAGGTAGTAAATACGTCTGTATCATGTAAATACGCTTAAATTTAGTAAACTGCCATTTATTCCAATTCTGCACCATAATTCTGCATTTTTCAAGTTGTATATCTCAGTTAAAGACTGCCGGAGTTGGGAAACCAAAAACAATACCCAAAATATATATGGGGTTTATCGTAAATCTTATATCAAGGACATGATACTGGGCAAGGGAATCTCCACCTAATTTATACTCAAGACATTTATTTTTATTTAAAGAAGTACCAGAAAGGGAGCCAAAGAATTCACATATTCCAACTACAGTCTGCACTAAAGAAACAGTAGGAGTGCAGATACAGATATCATCTGCATAAGCAAGAGCTGAAGAAGGAATTACCACACCTGAAACTGTGATGGGAGGTATCAGCTTATTCAAAGTGTGTAACAACGGATCTATACTAAAAACATATAATAAAGGGCCTGCCTGACTCCCCTTTTTACCGGAAGCATGGGCCTCAGGTGTCCATTAACCAGAGGGGACACTGTAGCAGACTTATAAAGTTTTCATAACCAAAAGATATAAATAAAAGGGATACCATAGAGCTGCAAAGTAAGCCATAATAAAATCATGATTTACGGAATCAAAAGCTTCCTTTTGATCTAATGACGAGACAAATCTTGATAAATCAGCTGTATGGGATCTATCAAAAAGTTCTTGCAAAAAAAGCAACTGACCAATTATGGATCAGTTTGGGATTGCACAAGACTGCAGGAGATATTAAATGTTGGGATACAGTCTAAAGAAGAGTATTCAGAATTTTCATTAACATTTTCAGATCAACATTTAATAAGCTAATTGGCCTCCAATTTGAAAGGATTTTCTTATCACTTTTCTTATGTAGGAAAACTAAAACACCTCCCATCACTTAAAGAGGGAATTCAGAATTCATCAACAGGTCATTATAAACATCAACAAGTTCCTGTGATAATATAGTGCTTATTATTTTATAAAATTCGGAAGTCAAACCATCTTTACGTGGTGCTTTATTATTTGAAAGGGAATGAATGGCAGTAAGTACTTCTTGAGGTGTGAGAGGACTCACTAAGCTGGACAGTGTAGATGGGGGACAGTCTGGAACATCTACATTACGTAGATAAGCCTGAGCAGCAACTAAATCAACAGGCTGTTCCTTGAAAAGCGAAGCAGTGTATGATGTCACCTCCGACATCATATCTTGCTGTGTAAACTGACCATCATGCCCTATAATGCTAACAAAAACACTTTTCCCAG
The DNA here is from genome assembly GCA_016271365.2 of Neoceratodus forsteri. Lineage (NCBI taxonomy): Eukaryota > Metazoa > Chordata > Ceratodontiformes > Ceratodontidae > Neoceratodus > Neoceratodus forsteri. The sequence goes on from CM057454.1 coordinate 1,225,340,920, forward strand.
CTCTTTCTTTACTGAAAAGAAATGGGAAATAGTTGTGAAATTTCCCTGTGTACCAAATTTCTGTTGAAATTTTTAAATTTGTGGATTGATGTTTGTGAAAGGGTACCATTTTATCCTTAGTGAATTTTATTTGAGAGGAAAAATCATGTTTAGTGGTTTGGGCCTTAGACATTATTTTCTGCAGTTGTTTTCTAAACTTTTGAATAAGAAAAATAAGTTGTTTCTCACTGAAACTTCCCAAAAAATTTCAGCAGGGAAATAACATCTGCCTTAGTATCTATTCACCATAAAAGAGGGTCATCATACATATCATATAAGGACTTTCTAGCTTGTATAAAATATTGCTGATGTTGCAAAATGTCTTGTTATGCCAACAGCTGAGAGTTAAGTCTCCAGAGGCCCCTACCAAAGGAGAATGCAACCGTGAACCAAACTGTAATGCATAGGGCACAATGGTCAGAGAATTCCACTGGAGTAACCCAAACTGAATTCAATGGCAATGTATTATTAATAAAAAAGAAATCTAACCTGGTAGCCAGGGTACCTTTATGAAAAGTAGGAATGGTGGTGTCATGTAATCGAGCATATGCATCAGTTAAACTCACAGTCTGAACAACCTTGGCCAAGCACGACATATCACAAAATACTTTAGTAGTTTTTACACCCTTGTCCCTATCCTTATTAGATAAACCACTATTAAAATCATCCCCCCAAACAACATGAAAGGAAGTATGCAAATATGGCTGTATAAGTTGAAACAAATCAATCCTAGTTGCTTTTGTTTGTGGTGCATATACATTGACTAATCTAAAACAAACCCCCTGAATTAATACATCCAAAATTAATACCCGGCCTGGGACTAGATCAGTTAACTTCAAAACTTTCACATCAATATTATGAAAAAGTATAGCAACCCCAATACAGGGTTCTAATCCTAATGACCAGTAAGAAACCCCAGTATGCCACCATTTTGAAGCACTGGAAATTTCAGTGACCGTATGTAACCATGTATCTTGTATAAAAAATACATTACAATGTAAGGACTTCAAAAAAGAAAATAACGCAGACCATCGTAGCTTGTTCTTAATGGTATTCACATTCAGTGAACAGAAAGTTAGTAAAGGAGGCATTCAGACAATTAAAAAAAGAAAGGTTCAAGGGGGGCTTACATTTATTTTTTTCCCCTTTCTTAGTACTAGAGTGGATAGACTTAAGCGGGAAAACTGAGAGCTGATCCCCTTCAGATTCCACATCCAAAGCCTTTTCCGAGGTATCAGCCCCAGGCTAGAAGGATTCAGATTCTGCATCAGAAATGTCCTAAGCAAGTATAAGGGCATGGAAATTATTAGTAGTGGGGGTACTAACCAATTTAGGGACTTTTGAGGCTGGCTGTGTATTATAAGACTTATGCCTCGTTTCCCTAGAATGACAAGGTACTTCTTGAGGAAGCTTGGGGGGGGGACATTGACTGTGCATCGAGAAGGGTAGATGTCTGAAGCAGATGGCCACTCATTGAAACCTCAGAGGTGCCTTCCAAAGTGGGGGAAGGATGAGCAGTGGCCAAGGGATCTGAAATAATTGCAGAAGGTTCAGAAAGAGATGGCACAGAAGGAGGGGAAACAGAAGGAGGTGGGGATGTTTTAGTGTGAATGGCTCGTGAACACTTTGCAATAGCGATCAGTAGTCTGTGTTCCTCTGAATCATGTGGATCTGATTGCCAATGGGTTGCCTCAGTATAAGTGGCATAAGAATTACCAATTGCACTACAGAAGGAACAAACTGCTATGTTTTTACATTGTTCACTCATGTGCCCCAGAGAATTGCAAAGCATACAATGCAAACAATCACAGGCACTACTGATGTGACCTGATTGCCCACATCTATAGCAGGATTTGGGCTGACCTGCATAAAAAAGTACCCCCCCCATCCTGCACCAAGAAGACAAAATTTGGAATGTGCTGTAAGCCATCCTCTGAAGAGCGCAGTATCACCGATTCTCCAACCCCCTGTCCAGATGTCCTCAGAATCAAATATTGCTTCAGGGTGTCCCAGTACCATGCATCTCTATTTTAACCAGTAAATGTGGTCTGTAACACCTACTCCCTCATTTCTAAAAAGAACTGTTACTGTTTTATGAGCAGGTTTAGTTAGTGGAATCACATCAAAAGAGGACCATAAAGGAGTTTGTCAAACTTTGTGATAATTATTCCAAAATTTATCTAGACCACTATTTAATTTAAAGCTAATATCAAAAACCTTTTCCCCTAAACATGTATTAAGGCATACATTTCAGTGGATGAAAACTGTAAGCCATCTTTCAGCAATGTTTTTGCTACAAATTTTGTATCTGGGAAAATGTCCATACCACCTTCATAAACAAAATGAACTGCGTTATGCCTCTTGACAGAAAAGTTTGGAGAGAGAAAAAAAAAAGAAGCATAAGAGCATGGGGCAGTTTGCTCTAGGCCAGGTACAGAGCCTGATGAAGGGCCTGTAGGGGCTTCCTCAGTGGTCTGGTCATCTATTTGCTCCTTAGATGATGAAGACACCATCCGAGGGGAATGTTCCTCAGTAGAAGGTAGAACTTTCTGTGGTTTAAGATAAAGTTCTGGGTTCTGCGTCAATGTCAATTCAGAAGGAAGAGCTAAAGGTGAACTTGCAGTGTTCGAAGGTTGGGCCTCCATTGGGTAGTCTGACCAACCATGCTCTGAGGTACTGAGGTAGTTAATTTTGCAGCTGGTTTAGATGGAGCATGCAGTTCATTTTTCATCATACTAACCCCAGGAATAACGACTGGAGAAAAGCCAGAAATCCATCTGCAAGAATCAGGAAGCTGTGCCCAGTCAGCCGAAGTCAGGGTTTTACTTACTGACCATGAAGCATCAGCTTCTTCCACTTCGTCAGCCCGAGAGCATTTCTGCTCAGAAATAGATTTAGCCACACTTTTAACCACCCGCTGTTTAGCAGCAAGACCGTAACTTGTTGTTGGTCAGAGACAGAAGAAGTGTAAACAGTACCTTTAACAGATTTCCCTAGACCAAAAGATTGTGGTGTTGTGTCTGTAGCTCCACTGACTTGTGAGTGTAGTTCTGGATTTCTTGGTGTGGCAGCCTCGCTGTCATTCTGCAAACCCACAGCTGTCACAGATGCCTCTGGTAATACTTCTTCATTCCGCTGCATGTCATGAGTCAAAGACTGCACAGAATGACTTGCAGTCAAATCCATTCTTTCTACTGCAGAAGATTTCAAAAACAGCAGTAACTTCACAACCTTACTCATCTACTGAGTAGAAGCATCCATTAATCCTTCAGATTTTGCATATACGCCCTGCTCCACAGGTGCTTCAAAAAAGATTTCTGATTCCATGTTCTCCGAGGCAAAAGCAGCAATTGGCTCTGTGGCCAGCAGCATGTCTTGTTGCATCAAAGGCTGCTCAGCAACTGAGTCCTCCATGCTGATGGTCAGCAAGTCCCCCTACTGATGAGTCGGGGAATTTTCCCAGTGTCCTGGCCAAATTTCCCTCATTCACTAAAAATACCACCAACAGCTTAATCTGGTTCAAGGCCAGTTGGCATTCATCTGTATTCCCCTCCCCCTGGTCATGCCTGAAAATAGGCAGGATTTGTCTAGTGCACTTACCCAGTCAACAAAAATGAAATAAATAAATAACCTGTCTACCATTTAACACTGTTATGTGTTATCCTATCACATTCATAAATATATTAAAATGGCAAAGCTCTATCACTCTTTGTAGATCTTAAAGCAGCCTTCAATTGTATTAACCATAAACTGTTATAGCAGAAGTTGGGGGAATTAGGTATAGACCCCTTTTTGTTGGGTGTTCTAATTGGATTACATCAAAATACCTGGGTGTAGGTACAATATAATGAAACAAGTAGTTTAAACTCTATAATCAAAGCAAATCTGATAGTCTGATAGGGATGTATTTTGGCACCTACACTGTTCAATTTGCATATCACCTCTATTATTGAACAGTTACACAGCCTTGATTTTCACTTCCTGAAAGTGTTGAATAGAAGTGTGAATTATCTAACTTCTGCTGATGATAGTTCAGGCGGTCCGGAGAAGGGTGACAAAGATGGCATAGGGCTTGCACCACAGAACATATGAGGAGAGATTAAAGGACCTCAGTATGTACTCACTGAAGGAGAGGAGGGATATGCATGATAGAACCATTCAAGTAACTTAAGGGCACAAACAAGGTGCAGGGGTAACATATTCCAGTATAGGTGAAGTACAAGAATGAGGGGGCATGATATAAAATTGGAAGGTGGCAGGTTAAGGGGAAAAGTGCTGAAGTTTTTTCTTCACAGAGAGGGTGGTGAACACATGGAATAGTCTGCCATGGGAGATAGTAGGAGCAAGCACAGTGGAGGGATTTAAATGTGCCTAGAACAGGCATATGGGAATCTTAGAGTGGAAGATGTGGTGAAAAGCCATTGACCAGATAGGGTCTAAGACTGCAAACAGGTGTAGGGCTTATGGGCAGACTGGCTGGGTCTGGCAGTCCTTGTCTGGCGATGGTTTCTATGTTTCTATGATATTGTCCTGTGACCTACTTCATTACATGGCTTACAAAGGAAAATTATTAATTTTGTCAAATTGTGGCATGACAGTGGCATGACAATAATTTAGTTATAAATAGGGATAAAACTAAGTTGGTGGTCTTTGGGAATAGGAACAAGAAGATGCCAAGGTTATTCATGGAGAAACGAACAACTGGAACACAAACGTTCTATGATTACTTAGATGAGAGGTTTTCTGATGGTTTCCTTTGGAATGGACATTTGAGATTAATGGAAACCACAATGAATATTGCATGTAATGCATTTAAAAATGGAACTGCAAATTAGGGAAATGTATTATTAAGGGTCTTCTTACAGTTATCAATGCAAAAATAAAATAATGTATCCTATATACAGCTAAAATCTGGACCTCTTCTAATTTGTCATCTCTGAATATTGTCTGGAATGAGATATGCCATTATGTTGTATCAGTACCAAACTCAGTCCCAGCAGAAATATTAAAAGTTGAATTGGGAAAGTTCTCAGTAACTACTATGGTAAAAGAGAGATGATTAATCTTTATTTGAATATTTACCTCTTACATGATGAAAGATTACACAGACAATATTTGGAAGAGAAGATTGTCTATACCTAGAATGGCTTCATTTGTCCATCAATTAAACTTATTAAAGATCATTTGTTCTCTCTTTGTCTCGGAAATTTGATATATGAAATATATTCTAGACCAAAATTGGATATAATTAGTCAAATAAAAGCTAGGATCTGAGACATTGCCATCAGCCAAGATTTTCACATACCTCCTGCTTGAAATTTTATAAATGGTACAAGCAGATTAAATCCACCATCAACTGGAATATTATTTGATGCATTTATCCAATCCACATGAATGAAAATGAATACCAGATTTAGGCTGGAAGTCTATGAAACTAATGAGATATATACATACTACATGTATTCTAGACAAAAATGTCATGGAATAACATCTACATTTTGCAAACGTGGTGCTGAACTTGATGATGATCTAAAACATAGTACTCTTCTTTGCCTATTGTATCATGGTAAATGAGGTTATTGGCTGGGACCTGTCTTGGCTGGTTACATTCTTCCTCAGATCAATTTGTGCTTTGTATAATACACATAATCCAATAACTTTGCATAGCCTTTCTGTTTTTTTTTGTTATTGCTGAAACTGTGAATATAAAATATATTATTTCAAGGTGATATTTGAGTTGTACAATGCTATGTTACTTCTATGTTATGCTATGAAGTATGACAGGATAACCCCCTTTTTTTTTCAGCAATCATGGCCTTTTTGTTTAAAATTTAGTAATTGGAACTTTTGAGAGTACAGGTGATAATACTTTGACTGGGGTGTAGGTATCTAGACTAACCCAGACAAGTTGTGTTTACTTCTATTACAGGATTTTTAAAGGCCTGAATCCTCAATGACTCACCATATTGTTTATAAATTTCTAATATTACATCATAGATCACGAAACTTGACAAGTTAGCACATATATTTCCTAACTGAAAGGGCCATTAAAGGCTCCTTATTCTTATGTTTATTTTATGATCATGATTGTCTCACTTGTTCATTCTGAAGTTATGAACTTTATTGTTCAAATCTATTTTGATCACAGTCATTACTTATTAATATTTGACTTTTATGTTAGGACTTACCATTGTTAGCAGAAAGGGTTAGTAAAGACAAAGGCCGGATATTCAAAGGGTTAGCCATGCAACAGGGTTCTTGTCATGAAGTCCAAAATCGCCATTTAGCGATATTCAGAGGAGGCAGTTTAAGCCCCCAAAAACATGCTGAGCAACAGCGCAATGAAAATGAAGGCATGCGCAACCGAAGGGGGTGGATCCATGCATAAAGACCGCAATGCAATATTCAAAGACTTGTGCGATGCGCAAGAGCGGCACAGCTGGAAATTGTGCACTAGCGGAAATGAGCCAAAATAAAAAGGCTCAAGGAAGCAGCGCAAGAACGCTACCAGGCTGCCAAGTGGGGGAGAGAGAGAGAGAGAGAGAGACAGCCAGCCAACCAGCCACCCAGCAAAGGGCAGGCAAGGAAAGCGTGAGCCATAGTCTGTAGAGGCCAGAGGGGGGTGCCCGGTGCAGTGGAAGTAGCAGTGAGGACAGCGGGGGTAACACAGCAACACCAGCCGGGAGGGGGTCAGAAACCAGGGAGATGGACAGTGCCAGTTTCCACATGGAAGCTGTAATGAGGGGGGTGAGAATGCATGCTGCAGGGGGACGTGGCCATGGAAGGGCCCGTTGGTGGTATGACCCCGACAGGTGGTACCGTGCCGGCATCAGCTTTGAGCTGTACACAGATGTAGAGATCGTGGGCTGGTACTACCTGAACAGGGCAATACTGAGATGGCTCTGTGAGCCGTGCAGTGATGTGATGCAGGCACCCTCACGATGTAGTCACGCTCTGTCGGTGGAGACCAAGGTGACAGCCTGCATGTGCCTGCTCACCACAGGCACCTTCCAGAGGCCGACAGGGGACACCACAGGCATCACACAGTCAGCCACGTCACGCATCCTCACCCAATTCCTCAGTGCACTGCTGCCACATGCTGCGGAGTACATCCATTTCCCCAGCACCGCGGCACAGCATACAACAAACATGCAGGAGTTCCACAGGGTAGCACATATGCCTGGCATGCTAGGGGCCATAGACTGCACCCATGTGGCCATTCGCATGCCACCTGGCCCCAATGGCCTCGTATATCGGAACAGAAAGGGATTCCCTAGTGTCAACTGCCAGGTGGTGTGTGATGCCACTGGGCGCATAATCAATGTCTGTGCCACACACCCTGGCAGAGCACATGATGCCTTCATATGGTATCAGTCTGCACTGTGCCATCGATTCGAGAGTGGGGACATCCCCACAGGACATCTAGTGGGTGAGTACACATGTATGGAATGCAAACTCGGGGCAAGGGTGGGAATGCCACAGGTGCCATGGTAGTGGCACACAGGGAGATGGCCAATATGGACCTGAACATGAGCCTGATCTCCACTATCTCCACACACGTGACAGCGGATACCCACTCCGTCCCTGGCTGCTGACACCGTACCGGCGCCCCATGACCCCAGCGCAGCAACGCTATAATGAGGCACATGCCGCAACAATCAACATCATAGAGTGGGTGTTTGGGATGCTCAAGGCACGCTTCCAATGCATAGACACCTCCGGCGGTGCCCTACAGTACAGCCCCCTAAAGGCCTGTGGGATATTCCTGGCCTGTTGCATCCTGCACAACATGGCCAAAGACCATGGGATAGCCGTGCAGGTTGAAAAGGGGGACAGTGATGGGGACGCCAGTGGCGCCGGTGTTGATGGTGATGAGCAGCCCCCCCCAGGACGGTGGGACCCCCAACTGATCCGGCAGGCCCAGCTGCACCAGGACACCATCACAGAGGAGCACTACACACAACACAGGTAAGTCAAGGGGACATGTGCAACCAATACTGTCCATGCGCAAACCACAGGCACACAAGGGAACACACCAGGGGTGCATGACGGTCAGGGGAGTGGAAGGGTCCAGGCATACAAACACACCATCAGGGAGGGGTGAGCACTCATATGGACACACACACACCAGGCAAAGGCATGGGCAGATGCACAGCACTGCAGAACCGACATTGCAAACACAGCACCACCGACCACCCCACCTGTACTGTCCAAGTACGTGTGTCAGATGCTGGGCACCCTGCACCTTGGTGTACAGTACAATGCAGGCATCATCATGCATACGCACCTGTGGACAGCAGTTGGGTGGGTGTGCAGGTGGTCCGTGTGTCGGCGTGGTGAGCAGAGCACCCAGCAGTGCACTGCCCACCATGACACACATTGCACACATGGCAGCACCAGACAGAGCCTGCACTGGGAGACAGCTCAGTCATGTAGCACTGTCCCACGGCCACCGCGGATTTGTGGGCAGCCCCGCCGTGACCCAACAGCACTGGCAGGCTGAGCAGGGGCCACATGGGGTGGCACTGTTGCACCACCAGGGGTCTCACTGCGCGAACGCGACCTTGCCCGCACAGGGGTCTGCAGCATGCTGAACAAACCTGCACCAGGGGTGCTCGGGATGCCCACAGCAGAACCCGGCGTCGACAGGCCTGGTGTCGCACGACGCCGGGAACGGGGAATGGAGAGTGAACTGTGTGGGGTTTGCGGTACAGGGGCACCTGACTGTGTGCCCAATGCGGCCACGACAGAGACCACTGCCTGGGTCAGCCTGTCAATGGTGGCGGTCACATCCATCCGCATATGAACCAGCTCAGCACGGTCCAGAGCACACTCCCTGCTGTGCCACTCCACAGACACAGACAGTGCATCCATGGACATTGCAACCCGCCTCTGCAGCTGTACTGATTCCTGCAGCAGGTGGGTGTGCTCCTCCAATGGGTACTGTGCCCCAATGGCATCCTGTCCCCCAGGGTGTGGAAGGTCCTGATGCACAACACCCCTTGAGGGTGGGCACTGTTCACCAGGACCAGGAATGGGTGGATCAAAGGGCGGCAGACATGTGCCACCGCTTGACACTGTACCCCCAGACCTGGTGGGTGACTGCTGCTGCTGCCCCTCCAACCGCTGTGCCCCAGGGTCCACTCATTCCACCGCTGTGCTGGCAACAGTGCCAGACACCTGCACAGCCACCGGTGCTGCCCCACCGGTGCTGACAGGCACAGCCTGGGACTGTGCCAGCATGCTGGTACACAAGTTGGAACCAGAAAGGCCCAGGGGCGCGTGCTGGCTGCGTGTGTCCGTCATGGGACACACACCTATCACTGCCCATTGCAGTCCTTGTTTCATCAATGGTGCAGGTACGCTACAGCCATGGTCACAGCGCGCTGGCATGCTTGCATGCCAGACTGCTGAGACACAGGCTGTGCACCCCCCACACCCGAATCACCGACACCAGAGTTGGTGGCCCAGCGTGCATGCTGCTGCAGTGCCTGCTGGCTGGTGATAGAGGTGGATGGACCCTCCTCCATGTCCAGCAGGTCATCATCACTGCCTGGACCTACCACCACCGTCTCCTGAAGATGAACAGGATCTGTAACAGAAAGAGAGTACATGTGAGTGCATGTGAACAACCTTCCCCCCAACCCCCTCCAACACCACCACCATGTCATACTGTGCAGTGATGGGCTTCCACCTGTCTGGAATCCACCTCCTGGTATGCCCTCAATAGCGCTCCACTGCATGGATGCGACCAGTGTCTCCTCAGTCGGGGTCAGCTCCAACACCACTGGCGGGCCCCCGCCTGTGCCAGCACGTGCCGCCCTGAAGGCTGCCACCTTCTCCTTTAACCTCCTGCAGTCTGTCCCCATCTTCTTCTTGCATTCCTGCATGGAGCGCTGATGGCTTCTGTGCAGGTTAACAGCCTGAGCTACCCCCTCCCATGCAGCCGCACAGGACTGAGGGGTGCCCCTCCATCCACTCAGTACTGGCTTCTCATCCAGGTAGGCCTGGAAGAGGGCCTCTGTCTCTGCTGCTGTAAAGTTGGGCCTCCTCCTACGCCCACCGTCCTCACCCTTACCTTGGCTCTGCTCGGTCATGGCGATCTGTATGGGAGGAAGTGGACACCTGTGACTGTGCAGTCTACAGCATTTTCCCATGACCATTGTCCAGAACATCACACAGCATGCAACTCACCTCTCACCTGCAGTAACCGAATCTGGCCAGCGCAGCCCAATGTCGCACCTTTATAGCGCAATGCATGCAAATAAGGAGTGGAGCAACTATAACGACATGCAAACCGCGCCACTGCGCCTTTGAATGGCTGATCAGATGATTTGCATGTGTCGGCTGAATATCGCGAATCTGCGCTTTGCACAATACGGATGAGTCGGCTGAGCCAATGGCGCAGATCTGTGACTGTGTGGTACACTGCATTGCGCATACCCAGATAGCTTATGCAGGCATCTGCCGCGCTGCTGACGTGCTGAGCACGATCGGCAATTCAGGCCATGGCCACCATTGTGCCAGTGGCGCTACAGCAATGGGCACTATATGTCGCTGTGGCACTACTGCGCAATAGTCCACTGTGGCACTGGTACGCAGCTGGTCGGTAGTACAGGATGCCTATACGTCAGATGGCGCTGTGCGTAGCCTTGCGTCATTGCCCATGACCTTGTGTATGACCTTTGCTCCCTGGCGCTGTTCGCCTGCCATGTGTACGTCCCTATTGCGCTGTCTGGTGACAGCGCTATGTGACGTGATGGCGCTGTTCGAACAGCGCAGTTCGAGCCTGTGGTGGTCTATTGTGCAATATCTCCACGTGGGGTTACGGCACAGCGGGGCGCCATATTGCCTGCTGTAAAGTTGGTACCATGGCTAGGAGGAGAGCTGTGTCCTGGAGCCAACTGGAAGTGGCCAACCTGGTGGCCCTAGTAGAGCCCCACTATGGGGCACTTTATGGTGAGGTGCCCCTCACCATTGCACGAACACAAGTGTGGCAGCAAGTGGCCACTGACCTGGTGGGGGTCACTGGATGGTGCCGGTCTGCTGAGCAGTGCCGGCACTGGTACAGTGACCTCCACCGGAGGGATCCGGACCTGTTGGAGAGGCTGCAGTCACGTGCCAGGCGGGGCGTGGTGCCTAGGCCAGGTGGGTGTACCATCTATGCACCTGTATTCTCTGTAGGGGTGTGTGTGTGTTTTGGTGGCTGTGCATAGGTGATAGCTCAGCCATGGTTGGCTGTGTCAGTGTGTGCAGCTGTGAGATGAATGGGTATGGCTGTGTGGGCAGGCACTCTCACTGGGGCAGGGGGCAGTCTGCTTTTGAGTCACACTGATGTTTGTCTCAACATATGTCTCCCACAGGCCGGGATGTGAGGATGCAGGCCCAGGTTGACGAGGGCCATGCCAGGGCCCCGGTGCCAGCAGGGGTTGCACCCCAACAGCAGCAGCAGTCACAGCAACAGCAGCAGCAGCAACAGCAACAGCGGCAGACACAGCTGCTTGAGCAGTGTGAGTATCATGACTTCATGGATGCTGTTGCATGCTGGGAGGGGAAGACCAGTAGCCCTGCACAATACAACCATGCAGGACAGGGGAGATCATAATTCCACTATACACAACACTAGTGAGGCCCCACCTGGAGTACAGTGTACATTTCTGGAGACCATACCTACGTAAGGACATAGAGTGGGCAGAGAAGGTTCGGAGGAGGGCAACAAAGATGGTGCATGGCTTGCATCACAAGTCCTATGGAGACAGGTTGAAGGAACTGAACATGTACTCCCTGGAGGAGAGGAGGGGGAGAGGGGATATGATAGAGACATACAAGTATCTTACAGGGAGGAGCAGGGTGCAGGGAAACACTATTTTGAAGTGAAAATGATGTTCCAGGACTAGAGGGCATGGGATGAAGTTGGAGGGAGGACGATTCAGAGGAAACATGAGAAAGAATTTCTTCACAGAACGGGTGGTGGACAAGTGGAACACCCTGCCAGAGGAAGTGGTGGGGGCTGAAACAATCACGGGATTTCAGAATGCACGGGATAGACATAACAGAATTCTGGAGGTCAGGGGTAAGGGGCAACAGACTTCTAGGAAAACAAAGTGAACTTACAAGCTCAAATGGACAGACTGGGTTGGCCATAGGCCCTTATCTGCCGACACTGTCTATATAACAATGTCTGTATGCACGACACAGGTGACATGCATCACTGTCCAGTATCACAGCACGTCTGTGTATGGCGTCACTGGTGGTCCAGGCATGCACTGGGCACATAGCTGTGTAACTGGCATCGCACCACGTTGCCATGTCACTTGATAGCCTTGTTTGTGCTGTGATGGACATGGGCAGTGTGTGTGTGCAGTGGTGCGCATAGCTGGTGCCACCTGTTTGTGATGGCCATGTGCATGTTCACTGTGGGTGGGTGCATGCCATCACAGGTGCGGGACATTGGGCTATATGGCTTGCAGGTTGGGTGGTGTTCAGGGTTGTGGTCAGTCACAGCCATTGACTGTGTTCCCATTTTCCTAGCCTCGAGGTTCTCCAGTGGATTGGTAGGGATGTTCGGGGCCTCAGACAGCTGTTGGCAGACAACCAGGCCATCCTGCAGTCAATCCAGCATCATGGCCTTCGCAGGAGGTGGCACAGGATGGGGCGCCACCAGGCAGAGGACGAGCAGCCGGCTGGCCCATAGCTTTTGTTACCCTTCCCACTTCTCCCATTCCTACCACCCTGCCTTCCATCTCCAAGTTTTTCATCCCTACCCCTTGAACACCCCTACCTTGTACCCGCGCCCCCCCCGTCAATAGTTTTTATTGTTATGGTTCTGTAGTTTATCTAAATATACATTTCTATTTTGATATGAATAATGTGTTGGTCTCTGATTTGCAGCTGGCTATGGGTGCTCAGTTGCAGGGGTGTACATGCCATCTGGGGTGGTATGGTCCTGGGTATGTGTGTTTGTGTGTGTGTGTGTGTGTGTGTGTGTGTGTGTGTGCATGGGGAGGTATCTCCAGCATGGCAGTGACTTTCTGTTGGTCTTGCCGTCTGCTGCCACCCACTGCTGGGTTCACAGGGTGTGTCTGGCTTGTAGGCTTCTGTGCTGCATGGTGTTGACGTGTGCTGGGGGGGATGCATGGTTTCCTGCAGTGCCAGTCACTGCACATAGGTGGTGTCTTGGGGTCACAGTGCAGGGTGTGCTGTGCATACGGGGGGCTGATGTGCACTGTGGTTGTCAACCCCCTGTGTGTGGCACTCTCAGCCTGCCAGTGGTTGTGCTGGGGTGTCATGGCTCTGCTATGCTTTGTTGGCTTGTCCCCATGGGCCAGTAGATCATCCGTCACACCCCCAGTGATGCTGTGCTTGGGGTGTGCAGGTGTAGTGTTGGTTCTGCAGTGTGTTCCTGTGCCCATGTGTGATATGGCTGGTGGTGGGCCCCAGCCTGCCTCCCTGGATGTGCAGTTCCATTGCTCTGGGGGGGGGGGCTCTGCTTTCGTTATGGCACCTCTGGACTGCTCAGCTGGGCTGCCCTGGTTGTGCCATAGCGCAACATTTCTGCTCAGCTTCTCCTTCCTGGTTGCCCTATGGCGCAGTATGTGCGATATTCAGACGTTGGTTGCTTGCGCAATTTGTTCTGTTCCATGCTTGAATATCGCACCTGTTGCGCATATGCGTAATTGGTTTGTGCTTGCTCCTGCTGTTGCGCTCATTTTGGGTGCAGTTTGAATATCTGGGCCAAAGAACTTCAGCATGCAATCACTGAATGTATGCCATGTTTACTGCCAATGTTGATATGTATTTACTGGTTTACCTAGAGTGCATATCATATGTTCCTACCATATCCTGTTATGTTTAAACAATTTCTGTTCTTGATTTCTGTATATAAGTGTTTTAATTATTCATGTACATATACCAATTATTGAACCTTGATTACTGTATATAAGTATATACGTGTTTTAAATCTTCCTATACATGTACCAATTATTGAACCTTGACCTTATCAGGTCCATCTTGCAAATGAGCTGTGCTCAATGATGTTTGCCTGAATAAATAAAGATTTGATTGATTGATTGATTGATTGATTGAGGCAATTATTACCCCAAAGGGCACTGGCCGGAAAGCCAAGTTTCAAAGAAATAAAAAATCACACATATCTCCATAATGCAAAGCATCGTGGGCTGTATAGAAGTAAACAAGACTTGTCTGGGTTAGAGTCTAGATACCTACATCCAAGTCAAAGTATTATCACCTGCACTCTCAAAAGTTCCAGTTACTAAATTTTAAACAAAAAGGCCATGATTGCTGAAAAAGGGGTTGTCCTCTTATATTTCCTAGTATAACATTGAAGTAACATAGCATTGTATAACTCAAATAACACCTTGAAATAATATACTTTATATTCACAGTTTCAGCAATAACAAAAAAAAAAACAGAAAGTTTATCTACGAATGTTTGACTCACATGTTACCTCCTGTTATTGTTAATTGAGAGGATCATCAGAGGTTCTCTTTTACAATTGCCATCCTTTTTCATGGTCATATTCAACTCTCTTGTACTTCCAAAAATGTTCAGTTATTGCTGTATAGTGTTGGATTAACACAAGCACAAGCTTATCTTTTCCACATCTATGTATATCTGACTTGTACTGTATAACATAAATGTATTTTATTTTAATGCAGGACTGTGACTTTTACACCCCTTGTGGACATTTTAATGGACAGTGATCTTACTACTAGATCTTATCTGTTATCTATCATTGTTTTAATTCTTGTGAATTATTTTGCTTTTGCATGCAAATACTTATGTTGATCAATAAACTTGAATGCAAATTTTAATTGGCTGTTTAGCATTCATTGTCCACTTGTTATTGCTGCTAAGTGCACTAGGTGGCGTTGTTAACTAAAATGTTCTGGGTGCCATGGGAAACTGCTGTTGATTCTTTTTGGATGCTGGGTAGCTGCTCCATTTCAGCCAAACTAGTCCAATGGAAATAGGGGAGAGAGGAATTCAATTTCTTTTTTTTATGAAAAGAATAAAAAACATCTGCCACAGAATAGTCCAGTATTCAGTTCTTTATTTTACATCTGCCACATTTTGTCCTAATAGGGCTTTTTCAGAGGACTTAATTTCTAAAAAAATTAAAAACAATAATTATCAATATTTCATTAATGAGACTTTTTATATACAAAAAACATAAATATTGCAAATTCTGAACTCTTCTGGTTCTCCAATGCTAAATAATAATATATACCTTAATAATGTGTGAGTCTTTTTTCATAGTTATATACAATACATAGTCCTATTTTTTGATGTTTCTGTAAATGAAATCAATGTCTTTTGAGTAATCACACATTTCCAAAGACAATGCTTTAATACATAAGCACATTGTTGACATAGGCTGTATCACATTGTGCCTACTCCCCCAAACTTGTGGACCATCTATATTAAATAGTTTGATCCCATAACATATCCATAAATCTCTATATAAGTTCCTATCAAGGTAACTTATTAACATTTTGATTCAAGTCATTCATATTCAAAGTTTTCTTGCACTTAATGCTCTGGTAGCTTAATATTAATGATGTGTGTCCTAGATAATATATTCAGGTCTTTTCCAGTTTTGTGCATTCAAATTCATGATATTGTAGGGGCACTAGGGTTAAATCTTTTGTTAAATATGAATATTTAGGACTTCAATAACATTGCACAAATTTAAGCAATTTATATTAAATTTGGCATGTTCTATCAGGGGCCAAATATCTCTTGATCTGGCAAGCTTTGTCCCAGTCAGATGTGCAAGTGTGAGGATTTTCAAAAAATATATGAATTACCACTTTTTGTTAAATTATTTGTCACTGGGTCGTGTAACAAATTGTGTGGAATTTTGGTCTAGAATGTTAAGGAAATAAAAGTCTTAGGTCACTGTGGTGCCTTTTGAAGGTTTGGTGAAAAATATTAATATGTTCAAAAGTTATTACATTTTAAAGTTTCCCATAAATTCCTGTGGGAAAATTTAGATGTCAGGCTCAAATTAGGATTCTTGATCACAAATGCAAAATCCTGTTCTGCAAATGTGGAATCATAGTTTGTGCTGCCACCATTATGTTTTTGGTTAGTGAGGCAAACAGACCTACATTTTAAAAATAATAGAGGGCTTTGGTAAACACCAACATTTAATCTCTTCTCATTTTTCCTACCCCCCCCCCAGTTGTCTACTCTGTTGCAGTTTTTTTTGTCATCCACAATCAGGTATACCTTCCCGTCCAGTCCCTCAGCAATGTTGCTTATGAATACATTGAGTATTAGTCAAGTCAAGTCAAGTCATGTTTATTTATAAAGCGCCTTTCGAAATCAAGATGCTGTACAAAAATAAATAGAACAGCAAAATCCAAGCATTAAACAACCATAACTATAAAGAATAAGCCAGGGTAAAAAGATATGTCTTTAAAGCAATTTTAAAACTGTCAACGGTCGGGCATTCTCTTAACCAGCGAGGTAGAGAATTCCACAGGGTTGGAGCTGAAAAGGCAAAAGCACGAGATCCTGATAACTTCAAATGAACCCTGGGAATCTCTAGCAATCCCTCACTGGCGGAGCAGAGAGGACGGAGGGGGCAATAGGGAGCCAGAAGATCTTTCAGGTAACCGGGTTCCTGGTCGTGTAGGGCTTTAAAGGTTAGTAAACCAACCTTAAAGGTGATCCGCCACCGAACAGGCAGCCAGTGCAGTTCTGCCGATGACAGGTGTAATGTGACTGGTTCTAAGAGTCCCAGTCAAAGCCTGGCTGCAGTGTTCTGCACCAGCTGAAGGCAGCGGATATCGACCCCTGGTAGCCCTAGGTAGAGGGAATTGCAGTAGTCCAGATGGGTAGTAACAAAGGCGTGGACCAAAGTTGGAAGGTCCTCCCGGGGAATCAGATGTTTCACCCGGGCGATGTTCCTCAGATGGCAAAAAGAGGATTTGACAACAGCTGACACCTGGGATTTCAGGTCAGACCATCATCAAAAATAACGCCCAGATTTCGCACCTGTCGAGAGGTAGAGAGCGGTACGCCACCAAGTAATAAACCCGATGGCTGTCCAACACCCAAACCCCCCCAGGACGACCTGGATCCACAACCAATACCTCAGTTTTATCTGGATTAAGTCTCAACCAGCTCAAACTATTAGGGATAGAGAAGCAGACACCTAGGAGGAAACCTCAGAAACACATTTTGTGTAACAGACAAAACCTCACAAATAAATAAGAAAGGACACAGAGCCATGAATCTTATTATTTCTTGACATGCTAGGTTAAGTGTTCTAAAGAAATTATCAGTCAACCCCAACAGCTGACAGCTCAGAGGTGTTATTAGTTGTGGATAGGAAATGTGAACCCTCCTCTCCTCCCCAGATATTTACACCTAGCAGGATCTTACCCACAAGAAAGAAATCTCTAGAAAAAGACAATACTATAGATATGGATGTAGTATCAGGAGTAGAGGCTATGGAACAAGTTATAACAGATAATTTATCTGAATATACTAACCTTACACACCAAAGGGAAAGAGTTGCTTGCAATAATCAGCCAGATAGTATGGCAAAAGATCCATCAAACAATAATACACCCAGTAAGGTACAGTATACGTATTAGGAGATTTCATGGTTAAATACCTGGATAGAAAAATCTGGGGTGAGGACAAGGAAAACAGGACATGCAGCAGCTTTCAGGGGGCAGAAATCTCTGACATAGACAATGTGTTATAAGACACACTTATTAATTCAAGTATTAACCCATGGTTTATTATACATGCAGGCACCAACAACCTGAATAGAAAGCTCTCAGCAGAAAACAACAGCTCAGGCACAAAGGGCACTCCTAGGGGGCATAAGCCAAGAGTGGTCTAGCCCCTAGCCTTACTGTCTATTGAGCTTCACTGATCTTCACCGACTGCTGTACCCACTACTGAAATAGTGGTTGGCTAAAAGCTCTCAGCCATAAACAACCAGACAGAAAAGGAAACACAAGGAGGCATACACCAAGTGTGATCCAGCCCCTAGCCTTACTGTCTGCTGAGCTTCACTGCTCTTCAGTAACTGAGACAGAGACCAATCATGGAGGGAAGACAGACTCAAACAAGTGCAGAAGCTGGGATTCCTTTACAGTAGTTCTACCTGGGGGAATCCCCCTTGGAGTGCACAGTCCAGGCTGCTTTCTCCACTGAGGTGTCTTCTCTCCTCCCTTGCTCTGCTGAGACCCAGTCAGTGGCTATTTTCTCAGCATAAGGAGCAGTTGGCACACTTACCCAGAATTTCTGGTTGCTGTATGTAAATCAGCATTTGTACTGCTGGCCAGATAAGAAAAAGCTCTCAGCTGAAAGCAGCAGCTCAGACACAAAGGGCATCCCTAGGAGGCATATGCCAAGAGTGGTCCAGCCCCTAGCCATACTGTTTGCTGAGCTTCACTGATCTTCGCCAACTATCTACTGAAATAGTGGTTGGCTAATAGAAAGCTCTCAGCCAGAAGCAACCAGAAGCAACAGCTCAGACACAAAGGGTAACCCTAGGAGGCATACGCCAAGTGCAGTCCAGCCCCTAGCAAATGATATTGCCTACTAATCTGTCAAACAAGTGAAAGTGCATATCTCTAATCTAGGGGATAGCCTGACCTCTATTTCATCAATCCTAGCCTTCTCCAAGGTACTCGCAGCATGGGAAAAAGCCAAGGGAAGCCAAAATCATGGAACTAAACTCATGGCTCTGCAATTGGTGGTCATACAAGGGCCACACCTTCATCGGTGACTGGAATGATTTTAGGGAAAGATTTTACTTTAACTTCAGTGGCCTTCATCTCAACAAAAGGGGGGTAAAGGCACTGGGGCAAAAACTTGATGTATTCAGCAGTCTTTTAAACTAGAGGAAGGGGAGGTGGTGAACAAACAAACACATGGAAACAGAACCCCAGTCACTATCCCCCCAGATCCCAGCAAGAACTCCTCCCATCAAAAGCATAAGCAAAAACAGAAAAAATACAGTAGGTTTGAATAGGAAACACGGTACACTAAAACAAAAAGTAAAATGGATGCCACTTACTGGAAAGCAGTGATGACTAATGCCCACAGTCTGGATAACAAAATCCCAGAACTCACAGCCACAATGGCAGAGGCTAGACTGGACTAGGTGGCAGCAATTGAAACATGGTATGACGACAACCATATATGGGATATTGCCATCCCAGGCTACAACCTGTTCAGTAAGGACAGGAAAGAATGGATAGGAGGTAGGAAGCCTTGTATATAAGAGAGGACATAAGGACATAAAAGCCATAGAAGTCCAGAAAACCCAATATAAATCAGAGGTTCTCTGGGTCACACTCAAGCCAGGAAATAAATCTGTCCTCAGGCTAGGAGTGATAATAGGCCTCCCTCACAGGGGTCAGAAGCAGACAAAGAACTAATAGAAAGCATACTGAATATGACTGATAAGAGAGAGAGAGGTCATGGTAATGGGATATTTCAATGTCCCAGACATAGACTGAATTTCCTGCACAATATCCACAGCTAGAAACAGAAACTTCCTGGGGCTGGTCTAAACCAGATCATAATGGCCCCTACTAGAGAAAACAATCCTGGATCTGGTGTTCCCTAACAGTAGTAAGGTAAAAGAGGTGGACATGGACTGCCACTTGAGATCAATCCATTACAAATCTGTTTGGCTTAAGGTCAGCAAGATAGAGGAATCAAGCCATTCTAATCTGAGTCCTTGATTTAAAAAAAAATAGACTTTGCCCAAATGAGAAGTTGCTTCAGAGCAAACTTCAAGAAAAAGGCAAAAGGAGAGGTGGAAGAATGTTGGGTGTGCATGAGGAAGGCACTAGAAGCTGAAACTGAGAAATGCTCCAGGCTAGTCAGTAAGACAAGAAACAGAAGGAATCCACTATAGTTCAAAAAGAGATAGTAACTACAGCAAGAGAAAAGAGACAATTATTCGAGAAGTACAAGAGCTCTAACAGTGACAAGGATAGGTTGGCATACAGAAGTAACATAGAAACATAGATTTTGACAGCGGATAAGGACCGCTTGGCCCATCCAGTCTGCCCATTTCCCTACCTAATGGATAAGCTGCAGATCCCAGTTAACCAGCAGCCTACTCCTTCCTACCCCCACCCTCTAGAATTGCCTTAAGACTGTCCCATGCATGCTTGAATTCCACCACTGGTTTTGACTCACAACCTCCTCTGAGGGCTGCCTGCATCCACAACCCTCTCTGTGAAAAATACTACTTAAATTACCTCTGAGCTGCCCTTCTGTCTTCAAATTTTGCCCCTTGTTCTTGCACACCTTTTTGAAAGATGCTACCTCTTGGACTTTGTTGATTCCCTTGAGATACTTGAAAGTTTCTATCATGTCCCCCTCTTCCTCCTTTCCTTGAGGCTATACATATTCAGCTCCTAAGTCTCTTCACATGTCTTCTGGTGCAGACCCTGCACCATTTTAGTTGCCTCCTCTGGACAGCCTCCAACCTGTCTATGTCCTTGTGGAGATTGGGTCTCCAGAACTGCACACAGTACTCAGATGGGGTCTCACCAACTGTCTGTACAGAGGATAATAACTTCCTGTTTTCTACTGGTGATGCCTCTCCCGATGCATCCCGGTATCCCCCCAGCCCTCCATGCTGCCCTCTCACATTGCTTGCCCACCTTTAGGTCATCTGATATGACTACCCCAAGGTCCCTTTCCATTTTTGTTGTTGTTAGTATCTCACCCCCCATTGTGTACTCTTCCCCTGGGTTTTTGTTTCCCAGGCGCATTACCTTGCACTTATTAGCACTGAATCCAAGCTGCCATACAATTGACCATTCCTCTCACCTTGCCAAGTCCCTTCTCATCCTTTCCACCCCACCTTGTGCATCAACTCTGTTGCAGATCTTTGTGTCATCTGCAAAGAGACATACTGTTCCTTCCAGTCCCTCTGCAATGTCGCTTATAAAGACATTGAAGAGGACCGGTCCTAATACTGAACCTTGCAGTACCCCACTAGCAACCCCCCTTTCTTAAGAGTGGACACCATTTACTATTACTCTCTGTGTCCTATTCTCCAGCCAATTCTTTACCCTTGCTGTCATCTTGGGACCCACTCCCAGGTTGGCTAACTTGTATATTAATCTTTTGTGTGGGACTGTGTCAAATGCCTTGCTAAAGTCTAGGTAGGCCATGTCCACAGCCCCTCCCTGATCTACTACTTTGGTCACCCAGTCAAAGAAATCTACCAGATTTGTCTGGCATGACCTTCCCACTGTGAATTCATGCTGCCTTGGGTCCTCAGCCCCTCTGGCCTCTAGATACTCAACAATTCTTTCCTTCAGAAGTGATTCCAACATTTTCCCTACCACTGAGGTTAAACTAACAGGTCTGTAGTTTTCTGCTTCTGCCTTGCTCCCACTTTTGTGAAGGGGAATCACATCTGTCCTTCTCCAGTCCTCAGGTACCAACCTATCCTCCCATGATTTGTTTAAGAGGGTAGTCAGTGGTGTCACTAGTTCTACCCATAGTTCTTTTAGAATTCTGGGATGAATCCCATCAGGCCCCATTGGGTTGTCCACCTTCAGTTTTAAGAGTTCTTTCAGAACCCTTTCTTCTGTAAATAGGCTGGTATGAACTTCTGTATCCAGAGTGTTTCTACTTACATAGAAACATAGACTTTGATGGCAGATAAGGTCCGCTAGGCCCATCTAGTCTGCCCATTTCCCTACCTACAGGATAGGCCGCAGATCCTAGTTAACCAACAGCCTATTTCTTCCTACCCCCGCAAGAATTGCCTTATGTCTGTCCCATGCATTCTTGAATTCTCCCACAGTTTTAGACCCCACAACCTCCTCAGGAAGGCTGTTCCATGCACCCACTACCCTCTCTGTGAAATAATACATCCTCACATTGCCCCTGAACTGCCCTCCTTCTATCTTTAAATTGTGTCCCCTTGTTCTTGCAAGTCTCTTTTTCTGAAAGATGCTACCCTCTTGGACTTTGTTGATTCCACTGAGGTATTTAAAAGTTTTTATCATGTCCCCCCTCTCCCTTCTTTCCTCAAGGGTATACATATTAAGCTCCTTTAGTCTCTCCTCATATGGCTTCTCTTGCAGACCCTGCACCATTTTAGTTGCCTCCTCTGACTGCCTCTATCCTGTCTATATCCTGCAGGAGATGGGGTCTCCAGAACTGGACACAGTACTCCAGATGGGTCTCACCAACTGTCTGTACAGAGGGATAACAACTTCCTGTTTTCTCCTGATGATGCCTCTCCCTATACATCCCAGTATACCCCCAGCCCTCCCTACTGCCTTCTCACATTGCTTGCTAACCTTAAGGTCATCTGATAGGATTACCCCAGGTCTCTTTTCCTTTTTTGTTGTTGTTACTACCTCCCCACCCATTGTGTATTCTTCCCCTGGGTTCTTGTTTCCCAGGTGCATTATTTTGCACTTCTTTGCATTGAATCCTAGCAGCCATACTTCTGACAATTCCTCCAACCTTGCCAAGTCCCTTTTCATCCTTTCCACGCCTCCTTGTGTATCAACCCTGTTGCAGATCTTTGTGTCATCTGCAAAAAGGCATACTTTTCCTTCCAGTCCCTCTGCAATGTCACTGATTATGACATTAAAAAGGACTGGACCCAATACTGAACCCTGCGGTACCCCCCTAGCAACCCCCCTTTCTTCAGAGTGGACTCTATTTACAATTACCTTCTGTGTCCTGTTGTTCAGCCAATGTTTTACCCAGACTACCACCCTGGAACCCACTCCCAGGCTGGTTAATTTGACTATTAATCTTTTGTGTGGGACTGTGTCAAATGCCTTGCTAAAGTCTAGGTAGGCCATGTCCACAGCCCCTCCTGGTCTACTACTTTGGTCACCCAGTCAAAGAAATCTATTAGATTCGTCTGACATGACCTTCCTACTGTGAACCCATGCTGCCTTGGGTCCTGTGCTCCACTGGTCTCTAGGAATTCAACTATTCTTTCCTTTAGAAGTGACTCCATCACTTTCCCTACCACAGAGGTCAGACTGACAGGTCTGTAGTTTCCTGCCTCTGTCTTGTTCCCACTTTTGTGAAGGAGAATCACATCTGCCTTCCTCCAGTTCTCGGGTACCACACCATCCTCCCATGATTTATTAAAAAGAGTAGCCAGTGGTTTCACTAGCTCCTCCCTTAATTCTTTTAGAATTCTGTGATGAATTCCATCAGGACCCATTGCTTTGTCCACCTTCAGTTTTAGGAGTTCTTGCAGAACCCTTTCTTCTGTGAAAGGACTGGGATCAACCCACCTATCAAGAGTGCTTCTGTTAATTGGATTAGGCACTTCCCCCTCCTCTTTTGTGAATACTGAGCAGAAATATTCATTCAGTATTCCTGCTTTTTCACTGTCCCCCTCTGCCCACCCACCCACCGTTCATTCTATTCAGCCTCACTATCCCTCCCTTTGTCTTTCTATGCTCGCTGATGTACCTATAAAAGGTTTTATCCCCCTTCTTAACTGAGTTGGCTATCTTTTCCTCAGTTTGGGCCTTTCTGACTTCTGACTTCCCTCCTGCTTCCTTCTGCCTTCCTCCCTGCTTCCTTCTGCCTTAACTGGTACAGCTCTCTGTCCTGCTCCTTCTGTGTTTCCTTATACTTCCAGAATGCTATCTTTTTCTTCCTGACTTTCACAGCCACCTCTTTGAGAACCATAGTGGCTTTTTCTTTTGTTTTGATTTGTTTATTTGCTTCACACAGGCTTGTTGCCTCTGTGATGGCAGTTTGATAATTCCCATTGTTGTTCCACACCTCCTTCTAGCCTGTTTGCTAGTGCTTTTCTGAGGCACTCTCCCATCTTGCCAAAGTCAGCCCTCTTAAAGTCCAGTACCCTCACTTTTGTATGGCTTGATTCTGTAGCTGCATTTAATGTGAACCACAGTGTTTGATGGTCACTTGTCCCCAGATGGCAACCCACTTCTAGATCTGAGATCCTCTCACTGCCCCCGTTTGAGAGTACGAGGTCTAAGATTGTCCCTCATGAGTAGGTTCCAAAACTAGCTGTCTAATGCCTGCCACCTGTAGGGCATCAAGAATGGCCCTGCTCTTGGATGTGGCTGCAGCAAATGTGCTCCAGTTAACATCTGGCATATTCAGGTCTCCCATCAACAGTATCTCCCTTTCTCTGCCATTCTGAGAATGCCTTCTATCATATCCTTGTCCATTCATTCCCCTGACATGGGGGTCTGTACCAACCCCTGTGCGTATTGTGGTGCCTTTCCAGTCTCCAAGGTGACCCACAGTGCCTCCTCCCTCCCTGTTTACTCTTTGTTCAGTTGCTTTTATCCTTCCTTTACATAAGAGCTACTCCTCCCTCTTCTCCCCTGCCTATCTGTCCCTGTAGGTTATGTACCCTGGTATGTTAACATCCCAGTCATGGTTCTCTGTGTACCTTGTTTCTGTGACTGCTACAATATCCAGGCATCCCTCTTCCATTAAGGCCACCAGCTCAGGGAGCTTGTTGCCCAGACTACAGGCATTGGTACTCATTACCCTCCATTTCCTGATGGCCTTACTCCCTTTTGCCCCATCCCTGTCTTTCTTGCCTTTGTCACTTTCTCCATTTACCCCAGCCCTTCTCCCTATCTACTGTTTGTTTTAGGTACCTCCCCCACTTTCTTTGTAAATACTGAGCAAAAATATTTGTTTAGTATCTCTGCCTTTTCACAGTCACCCTCTGCCCACCCTCCTCCTCTTTATTAGCCTCACCAGCCTCCATTGGTCTTCCTTGCTCCTTGATGTACCTATAAAAGGTCTTATCCTTCTTAACTGAGCTGGCTATCTTTTCCTTGGTTTTGGCCTTTGCTGTTCTGACTGCCTCCCCTTCCTTTTGCTTTAACTGATACAGTTCCCTGTCCTGCTCCTTCTGTGATTCCTTGTACTCCTGAATGCTTTCTTTTCTCTTGAACCTTCACTGCCACTTCCTTTGAGAACCATAGTGGTTTCTTACATTGTTTCATTTTGTTAATTTGCTTCACACAAAGGCTTGTTACCTCTGTGATGGCAGTTTTTACTATTCCCCATTGTTCTTCCACCCTCCTTCCTGCCCATTTGCTAGTGCATTCCTTAGGCACTCACCCATTTTGGCAAAGTCAGCCCTCCTAAAGTCCAGTACTTTTGCCTTTGTATGGCTTGACTCTATTGCTGTGTTTATTGTGAACCATATTGTTTGATGGTTGCTAGTTCCCAGATGGCTACCCACTTCTACATCTGTGATCCACTTTTCATCTCCATTTGAGAGAACCAGGTCTAAGATTGCTCCCTCTCAAGTGGGCTCCAGTACTAGTTGTCTAAGGCATGCCCCCTGTAGGGCATCTAGAACAACCCCACTCTTTGAAGTGGCTGCTGCAACTGCACTCCAGTTAACATCTGGCATATTCAGATCACCCATCAGCAATATCTCCCCTTTTTCTACCATTCTAAGTATTCTTTCTATCATTTCCTTGTCCATTTCCTCCCCCTGAGAAGGGGGTCTGTATACAACCCCTGTGCGGATTGTGGTGTCATTGCACAAACACAAAGCACATTTTCTGGACCTGGAAGGACACTACTTCTTTATTCAACTGCGAGCTGTGTGAGAAATTCTATATTGCACTTGATATCTGCAACAAACATGCACTTTGCTTAATTCTGTGGGAGGTGAAACTAACTACCCTTGGTAATTGCTTTTTATTCACATATTTATTTAGTGTTTAACCAAGAAGGGGCTTGCAAACTCTGTTTATCTTATTAGTAACTTCAGAAGAATTTAAATACTGCATTTGGGTAGATCCTTGGAGGTAGCTAGATTGTCTACGAGGATTTTCTGACGATTAAACTATTTTTAAATAAATTACAGGTGGCTGAGGAGTTGAAAAAGAAGCTTGCAAACTTTGCTTATCTTGGAAGTAACTTCATAAGTGTTTGAATACTGCATTTTGGTTGTCCCTTGGGGGTAGCTGGATTGACTACTAGGATTTTGGGACAGAAACTATTTTTAAATAATTTATTGGTGCGTAGGAGTTTGTGATAGTTAAACTATTTTTAAAAAAGTTACTGTGGTTAAGGAGTTGTCGTAGAAAAACCTGCAGTGTGAAACAGGAAAAGATAGTCTTTCAAGCATGGATCTAGGTTTACGTTTGTTTGTTACAATTCTTAACATTTGCAGTGCAGGAAGAGTTTAAAGCACAGCTGACTTATTTTGGGGATGACAGCTTTCAGAGCACAAACCACCAGGCCTGTTTTGGGGCTGGGGAGGTTTACCTGTGTCTGACTTGGATGTGTGGATTTTTCTCTGTTTGAGTAGCAGGATATTTTCTCTGTCAAATTGTTGTATAGGGCATCTTGCTGACAGGAAGGCAGTCATCGCAGTGGTGGGTCAGAGCTTTTAGCTGATTGTTTTGTGAGGCACAGTTTAGGCCTAACCCCTTCCCACCCTCACCTCACCCACCCCTGGAAATAGTTCCTTTATACCAGGGGTTCTGACATCATTTCCTCAAGAGTGCAAGGTACATATCACTGTCATATCCTCTCTAGCACACTGCACTGACAATATAAGCATACACATTGTATAATATATATATATATATATATATATATATATATATATATATATATATATATATATATATATATATATATATATATATATATATGTATATATTACAAACCAATCACACACACAAAAAATGTGGGGAGTAGTGCAATGTAATGGCTGTGGTGCAGCAGTCTTCCAGGAGTCTTTCTGGAGGCTGAGATGCTGCCCTATTTGCAGACAACTCTCTGCCCTGAGGGAGGAAGTTGCCCATCTTCAGGCCACACTGGACAGTAGTAAGGGGACCTTCTCGCAGGTCACACTGGACAGTAGGAAGGGAACCTCCCCATCCAGGGAGCACCAGAGCCACCATCACTACCTCAAATGTTGTGAAGAAAGCACAGCAGTTGGACCACAGAGGGCTCAGAGAGGGTGAGGATGGTGGAACAGAGGCACACCCAGTCAGTTTTTCCACACCACAATCCATACACCATTCTGGGGGAGCATAGCTCCCCTGTGGATGCACCCACAGAGGAGACTAAGGAGGCTGAGGACAACTGTCACAAGGGAGGCCCACAGGAAGGAGGAAGAGGCCACCATAAGGAAAGGAAGCAGCCCTGGTGGGGGACTCAGTTATTAGGGGATAGAACTGGGGAGCAGAGAAACTGCAGCGGTGCCTGCCTGGTGCCATGGCTTGAGAGCCAGGAAGTGCATCCCTCAGGATCATGAGAACAGCTGCACGGGAGTCTGAGCTGGACTTCATTGTCCACCTAGGGACAAATTACTTGGCTAATCATGAGATTAGAGCAGTGCAGAGGACTTTGTAGAATTGGGGAGGGGCCTAAGACAAGTAGCACACACAATATCCTTCTCTGAGGTGCTGCCTGTCAATGGCATGAGTGAGGCAAGGGTACTTTCCACCATGCAGTTTATTGAAGGGTTGAAAAAATGGTGTGGAGCACAGGGGTTTGGCTTCATTGGGGACTGGGGTTCCACCTGGAGGGACACCAGCCTATACTGGCAGGATGGTCTGCATCTGTCCAGGAAGGGAACAAGTCTTTAGAGCAATCAGTTTAAATGCTTCATTGGCAAGCTTTTAAGCTAGTCAAGGTAGGAGGCACTGATAAGCAACAGGAAAATCCCAGCCTCTCTCTATAAAACAGGGTACTAAATGAGAAAAAGACTGAGGTAGAAAGGTCAGGGGGGGATGCTGCAAAAGAAGCTAAAGCCATCAAAAAATGGAGAGCAATGAATACCAATGCCTGTAGTCTGAGTAACAAGCTTCCTGAATTAGTGGCCTTGATGGAGGAGGAACATCTGGATATCGTGGCAGTCACAGAAACATGGTACACACAAAACCATGACTGGGACATAAACATACCAAGATACACTATCTACAGGAGGGACAGAGAGGGTAAAAGAGTAGGAGGAGTAGCTCTTTACATAAGGGAAGGAATCAAAGCAACAGAACAAAATGGAAAACAGGAAGGAGGAAAATAAGTGCTGTGGGTAAATTTGAAGTAGCTTGATGGAGGCAACTAGGGTGATCAGAGCAGCAAAGGCACACACAGTGGATGACTTGGTGTAGGGGTTAAAGAAGGCAAAATGACTTTCTTTAAGTACATATGTGACAAAAGAAAAACAAAGAAAGTATTGTCAGACTCTTAAACAGGGATGGGAAAGAGGTGGAAGAAGACAAAGAAAAGGCAGAGGTCTTGAATGAGTACTTCTGCACTTTTTTTTTTTTTTACAAAGGAAGAGCCTAGTAATGGACCCTACCTGAAGAAGGACAAAAATAACAGAAAGGGGAATGGACACAAGCCCATTCATGGCAGAAAGGGTAAAGGCTGAATTTAAGAAAATTGGATGTGGATAAAGCCATAGGTCCAGATGGACTCCACACACCCATACTACGGGAACTGAGTGATGAACTGGATGAACCCTTAGAAAACCTATTTAGTAGATCCCTGAGGGAAGGGACAGTCCCACAAGATTGGAATGGCTGAGACATTCAAGTACCTTAAGGGGAAAAACAGAGTCCCCAGCCAGGAGCTCTTTCTCAGTAACAACTCCACAAGAACAAGAGGCCATGACAAGAAACTGAGCGGGGGGGTAGATTCAGAGGCAGCAAGTGCAAGTTTGTCTTCACAGAAAGGGTAGTTGATCCGTGAAATGACCTACCTGCTGAAGTCATTGAATCCAAAACAGTGAGGGGATTTAAAACAGCTTGGGATAGGCACAGGGGAATAGTGACAAAAAGTATCTGAGTAGGGTAGGATCTGGGCATACTAGATGGACCTTTGGGCCCCATCTGCTGTCTGTTTCTACACATAAAAAAGTCTAGAAGATACTAAAACTGAGTTTACTGGAATATGTAACAGAATAAAAGAAATGGGAGGAGAAGCTTGTCTGTCAGAAATCCTACCAGTGCCTAGATATGGTTATACTAAAAACAAAACAAAAAACAATGCATAGTTGCAAAAGTAGACACTGAGCAAAGGAACACCTTGGCACTGGGAGATCTATGAAAATAATAGTTACTACAGTAGGGATGGCCTTCATTTAAGCAGAAAAAGCAATCAAATCTTGGGTACAGCAATAAAATCTCACATCGCCAGTACTTTAAACTGGAACATAAGGGGAATGGGGGGGTCATTAGCACACCCAATAAACAAAAACTGCAAACCAACTGTAAGGTGTTGTTTACAAATCTAAGAAGTCTAAATGTGGACAAGGTTGCTAAACTTAAGTTCTTAATGCTAAAGAACAAAACTGATATAAATGCAATATCTGAGACATGGTGGGATGATGGAAGTGTCTGGCTTAGAGAAATCCAAGGGCATTATCTCTTATATAACAACAAGAAAGGCAAAAGATGGGATGGGGTGTGTGTGTGTATACACATACATACATACATATATATATATATAGATAAAATGCAAAAAACATCATTAATGCATCAGTTAGGGTTATTCTACAGTGGCAAAAATCAGGAAATTCGACATTAAGGTTCCCATACCTTGCACCCCACCCCCACCATGCTCCCACCAACAGGCATCGGGGTGTGCGTTGCGGTCATTGGCCCTAACTCTCGCCCCATCCCATGTGCAAATAAGCTGAGGTGATGTAGTGCAGGAGAATGGGGTGAGAGGGCAGACAACCCCAAATCACACTCTGATGCCTGTTGGTGGGGGCACAGTGGGGGTGAGGTGCAAAGGGTGGGAACCCTAATGTCGAATTTCCTCACGTTTGTCACTGTAGAATAACCCTAACTAATGCATTAACAAAGTTTTTGCATTTAATGTCCTTACTTTTTAAGACAGAATAGAAAAGTGGAAAGTTGTGCAAGTTGGAGGGAGCATGGGACCCTACCAACTTGTAAGTGTTGGGCCACATTATACAGCTAATGACTAAAAAGCACATTGACAACAGCACAACTAGCCACTAAACAAAATGTTAATTTAGTAGAACAATAGAAAAGGCTGTCCACAAAATGTAAACTGCACCACACAATATCTCCACAAAAAATATATTGTCCAACACATAAACACCTATGTTAACATGTACAGGACATGCCATCAGCACCCTCCAAATTTCCACTAAAAAGACCAAACTGTATCCAAGATGTGACATGTCAAAATTTGAAATTTTCATTCATCAGATTGCCACAGCTCCACACCTACTGACATTTAACACACACAACGACTGAAAATGACAGCCATGACACTAAGGCTAGGTATCCTATGAATTTCAAGCCACCATCACAAGCAAAATGCTGTCTGCAGAATGTAAACTGCACCATGCCATATCTCAGCTGAAAAAATATTTTCTGACACAAAAACATTGTAATTTACATCCACAGGACATGCCATCAACGCCCTCCAAATTTCAAGTGAAAAGACCAAACCATGCCCAAGATATAACATTTTAACATTTGAGATTTTCATTCATCAGACTGGCACAGTTCCACACCTATTAATATTTAACAGACACAATGACTGAAAACTACATCCATGACACTAAGGATACATATCCTATTGATTTCAAGCCACTACCACAAGCAAAACACTGTCCGCAACACGTGAACGTGCCACGCAATATCTCTGCAAAACAATTTTTCTCTGGCACATAAACACCATAATTCACATCTACTGGACATGCCGCAAACACTCTCC
Organism: Neoceratodus forsteri; assembly: GCA_016271365.2. Taxonomy (NCBI): domain Eukaryota; kingdom Metazoa; phylum Chordata; order Ceratodontiformes; family Ceratodontidae; genus Neoceratodus; species Neoceratodus forsteri. The sequence continues at coordinate 1,225,371,691 of CM057454.1, forward strand.
AAATTTCAAGTAAAAAGACCAAACCGTTTCCGAGATTGTCAATGTTAAAGATTGCTAAAAATTCCCTGTGTATTCCTTTATAAAAAATCTGGCCATCTTGTCCCTATCTTGAGATCAAAGATGGTGATCAAAGAATCTCACAATCAAAGAATTTGCAGGCTCATGATCAAAGAATTCGTTGGCTCATGAACAAAGAATTAGAAATGCTATAAATCCAGAAATTGATAGAATTGTGGTATGCCACCACCATGGTTCGACAAAATGAAGTCCCCTGAGTAAAACCCATCCTCATTTGTCTTCCTAGGACACCCCTGGACTGAGAAAATAGATTTTTTAATCTGACCATCTTGTCCCTCACTTGCAGTGCACGATTGCGATCAAAGAATCTCGCGATCAAAGAATTTGCAGAGTAACAACCAAAGAATAAAAAGTGTTAAAATTTAAAAAATTAACAGAATTTCAGCAAACCACCAACATGGTTCATCAGAACGAAGCCCACTGAGTAAAACCCACCCTCATTTGTCTTCTTAGTACACCCCTAGACTGAGAAAATTGATTTTTTAATCTAGCTATCTCGTCCCTCGCTCGCGATGCACGATCGTCATCAAAGAATTTCATGGTCAAAGAATTTGAAGGTTTGTGGACAAAGAGCGAGGGACAAGATGGCCAGATCTTTAAATAGATTTATGTAGACCAGGGATGTCTTAGACTGTTATATGAGGGTGGGTTTAGCTCAGGGGGCTTCGTTGTGCCCCATGTGAATAAAAACACCTACGTTTTCATTATCCTATTAGCCTAGCGGCCCACCTCCCATCATGATAACATACATAAAGATCTGTGTTTCCCTGGTAGTCTAGTGCCGCCCCTTGTATTTGATTAATGTCTCATTATTTTATCCCTGGTAGTCTAGTGCCCCCCATGTCTATTTATTTATATTTGTTCTTTATATCCCTGGTAGTCTAGTGGCCCCATCGATCTTTATTTTATTATTATTATTATTCATATCCCTGGCAGTCTGGTGGCCCCCTCCATCATTTTAAAAAAAATAAGCATTTGCTACTTCCTGGTAGTCTAGTGACCCCCACCCCCCACTCTGCTGTGCCAGCCTACCCAGAACCCCTCTCACCCTTCCCCAGTCAGTGACTGGCACAGCCCACCTCTCACCTCCACGGCCAGTCTCCAACTGTGTATATTACAAGCACTAATTCAAACAGGTGCTCTGAAATTATTTCTGCATGCCTGTTTGAATTAGCACTCATAATATACACAGTCAGCAGCTGGCTGTGGAGATGAGAGGTGGACTGTGCCAGTCACCAACTGGGGAAGGGTGAAGGGGTGCTGGATGGGCTGGCACGGCAAGGTGGTGGGGTGGTGGCCACTAGACTACCAGGAAGTAGCAAATGCTTATTTTTTTTAAATGATGGGGCCACTAGACTACCAGGGATATGAATAATAATAATAATAAAATACAGATCAGGGGGACCACTAGACTACCAGGAATATAAACAACAAATATAAATAAATAGACTTGGGGGGCACTAGACTACCAGGGATGAAATAATGAGATGTTAATGAAATACACATGGGGGGCCACTAGACTGCCAGGGTAACAGAGATCTTTTTATAAATTATCATGATTGGGGGAAGGAGGCCTCTAGACTACCAGGGATTATGAAAGGTAATGTGTTTTCATTCACATGGGGCACAGTGAAGCCCCCCGACAAAACGTCACCCTCATATAACTGTGTAGGGCACCCCTGGGCTACAGAAAACAAACAAAAAATCTGGCCATCTCTTTCCTCACTCGCAATGCATGATCGCGATCAAAGAATCTCACAATCAAATATTTTGCAGGCTCGCGATCAAAGATCGTTAGCGAGCCACGAACGAAGTTAACAAAAGCTCAAAACTCTATTTTTGAACCAATTTGGAAAAAAACAAAGCCATGGCTCAATAGATTGGGTTCCCCTGAGTAAAACCCATCCAAGTTTTACTTCAGAAGTGACCCCTGAGCCGAGCTATTTATGTTTTTCTGATTGAAAAACTGAAAAAAAGATGGCGGACCTTGTGATCAAAGAATTTGTAAAATCCTTGGGGACAAAGTTTCTTGAACCATGAGGCTGCAAATTCTTTGATCACCAGGTGAGACCAGATGGCCAGAACCCCATTCTTTGTTCGCAAAACATACATATACAGTACATTTTCCTATTGACTTAACATGGGAACTTAAAAGTGGCATAACTTTTGAATGCCTTAATATTTTTTCACCAAATGAAAAGTGGCATGTTTAGCCACCAAAGCTCTTTCAAATGAGCCATCTTGCAGATTGGCACACCATACAACATCCATGCAGAGCCATGTTCAAAATCCCAAAAGCTAGTTCCAAAAATGGATAATTTTGCATTTTTCAGCACTTTCGTACGCAAAAATCGTAAATCCTACCAAAACGCAATTTGAAAAATCAAGAGATCTACCATGCCACACCATTTGTACCAAATTTCAGGCATATCCATTGAATGGGTCCAAAGTTTTTACTGCCCAAACTTTTGACTTTAGTATGTAACTGACCGCTGAACCCTAACTATAGTGGCTATATATATATATCTTTATATATGTATTGTAGAGGCATGGTCATTTATTTTATTTATTAAATTTTGGTGACCGGGTAGGCCCACTGAGCCCCAAAGGTCCCTTTTTCAGGGGCAACCCATGATAACAATACAAGTTATAAGAATGAACAAGGACATAAGGAAAATTTGAGGCACTGTGAGTTACATCATGAGGTGGTTACAGTAAAGAAAAATAGTGGATACAGGCATGGTTCCAGGCATGGTAAAAGAAAAGCACTGGATAAAGGCATGGCTTACAGGCTCGGTAAAAGAAAAGCAGTGGATGAAGGCATGGGTACAGGCATGGTTATCATCATGACATGTAAGCAATTGGTAGTACTTTTCATATAGTTTATTCAGGGGTTACACGTGGCCTCTGGTGAGCAGTCTGTATAAGGCAGGTAGTAGGAAGGTTAAGCTAGGAGACGGGAGTTGGAGAGGAGGGGAGTACCTTAGGAGCTTTAAGTGCCATGACAGTGGCATGCGCTTGAGGTCAGCAGATGGGACTTAAGCCTGGTGCGGAAGTTCATGAGTGAGGAGGAAGCCTGGATCTGGGGAGGGAGCTTGTTCCATTGGCAGGCTGCTTGGGAGGCAAAGGATCTTCCACCAGCATTTGTCCTTACCCTAAGGACTTCTAATAGCATTCTATCTGAGGTTCTTAGGTTCCATGCGTTGTGTTTGAGGGTTATGGTCCTGGCAATGCTTAGCGGAGCATGGAGTTTGAGAAGCTTGTAGGCCTGGACAAGCAAGGGGTGTTGGAGGCGTGTGACCAATGTGGGCCGATTGGCAAAAGTGTCACAGTGGTGATGTCTCGGGTGGTCTGAGGTTGCAAAATGAGCTATTTTATTATATAGGGTTTGCATCCTGGTAATCTCTTGTTTAGCCATACCCTGTATAATAGGGGCCGTAAAGGTCAGGTTGGGTAGAAGGACGCTGGTAGCTATGGAGAGCCTGGCCTCAGGAATGAGTTGGTCCCTGAGTCGGCACAGGGTGCCAAGTTCCCGATGTTGGGTCCTGGTGACCTGGTCCATGTGTTCCTTGTATGTGATATTCTGATCCAACGTGAGGCCTAAGTATTTAAGGGAGGGGACTATGTTAATGGCTTTACCAGAGAGTGAAGTCAAGGAGAGGGATGAGGACCTGTCAAATCCCAGGGATCTTGGCCTGAATAGCATTGCCTTGGTCTTGTTGGCATTTAGTACCATTCTGTTCTTACATAGCCAAGTCTCTAGTGAAGTGAGATCCTTTAGGAGTAGAGGGCCTAGGGCAACCATGTCACGCAGGGGTCAGAAGATGACAGAATCATCAGCGTACTGCACAACTGCGGTCTCCCCACAGTGGGTATGCAGGTCATTGGTAAACAAGGAAAACAGGAGGGGCCTAGAATTGAGCCCTGAGGTACACTCTGCTTTAGGGGTAGTGGGTCAGACATGGTCCCTTTCGATGAGACCCTCTGTATCCTGCCTGATAAGTAGCTCCCAAACCACTTCAGGACGTGATTGTCTAGGCCTATATTTTGCAGCTTCTGTAGCAGCAAGTTGTGGTTGATGAGGTCGAATGCCTTGGATAAGTCTATAAAGACTGCACCAGTGAGTATCCCTTTGTCCATTGCCCTGAGAACTTCATCTGCGAAGTTAATGAGGGCAGTGTCAGTACCATCGTTTGTTCCAAATCCATGTTGGGAGGGGGCAAGGAGCTGATGAGCTTCCAGGTGGTCTCCGAGTTGACTGTAGATTACTCTTTCTTGCACCTTAGGAAGTGAGCAGAGGAGGGAGATGGGCCTGTAGTTGTTAAGTTTTTCCCAGAGCCCCCCTTTGTGAATAGGGACAACATTGGCATGTTTCCACAGGTCAGGGACTGCTCAGTGATCGACTGAGGAGCATGGTTATAGGCCAGGCCAAGGAGGTAGCTCCTGCCTTGAGTAGCCGAGGGTTGATACCGTTGGGTCCCCCTGACCCTTTCAGTTTCAGGTTCCTTAGGAGGTTTAGTACTTCAGTGCATTTAGCCACTCTCAGGTGAAATAAGGGTCTTTCCATGTGAGGCAGCTCATCTGAGGTAGGGGGGAAAGTCAAGGGGAGACAGGCAGGTCTTGTAGGCCTCGAGGTCTGAGAAGTGCCTGTTAAGGGCAGCCGATATTTGAGAAGGGTTAGTTGTGAGCTGACCATTAATCTCCATGGGATAGGACTCAGGCTTTTTGCTGCCCTTGATCAGGTCATTGATATGATTCCAGAATTGCTTGGGGTTGCCCAGTCTGGTTTTCAGGAGGTGTGTTAAGTAATCTCTCTTAGCGAGTTTTATAGCTCTCTTGGCTTTGTTCTTCACGGCTTTGTATTCAGCGAGATCTGCTGGGAGGGAGAAGAGCCAAACTTTTTCCAGGCTTTTTCCCCAGTAGCCATTAGGGCTTTGAGAGAGGGAGAGATCCACTTGTAGCAGCTGCCTTTAGCCCTCATTCTCTTCATTGGAACAAAGAGGTTGGCCGCAGTGGTTAGTTCATCCTGGAAGTATTGCACAGCCTCAGTAAGAGTAGGGAGAAGATTTATGGGGTTCCAGCCCAGACTACCTAGGTAGCGATTGTATTGTAGTTCAGAGAACTTGGAGAAGTCATGGGCAGAGAGAATTCTAGGTCGGACCTTGAGGGGTTTATTTTTCCATATACAGAAGATTGGGGAATGGTCACTCAGGGAGTCTGCCATTGTGCCCACACTCTATATATTAGTGGGGTTAGACACCAGAGCCCAGTCAAGGTTGGTGTGGTTCCCAGTTTTGTAATTAAGTCTGGTCTGTTCAGAGATGACCTGCATCAGACCTGCTTTATGGGTAAGTGACTTTGAGGCATGGACAGGGTCCTGGGCCCAGTTAATGTTGAAGTCACCCAGGATTGGTTGCTCCATTGTTACCTTGATAGCCGTACCATTTGTGATGGCTTCAAGGGTTTTAAGGGCTGATTTTGGTGGGTGGTAGAGGCAGCCAATTGTTAGTTGTTTGGCATGCCGTAGGGTTATCTGGATGTACAGTATATGCTCTCTCCCTCAACAGTAGGATTAGTCTGCAGGGGTAGAGGTGACACAGAGAGGTCATCCTTAGCATTGTCATTGCAGTAGCTATTGTAGTCCACAACCTGAATCTCATGGTCATGGATGTGGGCTTTAGCCAGGTTTCAGAGATGGATAGTAAGTCCAGTTATGCCCCTATAGTTAGTGTTATGAAGGCACTTTAAGGATAAACTTGACATTTTGTATGTTAATAACTTTGGACCCATTCACTGGATTTGTATGCAATTTGGTATGTGTGGTGGGGCATGGAAGATATTTTGATCTGCCAAATTGCATTTCAGTCAGACGTGCAGTTCTTGCACAGTGAATTGCTGACAAATACACTTTTTGCCAGTTTTGAGGGCAGTTTTTTGGATTTTGTCTGTGGTGCTGTGCAGTCACAATGTGACATGCCAGTCTGAAACTTGGCACATAGAAAGGGCGTGGGTCAAGGAACATGCCACTTATTGTTTGGTGAAAAAATATTAATCTTTTCAAAAGTTATTAAACTTTTTAGCTCCATTTAAAAGTCTATGAGAACATTTACAGTATATGGTTGTTTTTGTGAAAGAAGAATGGGGTTTTGGCCATCTGGTCACTCCTCACAATCAAAGAATTTGCAGGCCCATGATCAAAGATTCTTTGATTGTGAGAAATTTATTGATCGTGATGGCCACCATCTTGTTTTCCTTTTCCGGTTGGAAAAAAAACAAATATCTCAGCCTAAGGGTGACATCTGAAGTAAAACATGGGTAGGTTTTTTTCAGAGGGCTTCCCTCTATTGAGCCATGCCTGTGGTTTAATGCAGTTGTGTCAAAAATTGGAGTTTTAAACTTTAAAATTCTTTGATTGCAGCTCACTAATGATCATTGTAACATGGCATCAAACAGAAATGGCAAATAGAGAAATCTAATTGGACCAAATACAACACATGACCAAAGTTGGAGCAGTGATTAATTCCCCAGTAAGGACCACTCTGACTATTGTTCATGGGTTCACTGGATCAAGCTCTAGGACCACTAAGTGTCACAGCACGAAACAAAACACACATTGCGGTGAATACTGAGGATCTTAATGCGCCAACTCAAAGCCAAACAGAACTGAAAAATCAAAAACAACAATGCAACAATTCTTGTGTTACAAATGCATTAATGCCCTCCAGAGTCAGCTTCTACTGGGGAATTAATGCATGGTTGGGTGGGTGTAAGCAATCTGCTAAGGCCTCGTGCCATAACCCCCCCAACCATGCATTAATTCCCCAGTAGAAGCCTCCTTCATCAGACATTAATGCTTACTTGATTGTGAGCCTGCAAATTCTATGATCACAAGATTCTTTGATAGCGATCTTCGTTCACGAGGGAGGGACAAGATGGCCAGATCCTTCAGTTGGAAAAAAAATAGCCTAGGGGTGACTTGTGAAGTAAAACTAGGATGGGTTTTGCTCAGGAGGCTTTCCTGTATTGAGCCATGCCTGAGTTTTAATGTAGTTGTGTCAAAAAAATGGAGTTTTAATGTATTTAAATTCTTTGATCGCGAGCCTGCAAATTCTTTGGTCGCGAGATTTCTTTGACCACGAGCTTCATTCGTGAGGGTGGGATGAGATGACCAGATTTTTGCTGGACCAGATTTCTCTGGGAGGAACCAGATAGCCCAAATTTCATGACCAGATGTCTCTTCATGATCAAAGATGATCTTTGATCATGAGGTTGTGGACGATTGTCGTGACCAAAGAATTTTTAAAGGCGCCAAAACTTTTAAATTAAATATCTCAGAAATAGTCTGTCTTTAAACTTTCAATTTGGAGGGTGTTGAGAGGATGTCTTCTAGATGTGAATTATGATGTTTAGGTGCTGTAAAATTAATTTGCTGCAGAAATATTGCATGACGCACTTTACATTTTGCAGATTGGGTTCTACATTGTGGTAGTGGCTTAAAATTTATAGGGTAGCTAGCCTTACTGCCACGGAGGTACTTTTCAGTGATTAGGCATGCAAAATGTAAACAGGTACAGAATTATGTCACTCTGACGAATGACAATCTAAAACTTTAATATTTAATATCTCGGAAACGGTTTGGTCTTTTAACTTAAAATCTCGAGGATGTTAAGGGGATGTCATGTAGGTATGAATTATGGTGTTTAGGTATCAGAAAATTAACTTACTGTGGAGATATTGTGTGACACAGTTTATGTTTTGTGGATAGCATACTGCATTGTGTTAGTGGCTTGACATTTATAGGGTAGCTAGCTTTACTGCCACGGAGGTAATTTTCAGTGGCTAGGTGTGTAAAATGTAAACAGGTGTGGAATTATGTCACTCCCAACAAATGAAAATTTGACTCCCACCAATACACACTCCCACCAATACATTTGATATCCAGTACTTAAACTGTTATTTTAGACAGAAATGTGCAAGTTGGTGTTAGTGTGGGGCCCAAAGGGTGTGCTCCCACCAACTTGCACAACATTGTAATTTACTATGCTTTCTCAAAAAGTAGGGAAATTCTTTGTAAAAAACTGGGTTAATGCAACAGATAGGTTTTTTACAGTGACAAAAGCAAGGAAATTTACCATTAGGTTTACCACCCTTTGCACCCCACAAACACCCCACTCCCACCAATAGGCATTGGGGTGTGCGTTGGGGTCGTCAGTCCTCTCACACCATTCTCCTTTACTGTACCACCTCAGCTTATTTACAAATTAAATGGGGTGAGAGTTAGCGCCGATGACTCCAACGCACACCCCAATGCCTATTGGTGGGGGTGGGGTGGTCATGGGGTGCAAGGGGTGGTAAGCCTAATGGTGAATTTCCTTGCTTTTGTCACTGTAAAAAACCTTAACTGTTGCATTAATGCAGTTTTTTGCAAAGAACATATATCTATATCTATATAGATTTATAAAATGGATAGGGAAATTACTTGGATATTATTGAATGATAAGCATCACATGACCATGCATATATCAGAGCGTGACTGCACATCTGCACTTTTAATCCCCTCCAAAACCATTTTGACATTTTATAAGATAGATAAATCACTCAGGTGTGCAGTCACACTCTGATATATGCATGCCTTGGGAGGCTGATGCACACTAAGGTGTGCGTATATCAGAGTGCATCCGCACACCTCAGAGTGGTGTGTATATATATATATATATATATATATAAAATTGGTCTTGGATGTCAACAACTTACCATGAATGATAAAGAAATTGAAACTGAGAGAATGTGGATTCAGCTGCAGTTAGTTACAAATTGAAAAATCATATTAGGGAATCTCTATAGACCACCAAACTCAACCAAAGAATATACAGAATCACTGAATAAGGAAGTAACAGGTGCTTCTGAATTGAAGGGGGTGACATGGGCAGTAAGGGGAGCCAAAGCATCTAAGGAACTCAGGCTGGCACAAGGCATTAAGAAGGGGGAGAAGGACTTCTTTAAGTACATCAGGGAGGAAGGGAGCTGTAAGGACCACATAGTAAGGATTAGGAAGGAGGGGGGTTGGGTGGAAGCAGGGTGCGATAAGGCAGAAGCACTAAATGAGTACTTCTGCTCAGTATTTACTAAAGAGAAGAGGTGGGGGACACCCAAGGTGGGAGAAATGGCAGAAGCAGGGGGGGAAGTGGTGACAGATGGGGAAATCATGAAGAGCAGAGTTCGAGAGGGTTTGAAGGCACTGAGGGTGGACAAGGCACCAGGCCCAGATGGTATCCACCCCAGGGTACTGAAGGAGATGGCAGAGGTCCTTGCAGGACCTTTGGCAGACCTATTTAATGCCTCACTGCATTTGCGGTGTGTACCTCAGGACTGGAGGATGGCTCATGTGGTGCCCCTCCACAAGAGTGGCCCCAAAGATGAACTGGGAAACTACAGACCAGTGAGCCTCACATCCATCATGGGTAAGCTAATGGAAACTATCCTGAAGGAGAGGCTGGTGGCCCTCCTAGAGGCCAAAGGACTACAGGACAGCAGACAGCATGGCTTCATATGTGGCAGATCCTGCCAAACCAACCTGGTTGAGTTCTATGACTGGGTAACTAGGCAACTGGACAGGGGCCATGCAATGGTTGTCCTGTATCTGGACTTCAGTAAGGCATTCGACTCAGTGCCACATGGAAGGCTGGGAAGGAAGTTAGTAGGCACAGGGGCGGGTGCAAAGCTGGTGAGATGGGTAGGAAACTGGCTGCAGGGAAGGCAACAGAGGGTAGTGGTGGGTGGGGAGCTCTCACACCCAAGGGCAGTGATGAGTGGTGTTCCACAGGGGCTCAGTGTTGGGACCAGTGTTGTTTGGGATATTCATTGCAGACATATCATGGGACATCAAGAGCAAGATCAGTCTGTTTGCTGACGATACCAAGGTAGGCGCGGTGGTGGATGACCTAGGGGGATGGCAGGGGTTGCAGGATGATCTTGCAAAGCTTGAAACCTGGTCAGACACCTGGCAACTGGGCTTTAATGCCAAAAAGTGCAAGGTGCTGCATTTTGGGATGAAGATCCCAAGGAGGAGTTACCAGCTAGGGGGAGTGCAGCTATCCCAGACAGAGGAGGAGAAGGATCTGGGTGTGCTCATTACAGGGTCAATGAACAACTCTGCACAATGTAGGAAGACAGCTTCAAAGGCCAACAAAATGCTGGGTTGTATTGCAAGGGGTATATCCTCGAGGAGGGAGGAGGTGATTCTGCCACTGTATAGGTCATTAGTTAGACCAGCACCTGGAGTACTGCATGCAGTACTGGCATCCGTATCTGAAGAGGGACATTAAGTTACTGGAGGGTGGCGCTTGAAGCGCAAAGATGATCAAGGGCTGTGGAACTTATCATACGAGAGGAGGTTGAAGGAGTTGAACATGTACTCACTGGAGGAGAGGAGAGACAGGGGTGACATGATTGAAACCTTTAAATACATGAAAGGAATAAACAAGACGGGTACAGAGGGGCTGTTCAAAGTAAGAGAAGGGAGGGCCACCAGGGGCCATGATATGAGACTGGAGCGAGGAAGGTTCAGGAGGAGGAGAGGAGGAGACACTTTTTTACAGAGAGGGTGGTGGCTGGGTGGAATGCATTACCTGCTGAAGTGGTATGCAGTAGAACAGTGGACTGCATCAAACAAGGATGGGACAGGACAAGGGGGAGGGTTAATGAAGGGGAAGGGTGGAAGGAAGGGGTAGCTACAGAATAAGGAGTGCTAGCTGCACATTCAAGCAGACTTGATAGACCTCTAGGCCTTTATCTGCTGGCAAATTTTGTTTGTTCGTATGTTCTGAATTAGGAGACCTAATTGTACCTGATGACTTCATCTTCCCAGACATCTCATTGGAAACACCAATAAGGTCAGCTGGACAAGGAAGTATCTTTCTTTGTAATACAATTGCACTGGGTCTCAACCAGTTAGAAACCAGACCAACAAGAGGGAACAATATCCTTAATCTCTTAGTAACTGACATAGAACAGCAGTTAGCAAATGTTGAACTTACCTGCCCAGTTGGGGGCAGCAATCATAATGTGATTTTGTTTGACATATTAACAAATATACCAAGGAAAACTTAACAAATTTCATATTAATGATTATAAAAAGGCAGACTTTAGCTAAATCAGGACATGCTTGGGAAATATTGACTGGAACCAGGATCTGTCAAATTGTTCTGTGCAAAAATGCTGACCAAAATAAAGAACTACAATATATTGAAACATATACACACAAGTATGTACTGTACCTACAAGGGAGCTAAACAATAACAAAGGTAAAACCCCACCATGGCTTACCAAAACTGTAAAAAGCAGAGGGGAAAAAAGGCATTTGTTAGATGTGTGAAGTCCAACAGTATCAAAACACAAACTATATATAAAACGAAATTAGGCAAACTGAAAAAATGAATTATGCTTGAAAAAAATAAAGTTGAAATGAAAATATCCCACAATAAGGGCAAACAAAATTCCTTTTACTTTTACATTAACAACTATAAGAATGTCCCCAACCAAAGGCAAACAAAATTCCTTTTACTTTTACATTAACAACTATAAGAATGCCCCCAGCCAACTTGATTAAAAAAACCCCACAAAGGTACTATAATTACTTATGGCACTGAACTAGTGGATATTTGCGACAATTATTTTTGCTCTGTTTACAATTCAAAAGATGCACTAGATCCACCAGGAACATTAATTAAAACTACCAGTCATATTACTTTCAATAAAGAGGAAGTTCTGGCTACCATAAAGCGTCTTAAATCTAAATCATTCCCAGGACCTGATAACAGAAATCACAGGCTATTGCTCAAAGCTGCTGATATACTTTCTCTACCCCTGACAATCATTTTCAACAAGTCCTTGAAAACAGGTCTACTCCTGAATGGCTGGAAAACATCTACAGTAATTGCTATACATAAAAAGGGTACAAAAACATGGTCAATAATTACAAATCAATCAGTCTAACCTCAGTCTGCTGTAAGATCCTTGAGAGACTTATCAAAGGTAAAATAGAAGAAGAAATGCAATATTTAGATATGGTAGACAAATACCCACATGGGTTTACAAAAATTGCTCATGCTTATTTATTCATTTTTGTTAACTGGGTAAGTACACTAGCCATAGAATGACTATTTTCAGGCATGACCCGGGAAAGTACAAAAGATAGTTAGACAAATACATTACATCAGTGCAAAAAATTACATAATAACACGTATAACAGTGAAAAATAATACATAAAGAGAAAATAACATATGTGAAAGTTTAGAACATTGTACAGTCCATAATGGGTGAGCAGCAGATAGCAATGAAACCAAACAGTTTGAGAACAAAACTTAGTCAAAATTTACAATGAAAACAGCATACGGCAGTGTAAGATATTACACACTCCAAAGGGGTTACCTACATCTGAGTAAGCAAGCAAAACAATAATACAAATCATGGCAACTGGGATAGAGAGAATAGGTTATAGCAGTGTAGAGAAAAGGAAAGACTAAGAAAGAGAGGGCTGTCCAACTAGGACCCAATAGCTGATACAGAGAGAAGAAGGGTGCAACCCAGGGAGATAGAGTAAGTGCAGATGTATCCAGTAGGTAGAGGAGGGATATTGAAATGAGGAAAGAGAGAGTAGGGAATGAGAGAAAGTACAAGTGGACAGAGGGGAAATTTGGTAGGGTCTGGAAGGTACTGTGATTTTAACAGAGAAAAGTTAGTGTAGGCAAAGCAGAGCTAGGTGGGGTCAAAACAAGCACATTGGTCTACTGAAGACAGGTACCATTGCAGCCCACCTATAAAACTAATATGGGATGGGGCCTCTTGAAGAGCTAATGGAAAAGAGTTTCAAAGCCTAGGGGCCACATTGTCGAAAGCTCTAGGGCCTACAGGTGTCTGGCATCTGGGCACGGTAAGTTGCTCCTTACCAGCTGAGCAGAGCCCATGGGAGGAGGACTGGGGTGTAAGGAATGCCACCAGTGAGAGTAGTGTTTTATTTCTAATTACTGGGTTGATAAAAGAGCCTAGGTAATATTGTCAGCACACAGAAGGGGAGAGCCAGCCCAAGTCACTATAAAGATTACAGTGGTGCTTGAGCCATGGTGCATATGTTGTTATAGGCTATGTCTTATTTGTGGAGGGTAGTTTTAGATGCAAAAGCAAGAATTGGAACACCATAAGTGAGAGCAGGGAGAAGGATACCCTTGGCAATAGCCAGCTTGGCAGAAGGGGTTAACATATAGCTGGTTTTATAGGCTACCCCTAGTGTAGCATTCACTGATTTACTGATGGACTGAATATGCTGATTAAAATCAAGTGCTTGATCCAGGAGAACTCCTAAGTATTTGAAGGATGAAACATTTTCAATCTGTGCCCCACACAATCAAAAACTATCAGGGATGTTTGACAAGCCCTGAGTTTAGGGACGGAGCCAAATAATATGGCTTGTGTTTTCTTTACATTTAGTATAGGTTTATGGGCATTAGCCAGGACTGTATGTTATTAAAGTTAGAAGAGAGGGAAACATTTATGTTGGAGACACTGTCTGAGCTGGACAAGATCCTCCGCATACTGGATGGATGAGCAGGAGAAAAGAACGTCAGCTATATTATTAATAAAAAGTGAGAAAAGAAGGAGGCCAAGGATAGAGCCTTGAGGGACCCCTGTGTTTATGACAGGTTTGGCAGATAGCGAGGAGTTGAATTTCACAACTTGGGATCTGTCAGACAAGTAGCTACTGAACCATTTTACTACAGGGACAGAGACATTCAGATTTATGAGAGTAGAGGGAATTAGGGGGTAATGAACAAGATCAAAGGCTTTAGTGAGGTCAATAAACACAGCTCCCGTTATTAAACCAGAATCCAGATCAGAGAGCACATCAGTTGTAAATTGGATGAGTGCAGTCAATGTGCAATGACCCTTTCTAATGCTGTGCTTGTGCCAGAGAGAAAGTTATATTTGGCAAGGTAGTCTGTAGTTTGGTTTGTGACTAGTTTCTTGAGAATTTTTCTTAAGACTGAGAGGATGGATTTGGGTCTGTAGTTGGCAATCTCAGCAGGGTCCCCTTTTTTACAGACTGGTGTGACACGGGCAATTTTCCATAGGTTCGGTTCCACACTGGAAGCAAGAGAAAGCATAAAGATTTTTGCAAGTGGGGAGGTGATGAAAGGTGCAACTAGTTTCAGAAGTCTCTGTTCAAGGGTATCATAGCTGGAGCTAGTAGTGTCAGAGATGGTCAGAAGTAACTTCAGGACATGAGACTTCAGGACTTTCTTGAAGAGAAATGAGGGTGTGGTGAACCACCTGCTAGAGTGGTCAAGGACAGATAAAGCAGGTATGGAGGAAGACTGTGCACTTGCTGGCAGTGCCACGAAGGAAGAAGTATACTGAGATAGGTCTGTGAACATGCGATTGAAGGAGTCAGCTATGGTATTTGAGCCATTGCAGTGAACTCCATTCAGTATCATGTCACCAGTGGCATCTGTTTGAGTGACGCCAAGGAAAGATTTTATATGTGCCTAGAATTTTCTAGGGTCTCCCACAGAGCTAAGTAGCAGGTCTTTTCAATAGGTACTTTTGGCAGTACGAATCTGCTTTTTGCAGGAGTTACACAGAGCTCAGTAGATATGGAAATCATCTGGAAGACACAACAGTTTGTACTTTTTACAACACCTGTCTTACTCATGCAGGTTAGCCAGAAGTTTTTTGTGAAGCTATCTAATGGGTTTACCTTTAACCTTGCATTTTACTTTGGGAGCATACATATGCTGGACAGCCATAAATTCTACACTATCTCAACATTACTCGCAAGATAGATGGCAGACCAGTCTATTCTGGAGATGTCAATAAAAAGGCCTTAGCATCCTGTTGGACAAAGTTGGTGAAAGCAACATAGCACGGTGGGGGAGAGGGAGATGCTATCAGGCTCCATAGGCAGAAAATCAGGGAATGATCTGTTAGTGAATCAGCTAGGATACCTGCCACAGACATATGGTCTAGTCAGTTAACAAGCACCCAATCGATGAGGGTTGAGGAGATCATGGAAGGAGTTGTTCTTGTAGGTTCTGTTAGTAGCTGGTGCAGGTTATAGCTTTGTATCATGGAGAACAGAGAGCTTTGAGCTGACCCAAGCCAGTTAAGGTTTATATCACCCAAAATGATGATCTCATTTTGTTTTGAGATCAAGAAGATTTGGTTCAGCAGTTCCTGTAGGCTGGCAGTACCACCAGTGGATGGGTTGTAGGCATAAATAATGTGAAATTTCTTGGCATCCATGGAAATTACATTATGCAGGGATTCACAAGCAGAGGTGGTGTCGATTGTTGGTATGACTTCAATGGTGAGATGACTTTTGTAGAACACAGCAACCCCACCACCATGTTTAGATGAGGGTCTGTTTCTGCGGACCAGAGAGTGTTGGTCAGTGCACAAGTAGAGTCAGGGGTCTTGGGTTTAAGCCATGTTTCTGAGAGGCAAAGAATGTCAGGCTTGTATACTTTCACCTAAGCTTCCAGATCAGCGTGATTCCATGTGAGGTTTCTAATGTTCATATGAGCAACAAGGAGACTTTTGCTGGGGAAAGCTGATATGTCAGCTGATGAGAAATACCCAGGGGGGCCAGGATTCAGTTCAACATTGCCTGATAGAAGGATGGCTAAAAGAAGGACAAACCAGAGCTTACAACTTTGAATGGTCAGTGAAGTAGCTAACCTCAGAGATTGTTTTCTAAGCCTCAGGATGCCATAATAGGTGCAACCTTTCTGGAATATAAGGTGCACTCAGTCCAGTTTGGAATGTTATTCAGCTATAAGATTGGAGAAACAGAATTTGGAGGTAATCGATGGAGTCAGACCACAAGGGTCAAGGAGAGGGATAGATAGGCAACTTTATTTATGTAAAGCAGGTCTAAGGATGTTGCAAGCAGTACTACCAGATAGTGGAGATCAATACTTTAATAATGTCACTCTGCAGTCTTACCACTAAAGTAAGAGAATAAGGCAGGCCTATGAGGAATGAAAGGACTAGGATTGGACTAGAGATTATCCTAAGAAGAGTGAGCTAGCAAGAGCTAGAAGCTTAAAATACAGGAGAATGCATTTGATTGAAACTAGAAGAAAGACAGTGGTGTAACACAAAAGAAAGTAGAGAAATAGGACATTTTCTGTTTGGCCCCTAGAGGCCGCACTGGTCTGAAAACACAGGCAGCAGTTTAGCTGAGTAACACCAGTGAGGTAGAGACCAATAGAAATCCCTAAATAATAGGATGGATAAGGGAAACTAAAACTCAGCCAATGAGATACCTCAGGGGGGTCATCAGCTGGCAAATCTTTGAAGAGATTGCAAAAGGGTGGGACAGAGAGTGTATTTAATAAAGGCAGGAGGTGGGGATGGGATGGCGGGTCTAAAATTCAGCACAGCTAAGAAATAAAACAAGCTGCCCAGGAAATTCAGCACAGCTATGAACTAAAACAAGCTGCCCAGGTTTAAACACAGGCTTTAAGCAACACGTTCATTCCAAGCTGCACTTTCTTTCCCAGTGATTTTGGAGAGGCAGGCAGAGTGATATCAGAGCAAGCACCAATCCTGCAGAAAGGTGCCAGATTTGAAACGTTTTACTCTGTACCTGATTCGGAGGGGAAAAGAGCAGAACCTAGGGGGTATTTTTTGGACCACGTTGGTGGTCCAGAGGTCCAAGGAGGCTTCTGTCCATGCTGGCTGAGATCCCCTTATTACATTCTATAACATTCAATAACTCTGTTGGTATAAGTATAGACAACAGCAAACCAGTGGATGTCATATTACTTAACTTTGGGAAGGCCTTCATTAAAGTGCCACATAGAGAAATGATTATACAATTATTCAAACTAGGTTTGACCCCCAGGATAGTTGAATGGATTAAAAACTGGTAAGTCATGATCACAGGCTATCTATCTAGTATGGGGGAAGTTATGAGTGAGGTCTCACAGGGATCTGTATGAGGACCAGCATTCTAATATTTTCATAAAGGGCATTTATGAAAATATAAAAATATAAGTAACACTATTACAAAATTTGCAGATGACACCAAACTGGGGGTGAAGTAAACTCTTTTGAAAAAATGTATTAGTCTGTAGTGACCTGGAAAAAATTTAACTCTAGTGTACCGCCAATAAAATTACACAAAATCATGATATATGTGCATACAACTGCAGTTTTGGGGCGTTATTTTAAAAGAAACATTTAGTTGGATATGAGGAGTCTGTGACCCCAGTCTACCACTTCCGGGTCACTGCCTGTTATAAGGCACACGTCCTTGGTGAGCAGGGCATATGTGGCGTGCATCGCCATGTGTGAAGATGTGCACAAAGACACATGCATCTGCGCGTGTTACACATGTTAGGTGAGATAGGTGAAACCCAGGGGAGACTCCCGCATGGCAAGAATGTAAGTTCATGCAGTACAGTAGTTTAGTGGCTTGTATAAAGTCTTAAAAGAGAGTGTTTCTACAGTGTGAAGATTGGCTTTAAACTCTGATTAAACAGTATTAGTGTTACATTTGATTGTAAGTAACAAATAAAAACTGAGTTATGGAGGCATTTATAGAAACAACAAAGGCTGAAATAGGGATCATATGCTCAACCTGTAACATGTATACAATAACTACTACTTGCCCAACTAATAGTCTGTTCTCTTGTCCTAAATGTATGGAGAATGCTGACATGTTATGCATAATAACTCAGTTCAATAAAAGGCTTGCTGAGTTAGAACAACAATTCCAAAGTGATATGGCAGATCATTTTCAAGTTTGGCTACAGGCCCATACATTACAAGAAGGAGCAAGCACTTCCAGCATACAATGTCCCTTGTATAATACCACTCACTGTGACATTAACTCAGCTAATGCATATCAAAATCCCCTAAATAAAAAAAGAGGTAGAGAAGAAGAGGAATCTACTAACCCAGAGGATGTATGGTACCAGGTCCAACATCTAAAACTACCAAAAAAGAAAAAAAGGTAGAAAAGCTAACCAGTTTAACTTAGAGCTCTCAAACTCTTTCGATCCACAGTCCCAAGAAACCACTCAGGAAGACAGTGGTAGTACATCAAATACTGCTGAGGAAGAACTGATAGGCCCAGTGCCCATTCCAGTAATCAGTGTGACTCATAATACAAGCACAAACAATACTGTAAGTGGTTCCTTAGATAAGCCACTGGTATTACTGGACACATTAATTACCAGCCCAGGGCAGAATGACTTTAATTCACCATACACAAGCATGGAAACTGAGGCAGAACAGCATAGTGATACACAAGTGTTTGTCCTGGGGATTCTATTGTTAAAGGACTAGACAGAGTAATTTGCAACAAAGATAAAGAAAACAGGACTATGTCATGCTTTAAGGGAGCAAAAATATCTGATGTCACTAAAATGACTAGTGACATTCTCTGTCTTGAGAACGCCCAACAATTAGTGATCATTCATGCTGGAGCTAATAATGTATTGCACCAACATCCACAGCAGATCAAACAGGAACTGGTTAATCTAACCAACAAGCTCAAAAACCTGGGTTGTGACTTTGCGTTTTTGGAAATACTCCCAATTCCGTGCGATACATACGAACAAAAATGGAAATTGAAGAAGATCAACAATTGGTTTGAGACAGTGGTGCATGAAGCGGAGCGTAGGGTGCATCACGACCTGCAGAAACTTGAAGAATGGTCAGGGGTTTGGCAGTTGAAATTCAATGCAAAGAAGTGCAAGATAATACATATGGGGCACAAAAACCCTGGCACAATATATCAGTTGAGGGGAGGAGGATATAGCATGCACCAAGCAGGAAAGGGATCTTGGGGTTGTCATCTCTGATGACCTCAAGGTAGGGAAACAGGTGACAAGGCAGCAGGTAAAGCAACAAGATGCTTGGATGTATAGGCAGGGGCATCACCAGCAGGAAAAGGGGAGGTCATAATTCCGCTTATACAAGACACTAGTGAGAGGCCTCACCCTGGAGTACAGTGTACAGTTCTGGGAGACCATACCTATTTAAGGACATAGACAGGGTAGAGAAGGTTCAGAGGAGGGCAACAAAGATGGTGCATGGATTGCATTGCAAGTCCTATGAAGACAGGTTGAAGGAACTGAATATGTACTCCCTGGAGGAGAGGAGGGAGAGAGGGGATATGATAGAGACATACAAGTATCTTACAGGGAGGAACAGGGTGCAGGAAAACATTATTTTTAAGCGAAAAAGATGTTCCAGGACAAGAGGGCATGGGATGAAGTTGGAGGGAGGATGATTCAGAGGAAACATGAGAAAGAATTTCTTCACAGAACGGGTGATGGACAAGTGGAGCACCCTGCCAGAAGAAGTGGTGGGGGCTGAAACAATCACGGGATTTAAGAATGCATGGGATAGACATAAAGGAATTCTGGAGGTCAGGGGTAAGGGGCAACAGACTTCTAGGAAAACAAACTGAACTTACATGCTCAAATGGGCAGACTGGGAGGGCCATAGGCCCTTATCTGACGACACTGTCTATGTATCTATGTATCTATGTATCACGCACTGGGAAGAATTTAACAACAATAGTCAATTGTATAGTAAAGATGGGTTGCATCTTACCAAATCAGGGTCTCAGTTACTGAGTGAACATCTAAATAATTACATTGATACCCATTTAAACTAGGATATGGGGGGAGGGGGTTATGACTAGACTTGTTTCAGGACCTCAATTATATACAAAAATCAGAAAAATAAAAGTATTCAAAAGAACAAATAAAAACAAAACAATAAGAAGAAGGAAAAGAAACATAAAACAAGGAACAAAGACCCAAAATACTCCAGTAATCACTAGTAATAACAGCCCACCAGAACCCTTGTTTTATTGAAGAACCAAAAAGAACTCAAGATTTTATTGACAAATGCAAGAAGCTTAACCAATAAAATAGACAAATTAAGACATGTTTTAGTAACTAAATATAGTGACATATGTGGCATTACAGAAACCTGGTTCTCAGAAAATGATTGGAATACAGATATACCAGGTTATGTTAAATTTCTAAAAAATAGACAGAATAAGAAAGGTGGAGGTCTTGCACTATATATATCAACAAAATTTAAGAACCATCAGATACATTTAGAAGATACAAGTGTAGAAATTCTATGGACCAGGATGGAAATAGGACATGAAACCCTGACTATTGGATTGTGCTATTGGGCACCTAATCTAAGTCAAGAGGAACATTCTGTATTTCTGGATTATTTGGAAAACAGGGTAGCCACAGGGGACTTAATGTTGATTGGAGATTTCAATCTTCCAAATATAAATTGGGACACTCTCAAGACCAAAAGCCTGTTTGAGTGAAGATTTTTAGAAATTACCTTTCAACTAGGTTTAGAACAATTAGTCTCACATTCTACCAGTAATAATAATATTCTGGATTAAATTTTCACAAATAACACAGACTTAGTATCATAACCTGCAATACTACCACCACTGGGTGACGGTGATCATAATATGATAACATGCAATATTCAAATGGGTTTTCTGAGTGACAATGGGATAACAAAAATCAAAAATTACTGTAAGGCTGACTACAAAAGCATTACAGATTACCTTGCATGATGGAACTGGAAAAGTGTCCTTAAACATCATGATCTTCAGCAAGCATGGGATAAAATTAAAATTAAAATACATTTTTGCATAAATAAATGGGTTCCTGATAGAGCTAAATATAATAATAGAAACATAGAATTTGACAGCAGATAAGGACAGCTTGGTCCACCTAGTCTGCCCATTTCCCTACCTAACAGAAAAGCTGCAGATCCTAGTTAACCAACAGCCTACTTCCTCCTACCCCCCACTAGAATTGCCTTATGTCTGTCCCATGCATTCTTGAATTCCCCCACTGTTTTTGACTCTATTACCTCCTCATGAAGGCTGTTCAATGTATCCACAACCTCTCTGTGAAGAAACATTTCACACCACCTCTGAGCCGTCCCCCCATCTTCAAATTGTGCCCCTTGTTTTGCACATCTTTTTCTGAAAGATGCTACCCTCTTGGACTTTGTTGATTCCTTTGAGGTACTTGAAAGTTTCTATCATGTCCCCTCTCCCTCCTTTCTTCAAGGCTATACATCTTTAGTTCCTTTAGTCTTTCTTCATATGTCTTCTGATGCAGACCCTGCATCATTTTGGTTGCCCTCCTCTGGAGAGCCTCCAACCTGTCTATGTCTTTGCAGAGATGGGGGTCTCCAGAACTGTACACAGTACTCCAGATGTGGTCTTACCAACTGTCTGTACTGAGGGCCAATAACTTCCTGTTTTCTACTGGTGATGCCTCTCCCTATGCATCCCAGTATCCCCCAGCCCTCCTTACTGCCTTCTCACATTGCTGGCCCACCATTAGGTCATCTGATATGACTACCCTCAGGTCCCTTTCCATTTTCGTTGCTGTCAGTATCTCAC
The DNA here is from genome assembly GCA_016271365.2 of Neoceratodus forsteri. NCBI lineage: Eukaryota > Metazoa > Chordata > Ceratodontiformes > Ceratodontidae > Neoceratodus > Neoceratodus forsteri. Next base: position 1,225,393,241 of record CM057454.1, read on the forward strand.
CCCCATTGTGTACTCTTCCCCTGGGTTTTTGTTTCCCAGGTGCATTACTTTGCACTTCTTTGCATTGAATCTAAACTGCCATACGTTTGACCATTCCTCCAATCTTGCCAAGTCCTTTTTCATCCTTTCCACCCCACCTTGTGTATCAACCCTGTTGCAGATCTTTGTGTCATCTGCAAAGAGACATACTTTCCCTTCCAGTCCCTCTGCAATGTCACTTATAAAGACATTAAAAAGGACTGACCCCGGTACTGAACCATGTGGTACCCCACTAGTAACCCTCCTTTCTTCACTGTGGATTCCATTTACTATTACCCGCTGTGTCTTGTTGTCCAACCAGTGTTTTAACCAGGCTACCACCCTAGGACCCACTCCCAGGATGACTAATTTTTTTATTAATCTTTTGTGTGGAACTGTGTCAAATGGCTTACTAAAGTCTAGGTAGGCCATGTCCACAGCCCCTCCCTGGTCTACTTCTTTGGTCACCCAGTCAAAGAAATCAATTAGAATTGTCTGACATGACCTTCCTGCTGTGAATGCATGCTGCCTTGGGTCCTGTGCCCCGCTGACCTCTAGGTACTCAACAATTCTTTCCTTCAGAAGTGATTCCATCAGTACATATAATAATAAACAAAGGATACCATTATGGTGGTCAGGAAATTAAACGCACTATCTAAAAAGATAGAGTATACAGTAAATATAAAAAACTCAAAAAGATACGGACTGGGAAAGATTCAAATTACTTGCCAAAAGGATAAAAAAACTTATACATATGGCTAAAAGAAAGTTAGAAATAAACCTTGTGAAAGATGTTAAAAACAATAATAAAAGGTTTTATAACTATATCGGCTCCCTTAAAGGATGCCAGAGAGGAATTGACCCATTAAATGTAAATAACAAAATAATTACTGATGAAAAGGAAATAGTTGAAGAACTTAACCAGTATTTTGAGAATATTTTGAGTTCAAAAGAAAACATAATTATAGAACTGCAACCAACTGATGAATCTCCCATATTGTTCCCTGAACAGGACACACTGAATGCTATTAGTTTGATTAAGGTCAGCACATCCCCAGGCCCTGATTGTATTAATCCAAAATTTTTGAAGGAACTTTCCAAAGAACTATCTGGCCCTTTTACTCTTTAATTTAATACCTCATTGAAGGAGGGAAATGTGTTACAAACCTGGAGAGAGGCTAACATTACTCCAATTCATAAAGGTGGTAACAGACCACTGTCATGTAACTATAGGCCTATTAGCCTAACCTCTTTTATCAGTAAAATTATGGAAAGGCTAATACATCATAAAATGACTGTTCATATTAGGAACACAGGATGCATGGAAATTTTCCAGCATGGTTTTACACCTGGAAGATCATGCCTAACAAATCTTATTAATTTTTTTTTAACCCGTCAGTGATGCTCTTGATAATATAATGCCAGTGGACATTGTATTCCTTGATTTTGAAAAGGCATTTGGCACTGTATCTCATAAAACCCTGATTGAACAACTAGTCAATATAAATCTGGACTGCAACCTAATAAAATGGATTTCATCCTGGTTACACAATAGACAACAGAGAGCGGTCATTAGAGGACATGAGTCAGTTTGGAGCCCAGTCACTAGTGGAGTGCCACTGGGATCTGTCCTGGGACCACTTCTAATTAATATAATGGTCTCAAGTATGCAAGCATCTGACGGGGTTTGGATTAATAAATATGTGGATTATTGGACGGTACACAATAAAATGAGTTTCAACAGTACCAAATGTAAAGCTATGCATATGGGAAAAATTAATACTAAGTCTGTTTACCTAATGAATAATACAAAGTTGATGATTACAACAGAGGAAAGAGACCTGGGCGTTACAATATCGGACAATCTAAAAGTCAGTACACATGCAAATAAAGTAGTCAAAAAATGTCACACCATTCTAGGAAACATTTTTAAACATTTTAAAAGTAGGTGTTCTGAGGTAATCTTACCATTATGTACTAGCCTTGTGCATCCCCATTTGGACTACTGCACCGCATTTTGTGCTCCTACATCAATAGGATGTCAAAGTATGACAGAAAGAGTGCAGTGTAAGGTCACTAAAAGGATCCATAATATGACTAACAAAGATTATGGGTTCAGACTTAAATCACTTCAGTTATTTTCATTGGAATATAGAGCCCTAAGAGGTGACTTGATTTATACTTTCAAGGCTCTTCAAAATGAATATATGCTAAATACAGTCGGTTTGGAAAAACACTTAACAACAATACAAGATCTCATCATTTTAAGCTTAAAACCTTCTTATGCAAAACTACAAAGCATAATAGATTTTTTACCCAGAGGGTGCCCCTTATATGGAACTCACTCCCTGCAGATATTATCACAAGTGAAAACGTGGAACAATTCAAAAAAAGATTAGATCTCTATATGGGAAACAGGAAATTTACCTTCCAGTGCTGATATGCTGGTGGTGAGTTCTCTATGGGCTAATGCCTTTTGAACTCATATCCATCAATGAATATATGAACCAAATATCAAGAAATCACTTTGTAAGAAAGCTAAGGAAAAAAAAAGAAGTACGGTACAGGTTATAAAAGAAGCAAGTAAAAAGACTGGGGACATGGACAAGACTAAGGGAGACTTGTACACGCAGGATAACCAATCAGTAGATGATAGTAGAAAGCAAATAAAACAAGTAAAGATAAATGGTAAAGGTTTACATGCAGTGCAACACAACAATGAACTTAAGTGGAATAAAGAAACTAATAGTAAAAAGAAAGAAGTACAGAAAAAGTGATTCAGACCTTGCATAACTTGCAAAAAAAAAAAAGAAGAAAAAAACAGAACAGCTGAACAAAAATCAGACCATCATGCTCCTAAGAGGGGTAAATAAAGATGAGAATGAGAATGAACAAATCTTAAACATTCTGATTCATCTTATCTGTAAAGAGTGACTTCAATTAGATATTTCAGAGAAGGACATTTGTAGAGTTACTAGAGTCTGTGATTGTTCAGAAAATGATTTGTTACTATTGATTTTTGAGTATGGAAGAGTAGCCAATTAAGTATGGCAAAACTCTAAGCAACTAAGTAAATATAATCTAAATTTGGACTATCCAGTGTCAGTGTCTAAACTAATGGACAGCGGAATCCTAACTATAAATAAACTGGCCACTGCCTATCCTTTGAAAGATATTATGAAGTTTTTGCTTTCAAAATGCTTCGCCAGACATAACACTATCTAGTTTTGGGATAAAACACCAGGGTTATGAATTGCAACCATGGTTAAAACAACTTATCTCTCAGTTGTTTGCTAATATGCTAGGAATAGAGTTTTATGATGATGATATAATTACTATAAACAGAGTGTGCAAGAACTGGGAAGAAGGAGATCAGATAGACCTAGTTCTCAATAATGAAATACTGCTAGGGAAAATATTGGAAAAAAGACCATCACTAGATACTCTGGGGATACATATTGTGAATTTTCAGGCATTTCCTAAGGACAGTATAGCCAGTGAAAATGATGTGCTCTACAATGTTGAAGTTGTTAACAGGTACAACATACTGACAGACAATAGTGATTGATGCAGTGATGAAAAGGTTAATAGTATGAGCAGTGTAGAAACATAGAAACATAGAAGTTGATGGCAGATAAGGACCACAAGGCCCACCCAGTCTACCCATTTCTTTTTCTACCTTATAAATGTGCCATTGGCCTTTGCTCTGTCTATTCATACTGCATAGATACATAGACAGTGTCAGCAGATAAGGGCCTATGGCCCACCCAGTCTGCCCATTTGAGCTTGTAAGTTCAGTTTATGTTTTCCTAGAAGTCTGTTGCCCCTTACCCCTGATCTCCAGAATTCCTGTATGTCTATCCCATGCATTCTTAAATCCCGTGATTGTTTCAGCCCCCACCACTTCCTCTGGCAGGGTGTTCCACTTGTCCACCACTCATTCTGTGAAGAAATTCTTCCTCACATTTCCTCTGAATCATCCTCCCTCCAACTTCATCCCATGCCCTCTGGTCCTGGCACATCTTTTTCACTTAAAAATAGTGTATTTCTGCACCCTGTTCCTCCCTGTAAGATACTTGTATGTCTTTATCATATCCCTCTCCTCCTCCAGGGAGTACATGTTCAGTTCCTTCAACCTGTCTTCATAGGATTTGTGATGCAATCCATGCACCATCTTTGTTGCCTCCTCTGAACCTTCTACCCTGTCTATGTCCTTATGTAGGTATGGTCTCCAGAACTGTACACTGTACTCCAGGTGGGGCCTCACTAGTGTCTTGTATAGTGGAATTATGACCTCCTTTTCCTGCTGGTGATGCCCTGCCTGTGCATCCCAGCATCCTATTTGCTTTACCTGCTGCCTTGTCACACTGTTTCCCTACCATGAGGTCATCAGAGATGATAACTCAAGATCCCTTTTCTGCTTGGTGCATGCTATATTCTCACCCCCAACTGATATATTGTGCCCGGGTTTTTGTGCCCTATATGCATGGTCTTGCACTTCTTTGCATTGAATTTCAACTGCCAAACCCCTGACCATTCTTCAAGTTTCTGCAGGTCCCTTTCCCATTCTGTCTACACCCTCTGGTGTCTACTCTGTTACAGAGCTTTGTGTCATCAGTGAACAGTGAAATTCTGCCTTCTAAGTCCTGTGCAATGTCACTGATGAAGATGTTGAATAGGACCGGTCCCAGCACTGATTCCTGTAGTACCCCACTGGTCACTCTTCCATCTGTGGAGTGACAGCCATTTACCACCACCCTCTGTGTCCTACCACCCAGCCAATTACCTACCCACTACACTAGTGTCCTGCCCACACCCATATTCCCCAGTTTGTGTAATAGTCTTCTATGTAGCACAGTGTCAAAGGCCTTGCTGAAGTCCAGATAGGCCATGTCCACTGCCCTCCCCTGATCCACCTCCCTAGTCACCCAGTCAAAAAATTCAACTAGGTTGGTCTGACATGACCTCCCCCTGGTGAAACCATGCTGCCTTGGGTCCTGTAGTCTATTGACAACCAGATGTTCCACCAATCTCTCCTTCAGTAGTGCTTCCATGATCTTCCCCAATACCGAGGTGAGGCTGACTGGTCTGTAGTTCTCTGCTTCCTCTTTTTCCCACTTTTGTATAAGGGGACTACATCTGCTGTCCTCCAGTCTTTGGGTACCTCCCCTGTTTCCAGTGATCAGCTAAACAGGATAACCAGAGGTTCAGCCACCACCTCTCTTAGTTCTTCAAGGACCCTGGGGTGCACCCCATCTGGCCCCATTGCTTTATCAACTCTTATTACTTCCAGTTCCTTCAGGACCCTTTCTCATGTAAAGGACTTGTGTCCATTTCTGCACCATTCTCACCCTTTGTACTCCCTTCAGAACTGTTACCCTCCTCTTCCTCAGTAAAAACTGAGCAGAAATACCTGTTCAATATGTCAGCTTTACTGTTGTCATCCTCCACTGCCCCCATCCTCCCCTTCAGTCTCACTATCCTCTCCTTTGCCTTTCTTTTTCACTTATGTACCTGTAAAAGGTTTTGTCCCTCTACCCACTGATTTTGCAATGTGTTCTTCTGTCTGAGCTTTGGCTTCCCTTACTGACCTCCCTGCCTCCCTTTGCTTCTCCTGGTACTTTTCCCTATCCCCTTCTGCCTGTGTTTTTTGTATTGTCTGAATGCAATCTTTTTGGCTTTCACTTTCTTTGCTACCTCTTTGGAAAACCATAATGCATAATTCTGTTGTTCTTGTAATCCCCATTTTAAATACTGACCACTGTTCCTCAACCCCTGATTCCTGTCCCATTCCCCTTAATGCCTCTTTCAAGTATCTCCTCATTTTCCCAAAGTCTGCCCCCTAAAATCCAGGATACGTGTTTTTGTGTGGTGTGGTTCTGCTCTTTCTGTGATTTCAAACCACAATGACTGGTGGTCACTGTTCCCCAGGTGGTCCCCCACTGTTACCCCCATCACACTGTCCCTGTTTGTGAGCACAAGGTCCAGAATTTCCTTCTGCCAAGTTGGTTCCATGACCAGTTGCTTGAGGAAGGCAACCTGAAGGGAGTCCAGGATAAATCTGCTCCTAGTTGATGCTGCTGCTAGGATGCTCCAGTCCATGTCTGGAATATTGAAGTCTCCAACCAGTACTACCTCACCCTTGTCTGCCATCCTTTGGATGGCTAGCACCAGCTCCCTATCTGTTTCTTCCTCCTGGGCCGATGGTCTATAGACCACACCTGTGTGGATGGCTGTCCCCATTTTCCTTTCCAGCTTAACCCACAGTATCTCTCCCCCATTTTGTTCCTCCTGGATCTCTGTGGCCCTTATGTCATTTTTCCTATACAGTGCCACTCCTCCTCCCTTCCTGCCTGCTCTGTCTCTTCTGAATATGTTATAGCCAGGTATGGCCATCTCCCAGTCATAGTTATCATTACACCAGGTTTCAGTGATGGCCACAATGTCCAGGTCTGACTGCACCATGACAGCCTCCAGATCTTCCATCTTGTTGCTAAGGCTCTGGCATTTGCACATGGCTTTCCATGATTTGACCTCCCTAGACTGTTTTGCTGTTCTACTCCAGCCCTTCCTTGGTTGTCCTTTATCCCTGGTTCTCCTTGCTGTCTGCCCTTCTGCTGAATTTTGCCCCTTTTCTGCCTATCCACCTCTTGGGCACTAATCTCCATCTTTTGCACACTGCTCTGTAGAGATAGCCACTCCTCTGGTTCACTGGTTCCACTGCTAGCTGTGGAGGTGAGCAAGTAGGTACCCTCCTTGCTGGCCTTCCACCCCCCTTTGCTAGTTTAAATGCTTGTCAATATAGCATTTAAACTTATCATTGAGTGCTTGGATTCTCCTCCAGGATGGATGCAGGCCATCAGGCTTGAACAAACCTCCATCCCTCCAGGTGGGTCCCCAGTCACCAATGAATCCAAACCCTTCCTAACAGCACCAGTTCTTCAACTATGAGTTAAAGTTCCTGGTGCATGCACTCCTATGCTCTCCCTTGCCTCTCACAGGTAGTACTTCTGAGAAAGTGACAGAAGTAGCTACTTGCTTGAGACCCTTCCCCAATTTCCTAAACTCTTCCTGAACTTCCTTTGACTCCCCATTTGCCAGGTCGTTACTACCTAGGTGGATAATGACATCCAGCTCACCCTCCTGTCTGGTAACTTGGTAAAACATAATATTGTAGGGGACTAGGAAGGTAAGCTACACTTTCTACAGAAAGTTTCATTATGTTTTTATTGGCATTAAGAATTGCAGGATTCCATTAAAGTGTAGTAATTTTATAACCAGAGGGGTTGTAATACAACTGAAGTTGCTTGATTTCTGTGCTAGACACATAGGATTTGGAAGGATATTTGTGCAATATTTTAGAAGTGTCCTGCTAGCTAAGCAGTGAGTTTATCCCTGGTTTCAGATAAAGGGTTTGTGTGTGTATTAGAAGCAGACATAGCAAATTGTCTTCACTGAAAGGCCTGCTTATGCTTGATTTCTGTGCTAGGCACATAGGATTTGGAAGGATATTTGTGCAATATTTTGGAAGTGTCCTGCTGGCTGAACAGTGAGTTCATTTTTATCCCTGGACTCAGTAGAGTGGTTTGTGTAGAAGCAGTGGTCTAGTACATTGTGGTGTTGGTTGACTTACTATAAAGGGCAGTACTCACCAGGATGGTGTAGCAGTGGTGTATTTGATTGTTTCTAACAGTCACCAGTGGTTATGGCCTACCCACCCTACCCCTCAGCCCGCCCACCCCAGGCGTGGCATTTCCTTTATAGCCAAGGTTCTGACATCACTTCCTCAACAGGTCTTGGAGCAGAACTGTCACATTCTTAATTACCCAACACAGTGCATAAAGTGTAAGTATACACACACACAAAAAAAATGTATATTACTCATTGTATATTATAAGGAAGAGGGACATGTGGGGAGAGGTGCAATGCACTGGCTGTGGGGCAGCAATTTTCCAGGAAACATTCTGGAAGCTGTGTTGCTGCCCTATTTGCAGGCAACTGTCAGCTCTGAGGGAGGAGGTTGCCCACCTCCAGGCTGAACTGGCAAGAACTAAGGAGGACTCCCCCACCCAAAGAGCACCAGTTCCACAACCACTGCCTCAGAGGTTGCCATGTGTGAAGAGCAGATGGACCACAGTAGGTTCTGGGAGGGTGAGGGTGGTGGAACAGAGGTGTATCCCCCGAGTTGCACCTCTACACAAAGCACATGTCGGTCTGGAAAATCAAGGTTCCTCTATGATGACACACTCATTGGAGACCAAGAAGAATGCTGGGGACATCCACAAGGGAGACCTACAAAAGAGTGGCAAGGGACAACACAAGGGAAAGAAACAGCTTCTGATAGGAGATTCAGCTGTTAGGGGTGTAGACCTGAGGAAGGGAGAGGAGAGGGAAATAAGGTGCCTGCCTGGTGCCATGGCTTGGAGGGACAGGAAGCGAATCCTCAGGATTGCAGAAGCAGCATCACAGGAGAGGAAACTAGATATCATTGTCCACCTCAGGACAAATGACCTAGCTAGGCATGAGATCAGTGCAGTGCAGGATGGATTTGTGGAGTTGTGGAGGGGCCTCAGACAGGTAGCAAGCACGGTAACCTTCTCAGAGGTGCTGCCAGTCTATGGCAGGGGTGAGGTTAGGGTACTGCAAACCATGTGGTTTAATGAATGGTTGCAAAACTGGTGCAGAGCACAGGGCTTTGGCTTCATTGGGGACTGGGGGTCCACCTGGAGAGATGAAGGTCTATACTGGCATGATGGTCTGCATCTGTCCAGGAAGGGAAACATGCTCCTAGGTGACAGGTTTAAAGGCTTCCTTGGCAAGCTTTTAAACTAGTCAAGGGGGGAGGTGCTGATAGGAAACAGGAAAGTTCAAGCCTCCCCCTGCAAAGCATGGCAGGTAGTAGGGTAAACATTGAAGTACAGAGCTTGACAGAGGGCAGGACAGGGGTACATGGAAAAATGGACAAGGGCAATAAGAACAGGGGTGGGTTAAAAAAGGATAAAGCCAACATTAAATGGAGGGCAATAAGTACCAATGCCCGTAGTCTGGGAAACAAGCTTCCAGAGCTAGTAGCCCTGATGGAAGTGGAACACTTGGATATTGTGGCAGTCACAGAAACATGGTACAGAGAACCATGACTGGGATGTCAACATACCAGGGTACACAATCTACAGAAGGGACAGGGAGGGTAAAAGAGGAGGAGGAGTAGCTCTTTACATAAGGGAAGGGATCAAAGTAACAGAACTAAAAAGTAAAGGGGAGGACAAGAGGAACTCTGGGTCACATTGGAGACAGGGAATGGCATCACAATCAGCACAGGGGTTGTATACAGACCCCGTCTCAAGGGAGGAAATGGACAAGAAAATGATAGAGGGCATTCTCAAAATGGCTGAAAAAGGGAGATACTGTTGATGGGGGACCTGAATATGCCAGATGTTAACTGGACAACATGGACTGCAGCCACATCCAAGAGCAGGGTCATTCTTGATGCCCTACAGGGAGCATGCCTTAGACAGCTAGTGGTGGAACCCACTCGGGAGAGAGCAATATTAGACCTGGTACTCTCAAATGGAGAGAGGATCACAAACTTAGAAGTCAATAGACACCTGGGAACAAGCAACCACTGCACAGTGTGCTTCACAATAAACACAACCATGGAGACAATCCATACAAATACAAGGATACTGGACTTTAGAAGGGCTGACTTTGGCATAATGGGTGAATACCTGAGGAATGCATTAGCAAATGGCCAGAAAGGAGAGGTGGAAGAACAATGGAGAAAAATCAAAACTGCCATCATGGAGGCAACAAGCCTTTGTGTGAAACAAAGAAAACAAAGCAGAATAAAAAACCACTATGGCTCTCAAAAGAAGTGTCAGGGAAGGTTAAGGAGAAAAAGGCTGCATTGAAAAAGTATAAGGAATCACATATGGAGCACAACAGGGAACTGTATCAATTAAAGCAGAAAGAAGTGGGGAAGGCAGTCAGAAAAGCAGAGGCCCAAACCGAGGAAAGGATAGCCAACTCAGTTAAGAAGGGGGATAAAACCTTTTATAGGTACATTAGGGAACATAGAAAGGTTAAGGGAGGGATAGGGAAGATTAATAAAGGAGAGGGGTGGTGGGCAGAGGGAGACAGTGAAAAGGCAAAGATAATGAATGAATACTTTTGCTCAGTATTCACAAAAGAAGAAGAGGAGGAGTTACCTAAATCAAACAGTAGAAGCACTCTGGATAGTGGGGTTGATACCAGTCCATTTAAAGAAGAAAAAGTACTGAAAGAACTCCTAAAACTCAAGGTGAACAAAGCAATGCGGCCTGACAGGATTCACCCTAGAATCCAAAAGAGCTAAGGGAGGACCTAGTGACACCACTAACCACACTTTTAACAAATCATGGGAAGATGGGGTGGTACCTGAGGACTGGAGGAGGGCAGATGTGATTCCCTTCACAAAAGTGGGAGCAAGGCAGAAGCAGGAAACTACAGACCTGTTAGTTTGACCTCAGTGGTGGGGAAATGATGGAATCACTTCTGAAAGAAAGAATTGTTGAGTACCTAGAGGCCAGCGGGCACTGGACCCAAAGCAGCATGGATTCACAGCAGGAAGGTCATGTCAGACAAATCTAATTGATTTCTTTGACTGGGTGACCAAAGTAATAGACCAGGGAGGGGCTGTTGGATATGGTCTACCTAGACTTTAGCAAGGCATTTGACACAGTCTCGCATAAAAGATTAATAACCAAGTTAGCCAGCCTGGGGAGGTCCCAGGGTGGTAGCCTGTAGAAACTGGCTGCACAACAGGACACAGAAGGTAATAGTGAATGGAACACATTCTGAAGAAAGGGGTTACTAGTGGAGTACCTCAGGGCTCAGTACTGGGTCCAGTCCTTTAACGCCTTTATAGGTGACATTGCAGAGGGTCTGGAAGGAAGGTATGCCTCTTTGTGGATGACACAAAGATCTGTAACAGAGTTGATACACAAGGGGAGTAGAAAGGATGAGAAGGGACTTGGTTGGAGGAATGCTCAGACATATGGCAACTGAGATTCAATGCAAAGAAGTGCAAAGTAATGCACCTGGGAAATAAAAATCCAGGAGAAGAGTACACAATAGCAGGGAGGTACTAACAGCAACAATAATGGAAAGGGATCTGGGTATAGTCATATCAGATGACCTAAAGGTGGGTATGCAATGTGAGAAGTCAGTAGGAAAGCCAGGGGATATTGGGATGCATAGGAGGGGCATCACAAGTAGAAAAGGGAAGTGGTTATCCTCTATACAGACAGTTGGTGAGACCCCATCTGGAGTACTGCGTGCAGTTTGGAGACCTCATCTACGCAAGGACATAGACAGGATGGAAGCAGTCCAGAGGAGGGCAACCAAAATGGTGCAGGGTCTACATCAGAAACCATATGAAGAGAGACTGAGAGAGCTTAATATGTATACCCTTGATGAAAGGAGGGACAGGGGGACATGATAGAAACTTTTAAGTACCTCAAGGAATCAACAAAGTCCAGGAGGGTAGCATCTTTCAGAAAAGAGATGTATAAGAACAAGGGGCACAATTTAATGTTAAAGGGGGATCGTCTGGGTAATGTGGAGGAAATTTTTCATGGAGATAGTGGTGGACACATGGAACCACCTTCCTGGAGAGGTTGGGGTCTAAAACAGTGGAGGAATTCAAACATGCATGGGACAGACATAAGACAATTATAGTGGGGGTTGCAGGAAATAGGCTATTGGTTAACTAGAATCTGCAGCTTATCCAGTAGTTAAGGAAATGGGCAGACTGGGTGGGCCAAGTGGTCCTTATCTACTGTCAAAGTCTATGTTTCTATGTTTCTGTCTAGCCTTCCCAGTGATCCCTTGGATCTTCCTTCCATCCCTCCATGCCGTGGCACCTGGTAGGCACCTCACCTCCCTGTCCTCCCCCTCCTGTGTTCCTAGCTGGATCTCTCTTATGATGGAGTCCCCCACCAGGATTCACTTCCTCCTCCTCTGGGGTCCACTGCTTTCCACGCTGAGGTCACCTCCTTGGCAAACCTCCACATCTTTCCTTCCACTTCTCTGGGTACCTCTATTTGGTTGTCCCCATTTGCCAGTGTGGCACATGAGTTCTTGAGTGGAATAGGATCTGGGATGTGCCTCTGTCTGACTGCTCTAACCTTCCTTGAGCCCACTGTCATCCATGTGCTCCTCGTTCTCGGCATCCTTTGAGGCAGTTGCATTGGACTGGGTGGTCTCTGGACAGGTGTGATTGTACTCCTGACCCAGTTTTCTTCTGCTCTGAGTCTGGCTACCTCATCCTGCAGTCCAGAGAGATGCATGCAGATAGGGCAGCACCTCAGTGTCCTGAAGGTCTGCCTGAATGTGGCTGCCCCACAGCCACTGCATTGCACCACTCCCTACATTATACTGCAATTACACTGCTACTCCACTACTTGTCTGCTACTGAAGCTCTCTTAGTTCCCTTTTTATTAATTTGCTGTTCTAAAAATCCTGCCATTGATCCTCAGATCATTTTCTTTTAAAAAAAAGAAAGAAAAAAACAATAAATAAATAAATGAGTCAAAACACTTGTCGTGCTGAGGGTGGGCTTCTTCCCCCTTATGCCCCACCTACTTCACACCCTTTACTATACCCTGTGTTTAGCTACGGTCAATCAGATTTAACTGGGCATATAATTAAAAGTTGGGGGAAGGGGGGGGCAAACATTTGCAGCAATTAAAGAGAGCACAGAAATACACCACCACTACATTTTAAATTTTCAACAGCCCAAAAACGATTTTAATTAAAGATAACAAAGAAAGTACAGTGTCACTAAAAGCCCACAATCTAAGTTTAAAAGAAAATTAGCAATTACCAGTTACTCTAAAGCACTGATTTGAATATGTTTTCTTCCTTTCCCTTCTGGCTTCTTCTGAGAAAATAAAACTCACTTGCTACCTCAACTCTGACTAAGCCCCACCTCCAGCTATCACATAGATGAGGTCAGAGGCCAGACAATTAACAACCCTCAACCAAACTACAGGGCAGTCAGACAAGCCAAGATTAAAATTTGCAGCAAATAAAGAGAGCACCGAAATACACCACCACTACATTTTAAATTTTCAACAGCCCAAAAACAATTCTAAGTAGACAACAAAGAAAGTACAGTGTCACTAAAAGCCCACAATCTAAGTTTAAAAGAAAAGTAGCAGTTACCAGTTACTCTAAAGCACTAAATTGAATATGTTTCCTTCCGTCCCCTTCTGGCTCATACTCATCTGTATTACTTCCTTATGCCTATCCCATGCCTGTTTGAAGCCCTGCACTGTATTCGTATCCACCACTTCCTGAGGTAGATCGTTCCATGCATCCACCACCGTTTCTGTGAAAAAGAACTTCCTCACGTTACCCCTTAATCGACCTCCCTCTAATCTCATGCTGTGTCCTTTTGTCCTGCTATTTTTCTTATATTGAAACATGTTAGACTCTTTCATCTTGTTAATGCCCCTATCAATCATATCACCTCTCTCCCTCCTTTGCTCTAGAGTATATATATTGAGTTCAGTTAATCTGTCCTCAAATGTTTTCTGATGCAGTCCCTGCACCATTTTGGTTGCCCTTCTCTGAACTGCCTCAATTTGGTTAATGTCCTTGTGAAGGTGTGGCCTCCAGTACTGCAGTGCACACAGTACTCCAGATGGGGCCTAACCAGTGTGTTGTAAAGAGGGATTATTACCTCCCCCTTCCAACTTGTGATACCGCTACTAATACACCCTAACAACCCCCTAGCCTTACCTTCTGCTTTAGTGGTCTGCTTGGATGATTTCAGGTAATCAGTGATGATGATGCCCAAGTCACTTTCTTCCCTTGTGACTGCCAGCAACTCCCCTCCCAGCCTATAGGTGGCTTCAGGGTTTCTCTTCCCTGTGTGCATGATCATGCACTTCTTTGCATTAAACCCCAGTTGCCACTCTTCCGACCATTTTGCTAGTTTACCCAGATCCCTTCTCATTCTGCCCACCCCATCTGGATCATTTACTCTGTTGCAGATCTTGGTGTCATCTGCAAACAGACAAACCTTACCCTCCAGTCCATCTGCAGTGTCACTGATGAAGATATTGAAGAGGACTGCTCCCAGGACTGATCCCTGAGGTACCCCACTGATGACTTACATCTCTTCTGACTGTATACCATTTACCACCACTCTCTGTTTTCTGCCCATCAACCAGTTTGCCACCCAGTTGACCAATGTCTGACCCACCCCAAGCCTACCCAGCTTATCAATCAATCTTCTATGTGGAACAGTATTGAAAGCATTGCTGAAGTCAAGGTAGGCAACATCAACTGCTCCCCCCTTGGTCCACCACTCTGGTTACCCAGTCAAAGAAATCTATGAGATTAGTTTGACAGGACCTTCCTTTTGTAAACCCATGCTTTCCTTGATCCTGTGCTCCTATGGATTTCAGGTGTTGCACTATCCTTTCCTTAAGGAGTGCCTCCATAATCTTGCACACTGCTGAGGTAAGACTGACTGGTCTGTAGTTCCCTGCCACCTCCTTGCTACCACTCTTGTGGAGCGGGATCATATGAGCCCTTCTTCAGTCTTCTGGGACCTCTCCTGTGCTTAGAGACTCACTAAACAGTTTTGATAATGGCTCTGCTAGTTCTACCATTAGCTCCTTTAGTACCCTGGAATGTATGCCATCAGGTCCCATTGCTTTGTCCACCCTGAGCTTATCGAGCTCTTGTAGGACCCTTTCTTTTGTAAAGGGACTAGTGCTTGCCTCCCTCCCCCTGTGTCCATGGTGCTGAGCTTTGGGCCCTGCCCTACCTTCTCTTCCGTAAATACTAAGCAGAAGTATCTATTTAGGATAGATGCTTTTACATGGTCCTCCTCCTTACATGCCCCTTATCTCCTTTGAACTTAGCAATACCCCCTCTGGACATTCTCCTTTCACTAATGTATCTATAGAAAATCTTGTCATCTTCTTTTACTGTCTGTGCTAGTGCTTCCTCAGTTTGGGCCTTTGCCTGCCTTACTGCCTTCCCTGCTTCCCTTAGGGAAGCTTGGTATGCCTCCCTATCTTCATCCCACTGCATTCCCTTATATTCCCAGTCCTAGTTCTAGATCAAGGTAAAGAGTTCTTGCTTAACATTTCTACTGCTGAAATATATATAAAAAAAATAGTGAACATATATCTATAATTTCATGGAATATTGCTGGGATTAATTCAAAATATGTAGACTCTGAATTCACAGACTTTCTTGTGCAAAATTACATAATAATGCTACAGGAAACATGGCATAGTTTAGAAATGTTAGAAAAACTAATTTAAATGGTTATCTACAAATACAATGTACTGGATTAAAGGTTAAGAAAAGGGGCCATTATATGGGTGGATTAATAATTTTTATTAGAGTAACTGATTACATACAAAATTGTGGAAATAGCATAGAGCCAAATTATCTGCTTATTGTTATTAAAATTTGGAGTCAATTACTACTGCTGGGTAACATCTATATACAGTACCCCCTAAGAATACATCACTTTATGATAAAGAACTGAGTTCAAAAATAATAAAATATATAAAAAAATGATAACCAGTAGACAAAATATAGAAATATTAATCATGGGTGATTTTAATATTAGGTATGCCAACAGTAATGGTTCTTCTGCTTTATAAGAAATAATGCTAAATTTAGGAATTCCTCATAGACACACTCTGGATAGAAAGTATACTGATAAACATCATCAAATGACAAACTTATTAGATGCCTTACAGCTAGTAATATTAAATGGATCCCTTCCATCTGATTTAGAAGGGAAAACAACATACCTAAATTCAAGGGGTACTTCAACCATCAATTATGCACTTTGTACATTGTATGACTTTGAAAACTCTTTGGATTTTAAAGTAATATAAAGAATGGAAAGTGATCACCTCCCAATTGCCCTTGTTAGGAATTCAGATTATCCAATAACAAGAAAGGAAGAGGGACTGCTTGAAATTAGAAACAAATGATTGAGATGGGATAAAGTCTCTTAGTGAATAGCTAATAATACTAGTGCATTATTTACAGCAGAAGTGGATCACCTGTTGGAATTTGAATTTGAACTCCAAAAATATATAATACAATCATACAAATGTATCATAAACATATAGCAACACTGTGTAGAGAGAAAAATAATAAGAGTAAACAGATCATAATACATAGATATGAAAACTGGTTTTATAAACATTGTAGACAGGAGGAAAATAAATAAGTAAATAACTTAGAATTACAAAAAAAAAATCCAACATGAATTAGTATAAATGCTTTTAAACAATCAAGGCAAAACTATAAAGGGTACATAAACAAAATAAAAAAGAAAAATATGAGCACCAACAGCTTTCATGGGAATCCATGTATGATACTGTTATAAATAAGGATGATAAGAAGTTTTGGTCCCTTATAGCCTCCAGCACAAATGCATACAGAACCAGTTTAGACACCTACATAACACAAGATAAATGGGTAGATTACTTCTCCAAAATCTACTGGGATAGAAATATGTGAAATGACAAAGATTGTTTGAGATTAATTGAGACTTTAAGTGGTTTACAGTAAAAAAGATCAGTAAAGCAATAGATAGTTTTAAAAGAAATAAGTCACCAGGACCAGACACATTATCCATAGATCTTTGCAAACTTAATACTGAATGGTGGGCTAATATATGAATAGATCTTTTTAATAAAATTGTTATGCGTGCATATTTACCATCAACTTGGTATGAAGTTATATATTGCCTATATACTGTATAAGAAAGGGTCAGAACTTGACCCCTGTAATTATAGGCCAATCAGCTTAAAAGACAATCTAGCTAAATTATTAGCAAATATATTGTTGGATAGACTGACTATATGGTTAGAACATTCACAGGTACTATCCCAGTTGCAGGCAGGCTTTACTAAAAATAAAAGTATAGTAGCCTAAATTTGTATTTTAAGTCACCTCTTAGAAAAATATCACAAGATAAGAAGGCAACCTCTATGTGTTGCCTATGTGGACTTTTCTTCTGAGTTTGACTCATTTAATAGGCAACTGCTATGGGATTGTATGCAAAATATGGGTATGGATATTAATTTAATTAATATAAATAACCAACTCTACTTGTCTACTTGGGTTCAAATTAAATATTCTAAACAAGGTGACTTGAATATAATTTAAACTAATTTGGGTGTTCATCAAAGTTGCATACTAGCACAAGCTCTTTTCAATATTTATATTAATGACATTATTACAACTTTCTTTGGGTAAGGATAATCATCATGCACCAAAGATTGGTACTATCAGAATTCTAATTTTAGCCTCTGCGGATGATCTTGCAATAATTTCTACTTGCAGATTAGGTCTTCAACAAGCACTTAAGGATATGGAACAATTATGTCATGCTAAAAATCTAAAACCAAACTTACAGAAAACACAAGTGATGGTTTTTGGAAGTAACAGATGTTACAGAAGTATTTTCCTTAATACTAAACAACTAAAATATGTACTGGAATACCAATATTTGGGGATCTGATTTTCCAGTCATTTAAAGTGGAACAAACATATATGCTACATTCATAAGAAAATCAAAAACATATTGTTAGCCCTGAACAGGTTTGACCATCTTTACGGTGGACATTCAGTTGTTCCTTTCTTAAAAACTTTGAATGTGAAGGTTGTTTCTCAAATCTTGTATTCAGCTGAAGTAAGGGGTGTTGCTAGTCTTGTAAAACTAGAATCTACTCTTAACAATGCATATAAAAATATTTAAATCTACCAAAAGGTACTTCAAATGCCTTAATAAGGTCACAGATCGGATAACCCGGTTTGGAATACATGGTTCAAGTTAAATTAATTAATTATTAGATCAAAACTAAAACAGATGTTAAAGATACATAGCTTAAGATATGTGTGAAAGAGAAGAAAGATTTCTACGATACAGCAAAAAAGCCTGGCTAAATATAATTGAACGTCTCTTGGATATCCATGGCCTTACATATTTAAAACATTGGGCTATTCAAAATATTGCCATCAATCCTAAATACACAGCTTTTGTAACTAAAAAGATTTATGATATTTCTAGACAGAAAGATATACAAGATATTAAATCTTTAAAAAACTCTCCATGGCTAGTGAACAACACAAAACATAATATTATAATGGTACCTTATTTTGGTTAAAAACAAAGAACACAGAACAATTTTAACTAGATACAGGTTTGAGAATTTTGCTACCAATGTTTTGCTTGTCGATATAATACAGATAAAAAATCTCTGTAAATTGTAATTGTGCACTACAAAAAAACAGAGGGCTGGATATTCAAACTGCACCCAAAAAGTGCGCAACAGCAGGAGCAAGCGCAAGTCACTTGCGCACATGCGCAATCTTTGCAATATTCAAACATGGAGCAAGGCCAATTGCGCAAGCACCCAACGTCTGAATATCACACAAACTGCACCATAGCGCAACCAGGAAGGGGAAGCTGAGCAGAAATGATGTGCCATAGCGCAACAAGGCCAGCCCAGCTGAGCAGTCCAGAGGCACTATAGGGCAAGCAAAGACACCCCCAGCAGTATAGCAATGGAACTGCACCACCAGGGAGGTAGGCAGGGGCACACCACCCATGCTACAGATGGGCACAGGGACACACTGCTGAACCAACAATGTATCCCTCACCCCAAGCACAGCATAACTGGGGAGGGATGGAGCAGCCACTGGGCCATGGGGACAAGCAAACAAAGCACAACCCGGTGTGCTACTGCAGCACACCTACCATCAACCCGAGACTGGCACACAAAGGGGGCGGAGCACCCCAGTGCCCAGCACCCCCCGTGCACAGCACGCCCAGCACTATGACCCCAAGACATCACCCATGCGCAATGACCAGCACTGCAGGAATCCCCAGGGCCCCCCCCCGGAACACTGCAACCTCGTGAACCACAGAACCACACAAGCCAAACCCACTATGACCACCCAGCAGTGGGTGGCAGCAGACAGCAATACTGACTGGAAGCCTCACCCACACCAGAGACACCACCCCACACACCCGCACACACATACCCATGACCATACCACACCTGACGCCATGCACACCACTGCAACTGAGCACCGATAGCCAGCTGCAAATCAGAGACCACCACAGCATTCATATCAAAATATAAATGTAATTAAGAAGCATAACGAGAACAACAAACACAAACATATGTACAAGGCAGGGTTGGGGGTATGGGTATGAGGTATGGGTGGGTAAGGGGCAGGGGTGAACAACTGGGAGAGGGAAGGTGGGGTCCGCTGAAGACTGGCTACTGCCTGGCAGCCTGCCCTCCTCCCACCTGGTGCTGTGCCTGTGGCCTCCTCCGGCACCGCATGCCATGCTGCTGTAGGTCGAGGAGTAATGCATGGTGTCCATCACCACTTGTGTCAGCCTCCGCGTGCCCTGCTCCAACAAGCGCAGGATCCGGATACCTAGGACAAGGGAACAGAGTCAATGGCTGTGACTGTCCACAACCCTGAATCCCACCCATCTTGCATGGCATGCAGCCAAGTGCCCCGCTCCTGTGATGGACTGCACCCACCCACAGTGACCGTGCACAAGACAAGCCCAACCAGCCAGCAATGGCCATGTGTACCACTGCACACACACACACCGCCCATGTCCAGCACAGCACAACTAAGGCTGCCCAGTGATGTGGCTACGAGGTGGGATGCTAGTACCACAGCCATGTGCCCGGTGCATGCATGGACCACCAGTGATGCACACACACACACACATGCAGTGCCACTGGACAGTGATGACTGTCACATGTTGCATGCATGGTAGTGTTGTCCATGGAAGGTGTCTGTGCCCCCCCAGCATGCAATAGCATCCATGATGTAATGACACTCACCCTCATCAAGCCGCTGCAGCAGGTGCTGCTGTGGCTGTGGTTGCTGCTGTGGCTGTTGCACACCTCCTCCGCCAGCCACCCTGGCACTGCCATCCCAGGCCTCAGCCTGTGCCCGCCTCTGCTCCTCCACACCTGTGGGAGACAAAGGAAGAGAAACACATCAGTGAGATCCCAAAGCAGACAGCCCCTTGCCCCATTGAGTGTGCCTGCCCACACAACCAGACCCAAACAGCACACACCTGCAAACACCCTCACAGCAAACCACAACCCAACCCACCCCCATGCGCAGATTACATTAAACAGTCACCCATGCAGACAATACCGGTGCATACACAGCACACCCACCTGACCTGGGCACAGCGGAGTGCTATTGAGGGCGTACCAGGAGGTGGATTACAGACTGATGGAAGCCCATCACTGCACAGTATGACATGGTGGTGGTGTTGGGGGGGAGGTTGTTCACATGCACTCACATGTCCCCACTTTCTGTTACAGATCCTGTTCGTCTTCAGGGGATGGTGGTGGTGGGACCAGGCAGTGAGGAAGACCTGCCGGGGTTGGAGGAGGGTCCATCCACCTCTGTCACCAGCCAGCATGCACTGCACCAGCATGCATGCCTGGCTGCCACCTCTGTTGTCGGTGAGTCAGGTGTGGGGGGTGCTCAGCCTGTGTCTCAGCAGTATGGCATGCAAGCATGCCAGCACGCTGTGACTGTGGCTGTAGCACGTACCTGCACCATTGATGATTCAAGGACTGCAATGGGCAGTGACATGTGTGTGTCCCATGACAGACACACAGCAGGCCAGCACGTGCCCCTGGGCCTAGCTGGTTCCAATGTGTGTCCCAGCATGTCCCAGGCTGTGCCCATCAGCACCGGTGGCTGTGCAGGTGTCTGGCATTGTTGCAGCCACAGCAGTGGAATGAGTGGTCCCTGGGGCACAGCGGTTGGAGGGGCAGCAGCAGCAGTCACCCACCAGGTCTGGGGGTACAGTGTCCATTGGTGGCACATGCACACTGCCCTTTGATATGCCCATTCCTGGTCCTGGTGAACAGCGCCCACCCTCAAGGGGTGTTGAGCATCAGGACCTTCCATTCCCTGGGGGACAGGATGCCATTGTGGCAGAGTACCCATTTGAAGAGCACACCCGCCTGCTGTGGGAATCAGTACAGCAGCAAAGGTGGGTTGCAACGTCTGTGGAGGCACTGTGCATGGCTGTGGAGCAGCACAGCAGGGACTGTGCTCTGATCCTTGCAGAGATGGTCCAAATGTGGATGGATGTGAACGCCGCCATTGACAGGCAGACCCAGGCATTGGTCGCTGTCGTGGCTGCATTGGGTACACAAGCAGGTGCCCCTGTACCGCGCACCCCACACAGTACACTCTCCACTCCCCATTCCTGGCGTCGTGCGACACCCAGCCTGTCGATGCTGGGTTCTGCTGTGGGCATCCCGAGCACCCCTGGTGCAGGTATGTTTGGCATGCTGCAGACCCCTGTGTGGACAAGGTAGAGATCGTGCAGTGGGACCCCTGGTGATCCATCGGTGCCACCCCATGTGGCCCCTGCTCAGCCTGCCAAAGCTGTTGGGTCATGGTGGGGCCATCCATGCATCCGCGGTGGCCATGGAACAGTGCAACATGATTGACCTGTCTTCCAGTGTGGGCCCTGTCTGGTGCTGCCCTGTGTGCAATGTGCGTCATGGTGGGCAGTGCACTGGTGGGTGCCCTGCCCATCACGCCGACACACGGACCACCTGCACACCATCCCGACTGCTGTCCACAGGTGCATGTGCATGATAATGCCTGCATTGTACTGTACACCGAGGTGCAAGGGTGCCCAGCATCTGACACACGTACTTGGACAGTACAGGTGGTGGGTGTGGTCTGTGGATCTGTGTGTTTGCCATGTCTGTTCCTGCTCTGCTGTGCACCTGCCCATGTATGCTTTGTGCCTGTGTGTGTGTGTGTGTCCATATGACTGTTCACTCCTCCCTGATGGTGTGTTTGTGTGCCTGGACCCTTCCACTCCCCATGCTGTCATGCACCCCTGGTGTGTTACTCTGTGTGCCTGTGGGTTGTGCCTGGACAGTGTTGGTTGCACATGGCCCCTTGACTTACCTGTGTCATGCATAATGCTCCTCTGTGATGGTGTCCCAGTGCAGCTGGGCCTGCCGGATCAGTTAGGGGTCCCGCTGTCCAAGGGGGGGTTGCTCATCACCATCCTCACCGGCGCCGCTGGCGTCCCCATTGCTGTCCCCCTCCTCGACCTGAATTGCTATCCCACAGTCTTTGGCCATGTTGTGCAGGATACAACAGGGCAGGAATATCCCACAGGCCTTTGAGGGGCTGTACTGTAGGGCACCGCCGGAGGTGTCTAGGCAGCAGAAGCGTGCCTTGAGCATCCCAAACACCCGCTCTATGATGTTGCATGTGGCGGCATGTGCCTCATTATAGCATTGCTGCGATGGGGTCATGGGGCGCCGGTATGGTGTGAGCAGCCACGGACAGAGTGGGTATCCGCTGTCACCTGCGTGGAGATGGTGGAGGTAAGTATCATGTTCAGGTCCATATTGCCAATATCCCTGTGTGCTACTACCATAGCACCTGTGGCATTCCCACCCAAGCCCCATGTTTGCATTTCCTACATGCGTACTTACCCACTAGATGGCCTGTGGGGATGTCCCCACTCTCGAATCGATGGCACAGTGCGGATTGATACCATATGAAGGCATCATGTGCTCCGCCAGGGTGTATGGCACAGACATTGATTATGCGCCCAGTGGCATCACACACCACCTGGCAGTTGACACTGGAAAAGCCCTTCCTGTTCCTGTATGTGGCCCCATAGGGGCCAGGTGGCATGCGAATAGCCACATGGGTGCAGTCTATGGCCCCTAGCATGCCAGGCATACGTGCTACCCTGTGGAAGTCCTGCATGTTTGCTGTATGCTCTGCCAAGGTGCTGGGGAAATGGATGTACTCCGCAGCATGTGGCAGCAGTGCGCTGAGGAATTGGGTGAGGATGCGTGACATGGCCGACTGTGTTATGCCTGTGGTGTCCCCTGTCGGCCTCTGGAAGGTACCCGTGGTGAGTAGGCACATGCAGGCTGTTACCTTTGTCTCCACTGACAGAGCGTGACTCCGTCATGAGGGTGCCTGCATCACATCACTGCACAGCTCACAGAGCTGCCTCAGTATTGCCCTGTTCAGGCGATACTGGCCCATGAACTCTACATCTGTGTACAGCTCAAAGCTGATGCGGGCACGGTACTGCCTGTTGGGGGCGTACCGCCGACGGGCCCTTCCACGGCCACGTCCCCCTGCAGCATGCATTCTCACCCCCCTCATTACAGCTTCCATGTGGAACCTGGCACTGTCCATCTCCCTGGCTTGTGACCCCCCCTGGCTGATGTTGCTCTGTTACCACCGCTGTCCTGACTGCTACCTCCACTGCACCAGGTACCCCCGCTGGCCTCTGCAGCCTATGGCCCACACAACTTCCCTTGCCTGCCCTGTTCTGGACTGTCGCTGTCTGTCTCTCTCTCTCTCTCTCTCTCTCTCTGTCTCGCTTGGTATCCCTGTAACCTTCTTGCGCCTCTTACTTGAGTCTTTTATTTTGGCTCATTTCCTTGTGGCGCACCTTTCTGTTGTTCCCGCTATTAGCATTCATAAACCTTTGAATATGCATTCGCTCTTTATGCATGGATCCACCCCCTTTGGTTGCGCATGCCTTCATTTACATTGCACTGTTGCTCAGCCTATTTTCAGTGGCGCAACTGCCTCCTGCTGAATATCGCAGAATGGCGAAAATTCGGACTTGCGCATGGCACAACCCTTTTGAATATCCCACCCAGAAGATTTAAAATGTGTTATTTCCTGGGAAAATATTTAAATTCCTGCAATATTCCAGACAGATACCTGTTGGATCTTATATTTAACGCAAACAAATGAGAAAATCCTTACTGACCTCGTGCTTTATTTATCTATGATTGGCAAGATTAGGGAGAAGAATATTCTATTATTAACATCATAAAGTATGGACACTGCTCTATTGATTATTAAATGGTTATATAGTATTAATATATAGTGGCCACTCTCTGATTCTTATTTTCAATTATTGTATTTTCCTCTCTTTAATGAACTAGCACTTTACTGGACAATGCCAATGTGACAGGGGCCTGTGGTCTGTGTTTTTATGGTATTTCATTTTAAATGTAATTTTATTGTGAAATTTGTAATATTATATTATGTATTGTGACATAACTTTTCTATGAAATGGCTAAGGCAGCTCAATAAATAAATATCTATCTACCACTTTATGACACATCCCCAGGCTTCTCAGCTTGCTCACCAGTCTTCTATATGGAACAGTGTTGAAGACCTTACTGAAGTCCAGGTAGGCCACATCCACCACTCCTATCTGATCCACTTCCTTGGTCACTCAGTCAAAGAATTAGGTAGGTTTGTCTAGCAAGACCACCCCCCTGTGAATCCATGTTGCCTCAGATCCTGAAGTCCATTGGAGACAAGTATCCCCCAATTCTTTTCTTCAGTAGCGATTCAATTACTTTGCCCACTACCGAAATAAGACTTACAGACCTGCAATTTCCAGTCACCTCTCTGTTTCCATTTTTGTGGAGTAGGACTACATCAGCCCTCCTCCAGTCTCCTGGGACCTCTCTAATTTCTAGTGACTGGCTGAATGGGGCTGTCAAAGGTGTAGCCAACTCCTCCTTGAGTTCCTTCAGTAACCTGGGGTGTTCCCTGTCAGATCCAATTACCTTGTCTACTTTTAACTGCACCAGTTCCCTTAGGAATCTATCCACTGTAAAAGGACTAGTGTCCACTTCCCTTAATGCTCTTGTCCTTTATTATTAGCCAGCTACCTACCCTCTACTCTATAAATACTGAACAGAAGTATTTGTTCAGTATGTCTGCTTTTTGGTGGTCCTCCTCCACACACACACACACACACACACACCTTCTCTTCCTCCCTCTTTCAGCCTTACTATTCCTTCCTTGGTCTTTCTCTTTTCCCTTATGTATTTAAAAATGTATTTTCCCCTGATTTTTTACTGATTTGGCAGTATTCCCTATGTTTGCACTTTTACACTCCTTACTACCTTCCCTGCCTCTCTTTGTTTCTCCCAATAAGTCCCCCATCCTCCTTTTTCTGTGATTTTTTAATATTCTCTAAAACCCTTTTTTTTTTTTGCTCTTACATTTTCTGCTGCCTCACAAAGAGAATCATAGTGTTTTTTTTTTCTATTGCCCTTGCTACTCATCCTGACAGAGATTTGTAACTTTTTTAGTGCCCTCTTTTATTTTTGACCACTGGTCCTCAACTCCCACTAGTTTCCCTATCCCTGCCAGAGAATCTCTGAGGCATTCTCCCTTTTTTGTTAAATCATCCCCCTTGAAGTCCAGGACCCTTGTCCTTGTGTGGTTCATATCTAATCTGGTTCTAATATTAAACCACACCATACGATGGTCACTGGTCCCCTGTTGGTCCTCAACTGTGACATCAGCAATACTGTCCGTTAGTGTCAGTACCAGGTCCAGCAACACACCCTCATGAGTGGGCTCCATCACAAGTTGCCTGAGAAACACCCCCTGCACTGAGTCCAGGATGTCCCTGCTCCTGACTGTTGCCACAGCTGGGAATCTCCAATCCACATCCGGTATATTGAAGTCCTTTATTAGTATCACCTCTCCCTTGTGAGTCTTCCTACGGATTGCTTCCATCATTTTCACATCTACTTCTTCCTTCTGTGCTGGGGGTCTGTAGAGCACTCCTGTGCAAATAACAGCCCCTTTTCTTTTCTCTTCTCCAGGGTGACTTAAAGTACCTCCACTCTCCCATGCTCCCCTTGTATTTATGTAGCCTTTATGTTGTCCTTTATACTCCTCCTACTTTTGCATCTACCCTGTCCCTTCTGAATATAAGATAACCTTGTATGGCCATCTCTCAGTCCTGGTTTTCACGGCACCAGGTCTCTGTAATGGCTACTAAATCCAGGTCCATGTCCATCATGGAGGCCTCTAGGTCCATAATCTTGTTGCCCAGACTATGAGCATTTGCACACATGGCTTTGAAGGATATGCTGTCACCCCCTGCTTTTTTCCATTTCCCTTTCCTTATTCCATTCACTCATTATCTTGACTTCACTGTTTTCTTCTACCCCCGGTTCATTATTTTTTGGTTTATTTTCTCCCTCTGGATTTTTTTAGTTTGCAAAACTTATGGGGGGGGGCAGTTGATGTTCCTTGCCTCATTCTGCCTGTCCCCATCTAGTTTAGATGCTTGCCAATGTAGCATTTAAGCCACTCACTGAGGACTACATTTCCCCTCCTGGATGGATGCAGGTCATCACCCCAGTACAGGCCCTTATCCTTCCAGGTGGGGTCCCAGTCTCCAATGATATTGAAACCCTCCTCTCTGCACCATTTCTTCAACCATGTGTTGAAGTTCCATGTGCAGAGAATCCTGTCAGCCCTCCCCCCGCCCCCCGTCATAGACAGGTAGCACTTCTTAAAAGGTCACAAATCATCTTACTTACCTAAGACCCTTCCCCAACTCCCTGAACTCTTCCTGCACTATGGCTGGCTTATCCCATGCTAGGTCATTTGACCCCAGATGGACAATGACATCTAGCTCTCCTTTCCTACCTGCTACCCCAGTGATGTCTTGGATCCTCTTTCTATCCCTGCATGCTGTGGCACTGGGAAGGCACCATACTGTCCTCACCTCCCCTCTACCTACAGTACATCTAACTCTACTCCTTTACTATGGAGTCCTTCATCTGGATTCACTTCCTCCTCCTCCTCCTCTGAGCAGATAAGCCCAAACCCAGGGGAGTAGTGAAGCATGAGGCTGTAGACCAACTCCCTTAAGCTCCTGAAAGTGTCTGTTACATTCTGGGTACATGTATATTTGCGTATTCTAGCACATTGCTGATTCAGAGTTCAACAAAACTGGTTTGAAAGGAGGTTGTTTTCCATGAAGTGTCAATTGTCCTTAGACAGGTTAAGTGGATTATATGCTACAAGCTGGGGTTTTTTTCTGCTTGATCATGCAGTCTCTCAAAAAGCAAGTTACTGTGAGAGTTTACTTACTTCCGCAGTCACAGTATGAAGCTGTTGTTCAGTGTAGGAGACAAGAATTTATTTTTGTTTTCCAGGTAAGCACATTGTGACACAATCCCGTTCACAGGAGCAAATGGTGCACACAAGAGTACTGCAAATGTGTAGAAAATATTGTAAAATATAATATGAACATACAGACATACAAAGAAGCCAGTGGAAGAAGGCCATTTGGTCTGTCAAGTCTGCTCATATTGCAGGGTCCACAACTTGAGCTAATGTCCCTGCCCTCCATCCCCACTCCTCCCACGCTCCCTACCCTTGATCCTTACCTTCCCCTATGCCAGTCCCAGCCTCTCTTAAAGCTGCCCACTGTCTTCAATGAGATGACCTCTTCCGGCAGCTCATTCCAAGTGTCCACCACTCTCTCGGTGAAGAAGTACTCCCTGACCTCCCTCCTAAATCTTCCACCTTCCAGCTTAAGACTTTGCACCCTCATGTTATGGTTGCCACTCAGGTTAAAGAGACTCTCCTTATCAATCTTATTTATCCCTTTCATGTACTTGAAAATCCCAATCATGTCCTCTTTCTCTCTCTCTCTCTCTCCTGTCTTCCAGGGAGTACATGCTCAGTGCCCTGAACCTCTCCTCGTATGCCTAACCTGGCTGACCGGCTATCATCTTTGTAGCCCTCCTCTGGAACTTCTCCAGCAGGTTACTGTCCTTTTTGAGCTGTGGGCACCAGTACTGAACTTCATATTCTAGATGTGGCTTCACTAGTGACCTGTACAAGGGCAGTATAATCTCCTCTCTCCTACTACTGATCCCCCTAGATGTGCATCCCAGCATATTGTTTTCCTTTGCTGCTGGTTTCTTGCACTGTGTGGAGTGCTTCAGGTCACTAGTGATCATTACTCCCAAGTCTTTCTCCTTCTCTGATGCAGATACTCTGACTCCACCCAGGTAGTACACAGTCCTGGGATTCTTGGCTCCGATATGCATAACTTTGCATTTCTTGGCATTGAAGCCAAGCTGTCAGATCCCAGACCATCTCCCAGCTTTTACAGATCTTCCTGTAGGTCCCGAATCCCATCAGCTGTGTCCACTTTCCTGCAGAGCTTGGTGTCATCTGTGAATAGGCACATTTTGCCTTTAATGCCATCCCCAATGTCATTGATGAAGACATTGAACAACCCTGGCCCCAGCACTGAGCCCTGTAGGACCCCACTGGTTACCTCTCTGCTGCCAGATAACTCTCCCCCCACAACCACCCTCTGGGTTCTGTTCCTCAGCCAGTTTTCCACCTATCTGGACATCTTTTCCCAAATCCCAAGATCCACCAATTACCTGATCAACCCTTTGTGGGACACAGAGTCAAAGGCCTTGCTGAAATCAAAATAGAGGATGTCTACCACTTGGCTTTTGTCTATTGTCTTAGTGACACAGTTAAAGAAGTCAGTCAGATTCATTTGACATGACCTCCCCCCAAGAACCCATGCTGCCTCACATCCTGGAGACCAAATCCAATAATAACTGCTTACTGTTGCTCATTCACAAACCATAATTGGGATTTTAAATGAGGGGTGCTACTGTGTATCGCATACCTCAACAAAACAACAAGTCAAAGCACACTCTGCCTCCCCCCAATGTAACAATACACTTTGGTTAACATACTTCAGTTTTTAGGACAGCAGAAGGCAAAGTCGATAAGTGCAGTCCCCCACAACTCAGTGGTGTTGACCAAGGTCATATTGCTTGAGGTACTGGTCTAGCCTGTTTTCAAACAATGTAAAGTTGTCTGCCTCAATGACCCTGGTGGGAAGTTTGTTCCAGAGTCTTACAGCATGGTGTATGTAAGCATGCTTCCGTAGTTCACTATTAGATTTTGTCTCAATCAGTTGTTGCTTATGTTCCCTCAGATTGTATACATGGTCCTTGAATACCAGTCCCAGATCATCCATGAGGATTTAATTTCATTTATTTGTTAACCGGGTAGGGACTTTGGGCCAAAGCCCTTTTTCAGGTCCGACCCAGACAGAATACATATAACAAAAATAAAAAAAATTGTGTAGAACAATAAATCCAATCATCAGCAACAACCATCATTACAAGTACAAACAGGCAATGTTAATAAGTACTGTTTTAGTCTAGGCTTAAAAACAGAATAGGAGTTAACTAATTTTAATGAAAGGGGTAAGTCATTCCAAATACTAGGTGCTAGACCTTCAAATGAATGAGAATCATAATTAGTTTTAGAAAATTGGGTAATTAACAGTTTCTTGAGCTGATCATAACTTAAATGAAACTGTGCAAACCCGAAACTAGATCAGATAAAGGAGACAGATACTCCACATAGCTAACCTGATGGACCATCTTACTTCAGGCAAACATAAATCTATACTGAGGAGAAAGCCAACCCAAAGAAGAATACAATAGACAATGGCGGGTCAAAACCGGAACATCCAAAACAAAATGCAAATGTTATTGTAAACAGCACTCAGAATCTGTCTCTTCCTAATCCCCAATTTAAAGTACAAGGGAGAAACATAGTCCAAGTGAAACATAAGGACCCCATTGGCAACCATTCTGTGAGACTCAAGAGATAAATAAGACTTGAATTTATAAAGCTGTCCCAATTTACAATGCATTTTCCTTTTCACTGACTTAATTTGAGAGAGCAAAGTCAGAGAAGGATCAAGTATGACACCCAGGTACTTAAACTCAAAAACCTGAGCAAGTAAATTATCTTGGGCATCATGACTAGTCAAATAAGTATCATCTCTTAGCCTAGCAGTGCTACCAAACAGGATGACTTTAGTCTTACTAGTGTTCAAAAGCGTCAAATCTTTATACCTCCAACCACATAATCTGTTAAATTCCACTTGCAAAGTAGAATGTATACATTCAGCAGATTGATCCTGGCATTACAGGATCAAATCATTGGCCTACAATAAACACTTGAAGCTATCAAATATTGAAGGAACCTGATTTACAAACAAGAAGGAGAATAATAGAGGACCAAGAATGGACCCTGAGGTGCACCACATGCAATAGGACAAGCAGCTGAGGAAATAAACCAATGGAATCATATTGTGAACGACCCCACAGAAAATCTTGGATAAGTGCCACTGCAGAGTCAGACAACTCCAAACTCAAGCTTCTGGCAGAGAAGAAAATGAATAATCAAATCAAAAGCTCTGGACAGGTCCACGAACACCTTCCCAGTTAACAGACACTCATTAAAACCCTGAAGGATGGTGTTCGTGAACCTGACCAAAGCCGTGTTGGTTCCCCAACCACTCTGAAAACCATGCTGTTCTGCACAGAGGAAATCACCCTGAACCAGAAAATCATTTAGCTGATTTACCATCAGCTTCTCAAGAATCTTGCTCAGCTGGTTTAAGATTGAAATGGGGTGAAAATCCTCTGCACCCACAGCGCTGTTTTTTTTGGGAACAGGCACAACTCAAGCCTTCTTCCACGCTTGGGGAAAAACACCAGTTAATATACATAAATTGATCTATCCCAGTGGTGCTGAGGGTTGAGATGCTGGACACCACACCTCGTGCCACGCCGGAGACCCAGGTTCAGGAGTGAACTCAGGTGCTCAGGGTCAACAGGGGAGGGATTGGATTGAGCACCTGCTGGGCTGCTCTCCTCACCCAGGTGGAGGATACTGGGATGTCTAGCACTCTAGTGGCTCCTGGTGGAGACCAGGAGTGCTACAGAGTGCTGGACCATACATAGATAGCATGGCCTGATGCAGGCAGGGTTGCTGTGTGCTGCAATGTTGGGATGTGCACCACACACAGGAAGGGGGGAGGAGGGCATATAAGGGGAAAAACTGCTTCATCCTTGGATAGGTGATGGCTCACAGGCCCAACAGCCACACGTCCAATGCTGGACCTCCATCACCACACCTTTAATAACCTGCAGGGCTTAGTCCTGTGGCTCCATAGGTACTGTAATGTCTCTGAAGTTTGTGGAGACCACAGCAGGCAGTAGAGCTGGGGATATGTCATGGCCTGAGAGAGTTCCAGGTGCCCGAAGGTGATAAAAAAACTTGAAAATAAAAAAATATGTATACATAAATTGTAAATTTTACATTATGGTTCAGCTATGTAAGGGACAACCAATTTAACAAACCTAGCATTCATTAAAGGAGCATGCCATGTGTGTGCAGGGGTGGACGCTGGATTCATGTTGCTGCTGTGATCCCCTGCAAGCTGCCTTCCTCTGATTGCTGAAGCTGCCAACTGCTAAAGTCGCTTTCCTCCACCACTGAAACCACTAACCACTAAAGTTGTTGTCCCCCACCTGCTGAAGTCGCCGATCGCTGAGGCTGCTGCCCTTCAACTGCAAAAACCTTCTTCTGACTACCTGCAGTTGCCACCCCAGAATGCTGAGCTGCTGATGTTAGGAGTTACTGAAGCTGCGACTGGGAAAATCTGTCTTTGGTGCCTCTTGCTGACCAGACCCTTCTTTGGTAAGCAGAAAAACGTAATGCTATGTTGTTATATTTTTGCACTAGAAGCCAAATGGTGGTGTGAAAAGGGGGGAGAGATCAGCAATAAAGCAACCAGCTATTTTTAATAATTTATAAAGTTTTTGTTTTGCTGCTTGTATGGGACATGGGAGGGAAAATCATCAGCATGTGTGATGCCTATCTCAGCAGCCATCAAACTCTTTACAAAGCTGCTTTTTCTTCCTGCTATCATGGGAGCATGGGGAGGGGTATGAGGTGGTGGTGGGGATGGCATACATGATTCCTCTCTCAGCAGCTGGTTGCAAAGCTGCAGTTTCGCTGCCCAGATCCTGACAGGGGGTTTGAGGTGGTGGTGGTGGTCATACATGGTGCCATACATTGTGCCTCTCTGTGCAGTTCACTTGTATTTTATTGTAATTGTTGGGACAAAGGCCATGGGTGATTTTTGGGGAGGGGTCATACGTGATACATTATGCTGCTGTGCAATTGTATTGTTATTGCTGGTGATTGTTGGGACGATGGCCGTGGGTGGTTGGGGTGTCATACATGATGCATTATGCTGCTGTGCAATTGTATTGTTATTGCTGGTGATTGTTGGGACGATGGCCGTGAGTGGTTGGGGTGTCATACATGATGCATTATGCTGCTGTGCAATTGTATTGTTATTGCTGGTGATTGTTGGGACGATGGCCGTGGGTGGTTGGGGGAAGAGGGTCATATGTGATGCATCATGCTGTTGTGCAATCCTACTTTTATTGCTGGTGGTTGTTGGAACTATGGGCCTGTGTGGTTGGGGGGACCGTACAAGATGTCTCTTGCTGCAGTGGGTCTGCATGTTGGGGGTCATACATGATGCTTCTCGTGTTGTGCAATGTTGAAATGGCATCCTTTTTCTGTGTTCAGGGGTATTTGCACGATACACCTGCATCGGGGGGGTAGCTATGGGTCTGATGGTGTGGCTTGGGGGGGTGTCTGTTGAAGAAGTACCAAACTCCTGCCCCCAGTCTCCCACCTGTGGCCCTGCTCCTCAATGAAACATGAGTGAAATGTGAAGAATAACATTGGTTTTATGGTGGGAAGGGATATTGTGCTTCTTTGTGGTGTGGGTTAATATGGCACACTTTTCTTAATTGAGGAGTGCTGGAATGAGGATACTCCTCTGCTACTGTGGGGGGCTTTGGAGTGAAGGGCCTAATGGTGTTCATTGGAAGCGATGGGCAGCCTTCTCCAGGTCTGGATGAGTGTTGTCAATGGGTGATCATAAGCAACTCAGTATTGTGCACCCCTACCTGCTGGCTAGAATACTGGGCAACTGAGAATTCCATGCACAAACAGAAATTCCCCAGCTGTGCTGTGCCATT
Organism: Neoceratodus forsteri; assembly: GCA_016271365.2. Lineage (NCBI taxonomy): Eukaryota > Metazoa > Chordata > Ceratodontiformes > Ceratodontidae > Neoceratodus > Neoceratodus forsteri. The sequence goes on from CM057454.1 coordinate 1,225,426,090, forward strand.
GCAGGGACTAGAGCTACTTTCTCTTCTCTCTGAAGAATTAAAGATCTCAGTTCAAGACTTCAGTTGGGTCTGCAATTCAGCTCTGCTAGGTGGGGTTACCTGTCCTCAGGGAGCATCCCAAATTTAAATTATGACTGAGCTGTAGCTCTAAAATTGAATAACCTGCCTTGTTCTCATTTCCTTTGTGTGATGTGCACCATGTATACATTGCCATGGTGATTTTAATGGTCATAAATTAAGATGCCACAGGTAGGTATAACTTTAGTTTTTCAGAATGTAGCATGGGGATGGGGCTCAGCTCTAGAGTTGGTTCCTGTTGGGATGGTGAGGCCTTTGTTGGAGTGAAGGGCCTGGTTATGTTCATTGCCCATATAACTCACCACTGACAATGCTGGAGTTAGCAAAAAAGGAAATCATGGTAAGTGTGATTTTTTTTGTCCTCCCCCTCCACCAAACGCTATCAATATTGACCAGGTGAATGGATCAGGCCTGTGCTGTAGAGGTGGGGGATTGGTGTGAAGGACCTGCCAGTGTGGCTTTCTGGGTATGTGAAACATGGGGCTGCAGTTATGTCTTGAGGACAGGCCATTTGATCCAAGTCCTCCATCTCCCAAGGCCTTGTCTTTGGGAAGTTGTTCTGAACACACTGTGCATTTCTTGTGTGGGCAGAGCCTTTGCCATGAGGGACAGATGAGAGGCAGTAGAGTAATTTTTGAGATTTTGACATGCAGTTTGGGTTTCTGCATTTTCCTTGCTGATTTTGTTTCTATTTTTGAAATACCCCAGTGTTGGACATGCATTCATGTGCATGTCCAGGATGCTTTTGATTGCATTTTTTGATAATTCCCAAACTGCTGAATCATAGATAATGGATCACTTTCTGATGATGGGTAGAAAATGCACTCATGAAGAAATAGCTGTTGCTGAACCCAATGAAGTACCAGTTCCTCAAGCAAAGCACAAGGCAAGAAGGTATGATGAAGAATACCTGAAGATGAGATTCACTTGGACTGGGACCAGTGAGACACCTCGGCCACAATGTGTGATCTGTGCAGATGTCCAGGTACAGGATAGCATGCAACCCTGCAAGCTTCACCGGCATTTGGAAACTAAGCATCCTGGCCTCATTTCTAAACCTTTGGAATTTTTTCAAAGAAAGCTGAATGAACTCAGGAGCAAAAAAAAAAAAAGCTGTGGAAGCCTCATACCATGTGTCATTGAGAATTGCAAAAGCAGGGAAACTTCACAACACTGTTGAGCAATTACTACTTCCTGCAACAAAAGAAATGTGCTCCATAATCCTGGGAGAGAAAGCAGCAGCGCAGCTGGATGCCATTCCTCTCTCCAATGACACAGTCCATCGCCATATTGAGGACATGTCTCCTGATGTCAAGAAACAGATACTGGACTCTGTTCAGTGAAGCCCATACTTCTCATTACAGATCAATGAGTCCACAGATTTTGCAGATGCTGCACAGCTCCTGGTCTATATCCGTTATGCCACAGAAACAGATGTCCTGGAAGAGATCCTGATCTACCAACCACTGCCTACATGAGCAACTGGGGAACAACTGTTCCAGATGTTGAATGAATTCATTATGGAGGAAGGTCTTGACTGGGGCAGATGTGTGGGAATTTGTTGTGATGGAGCACGGGCAAAGATTGGCTGACACAGTGGCATGGTCACAAGGCTGCAAGAAGTGGCCCCAATGCTGTGTGGAATCACTGCATTTTCCACAGGGAAGCACTAGCAGCCAAGAGGATGCCAGCTGATCTCCAGAAAGTCTTGGCAGATGCTATGAAAGTAGTGAACTTTATCAAGGCATGGTCAGTAAATGCAAGACTTTTTTATTGTGCTGTGTGAGGGGATAGGAGCAAACCACAAAGATTACTGTTGCACACAGAGGTCCGTTGGCTGTCCAGGGGAAAAGTGCTAACCTGTCTCTTTGAGTTGTGTGATGAAGTTCGTATTTTCCTTGCTGACTGTGGCTCTGCACTTGTGGAAAAATTCCATGATTCCCAATGGCTTGCCTTGCTGGCATATCTAGCAGATGTTCTTGACCGCCTGAACACACTCAATACCTCCCTTCAAGGATGGGACATCAATGTGTTTATGGTAAGGGACAGGATTGAGGCATTTTGTCAGAAGCTCCAACTATGGTCTTCAGGACTGCAGTAGGGATTGGTTGCCTCATTTCCCACACTGGAGGATTTCCTGCAGGAAAATGAGCTTTCCATCGACAGTGTGGAGATGGTCATTTCAGAACTCTTATGTGGGCTGCAGGAGAAGCTACATGACTATTTCCCAGAATGCCAACAAGAGGAATGTAACCAGTGGATAAGGAATCCTTTCATTTGTAAACCAAGGTCTGAAGACAACCTACCATTGAGGGAGCATGAAAGCCTTATTGACCTGTCTACAGACCCAACACTGAAGGCCTCTTTTGGACAGTTACCACTTGCCAAGTTTTGGCTGTCACTGGGATGTGAATTTCCTGAGTTAAAACAATGAGCTCTCAAAATCCTCCTGCCTTTTGCATCAACCTATCTCTGTGAGGCTGGATTCTCTGCACTGGCTGCCATGAAAAACAAAGTATAGGTCCCACCTCAAAGTTGAAGACAACTTGCGCCTCTACCTCTCAACCATGCAGCCATAAATCAAGCAACTGATTGAAAAATAACAGGCTCACAGGCTCCCTTCAGCTGAATGATTTAAAAAAAAAATATCCAGTATGTCTGCTGCCTTTTGATGACTGCAAAAAACAGCCTTATGGGCTCCTTTCAGCTGACAGATTAAAATATCCACTACATTTGGTGCTGTTTTTTAATTACTGCAGAGGTGCTGCCTTTTAATGTTGCAGAAAAAACGTTTCCTTCTGCTGACTTTATTAAAAAAATATCCAGTACATTTGGGGCTCCCTTTTTTGACTACAAACAAACTGCCTACAGGCCACCTTTACCTGATTGATATCCAGCACTTTTGGTGCTGTTATTTAACTGCAGTTTTGCACAACAGCTGTGATGTCTTTTAATTGCAATTTTGCACAGTAGCAGTTTTGCACAATAGCTGTGGCATCTTTTAATTGCAGTTTTGCATGATAGCTGTGACATACAGTGCAACACTTTATAAATAAATATCAGTTCATTTATCTGTTTTGTGATTGTGCATGAAATTCATTATCTGTTGCAGTGTATGCTAATGTACTTGAGACTTGGGGAGACCTGGGCTTTTCCCTAGCACCATAGGGGAGGCCCAACTTGGTAAAGTCTGAGAACCCCTGCCCTAATACAATCACATCATCCCCTTCAGCCACTGTTGTTATGTGTTCAACAAGGGTATCAGTGTCATTTGTAATGCTGTCAGGAGGCCTATAAAATATACCTAGTTTAAACTTTTTACCCTTCATTCCTATTACATCCATCCAAAGTATTTCTATTATTCCTAAATTGGTTTCTATATCAACAATGGAACACTGCATCTCATTCCTGATATATAGAGTAACCTCGCCCCCACATCCTCTAGCTCTATCCTTACTATACAGCTGATAACCAGCTATTTCCTTACACCAGCTGCTATCATTACACCACCAGGTTTCTGTGACTTCTACTATGTCCAAATTCTCTTTACTGACTATGTGCTGGAGCTCTGCCATCTTGTCCTTGTTAAGGCTCCTAGCATTGCAATATTGGATTTTGGCTCTCTTGATGATCCTTTTAGGTCTTCTCATAGTTACATGGGGTATTTTAGTTAGCTTGGTTGTCTTTCAACCCCCCTTAGCTAGTTTAAATTAATTCCATTTTGTAGCCAAAGGGCCATTTAAATGAGGAGTGCTACCATTTACAGTTTGTGAATGGGCAAGGGTGAGCAGTTTATATTGGATTTGATTTGTAAATGGAGCATTATGGCTTTCTCACTTAACTAGCTCCCCATCAGCTACCTGCACATTGACTGTGCCCTCACCTTAATTGAGCCAATTTTTGGCGGATGCACCCTATAAAGGTAAACCATTAGAGGCAGATGCAGTTTAGAGTAGGGACCCAGCTGACGGGTGGTCTACCTCAAAGTTGGTAGCTGGGTGACTTCACAGCAAGGCCCTGAGGTGAATACTAAGAGACCCCCACTCCTTTTGAATTCAAAATAGTAAGTTGCCAATCCAGGCTGAAAAAATATATGGTTATTGCTACATTGGGGGGGCAGGATGTGGTCTCACATTCTGGAGACCATGCTCATTTAGATATTCCACTAATCTTTCCTTTAGTATAGTCTCCATGGGCTTGCCCACAATGGAGGTCAGACAGACTGGTCTGTAATTCCCAGGGTCATCTTTGGTACTGCTTTTGTGGAGGGGTACTACATGTGCTGTTCTTCAGTCCTGCTGTACCGTGCCTGACCCAAGTGAACTATTAAATAGGTCTGCCAGTGGCCCTGCCAGCTCCGCAGCCAGTTCCTTTAGTACCCTAGGATGTACTCTGTCTGGGTCTGGTGATTTGTCCACCTTCAATGCCAGCAGTCCCTCCCTCACTCTATCATCCTCTATCACTACATCTGTGTTCCCTTCCCCCCACTCCTCTTTTCCCTCCTGAATGTACTGGTCTATCCTTCTTCCTGGTGAAGTCAAAACAGAAGTATTCATTTCGTATTTATGCTTTTCCTCCATTATCCTTCACCCACTCCACCCCTTTCTTAAGCCTAACAATCCCTTCCTTTTTGTCCCTTTTCTCACTTATATAGCAAAATAAAATTGTCTCCCCCTTCTTAATTCCTTCAGCTATCTGCAACTCTTTCAGTGCCTTTGCTTGCCTGACTTCCTTACTTGCCTCACAGCCAACCTTAGGTAAATTTCCCTATCAACCTCTCTCTTTGTCTTCCTGAAATTTCTATAGGCCAAGCTCTTTTTCCTTACTGTCTGGGCAACCCCAGAACTGAACCAGCTGGTTGCTTTGGCCCTTGTGTTCTTTCCCCTGAACCTAATGCACTCAACTGTGGCAACCAGTATTCTTTCCTTAATGATGGACCACCTTTGGTCCACTCCCATATCTACTCTGATGCCCTCCAGCTGACTCCTTAGCACTTCGCTCATTTTCCTGAAGTCTGCCCTCCTAAAATCCAAGATTTTGGTCTTAGTTGGGATGCTTTCCTTGCCTGTATCCAACTGGAACCACACTGTGCAGTGGTCACTTCCACCCAGTGGCTCTCTGACCATTATTTCTGGTATGTGCTTCCCATTTGTGAGCTTCAGATCAAGAATTGCCTCAGCTGTTGTTGGTTCAGTGATGCCCTGTGTCAGGAACCCACTCTGCAGTCCTTCCAGGATCACCTGACTCCAAGCACATGTTGTGGATGATATGTTCCAGTCCACCTTGGGCAGCTTAAAGTCCCCCCACAATTACCACCTCTCCTTTCCCAGCAGCTTCCAATACTTGTGAGCTCAGTTCTCTGTTCCTCTCCTCATCATGACTGGGTGGTCTGTAAATCACCCCCAGCCTCACCTTTCTCCCTCTATTGGACCTTAACAGAACCCATAATGCCTCCATCTCCCCTTCGTTTGACTCCTCCATCATGCAAAATATTCTCTCCCTGATATAAATTGCCACCCCTCCCCCTTCCCAACTACCCTATCCCTCCTGTATAGTTTATATCTAGGGGATCACAGGGTCCCCATCATGGAATGATGTTGCCCATGTCTCAGTTACTGCAGCTATGTCCACCCTCCTGTCTGCTAATATTACCTGCAGGTCATCCATCTTATTTCCAAGACTCGACACATTCAGAGACACCACCTTCCACCTAGAATCTGACCTTCTTTCTATTCTTCTATTCACGTTTATCCCCTCTGTGTGCACCCCTCCATGTACTCTTGTTATGTGTTCCTCATCCCCTCTACCCCTTGCTAACTGTTTTCTGGTCCCTTCTACCTGCTCCCTCGGACCTCTTCCATCACTGTGGGGGGTGTTACTGGCCTCCTTCTCTTGGAGTATGTGCACCTGCTCACCTGTTTCCCCCCTCAGTAGTTTAAATTAAGTGTAGTGGTTATGTATTCCCACAGTTTGTCCCCAAGTACCCTCAAACCCTCCCTACTGAGGTGGAGCCTGTCTGGTGAAAAGAGTGCTTTGCTTGACCAGGTCTTCTCCCAGTTCCAAATACAGAAGAACATCTCCTCCCAGCACCATTTCCTTAGCCAGTCATTAAAATCCTCTATTCTTCTTTTCCTGGCTGTGCTGGCCCTTGGTAATGGTATCACCTCTGAGAAGGCCAGTGAACTACCTTCCTCCCTGCAGATCTTTTCTTACTCCCTAAACCTACTTTGCACTACCTCAGCCTCCTCCCCAGCTAGGTCATTGGTTCCCAAATGTATAACTAAATTACATTTTCCTTCAACCTCCCTTACTATTTTCCTTACTCTAGAGTCCACCTTCCCCACTGTCAGACTCATGCCTGGCATACAAACCACCCTCCTGCTTGCATCTGGGTTCCCTTTCCTTCACCAGTAAATTCCTTACAATTATGGAGTCCCCTTTGATTGCCTCCCTTCCATCCCCTGCATCCCTGCTCCCTGTCCTTCCTTTCTTACATTCAGTACTAGATGCTTTCCCACCTAACTGCTCCCTCTGCAACCTGGTGAACTTATCTCCACAGCCACAATTTATCCCCTTAGCTGTTTTTCCATCTCCCAATCTGACCCTCCCCTTCTGACTATCTGTATCTGCTTTCAGTTTTCCCTCTCATCTTCCTTTCCTTTTCTCTCCCTCCCCATCCTCCACTCCATTTTACCTGCCTTCTCTTTCCTGCCCACCTTCAGTAATTCCTTCCTCCTCCCCTGTGCTCCTACTCCAAACTGTGGCTCAGCTAGACCTCATACCTCACCTCTTACTGTCCCTTCCCTCCTTCCAGACAGTAGTGAAAATCTATTAATAAAGGCACCCCTTTAGAAATTCCCACCCCTGATACCACTCTCACATCCCCCTTTCCCCTTACCAATTGCCATTCCTCCACCCTAGGCTCCCTAGTCATCTGAGGAAGAGATACTCCTATATACTGAGTGCTCCTCCCCACTCCCAGCCCCAGCCTGATGCTGTCACTCCCCGGGCATCACCCCTCTGCCTTTCCCTCCACTGCTCTGCTCTTCTGACTTCCCACACCATCCTCTGCAGCTCCCATCCGAGCAGTCTTACCTCAGCCCTTAGCTGCTATGGGCTGCTACACACGGGACATCACCATTACTCCACATCACCCCTGAAAGACTGCTGCCCCACAACTATTACAGTTTACCGCTCTCCTGCTTCCCATACATGTACCTATTCCCCCATATCCTCCCAGCCCAGCTTCTCCTAGCCTCCAATTATACATAACTATAACATTCAAAAATAAATACATTTATGTCTTACTTTGCTGCCAAAATTTAAAAACAATCTCAATAATCCAGAACTCAGTAGGCTGCTACTTCCAGTATGCTATTAAAACTAGAACACTATGCCAAGGAAGCTGTTTCTTAGCAACCACCTCATTTTAGCTAAAAAAATATATATTTTTAATAAATGCCTTTTAAATCATCAGCCCAGAAATCCCATGAAACAGTCACAAACAAAGTCATAGTACCACCTAAACAACATGCCACTGTAGGGACAAAACCCTTGATGGAAAAAGTATCTTATTTTTATTATCAAAAATTGATTTTTAATGATTATCTTATATGCTTTTATATGGGATTCATTATGGTAAGTTTTACTATGATTAAGATTATGTTTGCATGAATTCCTAAAAGCAAAACAAAAGTTCTAATTAAATCTTAAAACAAGGTATCTGGTATTAATGCTTAAAAGGAAAAAAATCTCTCTCTCTCTCTCTCTTTCTCTTTCTCTTTCCAGGCCATCTCTTTGCCCATATATGGCAAATGATTTGCCGGGACCAATGACCCAAGGGTTCTTCTCAGATGAGATATTAATGAGCACTTTTCCAAGTTGAGCTACAACTTCAATCGGATAGTCATGTAATGTGATGTTTTTTGAGAGGCCCTCACATTTTTGGCATACTTCAGCTTGGTACCAGAGAAGGTTGCCAAATTTATAGGTTTGTTTTTGTATAAGAGAGGTCTAAGGAATGTTGTGATTTCCTTGGTTACCACCATGTGACTGGTACCAGCTAGAGGAAATGGACATTCTTGAGGAAAGAAAAAAAGTTTGCCTTGGGAAATGTTTTGTCTTAGAATAAAAAGTTTCATTTATAATTTGATGATGCAATGTACTACCACTACAAAAAATTTACAATTGATAGATACTAGTATGAGCAATAAAAAAAAATTAATACCATAAGCACAGGACCTAGGGTTCTAGAGTTGTGTATAAAAGTTTTTTTTTAATAACATTCTGTTATTGATGGATGGACAAATCTAGTCTCTCATGATAGCTCACATGCTGATGAGGTTAATGAAGTGATTTTAAGTGTCTAACTCACTATTTAAAAGAGAAAACAGTATAAAAATCTTTTAGCAGATTAAGAATTATTGCTTCTAGACAGGACAAAGAAAAAGCATTAGTGTTTAAAACTCTCCTAAAGAAATTTTCCAAACATATCTTATATTATTCTGTAGCTTAGAATATTTAGAGATAAACTATAACTTTATTTTAAGATGTTTTAGTAGAGTTATGAAGTTATAACATGTAATACTCTAACTTGGGAAATATTAGTCCAATGAATATGGGAAACATACCAAAATGCTCCATTTGATAAGAGAAGTTCAAATATGTAAGTTTAAATGTCACATTATTTTGCATTACAAAGTTATATAAGAAAACATGTTTTGAGAATAAAATGAGTTTGGAGTCAGTGGGCAGTCCTTGAAGTGGTATGGCCACTGTCACCATTCGTCATCTGCAGGAGCCATAAACCCAACTCCCTTAGTGACTTAGAGCAATCAAAAAATCTGGTGATAACATTACCTGAAGTAGGTTCATATTAATGAGTTCTGCTAGTCACACCTCAGTCTTGGCTAAAACACCATACAGTGAGAAGCTTTGTAAGTCCAATTAGAAACCTTAATGGCTTCATAACTTTGCTAGGCCTGAAAAGCCTTAGACTATGCCTGTATTTGGAATACTGGGACCAGCCTTGGTTAACGATTTGATTTGTCCAGGAAGGGTGTACCAAGGACAAGTTTGGAAGCCTATGCAGTGTTGCTATGAGACTCAGATGCAAACTTCATGATACAAGAACATTCTCATTGTGTTATGAAGCAAGGTCTGTGTTTTATTTATGGAGCATCTTGACTAAAGTAATGTTGCCTGCTAAAGCCTAGACCAGAGACTTGACTTTAAAATTCACATGAGCTATGCAGTGTTGTGATTACAATGAGTTTAGTGTCCAAGGCTTGAGTGCAGATGAATTAAACATGAAGAAGTCAGAGTCCAGTTATTATGACAACTTTGCTATCCACAAGAAGGGTCTTTGATACAAGTGGCTATGGGACTGTTCAAATTTTGTTGTCTGATGTTTTCTGTTGAATCCTACAAACTGACTTTTGATGATTAAACATAGAAACATAGAAACACAGACTTTTATGGCAGATAAGGACCGCTTGGACCACCTAGTCTGCCCATTCCCTATGTATTGGGTAAGCTGCAGATTCTAGCTAACCAACAGTCTGCTTCCTCCTACCATTCAGTATAATTGCCTTATGTCTGTTCCATGCATTCTTGAATTTCCCAAATGTTTTTAACCACCACAACCTCCTCAGAAAGGTGGTTTCATGTGTCGACCACCTTCTCCATGAAAAAATACATTCTGACGTTGCCTCTGAGTCATCCCCGTCTATCTTCAAACTGTGCCCCCTTGTTCTTGCACATCTCTTTCTCTCAAAGATGCTCTCATCTTTGACTTTGTTGATTCCCTTGAGGTACTTGAATGTTTCTATCATGTCTCCCCTCTCCCTCCTTTCCTCGAGGGTATTTCAAGCTCTTTCAGTCTCTCCTCATATGGTTTCTGTTGCAGATCCTGCACCATTTTAGTTGCCCTCCTCTGGACCGCCTTCATACTGTTTATGTCCTTATGGAGATGGGGTTTCCAGAACTGCACACAGTACTCTAAATGGGGTCTCACTAACTGTCTGTACAGAGGGATAACAACTTCCTGTTTTCTACTAGCGATACCTTTTGCTATGCATCCCAGTATCCCTCCAGCCCTCCTTACTGCCTTCTCACATAGTTTGCCTACCATAAGGTCATCTGATATGACAACCCTGAGGTCCTTTTCCATTTTTGTTGTTGTTAGTGCCTCCCCCCATTGTTTACACTTCCCCTGGGTGTTTGTTTCCCAGGTGCATTACTTTGCACTTTTTTGCATTGAATCTAAGCTGCCATATTTTTGACCATTCCTCCAACCTTGTCAAGTTCCTTCTCATCCTATCCAGTTAGTGACATGTCAAACTAGTGTCAGAAGAATACCAAGTTTTACAGTTCCAGGGTCCAGGGAAAAGACAAGTTGACTGAGAGAGACTTTTTTACTCAGAGCCAGACTCAACAAAGATTTCTAAGTTAAGAAAGAAGAAGAACCACTTCTACAACCAGAACTTTAAGTACAATTTTAATTACTTTTACTAATTAATTTTGAATTGATAGTTTTAGTAATTTAAAGTGGCTTATCTGGGAAAGTAACAATGGAACTTACTTTTAACTACAGAACTTGGGATATATAGTTTAAAAGGTTTAAACTGAAAAAATATGTTTTGCATGATCTTAAAAGTTAAAACTGAGTTTTATGAAACTATAATGCAAAACACTGATGTAATGAGTTGTTGCCAGTTCTCATGAAAAGAAATAGGTTATGCCAAATACTAAGTATACCAAAAGCATGATATATAGCTAATGGAATTTACTATGCTGAATATTTCTTATTCATTTGCATTGTTTATTTCCTTAAATGTGTTTTATTTGTTATTGATTTGCTTGGTTTTCTGAAACTTTTGTTGTTTATGTTTACAGTATTTTTACATTACCTTTACTATGCTTGATATTTATGCTAATGAGGAATATTTAAAATTATTGTATAGATGTCAATAAAATACATATATTTTTCATATTCATATGTGTGATGGTAAAAGTGGTATTGCCATTATTGTGAATCTGGAGAGCAGAGGTAATATATTTAAATTTTATAATTATTTTTGGTAATTTATGAAAACTTTTTGGGTAAGGCCCGAGGTAAATTCAAGTGCATTATTGTAAACCATGATATTATAGCCTTTGTTCTGGCATTTTTGGGGTTCTTGTCCACAGGATAATTGTTAGTAAATAACAATCCACACTTAGAGTATATGATAAATAAATGTTATGATTGTTAGTATTTGCAAGATTTCTAAATTGCAGAAATAATACTTTTGTGTTTTGTTTTTCTGAGTCTGAAGCTACCCTAAGCAAAAGAGAAGAGAGATAAAGCCTAGAAATGAACAGCATAGAATATCTGACTAACAGTAAAGCTGCAAGAAAAAGAAAAGAGTATTTAAAGCCTCAAGAAAAATATTTTGTTTGGTTTAAATTATTGCATAAAAAAATGTTAACTGTTGTTCAAAAAATACTTAATTGTCATAGTTAAAGTTGGTAATCACTGTTGCATAGCCATGACAACTTTAGCTGCAACTGCAGATATGCTTAGCACTGAGACAGTTATTTATACCCCAGCACAGCTGACTTTTATTAAAAGTAAAAATGAAAGAATAGAACAGCTGAAAAAATGTTGCAGGATAAATGTTTTGAGTGTGATAGGTTTGCAGGTCAGCTAGAGATATTGGGAAAGCTTTTACAGAAAAGTAAAAATGACCCTTTTAATAACTACTGTGACTTAGTCAAGCTAAAGACTGAAAATGCTGTCTTGCAAAGTGAGTTACATGCAGCTAAACCGTGGCAGGAGCAATGTTTAGATTTGACAAGAGAAAAGTTAAACTAGCAGATGCTTATAAACAGGTTAACAGAGATTTGATTGAATTAAAAGAAAAATATGAGCATTTATAGAGTAAAAATCAGGCTAAAGAAGCAATGAAATCATTCAAAGGGTTAGATTGTTTGACTGATTCTGCCACATGTAGTGCTGTTACACAAGAGTGGACCAAGGGATGAACCGGGTCAGCTCATGACCTGAGTTGACCAATAGGAAGGACCCAGGAAGCATGTGGTCCTGCTTAAAAGTGGCTGTTTTTGACTGTCCAGTGTGCTCGAGGTTGGGAGGAAAAGCACCAGCCTGCTAGAGCAGCTAGCAGTGCTTTTGCTATAGAAAAGCTGAATATCTCCTTTCAGGAGAAACAGAAGAGTTTTAATTTTTTTTAACAGGATAGACACACTAAGCTGAAAGCTTGATTACAGGTGTGACCTAGAAGCACAAGGAAGTTAAGTGACTTGCTCAGGGTAATACTGCTGTTCAGACTTCCTGCCCAAGGTAACTTAGGATAGGAAGCAAGGGCAAACAGGCAGCTTGGGAGGTAAGATTCAGGTGGTGACATGACCTGAGCAGACCAATTGGGAGGACCTGGGAAACAAGCAGTCCTCCTTTAAAAGCAGACACTCATATGTATCCCAGCTTGCTCATGTCTCAGTGAGGAACAATGAAGGAGTGAAGCAGGTAACTGGCATCTTAGGCAGTGGCAGGAGGAAGCAGGGAACTCTGCCAGTCAGCTAAGTTAAGATACTTCTTCAGTCCTGTTGTTTCATTCACTGTGGGGATGGATGGAGGTCCAAAAGTTGGTCATAACTGGGTATAGATGTAACAGACTATTTAGGGTAGCATTAAAAAGATTACAAAGCAGTTAAGGGAGGAATAGGGGAAACTAAAACACTCTCTATAGGGTAAGGGTACAGAGGGGTGAAAAAGAAAATTGTAGAAAAGTTTAAGCAGAATGCAAATTAGTAACCTACATTGGGTAGAGCAACAAGGGGTAATCCAAACAAAAAAGGGATCCCAAGAAAAACCCTATCTGGGGTAAGGTCATAATTTATATATTATGATAGAAAGGGATAATATTTGGTAATGTTGGGAGTGGTGCAGTGCAGTGACTGTAGAGCAGCAGTCATCAGGGAAAACTTCTGGAGACTAAGGTGCTACCCCATCTGTGTGCACCTCTCTTGGCTGAGGGGGGAGGTCTCTAGACTCCTGGCTGAGCTGGCTAGGATTTGGGGGGACCTCTTTGCCCACTCATTGGACACAAAGTCCACCCCCATTGCCCCAGAGGGTGTCTAGTAGGAGGCTTATCTGAACAGTGGTGGGCTCCAGCATGGTGGGGGTGAGGGGAAGGGAAGGAGCACATTCCTAAGCTAGAGCCACTACAGAACTCTTTGCCATCTTCTAGACTCCGGGCTGAAATGGCTAGGATTTGGGGGCCCTCTTTCCTCAACCCACTGGAAACAAAGTCCACTTCTGTTGCCCCAGAGGGTGCCTAGAAGGAAGGCCAACTGGACTGCATACATATGAAATCTCCTGCTTTTACCAGGAGACGCCTGGTTTTTTGACTGAACTCCAGCCCTCCCTCCTGGGAAACAATATTTCCTGCTTAAGTAAAATTCTGTCAGAAATATCTATTCATGTTTTATTTTGGCAGATAAAGATACAAAAAAGTAAATTAGTGATGAACAATGTATCTGATAACATTGTATAACTATTAATGATTCTTTTTAGTGCTTATTCTTGACAAAATAAAATATATTCAACATTTTTAAAAGTTTTTTAACTTGTTTTTGACACCATTTAAGGACAAACTTGTGATGTGATGAAATCTCCCTACTAGCGTGCCTGTCTCCCTACTAATTTGATACAAATCTCTCTCTTAAGCAAGTTGAAAATATCACAGGTATGGGACTGTGGTGGGCTCCAGGAGGGTGGAGATGGGGGTAGGAAACCAATTATTTAGCCAGTGCCACTACAAAACTCTTTGCCATCCTGGCAGGATGCAAAGCCAAGATGAGGCACCCATTGTAGTGGCAAGGGAGGATGCTGAGTTTCTTAAGTACGGAGGCCCCAAGGCGGGAGGAAGCGGTACCCAGCAGAAGAGGAAGCAATGTCTGGTGGGGACCTTAAATATCAGGAGGTTAGCCTTGGGAACCACAGGAGGGAAGGAAGAAAGTGCGGTGTCTACCCAGTGCCACAACATGGAGGGGTAGAAAGTGGATCTTTAAGATTGCTAGGGGGTGGGGTGGAGGAAACTGGAAGTCATTGTCCCTCTGGGGATGAATGACCTGGCAGAGAACACTGCCAGGGTGTTATAGGACAGGTTTAAGGATCTGGGAAGGGGTCTGAAGCAGATAGCATGCATATTGGCCTTCAGTGAGGTGGTACCAGTGCAGGACTAGATGGAAAAGGTAAACACTGCACTGTGTTCTTCAACAGCTGGCTGGAGGCCATGGTGTAGGATGTAGGGTTTGGCTACATTGGGGACTGTGGTCCTACCTGGCAGAAATAAGGCCCATACAAATAGGATGGCCTACATCCCTCCAGGAGGTGAAGAGCAGTTCTGGGTGAAAGGTTTAAAGGGAACATCAACAAGGGTGTCAGAGTAAGCAAAACCAAAACCACAGCAGAGTAGGTTAGAGGCTTACTTGCATACCGATATGATCCTCACAAATGATATTTAGTCCATTTTTATCATGTTTAAAAGTTCAGATGAATGTACAAAGAAACACTCTTCTCTTTTTTTTAAATTCAATGTACTTTATTTATTTTATATCTTACAATAAGCATGTTACATAAGGTCATACTGCAAGACCGATAGTATGATAGGTTACAACTGGCCTTCGGGTTACATCGGCCAAACATAATAAAAGGAAAAAGAAACTTACTTATCTATGTTAACAAAATTGCTCTACCAAACTAACTAACTACTTTCATTCCCCTCCCCCACCCTCACCCACTCTGTTTATTGTGTCTACATCTTATATTAAACATAGGAGTCTGTATGTCTAATTTTTCTTAAAACAATACATTTCTCATGTGGTTTCCAATGTTAGCGTATGAAGTTTGATCCATTTCTTAGTAAAACTGCTAGGACAATGTCTAAGGCATGCAATCATTTTTTCAAGTCTCAAGTTGAATAGTAGTTCATTAAGCCATTCAGAGTAAGGAATACATTGGGAATCTTTCCAGCGTTTTAATACCAAATTTTTAACTGAGTAAGAAATTAAAGATATGGCATATCTTCTCTCTGGTACCAAACTTTAGGAATAATCTCCTAGGATACAAATTTTGGGCTCAAAACATTGGTCCAGGGCCAAGAGGGGGTCAAGTTTAGCTTAATTTTTTTGCCACAAAGGTTTACTTGAGAGGTGGTCCCATAGAATATGAAGGCGAGATCCTACCCCAATTCCACATCTGTTGCACACAGGGTCCTGCAGTTTACCTATTGCAGTTAATTTTTCTGGAATAAAATATATGTTGTTTAATATGTGGAACTGAATGAGTTTTAGTTTATCATTTGAAGTATACATGTATACTGCTTGCCAGAGTTTATGCCAATTGAATTGTTTGTCTGGAAATTGGTTAGCCCAATAAGTAGAATTACCTTGAATTTCTGGAAACATAACTGGATATAGTTCAGCTGTAACTTTGGAAACTGCATGGGGACTCCATGCCAACAGACCAGTGTATTGATATAATCAGACTTATCTGTATCCCAAGTATTTTGTCCCAGTTTGGTGATTAGAAGGTGCCTAATTTGGATGCTTCGGAAAATTTGGTCAGGAGGAAAATGTAGGGAGGTGAGTAACGCCGAGATGGGTTTAATTTTGTCATTATTCAACAGATCTGAGATTCTAACTTCTGTCTCAGTCACTTTATCTTTGGCTTTTAAATAATGGCCATCTATTGTAAAATTTGGATTGAAAAATAGCGGTTGGGATATATCTTCTGTGTTTTTGTATTTAAGGACTCTACACAGTTGAGAATGAACTTTTAATGACATATTTATCAGTTAGGTAAAATTGATCGACTTAATCTTGGAGTAATGTATAATAGGCTTATTGGGGAAATACCACTTTGTTGAATTATCTGGCTTTTGATTTGTAACCATATTGGCACATAGTGCGGATCCTCCATTGCAGCAGAAGGATACCATCAGAAATATTTAACTATGTGGCTGGCCAGGTAATAATGAAATAAATTAGGGAGTTTGAGGCCCCCATTTTGTTTAGCTGCACATAGTTTAATATAGGATCTTCTTGGTGTCTTTGCTTTCTAGAGAAATGCAGAAAAATAGTTTGTTGCAATTTATTGAACCAGGATTGTGGCAGACAAAAGTTAAGCATATGCAATGGGCAAAATAGTCTGGGAAGAATATTCATTTTAATTACATTAACTCTCCCCTGTTGGGAAAGATACATAGGGGCCCATCTCTCTAAGTCTTGTTTTATCACAGTCAGCTGGGAATCTAAGTTTAACCTTTTAACCTGGGATAGATTTGGAAATATTGTGAGTCCTAGGTATTTAATTTGAGTTACCCACTTTAAGGGAAGGTCCACTAGTTGTGACCAGTAAGTATGGGAATTTAATGGCATTATTGCGGATTTCTCTATATTCAATTTGTAATTGGATAGAGTTCTGAATGAATTCACTATTATTTATTTATTCATTATTTATTTAGCTTTTGTTGACTGGGTAAGTGCACTAGACAAATCCTGCCTATTTTCAGGCACGACCCCGGGGAGGGGGATACAGATGACAACTGACCTTGAACCAGATTAAGCTGTTGGTGGTATTTTTAGTGAATATTCCCAGTATTGCCGGAATGGAGGTCTCTGGATTTATGACATGTTTCAGAATATCATCTGCATATACTGATAGGCACAATTCCCAGTCCCCTATTTGTATGCCTTTTAATAACAGTGAATATTGTAATTGGTATAGAAGTGGCTCTAAATATAAATTAAAGAGTAGAGGTGAAAGGGGACATCCTTGGCGCATACCATAATATAAGGGGAATGTTTCTGAAAAAATGCCATTACAATAAACTTCGGCTGTTGGACAAGAATAAATAGTTTGGATCCATTGGATAAATGTAGATGGCAGGCCAAATTTTTTTAAACTTCAAACAGGAAGATCCAGCCCACTCTGTTGAATGCCTTCTCTGCATCTAAAGATATCAAAGCCATTGGATGGGAGGCTGATCTGGATGCAGGAAAGACATGGAACAGCTTCCTAATATGGTCAGCCGAAGAACGGCCTGCTACAAATCCTACTTGTTACGGGCTATGTAGTGGACTCCAAACTTTGACCAATCTATTAGCTAGAATTTTAGCAAAGATTTTAATATCATAGTTCATTAGGGAGATTGGATGATAGTTAGTAACTAACAATGGAGATTTATTTGTCTTGAGAAGTACAATTATGAGGGCTTCTAATAGGAAGGGGTCTGAAATTCCAGAGTTGCCTACGTAGTTGAATAAGTCAAGTAGGATGGGTGAAAGTTGTTCTTTAAATACTTTATAAAAACAGGGAGAGAAACTGTCTGGGCCAGGAGCTTTACCATCTGATAATAAGTCTATGGCATCCATTACCTCTTGAAGAGTTATGCTTTTATTAAGAAGATCCACTTGCGGTGTAATAAAAAGGGAAGTGGAAGTTTTTTAAAGGTACTCCTGGACTTCTGCCAAATGAGGGAGAGGGTTTTGAGGGGAATATAGGGATTTATAATAGTTCACAAATTCTTGAGCTATTGAATTTGGAGTGGTGAGAAGGGAGTTTTCCTCAAGGGAGTTCAGTGCTACCACAATTCTAGATTCCTCTTGTTTCCTTAATCGAAGGGCAAGTAAGTTACTTGCTCTGTCTCCTTGTTCTACATATGTGGCCAGGGGTGTAGCCAGGGATTTCAGATCTGCACACCAAGTGGACTCAGTGCTACCCCCCCCCATGCAGCCAGGCAATATTCAAATGGACACCAGGGCCATGTTTGTTGCCTCATTTGGCACAATAAATACAACATTTGTATCTCATGACAGTGATTGTTGCCATGCATGGGTAAATGCAAATGCCATACATTGCTCCCTAAGACACCCACATACCAGCCCAGAGTCTGTAAATTTGCATTGTCCTTGGGAAACAAGGAGAGTATTAGTGACCAGTCCTTCTAGTTTCGACTCCTATGAATAAAATTACAGAAAGGTTCAGTATTTTCTTTTAGTTTTTATGGAAAAAGGAAGCAGTTCAGAGCCTATTTGCTACCCCCTTAAATAAAATTGCACACCATGGAGTGCTTGGAGTATGCTTGCCTACACCTTTGTATGTGGCATGAGTTTTAAAAAGTGCATATTGGGCCTGATCCTTTAACAAATCTGAGTATTGGTTCCTTAATTTTTGTTATTTTTTTCTAGAAGATCCTGTGATGGCTTAGAGAGCTGTGTCTTTCTGGCCTCTCTATTTGAACCAGGAGGGAGACAGAATGTGCGCCTCTCTTTTTTTCTAGATACTGGATAACCTGATACATTCTCCTCTGATGGCACATTTTAGAACACACCACAGTTTGTCAGTACAAGGTATAGTACCCTGATTACCGAAGAGGAATTGCTCAATTGTGTCCTTAAGGAATAGTATTGTTTGGTTTTCTTGTAGGAGCTGTGTATTCAGTTTCCAGCCAGTATTTCTTGTATATTGAGTTGAGATAGTGGCTTCCAACCAGACAGGGGAGTGATTGGATAAGGTTCTTGGGCTCATATCACTGCCCACTAGGCCTTCTAGGATTTTACTATTGACTAAAAAATAGTCAGTGCAGGATAGTGTGCTATGTGCCGGGGAATAGAAAGTGTATCGTCTTACCTTAGGATTTAATAGTCTCCATGGATCATTTAGGTTATGTGACACCATAAATTCCCTTGCTGCTCTCTGTGCTGGTGAAAGGTTAGGGTTTGTGTGGGAAGATTTATCTAATTCTGGGGAGTAAACCAAATTCCAGTCTCCTGCTAGTATTATAGGCAGTTGAGGGAGACAACTCAGAGTGTTCGAGAGAGTTACAAAAAATTCTGGTGAGTCTATATTAGGTCCGTATATGAAACCTATTATCACCTGAGTGTGGTTTAAAACTCCTGTTAAAAATATAAGCCTTCCTTGCTTGTCAGTATGACATTGTTGCATTCTAAACTGAGTATTCCTAGTTATAGGAATAGCAACCCCTCTCTGTGCAGTGGCATTGCCTGCTGCAAAACCTTGACCTATTTGCTTCCTCCTAAAGAGATTCCTTTCCTGCTCCAAAAGATGTGTTTCCTGTAATAGAGCAATATTACAGTGCAGTGACTCGAGGTGCTTGAGAATTTGGTACCTTTTAACATGATTGCGAGCACCTTTAATACTCCAAGAAATAAATCTTATTACCAGTTGTATCTATTCTACCACCAGAAATAAAGGATGGCTACCACATGCAGGGAGAATGATCTCTACATTGTGAAGCATAGAAATAGTACCCACTTTATATGTATTTCGGTTTCCGTATTAGTTACAGAATGACCTTGACACTTTGAATAGTACAGGATATGCATATCTAGACTCCTTGATATACAGTATTTGTCATTCAATAAACTGGTAAAAATTCCCCAACATAAAACATTACTAAACCAACAGAATTTCCTATATCCCCAGTCCTATCGACTGCCCTCCCTATCTTTGTTTAGTTGAAATCTTTAACAGCCACCAGTGCTTCACCTGCACTCCTGCCCCCACCCCTCATTATAGAGATGCCCCAACTTGCAACACTTAACCTAATTTCCACTTCAGCAAATCAAATTAAGAAAATGTTAAAGGAACTTTTAAGGTGTTCTAACTAATGGAGAAAGTAATCCTGGTTCAAAGCAATTAGATCTGGATATGAGTCAAAGAAGGACAACAACATATAGGGCCAGATATTCAAAACTTTGCCCCGGGGCAAAATTAGCACTGCCCGGTGGGCAAACTTAGCCAGGAGCACAGAGCAAGCTATATTCAAAAGGAATAGCCCAGGGCAAACAGCTTCTGAATATAGCATGGAAATGAGGCCAGGCAAACTGGGCTGGGAGTGCAGGACAAACTTAGCCCTGGAATAAGACAGCTCTGAATATGGCAACCAGGAAGTGCAAACCACAACAGCAACACAGTGCACAGTGATGTGAAGGTAGGTAGAGATGAACTATGTGGCCAATGTGTGTGCCAGCAAATCGTGGACCCAGTACAGCTGCAGGCAGCAGTGTGCGTGAAAGTACAGTGTGCAAAACTGTAAAATATTCCCGAACTGTTGGCAGGAAGCTAACACGTTTACCTGGGTTTAGCGCAGAGCTAAACCGTTAGCCCGGAGCAAACATGTTTGCCCGGCGCTAAACTTTGCCATATTCAAAAGTGACATGCAAATGAGCCTACTTAGGTAGTCCGTGGGCAAACATCCAGATTAGCATCTCATTATGACCTGATTTGCATGCAGTTTGCACTGGGCTAACTGTTTAGCCCTGCGCTAAACCCGCGCAAACGTGTTAGCGCTGCACAAACAGCTTGGGGAATATTATACAGTTTTGAACACTACTTCCACATGCACTGCTGCCTGCAGCTATACTGGGACAACACAGCATAGTCACAGATGGTGGTGGTGCTGCATGCAACCGTCACATTGTAGGTCATGCTACAGTGCACAGCAGAAACTACAGTAGCAAGGGGGCCAGTAGTGTGTGGACACAGCATTGCCTATGGTGTGTAGGGCAGTGATGATGACTGCACTATACACAGTGAGAAGCCCAACCTGCAGGTGTTTACTGATAGTGGACATTACTGTTACGCTGTTGTGTGACCCACAGATGCTGTACCTGTGGCATGGGATGCTCACAGTGACATGTACATTTCTGGCTTTGTGTGCTATGGCAGTTGTACAGCTGTGCGGTATGTGGCCGGGGGGGCATATATTATCCGCAAGGCACACTGGTGTTGGGGTATTCCCAATACTGGCCCATGTGCACTGCATGATGTGTACCAGCCTTGCGGCCACACCTGGTCTGTGGCACAGCCTCGCCGCTCATACATACTCCCCTCAACATCCTCCATGTCCACAGTGCTGCATGTGTGTGCTGGCATCTGTTGGTGTCCACAGAAGTGTGGTCCGCAGGTGTGTGCTGTATGGCCACACTGCCATGCTGTCCATTGGCAGCAGGGTCACCACTTACTGCCTGGCATGGCTGGGACTGGTGGCAGATGATGACATCATTGTGATGCCATCAGTTAGCAGTATGCTTCCTCTATGTTTGGCTTTATCTATGTGTCATATTTCTTTGTTAGGGTCGGGCAAAACCTGTGCTAAACCCACGCAAACACCACGCAAAGCCATATAGTGTTGCGCAAAGCTGATTGCCCAGGGTTAAGACAAGCTTTTTCTGGGCGGTAATGTACACCGCACTAAGTGTCGCTTTAAGTCGCGCAAAACCACTTAGCGCGGCGCTAGTAGCTGAATATAGCATTGCGCCTGTATTCATGTCAGTTTGCCCCTTGCATACATTATAATTTTGCCCAGTGCTAATGCAGTTTGCCCGCACTATTTGGCCTTTTGAATATAGCAGACCCGAGCTAATCCCGCGCTAAACCTGCGCAAACGGTTTTTGCCCAGCTCAAAGTTTTGAATATCTGGCCCATAATGTTTTAAACCAGGAATTAAATCAGAAGAAAGTGTGTTCAGTCTTAATATCATGGACCCTCTCCAACAACGATCTTTGGCATTCAAAGCAGGCTATAATAGGATGAAAGAATCTCTACAGTCCATATTGTGACATGTAAACCTCCCATAGAGAACAAAATAACTGACCTGTTTGTGCTGCAGCATTTCAATGCTCACGGTGTTATTTTAATCATTTAAAGAGTTCCGGGTATAGTTTTTTCAGTTCAGCGGATGCTTTATTTACAGAGTCAAAGGGGATCCACTGGCCATCCTTGTTAACTTGCAGGATTGATGGATACCGCATTCGAAAACATATTCCTGCTGCTATAAGTTTTGTAACTATCGAGTGCATTTCTGTGCATTTCTGCTTTACCAATAGTGGTAAATCTTGCCCAATTCAGATTTTTTTTATCATCCTAGAGGACTTCTTTGGATTCTCTTATTTTATCTAGAATGACTTGCTTGTCTAGATAGTTCAACATCTTGAAAATTAGAGGTCGAGGAGGAGAGCTTGTTGGTGGTGGTGTGGGTCGTGAGATCCTGTGTGCCCTTTCTATTATGTAAGTTGGGCCATTAGGAGAAGGCCCAGCCACTTTGGTGCATAATTTCTGAACAAAAGCAATAGCATTGTTGCCCTCTTCCCCTTCAGGTAGCCCCAAAACTACTAGATTGTTTCGGCGTGACCTTCCTTCGAGGTCTTCTAGCTTATTTTCAGTCTTTCTAAGATGCTGTCTCAGCGATGTAATTCCTGGATCCAGCTGGGTCCTCCAGTCATCTAAGGAAGAAATTTGGGCTTCATTGCCTTCTGTCCATATTGAAAGTTGAGCCATCAGACTTTTCAGCTCACTTTGCTCTCCCACTACTGTTTGGAGGAACTCTTGTATTGGTGCCAAGCCCTCACAAAATGTTGCCTCCATTAGTAACGCTGAATTCTGCGCTTCTCCAGAGCCTCCCGCTTTGGATTGTTTCACCGGCATTTCTTTTTCTGGTGATGGTGGGTGCGTGTGTTTCGGCTGTTGGGCTTTCATTTTCTTTATATCAGCTTTACTCTGCACTATTTTCTGGATTTGGAGCCAGATTTTTAGCAAGTGTTAGTTCCGATTGCCTGGACAGCAAGTTTCTCCTGTTTGGTAAAACTGAGCAGGAAAAAAAGAGAGGTTTTGTGATGAGGGGCTGGTGGAGTGGTGAGAGGCATGTCTAGCTGGTAGCCACCACAACCGGAAGTCACTCTTCTTTTAAACATTGTGCATCTGTAGATGTCTAAAATAGCCAAACTTTTCCTATGCTGTCACACATGCATAGTAAAGGACTTGGAGGAGAAGCACTTTGTTAGTGTTATTTTAACAGTTTATTTCTAAGGTCCCTTATGCACTGTATTCACTTCTGAGCATTCTCACTAACCTGACATCATCACGTACATATATGGTGGCCATTTTTGGCACCTACCAAAGCATGATTCTTGAATAGAAATAGTGGTTTTGTTTACATTCGTTGGAACTTTTAAACAATGATGAAAATGGACTAAATATCATTTGTGAGGCAAACTGAGCATATCAGTATGTAGGTAAGCATCTAACCTACAGTGCTCAGGTTTTGTGTACTCGGACACCTCTGTTTATGTTCTCTTTAAATGCTACTTCAGTGGGCATTTAAACTAGCCAAAAGGGGAGACAGATGGAATGAGTGAGGCAGTGAATTCCCCATCCTTACAATATAACAGCAGTGAAGAAAAGCCATGGGGAAGTAAATTCTCCAAGGGTAGTGTGGGTTGGGGCAAGCAAGGAAGGAAAAGGGGGTCGAGAGGTGGAACAAAGGCTAAGAAAAATACAAGGCAGGGTGGGCAGAGGGAGGATCAAAATGGGAAGTACAGTACCAGTGAAAAGAGAAGGGTGAAGGATAGACTTGGTAACGGAGGGCAATGTAGGGGCAGGGAGGGACAAAAGATGTGAAGAGCCATGTATATTAGTGAAAGGAACATAGGGAACAAAATTCCTGACCTTGAGGCTACCATTCCAGAGGTGGACCTGGATCTGGTGGTCATAAAAGAATCATGTTACACTGACAACCAGAGCTGGGAGGTAGCCATGCTGATTTACACCATGCTTCAAAAAGATATAGCAGGAAGGGGGAGGATTGTATTTTATGTAAGGGAAAATATAAAAAACAAAGAAATACAGGGACACAACAGAAAAAAGGAGGGACTGGAAGTTTTTTGAGTTGGATTAGAAATGGGGTCTAGGGCCTTTATATGAATGGGGTGGTGTACAGGCCACCAACATGGGCAGGGTGATGGACAGGGTTTGGGGAGATGCCATAGGTAAAATGACAAGAAAAAGGAAAGTAATAATTATGAGTGACACAAGTATGCTGGATGTGGACTAAAACATTCTTTCTGCAGCTCCAGTACAACTAGGAGCAGGGCCATCCTAGACTCCCTGCAAGGGGTATTTCTCAGGCAGCTGGTTACAGATTTATTTATTTATCAGTGCTGTGCTGAATGCAGAATTCTGCTGATGAAATTAGTGCAGAATGACCATTCTACCCGCAGAATTTCACCAGAATTTCACTGGTTCTTCTATGGAATTCCACCTGCTGCAATCTGCAGAATAAGGGCTGGTGGTATAGCCTAGAGGTTAGAGTAATGAGCTGTGAATGAGCTTGATATTTCCAGCAGACAGGCCTGGGTTTTATTCCCACAACCTCCACTTGCATAGTGTGTAACTCTGATCAAGTCACTTAACCACCCCAGTGCTCCCAGGTCACCCCTGAAAACAGGCACCTGTGCCTAGTGGGCCTTACCTGGTTACCAAAGAATAAAATAAATAAATCAATAAAAAGAATAGTATTTTGTTTCTGCAGAAAATCATTCCACAAACATTTCTGTGGAAAATATGAAGACCTGCAGAATAATATTCTGCAGAACAGCATTTTTCCCATAGAAAATCATTTTGCAACCATTTCTGCAGAAAATATTGAGATCTGCAGAATAAGATTCCATGAAAATTTTACAGAAATGCTCATTCTGCAATTTCTACTTTGGAATTCTCCATTCCTTTTCTGGCGAAATTCCGCGTATTTCAGCATAATTTCAAAAATTCTGTGAATGTTTATTCTGCTGGAATTTGAAAATTCTGCACAGCACTAAAATGTATTTATTTATTCAAATTTGTTAACCAGGTAGGCACACTGGAACCAAGTGTCCCTTTTTCAGGGGGACACATGGATTTAATTACACATGCTCTAATACATATACAGTAGTAGCATTAAATATATGTCAAGTAATTTTTAAGGATTTTTGAAAATCCTTATTGAGAATTGTGAAACCTTTTATTAGGGATTTTTTTGTTTGTTTGTTCGCTAGTGTGTTCACTGCTACCAGGAGAGGGCACTTCCTTCTGATAGTCTACTTGAAAATCTACTAGATGGCACTTGAGTACTATGATAGGAACTGTCCTCTTTCTGTAGGTATTACAAAATTAATTTTATAGGATTTTCTTCCCCTAAATCTTTTGAAGGATAAATAGGGGATCTCACAAAATTGCTCAACAAATTCACTGCTACTACTGTAATAGAGCTTAAACAAAGTCTGAATATGCAAACATGAACATAGCAAGTACATTCATGCTATAGATACGGTATTCCTAGGGTTGCAGATTTGTACACAGCCAAAAATAATAGATATCACCTGAGAAGGGTACGTATTGGATCCGGCACTTGCAAACAGGGAAAGCATTGCAGATATAACAGTGGGTAGCCCCCTGAGTACTAGCAATCATTATACAGAGTTGTTTGACTTATGGGTTGGGCAGGAGAAAAAATGTACTAAAATGAGAGTCCTAGACTTTAAGAGATCAGATTTTAAAGAAATGGGAGACTGATGTAGGAAATTCCTTAATGGGGGGATAGCTGGGGAGCAGGGGTGGAGGCAAAATGGAACAGAATAAAGAAGGGGATAATTAAGGTAATGGCAAGTTGTTTAAAGATAATAAGCAAGGGAACAGGAGAAATGGACCACTGTGGTTCTCTAAGGAGGTGGTTAAAGTGGTATAGGAGAAAAAAAAATAACTGCTTTCAGGAAGTATAAGGAGACCCAAACAGAGACAGACAGAGAGGTATATCAAGCCTCTAGCCAATCAGGTGTTTCACTGGCCACATGGGTGGCCAAATAAAAATATATTTTGGACACCTCTAGATTCTAAAGAAACAAAGGGAGGCAGGAAGGTGGGTAAGGACTGCAAAAGCTCATACTGAGGAAATGATCCCCCAGGAATTCAAGACAGGGGGCACAACTTTCTTCAGGCATGTGAGTGAAAAAAGGAAGGCAAGGAGTGATGGAGTGAAAATAAGGAGATGGAGGCAGGCGTCTGTGCAGAAGAGGACCAAGAAAAAGCTAAATGTTAAACAAATACATATATTTGGTCTTCATGGGGGGGTGGCCAACATGATAAACAGGAACCAGGGGAGGACAGAGTGGACACAAGTCCATTTACAGAAGACAGAGTCTGCAGGCACTTACCAGCCCTAAAAAAAACAAGGCCATGGGGCTGGATGAGATCCACCCAAGGGTACATAAAGAACTGAGCACGGAGCTGGCTGCCCCTCTGGCAACAATACTTAGTGCATCATTGCAGATGAGGGTGGTTCCAGAGGAGGGGAGGAGGGCTGATGTGGTACATCTGCACAAGAGCGGCAGCAGGGAGAAGGCAAGCTATAACAGACCAGTCAGTCTTACATTAGTGGAAGGGGGAATTTAATGGAGTCCCCATTGAAGGAGAGACTGATGGAGCACCTGGAGACATATTGTATGGGCTGCAGGATGGCCAGCAGCATGGCTTTGCAGCGGGAGATCATGTCAAACAAATCTTGTAGATTTCTTTGACTGGGCAACTAGGGAGGTGGATCTGGGGAGGGCAGTGGATGTGGCCTATCTTGACTTCAGTAAGGCCTTTGGCACCATTTCATACTGAAGGTTGATAAATAATTGTATCAGCCTTGGGGTGGGGGAGAAGATGGTAAACTGGGTATCTAATTGGTTGCAAGATAGGTGGTAGAGGGTGGTGGTAAACAGCAGTCACTTGGAGGATGGAAACGTGACCAGCAGAGTACCACAGGGATCAGTATTGAGCCCTGTCCTCTTCTTGTCTTCATAAGTGACATTGCTGATGAACTGGAGAGGAAGGTGTGCTTTCTTGCAGATGACACAAAAATCTACAATAGGCTAGACACCCAAGACGGGGTGCAGAGAATGGAAAAGGGATCTGGGGAAACTAAAGAAATGGTTTAGAGATTGGCAGCTGGGTTTCATTGCCAAAAAATGCAAGGTCATGCACCTAGGGAGGAGAAACCTGGGGGCTGAGTATAATATGGGGGCAGGTACTTACATTCACCAAGCAAAAGAGGACCTAGGGTAATCTTATTTGATGATCTCAGGGTGGTAGATAGTGTGACAGTGTAGAAGTCAAGGCTAGCTGGATCTTGGAGTGCAGAGGAAGGGGGATCCGCAGCAGGAGAAGTAAGGTGATGTTGCCTCTGTGTTGTTCACTTGTGAGGCCCCACCAGGAGGGTCTAGGTTGAAAACTTGGATAAATAAAACATAAAAAAAGTAGAAGGAATTTTTATTTTTGTCTCTTTTGTTTTTACTTTATTTTTAAATGTCAGCCTGCAAAAGTAGCCACCAAAAACCAAGGGCAAGCAGCTGAGTTTCAGTCCCTCACCCCAGCAACACCCATACACCACGTCAACAAGGGTCAACAAGGGTCAACAGGGGTCCTAGGTGGCCTGAAGGAGTGGCTGGCCAGGGGGTGGGGAGGAGCATAAGAAAGTATAAAAAAAAAAAATCATAGTCCACTTTTTATATATCTGACTTACAGTCTTAGTCTGTCTAGTTCTGCAGGCTGAAGTTCTGCAAAGATATCAACATGATGGAATTGGTCAGGAGGAGGGCTGCCTGTGTGATTCAGTTTTGCAGACCTCTTATCTTGAACTAGTATGGTTAAAGATAAGGAGGACTGCAGAATCAAACCACACAAGGGCAAGGGTCCTGACCTTCACAAGGGCAGATTTTGAAAAGATGGATGAATGCCTCAGGGTTGACTATCAGGAGGATGACCTGATTGGGGGTGGAAGAACAGTGGGCAAAGTTAAAAAGGGTCATAGTGAAGGTAAAACACCTCTGCTTCAAGCAAGTGAGTTACCAGGTTACCAAAGACTAAAATAAAAATTAAAAAAAGGAAAAGAAGACTGCTATGGCATGGATGGAGATGGGGAGGCATGGACCCCTCAAATTTGTCCAGACGTGTTTTGGTTTTGTCAGTAATTGCTTGGCCAGCAAAACTGTTTTTGCTGTTCAGTCTTCTCTTCCATTTTTAACTTAAGTGCTATGCACATTTGAGAACAGAATCTGAAATGCTTAGTGTGTGAGCGTGCATGCGGACGCATCTGTCCGTGCACCCATCACCAGCTGGGACAATGGCTGTGTGTTTGTGACAGTCAATGTAAACCACATGATGTGGTTTTAGGGTTCCCACTTACATCACATAATGACTATGCTAGCTACTATATACATTTCTCTGTTCGGCATGGGCGCTGGGGCTCGAAAGGAGAAGATCAATGCCAGTGCACACATTTAGGGGGCAGAACGGAACAGCCAATGATGACTGCAGAGCACATCATCATATTTGTAAGAACTGACCAGGTCCCATAACTGTTCTGTCCTCACCAGCAGTGTTGTGGCATTGATTAGTAGGAGAGGTTCAGTGTGGAGTGAGGAGGCCAATACCTTGTATAATCGAGGAGATATTACATTTGTTGTTTTTTTTTTCAACTGTATTTTTTTTTCCAGAACTGCCATAGAAATCACAGTACTAAGTGGAAATAGAAACCTTGAATTAAAAAAAAGAAACTTATATTTTACAAATCCATTGAAGCCTGGCATGCAGATATGGTGTATGGGTGTTCCAGGGTTGGGGGACTGAAACTCAGCTGCTTGCCCTTGGCTCTTGGTGGCTACTTTTGCAGGCTGACATTTAAAATTAAAGCAAAAACAAAAGAGACAAAAATAAATATTTCTTCTACTTTTTTATGTTTTATTTATCCAAGTTTTCAACCTAATTGCAGCCTGAGTCTGAGAGGAAAATCAGTCTGTGTTGTGCATGTGGGGGGCTGGGGCAGGTGCTGGCTGGCACATAGATCTTGCTGCTTTAGCAGCAGATCACATATTATCCTAGTTTTAAAAAAAGTTTACTTCTGTTCTCTATAGCTTTTATTTAATCTAAAAAGTCAAGTCTACTTCTTCACAGTTCACATACTGTAGCCTGAGAGGAAAAAATAGCAGGCTTTATTGAACGTGGGAGTAGGGGCTGTCATTTAGATTGTTATTTTTTCAGCTAGCTAGTTACCAGGTGGATCACCTTGGAGGTTATTAAAATTAAAAGTACAGCCAGCTCCACAGTGCCTAGTGAAGTGGCTTAGTTGGCACGCTGGTGACCCGGGTTTGTGCCCTGAGCCCGGGTACCAGGAGCAGAGATCAGCAGAGAGGGAATAAAGAGTGTCCATTGGATGCTTCCCTCCCAGTGGGTGGGTGGGGCCTTGGCACCTGCAGGCAGATTGGAAGATGCACTAGGGGAAGTGAAGCCTCGACATGCCCCCACATATCTCAGCCCCATGCTGACCACCCCTCCACCATTCCCCAGGCTAAGTAGTTGTGCCTCTGGGCACTTCTCCCCCAGAGGGGGGACCCATCTGATGAAGGTTCATGTTGGGTCACTCAGGGCTTAACTAGCAGTTGCAGGAGGCAGCGAATGGTGACTGGGTAGGAGGGTGGCCAAGGGTTCTAGGTGGCCTGAAGGAGTGGCTGGCCAGGGGGGTGGGGAGGAGCATAAAAAATTACAGCCAAAAAAAAAAAATCATAGTCCACTTTTTATATATCTGACTTACAGTCTTAGTGTGAGAGTCCAATCCATCCAGAGCACTGCAGCAGTCTGCTGAATGTGGCAGCAGGGGCTCATCCTGATTTAAAAAAAAAGTTTGCTTTTATTGTGTATAACTTTTATTTAATCTAAACAAACAGTCAGATCTAATACTTCACAGTTAACAGTCTAAAAGGAAAAAAACAACACACTTTACTGAACGTGGGGGTAGGGGCTGTTACTCAGATTGTTCATTTATCAGCTAACCAGTTACCAAGCAGATCATCTTGGTTTATTAAAAAGAAATTCAGCAAAACAAAAAACACCTGATAGTCCGCTTTTTATATATCTGACTAGCAGTCTTAGTCTGAGAGTCAGTCCAGAGCAGCAGTCTGGTAAACGTGGTGGGGGCAGGAGGTGGCACAGTGCTAGAGCTTCCTGGTTTTGCAGCCATCATCTTGATTTTTTAATGTATCAGCTAACCGGAGGTCCAGATCATCTTGGTTTATTAAAAAAAAAATTACAGCAAAAAAAAAACAACAACAACCTCACAGTCCACTTTTTATATATCTGACTAACAGTCTTAGTCTGAGCGTCCATCCAGTGCAGCAGTCTGGTGAACGTGGTGGGGCCAGGGGCTGGCACACTGTGCAACAGCTTTCTGGTTTTGCAGTTAACATGATTTTGATTTGTTCATTTATCAGCTAACCAGATTATCTTGGTTTATTAAAACAAACAAACAAACAAAAAACCTCATAGTCCAGTCAACTTCTTAAATATCTAACAGCACAGCAGGCAGGCATCGTGGCAGCTGGCACTAGCTGCCCATTAGTTTTGTAAGAGCTAGGAGAAGTCATGCTTAGCATTAGTGAACAACCTTTGAATCACTACTTAAATGGCTTGAAGTTCATTCAAGTTCAACCTATTATTGCAAACTGTAACTCAGTTGAGTAGGCAAAAATTGAAATGGACAGTTACAAGTTTCTGATTAAAATAAATTGTTCTGCCACCAGTGCCTGATCCATGGCAGCAGTGGCAGGATGTTACACACCTCCAGGTCCAGCAGCATCAGCTGTTGGTAAGCCCTTAGTTGCAGTACGAGCACAGCAAGAGGATCATCTCATATCTTCAGAGGTAGTGAATATAAGTAAGTCTTCTGTTTTGGGGCTGGGGAGGGTTACCTGTGTCTGACTTGGATGTATGGATTTTTCTCTGTTTGACTAGCAGGGTATTTTTTTCTGTCAAATTGTTGTGTAGGGCATCTTGCTGACAGGAAGGCACTCATTGCAGTGGTAGGTCAGAGCTTTTAGCTGATTGTTTTGTGAGGGCACAGTTTAGGCCCGACCCTTCCCACCCTCACCCCACCCACCCCTGGAAATAGTTCCTTTATACTTGGGTTTCTGACATAATTTCCTCAAGAGTGCAAGGTGCATATCACTGTCATATCCTCTCTAGCACACTGCACTGACAATATAAGCATACACATTGTATAATATAAATATTTCTATATAACAAACCAATCACACACACACACAAACGCACACACACACACACACACAAAAGTAGATAAACATGTGGGGAGTACTGCAATGTAATGGCTGTGGGGCAGAGTCTTTCTGGAGGCTGAGATGCTGCCCTATTTGCAGACAACTCTCTGCCCTAAGGGAGGAAGTTGCCTGTCTTCAGGCCACACTGGACAGTAGTAAGGGAACCTTACCCCAGGTCACACTGGACGGTAGGAAGGGAACCTCCCCATCCAGGAAGCACCAGGGCCACCACCACTACCTCAGAGGTTGCAAAGAAAGCACAGCAGTTGGACCACAGTGGGCTCATGGAGGGTGAGAATGGTGGAACAGAGGCACACCCAGTCAATTGTTCACTCCACAATCCATACACCATTGTGGGGGAGCATAGCTCCCCTATGGATGCACCCACAGAGGAGACTAAGGAGGCTGAGGACAGCTGTCATAAGGGAGGCCCACAGGAAGGAGACAGAGGACACAAGGAAAGGAAGCAGCTCCTGGTGGGGGACTCAATTCTTGGGGGATAGAACTGGGGGGAGCAGGGAAAACTGAAGTAAGGTGCCTGCCTGGTGCCATGGCTTGGAGGAACAGGAAGCGCATCCTCAGAATCACGAGAACAACTGCACAGGAGTCTGAGCTGGATGTCATTGTCCACCTAGGGACAAATTACTTGGCTCATCTTGTGATTAGAGCAGTGCAGAAGGACTTTGTAGAATTGGGGAGGGCCTAAGACAAGTAGCACACACAGTATCCTTCTCAGAGGTGCTGTCGATGGCATGGAATTGACGGTGCTGCCATGCAGTTTAATGAATGGTTGAAAAAATGGTGTGGAGCACAGGGCTTGGCTTCATTGGGGACTGGGGTTCCACCTGGTGGGACACCAGCCTATACTGGTAGGATGATCTGCAACTGTCCAGGAAGGGAACAAGAATTTTGAGCAATCAGTTTAAATGCTTCATTGGCAAGCTTTTAAACTAGTCAAGGGGGGAGGCACTGATAAGAAGCAGGAAAATCCCAGCCTCTCCCTACAAAACAGGGTACTAAATGAGAAAAAGACTGAGGTAGAAAGGTCACTGGGGGATGCTGCAAAAGAAGGTAAAGCCAGCAAAAAATGGAGAGCAATGAGTACCAATGCCCATAGTCTGAGTAACAAGCTTCCTGAATTAGTGGCCTTGATGGAGGAGGAACATCTGGATATCGTGGCAGTGACAGAAATGTGGTACACACAAAACCATGACTGGGGCATAAACATACCAGGATACACTATCTACAGGAGGGACAGGGAGGGTAAAAGAGGAGGAGGAGTAGCTCTTTACATAAGGGGGCACAATTTGAAGATGGGGGGTGGCTCAGAGGTAATTTAAGGAAGTATTTTTTCACAGAGAGGGTTGTGGATGCATGGAATGGCCTTGGAGGTTGTGGAGTCAAAAACAATGGTGGAATTCAGGCATGCACGGTACAGTCATAAGGCAGTTCTAGGGGTTGGGGGCAGGAAGAAGTAGGCTGCTGGTTAACTATGGACTGCAGCTTATCCATTAGGTAGGGAAATGGGCAGACTGGGTGGGCCAAGCGGTCCTTATCTGCCGTCAAATTCTATGTTTCTATGCTAAGGGAAGGAATCAAAGCAACACAACAAAAGGGTAAACAGGGAGAAGAAGAAGAAGAAGCACTGTGGGTAAATTTGGAGACCGGCAATGGCACCACAATCCGCA
The DNA here is from genome assembly GCA_016271365.2 of Neoceratodus forsteri. Taxonomy (NCBI): domain Eukaryota; kingdom Metazoa; phylum Chordata; order Ceratodontiformes; family Ceratodontidae; genus Neoceratodus; species Neoceratodus forsteri. The sequence continues at coordinate 1,225,458,849 of CM057454.1, forward strand.
CAGGGGTTGTATACAGACCCCCTTCTCAGGGGCAGAAATGGACAAGAAAATGATAGAAAGTATACTTAGAATGGCATAAAAAGGGGAGATATTGCTGATGGGTGATCTGAATATGCCAGATGTTAACTGGAGTGCAGTTGCAGCAGTCACTTCAAAGAGTGGGGTTATTCTAGATGCCCTACAGGGGGCATGCCTTAGACTACTAGTATTGGAGCCCACTCAAGAGTGAGCAATCTTATACCTGGTTCTCTCAAATAGAGATGAAGACAGGATCACAGATGTAGAAGAGGGTAGCCATCTGGGAACAAGCGACCATCGAACAGTATGGTTCACAATAAATACAGCAATAGAGTCAATACATACAAAGACAAAAGTACTAGACTTTAGGAGGGCTGACTTTGCCAAAATGGATGTGCCTAAGGAAAGCACTAGCAAATGGGCAGGAAGGAGGGGTGGAAGAACAATGGGGAATAATAAAAACTGCCATCACAGAGGTAATAAGCCTTTGTGTGAAGCAAATAAATAAAATGAAACAATGTAAGAAACCACTATGGTTCTCAAAGGAAGTGGCCATGAAGGTTCAAGAGAAAAAGAAAGCATTCAGGAAGTACAAGTAATCACAGAAGGAGCAGGACAGAGAACTGTATCAGTTAAAGCAAAAGGAAGCTGGGAATACAGTCAGAACAGCAAAGGCCCAAACTGAGGAAAAGATAGCCAACTCAGTTAAGAAGGGGGATAAAACCTTTTATAGGTACATCAGGGAGCAAAGGAAGACCAAGGGAGGGATAGTGAGGCTTAATAAAGGGGAGAGAGGGTGGGCAGAGGGTGACTGTGAAAAGGCAGAGATACTAAACAAATGTTTTTGCTCAGTATTTACAAAGGAAGAGAGGAGGTACCTAAAACAAACAGTAGAAACACTCTGGATACAGAAGTTGATACCAGCTCATTTACAGAAGAAAGGATTCTGAAAGAACTCTTAAAACTAAAGGTAGACAAAGCAATGGGGCCTGATGGGATTCATCCCAGAATTCTAAAAGAACTAAGGGTAGAACTAGTGACACCACTGACTACCCTCTTTAACAAATCATGGGAGGATGGGGGTGGTACCCAAAGACTGGAGGAGGGCAGATGTGATTCCCCTTCACAAAAGTGCGAGCAAGGCAGAAGTAGGAAACTACGGACCTGTTAGTTTAACCTCAGTGGTAGGGGAAAATGATGGAATCACTTCTGAAGGAAAGAATTGTCGAGTATCTAGAGGCCAGAGGGGCACAGGACCTGAGGCAGCATAGATTCACAGCGGGAAGGTTATGCCAGACAAATCTGATAGATTTCTTGGACTGGGTGACCAAAGTAGTAGATCAGGGAGGGGCTGTGGACATGGCCTACCTAGACTTTAACTAGGCATTTGACACAGTCACTCACAAAAGATTAATATACAAGTTAGCCAGCCTGGGAGTGGGTCCCAAGATGACAGCCTGGGTAAAGAATTGGCTGGAGAATAGGACACAGAGAGTAATAGTAAATTGAGTCCACTCTAAAGAAAGGGGGGTTACTAGTGGGGTAACGCAGGGTTCAGTATTAGGACCGGTCCTCTTCAATGTCTTTATAAGCAACTTTGCAGAGGGACTGGAAGGAAAAGTATATCTCTTTGCAGATGACACAAAGATCTGCAACAGAGTTGATGCACAAGATGGAGCGGAAAGGATGAGAAGGGACTTGGCAAGGTTAGAGGAATGGTCAATGTATGGCAGCTTAGATTCAGTGCTAAGAAGTGCAAGGTAATGCACCTGGGAAACAAAAACCCAGGGGAAGAGTACACACTGGGGGGTGAGATACTAACAACAACAAAAATGGAAAGGGACCTGGTGGTAGTCATATCAGATGACCTAAAGGTGGGCAAGCAATGTGAGAGGGCAGCAAGGAGGGCTGGGGGGTGCTGGGATGCATACGGAGAGGCATCACCAGTAGAAAACAGGAAGTTATTATCCCTCTGTACAGACAGTTGGTGAGACCCCATCTGGAGTACTGCGTGTAATTCTGGAGACCCAATCTCTGCAAAGACATAGACAGGATGGAAGCTGTCCAGAGGACACAATGGGGGTGAGATACTAACAACAACAAAAATGGAAAGGGACCTATTGGGGGGGGCAGCTCAGAGGTAATTTAAGGAAGTATTTTTTCACAGAGAGGGTTGTGGATGCATGGAAAGGCCTTCCGGAACAGGTTGTGGAGTCAAAAACAGTGGTGGAATTCAAGCATGCATGGGACAGTCATAAGGCAATTCTAGGGGTTGGGGGTAGGAAGAAGTAGGCTGCTGGTTAACTAGGATCTGCAGCTTATCCACTAGGTAAGGAAATGGGCAGACTGGGTGGGCCAAGCGGTCCTTATCTGCCATCAAATTCTATGTTTCTATGACCTGGGGGTAGTCATATCAGATAACCTAAAGGTGGGCAAGCTGTGTGAGAGAGCAGCAATGAGGGCTGGGGGGATACTGGGATGCATAGGGAGAGGCATCACCAGTAGAAAACAAGAAGTCTAATATCCCTCTGTACAGACAGCTGGTGAGACCCCATCTGGAGTACTGTGTGCAGTTCTGGAGACCCAATCTCTGCAAAGACATAGACAGGATGGAAGCTGTCCAGAGGAGGGCAACTAACATGGTGCAGGGTCTGCACCAGAAGACATATGAAGAGAGACTTAAGGAGCTTAATATGTATAGCCTCAAGGAAAGAAGGGAGGGGACATGATAGAAACTTTCAAGTACCTCAAGGGAATCAACAAAGTCCAAGAGGTAGCATCTTTCAAAAAAGTGTGCAAGAACAAGGGGGCCAATTTGAAGATAGAAGGGGTGGCTCAGAGGTAATTTAAGAGTATTTTTTCACAGAGAGGGTTGTGGATGCATGGAACGGCCTTCTGGAGGAGGTTGTGGGGTCAAAAACAGTGGTGGAATTCAAGCATGCATGGGACAGTCATAAGGCAATTCTAGGGGGTGGGGGTAGGGAGAAGTAGGCTGCTGGTTAACTAGGATCTGCAGCTAATCCATTAGGTAGGGAAATGGGCAGACTGGGTGGGCCAAGCGGTCCTTATCTGCCATCAAATTCTGTGTTTCTATGTTTCTTCTTCTATCACCACAGATACTACAGAAAGAGAGGATTTGACCAGCCCAACTGTCCCTATGGATCTCAGAGAAAAATGCAATGGATCTAATCAACCTCATTTGCCGGATTTTCCAAAGAGAATGTTTGGGAAATGCAACTGATCATTTTCTGTTTTCCATTACACAAAATTTCCTTGGATTGACTATTCAGTTGAACAAATGGCTATATTCTGCTTTTCATGCCATCAGTTCCATACAGAGACAGGATATGTAGAAGATTCATTTATCACAAAAGGTGTGAGAGATTGGGAAAAACTCTCAGAAAAGTTGTCTGAACATGCCATTTCTCATTTTCATGTGAAATGTATGGAAAGTAGCAATGCTTCAAACTTAGCCAAGAAACTGGTTCAGTAGCTATGAAACTTTCAGCAAGCCATAAAACTGTTGTGAAAGAAACTAGGATTATCTTGCCATGGGTTATGACATCGTCAAGTTACTTTCGGAAACTTGGTTTACCATTTCAAGGACACGATGAGGGAAACAAAATCTAAATTGAAAGGAAATTTCCTTGAATTTTGTGATTTCTTTTTAAAGTATGATGAATCTTTCAGGAAAATGCAGGAAAGTTATTTTAACTACACAAGCACAGATTTTCAAAATGAAATGCTGAAGATGTATGCAGATTTGGTTTGCAAAGAAATTGTAGCGGCAGTGAGTAAGGATGTTTTCTTTACCGTACTTGCAGTTGAGGCCAGGTCATTTAAAATAGAGCAGCTTTCATCAGATATGCAGAAATCTTAGAAGTTAAAGAGAGGTTCTTGTGCTTCATCAATTGCTCAGCTTCCCAGAAATGAAAATGGCATTTATAATGCCATAAACAAAGCTTTAGAGACAACCAGATTGCGGAATCTGCTGGCAGTTGCACAGTCCATGATGTCAGGACATCTTACTGGAGTTCAGCAGCAGATGAAAGAAGACCATCCATTAGCAATGCACTGTAAGCACATTGTATGGCACACAAACTCAATCTTGCCCTTGTAGAATGCTACAAAGTCACTCACATTGCTGTGTTTCTTTAATGTAATTGAGAAACTGTATTCCGTTTTAGTGGAGCCAGCTAACCATTAAGTGTTTCTCAATATGCAGAAAGCTTTGGTTCTAAAGCAGTAAGAGATAATGCAGTTGAACAATACACATTAGGTATGCAAGTGGAAAAGCATGTTTGTGGTAAAAATGCAATACACTGCCATCATGCAATGCCTTAAAGGGGCCTTGACACCGTTGTGACAACTTTGAGAAAATGTAATGTTTAGCACAAGTGAGCTTATATTTTTATATTGTTTCTGTATTTCTCATTCTGCTTTATTACTAAGGACATTTGCATGTAAACAGGATCACTGTCCTATCTGTTTTGGCTGCTTGCCTACATATGACATCAGATTTCGGTTTATGGCATCACTCTCTGTTGCTGTGGGGATAATTATGATGCCATAAATGGGGGATTATTTATTTTGTTTATTTCTTTATTTAAAAGTTGGTAACCAGAAAATGTGCCATGACCAGAAGCTTGTTTCCAGGTGCAACTTGGATTATGATGTCATTTGTAGGATAGCAGAAAGAGCAGATAAGGTCTAAGGGACAGTAAGCCTCTTTCATTCATCTCTCCTCAGTAATAAAGAAAAAAGGTAAATAATTATAGAAAATACATGAAATATAAACTGAACTATCTAAATCTTACATTTCTTCCACATTTTTCTAATGGTGTCAGGGGCTCTTTAAACAACTCCCTGAACTAGGAATACTGTGGTCTGTGGAAGTAAGTGGTCTCTATCAGCATATGAGTGGAGTGCAACTCATTCCATGCTTAATTATCTTCCAAGATATTCTGAAAGTAGTTCATATCTCTCACAAAGGACTTCAAGGCAGCCATGTCACACTTGCAAAAGCTTCTTGCATAATAGAAAACATGAACGTGTACTTTACAAAATGCAGAACTGAAGAAGGCTGGAATAAAACGTGGAAATAAATTACAGAATTCTGCTAAGAGCAGAATTCTGTAGTGCCAGATGACTATACACATCAAGCTCCAAAGAGAAGAAGGGTTGTAAAAACCTCAGCACATCTTAAAGACTTCCTTGTACCAATCACTTTGGTTTAAAGAGAGGGTGAAGCAGAGGCTGCTGGTGCACCTGAAAAAAACAACGGTGGTATCAACAGTTATATTTACCTGTTTTGGTTGCCATGATTGGAGAGTTAGGTAGGCAGTTCTTGAAAGAATCGATGGAAATTCCTGGAGCCGGTGATTCAGTGTTAAAGTGTGACAAAAATGGCATTCAGCCACTCTTGCAGTGGTATGGAGACCCACTAAATATGAATCCACATCATGCAGCTTCAGAAATAGAAATTGTTGCCAGTAGTGAATCTATTACTTTTCAAAGGCTTCAAGAAGAGGCATCTCAAACTCTTTATCCAAACTGTTACAAACTCATTCAGTTAGCTCTCACTTTGCCTGTCAGGACAGCCACATCCAAACAAAGCTTTTCTGCTGTGAGACAGATTAGAAACTGGTAGTGTAAAACCAAGGGAGAAGAAACGTTTTCTTCGCTGGCTCTCCTTCACATAGAAGCTGATTTAACTGCAAAGCTGATCCCAAAGAACATTGTAGACATTTATGCTAACTGAAGGGAGAGAAGAATGCTTTTACATTAAAGTATTTTAATATTAAGGCAATGTAAATGTATCTGCTAAACTGCCAGGGAGAGATTAATACAGTTACATTCAACCTATTCAGCCCCTTCCCCCTGCCCTGCCTCACTGCCCCACCTCCCTGGCCCCCCCAAAAGTAAGAGTCAAACTACATCTATGCTCCAGAGTAAGGTTGATAATCTCCTTTGTTATCGGGCCCATAAGTACAGCAAAATTGGGGGCCATGCCTCAAAGTTTTTAGCTATCAGGCTTCATGAAGAAACTGCGAGTGTACTGTTTTGAGAATGAAGGATAGCTCCCATTCGTTTTAAATATCAGCCTGAGGAATTAGTTAAATGTTTTCATAATTATTACACAGCCCTCTGTTCTGAAGATAAAGATCCTGACCAAGTGCGATGTGATTCACAACATTTCTTGCAGTCATTATATTTACCAGCCCTTAACCCTGGGCTCCAGGATATGTTAGATAGTCCCATTACCCTGCTTGAAATTTCTGACACCATAAATTCTTTAAAAAAGAGGTAAAGCCCCCGGCCCTGAAGACTTAAATGACGATTTTTATACTGTACATTTTTCAAAGTTCAATTAGCCCCTGTTCTTTGTTTTCTATTCCAGGAATGTCAAACAACTGGTACTATACCCCCCTCATGGAATGAAGTGACTGTCTCTGTACTCCTTAAGCCTGGCAAAGATGTTTGATTGTGTGAATCCTATCATCCCATTTCCTTATTGAATCACGATTTTTAAATTATTCACTAAAATATTAGCTTTGAGATTACAGAGAGTGATAACGTCCTTGATTCATTCCTGTCAAATTGGGTTTATTCCCAGACAGCATCTACATGATAATATTAGGCGGATGCTTAATATCCTTTCTGAGGGGGCCTAATCATCTGCCCCTCAGATAGACTTTCTTATTGATACTGAGAAAGTCTTTGATCCGCTTAACTGGATTTTCCTTCAAAAATATCAAGATAGGTTTTGGGGACAACTTCTTGTCATGGATTAAAATGTTGTATGATTCACCCAGGGCCTCAGTTAATGGTCACCTTTCCTTTTCTTTTCATATTGAGAGGGGCACCAAATAAGGGTGTCCTCTCTCACCACTTCTTTTTGCATTAAGTATAGCACCCTTGGTAGAGGCAGTGCAATCGTTACTGAGTGACTGGGGGTGGTCAAGATGGGGGAAGGGATAACCAGGTGATTGCTATATGCTGATGATACTGTGTTTTTTCTCTGAGACTCATTGGTTAATATGTCCTAACCTGAGTCTCTTTTGAATCAGTACAGTGCTGTTTCAGGTTTCAAAGTTAATACTTCTAAATCTGAGGTTTTAGTCATCAGCAACACTATTCCTTTTGATTTTCAACTGCACTCAGGGTATAGTTGGGATAAGCCATCTGTCCGGTACTTAGGGATTGCACTCCCCTGCAATTTGACCCTTCTGTATCATGCTAATCATGATAAACTTCATTAGACTATTTTCTCAGACCTTCAATGTTGGTCCCATCTCCCCTTTTCCTTAACCAATAGAATTGAAGTTGTCAAAATGAATGCTTTACCTTGGTTACTTTTTTGTATCAAACTTTTCCACTTCCTAGATCCAGGTTGGATTGGAGGTTGCTTGATTGGGCCCTTAGAAAATGTATTTGGAAGTCTCAGCACCCTAGATTGCAGGTAACATTGCAACAACATTGGTCCCTGGGGGTATGGGGCTTCCCTACTTCAAACATTATTTTCAGGCTGCTCAACTTACTTATATCAATGATATTTTGAAACAGCCTCCTAATTTGGCCTGGTTAAATATGGAATCTGCTCTTTTTCAGGAGGGTCTTCTATCTATTCTTGTAGTAAAGAAGGCAGCCCTCACAAGCAAGGGAGGGTGCTAGAAAAATATAGCGCAATAAATAGTAAAAAAAAAAAAAACAGCACTGCAGACATAACATTTCAGTGAGATTTGTTTGTTTATTTTGTTAACTGAGTAAGGTCAGTGGACCAAGTCCTTTTTCAGGTCTGACCTGAAAACGTATAACAACACACATAGTACAACATAACAACAAATCACATACATCATAAACATTTACAAACATCATTTTCAAGTAAAAAACATTTTAACTTAGCTTTAAAACAAGCCCAAGAGGAAGCACTTCTTATGACTTCAGTTAAATTATTCCATTAATTGTGCAATTTACTGATACAAAACATCAGTACTTATAAGTGATGCAAACACTGTGCAAACATGGTACACTATTACTATGGCAATAATAATGCAAAGCATAATCCAGCTCCCACACTGGTGAACTCTAGCCTCAGCACTTTATCTATTTTTTTCAAGCATTTCACCAGGAAAGTATACAGAACAATAAAGTGCTAATTTTCAGATACGTCCTGGGGGATAGGGGAAATTGAAGGTACAGATACAGCAGTGCAAAATTACAATTGAATTATTTTTAACAATGTGGTAAAACATAATTCAAATAATACACTATACAAAATGTTGAACATAAGTGCAATATGAACAGTAAAGTGCAAAGAATACAATTTGCAGAGCCCAGAAGCAGGAGCAAGAGAACATAAAGGGTTACAGACAAGCAGCGATGCATGGTTACAAAATCAGGAGACAAAGGAAATATGTTACAAAAACAAAAAAACAAACAAACAAAAACCAGGGTGCAGCCTGGGTACTGAAATATCGGTTAAAACAGGAGAGTGGATGGAAATAGTCTTAGTGAGTATTTAGGAGATAATATCTAGTGCTGAGTTTTGGGGTGCCCTACCCCTTTGTCAGGAGACTTAGCTAGTAAAGTGCTTCAGTGGCAATTATATAGGTCATCAATTAAGTATTGTGATTAAATAATAAAGTGTTACCCTTTCTAAAACAAATTGAGCCACAGTGTTTACCACTCAGATGTGGAACCAGTTCTCCACTACTGATGGCTCTAATAAGTGACACTTGGTTATCTCTACATATCCCTTTTACAGGTTTGAAATTAAAGGTGAATTACCTGAAAGCCAAGTCCCACTGCCACCAATAGGAGATAACCTAATCAAGTACAGTATGTGTTAAGTACACACAGTAACTATGTTTACACCTTATAAATTCCTTCAGTTACATTTTACTTTTAAAAATACCAAAATGTATTATGGCGCCATAATAGAAGGACAGATTTTTTTTTGTACTCGAAACATAAGGCCAGATATAACACCTCAATACATTATGTTATGAGACAACTGCACCTTAAAAGATTTTTTGACCCAAACACAAATTAATACTTCTTAGATCTCCTATGCACGCTAAGGATAAAATGTATTAATGTATGAAAGGTTTCTAATCCATTATATCATTAAACCCGTGTGGTTTCAAACATTTAAGTTTGGAAATCCACATTAACTCCTTTTGATAGAGAGCTAGACCTTGGTCTCTGCCCCTCCCTTTAGGGGTGCATAATATATCCCCATATGCCCTATTTCATGTTGAGTCTTATCTATTACTTCTGTCTTGAAACATGGTGTCCCAAATCATTTCTGCATATGGCTCTGTAGTGCACCTGTATGCATTCCTTCAAGATTGTCATAGTTTGACCTACATATGTTTTGTCAAATGAGAACCACAGAGCATACACAATGTACCTAGTATTGCACATAGTGAAATCCCTATTGTCTATACTGTGTGCTTCACACCCAACAGACTAGGGTTAAAGAAAGTGTTACTGTGCTTTGCCCATTTGCAAGTTGCACATGTTTTGCAGGGAAAAAACTCTACAGCTTTTTGTCAAGCTAAAGTCCTTCATCTGTTGGTTTCTGAAAGTCACTGCTAGTTAATATGCCTTTTAACCTCTTACCTCGTCTAAAAGTAATCAAATGGCCATATTTGTGATATCTCTCAAACCTTTATCCAAGCCTAAAATGTGCCTGTGTTTCAAAATCACTGCATGTAGGCCCATGAAGACTGGGCCATAAGTTGAAATAAAAGACACCTGTTCTGTACTACTTGGACAATCCTTATATACAAGGAGATTTTTTCTATTCATATTTTCTACCTTATTAAGCACAACTAAAAGTGTACTTTCTTGACATCCTCTTTATTCTGAGCTGTATAAATAATTCATCTTTGGCTTCCAAAAAATTCTCATGTCTAGAACCATTCTGCTTCAAACTAATTAACTGCCCTAAGGGTAAATTCTGGATGGTATGGCATGGCTGCAAGCTGCGTGCATACAGCACACTATTCCTTGCTGTGGGTTTCCTATACCCCTTTGTGATTACTTTCTGACCATGAATATCAAACAATTTGAGATCCAAGTAATTTATCTCATTCTTATTCAAATAAACTGTGAATGTTAACCCCACATCATTTTGATTAAGATACTCAGCAAACTGTTCAGTCTCTTGTTTGGTTTCCTGCCAGACAATGATCAAATTGTCTATGTATCTCTTGTAACTCACTATTCTGATATAAAATGGATTCATAACAGGGTCCAAGATCATGCCCCCCCTCTCACCAGCCCATAAACAGGTTGGTGTAGGAGGGAGTGACAGAGGACCCCATTGCAGTCCCGCGTCTCTGCCTAAAAAAACTCACCATTAAACATGAAAAAAATTAGAATCCAAAATGAGATTCAAAGCAGATAGAATAAATGAATCTGGATAGTATAGAGGGATTTCTCTAGCACCTCTTTGACTGCTTGAATGCTCAATTTGTGCTCAATACTAGTATACAAAGCTGACACATCAATTGTGATCAACCAATAGGTATCATCCCAAACCAGCCCTTCGAAGCTTTGTAAGACAGCTGTAGTGTCCCTAAGATACGATTCAGAGATGGTGACCTTCTGCTGTAAATAGCTAAATAGTCAGCTAGCAGTTCCATAAGTGAACTGCACCCAGAAATTATAGGTTGCCCCGGAGGGCAGACTGAATTTTTAATGACTTTTTGTATGTGATAAAAAAACTGATATAATGGGATATTCTGTGTTCAGATATTCCAACTCCTGTTCTGAGATCCACTCCCTACCTAAAGAATGGGTTAGAAAAGACTGTAACCATACTTTGTACTCATTTAAGGGATTGTGTGACAATTTCTCATAGGCAATACCATCCGAGAGTTGCCTAAGTGCCTCATCCAAATAGTAATCCCTATCCAGTATTACCACATTTCTCACTTTGTCTGGGAGCTTAATTACAATGATTGACATTTTTTGAAGTTCTGCCAAAGCTTGTCTTTCTTCAGCAGTTAAATTATCCTAATGTTTGTTTGTTTTTTTACCTTTGGAAGATTTAATACAATTAGTCACATCTTTTAACACTAATTCTTGGAATATTTTCAGAACTTCACTCCCAGGGGAAGGGGGCATAACAAAGGACTGCTTTTTAACTAAAGGTTTTGTGGCCCCTAATTTGTCTGTGACTATTTTAAGATTATCCCCATTAATGACATTTTCCCTATTAACATCTTACTCTCCACCACTTGTTGCTTCATTAACTCAAGAGGGAACTACTGCTGCTGATAATAACTCATTCATTTCAAACTCTGTTAATGCATCTAGCAATGGCACTGACTGAATTGACATGTCATTCTCATTCATTGGTGATCCTTCCCCAACAGGATGATTGACATAAAAAAAATTATTTAGATTTAACTTGCAGAACAATTTGAAAACATGGTATACCCCCTACAGCAACTCCAATACAACGACCTATGGCATCGCTGACAAAATCAACAGTTCACCAACAGATCATGATATTGGTGCACCTGAGACAGGGGCACACCATCTCCTGGTCCTGCACCCCCTCCTCAAATTAACTCAGACTCAGAGTTGATTATAAATAGAACAAGGGGTGCGGTGGGGGGCAGAGCCCCCTGCATGGCGGTTCAGGTGGGCGTAGCCCTCCGATAGAAAAAGGACCGGGAGTCCATCGGGATTTATGATGACCGCAACTTGTGGTCGACATAAATTCCTTCGCTGTGATGTCAGTCAACAAAATGGTTGTCAAACCAGCATTGTAGAGCCTGAAAACATTACAGTATAACTGAAATTCATTTATGTTACTACACGGGACAAAAGATTGTCCATAAGATAACAATCTTTCTTGTGATTCACTTAGATGTTGTTTTGATAGATGTAAAACTGTCGAGTTCTGTGTTGATGCTGCCACACAGTTATTTTCATTTAAACTTAAATGCAATTTTCTTTGTTCGTGTCTACCCCTGCTTGAATTTTTTCTCTTTTTTTTTGAGTACGGAATATTGCTGGCCTCACTGCCCAACTCCAGGCTGGAAAAACAAACACTCCTGGACAATGATGGAGATGATGCATTTGACTGAGAATGCTGATTAAGCAATAAGGCACGACAAGGTGTGTGTTATCGTGTAATAACGTCACTCCTGGGGTGGGTTGAAAGCACAAAGCGGCAGTGCTTCCACCACCCAGGAGTGATGTTATTACACAGGATAACACACACCTTGAGTGCCTTATTATATACAATGGCTCAATGTCATACAAAACAAAATTAAAAATAAAAATGTTTTTAGTAGGTTTTTAGTGAGGCAGTATATCTTTGTTTCTGAAAAAAATGAGCCATATCAGCCATATGATCATCCAAAAAATCCGCACAGTGATGTTATTGTGTAATATCATCACTGTCTCAGGCACTCACTGACCAATCAGAGTCCAGGAAATTTTCTTGCTATTGTATAATTAAGCAATAAGGCATGACAGGTGTGGTATATCGTGGGATATCGTCATGCCTCGGGTGGTTGGGCACGGGCCGCGGGCTGAGTCGTCAACCATCCGGAGAAGTGATTTATATCCTACGATATACCACACCCTGGAGTGACTTGATATTATGAACTGGCTTAAAGTTTCAGTTCATTTATTAAAAAAAATGTGTTTAAATACTTTTCTGTTATTGTATTTGTGATGTGGAAGTATACCTTTTAATTAAAAAGTGCACAGTTTCTACTTTGTCCAGCAGATGGTGCTGCTGCTACATGGTGACTGAGCTGTGTTAGTGTGTGAAGCTGCTAATCTGCCAGGGTATTTTCAGTCATCCATGGTGCCAGGTCTGCCGATAAATGTGGTAGTGAGCGATGGACTCAGGCATGGTGAGCTTTAGTAAATGAAATAAAAATTAAGTTGGTGATCAATAAATGAGGATTCGGAAGTAGCAGGGAGGCGAGATGAGTTTAGTCAGTGTAGAAGCGCTGCAGCTGCCGTTTTGAAGCAGGCGTGCTTCAGGAGGTGACATGACCATTTGCTGGTCCGGTTACTTTTAAAATAGCTGGATATTGTTTTTGAGGCTTTCGTGAATGACTTAATGTGGTCCTGAGTAAACGGATGTTCAGCATTTCTACAGTTTGAAAAAATCTACGGGCGAGCGATGTGGCGAGCGTTTAGGGTCGGAGGAGTTTGTTAATGTAGCTTAGTAAGGAGGCTGGTGGCACCAGAGCTTTTTTAAAGCCGTGATGATGTAGCCCGATATCATCACGGCTTTAAAGAGGTGTTGGCCAATCAGATTGCTCGAATTACGATCGCCGGTTCATAATTATCATTACTTGACTTTCCTCATGACCTTCTCCTACTTCTAGAGAGAGAGAGAGTGAGTGTAATTCTCCCATTTATAAATCCGGTTATTTTGGTAATCTCTCTCATCCCTTAGGAGCTTTGTCTTTTTTCATTCCATTAGTTCATTTTCAACTTTCTTAACTTTGATTATTAATTTATTATCTAGTTCTTTTACCAAAGCAACAAAGCTGAATGGGGTTAGGTCTTGATGGGGTCTTTCTATTTCTTTGAGTACTTCTGCACAATTTAATTCATCCTCTTCAATCTGTGTTTTTGCTTGCTCAGTAGAGCAGTTCTTTAGATTGCTTTTTCATTTTTCTCTAAAATGCATGTTTTCAAGACCACAAGCCAGAATTTCAGTCAGGCTTAATCCTCTAGGAGGTACCAATTATTTTTCTAAATATTTTTGTAATGAAATAATTCCATAATGTAAATTAATATCTTTCAAAATGGCTTTCTCTAATTGGATTAAAATATCTTTAATTTTAGCTTCCTCCGATGTTGTCTGGCCAGACATTGTTGAGTCAGAGTCCAAATTGATGGTTGCCCTCTTGATAGCCAACTCATGCTAAACAGAGAAAATGCCATTTTCCTCAATTCTATCCTTATATTGCAAATTGCACTTATGTAGAACAGCGTTTCTCAAAATGCCAATGTGGAGCTACTCTGTGTTGTGTCCATTACACAGTAAAACTACCTTGGAATTCATGCCCCAAAAATCAGTTGTTCATGTAGTAAATAAATCAGTGCTTACAAGCAAGGAAGGGTGCTAGAAAAATGTAAGGCAATAAATAGTAAAAAAACAGCACTCCAGACACAAACATTCAGTGAGAGTATTTGTGCATTTTACTGATAAAAAACATCAGCACTTACAAATGATACAAAAATTGTGCAAGCATGGTACAATAGTACTATAGCAATAATAATGAAAAACATAATCCAGCTCCCACACTGGTGAACTCTAGCCTCAGCACTTTAAGGTACCCTTCCCCTTCATCAGGAGGCATAGCTAGTAAAGTGGTTCGGTGGTACTTACTGTATATAGCTCATCAGTTAAGTATTGTGATTAAATGATAAAGTGTTACCCTTTCAAAAACAAATTGAGCCAAATGCTGATGAGACCAAGATATTCCTGGCCTGCAACTTGATCTCCACACTGGTGACCTTTTGCTGGAGCAGACATTTTTTTCAAGATCTGCTGGTGACAGCATCGGGTGGCATGGTTGAAGCCAATGGAGCAGACTTCAAAGTCATGGTCTGGACCTAGGCAGTGAACACAGACAGAGTGGCTGTCTCTCTCCAGGAATTTCTTTCTGGAGGCACACTTGTTCATGTGGTTGGAAGATGAAGAAGGCTAAGAAGACATAAATTAAAAAAAGAAAATTACTGAAACATAATAAACACTGAGGTGAGAAAATTAAAAAAATCAGTATTCAAAAATTGTGGTCAACAAAAGCTGTGGCAATCAAAAAGATCCAATATGTGCTGGTCAACAGCAGGAAAAGAACTGAGGGAGGCACAGGAGGTGCCCACTACTGTAGCTCAGGGTAACATTGGCATCTGACATCACAGTGGGTGGCCCCCTAGTAGGCTGCTAGCTAGAAAAGTTTCTGTGTAGTCCCAATGCCTAGCATCTATGGTTCCATAGGTGTGGCCTGCTGCAAGAGATACCCTCAAAGTAAGATCTGTAGTTATCCATTTGAGATCAATAGAAATAAGAACTGTGCCCCCCCACCCCCAGACAGCCCAATAGGACAGGCTCTGGGGACTCTGTAATGGGCCACCCCAGCAATTGAGTGAGAAATTTAATTATCAGTTCCCAGTAGGGCTGCACCATCCCACATCTCCAGATAATTTGTTACATGTCTGCACCCAGGATTTGGCATCTCTAGCAGTCTGTGATAGGGATTAGATTAGCGGCATATAGCACTGTTGGTGTACAGTACCAGAGGTGTATAATTTTGCTGTACACTTGGTGGTGTTTGGGGTCTGTTAGTGCCTTATGGGTCAACTTCCCACAGGCTGTCCAGTCTATTTCCTCTCCTAATTTCCCTAGGCATTTCTCCAATTGTCATTGGGCTGTGAGAGAAGGGTCGGAAAGGCTATCTTGTATATTCATATGGATACTGCCTTCTTTACTTATTTGTCCCGAGCCATCCCAGGAGAGGGTGCCATGGGGCACCTACTGCCATGCTGTTGAGGTCTGTCACCATATGTCTTATTCTAGGAGCTTGCTCTCTTCTTTGCAGATAAGGTTGCCAAAATCATATCAGACATTCACTCTTCCCCTCCTGATGGGAGCAGCGGTGGTCATCAGGAGATGTCAAACACCCAGTTGGAATGGTCTGACTTCAGCCTTCCCATAATTGAGGATGTTGTGATGATCATTTGAGCACTGTGACTGACCTGCTGTGATTTGGACCCTGGTCCCACGCGCCTCTTAGTGGGTTGCGTGGATAAGATTGGCCTAGTCCTAGCTTTGATTGTATGGAAGTCTTTGGAGAGGGAGATTTTTCCAGATCCCCTCAAAGAGGCTATAATTAAGCCCTTTTAAAGAAACCTCCTTAGACCCATACTGTCTAGCAAATTACAGGCCAGTCTCTAACTTACCCTTGTGGGTAAAGTTATTGAGAAAGTGGTCACAGTGCAGTTGGAGGATCATCTGACCAACAACAATATCTACTATTCGTTCCAGTCTGGATTTAGGAAAAGGCATAGTACCGAGACAGCGCTGGTACGGGTACTAAATGACCTCCTAATGGCAAGAGATCATAGGACCCGATCCATCTTGGTACTACTTGATCTCTCGACAGCGTTTGACACCGTTGACCATGGTGTGCATTGGAGTGCCTGCGGTTAGTCTGTGGACTGTCTGGTACGGTCCTCAGATGGTTTCAATCTTACCTTGAGGGTAGGACTCAGAGAGTGGTGTCGGGAATTTTTTCCTCAACATCATTCTCCCTGTCCTGTGGGGTACCGCAGGGCTCCATTTTAGCACCCATGCTGTTTACGGTGTATATGCTACCACTACCATTGGGGGTGATTATTAGACGGTACGGTTTGGGTTTTCACTGCTATGCAGATGATACCCAGCTGTATATGTCTTTTGTGCCAGGTCAGGACGCTGCCTTGTCGGTATTTAATAACTGCCTTGAAGAAATCCAAGAATGGATGAATGGGAGTTGGCTGAGGTTAAATCCGGAGAAAACTGAGGTGTTGGTTGTGGATTTAGGTCGCTGTGAGGCGGGTCTGCCAGAGGGATCACCCTCAGGCCTATGGCTTGGAGGTGTCCAGCTGACGACCTCAGACCAGGTGCGAAATCTTGGCGTAGTACTTGATGACCGTTTGACACTCAAATCCCAGGTGTCAGCGGTTATAAAGACTTCCTTTTTTCATCTGAGGAATATTGCCAGGGTGAAGCACTTGGTTCCTCCAGAGGACCTTCCAACATTAATCCATGCCTTTGTTACCTCCCCGGCTTGACTACTGTAACTCCCTATACCGAGGGCTATCGGGGGTTGAACTTTGCCGTCTGCAGCTGGTGCAGAATGCGGCAGCCAGGCTGTTGACTGGAGTCTCTAGATCCAGTCACATAACGCCTGTGCTCCACGGACTGCACTGGCTGCCAGTGTTTTGGCGAATTACCTTCAAGGTCGGTTTGTTGACCTATAAAGCCCTACATGATCTGGGACCTGCCTACCTGAAAGAGCTCCTGTGCCCCTATAGTCCCTCTCACCCCCTCTGATCCACTGATGAGGGATTGCTAGAGATTCCCAGGGTACGTCTGAAAACATCTAGTGCTAGATCATTTAGTTTTATGGCACCTACCCTGTGGAACTCTCTATCTCATCAGGTGCGAGATTGCCCGACCGTCCTTAGTTTTAAAAGGGAGTTGAAGACCCACCTTTTTAATATAGCTTTTAAGGATTTCTGTTGATTTGATTTACTATATTATTTGTTATATTTATTTGTACAGGCGCTTTGATTTAAGAAAAGCGCCTTTTAAAAATAAAGTTGAAATTGAAATTGAAAAATTGTGTTTCTGAGTTTCAGGTACTGCCAGAGGTCTCTCTTTTCTAGATGATACCTTTCCTTAATTCCCAGAAAGGAACCTAGGGTGCTAGAATTGTACAAAAGTAAGTCTTTAGCCTCATGGATTCCTTTTGCTGCCCACTGTCCCCAGCAGACTATAGAACCTCCTATCTTAATGTTAGGGTTTCCCCCCATACAGGAGCCTAGGCAGGGTGTGCCAGGGTAAGACCTAGCTTATTTTGAGTTGCTTCCATGCCACCAGTGATGGACCAATGTTTGAGTGGTGGAAAAGTGGCCTGAGAAAGGTATGTACAGGCAGGCAGCAGGGGTCCCCCCATTCATTGCTGAGGCCTCAATGTGAAGCCAAAGTGGGGCTGACCTAGTCACAGCCTGAAGCCATTTAATGGTTTGAGCTGTCTGGAAGGTCCAAAAGTAGTGTTTGAACCAGGATAGTCTCCATACTCCCCTGCCCAGTGTGCTCTAAGCTTAGCTCTGCTATATCTGGGCTGTTTACCTTCCCAGAGGAAGTTGCTTACTATCTTATTTATTGTGTCAGATCATTTCTTGTGGATCTGAATTAATAGATGTGGCAGTATGTTCTCTTCTCAGATCTGCCCAAACAGGCACATCAGTGGAATGGTATCATAACAACCCGATGCAGGCTCAGACACCCCAGGAAGCCCTGAACAGGCTCCCCTCCACCCAGGGACGCAGCTCCTCATGGACAAGATCTGCCTGAATGGGCACATCAGTGGAGTGACATCGCAACAAGTTGCCACAGGCTTGGACACCCTGGGAAGCTCTGAACAGGCTCCCCACTACCCAACTACTTCCCACAGTGCTTTGCGCCTGCTCCCCACCCTACCCACACACCAACCCTATCTGGGCCATTTCCTATATAGTTATGTAAGATCACATGATGTGATATTAACTAAGTGCCTGGTTCACCATTCGCAAGCTTTATGACACCACCACTAGAGAGCTTCTTCAGCTCAGATTCCTATAATACATAGATCAGCAGACTAGTAGTTGCAACTCCCCTGTGACAGGAAGCTCCTGCCACTCTTGAGGACTGACCTTTTCTTAAATGTGTTGTAACAGTTCTTCTGTTTTTAGCCTATTCTCTCCTTTACAATTTCTAGTCTATAAGGTTGTTCATCTATGGACACCCCCTCCACTTTCTTGACTGTGCTATAGTGTCCTTTTTAATTTTTAATTTTCCCTATCAGATCCTCATACAGGGAGATTATTGTTGTGACTTCCAAGCGTATGTAAAATAGGTTGTATTTATTGTTGTTGGATTTAGTATGTAATAGCAATATGTCATAATATACCTTATGTTTATGAAACCTGTAAATGTTGAAAATACCATGGCACTAGGTGTTTTTGATAATGGTAAAAAGTACTAGGTGACTATTATAGACATTAAGTTAGTTGTGCTATTTAAAATGCATGTAAATTGCTGTAAACTGAACAAGTCTGAAATTTCATGGTGATTTGGATATATCCCATGACGGTTTGCATTCTGGAAGTATATATGATGTTGCATTTCTTTGAAACTTGATTTGTTGCCAATGCCCTTTGTGGTAACCCTTTCTTCAGTGTTTCTACACTGAAGTTTTTGTTTTTAGCTTGTTTTTCTTTTTTTCTTTTTGAGCCCCCACTACCCAAGCAAATGGGGCCCACATAGGGATGAAGGGTTTTCACTGAAAAGTGGTTAGATACGAGATCAGAGTCAGTAGGAGCTGGCTAAGTGCAGAGAAAGGACATTCATAGTCTGTTGCTGCAAACTGATGTACTGAAGAAGGAATATGCTATTACTGAAGCTTATTTCCTGTATTCTGAATAAACATCACACAGAGATTATGTGTTGAACCTGAAGTTTGGTGTCTGGTCCATCTGTTATCCCATAACCCCTTCACAGACTTGGTGTTAGCAGTGGGATAACTTGCTGGAAGCATCTGGACTGGCTGAAGAGGGACATTTTCTGATGGATATTGCCCAGATATCCCAGGTGGACTGATGCACCATGAGTTGCCAGAGAAGAAAGTCTGTGGAGTTCTGACCAGAACCATGGCTGACCGATGGAGAGAAGCTGCAGCCTGGACTGGACCTGGGAGCTTGGAGGAAGGCCAAGCCTGAAGACAACAAAGAGATGCAAAGGGATGAGGAACTACTGTGCTGTCAAGGCAGACTAGAGGTGTGAAGACAACGGATCACTGTCAAAATTGCGCATGCAATATAGCGCGTGTTATTACAGCACGTACATTTTAGCGTTCCTTCATAATAGCATAATGAAATAACAGCTTGTATTTTATAGTGCATTAATGAAATGTCAGCTTACTGATAGATGCTCTTGCTAGTGGTTTGCTGTTTTCTTCCCAATCTGTGTTCCTCTTTGCTAATGTAATGTTTGCTAGGACCCTGGTTTGCAGTGCACCACAATGTGTCACTCCTTTCCCCTCCTGAACTTCCTGTTCCTATCTGGATAATCTGCAAACACGGTAACTCTGCAAGTCTTTCAAGGTACAGTCATATAAATCATCTTTATTTATACATTAGAAACAAAAGCAAAGAAAAA
The DNA here is from genome assembly GCA_016271365.2 of Neoceratodus forsteri. NCBI lineage: Eukaryota > Metazoa > Chordata > Ceratodontiformes > Ceratodontidae > Neoceratodus > Neoceratodus forsteri. The sequence goes on from CM057454.1 coordinate 1,225,478,830, forward strand.
AGTATTTAAAACTGTACAGCTGTCACATTTCTAGTGATTGATGCTTTACTGAGTGTGATCAATGCTTTACAGAGTGCTTATGCATACATGTCCATTTATGTCGGTAGCTGAAAGTTATAGGCTATCCCTCTAAGGTATTGGTTTCTGGTGTGTTGAGTATACTGAGATACGATGCTTGTTATGCGTTTTGCAGAGTTTTTGTATTTTTTTTTACAAACCGACACTGTACTTTCTGCAATAAGCTGTTCCATTACAATTCTGTTGTAATGTTGCTCTGTTTTCAAGAACTCTATGAAACGCCAGATGGATGGGTGGTGAGCACCAATAAAATGATTAAATGTATGATGCCAGGCTTTCACTGAGTTAATGGTGTGAGGCAGGTCATACTGCACTGCATCGTAGCAGTTCCACAAAGCTATTTCGAACATTGGCCGTCTTCTACCTCCGCTGGCAAGAGACCTGCCCAACCATGTATCCTTGAAATAGTCAATAAGACAGGTTAAGGACTCAGCATTGCTTTGATAAAACTCTGTCTGCATTAACTCTTTAGAAGCAGTAGGAACATCTGGCTCTGGAACATAGGTGAGTGAAGGCAATAAATGAATATGCTTGGCATAGTTGGGGTCTGAGGTATATTGAGCACACACCTTTTGAATTTCTTGTACCTTGCGCCAAATTGCTTGGCATAGATGGAAAAAACAGCCTCTTAATGTAGCAATGAAGTATGCTTTCTTGAATGCTTTAAGTGCTGCAGATTCAAAATCAATTAGAATAGATTCTGGCTGAAGGTCACCACATAAAGTTTTCAAAGCAACAAACACTTTTGAGTATGTAGCAGCTGTACGATTTGCCATCAAGATATATACCAGAGGGACCACTGTTTTGTACTTCACAATATGTATAGTGTACATTTGATGAAAAATGGTTGGGCAGCATTTAAACATTCCGTCTGCGAACCAATGGGCACTTGCCTTCAATATTTCGAGGTCCTGGTAAGTTGTGAATATCAGAATTCGATCACTGCTGGGACCAGAGTCAAATAGTAAAAATTTCTCATTATTAGATGTAACAGTGAACTCCTCTTGTATAATGAGAGCTGCAGCATTCTCTGGTTCTGGAGGAGGGGGGGCAGTGGCCATTCTGTTTCTTCAGGCCGTATGCTTTAATAGCGACATTGAGGGAAGTTGAGATGATATTGAAGGACACAGTTTAGACACACCAGATGCCACGATTTGATGAGGGGACTCACAGGTAGTTTCTGCTCATTCTTTCATGTTGGCCACTGCCTGCTTCACAACAAGCTCAGCTGGGTCAGGTACATGTTTATGCTCTCCCAGTTCTTTTAGCACAGAATCTCCTTTCAAATGCAATTGAGTGCAGCAGTGCCCTTTATCATATTGCAAACATTTGTAGTAAGCTTTATCTGCTGTTACACACTCTCTGCAAAATAGGAATCCATGTAGGACTGCAAGCTCACTGCTACTTTGGCTGTGGATGAATCTCACTTGCTGAGACATGATGCACAAATCTGAGTATGCCATCACTTGTCACCCATTAAATAGCCAAAAATTTGAATAATGATTAAGACACTCTGAGTGGCAGCAGCACAATCACTCAAAACCACAAGTCACACAGGATCAACCAGATACCTCTGAAACAAATGCAGGATCAACAAGATATTTAAAATAACTTAGTGCCAAGTGCTTATTCAAAATGATTTAGCGCTATTTCATTAGCACCATGTTGGGAACGCACTATAATGTAGTAGCGCTATTATGTATGCGCGGTTATTGCTCACGTTGTTTTGTCCACGCTATTATGACCGGATCTCAAAGAGAACACCCAGGAGATAGAGACCCTGATGAGGATGATCCACTGGTTGAGTGGGCAATGGCTGGAGGCAGACTGACTATGCAGACAGGTGGAACACTGGTGCCAGGTGCTCGAGAGATTCCTGATGGAGAGTTTGGATAAAGAGTTGGAGGAGGATTTTTCATGGGTCAGTTGGAGGAGGACCCCCCTGACTGAGCAGGATTTTCCTTTGATGCCTGTGTTCCCAGAATTTTCTCTGTTAGAGGTCAGAGATGCAAGTATGGAACTTGAATGTGAGACTCCAGGTAAGACTGTGCTTAGTGATATTGTGCTGGAATTGAAGACTCCAAGCAAGCAAGCAAGAAAAAGCCTATGACGCTGAAGGGACTTTTTCTTGTATTGATGCAGTTAAATCAATTAACAGTATTGACTGGGGTATACTGCAAGCTAAAAATGCTAATATTGCCAAAATGTTACAATATGTTAAGATCAAGGAGGTGGTACATGTGTTTTACTTTTTTGATGAAAAACCTACAAAGGAGGAGGTGGATGGAACATAGATTGGAACCTGTGTTGGGGTAACACCAAGTCTACCCTCAGGTGTCTGTATCTGTAGCAAGTGAAATGAATCAAGAGACATTGTGGCTTTATGTAGAGGGGTTGAACCTAGGACTGGACCCCTGCTTCAAACTGACATGTCTGGTGGGGTTGGAGCAAGTAATTACTCACCCCAGAGAAATTGTTTCTGTGGCATTGGACTTTAAAGCCACCCAGATTTTTTGGTTAAGAAATATGATATACTTTCCCTAATAGGAGATAGGTCAGGAAAGGTACTATTAGTCTCTGTTGAGAAATGTGTTTATGCCTCAAATCAAATCAAATTGTCTTTGTTTATAAAGCACCTTTCAAAACCAAGGCACTGTACAATAAATTCACATAGATACATAAATTAAAATAACCATAAATTAACAGCCATAACTGGAATATGCTAAACTAAATAGATATGTCTTTAATTCATTTTTACCTCAGGGTAAAGAATGATGATATCCACTATGTTTATGATGGAATGTTTATCATTAATAGGGACCCTGAGACAGCATCTGAGGATGGATGGGTAAAAGCTCCATCCCTTTCTGGGACAGGAAGGTGGTAAGCCATCTGCAATAACTGCTTCCCTCTTAAGGTGGGGGATATGTGACAGGAAGCTCCTGCCACTCTTGAGGACCGACCTTTTTTAACTCTGTTGTAACAGTTCTTCTATTTTTAGCCTATTCTATCCTTTACAATTTCTAGTCCTTAAGGTTGGCCACCTATGGACACCCCCCAACCATTCTTGACTATCCTATAGTGTCCTCTTTAATTTTCCTTTTCCCTCTCAGGTCCTCATACAGGGAGGTTATTGTTGTGACCTCCAAGTGTATGTAAAACACGTTGGGTTTATCATTGTTGGATTTAGTATGTAATAGCAATATTTCATAATATACCTTATGTTTATGAAACCTGTAAATGTTGAAAATACCATGGCACTAGGTGTTTTTGATAATGGTAAAAAATACTAGGTGACTATTATCCAAATTAAGTTAGTTGTGCTATTTAAAATTCATGTAAATTGCCGTAACCTGAACAAGTCTGAAATGTCATGGTGAGTTGCATATATCCCATGATGCTTTGCATTATGGTAGTATGTATGATGTTGTATTTCTTTGAAACTTGATTTGTTGCCATTGCCCTTTGGGGTAACCCTTTTTTCAGTGTTTCTGCACTGAGGTTCTTTGTTTTTAGCTTGTTTTGTTTTTATTCTGTTTGAGTCCCCACTACACAAGCAAACGGGGCCCACATAAGGATGAAGGATTTTCACTGAAAAGTGGTTAGATCAGAGATCAGTGTCAGTAGGTGCTGACTAAGTGCAGAGAAAGGACATTCATAGTCTGTTGTTGCAAACTGATGTACTGAAGAAGGAATATGCGATTGCTGAAGCTTGTTTCCTGTATTCTGAATAAACATCACACAGAGATTGTGTGTTGAATCTGAAGTTTGGTGTCTGGTCCATCTGTTATCCCACAACCCCTCCACTCTATACCACCAAGCCTGCCAGGAGTGCTCTCTTAGTATGCGGCCTACTGTTAACCTTTTGGAACCTCTAAAGATGGAACTATAATGTTTATTTCCAGCGGCCCATAAACAATCAATTCATGCTATATAGAACCCTGAACCTCAAGCCAACTCCACCAAGACTACCTCGCAATGAGTCACTCAAGCAACATAATACCTCGGGGTAACATACTAGTATTACTGCCATTCATCGCAGGTCATTACAATGATAATGCCTTAAAACCAACAAAACACTATACTATCTGGTCCAACTGGAATATGTATGGTACCATAACTTCCACCTCTGTCAAGACAACCTCAGCCATCCTTATCCCCACAACAATAATAGGGTGAGGCACCTACAATGTGCACTTTATGGCTACCTAATGTTACCTCTCCTCTCTGACCACATCACCTCCTCTGGAACCACTAATATCTGTCAGCACAAGAGAAGACAACAAACTGTCATACTAGACTGTAGAAGGACCACATTGGATGCCTCATCCTAATTATCTTACTGCTGTCTGGAAATATACATCCTAACTCGGGCCCTTCACTCATCCCAAGAACTTATGCCAAAACAGTCAATGGTCTAACACTCACCTCAATTAACATATGTAGCCTTCTGCAAAAGATGGACAGACTAAATGTATGGGTTACAAGGCACAACCCCAATGTGCTCTCTGTGGTAGAATCCTGGCTATCTCCCTTCATACCGGACAAAGCCATAACAATGCCTGGGTACACAGTCTTTAGACAGGATCACCTGTCAAAATGTGGGTGTGGTTGTGTGCTATATATAAAAGACTCATTACAGGTGCATATCCTTCCTCTCCTCTCTGAAAATGACAATCTACAAATTCTCACTGTCAAACTCCTATTAGGGGCACGCAACAAGAGCCTTACTGTTATCTTAGTATATATTCCACCCAAACAGGCTACTAGAAGACTGAAGACCCTGATGGCATGCCTAAGTGCGCTGAGCTTAAATACTGAAATGGTTCCACTGGGAGATTTCAACATCAACTGGCTCTTATCAGCCATGGACCCAGTCAAAGATGCTTTCTCAGCAGTCCATCTCTCACAGATGGTTAAGTAACTGACCAGATGTAATTAAAATCTGTAACAGGGACTGTGTTGGATTGGGTGCTCTCAATCTGCCCAGAACATATCAAAAACACCAAGGTTCTCCCTGATGCAAAGAGTGAGCACTCACCTCTTAAGTGCCATTGGTCCAATGAGTTCAGCAAACCACCAGCTAAGTTCATAACCAACTGGATGCTTCTTAGAGGACACCTTGAGCTGCTGAAATCCAATCTTAGGCACCAGGATTGGTTTACACTGCACATCACCAATGGTGTGGATACTGCGTTAGAGCATTTCATTGACAAATTCAACTCAGTCTGCAACAAGCATGCACCTTTAAAAACAAGGCAGATCAAAGGTGTCCACAACCCATGGATCACACCTGACTTGCTCGAGCTACTCAAGTCTAAGGACAAACTCTGGTTTAAGGCACGGGCTCATGGGACCCAAGCCAATATACAGAAGTACAGGAAAGCAAGAAATGAATGCACCACAGCCATACAATGTGTGAAAAGCACCTACTACAAGGATGCACTGGCCAGAACATGGAAAGACAGCAAGTCATTCTGGTCCAACCTACAAGACATCACTGGGAAGGTCCACAAAACCACCCCCTCAATGCTCAACATCAAACGCACCACAACTCTGGATCCTGTACTCATAGAAAATGCCTTTAACGATGTATTCACTGACCTGAGCAGCATACTCCCATCCAATTTTTTTGACCCCACCACCCCAGTTGACCCCACAAGAACACATGTTCTTACCCCTGGGCAGCCACCATTCTACTTCAGGTTGGTCTCCAAATGTGAAACCAGGAAATACCTTGAGAAAATCCTAGGAAAGTCTAGATACAGTGGGAACTCCCTGGACTTAAAATTCATACACCTAACTCTGGATGAAGTTCTCAAACCCCTATCCAAGATCATCAGCATATCTCTCTGTCGCTCGCAATTCCCCAAAAAATTGAAGTCTGCCACTGTGACTCCATTGCATAAGAATGGTGATAGAACTTTTCACAGCAACTATACACTCATCTCCCTCCTCCCTCCTCTCTCCAAGTCACTAAAATTAGTGGCAGACCAGCTGGTTGAATACCTGAACCACTACAAACTCCTAAGTAACCAACAGCACAGATTTAGGAAAGAACACAGTACTGTCACAGCCCTTCTAGAGGTCACTGCTCTCATCCACCATGCTCTTGACCAAGGAAACATGGTTGGGGCTACCTTTATTGACTTGTCAAAGGCCTTTGACACTGTACATCATACCTTTCTCCTCAACCAGCTCAATCATCTCGGGCTCTCCACGAAGGCAAACAGTTGGTTTGGCAGCTACCTAAGCAACAGGTCACAAGTCAAGATCGGCAATGTCTTCTCAAATCCCAGCCCAGTCCACTCATGTGTTCCACAAGGGTCCATCCTCAGCCCACTCCCTTTCAGTATTTTCATTAACAAACTCCCAACTTCAGCCATGGTCACATATTCCTGTAGGCAGATGATGCAGTCATTTTTACTAGTGACTCACAGCCATCGCTGGAGTCAATTGTACAGCATGGCTTTACATCAGCAGAAAAATGGCTTGAGGAACACAAGTTAGTGATGAACTACAAAAAGACCAAGCCAATGCTGTTCACCACTTCACAGAACAGAAATAAAATATTCCCTCTATCCATTAAGAACGACAAGTGTGCCTCCCTCGATCTTGTGCAGCAGTTCAAATACCTGGCATTACTATTGATTCCAGCCTGTCATATGACAAACACATTGCCAATACAGCTAAAGCTGTTAATATGATAATTGGCATGCTGTACTGGCATAAACATTGCCTCACAACTGATGCCCTCAGCATGGCAATACACAGCTCAATATTTGCCCTTATTGACTATGGCCTGGTCATCTATGGGTCTGCCACTAACATGGCCATCTGTCACATTTCAACTGAATTGAACAAGGCATGTTGACTTCCCACAGGTGCTATGTGCCTAACACACCTGTGATCTCTAAACTCTAGCAAACTGCCTCCAACTAAAGGACAGAATCTGCTGCCAAACCTGCTTGATAACTAAGAAGATCAGTCTTTCCATGCTGCCCTCTGGAGTTATGAATCTTTTCAGCCCACATCAGCCCACTTGAACCACCAGAAGCTCTAACAATCAAGTTTTCAGTGTCCCCAGGTGCTGCACGGCCCTAGCACAGAGTGCCTATGGCCATTGAGCTCTGCTTTGGATGAACTCACTCCAGCCAGAAATAAGCTCAACCACTGCAATAGGCCTTTTCAAGTGCAGACTATGAGATCATCTTCTTGTAAACACCACCTGTGAGTGCCACCGCTAAGCCACTGGTGCCCTGACATGCTGCCCTTGGCCTGTTCACTCTGTATCTTCTTACCCCTAAGGCCACTACTAGCACTTACCCTATCTGCCTTACTATACCTTACTCCTTCCCCACATTCCCCTCCTCCACCTCCCTTCTCTTCTGCCTCACTTTTCCCTCTGGTTGACTGGCTAGGCTGGCTCACTCCACCCCTACCCTCCTTGTTCACCCTGATGGTCACCAAGTGCTCTCTGACAAAGGTATTCTTGTACCCACCTGTGGTATGCTATGTATCATTTTGCTTCCCTGTACCTCCCTGCTGTCTGCCTTTACTTTTGTTCTCCCTGTATGTTTTGTTACCTGAAAAGACTCATCATGATCTGCCTGTAACAGTGGACTTGCCTATATGTACTGTACTTATTTTGAACTGTTTGATTGTACTTGTCCTGATGTGAAACCTATGCAAAGAGCTGTTGCTCAAGGTATGAATCCAAGCTCTCAATAAATAAATAAATAAATAAAAACCATGTGAAATATCTTGTGGGTTGGTACCATCTTGATGGCTTCTCTTTTTCCTGCCATACAGAGCTGTAAGGGTTTCCAGTGGTCACGTTTGGTGCAAAGCTCTTGAATGAGCAGTATGAGATTGTGATCACACATTTTGGCTAACCTGGTGATGACCTTAATGCCCATATATGTGATCCTGTCAGAGGACCAGTGCAGCCCAAGTGGTTGCAGTGCAATAGATCAAGTTCAAGTTCTTTATTGAAATGCATAACATTCATAAGAATTATTACATTTAAACAACTTTTTTCATAGTCACCACATATGTTCATCTACAAGATATTTCATGACTTATAATTTCAAAGAAGAAATATCACTTTCGGTGCAAATTGTTCTTCTCCAAAAATGGCTCTTCTGTCACTTAATAACATTAAATGTTCAAATTTAGCATCTTTGAAGTAATTTTTTTAGAGAAGTGGCTGAAGCCATGTTTTTGTTCTCTTTGAAATGCTGGGCTTTCCATCAGCAGGTGCTGGATGGTGATAAGATTGTACGTATTACATACACAGTTATTTATAAAATTCCTTCCAACATAGCCAAGAATAATATTTTGCAAAAATCTCCAAAATGCACCAAACCTGAAATTACAAAGTGCATTTCTGTGAGACTTTTTTTGCCATACAAAATGTACAGTTCTGTACCAGGAGAATACTTAATTGTGCTGTACACATTTGCATTTGTTTTATCTTCATCATGACCTCTTTCCAAGTCCCTCAGGGTGTACACATCATTTATTCTTTGAAGAGTCTCACGCAGATAACTTATTGGGTAAGAGCATGCCTTTTCTGACCAAATTTCCACTATTCTTAAATTTTTAAATAATACTATTTAATTTTATAAATCAATTGTTCATACTTTGTGGCTTAATTAATTGGGTCTTTATCATATCACTCCAACAATGTTTTGGAAATCTGTCATCTTTCATTTGTTGTATTCTACTCCACTGGTGAATAGCACTTAATAAGACTTTTCTTCTATTGGCAACATACCTGCCTCCAGCTTCATAAAAGATGTTGGGCTGTCTCTCCAAAGCCCTAAGACATATCTTAGAAAGAAATTCTGAATTACTTCTAAGTTGTTAGCCTTGACTGACAGACCCCATACCTTGCAGCTATAAAAGCTCTGAACAAGAGTTTTGGCTTGAATGGTTGCAAGGTATTAGCCATACACTGCTTGTTCAGTGAGAGAACTTCAGTTTTTGATTTGTTGACCTGAATTTCAGAGATTGTCAAAGAGAAGGATGGGGGGGGTGGGGTAAAAGTTGGTCTGTTGAGCTGGTGCACATTTAATGAGCACCAGCAGGTCATCTGCGTATAGTAGAGTTTTGTAGTGCTTGGTTCCCACATAAATGGTATGTATTTTGTGGTCAACCTTTATGGTAACTACAGAGGGTTTGATGGCCAGGACAAATAGAGGGGAAAAATGTGGAAAGTCCTTCCTAGTGCCTTTTTCTAGTGGAAATGGGTTAGAGATGGTGCAGTTGGTTAGCATTTTAGCCTGTGAATTGTTGTAAACAGTTTGTACGTTGGAAAGAAAGTGCTGGCCAAACCTCATTTTCTGCAACATTTTGTCAAGGTACCCCCATTCCACCAAATGAAATGCTTTCCCAAAGCCTATGGCAGTGGCCATGGCTGGTGTGGGGACTATTTGTGCTACCTGGATTAAAGGGAGTGTATGTGGTCTGAGCTGACCCTGCCTTGCACAAAACCCATTTGTGAGGGATGGATCAGAGTGGGCAGCAGTTTCCCGCCATATGGCCAAAGCTTTTGCAAAGATCTTGCTGTCTGCTGTAATGAAGGATATCAGCTAATAGCTTACCATGTCTTTAGGCTCCTTGCCTTTCTTAGGAAGGACTTACATAGAAACATAGACGTTGACTGCAGAAGGAGACCGCTAGGTCCATCTAGTTTGCCCATTTGTTTCAGATCCTATTTTGACACTCTAGTTGCCCTTTGTAGTCAGGACTCCCTTGTGTCTATCCCATGCATTATTGAATCCCCCCACAGTGCTGACCCCCACTGCCTCTTGGGGCAGGCTGTTCCAAGTATCCACCGCTCTATCTGTGAAGAAAAACTTCCTGGTGTTGGTAGAGAACCTGCCTTGCAGCCTGAGGTCATGTCCCCTGGTCCTGAAGCTCTTCTTGAAGTGAAAAAGTTCCTGTGCCTGTACCTTGTTAATGCCTTTTATGTACTTGAATGTTTAAATCATGTCCACTCTCTCTCTCTTCTCTGCTCCAGGGAGTACATATTCTGTTCCCTAAGTCTTTCCTCGTAGTACACGTACTGCAGACCCCGAATCATTTTTGTCACCTTTCTCTGTACTGTTTCCACCCAGTCAATGTCCTTCCTGAAGTGAGACCTCCAGAATTGGACTCCATATTCAAGGTGAGGCCTGATCAATAATCTATACTGTGATGGTAGCTGTCCTCATGGTCTATGGGAAGCTGCCTGTCTCTGTTGATTCCCTGTACAGGCAGAGTAGGACTGGGCTGACTGTGGCTGAAAGGTGTTGCAGGAGTTCAGCTGGGACCCCACCCCTCCAGCACCTTTTGTGGATTGAGGGCCTTCACTGCAATCTCCACTTTGGCTTCTATGAGCAGATCATGCAATGCTTGGGTCTGCTCTGCTGTCAGCTTGGGAAGGTGCAATGGATCAAGGAACGCCTCTATTCAGGGTTCATCTAATCTGGACAGTAACTTAAAGAGGGCCTTGTACAATCTGCTTATGATGCTGTTGATGTCCCCCTACTGAGATCATGCCTTCCCAGAGAGGTCAGTCAGCTCAGCAGTGTGCATCTCATCCTGTTGATTCCACAGTCGATATGCCAGAACCTTACTGCTGCTTCCTCACCCTCAGTTGCAAACACACAGTATTACAGCGCTAAACCGCAACCAGAGGGAGGATCCGCTTCACAGTAAGCTTAGTCAGCACAAACACATAAAAATGAAGTGATAAGCTCCTTGACTAGAAATGAAAAAAATTAGTAAGAACAAGCAAACTCCATGGTGCATCGAGGGAACATCCTCTTCATCAGGGAGGGGGGTCACCTGATGAAGAGGGTGCTCCCTCGAAGCGCTGGGGAGTTTGCTCATTCTTATTAATTTTTTTTCATCTGGAGCCAAGGAGCATATCGCTTCATTTTTGTGTGTTAGTGTTCCTTACCCTCCCAGTACATGTGCCAGAGTCTAGTAGGGCAAGTTCAACTTTCCTGGCAGGTAGGGACTCTATGTTAGTGCAGAGGTTCGGTATCTATCTTTTCAGGTTAGGATTGGTATTACCTTTAGGCAGAGCTTTGGGATAAGTTAGGAGAGGCACTTTATTCATATAGTACCTTTCCAGAGAGCAAAGCACTTTACAGTACAAATGTAATTTAAATTACAAATAATACATTGTAGCAAGCAGTAAATCCCAGTTCAAATGATAAATTAGACACATGCATATTCCACAGAGTTGATGGAGCTTATCCATCTCCTGAGAAGGTCTGTCTCAACAGTAAGGTCTTCAGCTGTGATTTAAAACTTTCCACTGTGGGGGCAGAATGGCTGAATTTTTGAACAATATTCGAGAGTCTTGTTGCAGCTATAGAAAATGCACAGTCCCCAGCAGATTTTAATCTTGCTGCTGGGATTAACAAAAGCCTCTGTGTATCTGAGTGAAGAACTCTGGTGCCCCCATAATCTCCCTGACAGGTTACCAGAAGTTCATGAATGTAGAGGGGACCCATTTCATTTGTGGCCTTATAAACCAGCAAAAGAATTTTAAATTTTGAACACCATCTAATCGGCAGCCAATGCAACTCTTGCAAAGTGGGATTAATGTGATTAAATCTGGACACACCAGTTAACAGCCTGGCTGTTGAATTCTTGAAGAATTGCAGGCAGTGGAGTTGAGTAGCTGGAAGGCCATAGTGGAGTGCATTGCAGTAGTCAATGCATGAGATAATGCAAGCTTGTACTACTGTATTCAGATTGGGTTCTATGTGATAATAGCGATTGCCGCCACAAGTACATTATTGCCAAAAAGCAATTTGGTGATATGCACTTAAAGGTGACCAGGCACACACAGCATGATAACTGTGTATGTGGGACCCCCGTGTCCCCCTCACTGGACGCTTTGCCCCCCGCAACCCCCTATTTATATATTCTCAACTCCAGGGGGGTGCGTGTCAGAGAGGGGGCACAGCCCGGTTTGAAAAAAAACCTAAGTCCCACAGCTGTGAGACCAAGCACAATTTTTCCAGCCCCCACCCCTGAACCCAGGACCTGCTTCGACAGAGCCAGCCTCCCTACCCCCCACACCACATGGTTGGCTCAGTGGAGCAGGCATGCTAGAGGGTTATAACCCTCTTCCCTATCCCTTCACTTCCCAACTCTATAAATTCTCTCTGCTCACCCATCCCTAGCCTCGCTGTCACAGTCATAGGCATCCTGGGATGTCACTTATGATAATAGTGCCTTCATATGGGTCACCATTTTTATGGTCACCCATATGCTAGCGCTACTATCACAGGATACCTTCAGATCGCAGTGGTCAAGGAAAGGACTCCTTTCAAGTGATTAAAAACACTTTGGATGACAGCAGTAATTTTCAATGTAAAGTCCAATTAACTGTTAAATACTCCCAGATCATGAACCTCCTCTATAGTCCACAGTAACTCCCCATCACATACAGGAGATTGAGATTTTACTATTGCAGACACCAAGCAGTGTGAGCCCACCAGAAGCAACTCGGTTTTGCTCAGCTTGAGTCTCAGCCAGCTGACACTCATCCAGTACCTGAAATCTGTAATGGCCTTCTCAACCACACTTTAATATCTGATTTTTTGGCCTTGAGTGAGAACTCCAGGCTGACCAGATCCACCTCTCTCTCTCCTGTCTCTAGTGCACTCTATATCCAAAGATGAGGCCCCTCATGGTGGATATAAAGGCCTTCCAAAGGATAACTACTGATTTTGCCCTTGTGTCTTTGACTTGAAAGAAGGTTGCAGTCTCTTTCTGGATCCAAGCCAGGAATTGTTTGTAAATATATTTTATTAAAATAAAGTAGCACATTTAAGTTAGCAAGTAAATGTGCATATGTAGCAAATGAGTATTACAGAAACAATATAGCACCATATTCACAAAAGAAGATTGCTCTAGGGTTCCCCAGGTCCCCTGACCCAGATTTTGGTGTCTGAGGTTTTGGTGGCTAGCACGGAAGGACTCGGGGCAGCCAAAAAAGGAGGGAGTAGAAGGGAGGAGATGGAGGCCAGTGAAGGGAATGGGGCAGGATGAAGGGTGGTCTCATTGAATGCAAGAAGCCTAGAAAACAAATCCAGTGAGCTATATGCACTCTTAGCAGTGTGGAGGGTGGATATTGCAGCTGTCACAGAAACGTGGGCAACTGAGCACCAGACTGGGATCTGGCAATCCCAGGATACAAATTTTACAGGAAGAACCATAAGGGGGGGGGTGGTGGGGTGGCAGTCTGTGTAAGGGACAGGATCAAATCCACAAGGGATGAGGGAGAAGATAGGAGAACAGAGGCAATCTGGCTGCAGCTCCTAGACTCAAGGGGTAGGAAATTGAGGTTTGTGGTGGTATACAGGCCGCCGTCCCAGTCTGAGGAACTTGACAGGGAATTAGCGGGACAAATCAAAAAGGTATGTAGAAAAGGGAAGGGGGTCATCATGGGGGATTTCAACTTGTTGGGGGTTGACTGGAGCATTCCGGGTCAGCTCCAGTGCTAGGGAGCAAGTGCTCCTGGGTGTGATCCAGGAGGGACTCCTGACACAGTTGGTTACTGTACCTACTAGGCTAAATAACAATTTAGATCTGGTATTGTCAAATGGGGAGGCAGTGAGGGAAATAAAGGTAGAGGACCCACTAGCCAACAGCGATCACAAAACAGTGTGGTTTAATATCACGATGTGCGGGGAGCCAGAGAAATCAGTTACTTGGGTGGTAAACTTCAGGGGGGCAGACTTTGGGAGGATGCAGGAAGTACTGAAAGGGAAACTGGAGGGCTTAAGGCAAAAGATGGACGTGGAGCAGAAATGGGATATTATTAAATGGGGGATTACAGAGACAACAGAAGCCTGCACCAAGGCACAGAGTAAGAGGAGCAGAGCAAGAAAACCATGCTGGTTGAACAGTGAGGTTGTGGAGGTGGTGAGGGCAAAACGAGTGGTGCACCAGAGGTTTAGGAGGATGGGGAAGGAAGTGGACATGGAGGAATATGCAAGATGGTCCAGGGAGGTGCTCAGAAAAGTGAGAGAAGCCAAGGCCCAGAGGGAGCTGAGTTTAGTGCAGAGAATTAACTTGGGGGGGGGGACTTTTTCAGCTACATCAGGGAGAAAAGGATGTGCAAGGAGAAAATAGTGAGGATAAAAAGGGGTGGGGAGTGGACGGAAAAGGGGGAGGAGTGGGCAGAAGCACTGAATGAATATTTTTGCTCAGTGTTCATGGAAGAAAAGGGAGAAATGCTACCAGCATGGACTGGGAGGGTGGGGACAGGGGGAGAGGAGGTGACAGATGGAAGAATTGAGGCAAGTAGAGTCTTAGATGGACTGAGGGCACTGTAGTTAGACAAGGCACCAGGGCCAGATGGTATCCACCCCAGGGTGCTGAGAGAGATGGCGGAGGTGTTGGAGGAGCCACTGGCAGATCTGTACAGCACCTCACTGGAGTCGGGATGTGTACCACTGGACTGGAGGATGGCACATGTAGTACCATTACACAAGAGCGGGCCAAGGGATGAACCGGGTAATTATCGTCCTGTAAGTCTCACCTCCATAGTGTGCAAACTCATGGAAATGATACTACAGGAAAGACTGGTGTTGTACCTGGAGGACAATGGCCTCCAGGATGTGAGGCAGCATAGGTTCATTTCAGGGAAATCTTGTCAAATCAACCTGATACAATATTATGACTGGGTGACAGGTGAGCTTGATAAGGGTCATGCATTGGATGTTCTTTACTTGGACTTAAGCAAGGCCTTCAATTCTGTGCCTCATGGGCAGCTTGGGAGGAAGCTAACTGGTGTATGGGGTAGGGGCAAAAATGATGAACTGGACTGCAAGCTGGCTGATTGGGAGGCTGCAGCCAGTGATGGTGAGAGGGGAGTTCTCACCTCCAAGGCCAGTGACGAGTGGGTTGCCACAGGGCTGTGTGTTGGGGCCAGTATTATTTGGGCTCTTCATATCAGACATTGCACATGGGGTGGTGAGCAAGATAAGTCTGTTCACTGACAACACCAAAATCGGAGCAGTGATGGATGGAGGGAAGGGATGAAGAAGGTACAGGGGGACCTAAGCAAGCTAGAGGAGTTATTAGAGAGGTGGCAGCTGGGGTTCAATGCAAAGAAATGTAAGGTTATGCACTTTGTGGTGAAGAACCCAAAGTGAGAATACTGGTTGGGGGGATTAAGCTAGGGATCACTGAGGAGGAGAAGGACCTAGGGGTAATGATAACAGGGACCATGAACAACACTGCCCAGTGTAGGAGAGTTGCTGCAAAAGCAAACAAAATGCTGGGTTGCATAGCGAGGGGTTTTTCGTCCGGGTGAAGAGAGGTGATCTTGCACCTCTAAAGGTCACTGGTAAGGCCACACTTAGAGTATTGTGTGCAGTTTTGGAGGCCATACCTAAAGCGTGATATCAGGCTACCGGAGGGGGTGCAGAGGAGGACAACAAAGATGATATGTGGAATGGAGGGGAGCGACTATGAGAGCAGGCTGGGAGACCTGAATATGTAGACCCTGGAGGATAGAAAGGATGGGGGGGGGATATGATAGAGACATTCAAGTATCTGAGGGGAATCAATAAAGAAGGAGCAGATGGGGTCTTTAAGCTAAGGAGGGAGAGGGACATCAGGGGGCATGGGCTAAGAATAGAGGGGGGGAAGATTTAGGAAGGAAATGAGGAGACATTATTTCACAGAAAGGGTGACAGCAAAATGGAATGCAATACCAGAATGGGTGGTATCATGTAAATCTGTGAACAGCATCAAAAGGGTATGGGACAGAGAACAGGGGAGAGTGAGGGTGAGGAAGTGGAGGGTGGCAGTGGGATGACAAAGGGGAGGGGTGGGGCAGCTACAAACTAGGGGTGCTAGCTGCAAACTCGAGCAGACTTACATAGACCGGGCGGTCTGTTTCTGCTGGCACATTCTTATGTTCATATGTTCGTATGTTCTTCCTGTATTGGCTGCCACAGCCTCATAACATTTATTTATTTAGGTCTAGGATTACAAATACCTTTGAGCCAAGGCTCTTTTACAAAGGTTCCATGTCAGTCACAAATTCAGTACAGGAAGGCAAAGTGACATCAATATAATCTAAAGCAGGAACAGTAATCAGGATACATGTAGTTACAAAGAATATTAACCAATTTTGGAGGGTAGGTTACAGGGAGTAGTGAAAGAGATGGAGAGAGAGGTAAGGGACAAACAAAGAAAAGAGAGCGAGTAGGGGGGTAACAACAGAGGAGTCAAAGTAGCCTGGGGCATTGTCAAAGACATAACTTGGAGAAGTGCTTATGGGAGTGGGGGGGGATAGAAGGGGGTCAAGTGCTAACTGGAGGGAGAAAGAATGAGGCTAGAGTAGTGTTCAAGAGGGTCAGTTAGATGAGGCTATATTTTTTGAGTAGCTGCTTAGTTGTGCAATGAGGCTCGTTTCATTTGGAATGTACTGTGCCAAGTATCGAGTCTTTCCTGACAGTCTCTTTAGTACTTTTTTATCTTTGTGGGGGGTGGGAACTCATCTATTGCTTCTACTTTGGCTTCATCAGGACGTAGCCCATTTTTGATTATGATGTGCCCCATGTCTTTCACCTCACTCACCAAATACTGTATTTTGTCACTATTGAACTTCACATTGAGTTCCACTGCTCAGTCCTACACTTTCCCTAGAATATCGTCATGCTCTTCCTTAGTAGCCGCTGCTACAAGCATGTCATCAGCTATCATAAAACACTTAGTATGTCCCTGAAGTGTTCAGCATTTCTTTGCTGGAATACTTCACTCGCAGACCTTACTCCAAAAGGAAGTCTGTGAAATTTGTATCTCTCCCATGGAGTGCTGAATGTGCATAGGTCTGCAGAATCTTCATCTAACTTAATCTGCCAGTTCACATCTTTTTCATCTAGAATTGTGAAAAACCATTTACCCTCAAGTTTAATTTGAATATTTTCCAATGTGGGGATACAGAAGTGAGAAGTGATGTCTTTTGATAGCATTATTTAGGTCTCTAGAGTCCAAACAGACCCTGATCGCTCCCTTTTTCTTCTCAATAATTACAAGGGTATTTACTCATGGTATAAGTTTTCTTATCTTGCTAATCTCCCCAGTTTTCTCCAGCTGTTCCAGTGTTTGTTTTACTTTGTCTGCTATTGCATATGGGACCTTCTTGTACCTGTGTATCACAGGAGTTTCATTTGGGTCAATACGTATGTGTTAAACTTCCATGAATTCTCCTAGGCCTTCAAATACCATTTTACATTGTGTGAAACGTTCCTCTTTCATACTTGCTGGCTTGGTTTTAAGTACTTTTACTTGACAAATTGGATTCAAGATGGCATACGCCTGTTCACCAAGTACGGAAGCTCCCGATTTGTCAGTGACATAAAACTGCAGATTGGCCTCTGTCTTGTGCCTTACACTGCA
This sequence comes from Neoceratodus forsteri, assembly GCA_016271365.2. NCBI lineage: Eukaryota > Metazoa > Chordata > Ceratodontiformes > Ceratodontidae > Neoceratodus > Neoceratodus forsteri. Next base: position 1,225,496,338 of record CM057454.1, read on the forward strand.
GTATCACTTTCCCCGCAGGATTGATTTGTGCTCCTCCATACACTATTAGGATAGCACTGGTTGGTTTTATTTGTACCTTGCAATGAAAACTGAGCAATCACTTCTTTAGTCAGTATTGACTTCAGCCCCAGTGTCCAACTTGAACTTAACAGGCTGTCCTATTATCTTTAAGGTTATGTACCACCCTTCATCTGGTACTTACATCCAATCCTTTTCTTGTGTTCTTTTATAGCAGTCTGGTTTTCGACCTGTTTCACCATCCTGCCGTGATTTGTTTTCTACAGTATGGATAAACTTATCAGCAATGCCCACTGACATTGCTCATGACTGCGCCCTTGTTACCTCTTTTGCTCTGCATATGTCCACCACTTTGGCCATCATGAGGTCTGGGGATTCCAGCAGCTTCTCATGGAGTCTATCATCGGAGACACTGCAAGCAATTTCATCACATATCATTAGGTACTCAGTCTCTCTGAATTCACAGTTTTGTGCTTTTTGTCTGAGCTCTATGACAAACTTGTCTATACCTGAGTGCTCGTTGAACGGGTGGACCCCAAACTGTTGCCTCTTAAAGTTTTTTTCCTGCTTCACTGTACTGCTTAAATGCTTCCACAACCTCAGCTGTTTTTTTTAGCTTGTGGTCAGCATATGTGATAATGAGGGTATTGTACACCTCTAGGACCTCATCTCCAATTGTGTGCAGCAGGACTGATGTAACCCCTAAGTGGTGCTATCCTATGGGCTACTACCCTTGCCTGCATGACTAGGCACAGGTTGAGGGTCCTGAGCTCATTGAACGGGTGCCTCCACCCAGAGGAATGATTTTGGGGTAGCGTAACTGCTGTTGGTATAGCCCTCCGGGATGCTATAACCCCTCACCAACCCTTCTAGTGGCCTACACAGATCAACCAAAAGACATTCACATTTACCTTATGATAGCAATACTGAACCCACACTCTCTGCACTTACCACAAGGGCTGGATCCACTGCAAGTGCCCTGGAGACCCCCTGTAAAATAAGACCAGTGAGGCAACAATTCAATGACAGTACAATATCCCCACCAAGAAGGTACGCACTAGTCAGGTTAACTGTAGAAAAAGACACAATCTGATTTATTCAGGGAGATTTAAACAAGGGTGGGACAGGAATCTAGCAGATGATTATTAGATCAGATTAATTCAGGCTGAACATTTATGTACAGGGAGACCCTGGTATACAGTCACACAACCCTGGGTACCCAGTTGTTAAACAGGCTAACATGGAGCATTGCCCGAGGTAGGCTGGCATTGCAGCTGTTGTTGGGGCCCTTAGGAAAGAAAACAATTAGCATGCACATCAACTCAGAATTTGTAATCCAGCGCCAGATGGCTCAGTTCTTTGTAATAAACCCAAACAAGTAAATCAGACGACACATAATGATTGCAGCTTTGCTGCAGGAAGCTACCCTGTTTAGTACTCACATTACCCAGAACAAGAGGCAGGACTGATGAGATGAAGACCTCTGGATGTTGTACTGGATTGCCAGGGGAAGCAGAGCCTATACGACTCACCATGGTGGTCGCTACCTGTTCGATGGTGTTGATCAGGGGGTTGAATCCCCAAGTGGGTCTTCTGTCAGAAAAGTCTCTTTAGTGGGAGTGGCAGTCTAGGCTGAGATGGTAGGGCCCAGACAGAGCAGGCAGTTTAGATTTAGTCCGTAATGAGTGCTGGAGCAGCTTCCAGCTAGCATAACATACATGGTGGTGGGGAACCAGATTGCAACCCACTCTACACACTCAACACACTTATAAGCAACAAAACTATTAGCCACAGTTTGGACAAAGTCTGTTTGCAATGCAGCAGGGTTTCTGCACAATGTGTATTCTGAGGCTCACTTTGGTACCTGACATGCCGATCACTTCTGGAGCAAGTCTTCGGTCCACTTACAGACAACAATTACAAACACTTTCTCCAGGCTTTGGGTTTCAATTAAAAGCTACCAGATTCAAGTCTGATTTACTCTCACGGAATTCTTCACACTGGAAGATAGTGACAGGCAGGCCAGACACAGCCTTCCCGCCGATTCCCCACGCTACTACACAGGAGCAGCTGCTCGTAATCACTCAAGCTGTTCACTCCCCTCCTTCAAACTCTCAATTGACTCACTGCTGCAGGCAGCTCTGGGCTTTTTCAGTGATCAAAAAGTTTCAGTTGGCTGATGGAACTGTCGTTCACAGAAAGGGCTCCTCCTCCAGGTCCACTTAGGCACCAAACCTTAAAAACTACAATTCTTACAGAAATTTACTCTCACAAGGCCTCTGGGGACAGTCTCCATTTTAGATCCCCTGAAGTCCCGATTGGTCCAAACTGACAGTCCAGAACCAAAATGGTGGCTCTTGTGCAAAAGTTCAAGCTGCAATGGAAAGCAGGTTAGACAAGCTCCTATATTATTATTAATAAGGCACATAAATGGTAAATGATCACAGTTTCTAACAGGGCTCTCTCTACGCTAATAGTGACTGCAGAATGGAGCTGAAATGCAAATTGCCCAGCTGGTCATGAGCCTTAAACCACTCAGACCCAGTCCAGACTAATTTCTGACAGAGCATAACGATTCTCTTAAAGAGGCAAGTACGGAGGCTTACTATAGCGCTCTCATGTAGACAATCAAAAACAACTGCAGACACAGGACACCATCCTAACAATGGGCATTAGGCAGCCCAGGAAGACATTCATAGGAACCCCTATTTGTAGAGGGGTTACACTGAAATTTTCATGTCCTCTAACTTATCATCTAGTCCTGTGGCTGTGAAGTATAGATTTAATCTCTATGCCCATCTTCTCCAGTTTTCCATAAGATTTCCAATCAGCAATTGTGGTGGAGGTGGCTTAAATTGCTCCATATTGCCAAAAATATTGTGTTATACAGTCTTTCAGTAAGCTCAGTGTACTCACAAATGCTGTCTTTTGTTTCTTTTCTTGGCAGCGAAAACTTTTCTTTCTACTTGTAACTGCAGCACTGCAAGTTCACTTCTGACATCATATAATATTTCACTTTAATTGCTTTTTACCAGACTGCAGGTTTCAGGAACGACTGGACACAGTAAGTAACTTCTAACAGCTCTGAGGTTTATTCGATAATCATACAGCAGATTAATAATCAGCCTTCAGTAAGGGAAAAACTACTCACAGTGAGCATGTCTTTCCAAAACCCCATGCTCCACCCAAAGTGATACCATTAGCCCCAAAACTGCAGGGAGATATAGACTAAGCCATTCTGACTTTTTACTGGGTAGGTTACCATATGCTACAGAGAGGTAGGCTAAGAAGTCAAGCACTATATCAGAGAATGGTGGTGGTGGCTTTTGTAAATTGTGGCGGGCCAGCTGATTGTTGTGCCACAAGTATGCCAGTACATGCTAGGGACTTGATACGAACATATGAAATTGCCAACAGAGACAGGCCTATTGGTCTATTTAGTCTGCTTGAGTGTGCAGCACTTCAGTCTTTCAGACTGCAGCTGCCCCACCTCCCCCTGCCCCTCAATATTTTTGCCAATGTATCCTTTACTCCCATCCCATGCCCCCCCAATGGTTTGAACCTTCCCTCTGAACCTTTCTCACCCCCTTTTGAAGCTGCCCACTGTCTGCAGTGATATCACTTCCTCCGGCAGTGCTTTCCACCCTGCCACAACCCTTTTGGTGAAATAGTGCCTTCTCATTCCCTCCTGAATCTGGCTCCTTCCAACTTCAGACTGTGCTCCTGATTTCCCTTCTACCTTTTAATTTTAAAATACTTCTGGTGCTTACTCTGTTCATACCCTTCAGGTACTTAAAGGTTTCAATCTTATCCCCTCTCTCCATTCTATCCTTCAGGAAATACATGTTGAGCTCTCTCAGTCTGTCCTCATAAGGTTTTTCTCCCAACCCCAGGATCATTTTCATTGCCCGGTTCTGTACCCCTCCAATAGCTTGATGTCCTTTTTCAAGTAGGGGCATAAGTACTTTGCACAGTACTCCAAGTGTGTCCTCACTAGGGACCTGTACAAGGGCAAGATGACTTCCCCCCTCTCTTAGAGGTAAGTCCCTTTGTGATGCACCCCAGCATTCTGTTGCCTTTGATGCTGCCTTCTTGCACTGGGCTGGGTGGTTCATTTACCCTGTCACTAGTACACCCAGATCATTCTCCTCCTTTGACTTGGATAACTGCATTCCCCCCAACCAGTAACTTTTCTGGGTGTCCTGGCTCCCAGGTGCATGACTTTGCACTTCTTGGCATTGAACCCAAGTTGCCATGTGTTGGACCATTCCTCCAGTCTTGCCAAATCTTTCTGGAGTACTGTACCACCTTCCCCTCCTTCAACCTCTGCAGAGATCTTAGTATCATCAGCCAAGAGACTGATCTTACTCTTTATCCCTTCTGCAGTGTTGGCAATGAAAATATTAAACAGCACTGGTCCCGGCACCAAGCCCTGTGGGACCCCACTTGTGACCACTCTGGGCTCAGATATCTCACCCCCCAATACTACCTTCTGCCGCCTATCCTGCAACCAGCTCCTGACCCATCTAACCAGTTTGCTCCCCGCTCCCAGGTTGCTCAGTTTGCTGGTCAGACTACTATGTGGCACTGAATCAAAGGTCTTGCTGAAGTCTAGGTATTGTGCTGACTGTGTGGCCTAGTGGTTAGAGCACTGTACTATGATATAAATTGCCTTTCAGTCGTGGGATTGAATCCTGTCTCCACCATTTCACATTTGCTCACAACAGAGGGAGGTGAACCTTACAATTTACAATTGTCTTTGGTTTGAAGCAGATTCCTTAGGAAAGTTAATATTCTTCAGGTGGAGGATACTTCTAACTGAAGGGTGAAATAAGGAACTTAGAATTATCAGAAAAGGCAGTCTTTCAATCCACAGAGGGAGGTGGAGTTTGCTTTACTTGTTACAATTGTTAAGATTTTATTGTTTTCTGTGTTTCTGCCCTTCTGACTTGATTGGAGTTAGTGATTGACTGTTTGCATTGCAATATTTGTAATACTGTGAGTATTCACTGGGCTAAGAATTTGTCATAAGCTCTGAATTGAGAGCAGGTTACAGGCTGTGTATTGGACCCAGGCAGTGCCTAGGGGGTGGAAACTGGTTTTTCTTTTGTTTACCTCAGTGTGCCTTATAAGGCCAAGCCAGACTGTGTCAGGAAGTGCCTACATCACAGCTACTTAACAGCCAATAGCTCTGGAAGAATCTTACAGACCTTGATAAAAGTACTAATTTTAGCAGGCTCATCAGATAACCTCATAGTCTTCAGGTGAAGCTACCTCTGGCTGCAAGCTGCAACACTGGACTTAAGATTTGCAAGAAAGTGAGTAGTGCTCACAACAGAGGGAGGTGAACTTACAATTTACAATTGTCTTTGGTTTGAAGCAGATTCCTTAGGAAAGTTAATATTCTTCAGGTGGAGGATACTTCTAACTGAAGGATGAAATAAGGAACTTAGAATTATCAGAAAAGGCAGTCTTTCAATCAACAGAGGGAGGTGGAGTTTGCTTTACTTTTGTTACAAGTGTTAAGGTTTTCAGTGCAGGAAGAGTTTAAACCCACATAAGCTGAATACTGTTTTCTGTGTCTGCCCTTCTGCACAGCTGATGTGTTGTGAGGCTGACTGTTTGCAGAGCACAAGTCACCAGGCTCTTTTGGGGCTGGGGAGGTTTACCTGTGTCTGACTTGGACATTTGGATTTTTCTCTGTTTGATTAGCAGGGTATTTTCTCTGTCAAATTGGTTTGAAGCAGTATTACAAATTGTCGTGTATGGCATCTTGCTGACAGGAAGGCACTCATCACATCGGTAGGTCAGAGCATTTAGCTGATTGTTTTGTGAGGGCACAGTTTAGGCCCAACCCCTTCCCACCCCTCACCCACCCACCCCTGAAATAGTTCCTTTATACCTGGGGTTCTGACATCATTTCCTCAAGACGGCAAGGTACATATCACTGTCATATCCTGTCTAGCACACTGCACTGACAATATAAGCATACACATTATATAAATACATACATTTCTATATAACTCACCAATCACACACACACACAAAAAAAAAAACTTAACAAGGTAGACAGTTATGTGGGGAGTAGTACAATGTAATGGCTGTGGGGCAGCAGTCTTCCGGGAGTCCTTCTGGAGGCTGAGATGCTGCCCTGTTTTCAGACAACTATCTGCCCTGAGGGAGGAAGTTGCCCATCTTCAGGCCGCACTGGACAGTGGCAAGGGAACCTCCCCCATCCAGGGAGCACCAGAGCCACCACCACTACCTCAGAGGTTGTGAAGAAAGCACAGCAGTTGGACCACAGTGGGCTCAAGGAGGGTAAGGGTGGTGGAACAGAGGCACACCCAGTCAGTTGTTCCACTTCACAATCCATGCACCATTCTGGGGGAGCATAGTTCCCCTATGGATGCACCCACAGAGGAGACTAAGGAGGGTGCAGACAACTGTCACAAGGGAGGCCCTCAGGAAGGAGGCAGAGGGCACCACAGGAAAAGAAAGCAGCTCCTGGTGGGGGACTCAATTATTAGGGGGATAGAACTGGGGGAGCAGGGAAAACTGAAGTAAGGTGCCTGCCTGGTGCCATGGCTTGGAGGGACAGGAAGCGCATCCTTAGGATCACGAGAACAATTGCACGGGAGTCTGAGCTGGACATCATTGTCCACCTGGGGACAAATGACTTAGCTCATCATGAGATTAGAGCAGTGCAGAAGGACTTTGTAGAGTTGGGGAGGGGCTTAAGACAAGTAGCACACACAGTATCCTTCTCAGAGGTACTGCCTGTCAGTGGCATGGGTGAGGGTACTTGCACCATGCAGTTTAACAAATGGTTGAAAATAGTGTGGAGCACAGGAGTTTGGCTTCATTAGATTGAGGTTCCACCTGGAGGACACCAGCCTATACTGGCAGGATGGTCTGCATCCGTCCAGGAAGGGAACAAGTCTTTTGGGCAATCAGATTAAATGCTTCATTGGCAAGCCTTTAAACTAGTCAAGGGGGGAGGCACTGATAAGCAGCAGGAAAATCCCAGCCTCCCCCTACAAAACAGGGTACTAAATGAGAAAAAGACCAAGGTAGAAAGGTCAGTGGGGGATGCTGCTACAGAAGGTAAAGCCATCAAAAAATGGAGAGCAATGAGTACCAATGCCCATAGTCTGGGTAACAAGCTTCCTGAATTAGTGGCCTTGATGGAGGAGGAAGATCTGGATATCGTGGCAGTCACAGAAACATGGTACACACAGAACCATGACTGGGACGTAAACATACCAGGATACACTATCTACAGGAGGGACAGGGAGTGTAAAAGGAGTAGCTCTCTACATAAGAGAAGAAATCAAAGCAACAGAACAAAAGGGTAAACAGGGAGGAGAAGAAGCACTGTGGGTCAATTTGGAGGCAGGCAATGGCACCTCAATCCGCACAGGGGTTGTATACAGACCCTCCTCTCAGGGGAGGAAATGGACAAGGAAATGATAGATAGTATACTTAGAATGGCAGATAAAGGGGAGATATTGCTGATGGGTGATCTGAATATGCCAGATGTTAACTGGAGTGCAGTTGCAGCAGCCACTTCTAAGAGTGGGGTAATTCTAGATGCCCTACAGGGGGCATGCCTTAGACAACTAGTATTGGAGCCCACTCGAGAGGGAGCAATCTTAGACCTGGTTCTCTCAAATGGAGATGAAGAGGGATCACAGATGTAGAAGTGGTAGCCATCTGGGAACTAGCAACCATCGAACAGTATGGTTCACAATAAACACAGCAATAGAGTCAAGCCATACAAAGACAAAGGTACTGGATTTTAGGAGGGCTGACTTTGCCAAAATAGGTGAGTGCCTAAGGAATGCACTAGCAAATGGGCAGGAAGGAGGGTGGAAGAACAATGGGGAATAATAAAACTGCCATCACAGAGGTAACAAGCCTTTGTGTAAAGCAAATAAACAAAATGAAACGAGGTAAGAAACCACTATGGTTCTCAAAGGAAGTGGCAGTGAAGGTTCAAGAGAAAAAGAAAGCATTCAGGAAGCACAAGGAATCACAGAAGGAACAGGACAGAGAACTGTATCAGTTAAAGCAAAAGGAAGCTGGAAAGGCAGTCAGAACAGCAAAGGCCCAAACCGAGGAAAAGATAGCCAACTCAGTTAAGAAGGGGGATAAAACCTTTTATAGGTACATCAGGGAGTGAAGGAAGACCAAAGGAGGGATAGTGAGGCTTAATAAAGGGAGGAGGGTGAGCAGAGGGTGACTGTGAAAAGGCAGAGATACTAAACAAATATTTTGCTCAGTATTTACAAAGGAAGAGAGGAGGTACCTAAAACAAACAGTAGAAACACTCTGGATACAAAAGTTGATACCAGCCCATTTACAGAAGAAAGGGTTCTGAAGAGCTCTTAAACTGAAGGTGGACAAAGCAATGGGGCCTGATGGGATTCATCCCAGAATTCTAAAAAGAACTAAGGGTAGAACTAGTGACACCACTGACTACCCTCTTTAACAAATCATGGGAGGATGGGGTGGTACCTGAGGACTGGAGGAGGGCAGATGTGATTCCCTTTACAAAAGTGGGAGCAAGGCAGAAGCAGGAAACTATAGACCTGTTAGTTTAACCTCAGTGGTAGGGAAAATGATGGAATCACTTCTGAAGGAAAGAATTGTTGAGTATCTAGAGGTCAGAGGGCACAGGACCCAAGGCAGCATGGATTCACAGTGGGAAGGTCATGCCAGACAAATCTGATAGATTTCTTGGACTGGGTGACCAAAGTAGTTGATCAGGGAGGGGCTGTGGACATGGCCTACCTAGACTTTAGGAAGGCATCTGACACAGTCCCACACAAAAGATTAATATACAAATTAGCCAGCCTGGGAGTGGGTCCCAAGATGACAGCCTGGGTAAAGAATTGGCTGGAGAATAGGACACAGAGAGTAATAGTAAATGGAGTCCACTCTGAAAAAAGGGGGGTTAGTAGTGGGGTACTGCAGGGTTCAGTATTAGAACCGGTCCTCTTCAATGTCTTTATAAGCGACATTGCAGAGGGACTGGGAGGGAAAGTATGTCTCTTTGTAGATGACACAAAGATCTGCAACAGAGTTGATGCACAAGGTGGGGTGGAAAGGATGAGAAGGGACTTGGCAAGGTTAGAGGAATGGTCAAATGTATGGCAGCTTAGATTCAATGCTAAGAATTGCAAGGTAATGCACCTGGGAACAAAAACCCAGGGGAAGAGTACACAATGGGGGTGAGATATTAACAACAACAAAAATGGAAATGGACCTGGGGGTAGTCATATCAGATGACCTAAAGGTGGGCAAGCAATGTGAGAGGACAGCAAGGAGGGCTGGGGGAACACTGGGATGCATAGGGAGAGGCATCACCAGTAGAAAATGAGAAGTTGTTATCCCTCTGTACAGACAGCTGGTGAGACCACATCTGGAGTACTGCGTGCAGTTCTGGAGACCCAATCTCCGCAAAGACATAGACAGGATGGAAGCTGTCCAAAGGAGGGCAACTAAAACGGTGCAGGGTCTGCACCGGAAGACATATGAAGAGAGACTTAAGGAGCTTAATATGTATAGCCTCGAGGAAAGGAGGGAGAGGGGGACATGATAGAAACTTTCAAGTACCTCAAGGGAATCAACAAAGTCCAAGAGGGTAGCATCTTTCAAAAAAAGAGGTGTGCAAGAACAAGGGAGCACAATTTGAAGATAGAAGGGCGGCTCAGAGGTAATTTAAGGAAGTATTTTTTCACAAAGAGGGTTGTGGATGTATGGAACGGCCTTCCAGAGGAGGTTGTGGAGTCAAAAACAGTGGTGGAATTCAAGCATGCATGGGACAGTCATAAGGCAATTCTAGGGGTTGGGGGTAGGAAGAAGTAGGCTGCTGGTTAACTAGGATCTGCGGCTTATACATCAGATAGGGAAATGGGCAGACTGGGTGGGCCAAGCGGTCCTTATCTGCCATCAAATTCTATGTTTCTATGTTTCTAAGTCTACTACATGACCCTTGTGCAGTGCCCACATCACCCAGTCGAAAAAGTTCACTAGGTTCATCTGGCAGGATCTGCCAGAGACAAACCATGCTGTCTGCCATATGTAAGATCATTATCCTCCAGAAATTTTACCTGCCTTTCCTTGAGGATAGTCTCCATTAGCTTTCCCACAATTGAGGTTAGGCTGACTGGTCTATAGTTTTCTAGGTTCATCCTTGGGCCCACTGTTATGGAGGGGCACCAAATGCACCACCCTCCAATACCTGGGCACACATCCCATTTCCAGAGAGGAGTTGAACAGGTCCGCCATTGGCCCCACAAGGACTTCTGCCAACTCTCTTAGTATTCTTAGATTAATTCTGTCTGGTGTGCCCTATCAACCCTCAGGGACTTAAAGCCCTCCAACACACTTCCCCCTGTGATTTCCCCATCCATTATCTCCTCCTCCCCCCCACTCTGCCCTTCCCTTTAGGTACAGACCCATCCCTCTCCTTGGTGAATATCAAACAGAAGTACTCAGTGGGTATTTCTACCTACTTTGCCCCCTTTTCTGCCAACCCACTACCATTCCTGATCCTAACAATCTGATCCTTACTCTTTCTCTTCTCCCTTATATACATGAAGAAATCTTTTTCACCTTCTTTGATCTGTTGGGCCGGTCTTAATTCTTGCAATGCCTTGGCTGCCTTTACTGTTTTATTCACTTCCAAGGATTTCCTAATGTGTTCCTCCCTGTAATTTTCCCTGTCGGATATTTTGTGAGTTCTAAATGCAGCTGTCTTTTCCTTCACCTTCTCCCCCCTACACCTTGATATTGGAAAGTTGGGTTCTCTCAAACCTTTTGTAGGGTAGGAGCAGCCCTGTATGGTTCCATCTTTACTAAAATGGTATTTTGCTTTGCCTCAGTCATCAAGATTCAGCAAATCTGGATACCTCCCTGTCTCTTTAAGGGATTACTGTGTTTGAGAACCCCTCCCCCTGCTGCAGCATACGATGAATATTAATTAGCTGATTTAAATAATTTAGGGACACATTTCAGAGGTGGACAGGAAATTTACTTTTGTTTCTGGGAGCAGCTATGGTGGAAACAGAAGTACACAAAGGCAGCTGCAGAGGGAACTTGTTTTCTCGGAGTATTTATTGAAATCCTTCTAGTCCCAAACTCTGAAGAGTGATTCTAAGCAGTGTAGTTCTGAATTGTAAGCAGGTGGTGTTGGAGACTAAAAACGGGACCATGAAGCTGGAGGTAAGGAAGCTGATATAAAAGAGCAAAGCAGAAGTGGGGTATGGCATCTGTTTGATATGTTTTTTTCATGAAAATTTATTTAACTTTTTACGAAAGAAAAGAGTGTTATTGAAAGAGTTCCTATACAAAAAGAAACACATTTTTTAATTCTTTTAGCTTAATGTTGTCTTATTTTTGTTTTTTTTTTGATAATTTTATTTGTCTTCTTTTCAGAAACGTTTTTCCCCACAGTCATTTAAGATTTTTTAGGACTGATGATAGTTTGTTTTGTGTTTTTAAGTACTGAAGATTAAAAATTACATGAAATAAGATTTCTTTTTTAAGTCACCATGTATTTATTACCCACTTCTGATATGGGAGACAATCACAATTTCCTTTGATATGTTGAGTTTTATTTTCTGTAAATGAATGCAAATCAGGCAAAACTATTATTGCCACATATCAACCCATTGCACATGGTGCTTAAACAACTTAATTGTACACATATTAGTATTGCACTGAAACTGCAACTTGTTTCTTAGCATTTACATTTTTAAAATAAAACCTACAGACCTTGGGGCTAGTAGAGTGGACTGACACACCCTAACTAAGTAGGAACAGTTTTAGGGATGAAACAAATATTCACTTCAAGTACCGATTAACTTTTTTTATGATATTCACACAGTCAAATAATGTTAGCAAAAAAGGCAAATATTACATTTCTAGCACAGGAAAAAAATGTTCTGTTACAGCAGCTTACATGTTATGCCCTTGGGGTTGACTAGCTCACACACACAAACTGCCTGCCAAGGGTCCTATTTAGCCATACAGTATTTTTTGGTAAAGAGGTTTGTGTAAATATTATTAATTTGCAAGAGCCTGTTCACAGTTTCCAGCTCCTGTGGTGCTTTAACACTGCCTGTGCAGTCCCACCAACAAGCAGCATTTTAATGACCTTAAGTGGGGAACCTGGGCTGCAGTTGATGACACCACATGGGGAATAGCTGCAGTTGATGACACCACATGGAGAACAGGCCTGCAGTTGATGACCCCACGGGAACAGGCCTTCAAATGAATGAATTGAGCATGATCAGGATGAGAGGGGACTGTGTATACTTAATTCGTTTTTATTTTTTTTTTTTAACCATGAAAGTCAGACTTGGCTGTGTCAGCTCATGGGGGATTTACAAGGTCCTGCTTTATTGACCAGGAGAATACAACATTTTGATGATGATGGGTGGGGAACAGGGCTGCAGTTGATGATAACACATGGGAAACAGTGCTGAAAATGAATTAGTTGAGCAAAATCAGGATGAGAGGGGGCTGTGTTTACTTAATTAGTTTTTTATTGTTATTTTTTACCTCAAAAGACAGACTTAGCTGTGTCAACTCATTTCTATGTATTTGGAGGGTTTACAAGGTCCTGCTTTATATACTGGGGAATGCAGTATAGTATATTTATTTGGAGCTCTATTCAATAGACATAGGGTGCCTCACAAATTATACATGTAAGCCCCCCAATTGGACTTATCTGTTTAGGCCACTGCCCTCTGCTCAACTGCTGGCATCCCTAAGTGATCCCGCTTGGGGTCTGGACCCTGGTGCCCTGCTGGTGCTCCTGTAGCCGTGGCCATCTGTTCCTCAGGTCCTTGGCCCACACAGTGATAGGAACAGAGGTCCAATGTGTGTTTCAGTGCCTCTGTGTGTTTTTATTGTCAGTGCTTGCTCTGTGGGGCAGAAAATTGGACTGAACCAAAAGTAAAAAAAGAAAATTGTGACCCACACCCCACGGTGCATACATGGCTGCCAGAATGGCACATTTTAAAGGAGCCACCACTCCATTTGTGTGTTTAGGCTATGGACAATGTTTAAATATATTCCTGGCTCTAGAGCAGGCAGTGGTGCTGGGGATCTGCTTGATCAAGTTCTGGGCTTAGGAGGGAATGTTTTCAGCCCTCTTAGGGGCATAAGTAGTAAATAAATGGTCTTTCTGTATTGAGACTGCTTATAAACAGTAATAGCAACCCCCATGTGATGACAAAGGCAAGGGGGCTGCTGCAAAAGGGTCAGAGGACATGAGATTTGACTGGAAGCTAGACAGCCAATCAGAGAAGGAGCTGTCACAAGCTATAACAAAATCTGGTCAGATCCACCACTGCTGCATAATGAAGTTAGTGAAGTTGTGTGGAATTGTTAAGGAGGTATGGAGAAACAACACAATGATTTCTAAGTAGTAAGATTTGTTTTAGTTTCTGTTCTAAGGAAGGCATACACGTTATTAGAAAAATACATGAAGGTGTACCTTTTAATGGAAGGAATAGGAAGCAATATAGGTTTATAAAAGAACCCCAGAACAAATGCTACTGAGGTATGTGTTATCCCAGATGATACTGGCTGGACAGCCAAATTTTAAAGAAAACACAATTGCACATACCTCAATAATGCAAAACATCATGAGAAACATTTGCAGATCCCCATGATGGTACAGAAGGTGGCAGTACATGAAAAGTAATGGCTGGCATATGTTCAGCCTTGGGAATATTTACAGGTTTTTTTTCTTTAGAGAAACAGGGTTTTTGTCCATGAGGTGATGTAAGTTATATTTAAGCAGTGTGTTGATGTCAGGAATTCAGGTGTAATGATGGACTGTTAGCAGAGAAAATGTGATAGTAACTTTCAGAGGGGGTCGCTTTTGGTAAGGGTAAGGTAGTTATGCTTGTGATAATGGGAATATTAGGAAAGTATGAGGTCTATGCAGAAGTGGAGTAAAAATATGCACAGTTTCATATGTATGTGCTCAGAGTGCAGGCAAATGTGATATGTAGGTTTGTTTTAGAAACAGGTAAAAATAACGATATATGCAATTGATAGAAAGATAGATAATTACATAGACATATAGATTGAAAGGGAGAAACACACAGACAGACAGACAGACAGGTAGAATAGGAATGGCAGTGAAGTATTGAAGTGATGCCAACCCCATCCCACCATTCAGAGATGGACAGACATTGGGGTGTGCCTTTGGGTCATTGCCCATAACACTCATGCCATGTCACCTCACCCTACCCTGCAGACACAGACAAGTATTGAAGTGTGCCTTATGGTGTTCAAGCTTTACACTCACCCCATTCTATAAGGAACTATGCTGAAATGAGTACAGTACTGTATAAGAAAATGGAGTAAACTTTGGGATTGAAGAGTCAAAGGTACACCTCGATACCTGTCACTAGCTGCAGGGTGAGGATGGGGTGGAATGGCATGAGCATTACTGTTGATAATCCCAAGTTATACCCCTGATGCCTGTCATTCCCCACAGGGCAGGGTGTTATGGTCAGAAACCCTAATGCCTTGGGCATTGTTATGTGACTTCTTAACCTAGCAACAGCATTTAATGCATTGCATTATAAGGACAAGTAAATGTTTTTAATACATTTACAGACAGTTACATAAACTTAATTTTCTTCATAGAACAACTTAAGTTTAGAAACAGTGGTAGTACAAAGCAATTACCCAGACTTGAAAACTATAACTACTTTATATTGTACACTGACACCCCATAAGGTCCTCCTTGAAACCGAGATGCAAATGTTACATGTTTATCAGTTTTCCAACAGGAATATTTTACTATCCTAAATACATTTCTTGCTTCAGTAACTGCTAAGCACATCTATTACATGACCTACCAATTGACATTTTACACCTGCTATGCAATGTACTGCTGCTTACTACACCAACATCATGAACCATAAAACAGATGACTGCCATAACTAGGGAGGCACTATAGCACAGTGGTTTAAGGATCTGAGCTGTAAATCTGAAGATCTGGGTTTGAGTCCCACAGCCCCCACTTGCATACTGGGTGACCCTGAGCAAGCCACTTAACTTCCATGTGCTCCCAGGTTGCCCCTGTAGACAAGCTTTCTGCTTAGTGTGCCACTCCTGGTTAAACAATTGAAAGAAAAAAAAAACATAATACATTATTTTTCTTTCTTTATTTTGCTACTACAAGCTTTGACTAATACAGTGTCCTTAAATGTACTTTGTATAGCTTATGTGTCAGTGACTACACTTAATTTATTTATTGATGTTTAAGATTTTATCAGAATAACATTTATTTCAGTAGTATCTCCTTTCTTGTCAGGTGCCCATGACACTATGTATATATATTTATATATTTTAACTTCAAAGCACTAAAACTATTCAGATGTACAAAACACAAGCCTTTATTCTTTTTACACATTACTGCTAAACTTCAGGTCCCAGAGAGATAAAAATATAGAGCTTCCCCTAGCTATTTTGGTGGGTGCTTCAGTTGTGTGTGTGGGGGGTATAAAAAGCTTTTAAGAAACAGACACTGTAGTATCCAATATGGGATAGTCTTCTTTGGGTGACATATTTTACTCCTTTGTGGGCTTATACCTTAATTGTTATTCTTGTGCTGCAAGTGCTTGCTTTCCTCAAGTGCTGTAATTTCAAGATGCAGTTTCACAAGTGCTGCGTAAGGGTGCAGTTTCAGGCATGCCTTAATTACTTTTTCTTTCCTTCTGAACCTTAAACTCTGATGCCCCAGGCAGCTCTGATAGTCAGTTGTTCCAACATGATAGGTCCACCTCATGCCCATCCCACATGAACCAAAATAAAAAGGCAGGGTGGATCTTTAGGAGTTTCTCAGGTAGAGGTGGGGGTGGATCTTACCCCCAAAAAAATAATGCTACCTCCCACTAGTCAGGTTCCAGTTATTGTATCTCCCATTTAAGAAAGAAAATAGTTCCCTGCAACCATTGACTAACATGAAAGCATATTTATTTGCAGGTGGAAAGCATTTCTTGGAGGTGGGTAAGGTGGAGGAGACTGTTTACAATGTCAGCTAGTTCCACAGACAGAAAACATCACATCAGCCCTTTTACACATGAAAAACGTCTGCAGGCTTCACCTACTGCAGCCATAAAAAGGACTGTTTTGTCTATCACAAGGAGGATCAGCCTGAGTTAAAGTGTAAGATAGACTTCTGTGGGCTGTCCAGCCCATTTTATGCATTTTGGGACCCAACAGCCAGGTCAGCCCCAGTCCTTAACAAATAAGACAGAGTGTCTGAAAGAGTAGTCTGAAAGGGAAAGGCATCAGAAATTTGCTGTGGCCATAGATAGTTGGATGTTGTGCTCTGGTAATCTCAGATGAAGAACAGAATAGCAGGGTACACAGTCTGGGCATAGTGCCATTTTTATAATTTGGCTAAGTAGGCTGCAGCCTAGAGGCACCAGCTTTTAAGAGCACCTGAGAAAACAGAAATGAAAATGAGGAAAAAACAAAATTTGACTGGGCTTGAGCTGACTCATTGCATCTCCCACCCCCCAGAACTCAATGTTAACTGCCCCCCATCTGTCTCACCAGTCGCTCCCCTCCTGGAACTTGACTGTCTATCTCACTCTCTCTCATTTCCCCCAGACAGAACAGAACACAGACTAGTCCAATCAGTGGACAGCATGCATGGCATGCAAGCATTGTTTTGATTTTTAAATCCTCCAGAAGACCACTGCGCATGTGTGCACCCAACTGGGCAGTGGGGCATGTAAAAAGGGTGCGGTGCATGCTGGTGCCACAGCACTAGTCTGCAGCAGAAGTTGGACTCCTAACTAAAGAGTCACAGTGACGCAGATGGACGTTGTTGTCGTTGTCGACTCAACGAGGAGGTGACCTGTGATGGCAGCCACCACTAACACTGTCCCACTGACTAACTTGGAGAGAACCTAAGCTAGTAGGGGCCAAGCCATGTGGTAGAGAGATACAGTGTGTCATCACTCACTCTCTCTCATTCATCTCTCATCCGCCTGCTGCTGAATACAGCATTTGGATCAAGTCTTCAGTGAGTGTTCACTTTTGCTTCACAGACACAGAGTGACCTGCCTATGGCCTGCTGCCTTCCCCTGCCCAGCCTAGTGCCATGCCCCCTGTGCTCATCTTCTTGACCTTAGACCAGATGGATGGTCAGTCATATTGCTCAGTGTGGTGACAGATGGTGAGTCAACCAAGGCAAAAAACTAAGTAAGTTGTCAGTTGTATACAGTGTTGGTTGTGTGAGATAAGAGATTTTGTTCATGATTGTTTGTTGATTGATCATGTCTGTGATCATGCACAGTGGTCATACAGACTGTTTGAGTTCAGACATGAATGATCATGATTCATGATCATTCATGTCTGAACTCTAATGATCAGAATCATGATTATTCATGTCTGAACTCAAAAGGTCTGTGTGACCACTGTCCCAGACACAGATACATTAGTATATTCAGTGTGTCCCAGTGTCCAAGTCCACCACGGTCAAGTGAAACTGTGAAAGTGAGTCCACTCAAAAATAAACATTGCCTGCCAGCCTGCCTAAAGAGGAATTTATACATTATCGTCTTGTCTAAATTTACTGCTGTTATTTTCTGATTTGTTTGGGGTGGTCGGGGGAATTGTAGAAAAATAATATACCAAAAATAAATAAATAATGAAATTTGTTTTCACAGTCACATCACATCAACACAGCCTTCCATCCTGGCCCTTCTGCAAAGTTTGGTGAAAAAGGGTATGGGTAATGTAATGTCCTGGTCTGTCTTGTGACATATGATCAGTGGGGAATTGCTTGGTATTGTGAGGCAGTTCCTATGCTGGCCTGGTTCCTTCCCAGCTATGGTGCTTGGGGGGATCAGTTCACATACCCAGGCCCCTTCTTGACATTCAGTGGGACTGTGGGACATGTTATGGTCCACTGAAGCAGTCCATGTCCTGGGGCAGTTCAAGTCCAGGCCCTCCCTGACAATTGGTGGGAATTGGTATGGACTGGTTCTCTGATGGGTCAACCATGTCCTGGTCCTTACCTGATGTTTCATGGGGGATTCATATGGTCCACAGGGGAGGAATTGTTTTATTGTTCTTCTGTGAATGTGTTGTTGCCATACCCTGAACTGAGCCATGTTTCGTGGGGGGGGGTGGCACCTGATGTTTCCATCCTATGAGCACCATGTAAGTTAATACGGCACTGTCTGGGCAGACTGAATGAATCATACAGTCTCCCCTTGTGCCGACACATTATTATGTTCTGGAGAGAAAGTGAAAGTGACTGGGCTGCAATGTAAAAGAAGAGACAGTAAGTGTGCAGCCTGTGGAAAAAAAAAAACACTTCAACATTGAACCAAGATTGAGCTATTGTGTTTCCCCCTTGGTGGGGTAAGTGATGCATGAGACTGCATTTTGCTGCAGCTTGAGAGACAGTGTGTGCTGAGGTAGAGACTGAGCAAGGGCACAGCACAGCTGTGTATAGAGAAACCAAAGTAAGAGTGCTGGGGCTAGAGACTGAGCTGAAGCCCAGTTGTTAATTGTGTCCAGAGTGTGCAACAGAGAAGTCTAGGGGACTATGCCTGCCCTGTGCCTAGATGGAGAAGATGATGACTGGTGAGGAAGATGGCAAGAGGCCTGCCTGGGGAAAACAGTCTACAAAGGCTTCAGAGGCAAAGTTGGCAAGGCCAGGCAGGTGAAGGCCAGTGTTCTTCATTTTTCCAGTCAACCAGCTCTGCAGCCTTGTGGTGCACCACCACCAAGATATCTACCCATACTGTACAAAATCCAGTCTGCTGAAAGATGCTCTGTGAACTGCTGAACTGTAAGTACCCATGTTCATATCTAGCTGCAGCTTTAGGGAGAACCTAATTAGCTAGCTAGACAGGAACAGTAGGCCATGCCCTGTGCAGGGCTGCACCAACTATAAAACTGCACCCAGGCAGTAAAGTGAAAGTTTGCAACTGTTTAAAAGTATTTGGGACCCCCCAAAAAAACTCCAGTGTCAATATCTGCACCCTAGTGTGGTACCTACCAAAAGGGACTAGGGACACTTAGCAGTTGCCAGTGGGAAGTCAGGTGCACCCACAGGAGGGAGGTGGAAATACTGTTGAAGGTAACATTGTTCAGTCAGTCTTTAATGTCATTGTGCTATTTTTCTCCCTTTCTCCAAAATAAATATTGTTCATTATATGCTGGTATTATGAATCATTGCAATTTGCAAACAGTAGAGAAGTGTCTGGGGGGGCAGCATCTGTATTTTCCTTGGAGGTGGTAACCTGCAGTCTGTCTGCAGGTGTTCCCTGCCATTACTACAGGTGTAGGCGTGGTGATCTACCCAACTTCTAGCCCTTATTTGTATATAATCTTGTTGTATGCATGTTTTTTAATGTAACCCTTTGCATCTGTGAATGCCATGTGGTACATGCCAATGTGAAGAGAATGGGTCGTGTTTCTTTAAATTGGCTGATATGCCTATAACTTGGGTTCTAAGAGAAACTGAGTTTCCCATGGGAAACTAGAAATTGCATTTCCTGGCTTCCTAACAGAGGGGTCCTAAACCATGCTTTCAGGAACAGAATGTTTTGATCACCAGGAAGCTGTTGTAAAATGCTACATTTTATTGGGTAACAGGAAAGAAGCATACTTCCTTGAGAAACCTGTGTGGATTCTTAATATCTTAATGCCAATGGATTACTGTGGGATCCTGACCCTTGTCATTACCATGTTAATTATAGGTCTCAAAATATGATTTTTCATATTATTGGAAATGTTGGAAAACAGCACAACAGTGCCATCTCCTGGCCAAATGGAGTAGTTGTCCTGACATGCTGTAAGTCAGTGATAATGGAATAGACTATTTGGGAAACTGATGACTCTGTAGATTTAATAAAAGTATTTAAGCTGTTCAGCACAGTCACTCAGGGCATTTGGCAATTTGAAATTGAAGACATTCTGTTTGGACTTTCGTCTCCTGAACACAACAGGGCACAGCACCCAGCTGCTAACACAAGGACTGAGATTTTTCAACCAGTGATTTCTCTGGACTTTAACAGGTAGAGACTTTTAACTAGTAGTGTTAGAGCATGTATATTTTTATAATTTATTTATGTACTGTAACCTAAATCAATACATGTTCTCTTTTACTTGTAACTGCATTCATTTAATTATTTTAGTAAAGACTTTTGTTTTTCTAAAGAAATTCTGCCTGTGTGAGATTCCTTATATTGTATGTGTGACTGTATAAAGTTTTATTGAAAAATCTGTGACAACTGTGTATGCTTAGAAGGGTCACCAACTAGCAATCAAATTGAAAAGGGTCAGTAGGGGATCCTGCAGGATTAGGAAGAGCACCAGAGTCTCATATAGGTCAACAGGGACTGTGAACTGGGCTTTTGCATGTCCTGTAGGGCAAAGATCAAATCAGGTGGTCCACTGCTACCCCAAAGAGGGTGAAACACTTGGGCCTTCCTCCTGTGTGTAATAACCATGAAAAGGGTTCATATTTAGACACATGTCTCAAGAGTGGCATTGTGCCCTGATCAAAAGTATAGAGGGATACTCCAGGACCTCATGGTGAGAGTTCTGTTCTAAACCAGTAAACACTCTGGATGGACATGAGGAGGGTATCCCTGTTTACCCCACCTCCCTGCCACGGATTGCACTTGGGGGTGGGCACTGTGAGCTCAGTGATCTGACCCTCATGAGTGGGTTCATGACAGATCTGGTGCACAGCTTTGAGATCAGATAGATTTGGTTGCATTGTGATTTGAGAGATTGCTGGCCACAGGCATAACAGTTGGGCTTGTGTCCAAGTCCAATGTATCAGACTGTGAAACTGAAAACAGTCCACACACAATTGAGGTAGAGATTTAAAATATGTATATGTGTTTATATATTTGGTTACAGTATAAAGTTACCTACCTGTTTTTTTTTTTTTCATCGGGTACAAGCTAGTGTAGCAGTAGTTAGGGAAGAAGATAACTTCCATCTATAGCAAATACACTGCAGAATACCTGAAGCAGTTGTGCCAGGAGAGGGGAGCTCAGGATGAGGGGTGAGTCAAAAAGCACCTTGTGGAGGCTCTTGTGAGAGCCGATGAGCATGCAGCTGCCCAGGACCACAAGTCACAGCTGGTGGCTGAAGGGGACCAGACCTTGGGCATGGGGGGTGTGAAGGGGCATCACAGTGTCCAGTCCCAGGAAGAAGGACAACGAGACCAGAGAGAACCCAGACCCACAGCAGCAGGGGAAGGTCACCACAATGCTGCAGCCAGAAGGGACCAGGCAGCAGCTAGAGTTGAGGAAAATGCAGCTGGAATTTGAGCAGAGGAGGTTCAAAACCCAGCAGCAGAGGGAGTTCGAGCAGAAGAAGTTCAAGATGGAGATGCAGCAAAAAGAAAACTAGCATCGGAGAGTGGCTGAGAGAGAGGAAAGAGAGCGACAGAGAGAATTTGAACTGCAGAAGCTAAAACTCCAATGATCCGTGCCAGAAGAGGTAAGTGGCAGGATGAACCTGGAACTTCACGACCATTGCACAAATTAAATTCTGAATCAATAGATGAATTTCAAGAGGGGGATGATATGGATGCATTTTTGACTTTTTTCGAAAAGGTCTGTATTCAGGCACAAATACCCAGAGAACTCTAGAGCTTCCATCTATCCCCGCTACTTACTAGGAAAGGTCATGAAGTGTTAGGTCAAATGAACAATCAGGACAGTAGTGATTTATAAGAAACCTAAAGATGCATTGCTTGAAAAGTATTAAACTCCTGATGCATACAGAGTTAAGTTCCATAAGCTCTAAAGAGGCCCTGACATGCGCTACGAGGAACTTGCCACAAAGCAACATCAGTTTTTGAAATATTGGTGGGAGAGAGTGGAAGCAAACTCTGTAGAGAAAATTGGGAAGGTTGTACTTTTGGGGCAATTCTTTTGAGCTTGCCCAACAGAGCTGAAAACCTGGTTAGAGGAATGAGATCCCAAAGCAGCACAGCTGGATGCTGAGCTCCTGGACTGTTATTCCAGGAGCAGGTATGCTCTGAAGGGAGTGGGGCAGACGTGGCCGCGCAGAAGGAAAAACGTGCACATTCAGGACAGCTAAAACCCTCACTGCCTGCACAGAAAAGGAGAAGCCCCAGGTTACAAAAAATGATATTTCTCAGATGAAGGAAATGATGACTGTTGGTTTTGCAAACAGTCAGGGCATCTTGCAAGACAATGTCCTAAAAAGGCACAGAGCAGACAAAGTGGTGCTCAAACAGAGTTGGGTGCACTGTGTATCCCAGAAACCATGCCTATGAACATGAGGTAGCACATACACCTAGTTACTGTAAATGGGGTGCACACTCATGGGTTAAGGGACATGGGAGCATCTCTTACTTTAGTAAAAGGGGATTTGGTTGAACCTGAACAACTTATACCTAATCAGTTCATAACAATAAGGGATTCACTGGGGAGGAGAAAGCTCTGCCACTTGATAGTGTTCTCCTGGACTGGGGTGAGACAGGAGTGAGGGTACAAAAGGTGGCAGTTGCAGACAATCTCACCCTGTATGTGATAATAGGAAACAATCTCCAGAAGAGGGTGGTGTGCGGTTACCTGCGGTCAGATGGCCAAGGCCAATTGTAGTTCTCTGGACCCCATAGAAGCCCCTGTGGAAAACAGTGGGAGGCTGGCTCCCCCAGCCTGTGTCTCCAGACATGGAGAACAGTAAAAGGGAGGTAGGACTTCCTCACATAGCAGTTCACAAACCCGCTCCAGAACATTACTCTGAGGAAAGAGGGCTAACCAATGGTCAGATGGTTATAGATGGCAGTGTGACCACGAATGCCCTGATGCTAGAGCTATGGACCCTAGTTTAGAAACTAAAGGGGACATGTCCAAGGCCTTGGGATAATGTAAAGATTTTTCAGCTGCTCAGAGGACTGACCCTAGCTTAGAGAGGCTGAGGGCTTGGATAGAATCTGATGGGACACAGGGAGGTGACATGAGACATAGGGTATTTTGGGAAAATGGACTGTTGTATACTTGGGACATAAGGATAGAGGGAGCAGTAATGGGTAGGCAGCTTGTTGTTCCCCAGGGGTACCATGAGTGGTTGCTTAAGGTCACTCATGATATCCCCATGTCTGGACAACTGGGAATCATGTGCACCACATAGCAATTGGCCTAGAATTTCTGTTGGCTCAACATCAACCAGCAGGTGAAGGAATATTGCAGATCTTGTCACTGGTGCCTACAAATAGGGAAGGCAGGTGGTAAAACCTGAGCTGCCCTAATTCCCTTGCCCATTGTGGAGAAGCCATTCCAGAGGGTAGGAATGGATAATACCAGGACCTTTGAGTACACCCAGCTTCTCTGGAAAGAGGATTATCCTGACCATAGATGATTATGCCATCAGATACCCAGAGGCAGTTGCCCTTTCCTCACTTTTGACAGACAAAGTGGCCGATGCCTTGCTAGGGATTTGCTCCTGTGTCAGGTTTCCACAGGAGGTTATCACTGATCAAGGGGGTCCCTTCATGTCAGTCCTGATAAAGTGTTTGTGGGAGAAGTGTGGGGTAGTGCAGAGATGCATGACACCTTATCACCCACAAGCCAATGGGCTTATGGAAAGGTTTAATGATACCTTAAAATCGATGCTCCAAGTGTTTGCTGAACAGCATAGGAGGGACTTGTTGAAATACCTATCCCACCTGCTGTTTGCACACAGAGAGAGATGCCCCAAGAGTCAACAGGGTTTCCCCCTTCAAACTCTTATATGGATGTAGGGTGCATGGGTCCCTAGACTTGGTCTGAGAAGATTGGGAAGGCAAGCATGCCACCCAGTGAATTCTTATTCTTAGTCAAGGGGGGAGGCACTGATAAGCAGCAGGAAAATCCCAGCCTCTCCCTACAAAACAGGGTATGAAATGAAAAAAAGACCGAGGTAGAAAGGTCAGTGGGGGATGCTGCAACAGAAGGTAAAGCAATCAAAAAATGGAGAGCAATGAGTACCAATGCCCATAGTCTGAGTAACAAGCTTCCTGAATTAGTGGCCTTGATGGAGGAGGAACATCTGGATATAGTGAGCAGTCACAGAAACATGGTACACACAAAACCATGACTGGGATGTAAACATACCAGGATACACTATCTACAGGAGGGACAGGAAGGGTAAAAGAGGAGGAGGAGTAGCTCTTTACATAATGGAAGGAATCAAAGCAACAGAACAAAAGGGTAAACAGGGAGGATAAGAAGCACTGTGGGTAAGATTTGGAAACAGGCAATCGCACCACAATCCGCTACAGGGTTGTTGCACTGAACCCCCTTCTCAGGGGAGGAAATGGACAAGAATGATAGAAAGTATCGTAGAATGGCAGAAAAAGGAGATATTGCTGATGGGTGATCGGAATATGCCAGATGTTAACTGGAGTGCAGTTGCAGCCACTTGAAGAGTGGTGTTATTCAAGATGCCCTACAGGGGGCATGCCTTAGACAACTAGTATTGGAGTCTACTCAAGAGGGAGCAATCTTAGACCTGGTTCTCTCAAATGTAGATGGAGAGAGGATCACAGATGTAGAAGTGGGTAGCCATCGGGGAACTAGCGACCATAGAACAGTATGGTTCACAATAAACACAGCAATAGAGTCAAGCCATACAAAGGCAAAAGTACTGGACTTTAGGAGGGCTGACTTTGCCAAAATGGGTGAGTGCCTAAGGAATGCACTAGCAAATGGGCAGGAAGGAGGGGTAGAAGAACAATAGTGGAATATTAAACACTGCCATCACAGAGGTAACAAGCCTTTGTGTGAAGCAAATAAACAAAATAAAATGATGTAAGAAACCACTATGGTTCTCAAAGGAAGTGGCAGTGAAGGTTCAAGAGAAAAAGAAAGCATTCAGGAAGTACAAGGAATCACAGAAGGAACAGGACAGAGAACTGTATCAGTTAAAGCAAAAGGAAGCTGGAAAGACAGTCAGTACAGCAAAGGCCCAAACTGAAGAAAAGATAGCCAACTCAGTTAAGAAGGGGGATAAAACCTTTTATAGGTACATCAGGGGCGAAGGAAGACCAAGGGAGGATAGTGAGGCTTAATAAAGGGAGGGAGGGTGGGCAGAGTGTGACTGTGAAAGGCAGAGATACTAAAACATTTTGCTCAATATTTACAAATGAAGAGGGGGTACCTAAAACAAACAGTAGAAACACTCTAGATACAGAAGTTGATACCAGCCCATTTACAGAAGAAAGGGTTCTGAAAGAACTCTTAAAACTGAAGGTGGACAAAGCAATGGGGCCTGAAGATATTCATCCCAGAATTCTAAAAGAACTAAGGGTAGAACTAGTGACATCACTGACTACCCTCTTTAACAAATCATGGGAGGATGGAGTGGTACCCGAGGACTGGAGGAGGGCAGATGTGATTCCCCTTCACAAAAGTGGGAGCAAGGCAGAATCAGGAAGCTACAGACCTGTTAGTTTAACCTCAATGATAGGGAAAATGATGGAATCACTTCTGAAGGAAAGAATTGTCGAGTATCTAGAGGCCAGAGGGGCATAGGACCCAAGGCAGCATGGATTCACAGTGGGAAGGTCATGCCAGATGAATCTGATAGATTTCTTTGACTGGGTGACCAAAGTAGTAGATCAGGGAGGGGCTGTGGACTTGGCCTACCTAGACTTTAGCAAGGCATTTGACACAGTCCCACACAAAGATTAATATACAAGTTAGCCAGCCTGGGAGTGGGTCCCAAGATGACAGCCTGGGTAAAGAATTGGCCGGAAATAGGACACAGAGAGTAATAGTAAATGGAGTCCACTCTGAAGAAAGGGAGGTTACTAGTGGGGTAACGGGGGTTCAGTATTAGGACCAGTCCTCTTCAATGTCTTTATAAGCGACATTGCAGAGGACTGGAAGGAAAAGTATGTCTTTGCAGATGACACAAAGATCTGCAACAGAGTTGATGCACAAGTTGGGGTGGAAAGGATGAAAGGGACTTGGCAAGGTTAGAGATGGTCAAACAATAGGGCAGCTTAGATTCAGTGCTAAGAAGTGCAAGGTAATGCACCTGGGAAACAAAAACCCAGGGAAGAGTACACAATGGGGGTGAGATACTAACAACAACAAGAATGGAAAGGGACCTGGAGGTAGTCATATCAGATGACCTAAAGGTGGGCAAGCAATGTGAGAGGGCAGCAAGGAGGGCTGGGGATGCTGGGGTGCATAGGAGACGATCACCAGTAGAAAACAGGAAGTTATTATCCTCTGTACAGACAGCTGGTCAGACCCCATCTGGAGTACTGCATGCAGTTCTGGAGACCCAATCTCTGCAAAAACATAGACAGGATGGAAGCTGTCCAGAGGAGGGCATCTAAAATGGTGCAGGGTCTGCATCGGAAGACATATGGAGAGAGACTTAAGGAGCTTAATATGTATAGCCTTGAGGAAAGGAGGGAGAGGGGGACATGATAGAAACTTTCAAGTACCTCAAGGAAAAACAAAGTCAAGAGGTAGCATCTTTCAAAAAGAGGTGTGCAAGAACAAGGGCACAATTTAAAGATAGAGGCGGCTCAGGGTAATTTAAGGAGTATTTTTCACAGAGAGGTTGTGGATGCATGGAATGGCCCGGAGGAGGTTGTGGAGTCAAAAATAGTGGTGGAATTCAAGCATGCATGGGACAGTCATAAGGCAATTCTACGGGGTGGGGGTAGGAAGAAGTAGGCTGCTGGTTAACTGGGATCTGCAGCTTATCCATTAGGTAGGGAAATGGGCAGACTGGGTGGGCCAAGCGGTCCTTATCTGCCGTTAAATTCTATGTTTCTATGTTTATAGTGGAATATGTCCTAAAGTTTAGGGAAAAGCTGAAGGAGCTTATGGGAGCAGCCCAGAGCAACCTCTCAGCTGCTCAGCAGAAGCAAAAGGACTGGTACAACCACAGGACCAGAGCTCGCTGCTACAGTGTAGGACAGTAAGTCATGGTCCTAATCCCAGTCAGGAAGGATAAGCTGCAGGCCGAGTGAGCAGGATCTTACAAAGTAGTCAGACAAGTGAATGATGTAAACTTCATTGTAGAACTGCCTGACAAGAGACATACCCATAGAATGCACCATGTCCACGTGATGAAGTCATATGCAAATAGGGCTGACATGGTGTTTGCAGTGTATAGCCCTGGGAAGGGGATGGATGAAGAAGATCCCTTGCTGGACTCACTTGAGGAAAGCAAGCGGGAGTCATCTGTGGAGGCAATCAAACTGTCACCCCAGCTAATCCCAGAACAGTCCCAGGAAGTGAGTTTTTTTTTTGATGACTTTTCCTCTTTGTTTACTGCCAAGATGGGACATAATCCCTTAGTGACACATGACGTAGATACAGGAACACAAGCACCCATCTGACAGACAGCCTACCGGGTGTCTGAGGCCATCCTAAAGGACATTAGGAGGGAGGTGGAAGAAATGCTGGTTTTAGGGATAGGCTAGAAATCCCACAGTCCCTGGGCCTCACCCATAGTCCTTGTTCCCAAGCTGGATGGCTCTACTGACTTCTGTGCAGACTATCATGGACTCTGTGCACTCACAAAGTCTGATGCCCACCCAATGCCATGGATGGAAGAACTACTGGACAAGTTGGGAGGGGTGACATCTTGCCATCATTGACCTGACAAAGGGGTATTGGCAGGTGGAGTTAACTGACAAAGATAGGGAGAGATCAGCCTTCATCACTCCAATGGGAATATTCGAGTTCAGGGTAATGACTTTTGGAATGAAGAACGCCCCTTCCACCTTCCAAAGGTTGGTGAACTAGGTGTTACATAGTGCTGAACAGTATGCCTTGGCATACCTGGATGAAATTGCCATCTTCAGTGCCAGTTGGAAGGAACACCTATCCCACCTGAGAGAAGTTTTAGGCAGGATACAGAGGGCAGAGCTCTCTGTCAAGGCTGAAAAGTGCCAGGTGACCATGGTGGAGGTGGCATGCCCAGGGCATGTAGTAGGGTGGGTGCAGCTTCACCCTAATCAAGCCAAGATAGAGGCAATAGAGGGGTGACCCAGGCTGGAAACACAGAAGCAGGTTTGGGGTTACTAGGGACCACTGGGTACTATTGTACGTTTATACAAAATGACAGAACTCTGGCAGCTCCCCTATCTGGCTTGCTAAGGAAAAGAGTGCCAAAAAAGGAAAAATGGGAACCAGCCTGTGAATGAGCTTTTATATGGCTAAAGAAGGCACTGGTCGGTGCCCCTGTGTTGGCCAGTCCAGACTACAGTAAGCCATTTGTAGTCCAGACAGATGCCTCAGATGTGGGGATTGGAACAGTTCTTAGTCAGACCTCTAGACAAAGAAATCTCACCCAATAGTGTACCTTAGTAAAAAGTTGCTTCCACCGGAGCAGGCCTATTTCACAGTTGAGAAGGAGTGCCTTGCGCTGGTATGGGCCCTGAAGAAATTAGAGCCATACCTCTACGGGAGGCACTTTGAGGTACAGACCGATCTTAACTCCGCGGTGTGGCTAACGCAGATGGGTAAAATGAATGGTCATCTTCTGAGATGTAGCATTGCATTACAGGGCTACTATATGATCATTACCCACAGGGCTGAATCAGTGAATGCCAGTGCAGATGGGTTATCTTGCCAGTTAGAACAATGAACAGAATTTGTGAAACTAATACCGTGCTAGGGATGGATTCCCACAAATTCAATCTAGGAGGAAGGAGTGTTGTGATCTACCCAACTTCTAGGCCTTATTTGTATATAATCTTGTTGTATATATGTTTTTTATGTAACCCTGTGTATCTGTAAATGCCACGTGGTACATGTCAATGTGACGGGAATGGATTGTGTTTCTTTAAAATGGCTGATATGCCTGTAACTTGGGTTCTAAGAGAAACATGGAATTCCCATGGGAAACTAGAAATTGCATTTCCTAGCTAGCTAACTGAGGGGTCCTAAACCATGCTCTCGGGAACAGAATGCTTTGATCATCAGTAAGCTGTTGTAAAATGCTACATTTTATTTGGTAACAGGAAAGAAGCATGCTTCCTAGAGAAACATGTGTGAATTCTTAACACCCTAATGCTAATGGGGTTACTGTGGGGTCCTGAGACTTGTCATCACCAGGCTAATTATAGGTCTCAAAATATGATGTTTCATATTATTGGAAATGTTGGAAAACAATGCAACAGTGCCATCCCACGGCCAAATGGAATAGTTGCACTGACATGCTGTAAGTTAGCGATAGTGGAATAGACTGTTTAGGATACTACTGACTCTGCAGATTTCAGAAAGGTATTTAAGCTTTTCAGCACAGTCACTCAAGGCATTTGGCATTTTGAAATTGAAGTCATTCTGTTTTGATTTTCTACTCCTGAGCACAATAGGACACAGCACTCAGTTGCTAACACAAGGACTGAGATTTTTCAACCAGTGATTTCTCTGGACTTTAACAGGTTGAGAATTTTATCTAGTAGTGTTAGAGCATTTATATATTTTCCATTTGTTTGTATGCTGCAACCTAAATTAGTATATGTTCTATTTTACTTGTAACTGGATTCATTTAATTATTTTATTAAAGACTTTTGTTTTTCTAAAGAAATTCTGCCTGTGTGAGATTCCTTATACTGTATGTGTGACTGTAGAAAGTTTTATTGAAAAATCTGTGACAACTGTTTATGCTTAGAAGGGTCATCAAATAGCAACCAAATTGAAAAGAGTCAGTAGGGGATCTGGCAGGATTAGGAAGAGTACCAGAGTCTTATTTGAGTCTGCAGGGATTGTGAACTGGGCTGCTGCATGTCCTATAGGGCAAAGACCAAATCATGTGGTGCACTGGTACCCCAAAGAGGATGTATCACTTGAACCTTTCTCCTGTGTAATAGACATGAAAAGGGTTCATATTTGGCCACAAGACTCGAGACTGGTATTGTGCCCTGATCCAAAGTATAGAGGGATACTCTGGGACCTTGTGGTGAGAGTTTGTTTGTAAACCCAGAGAACACTCTGGACTGACACCAGGAGGGTATTCCTGTTTTCCCCCTCCCTGCCACGGATTGCACTTATTGGTGGTCACTGTGAGCTCAGTGATCGGACTCTCATGAGTGGGATCATGACAGGAGGCACCACACCATTTCTTCACTCCACTCCAGAATCCAAGCCGGCCCCCTTGGAGATGTGTGTAGTGTGGACCTCTAGGGCCCTGGGACAACCAAGGTGTGTCAAAGGGCTGTCATATATACAACACACCCCTTACCAAGAAACAGGCAAGAACTTTGTAAGTATCTGAACTTGTGCAACATACAGGTATATATGCTAACATAAGCAAGCTACATGCAAGTTTTTATGTAAGAACTGTATCAAGGAATATGTAAGGATTGTGATAATTTCCTTGTATGATAACTGGTGGGCAATGTCCGTGGGGGCACGCAGTGGGTTATGGCAGGGTCTGCCCTGGCATAGCCTGCACTCTACTGTGCCTCCCCCCAGAGCACAGCACAATGTCGCTTTGTGCATGCCGCCTAGTACTGACACTCCCCTGGCACACCCCTTGTCTGCCCAGTGTGGTGCTGTCCACATGGCTAAGGGATCGGGTGTATGACCACTGCATGGCCCCTTCATGAATGCCACGTGGGTCCCCCACCATGGCATTGACACATATGATGTCAATGCACCCGGTTTCCGTGGGAGCATTGCCACTGTGCATGGTGCTCTAAGAGTGTGACTTTCTTGTGTTTTTCTCGATTATTAGCAACCTCTCTTTGACTTTAAAGTGGTCTTTGAAATTGGACAGATCCTTATCTCAGCCTCTGGTTAGCACAGGCTTTCTAATAACTGCACCAACATAATTATATTAGCTATTTGTGATAGCTTAAGATTTAACTTTGATATTACTGCAATAAAAAAAAAAAAAATTGTACTGGTGCTTGTGTATTGTGTGGGGTGTCCACAGCCTTCAAACAATGGATGAATAAACTTTATGGAGGGAAAAAGAACTAACTTTGCTGTAATTGCAATTTAAGAAAAAGGCAGTGCTAGTGCTTGCATATTGTGTGGGGCTCCTAGAGCTTCTTGGCTTGGGAACATTATAAATAAACCACTCTTACTAACATTAACATAACCATCTGCACTCAGCAGAAGCCAAACTGTTATGGACCATGAAGCCTATTAGCACTCACACCTGTCAGTGCTTTCCCTGGGATGTAGCACAAGCTACTCCTTAGCATTAACTTACCCATGCCCAGATTGGCCATCGTCCAGTGTGGTCATGTAATGTCTGCATGTTTTTGTGTGCCTCTTCCTTGGCATGGGACCTTCCCAAGCATGCTCTCCACTAGAGTCTCTCTTTGAAGCTTCAGGGGGCCCATCCTCAGGCCATATTGCAATGAGGGTTCTCCCCCTTGAGGAAGAAGGTCCTTGGTTTCCTGAGCCCACAACATACTGGATGGTTTAATGTGCTAATTAAGAGAAAATTATCCAAACCTCTCGGATCCCAAAGGCCCAGTTAGGTAGGGGCAGGAGCAAGAGGAGCTGAAATGTGCTCTGAGTGGCAGCTTGAGTGGGTAGTAAGAGAAGAAGGGATTAAGGATGGAGGGAGACAGTTCCAGATAGGCAAGTTCATAGAAACATCAGTTTGTCCAGCACAGGTGTTGCAGTAGAGAATACAGAAATAATGGGAATATGAAAAATGAAGTGCAAAGGAAGATGGCACAGGAGTTATGAGTAGGTCAAAAAGGTAGGCAGTGATAGAGGCAAACCATTTCTTTCAAAAAGAAAGGAGCACAATGAAAGCAGTACTGAAAATTTAGAGGGGAAGGAGAGGCATAGGTAAATGGAGCAGTGGTGAGTGAGCAGAGGAGAATCCATAGCAAGGTGGCTTAAAGAATAGAAGAGGTGGCCCAGCTTAGCCAGGGTGGACAATGGATGGCACCATAGACTAACAACACTTTGGAATGGGGACGTGAAGTGAGCTGTAAGTGGCAGCTTGAGTGGGTAGTAAGAGAGTGAGAGGCAATGACGGGGAAGGGAGCTAGTTCCAGATGGTAAGCAAGTGCACAGAAAAGGCAGTTTGGCTAGCAGATGTGTTGCAGGGAGGAATGCTGAAAGAAGGGGAGTTGGAGGAGCAGAGTGTATTGTTTTGTCCTAGTATACATTTTTACTCCTTCACAGTAATCCAGAATTATACTCTCATAACATGTTCTCCTCATGTTTGAA
Source organism: Neoceratodus forsteri (assembly GCA_016271365.2). Classification (NCBI taxonomy): domain Eukaryota; kingdom Metazoa; phylum Chordata; order Ceratodontiformes; family Ceratodontidae; genus Neoceratodus; species Neoceratodus forsteri. The sequence goes on from CM057454.1 coordinate 1,225,528,566, forward strand.
GACCTGTGTGAAACAGCAAAATAATTACAGCTTTCTGTTTGCAGATATTTCACTTGTAATCATGGCTGGGGTCTACTGCCACATGTGTTATGTGAATTAACACTAAATATGAGGAACTGAATATGGAGTTTATCCTTATTGTTGTGGAAAGTACTGATGTTATCCGGCCATAACCCAGTTAGCCAATCACACTTATAATTAAAAAAAAAAAGTGTCATTACACTGGCTTTGTGAAGTTCTGGGTCTTGATGGCTGTGGCCCAGCTAGTCTTCTCTGTTTCCAGGGAGAAGTTTATCCAGTTGTGGTCACTGCCTCCCACTGGGTTTCTTGACATCCACATTAGAGATATCCATTCCACATCCCTATTGCTGAGAACTAGGTCAAGGGTGGCCTAGAATCTAGCCCTCTGTTGGATGTGCTGCTTTAGGAACCAATTGTTGAAGTTGGACAGGTACTCTGACTTTGTTCTTCCATTAGTCTTTTAAAGAAACCAATGGTATCCATTCAGGATACTGAAGCCTGGAATCCTGACACTCATGGTACTGGCTTCAGTATCCCAGAACAGGTATGCCCAAATAAATTTTGCTCTGCAAAACTGTATTTCACTGTGCAAACCTATGCGCAAAGAGATTCTGCATGGGCAAAATAGAGTTTTACGGCATGAGTAGTGAGAGGAAGCAGATTCTGGCTGAGCTGTTCCTGTGGCATGGAGGGCTGGATTAGGAGCAGCTCAGCCAGCATGGCTGAGTGGACCTGGGTTCTATTTTGGGTGCGACTACATGTTCCGCTCCCCGTCAGAGTTGTTTTTTTTTTTTTAGTTATGGGGGTGCGGGGGCAGAATCCCTCTGTTGCAGGTAGTACGGGGGAGGAATCCCCCCACATTGAATGTAAGTCCTTGTCAGGATGCTGAAATTCAGTCTCCCAAACTTGGTCTAGTGGAGTTTGGGAACTGAATTTTGGGATTCCATAATGGATCCAAACCAATGTACAGTATGCCTGGGTATTTGATGTTTCCAAGGATCAGCAGTGCCTCTGTTTTGTCTGCTCTGTTAGTTCTCCTGGCTATCTGGTCATCATGCTCTGCTAAGCTGTTTGGAGTCCTACAGCACACTCCCTGGTGCCGGAGGGACTTTACAGCAGCTGGGCCTCTTTTATGTATGCAAATGATACGGTCTTGTATACATCTGGCCCATCATCAACTGATGTTACGACCAGACTACAGCAGGACTTCAATGATGTTCAGCTCTGCTTTCATGCAAACCAGCTTCTCCTCAATGCCAAGAAGACATTCTCCTTGACCTTCGACACAAGGCAGAGACTCTGTAGCCTCCCTGCAACCCCTGGACAAGATTATTCTGGAGGTCTGCACCTCCTTCAGATATCTTGAGGTATGGCTTGAACAGCACCTCGACTTTTCTGTATATGTTGATGCCATCCACAAAAAGCTCCACCCCAAAATGGGTGCCCTCTATCGGAGTCATGGATGCATCCCGCTGCCAGCTCTACAAGTACTATACATAAAATGATTCTCCCTGTATTTGACTATGGAGATGTAGTCTACAGCACTGCTCCCAAATCCATCTTAGCCAGACTGGACCCTCTCTTACACTCTTTCTGCCGCTTTGCATTGGAGATCCCCCTCCCACTCACCACTGTGAGCTCTACCAATCTCTCACTCTTCCCTCACTCCACGACCGATGATTGTCCCACTGTGCCAAGCTCACTGCCAAGTACTGGCCCAGTCCCTGCCTCCCTATCTCTCCTCTGTGATGGCTGTCCCTACCCCTCCTGTGCAATCCCTCAGGAGCACAGATATACAAACCTTGGCTGTCCCTCAGGTGTCTTCCTCAATTTGTCAAGCATCTTTCTGATACCGGATGCCCATACTATGGAACTCCCTCCCTACTGCCATCTGGCATATGCCCCAGGCTATGCATTTCAGCTCCCACATCAACTCACATTTCATGTTGTCATGTGCCTGTGGGTAGTCTGAGACTAAAACACTAAAGTGAACCAGGAGTCTTATTATTAGTGCATTACTCTCCCATGCAGTGGTTCCTGACCCTACTGCATAGTTTGTACTACCAGAATTTTGTTCGCTGCTCCTTACTCTCATCCACTTCTCGTCATCCTACTGGATGCATTGTGTTGTGCTTAATTCTGCTCTGTATATAATGCTCTGTTTAATTTGTGTATTTCTGCTTATTTCATGCATTATTTGACCATGTACTCTTTACATGTATGTTTTGTTCTATTGCCTGATGTGTACATACTGTTCTGTATACCCCCTTCACCCAGGATGCACCTGGAATCGAGCACTAGTGCTCAGTGTGTCTTCCTGGTAAAACTTTTAAATAAATAAATAAATATAAGGAGAATATTTAGTTGGGGGGATATAATTCAGTTGTCTGATGGGGCTGAGAAGGTAGAGTCAAGTAGGTTGTTTGTAAAGCAGGGAAAGAAAACAAGACACGGGTGGAATCATTGGAGTGTTGATGGGGGTCAGAAGGGAAACTAAGAAACATTACTTAACACAGAGAGTGGGATCCAAGCACAAACCAGATGAGTTTCTGAAGAGTAGTAACATCACAGCTGGCCTATTGGTGCAACAGTAGCACTATCGTTTGTGATCCTGGTGAGCCAGATTTTGGGGAGGAGCTCAAATCACCAAATGTTGATCAGGGGAAGAAAGATCAAACATTGCAGAGGACACTTTCTTCTTTGGGAGAGGAAAGGTTGCTGCAACCGTTACAACACTATCACCTTAATGACCATAAGTAACACTGCAGTGACAGTGCAGCTAGGAGGAGGGAAGATTATATAAAGCTCAGTGTGCATGACACTTGGGCTCAAGTGACGGCATCTCAAAGGGGACATGACTCAGCCCCAGAACAAGGAAAAGCCAGGCTCTGTGTGAGATGGATCAGGCGCACTTGGGCTCCACCCTCACCACTGTCTACTGCTCCTCCAGCCCAGGAACTCCAGCCGCTGCACACTGAATTAGATGGAAAGTGAATCTGGCTCAGCCTGTCCCATCACGAGGGTGGGGTGGGGGGGTAGCCTAATGGAGCTGAAAGGAGGAAGCAGGGGGCTGACCCAGATGAAGGGGGCCAGATCAGTTTTGGAGCATAAAAAGTACATTAAAAAAAACATCTGGTAGGATAGCGGGTGGATGGGTTTTGGTCTGATTCCATTCTATTAAATACTGATAGACCTGGGGCTGTTTGGTCTTTGCAAACTGTCAGTCAGAACCTTGCCTGTCCCCTTTGAGTTAAAAAGGTGCAGATTTATCAATGTGTTAAGTAAAACAAGAATAACACACATCTGCCATTGTTTCAGGTGCCAGAAACCTTTGAAGATGTCACAGTTGCTTTTTCTAAGGAGGAGTGGACGATTTTAAGCAAGCAGGAGAAGGAGCTACACAGGGAAGTGATGGTGCAGAATTATGAAACCATGGTTTCAGTAGGTAAGGTTCAGGGAATAGGATTTCAACAACTTCAAGTCTGATGGTGTGTCTGGGTAATATAATAACTGGATGGGATTAGGGGCCTGTTACATTATTCTTGTACCGTATCTGAAAACTGAGACAGCATGTGAAGAATGTTGAGCTTTCCTCTCTCTCTCCATTTGTGTCAGTTTTTGCTGGCAGTAGAGGGAAAGACTTCACATGAAAAGGAAAGTTTTAAAACCACATTTATGATTTTAAAAGGACACTGTTAACTTCTTTAGGCCTCGAAGTGTCTCTAATTTAAAAAAGAGATTGCTAGTGTAGCTGGTAGTTTGATTTTTGATTGCTGTTTACTTCTTAAGAGTGAAAAACAGACTACCTTCCATATTGATGTTACTACACAAAAATTTGTTTGTCTGCATTTCTTGATCAGCTCCCACTGCACCTCTCCGGGAGTTGGGAACACCGCCATCTCTGTCTAGTCACTCACAATGAATTGGCTGGAGAGGAGACTATTGTACCATGAATGGTTGCACTGTTTAGGTGTGTTCCCAGTGTTCAGGAAATATGGAGTAATGGTAGAGGAAGGATTTCAGTGAAAACAATGTTGGGTATAACTACACCATTAGCATGCATTTCAGTTTCAGTAAGAAAGGTGGCCTATAAAACAACATCAATTAATTTTACAGAAGGTAAGCATTCATAAAATGTGGGTCTTTAACTTGAAGTAATATGATACAAAATGTTTGGAGTGGTGTGACAAGTTTTACCTATTTCATGATCTGCTAGTCACAGTATGAGTGTTTCATGACCTAGGTAAAGAAACATAGTGACTGGTTAATGTCAGACATTGGACCTATAATATATATTTTTTGCAAAAAATGTTGTTTGTGCACCAGTTAGGGTTCAAGCTAATGTCACAAAAGCCTCAAGCAATAAAAGGAAAACACATTAGAGTTTTGGGTCTCCAGAGCCTTGGTGAATCAGTGGTGTGGTTTTCTTTTGGGTTGTCCTCCCTAATGCTCCTCCCCCCCTCCAATCCAGCCCATATCCTTCTGTCCAAAGCAAAAGGTACAGTGCCAAGTCAGAGCCTCAAACTGATACTCTTCAAAGTTAGACAAGTCTGTCTCGCCACATGTTGCCAACACAATTTGTTGTCACTTTCTTCATGCAGGGCCCTGCAGGAGATCATGTCTGATTATGTTTTTTTTCAGGGAATGGGGGGGATTAAGAAAATTCAGTCCACCAGCAGGTCAAAAATTCATTGGGCTGTCTGGTGGGCTGTTGAAGAACTGTGCCTTCTAGTCCCTGCACTTCCATGTGGCTGAATATACAAATGCACAGGGCAAAGAGTCCAGCTATCAGTGATTGCACAGGACCCTCTGCCACCCACGGGTGCAGAGGTGAGGGCCCTATACTAAGAAAAGAGGTGTCTTCACTATAAGGTACTCTGGCCTATGCGAGCAACCCTGCAGCTTTCTTTTCCCTGGCTTATGTGGATGTCACATAACATCACCATCCCACCACCATCACCCCACATAGCTGAGTCACTGAGCTCACCACTGAATCCAGCTCACCTGCATAGGATCACAGAACATACCCACAAAGGTGAACACTGGCAGTACACACAAAGTTTCCTAATTTTTTTTTTATTTTGAAAACATATTTTCAAGGTCACGTGTATTGTATTGTATTGTCTGAAACATCATTTTTTTATTTATTATTCAAATTCTGTTAACCAGGTAAGGACACTGGAGCTAGTACATTTTCAGGTCTGACCCAGCAATAAAAACAAGAAACGTATAACCACAGTACACAAACATAATAAATACATAAAATTAGGCAAAACATTTACAAACTTCCAAAGACAGTAAATACAAATTAAAATTATGTTTAAATTGCTTCATTTAAGCAGAGGAGCGAAGTCAGCAGGTAGTGAATTCCAGAATAGGGGAGCAGCAACTGAAAAGGATATAAAAAAACAGCTTTAGAACGATATGGAATAATTTGAAGAAAAACAGCTCTAGAAGAATGTAAATTACAGATAGAGGATCTTATTTTGACCAGATCCATAAATGGATAATTGGTCTTTGGAAAAATTGATTTGAACACTTCGCAACCAAACAAAATGTAATTTTGCAGCATGAAGACAGCCACCTCAAATTGGCATATAAATAACAATGATGTAGACAGTAAGAAGGATCCAAAATAAAACAACAAACATTGTTATAAGAGACAGTCGGTATGTTGATTTCTTTGATTGATAACCTAAAATAAAGAGTCACTACATAATCCAAGGGGAGGAAGCAATGTCCCAGTGGCTATCAATCTATGGCTATCAAAAGTAAAATATTTCCTAAAATTAAAAAGTAGTCCCAACTTTTGATTGACCTTTTTACTGACTTCTTTAATCTATAAAGACAAATTCAAATCTTGATCCAGCAGGACACCCGAGTACTTAAATTCATTAACAAATTCAATTGCCGCCCACCCCCCATCATCGTGAATTATAAAGTAGGTTTACTTTTCAGAAAATGAGGTGCTCCAAATAACAAAGATTTGTTTTGTTTTTTAACATTGAGAATTAAGCAATTTTCTGAAAACAAACTACACACATTTGGAAATTCAGGTTCTAACAATGAGATGATCTGAGGTACAGACTTAATGTGTGAAAAAGTTGTAAGATCATCTGCATATAATAAACAGTTATTTGACTTGAAAATGGAGGGAAGTGTGTTAATAAACAATGAAAAAAAGGGGCCAAATATGAATCCCTGAGGGACACCAAGATTGAAAGACCTAATAGACAAAACCACTGTCCCCAGAGTAACAACCTGAGACCTGTTTGATAGTCTTTCACAACACCAGGCTACAGTGTTCTCAGAAAAAAACAAGATGATCCCATTTTGAACACAGTAAAGAATAATTTATAAGACTGAATGCCTTGGTCAGGTCCATGAAAACTGCCCCTATTAAACAATTTTTGAAGCCCTGGAGGACGGCATTCATCATGAACATAACCAAGGCAGTCTCTGTGCCATGATTTTTAAAAAAACATGTTGTTCTGGGCACATCACACTGTAGGTTTCTAGATATTCAGCCATTTGACCAGAAACAGTTTTTTTTCTAGTAACATCCTTAAGGAATTAAGAATGGATATGAGCCTAAAATCATCAAGGCTGTCATCGATAGATTTGCTTTGGTATTGGAAATGCCCTTGCAAGTTTTCAAGTTGATGGAAACTGTCCAGAAATTAGACATAAATTAAAGATTGAACAAAGAAGGGCTGTGATTTGGAGGGCAATTAATTTAAGAAATCAGTCATCAAGACCTTCACCGCAGTCACTAAATTTATTTGGGATAGTCCCTAATAGCTTAAGTACATCAAATTTTGTTATCCTGTGAAAATAGTAGGTAGGCCTATTACCCAGCTCTGCTTTGGTCTTATTCATGTGACTTGGTAAATTAACTGAACTACATCAATAGCTAGAAAGATCAGATAACTTCAATATTAAACAAATCGGCTACTACAGCAGTATTGGATACTATGTCCTCTGGGGTTCTGATTTTGTCAACAGTTGATTTTTCCTTCAGGGCAATAAAATGATTTGCCAAGTCCCAAAATGTCTTTGGATCAGCCCAGTTGTTGCTCAGTTTTTTTTTTTTATAGTAATCTTTCTTGGCGCAGCTTACTAAATTACTAACTTTATTCCTCAGATCATGATATCTATCAAGCACCACAAATGTGAAAACATGTGTCACACAGGATTTAAAAAAAAAGACACCTGTCACATTTATGAGGTGGTTTGAAAAAATGTATATGAAGAAAGTTTAGAGATGAAATATTGCAAATTAGCAGTTATGAGTGAACAGTGAAATATTGCTACATTCACTCATAACGTGGGCATTTTCTGCATTTGTACACCAAATTTTCAGCATAGACTTTTTTATTACCCCACTTCAAGAACCCATTAGATTAAAAATGTCAAATTCTTGCCAAAATTTCATTCCATGCTACACGTGCAAAACGCGTTTTGACCAGGGTTTGAAAAACAACAGTTGTCATGTTCATGAGGTGATCTGAAAAAAATGGCTGTGCTAAAAATCAGGTGTCCAAATATACTTAATTACCACACTACTTAAGAGCGAGTGTTGAAAAATGTCAATGTATGCTCCTAACTTTGATGTATTTTAATATTTACAGTGCAAATTTTCCTCATAGCCATGTTATGACCCCACCCCATGAAGTTGCTGGTGAAAATTCTGTAATACTGACTCAAACATCACTTTGTGTCATATGTCCAAAAATCCATATTGGCCAGGATTTCAAAAATTACGGCTCCTGTATCTTGTTCATGAGGTGCTCTGGAAAAGAAAATAGGTATGTTGAAAATCTGGGGTCAAAAATATAGAAAATTACCAAAGTGAAAATATTTTTGTGCACACTCATAACATTGTTGTTTTTCAATATTTTTACCCTAAATTTTCAACATAGCATTCTTATGTTACCACCTCATGAACAAAGTGGAAAACATTTTCACCCCCCCCCCCAAAAAAAAACCTTCTGGAACAATTTTTTATAATTTCGTCACCATTGTTCTTGGTGGGTTCCAAAAAGACCATGTTGAAAATTTGGTGCAGGAATGTTCAAGCATGACAAAGCTTTGATTAATGCATTTGGTGATTTGTAGAATCAAGGTGTGTCTTTTGATTGGAAAGTGGATCTGTGTCAGGGAATCTGTTCAGGTGAGTGAGGGTGGGTGGAGGGTGAGTGCTGAGTGGGGGACAGGGGTGGAGGGATGCATGGGGTGGTCAGATCACTGATGGACTGCTTTCTTTTCTGTAGGTCAAAAAAAAAGATCAATAAGGGACAGGTTTTTTTTATTGTAGGGGACAGAAGCCAACACTGGGGATTGGGTATCAAAGTATCAGGAGGCTCTCCGGTGGCACTGGGGGTGGGCATTTTGGTGTCACCACAAATAAGAAGGAGACAGCAATCTGAAAGAGAAGAGAGAAAGAGAAGTAGGCAGGGTTATACACAATTTTATCAATATTCCACATACATTTAATACACTAGCTCTGTTTTTGCATCTTACATCTACATACAGTAGGGCAAATACCACATTTAATTAAAAAGCAGATGATTAATGCAAGGATTTTCAGAATTTAGAAGGTGGCCAAGTATCCAGCAAGAAGGGACCCACCTGAAAATTCCCAGGTATCAGGTGGGCCAGTCTGCTACTAAGCAGTACTGGAGGTGGGCATCCCACTCCACTTCGAAAAGTAGTTGGGTAGATAGCTAGCTTGCTAGCTAGACAGACAGACAGACAGAAATGTGGTGGTGTGTTGGTGTGGCAGATTACCAAAGAATGTTTTTTTTTTTAAGGTAAAAAAATGAAAAGATCAATGAAGGATGGTTTCCTTTATTGTAGGGGGACAGAAACTGACACTGGGGATTGGGCACCCCACTGTCAGAATGATCTATGGTGGCACCAGGGTTGGGTACACTGGTGCTGTCACTTATATTTAATGGTTTTTGGGGAGGGTTCAGATCAGCTAGCGACCATTTTCGTTTTACAGGTTAGGAAAAAAGATCAATAAGAGACTCTTTTCTTTACTGTAGGGTGACAGAAGTCGACACTGGGGATTGGTCACCCCTGTGTCAGGATGATCTGTGGCATGGGAGGTGGGCATACCAGTGCCACCACATGTATCCAGAAGGGGGAGTATTTGACCTGAAGGGGAGAGGTGCACGCAGTACAGGGTGGGCACCCCAGCCTCCTTATAAAAATACAAAAAAAAAAACAAACTAGGAGGGGTAGGTGACTTGGTTCGCTTAACAGTAAATAAAAATTAGATTGATAGATAGACAGACAGACAGACAGACAGACAGATGGTATACAAGCAAACTACTTTAAATTATGTAGTAACAAAAAAAGCTACTCCCAGGTATGTGTGGTGCTTGCCCAAGTAAACTGTAAATATGAATGCACAAAATGTGGCAAACTCCAAACAAAGCAGTCTGCAAAGTTATACTGTCTAGGCAGAATTATTTTAGAAATAGAAATGACCATTGTTTTGCTCCATAAACTGTGCTTTCCATGATTATGATTGGCACTTTAATCTGACACTGCTGCTTAGTTAAGAAAAAAATGACTGTACCAAGCCAGTGTCTGCAGGGGCAGATTCAGGTGAGACAGCGTTTAAGAGTATGGTGCAGCTGTGAAAGTTGCCTACCAGTGCAACTGTCTGGGCTGCTTTGCCTTACTTGCCTAACTTCTAGGTTTTGCAAAAATGTAGCACAAGAGTGGGTCTGTGGTTGCCCTTGGTGAACTGTGGCATGATTTACAATGTTGGAAGTGTTATAATTAGATGTCAGTTGGAGTCACTTTAATGTCGCAGTCTGTGATTGAACACTGCACGGAAGTTGGGTGAAGTCCAGGGGTGGTGTCTGGTTGGGTTTGAGGGTCACATTGCATGTAAGGTAATAAATATATGATACTGCACTTTTTAAACTATGAATATGCTAAATAAAGTCCCAAAAGAGGTTTGTTTGTATATGCAGCATTTATTTTCTATTTGGTTACTACCTGTATGGTGTGGGCTAAGGGTGGGCTTTTATAAAAAATGTATAGGAGTGTTTATGTGGCTATTTTGTTTTGTATTGTTAGGTATAGCAATTAGTGGGTATCAATATTTTTCCATTACAACCATGTCTGCCAAAAATGTTTGTTTTTTCAAAAGTTTCTGGCAGGCATGGATATGTGGGCTACACTACATCCATCTTGGTATAAAAAGTGCCAGCTATGGGGTTGTCCTATAAGGACACAGGCCCTGGCCAATGTGGTCACATGATTCCTTTTACTCATTTTATATATCATAACCTATTTCAGAGTGCTGCCTACCTCTACCCCTTGCAAAGCAGCTCATACATCATGTTAAATGTCCCTAATGTTTTCTCCCGCTTTGGAGAAATGGTTATACGCCACACTGTCCCAATTGTTTGGAACAAAGCTCAAGCTACCCTCAAACTCTTAAACCTAATCACTCTAAATAGCTTCAAAAAACTGGCCTACAGCAAATTGTGTGATTCCTGTACATGTCTTTGACTCCATGGCCAATTCACCATTCTTATTATTCTCCTAACTTCTTAACCACTCACAGACTCCTCATTTTTGAATGGCCTAGCATCCGTAGTCCTCCCAAAGGGATTTACACCCACCCCATACACTCACCTTCCTCCAATTACCCATACCATCTATCTCCTCTTCTCTACCTGCATGCCCTTCTCTCTAGCTTACCTTATCACAAAACTACCTCCCCCACATTGCCTTTCCCTCTCTTGCTTAAATCTCTCCCTTCTCAAACTATGATCCCTTCTTTTTTTCTCACTGACATATTCTTAAACTCTTGTACATGCATCATGTTACCTGTTGTTGAGACGTATTGTAAATAATGCAACTATTCAGATTTTGGTCTATGTCTCACTGACCCTACTTACTGAACACCTTGTACTTGATTGCATTATTTTTTTTATATTATTTTATGGCACAGGGTAAACTGTGATGTGTGCTTTAGTGCATTTTTTGCTTTACAAACATATGAACAAATGGCCAGAAAGTAGGGCTGGAAGAACAATGGAGAAAAATCAAAACTGCCATTATAGAGGCAACAAGCCTCTGTGTGAAACAAGTAAAGAAAACAAAGCGGAGTGAAAAAACACTATGGTTCTCAAAAGAGGTGGCAAGAAAGATTAAGGAGAAAAAGGCTGCATTCAAAAAGTATAAAGAATCACAGAAGAAGCATGACAGGGAACTGTATCAATTAAAGCAGAAAAAAAGTGGGAAAGGCAGTCAGACTAGCAAATGCCCAAACTGAGGAAAAAATAGCCAACTCAGTAAAGAAGGGGGATAAAACTATTTATAGGTACATTAGGGAGCATAGAAAGGTTAAGGGTGGGATAGTGAAAATTAATAAAGGGGAGGGAAGGTGGGTAGAGGGAGACAGTGAAAAGGCAGAGATACTGAATGAATACTTTTGCTCAGTATTCACAAAAGAAGATGAGGAGTTACATAAACCAGACAATAGAAGCACTCTGGGTAGGGGGGTTGACACCAGTCCATTTACAGAAGAAAGAGTCCTGAAAGAACTCCTAAAACTCAATGTGGACAAAGCAATGGGGCCTGATGGAATTCACCCCAGAATCCTAAAAAAACTAAGGGAGGACCTAGTGTCACCACTGACCACACTTTTTAACAAATCATGGGAGGATAGGGTGGTACCTGAGGACAGGAGGAGGGTAGATGTGATTCCCCTTCACAAAAGTGGGAGCAAGGCAGAAGCAGGAAACTTCAGACCTGTAAATTTGACCTCAGTGGTAGGGAAAATGATGGAATCACTTCTGAAAGAAAGAATTGTTGAGTACCTAGAGGCCAGTGGGGCACAGGACCCAAAGTAGCATGGGTTTACAGCAGGAAGGTCATGTCAGATGAATCTAATTGATTTCTTTGACTGGGTGACCAAAGTAATAGACCAGGGAGGGACTGTGGATATGGCCCACTTAGACTTTAGCAAGGCATTTGACACAGTCCCACACAGAAGATTAATAATTAAGTTAGCCATCCTGGGAGTGGGTCCCAGGGTGGTAGCCTGGGTAGCAAACTGGCTGCACAACAGGAAACAGAAGGTAATAGTGAATGGAACACATTCCAAAGAAAGGGGGGTTACTAGTGGAGTACCTCAGGGCTCAGTACTGGGTCCAGTTCTCTTTAACATCTTTATAGGTGACATTGCAGAGGGTCTGGAGGGAAAGGCATGCCTCTTTGCAGATGACACAAAGATCTATAACAGAGTTGATACACAAGGGGGGTAGAAAGGATGAGAAAGGACTTGGCAATGTTGGAAGAATGGTCAGACATATTGCAACTTAGATTCAATACAAAGAAGTGCAAAGTAATGCACCTGGGAAACAAAAACCCAGGAGAAGAGTACACAATAGCAGGGGAGGTACTAACAACAACAAAAATGGAAAGGGACCTAGGGATAGTCATATCAGATGACCTAAAGGTGGGTAAGCAATGTGAGAAGTCAGTAAGGAGAGCCAGGGGGATACTGGGATGCATAGGAAGGGGCATCACAAGTAGAAAAAGGGAAGTGGTTATCCCTCTGTACAGACAGTTGGTGAGACCCCATCTGGAGTACTGCATGCAGTTTTGGAGACCGCATCTATGGAAGGACATAGACAGGATGGAAGCAGTCCAGAGGAGGGCAACTAAAATCATGCAGGGTCTACATCAGAAACCATATGAAGAGAGACTGAGAGAGCTTAATATGTATACCCTTGATGAAAGGAGGGATGGGGGGACATGATAGAAACTTTCAAGTACCTCAAGGGCATCAACAAAGTCGAGGAGGGTAGCATCTTTCAGAAAAAGAGAAGTGTAAGAACAAGGGGGCACAATTTAAAGATGGGGGGGACAGCCCAGGTGTAATGTGAGGACATTTTTTTTAACAGAAAGAGTGGTGGATGCATGGAACCGCCTTCCTGAGGAGGTTGTTGGGTCTAAAACAATGGGGGAATTCAAACATGCATGGGACAGACATAAGGCAATTATAGTGGGGGTTGCAGGAAGTAGGCTGTTGGTTAACCAGAATCTGCAGCTTACCTAGTAGGTAGGGAAATGGGCAGACTGGGTGGGCCAAGTGGTCCATATCTGCCATCAAAGTCTATGTTTCTATGTTTCTAAAAAAAGAAATGTACCAATATCATAAAAAACAAGCAGAAACACTCAAGTTACAGCAGACCTTTAATAGGCAAGATAACTTTTCTATTAATTTGCTCATATGAGAACTGCTCTTCCAGAATCCAAAAGAAAAAAATGGAGGGACCGTATGATCAGCAAAATATTTATCTAACAAGTGTCTGGAAGGTATAGGGCCAGACCCCTGAGGAACTTGGGACCAGTGATAAAATAAACAGGACACTGACAAAAGGGATCAGATCATTGTTAAAGTATTTATTCTGATTACAAATATAAGCCCTGCATTGCCTTACCTCGACACCGGGGAGACAGAGTATTCCCTATCCTCTGGAGCATATGATCAAACTCAGAGTGCAAATGGTATGCAATATCTTATATAGTGTGATAATAACCACGGCAATGGCTAGTCTGTGCATATATCATAATTACAGCTGACATACAAAACAAGCCATATTGGCTAAAAGTTAGGTGGCTCCCAGTAGCTAATAATATATAAAGTATAAAAAATATGCTGGCTAAGGCCTTCTGGTGCTAAACAATAGATTAGTATTACAGGCAGACAGCAGTCCACTCGGTGGTGCTGTTGTATAAGGCAAATTCATAACAACATTGGGATGAGGCAAATTCAAATGCAGTCAGAAGTTATTGTAACATAATCCACCAGCTGGTGGTGCAGACCACACTTGGTCATGCAATGGTATTATTGCAAGCAATAAAATATAAAACAATGCTTAGCTAGAAAAATACAGCAAATCACATTATATTAGTGACAGTAGTCATAACATCATAATTAGCAGCAAACAATAATCAGTATTTGGTCTCTGTCACCACTCTTATTTGGTAAGTACTGTGCCCTAATACATTAGTAATAATCAGTATATCAGTATCTTCATGGTTAGCAGTAACAGAATAGCATTGTTCAAGATGCACTATGGGTAGCCAATATGGAGTGGGGGCCTAGCCTTACAGACTCCCCCATTGCCTTCCCACTAAGGCAACAAAATCAGTAAGTGCATGTGGGGCTACAAGCCTGATGTGTGGGCCTTGTATAGAAAGTCGAGTTGGGCACAGTATTGTTTTAGTGTGTGTCTTAGACAACAGAGAGATATCAAAAAGGCAAATATTAAAAATACTTGAATAACTACAAAACCCTTGAAAACAAACTCTAACAAGGTATAACCAAGGTGACACTTAAGGACCTCTTCCATGATGGAGACTTAAGGGATTCTCCAGCTTTGCAGCTGTTGTTACTGATGTGGATGAGGTGTGTATCCTTTCTGTCTAATAGTGACTTGAGTCTCAATGACAAGGGATCAGTCTTAACATTGAACATGGGTAGGTATTGTGAGAGAGCATTTAAATAGTCAGGGGCACTAGAAATGTAATCTGCTTTCAGGACTGGGACTGGGATGATAACCATATGGCCAGTAACAGTGGTTTCATGTGGAATAAAACAGAAATTAGGTTCAGGAATATGACAAGTCAGAGACCCATATGTAAATTGTTTATGGTTAGTGACGACACAGTACTGGCTGTCAATATTCTAAGATACCTTTACTTGCTGAATTCACCATTTGGTGAGCTTGAAGGGACAGGTGAAGGATGAGTTCATCAGGCAGCTGGTATAGTGAGGGACATCTTCCTTATAGTTGTCCTAGAGTTAAGTTGGTGTCCCCTTTGGCAGAAGGGGTGATGAGGTTGAAGTGGAGTTACCTGTGCTAGGGTTAAAAGTTTTGTTAGATTGCAATTTCATATCAAAAGAAAAAGACCAATCAATTGTGTCAGTGGCATAGCCATAGACAGGTTTGATAACATCAAACACATCACAGTGACAGAGGTAGTGATAACCCTTTCTGGCACAGCGGTCCATTGATGGTGCTACCCAGACATCAAGAATATTATGGAATACAGAAGAAGCCAGAAGGTGAAGGAAGGAAACATATTCAATTCAGTGCTTCAGAGTAACTGGTAACTGGTATTTTTCTTTTAAACTTAGATTGCAGGCTTGTAGTGACACTATACTTTCTTTCTGTGTTGTCTTTACTTATAATTGTTTTTGGGCTGTTGAAAATTTAAAAAAATAGTGGTGGTGTAATTCTGTGCTGTCTTTAATTGCTGCAAATTTTCGCCCCCTCCCTTCCCCAACTCTTAATTATATGCCCTGATAAATCTGATTGACAGGAGCTAAACACAGGGTATAGTAAGAGGTGTGAAGTAGGAGGGGCATAAGGGGAAGAAGACCACCCTCAGCACAAGTGTTTTGACTCATTTATTTATTTATTGGTTTCTTTTTCCTTAAAAAATATATATCTGAGGATCAGTTACAGGATTTTAATACTGTAAATAAATAAAAGAGAACTAAGAGAGCTTCAGTAGCAGATAAGTAGTGGAATTGCAGTATAATGTGGGAGTGGTGCAATGTAGTGGCTGTGGGGCAGCCATATTCAGGCAGACCTTCTGGACACTGAGGTGCTGCCCTATCTGCATGCATCTCTTGGGACTGAGGGATGAGGTAGCCAGACTCAGAGCGGAAGTAAACTGGGTCAGAGTACCATCACCCTGTCCAGGAACCACCCAGTCCAATGCAGCTGCCTCAAAGGATGCCGAGAACGAGGAGCACTTGGATGACAGTGGGCTCAGGGAGGGTTAGAGCAGTCAGGCAGAGGCACATCCCAGATCCTATTCCTCTCAAGAACTCATATGCCACACTGGCAAATGAGGACAACCAAATAGAGGTACCCAGGGAAGTGGAAGGAAAGGATGTGGAGGTTAGGCAAGGAGGTGACCTCAGTGGGGAAAGCAGTGGACCCCAGAGGAGGAGGAAGCGAATCCTGGTGGGGGACTCCATCATAAGAGGGATCCAGCTAGGAACACAGGAGGGGGAGGACAGGGAGGTGAGGTGCCTACCAGGTGCCACGGCATGGAGGGATGGAAGGAAGATACTGGGGATCACTGGGAAGGCAAGACAGGAGGGTGAGCTGGATGTCATTATCCACCTAGGTACTAATGACTTGGCAAATGGGAGCAAAGGAAGTTCAGGAAGAGTTTAGGAAATTGGGAAGGGGTCTCAAGCAAGTAGCTACTTCTGTCACTTTCTCAGAAGTACTACCTGTGAGAGGCAAGGGAGAGCATAGGAGTGCATGCACCAGGAACTTTAACTCATGGTTGAAGAACTGGTGCTGTGAGGAAGGGTTTGGATTCATTGGTGACTGGGGACCCACCTGGAGGGATGGAGGTTTGTTCAAGCCTGGTGGCCTGCATCCATCCTGGAGGGAATCCAAGCACTCAATGATAAGTTTAAATGCTACATTGACAAGCATTTAAACTAGCAAAGGGGGGGTGGCAGGCCAGCAAGGATGGTACCTACTTGCTCACCCCCACAGCTAGTAATGGAACCAGTGAACCAGAGGAGTGGCTATCTCTGCAAAGCAGCGTGCAAAAGTTGGAGATTAGTGTCCAAAAGGTGGATAAGCAGAAAGGGGCAAAATTCAGCAGAAGGGCAGACAGCAAGGAGAACCAGGATAAATGACAACCAAGGAAGGGGCTGGAGTAGAACAGTGAAGCAGTCTAGGGAGGTCAAATCATGGAAAGCCATGTGTGCAAATGCCAGGAGCCTTAGCAACAAGATGGAAGATCTGAGGCTGTCATGGTACAGTCAGACCTGGACATTGTGGCCATCACTGAAACCTGGTGTAATGATAACCATGACTGGGAGATGGCCATACCTGGCTACAACATATTCAGAAGAGACAGAGAGCAGGCAGGAAGGGAGGAGGAGTGGCACTGTATGTGAAAAATGACATAAGGGCCACACAGATCCAGGAGGAACAAAATGGGGGAGAGATACTGTGGGTTAAGCTGGAAAGGAAAATGGGGCCAGCCATTCGCACAGGTGTGGTCTATAGACCACCAGCCCAGGAGGAAGAAACAGATAGGGAGCTGATGCTAGCCATCCAAAGGATGGCTGACAAGGGTGAGGTAGTACTGGTTGGAGACTTCAATATACCAGATGTGGACTGGAGCATCCCAGCAGCAGCATCAACTAGGAGCAGATTTATCCTGGACTCCCTTCAGGGTGCCTTCCTCAAGCAACTGGTCATGGAACCAACTCGGCAGAAGGCAATACTGGACCTTGTGCTCACAAACAGGGACAGTGGATGGGGGTAACAGTGGGGAGCACCTGGGTAACAGTGACCACCAGTCATTGTGGTTTGAAATCACAGAAAGAGCAGAACCAAACCACACAAAAACACGTATCCTGGATTTTAGGGGGGCAGACTTTGGGAAAATGGGGAGATGCTTGAAAGAGGCATTAAGGGGAATGGGACAGGAATCAGGGATTGAGGAACAGTGGGCAGTATTTAAAATGGGGATTATAAGAACAACAGAATTATGCATTAAGCAGGTTAGCAAGAGGAAAAGAAAGAGGAGACCATTATGGTTTTCCAAAGAGGTAGCAAAGAAAGTGAAAGCCAAAAGACTGCATTCAGGCAATACAAAAGACACAGGCAGAAGGGATAGGGAGAAGTACCAGGAGAAACAAGGGAGGCAGGGAAGTCAGTAAGGAAGCCAAAGCTCAGACAGAAGAACACATTGCAAAATCAGTGGTTAAAGGGGACAAAACCTTTTACAGGTACATAAGTGAAAAAAGAAGGACAAGGGAGGATAGTTAGACTGAAGGGGAGGATGGGAGCAGCGTGGAGGATGACAACAGTAAAGCTGACATATTGAACAGGTATTTCTGCTCAGTCTTTACTAAGGAAGAGGGGGTAATGGGTCTGAAGGGAGTACAAGGGTGAGAATGGTGCAGAAATGGACACAAGTCCCTTTACACGAGAAAGGGTCCTGAAGGAACTGGAAGTAATAAGAGTTGACAAAGCAATGGGGCCAGATGGGGTGCAACCCCAGGGTCCTTAAAGAACTAAGAGAGGTGGTGGCTGAACCTCTGGCTATCCTGTTTAGCCAATCACTGGAAACAGGGGAAGCACCCAAAGACTGGAGGACAGCAGATGTAGTCCCCTTATACAAAAGTGGGAACAAAGAGGAAGCGGGGAACTACAGACCAGTCAGCCTCACCTCAGTAGTGGATAAGATCATGGAAGCACTACTGAAGGAGAGATTGGTGGAGCATCTGGTTTTCAATGGACTACAGGACCCAAGGCAGCATGGTTTCACCAGGGGGAGGTCATGTCAGACCAACCTCATTGAATTTTTGACTGGGTGACTGGGAGGTGGATCAGGGAGGGCAGTGGACATGGCCTATCTGGACTTCAGCAAGGCCTTTGACACTGTGCCACATAGAAGACTATTACACAAACTGGGGAATATGGGTGTGGGCAGGACAGTAGTGTGGTGGGTGGGTAACTGGCTGGGTGGCAGGACACAGAGGGTGGTGGTAAATGGCTGTCACTCCACAGAGGGAAGAGTGACCAGTGGGGTACCACAGGGATCAGTGCTGGGACGGTCCTATTCAACATCTTCATCAGTGACATTGCACGTATATAGAAGGCAGAATTTCACTGTTCGCTGATGACACAAAGCTCTGTAACAGAGTAGACACACCAGAGGGTGTAGACAGAATGAGAAGGGACCTGCAGAAACTTGAAGAATGGTCAAGGGTTTGGCAGTTGAAATTCAATGCAAAAGTGCAAGATAATGCATATGGGGCACAAAAACCCTGGCACAATATATCAGTTGGGGGTGAGGATATAGCATGCACCAAGCAGGAAAGGGATCTTGGGGTTGTCATCTCTGATGACCTCAAGGTAGGAAACAGTGTGACAAGGCATCAGGTAAAGCAAATAGGATGCTGGGATGTATAGGCAGGGCATCACCAGCAGGAAAAGGGAGGTCATAATTCCGCTATACAAGACACTAGTGAGGCCCCACCTGGAGTACAGTGTACAGTTCTGGAGACCATACCACGTAAGGACATAGACAGGGTAGAGAAGGTTCAGAGGAGGGCAACAAAGATGGTGCATGGGTTGCATCACAAATCCTATGAAGACAGGTTGAAGGAACTGAACATGTACTCCCTGGAGGAGAGAGGAGGGAGAGAGGGATATGATAGAGACATAAAGTATCTCACAGGGAGGAACAGGGTGCAGGAAAACACTATTTTTAAGCAAAAAGATGTTTCAGGACTAGAGGCAGCAGGATGAAGTTGGAGGGAGGACGATTCAGAGGAAACATGAGAAAGAATTTCTTCACTGAACGGGTGGTGGACAAGTGGAACACCCTGCCAGAAGAAGTGGTGGGGGCTGAAACAATCACGGGATTTAAGAATGCATGGGATAGACATAAAGGAATTCTAGAGGTCAGGGGTAAGGGGAAATAGACTTCTAGGAAAACAAACTGAACTTACAAGCTCAAATGGGCAGACTAGGTGGGCCATAGGCCCTTATCTGCCGACACTGTCTATGTATCTATGTACCAGCAGTGGAGGTAGGTCGATCCGTTCCCTGAAGATGTCTTCTTGAAGATGTCCCACTGAATGAATGTTGGCAAGTTTGTCGAAAATGGCAGTTTTAGAATCAAAATGTGGAAGAGAAACAGTAAAGGTGACATACATGGTATCTTGAATAGAACATTGTTTAGTTTCATAACATGGACCCTGGTTGGGGGTGTCTAGTAACATACCTTAGATTTCTGGCAGTAGATAATGGAAACTGTACAGTTCTTTCCATACATTTAGTGATGCATGATAAAGATCTACAGTGTGGGCCATACCATTTGGCCATACGGGTATCATAGATCAAATCTGGGATGCATAGAAACATAGAATTTGATGGCAGATAAGGACCGCTTGGCCCACCTAGTCTGCCCATTTTCCTACCTAACAGATAAGCTGCAGATCCTAGTTAACCAACAGCATACTTCCTCCTACCCACCACTATGACTGCCTTATGCCTCTCCCATGCATTCTTGAAGTCCCCACTGTTCTTGACTCCACGACCTCCTCAGGGAGGCTGTTCCATGCATCCACCACCCTCTCAGTGAAAAAATACTTCCTCACATTACCTCTGAGCCATCCCCCCTCAATCTTCAAATTGTGCCCCCTTGTTCTTGCACATCTCTTTTTCTGGAAGATGCTACCCTCTTGGACTTTGTTAATTCCCTTGAGGTACTTGAAAGTTTCTATCATGTCCCCTCTCTCCCTTCTTTCCTCAAGGGCATACATATCAAGCTCCTTTAGTCTTTCTTCGTATGTCTTCTGGTGCAGACCCTGCACCATTTTGGTTGCCCTCCTCTGGACAGCCTCTACTCTGTCTATGTCTTTGCGGAGATGGGGTCTCCAGAACTGCACAAAGTACTCCAGATGGGGTCTCACCAACTGTCTGTACAGAGGGATAACTTCCTGTTTTCTACTATTGATGCCTCTTCCTATGCATCCCAGTATCCCTCCAGCCTTCCTTACTGCCTTCTCACATTGCTTGCCCACCTTTAGGTCATCTGATATAATTACCCCCAGGTCCCTTTCTATTTTTACTGTTGTCAGTATCTCACCCCCCATTGTGTACTCTTCCCCTGGGTTTTTGTCTCCCATGTGCAGTACCTTGCACTTCTTTGCATTGAATCTGAGCTGCCATACATTTGACCATTCCTCCAACCTTGCCAAGTCCCTTCTCATTCTTTCCACTCCATCTTGTGTATCAACCCTGTTGCAGATCTTTGTGTCATCTGCAAAAAGACATACTTTTCCTTCCAGTTCCTCTGCAATGTCACCCAGCGCCCTGATTCGAGATCCTGAAAGAGATTCATAATAGTAGTGATTATAAAAGAGCCATAAGCTGAGCAAAGTAATTCAATCAATCAATCAAAATCTTTATTTATCCAGGCAGGCACCATTGAGCAAGGCTCATTTGCAAGGTGTACCTGGTCATGAATACATCAAAGTACAGTACAGAAGCAGGTATACAAAAAGCAATAATATACAAGGAAGAAAAAGTATATATAGTGTATACAGTACAGTACAAGGTTGAAATAAATAATAAAAAAGCATTATTTTACAATTGAAGAAGTCAGCAGATGTACAATCAGCCATAGGCATACAGGGTTATAAGCAGAGATCTTTTGAGTGAGGCAGCCGGCAACTACACATATAGGGGAAAGAGGCCGTGTATGGGGTGGCAGGTTAGAGAGATAAAGAAGAGGAGGGATATTTTACCAATGACTCGGGGAAACATTGGGCTACAACCACATAAAGTGATGATGGCTGTCGTGTACTTGTTTATTATGATAATGACGGAGGGGTAGATAATTGGGACACTACTATGGATGGGGTGGGACTTTAGACAGGCTGGAGCAGACAGGGAAGGGTGGGTGCAGCAGGAAGAGTTAATAGGGAAAGAGTGAGAGCCAGGGGTAGAAACATGGCGAGTGTCAGGATGGAAAGGGGGAGTTGCGGAATTAGTGGACTAGCAATGAGGAAAACATTTGCAAGGTGCTTTCATGTAGCGATTGTAGAGCGTCTTGAAGATATTCAAGCTAACAGGGCAGCTCAGCTTCAAGTTCCTTTGTAAACCATTTCACAATGTGGGTAAAGAGAAGCTTAGAGTAGCTTTGTCGAAACTAGTTTTGACCCTTGGAACTTGGAGGGCAATTAAGGAATAGCTCCTTAGAGCGTAGCCTAACACACTCCAGGGAATACAATCTGAGACATATGAGGGGAGTTTGTTGGTCACTGCTCTGAAGGCCCATAGGGCGGTGTTTCTATTCCTTCTATAGTGAAGGGAAGTCCAGTCTAATGATGAGTACAGGGAACAGTGGTGTGTGGAAAGTGGAAGGCCAGTAATGAACCTGATAGCTCTGTGGTAGAGGGTGTCCAACTTAGCCAGTGCAGAGGCAGTGCAGTGGCTGTAGAGCAGGTCTGCGTAATCTATTAAAGATAGTAAGGTAGCAGAACCAGTTGAATCTTGGCCTCCTTTGTGAGCAGGTGGTTAATTCTGTAGAATAGTCCTAATCTCTGCCTTAGTTTCTTCTGTAGTTCTTCAAGATGGTCAGCGAAAGAAAGTTTATGATCGAGCCAAACTCCTAGATATTTGAATTTAGCTACATACTCTAGTGTTTCTCCAAGAACAATGGTAATTTATGGGATAGCCCCCCCCCCCAGCAGGAATTGCTGCATGGAAGGAGGGTGAGAAGAGCATGCCTTTTGTCTGTTTTGCATTGAGCAAAAGCTTTTTGTTTATGAGCTGGTATTGTAGAAGGTTAAATTCAGCTTGGAGGTCTTCACAGGCTGCTTCCGGCATGGGACAACTCTAGCACAGTACAGTGTCATCTGCAAATAAGTGAATGTTGGCTTTTTTGATGGGGTCATTGATGATGTTAATGTAGACTGCAAAAAGGAGGGGACCAAGGATAGAGCCCTGGGGCACATCCCTCAGCATAGGTTTTAATGGAGAAAGATCACCTTCAGCTTTAACCTGCTGTTTCCATTCTCCGAGGTAGTCTGCAAGCCAGCACATAGATTTATGGTCCAGGCCTAAGGTGCTTAGGGAGGAAAGAAGCAGGCTGTGATCGACTGTGTCGAATGCCTTACTAAGATCCAAGAAAATGGCACAGACATGTTTCTTGTTGTCAAGGTCTAGGAGCCAATCATTGGTCACTTTAGCTAGGGCTGTTATGGTGCTGTGCTTTACTCTGAATCCAGACTGAACCAGGTTTAATAGGCTTCTGGATTCTAAGTACACCCCTAGCTGGCAACACACTATTTTTTCTAGAAATTTAGACAGGATGGGGAGGAGGGAGATTGGTCTGTAATTATTTAGATCGCAGGGGTCACCTGCTTTTAATAGAGGGATGACATAGGCTATTTTCCATTGAGGGGGGAGGCTATCCTGGGAGAGTGACATGTTGAATAGGTGAATGTTGAATAATTCTCTCGCTATAAAATGCTGCTGTGCTTCTTTATTGTTCTAGAAATCAATTCATTGATTTTATTCTCAGTATCATTAAAATGTGTAGCTATGTCATGCATGTTATAAATTGTAAAGTGCTCCTCGAGGGTAAGGCCATCTACACCTTGTAAAATAGAGGCAATAACATCATGTCCTACACCAGTTTGGAATGTTAAAGTTTGACTATGTATGGCAGCCAAGTCTGCTCAATTCCAGATGGACATACCAGTTCTTACTAGACCAGTAACAGTACCTGAGACTCCTGCTATGTCAGCAAAGCAATGCTTGCTGTGGGGTTTCCCTTTAGCTTTCTTGGGTTTGGGGTGGGCTCTAAACACACCTCGATGTGGGGTAGTATTGGGCCCTGCTACAGGGCGAGTTTGATATGCTGCCAAGAGGTCAAGCAGCATGACACTATGGAAGTTAAAAGTATTGGTGGTGGAGCACCAACCAAATTCTGACATATTCCAGTTGGTAAGATTTAAAACAACTGGAACATGCATAAACTGCAGGTTGGTGACAAGAATACCTGGTAGAGAAGTGGCAACAAGTCAGCTTGCCAGTCCTTGTTCCAAAATGGAGCACTCATTGTGTTGGGTATGGGTTTGTCATATGGACAGGGTACTATCTGGAGAAATTCAGGTGTTGGGCCAACCTTGTGTAAGCCCCTTCTCTTCAGAGGGGCTTATCTCCCACTAAGGAACCCATTCTACCTCCTACCCCCCCCCGAGCTTAGGAATTTATTAGTGCACTGGGGTTTAATCCCTGCTGGATACCTAAACTTGGCAGTGGAAGGCAGGTTAGGAAGGGTATATAAGGAGAGGGAGCAGGAAGTTCTGGGTCTCTTTTCCAGCCTGGGCAGTAGGCCCAGGCTGGAGGAAGTGGCTGGAAGAGCAGGAGAGATAGGTAAGGAGAGAGAGCTCGATGGTACAGGAGGGGCTTGTGGGGACCCCCCAAAGTCAGTAGATAGGGATAGTATCTACAGCAATGTGGCATCAAGAAGCAGGGAAGGGAGCTCCATAGGCAGAATGGCCAGCCAGTGTATCTGCATCATCGGGATGAGGGAGGCCTAGTTCTTAGGAGAAAGGCAAGGAAGGCAGGAGCCCCTTGTGTATCCCATGTAGGAGTTGCTTTTGACTGTCAGGGCTGTGGGATGGTGGCAGAGTTCCCACAGAGGAGGGTCTGGTAGCAGAGGTTTCCTCCTGTATCCAGAGTGGCAGGGCAGCACAGGTGTGTAGGGAGTCCAGAGTGTCCTTCACCAATTCAGAGGGGCCTGTGTGGAGGGGCAGGCCCTGGGGTGCTGGCATTTTAGGGTCAGGCAGGTCACAGGTCTTAGGATAGACATTGGATGGCAGCTCCTGGCTGAAGCTTTATTCATGCCCAGGATGTGTTTGGCAGGGACATGGACTGGAGACTGGGGCCATTCCTAAATGGTCATCTGGGGGCACTGTAGTGATAATTGATGCCATGGGACTTAGGAGGAATGTGGGCTGCTCAGAGAGTCTGAGTGGTGGCAGTACTTAGGGCCTTCTTGTGGCAGAGCAGCCTGAGAGGTGCAGCTTGGGCTTTGGAGCTGGGCCAGGTTTAAGGGATCCAGCACCAATGGGAGCAAGAGAAGGGACATGGCCGTAGTAATGGAACCAGTGTGGGAGATGCTTGGTACACTGGTCAGGTCAGGCTTAAAATGGAAGGAGAAGATAAGAGTTCCCAGGACTGGGTCGGAAAGAAAAAATCCTGGTACCCCTCAATATTTGGGCCAAGGTCCAGGTGCCAGGTGGGGGGAGCAGCATGCTTCTCTACACCAGAGATAAAGCAGCCAACCAGAGCTAGAGAGGGAAATGAGAGAAGGGTAACCCAGAAAAGATAAAAAAAAAGAGCTTGGACTTACAGCACCTGTGAGCCAGGAGCCTGGTGATTCTCCATGTGACGGATCTGCTTGGGTAAACAATCCAAGCTTTCAGAAATGTAAATATCCTGCTTGTACTGCTAATATGCCATTTTGTCTCCTCAAGAGTTCCAGAATGGGTGAAATGTAAAAAGTTTAGATGGCCCAATGGAGCTGCTTTATTTACTTGGAGAAGGATGGGACCCTTGTACCCCTGAAATCATTTGGAATGTAGGTGACAAAATAAAGAGCTGTTTGGGAAGAAAGTTGGTAGTGATTTTTCTTTATTTAAGTTAAAAAGGGGATGAATGCAATACAAAGTCCCTTGCATTTTTTTTGTGTCATAAGTTGTAATTCCAGAAGGTGACCATCAGGCTGCACCAGGATTGTGGGGCTCGAGAGCTCAAGGAGAGCAGAAGGCTGCAGGTTGCTTTGAGGTCCTGTGTCCAGTGGCCAGATTTTGGGTCTGATCCAGCTCACAGAGGTAGAGATAGAGAGTGCACAATGTGACGAAGCCATCGATAGGCAGGGCAAATGCTTTCCTATCTTTATTTTGGTTGCACTAGCTCGGAGTTGTTTCGCATTGTGGTAATCCTTCCTATTTTTCCTGGTACATCTATGATAAAAGTTATGCCCTTAGACAGAGGGAAAAGGGGGAGGTTACACTTGGAATGTGCCTTTAGTTGGGCAGGCTACTGAAATTTGTTTATCCTGACCGTCAGTTTGCCATTCAATTTGGAGAGAGGATTGTTCAGGAAAGATGACCATGGCATTGAGGAAGGCATCCTTGCCTTCCTGGACTGTAATTAGTCTAGATGGAACAGTAACTTTGACCCCTTGTTTAAGAATTGGGTGTTTTGATACATGGCCAGGGGAAAGTAACATGCATCTGAAAGATGCAGACCATGGAGAAGTCTCTTCAAATTAGGATTCATTTTTTCGGGCTTAGTGAATATGCTCTTTGGTATAGTAGCAGTTAGGATTCCAGGGATAAGGAAAAGAAGTAAGATAGCCAACTTGTGGGTAATCTGTAAGGAAGAAAGAAAATTAATCAGTATTCACTGCTTCCTACCAAATGGGTATGGAATGAGGGTGCTACTCTCCTTTAAACAGCTTGAGCTGGTTGGCATGAAGCCATCTGTCCTTCTGCTTGTTTTCAGAGTTGATTCTTATCTTCTAGACTGCTGGACTGAGCTTGCTGATGACTGGGTAAGGTCCCTCCTATTCACTGGCAAAGGGATGTTTGGGGTGTGCAAATTTTAATACCATTACCTGGTCTCCAACTTGCCAGTCGACTTCTTTAATTGTTTTTTTTTTTAATTTAATGTACTTTATTAACATTTTTAACAATACATTCAAAGAAAATACAGCGATGAAAACTGAACGGGATTAATATACTACCCCCCACCCAACCTACCCACCCCAAATCTGCGCTCATATCAAAAAAAAAAAAAATCTAACTTGTTGGTCCGGAGTATATGTCCATTGTTATATAATAAGGAGGATGACCTTGCTTCACCAGCTCGATAAAAACTATTAGAACTTCAGTAGCATTAATAAGGACAAAAGGGGCTCCCAGATATTTTTGAAAAGATGATATACATGCCGCAAATTTGCTATATGCCTTTCTACCTGGATTGCCAGTAATATTTCACAGTACCATTCAACAATAGTTGGGAGGGATTCCTCCTTCCAGTGTCGTAGCATAACTAATTGTGCCACAGTTGATATTAAGGTTATATGCGCCTTACGTATTTGGGGCGTACCCGACGGAAAGATCTCCAGCAGACAACATTCCGGCGTGAAGAGAGAATTCAGTCCCAGTATAGGGTCCAGAACCCGCTGTATCGCACTCCAGAACTTCTGAGTATGCAGACACAGCCACAACATATGGTACAACGACCCAGAAACCGAACAACCTCGGGGACAACTAGGGGAGGGGATATAACCCATGTTATACAATTTATCCGGAGAATAGTAAATATTCTGCAGAACATTAAACTTAATTAACCGGAGCCTATCCTGTTTAATATTTTTATATATCCCTCTCCATGCTTTCTCCTAATAATCTGTGTCCACGGGCAGGGATAGCTCCTGCACCCAATAATAACAAGCCCCTTTAGGGAGAGATGTGTCAAGACCTTGAAGGTGTTTATAAATTTTAGAGACAGCATGGGATTAACCTGCATTCTGAAGTGTCTTGAAGAGACCATCAGGCAACTGTGTTGCCCATTCTTGATTACCTTTAAATGCGTATATGGCTGCTTTAATTTGCAGGTATTTAAAGAATTCCTGGGGTCTCCGTTGAAGGCAACTCTGCAACACCTGGAATGGTGCTACCTCTGTATCCTGGAGGACATCCTCCAGCTTACAGTGCTTAAGTTGAGGACAGAACGAGGGTGGTATAGGACGCCGTCCAATCTGGAAGTGCCAGTTGTTAAAGGGTGGTTGGGCTCGAGAGGTGGACCATCTTTCTGAAAAATATAGCTGCATTTGTCGAAGAGCTTTGAGGGACCAAGCAATTGGAGTTGTTTTGAACAGGCCGGGAAGATGGGAAGGTTTAGAGAAGACCAGGGCATATAGAGTACTTCCCACGCTTCGCGCTAATCTACATTCAATATCGAGCCAAATTGGGACATATGAATGCTCCTCACAGGGTAAGCCCGCCTTAACCCAGCGAGCTATCTTACTTAGGTGTTGGGCCCCATAATATCAGAAGAGGGAAGGGAGGGCAAGGCCACCTTTAAGTTTAGGTGCAGTTAATTTCAGGTATGCCCTTCTCACTGTCTTACCCTTCCATAAAAAGTTATTGAACACTTTGTGTATGTGTGAAAACCAAGATTTGGGCAGAAAACTGCCCATCATATTTAACGGGTATAGCAGTCTTGGTAAGACATTCATTTTGAGAATGTTTACCCGACCCCAAAGTGACAATGGGAGGGCATTCCACCTCTCTAAATCAGACTGCACCAAATGCACAAGACTGGACAAATTAAGGTTGACCATCAGGGAGGCACTCTTGGCTATTTTAATTCCCAGGTATGTCAGGGCCCTGGATTCCCATGACAGTCCCATGGAGGTACATGCTCCTTTTGTACAAAGATGATTTAGCAGAAATACTTTTGTTTTGCAGAGGTTCAGCTTATAGGATGATACCACTGAGAATTTATTCAACTCCTCCAGCAAGACTGGTAGTGAATTTTCAAAATCCTCTAAGTGTAATAGTAGATCATCAGCATAGGCCGATATCACATACCTCTCCCCTTGGATTGGGATACCCTTCAGCAAGGGAGAAGCTACAAATTTACGTATCAAGGGCTCCAAATAACAATTGAACAAGAGTGGGGAGAGTGGGCATCCTTGACGGGTGCCCCCCTCTCGAGAGTAAATGGCTCAGACATACAGCCGTTGCACCAGACCCTAGCCCTTGGGGAGGAGTATAATACTTTGACCCACTGTACAAAGCTATCTGGCATTCAAAATTGTCGAAGGGTCATGAACAGAAAGCGCCAAGACACCCAGTCAAAAGCTTTTTCTGCATCGAGGGATACCAGAGCCGCACGGGACTCGGCATCCCTCGAGGCCGACATTAAGTATGCTAGCTTCCTCATGTGATCTGCTGGACACGACCTTGCATAAAGCTGACCTGTTCCTTGCCAATAATCCCTCCAATAACTGGGGCCAGCCGGTTAGCTAGTATTTTAGCAAGAATTTTAACATCCGAGTTAATAAGCGATATAGGCCGGTAGCTCCCAGGACATAGTGGATCCTTGTCCGGCTTCGAAATTAGGGTAATCCAAGCTGTCAAAAACTGGGAGTCCTTTATTCCCTTTCGAAACCATAGGTTAAATACGTCCTTTAACAGTGAGGTCAATTGAGGAGAGCAACTTTTAAAAAGGTTATTGGGTAGCCCATCCGGCCCGGGGGCTTTATCCAGTGGTAACTGCCTAATGGCCTGCTCTACTTCAGATAAGGTGATAGAAGCCCCTAAGTTCTCTGCCTCCCGAGGGAATAGATAGGGAAGGTTGACTGACTATAAATAAGTTAGGATCTGCTGATCCGTCACCCCTATCAAATCTGTTGAGGAATAAAGGGTCTTATAAAATTCCTCGAAAATATTAGTAATGTCTTGTGGGTGAGAAACCATGTTATTACTTGCAGGAGACCTTAACCCCACAATAAATTTGGACATTTACACTTGTCTTAATCTTAAGGCAAGGAGCTTCCCTGCCCTCTCCCCTGCCTCTAGATACCTTACTTTGGTATGCTGAATAGCCAACTCTGCTTTTTGTGCCATCAGGTCGTAATAATTTGACCGCAGTTGCTGGATCCTTGCCCAGTCCTGCTTGGGGGACCTACTACTTAGTCGGTTTTCCAGTTACTGGATATCGCCCATTAGTTGATCCAGTGTGCATCTATCCCTCCGAGCTCGGGTAGCCGAAATACGTATAAACTCTCCCCGCATGGCACATTTAAGAGCTGCCCATACTGAATCAACTCTATCAACTGTCCCCATATTAGTACTGATAAAATTAGTTATGAATTCCTGAATATGTTTCAATTTTTTGGTACATTTGAGGAGTTGAGTATTCAAACACCACCGTTTCCCTTCCCTACATCCCGAACCCAACTTGTAGGTTACCTCCACTGGGGAGTGATCCGACAGCACCCTTGGGAAGATAGGTGCATCTGCCACTCCCGAAAAACCAGAGGCACTTACTAACCAAAAATCAATCCGGGAAAGAGTGGCGTGTGGTGGAGAGTAGTAGGTGTATTGCCGCTCCAAGGGGTTGAGAGTCCGCCACACATCAACAACGCCTACCCCGGACATAAGTTCCTTTAGGGCCTTCTGTGCAGGTGACAGCCCCACTCTTCTATGATCTGAGTGATCGATCTCAGTATCAAGGACTAGGTTCCAGTCTCCACCCAGAAATGTTAGAAGGGTGGGATTGGAGACTAGTAAGGGTGTTAGTTGAGTAAAAAAACGAGGATAATCTGTATTAGGGCCATATATTGACGCCAATATTATCGGATGGGACTCTAATCTACCCTGTACTATAATGTAATGCCCTCCCAGATCCCACCATTCCCTACACATGGTAAATGGCACAGTTTTAGCCACCAATATCATGGTGCCATTACGTTTAGTGGAGTTACCAGCACCAAACACCTGACCCACCCAGCTTCTCTTAAAAAGGGAGATGTTATCCCTCAAGAGGTGCGTCTCTTGTAAACAAGCAATCCCCGCTCGCAGCTGAGAGAGATGCTTTAAAATCATGATCCGTTTATTTTTGCTTTGGGCCCCTTTAATGTTCCATCTTACAAAATTATAAGAACCACTCATCCTCTGTAATGATCCCTGTTTACCAGATTATCCTAAAATATATACTATTAAGGAGAACCCCAATGATGAGCGCAGACTTGACCCAACCCCAAAACCCCACAGCAACAAGAACATTGCAATTAGTACTGAAGAGATAATCCCTCCCACTCTCCCCAACTTTAACAACCCAGTAACACTGAGGAGAAATCTCTCTCCCCTGGAAAAAGATAACTAGAGAATCCCCCCTCCCCCAATACTATTCCGACGCATCAGTCACCCCCGATTCTAACAAAACCGAACTCCAACTATACAGTATGGCATGCAATTATTACTCTCACTGCTCAGCTCCCAGCAGCTCCCCTCCTCCCCCGCTTTTCTAGATTTAATACTCATGATAAATTGCCTTCCCTTCTTTAACTCCATATGCATAAAAAAAAAAAATTATTTTAACAATCAAATGCACAGCATATAGCCCCGTTATACAATCAGGGTTCTCCCATTCAAAGCCATGCCAATCAAGCCAATATGACCTTAGGAGCTATCAAAACTATAAAATAAAAGATTATTAGTGTCCTCCGGTTGCCCTCTGTCCATGAATTGCTGTCCTTGAAAAGTTCCAGGACTCAGCTTTGTATGGTCACTGAGTGGCAGAGTGCAGATTAATTACAGAAACAGCCGCATCAGTAAAGCACATCTCCATCCTTCCTTCTCTCTGGATCTTGTTCATTTAAAGAGATCTGGAAAATGCACTTGGAGATCTTCCGCCACTTGTTTAGGCGAGTCACATACTACCCATTTGTCCTTGGATTTAACATGTAGGATTGCAGGATATTTCATTCAGAAGGGCACTCCTGCAGCTATCGAGCGAGACACCAGAGGGTGAAAATTCTGCCTCTTGAGCCGAACTGACTGTGGCAGATCCTGAGCCAGCCTTAGTTTACTCCCCTCCCATTGAATCTCTTGCACTTCTCTGACCTTGCTTAGGATGTGCATTTTGTCGAGATAATTTAAAAACATAAATATCAACGGTCTGGGTGAAGCACCAGGTAATGGAGGGGGACACAAGGAGCAATGTGCTCTCTCTACCACATACACTTCATTATTCGGGGAGGGACCCGCAATCTTCTTGCAAAACCTTTGCACAAATAAGACAGGATTAGTGCCCTCCTGCCTCTCTGGCAATCCAAAAAGAATCAGGTTGTTGCGCCGACTGCGCCCTTCTAAATCTTCTAATTTATCATGTAACTTTCTCAATTTTTGTCTCATAGAAGAAGAGTCCAATTCTGATTTGTCCCTCCATTTCTCTACCGATACTAAATGAGCATCCATATCCCCGACTTGAGTGGAAAGCGAGTGCAAATTAGCTTTAATTTGTTACACTTCACTTGAGATGGTGGCTATTGACTCCTTTAAGGGCAGCATAATTTCCAAGAATTTCTCCTCAGTCAGCGCTGCGGAGGAGGTAATGGCAAGTGCCTGTGCCTTAGGCCTCTTCACAGCCTTGTCCTTTTCGGGCGAGGGTGGGGGCATATGCCCCGGGGGGGGTGGATCTTCCGCATCTCTGCCTCCATTTGTTTATGGCTCCTGAATGTTGTATATGGCTTTTCCACTGCAATACTTTCGAAATTAAGTGACCAGAGTTGGTGATTTTACTTGCGATAATGGAGAGCGAGGAGGGAGCGCGACCGTCCGCTAAGCAGCCATCACGTGACCCCCTCTTTAATTGTTTTATCAAAATGCAATGTTTTGAGCAACAAGTAGGTGGATCTTAATAATGTTCTATCTGAGCTATGAAACATAGATATCTACCGCCACCCTGTCCACAGTGGGCATGTTCATGTCTATCACAGGTACTTTTTCAGCCTTATGATTGTACTGGTCATAACCTCGAAAGGGGTATGCTGGGTAGAGGAAGCAGGAGTACCTCTAATATCCACTAGAAGGGCAACAAGGCATCCAATATTTTGGGATGGTCATCAAAATTTGGTAAGCATGGATTTGATTTTTCTGTTAGTCCTCTCTGCCTGCCCTGAGGACGGGGGGTGATAGGGGATGTGACACTTCTGGTGTACACTAAGAAGTTCAAGTGTTTCTCTTATTAACTCACCTATAAAACTGGTTCCTTGATCGGAGTCTACCTTGAGTGCTAGGCCCCACCTGGTGAACAATTGTTCTACCAGGATTTTGTACTTTGCTGTGCATGCTCGGGTGGGAAAGGCCTCAACTCCATTTTGAGAATTAATCAGTGACTACAAGCGCATACTTCTTGTTTCTGCTAGTGTTTGTGAGTGGGCCAATGAAGTCAGTTTGAATTGCATGCCAGGGGTCTGAGTGCCTCTGGGGTGCAATTTAGTATTTTTCTTTGTGGGAATTGGATTTTTTTGTGCTCAGACAAGACAGTTGTCAATGTAGTGTTGGATGTCTACAGTCATGCCAGGCCACAAGTTAGCAGTCCTAAGTCTCTGAAATGTGTTTTCTGTCCCCTGGTGACCACTAGAGGGGGTATCATGTATTTGGTGTATGAATTCAATATGCAGTGATTTTGGAACTACCCATTACTTCTGTTGTGAGTCATCTTCAGGCTGATATCATATCAGTCTTTCATATGTGGAAAGCTGGAGTTTATTTGCATAGTATATGCAGGGATTATGGTTTGGCAGCTCCTTCTCATTGGCTTTGTTCAAGAAATCAAAGACTTGTCTGAGATCTTTCTCAGATTTTTGTGCAGCTTGCAAGTCCAGTGGGACTATTGTTTTTGGTTTTTGGATTGCTGCAATGCTGGCAGGGATGATAGCTGTGTATTTCATTACCCAGACATCCCCCAGGGCACATTCCTCAGCAAGGAGGTATGCTTTCTCATTGAAGATGTGATAAGGCTCATTTTTGGAATGGGCCTTAACTTTGTGGATGTACAGTTTTAAGATAAACTTCTGTACCAGAGTCT
Source organism: Neoceratodus forsteri (assembly GCA_016271365.2). NCBI lineage: Eukaryota > Metazoa > Chordata > Ceratodontiformes > Ceratodontidae > Neoceratodus > Neoceratodus forsteri. Next base: position 1,225,561,826 of record CM057454.1, read on the forward strand.
CAATGTAAACAAAGAGGTCTCTGTATTTGATTGGAGTGCCATCAGAAGAGGAAAAGGAATGGAGTTTCCAGCATGGTAGGAGCTCTGGAAGAGAGTTACAGACTTAAGTGTCAGTAGGTCCCTTTTTACAAGTTCCAAGGCTGCAGCAATAGCAGCTAGTTCTGCATACTGTGAGGATTTGATGTGACATCCTTTTGAGGCATGCACAACTTCCCCATCAGGGTAGTAAATTAGGACTCCTATCCCAGTCACTTGAACTCCCTTATGGTATGCGGCAGAGCCATCTGTAAAGATGTGACACATGGTTGTCTTCCAAGTGTTTGTCTGTTGCTGGGAGAAATGGACCTGGGTCAGGCAGTACAGGAGGTTGGAGGCCACACTCATGTGGCTTTCTAATGTATAGGAGCCCATGGGCAAGAAGGGAAGGAATTTTGGCTGTATGTACTTGGATGTTTCTGTCTTGCAAAGGCAGTGACCAATGGGTTAGTCTGGTGTTTGAGACTGTCCTATCCTTCACGCTGTCTAATGGCAAAAAGCTTGTAGGGGTGTGGTTGGTGTATAGCACAATAGGTGAGAACCCAGTGATGTAGAGAAAATGTTTAACAGCCCATTAGGTAGCCAGAAGGCATCTTTCGCAGACAGTGTATTTGAGTTCCACTAGGGTGAATATTTGGGATGCATAGGCAGTGGGTCTCAGTATTCCATTCACCTTTTAGGCAAGTACTCCAGACATGCCAATGTCAGAAGTGGCTGTTTCCAAATGGAAAGGTAGGTCTGGGTTTGGGTTGACCAATGCTGGGGCAAAGGACAGAGCTTGTTTTACGTCAGTGACTGCTTTAGTATGTACTGGTTCCCATATCCATGGGATATCCTTTTTCAGGAGCTGATACAGTGGGGCAGCCTTTTGTGAAAGATCGCAGATTAAGTCTCTGGAGTAGTTTACTATCCCCAGAAAACATCTGAGTGTTGCCACACTTGTTGGCAGTGGCAGATCTTGTAAGCCCTGAATCTTATTCAATGCTGGATGCCTCCCTTGGGAGTTGATACAGAGGCCAAGGAAAGTAACTTCCTTCTGGCAAAGTTGTATCTTTGATGAGTTGCACTTGAGGCCTGCCCCTCTGCAGGAGGGTTAGTAGTTCTTTCTGGAGCTCCAGGTGCTCCTTTAAGTCTACAGTAGCTAGCAGTAAGTTATCTATGTACTGCAAGAGGCATTGTGGGGCACTGAAGCTCTTGATGGCTTCATGTATTTAAATATGGAAGCGTGATGTGCTATTGTGCAATCCTTGGATGAGGCACATTCAGGTGTACTGGCGCCCTTCAAATATGAATGCAAAGTTGTACTGGCTATCATGATCCAAAGGTAATGACCAGAAACCATTGGAGATGTTCAAGGTACTGAACCAGTTCTTCTTTGGTTTCAGCAATTTGAGCACATCAAGTGCTGATGTTACTGTGGGTAAACAGCTAGGTGTGACTTGATTACATTTTCTGTAGTCAGTGATGAGTCTCCAAAAATGATTGATTGTATTTTTTCACAGGTCAAATGGGAGACTTGGTGGTTGACACACAGTGTCTGATGACCTCTTGCTGTAATAGGGATCCAATGGTGGCTTTCAGGGATGGCAAGGCCTCTGCAGAAAATGGATACTGCTTCAGTCTGATTGGGGCAGGTCCAGATACAACTACACAGGTGTCCATCCATCCACAATCATGCTTGTGCTTTGCAGTAGCATCCAGGTGTCTTTCCACAGTAGGCAAGCGCCTACTGTACACCAGGTGATTTTAAAGTGATGTGATGGTGTCATACTCCATGTCATTGTTGACTATTACAGCAACAGCATGCGAGTCAGGGATGACATGCACAAGATTCTGTCCTTCACTATGGATGATCAGCAGATTAGCTAGATCCACGACACAGCTGTGTCACACTAGGAAATCAATTCCCAAGATACTGGGGTGATAACATTGGACTATCAGGTCGAACACAGATGTAGTACATAATGTGCCAGTGATCACTGCCAATGGGTGTGATTGATAGGTGGCTAGCCTGGTTCTGTCCACTCCATGAGCAATATTTTGTTTGCCAGTGTACAAGGACAATGTCTCTGGCTCTTGGTGTAAAAATGACATGGCTGCACCAGTACCCAATGGCAAAACCATTCGGCAGTCCCTGACCACTGCCTTGTGCAAGGCCGTCTGTTACCATCAAGCATGAGTTTGTTGATGATACCAACTGGAGTTTGTAATCATCACTCAAAATGCACAAGCTCATCCTCTGGTGGGTATTTGTACTGGAGCATGGCCTGTGGGGTTTGGAATTTCTGTAGATCCTCAACCGGATACAGGGATGGTGTTCTAGATTTCTGGGCCTGTGTGGTGGAGGTCACAGGTGTTTCCATTTCCTCAGGGAGTTCTGGGGCCAAGGGTGTTGTTGATGGGCCTAAATCCTCCATCTCTATAAGAGGCCCTAGGTTGTCAGCAGCGACTGCTGCAATGGTCCCTTTGGGAATGGTTTCTGCTATAGATTGCAGCTTCCTAAGGATTAGGCAAAGCTTTTCGTTCTCTTCTTTAATCCTAATGTTTTTGTCCCTTACCTCCTGATAGGAAGGGCCTTTGTTTGGGCCTTCGTATGAGGATTACTGCTGATTTTGGGCCTTGTTCTGGTTCTTGTTGTAGTTCCAGTTTTGACCCCTCCCCTTGGGCCTGTAACTTGTGGGGGTAGGCCTGGCCTGAAGTATTGGGAATGTTATGGTTGGGCCAGTGGATTGTAGGGTGGAGGCTGGTAGTAGCCTTGGCTGTGGGGCTGGAAGGCCTTCTGTTCAGCCTGGGACTTTCCTTCCACAGCATAGTGCATAGGTAACTCATTGGTGATTTGTAACATGGCTGCCTTACTCTTGCTGCTGGAAGTGAGATCTCAGAGATGCAGTGTAAACACTTGTTTCCCTCTTTGGAGAATATTACTAAATGTATCCATTCTAGGGAACACAGCTGGTTTGAACTTGTGGTGGACAGCAGGGACCAGATTTTTGATGAAAAGGGCCTTGAACTCAACCTAGTCATCGTCTCCTTCCCCCGCTAGGTTTATACCTGCTCAGTAGGCCAACCATAAAAGGTTGTGAAAAGCGTAGGGCTTTCTTTAGTGAACTGCTTAATCAGTTGGGCAAGCATCACACCTACTATCCCTGTGTTGGCAGGTGGCGATAGCTCAATGGCCATAACATTGTACATGATGTTGGCAGCATTCCTGACTTCCATGGTAGCACTAGGAGTTTTTAGTCCATTTGCTTACGTTGCTGTGACATACCACTCACCTGAGAATCCAGCTTCTGTTTCAGAGCTGTGATTTTCAGTTTACCAGCTGTCATCAATGCTTCAGAAGCTTCTAAGGCAATGAAAATGCTGCAACAAGCAAATCATTCTGGTCATGTGTTTTCACTGTTTGCTTGGCATCCACATACAGTGTGGAGACACTCCACACTGGATTTTCCTCTGATTTCACATCCTGTACAAAATTGTTTCACCCTCCATGGGATCCAAGACTTTTACAGTTGTTTAGTCTCAGATCTGTACAGATATTGCTGGCCATTTTAGGGAACCTCCATAAAGTTTCCTCGAGACTGTGAGGCAGTGCGTATCAATCAGCTACCAGCTGCAGTCAGTCCACCAGGTTGGGCAACTGCTACTCCATCTTCCAAAGCTGACAGTCAGAGGGGAGTATGATGCTCATCTTGCCTGCATGTAGCTATGTTTAGAAAGTTTCCTTGGAGTGTTCAGACTGGCAGGGTAACCCTTAATCAAGCTTCTGATACCCTAATGACATTAATATTCTCATTTTTTGCACTTATCCTGCCATGGTCATCATAATGTCTGGAAGGTATAGGGCCAGACCCCTGAGGATCTTGGAACCAGTGATAAACAGACTGGACACTGACAAAAGGGATCAGATCATGAATAAAGTGTTTATTCTAATTTCAGATATAAGCCCTACATTGCTTTACCTTGACACAGGGAGCCAGAGTATTCCTTATACTCCGAAGCACATGATCAGACTTGGAGTGCAAATGGTATGCAACATCTTATATAGTGCAATAATGCAGTATAACCTCGAAGTTACGAACAGCATAGGAGTGAAGGATGTTCATAACTCTGAAAATCCTGTATCTCTGAAACCACATGATTTTCAATGCCAGACACCCGAAAACACCCAAAAACAATGTTGGCTTTGTTGCTTTGTCACTAATTTATTTATTCAACTTAAACTGTGCTTTACTTGTTTAAAAAAAATGAAAACTTTGTGACTTTAAGACTATGTCTCAGATGTTTTAAAGAAATTAGTAATGGCACTCTGCTTTAGTGAGCTGTAGCACTTTATTAGCAGAAAGATTATGGCAGTTAACTAGGTGGTGCTGTTGTATAAGGCAAAATCATGACAACATTGGATAAGCAAAGTCCAAATACAGTCAGAAGTTATTGTAACATAATTCACAAGATGGTGGTGCAGATCACACTCGGTCATGCAATGACATTGTTTCAAGCAATAAAGCATAAAACAATGCTTAGTTCGAAAAATTCAGTAAAATCGCATTATATACATATCAGTAGTCATAACATCATAATTAGCAGTAAATGATAATCAGTAATTGGTCCCTGTTTCCACTCTTATATGGTGGGCGCTGTGCCCGAATATGTTAATTATAGTGTCATCATGATTAGCAGCAACAGAATAGTGTTCTCCAAGATGCACTGTGGATAGTCAATATGGAGTGGGGGCCTAGCCTAACACTGGGAAAGGTGCTATACAAGGAAGAATTGCACAAAATACAAAAAAAAAAAAAAAAAAACAGTTCCAGAATTATTTTTATCCTGGTAGCCAACCTGATCAATTATTTTCTGAGTTACAGCTGCCATGTCTCTTGGAGACTAAAATTAAGACCCTAATAGCTAACATTTCAGAAGAAGAAGTAATGTATGCCATTTCTACCTTAAAAATAAAATCACTCCTGGGTGTGATGGTCTATCGAGTGAAATTTATACGATTATGGGATCAGCCCTGAACACAAAATTTATTTTAATCTTTCATTCTAGCTTTGCATCTCAAGAACTTTCATGGAGTATTAGCCAATGTACATTAATCTATTTACATAAAAAAGGAGATAGGATAATTATACATAATTGGAGACCAATTAACATACTGAGTAAGGATTTTAAAATACTAGCCTAAATTCTTAGCAAAAGGTTGCTTCAAGTTTATCAAGAATTAATCAGCCCAACCCAAGTCTGTGCTATTCCTGGATGCCAAATTTCTGATCACCTCATATTTCTTAGAGAAATTAATGAAAGAGGAAATTAGGAATGGATGCAGGTGTTTTTAATTTCATTAGACCAACAGAAAGCATTTGATTCCATGCATCACAATTTTTCATGGTTTACTCTCTGGGAGTATGGTATACCGAGACAATTTGTACAATGGTTGCAGTGTCTTTGCAGAGAATCAGTGGTCATACCTGTTACGAATGGGTGGCAAGACCCTCTGATCTCAGTAAAAAATGGAGTTAGTCAGGATTGCTCTCTTAGCCCCCTGTTATGTGCATACTATATTGACCCACATCTATGGCAACTGAATTCAACCATAGATAATAAATCATTACAAATTGGCAATACTCCAATATAAAAGAAAATTCGATCATTTGTGGATGATATCTGCCTATTACACAGGGACCTGATGTCAGTTCAAATAGCTTCAGAGGGCTGCTCTAATTATGATAAACTTTCAGGGGCCTCGTTACATTTAGGGAAATGTAAAGGGAAATATCTAGAGACCCAATGTAGTCAAATCCCTCAAGTAAGTGAAATTTTTACTAGTAACAGAAACCATCACTGTGCTGGGCATGCAATACCAGACTGAATCCTTGGGCATATTAAACTAGGGACCTAAAATTAAACAAGGAAGAACAATGCTGGCAAAATGGAATCCCAGGACCCTAGGGGGAAAAAAAGAATATTTATGATAAAAATGTTCTTATTATCAGTTTTCCTTTTTATTAGCCACATTTCCCCCCACCTAGACACTTAGAAACCACACTTTAAAGTATTTTTTTGTGTCAAGTTATATGGGGGAGTCCTCTCAACCCCATTAAAAAGAATATACTTTACCTACCAGTTAAACAAGGAGGACTTGACATGATAAACCCCATTGCTTTTTCTACTCTATTTTGTTTGCATCAAATTTTAAACCCTTATTATGTAATCGGAACATAGGATGGGAACCCTTTTTTATAAGATGTGTTTAAGTTATTGGCAAAAATGAGAGTTGGGTATCTTAAGTAAACAATAATACCCAACAGGGAGGGCGATCTTGGGCAATACCAGTCCACCCAAGTGAGTTGGGCCTGGCAGCTGCAGGCGGAGTGCCTTATAGCCCCTGGAAAGTCTGGTATTACTCAATACCGTGCACCCTGGTGGGTAGTATTGTGCTTAGAAAATGGGCATGTGTGAAGATGTTAAGTAATAACAGATGAAATCACTTTCAAAATGAATACAAAGTCTAGAAAAAATAATTTTGCAGGTAAAATAGTCCCTCTGTTTGTGTGCTGTTCCATCTCCTGTTGCCCTCCCACACACAGATGTCATAGATCCATTTTTATACTACCCCACCCCACCCACCCCATCACCACCACCTCCACTTCAACAATAAGAGATTTAAGTTTCTGTTAAACTCTGCCCCCCAGCAGTCTCTTGATTTCCAATAGTTGCCCTACCTATACTAGAAAGCAGATCACATGTTGCAACTAGGAGGACCGTAACAGGTTTTTATAAGGTACAGTATGGAACATCTTCCCACAGTCTAGTTTCCTTTACTTATCTTTTACCTTTCCTTTTTCCTTCACCCTCATCACAATGTGTATTGTTTCACTGGATTGTTTGTTATTTTCAGTTCAGCACTCATAGAATCGAAGAACTGCATTAGCTTGACACTGCAAACAGCTTTAAACCTGCCCCAAATTACTGCTTCTTCAACTGTTTTTTGGATTAAATATGCATTTCATTACAAGTGGTCCATAGATTCAATAGTGGTAATACAAGTGCTTTTAGGACAATATCGTTCATCAATACCTTAATGTTTGAGAGTACCCTTGATGTTTAATTTATCATGAACGGACAACCAGTTAATGTCCCACATTTGGGAATGAACATGAGGACAAGTCAACATTTCCCTATATTATTCCTGTCCTGTTTGGGTTGTTATGAAAACAAATAAATGTAATGTTATTATGACAGGCAGTTCTTTGACCTCTGGCCCTGACAGGCCGATCAAGTCACTGTATACCAGATGTTAACTTTAACACTTTTGCAATTTATTAATGCCAAAATATGCCCTAATACAGATAAATCTAAACAGCTGATGGCCCACTACCATCAGAGCTACAAGCATGCAACAGAAATAATAATAGATATTACCCACTGGACATTCAAGCTTCCATGAATGGCAGTCTCTTGGTCTCCCTCTCAAATACAATGGGTTCACAGTTTAACATCAATATTTATGTGAGTGCATCACTAGTTGACAGCATATACAAACAGGGCATTTCTATATTTTAACCATAAAAAGGCATAAAGACATACAGGGAACCTTGACTAAATAAGGTTATTTATGACAATATATAACAAGAAAATATTTATACCAATCAACAAGGGTTTCTTGCCAATAAGGAAAATGTCAATCCTCCATTACTAGAAGCCTTATCGGCACGTATACCTCGTCTCAGTTTATCGCACTTCTCCCTTCTCATTCTGTTACGTCTAACACACATCCTGTTTACATGCAAGACTGTTCACTGTGCAGAACTAAACTCCTACATTGTAATTAACAGGTGCCTGTTAACCCATTTCATATTGTTGCTCTTTTTTCAGAACAAGCACTGTTATTAAACTGCAATAGTCATTATTGCTATATTTATTAATTATTAGCTATAAGCATCTACCATTTTACCACAGTCTCCACCATGGGAGAGAAAAAGGCCCTTTTAGGGGCTTTTGACCTCTCATACTTAAGTAGACAGTAAATTAATTGCAACAACAACATGGCCAAAGATGCACATAACTGAGAAAAAATGGAAAAAAAGTAATTTTTTTTTTCTTTTGTTAACCAGGTAAACATACAAGCCAAGGCCCTTTTTCATATGCAACCCGAGACTATAAAATAGTCACAAGATGTTATACAAAAAGATAACTTTTACATTCACTTAATATAGGAATACAAATACATGCCATATAAGACAAACCATATAATACAAATTATTTAAAATAGTGACATGTCTACAGCAAAGGCTTTAACTCTGAGCATAGGCACTGAGTTTTTGTTCTTGGTGTTGTTTAAGCATAGTGCACAATGCACCTACAGCCTTTTTAACCAAACAGAGTCTACAACTTGGCTAACTGAGTCATGCTCAAGGTACAGAGTTGCTTATTATGGCTTTTGATGGTACTCCTAAGGCAGCATGACATGTTGATGAGTATTATGATACGAATTGCCTGAAACACAACAAAAGCCTTAACAGTTGATTCTAGTGTACTATCAGAAAGTATGAGTTGTAAGTCTCCCTGGTGGATCATATCACTCATAACTTGCTCTGTGTTGTACATTTCATTACTGATCTCAACAAAGTGGGTATCCTTTCTGGCCAGTAGGGCTTGGAGGGTCAGGGTTAGAGTTTCCATAGGGACATTGAAAATGGGCAAGTACTGTTCAATATTGGGTTATCAAGGTCCCTTTGGATGACATCCTCATCATAGGTGGGAATGGGTTTGATAATGATTTGTCCTATTGCAGCATGTTCTGTAGGGGTAAAACAAAAGTTTGAGATGGTAACGTTACAGGTAAAATGTCTATAAGAAAAAATGTTGTGATTAATTACTACACAATGCTGGCCCTGTTCATTATATGTCACTTTAACTATTGGCCTCTGCCACTTGATTAACTTGACTGGACACGAGGTGGTTAAGTTGGCCTGGTATTTAGCTATGTCATCTTCCACAGTGTAATCACACACTGGAGTGGTGACATAAAACACATCGTATCTACATAAATACCTGTATCCTTTCACTGAACAGCAATCAACATGGGGAACTGCCTATCTGTGAATGTCTGGGATACACACCAACATGTGGGGGTTGTCTAGGTGTTCCTTATAAATGTAATTTTCTAAGTATCCTACTGAGTGAATGACTGCTAGTTTATTAAATACTGATGTGTCTGGGTCAACTAAGGGAAGGGATACAGTGAAGGAAATATACAGTACACTTTGTATGGGACATGCTCCTTCTACATAGCAGGGACCTTTGTTAGGGTGGGGGGGTGACATATACTAAGTTTTGAATGGTGCCTGAGGGCAGGGGCTTGCACTCACATATACATTCCCAGTTAACTTTGTCCCTTGTGGACACGCACTGGGGGCAATACCATTTGGCTGGGCATACGTCTTTTATGAGATCAGGGATGCGACCATGTTCAATGTCTTGTAATAACTTGGTTATGGTGATTAGAACATAACTCCCATATGCAGTGCAAATTATTTCCTTTCCTATCTTTTTATCCTGTGTCTCCTTATTGCTTGCCTAAATTATCTCATTTATCTTTGCCTGAATTTTATTAAACAGCCTGGCCACGGGACTTCCGGTGACATCAGCGTAATGATGGCTGCTTAGCCCCGGAGATCCGCACCCCAGATGGTAATAAAATCGATAAATCGCCGCAAACAGAATGTCTTCACCGGCCAAAAGTAAGAAAAATAGGTCAGGAAGACCCAGGCTCAAAAATTGCGAGCTCTAGTTCGGGAGGAGCAGGGAGTTGCGTCGAATTCATCGGAGATGCCTCTCGACTTATTCCAGGCCGGCCCACGCAAGGAGGACCCACATGCAGATCTAGTGGCCACAATTAAGCAAACGGCGCTCATGGTCAATAAAATCGACCAGTCCTTGGCTGATTTTAAAGCAGATATTAACAGCATTAGCCATAAAACTGATCAGCTGGAACTATGTGCCACCCAAGTCACTGAGCAGTCGGATTGCCAGGACCGCCTGATTCTCTACCTGTTGGTGCGGGACCGTGAGCTCACCCACCGTCTGGATGACCTAGAAGGAAGGAGTCAGCAGCAGAACCTCTGGGTCTATGGGGTCCCTGAGGGCTCGGAAGACAAGCATCCCACAATAATGGCCTTCCTTCAGGGCTTTCTATGAAAAATTCTGGAACTGCCTGCAGAGTTTGCTGTAGAGATGGACCGGGTGTATAAAGCCCTTGTTCCCAAACCCAGTAGCCCAGATTTAAAGCCACGCTTGATAGTTGCCAAGCTAACATCCTATAAGGTCAAGAAGGAGTTGCTGCAGAGAGCCTGGCAGAGTGGCCAGTTGAGTTAGTCCAGCTCCCGAATCTCCCAGGACAATGACCACACGACAGCAGTCCAGAAATCTAGGAGAGTCCTCTGGCCAATCGTAAAACAACTTCGGGCTAAAGGTATCAAGGCCCAGATTTTGTTTCCAGCGAGGCTGAAGGTTGTTACAGAAGCAGGCCCAAAAGTTTTCCCAGATCAACTGGCTGCTACTTCTTTCCTGAGCTCCCAGGGGATTACCTCCCCCCCCTTACTAAGGAAAGGCTGGAGAAGGACTTACTCACCTCAGCTTGGTCCGTGCCGCAGAGGAGGGCTTCCGGGCCTGGAACATCACAGAGGTCCCCACGCACAAACCTGCGAGCAGATGTTACAGCCCTGTTGAGAAGAAATGACAACCTCCTCCATGATGGATAGGAAGGTTGCACATCTATTGGAGGACGCGAGGGGAGCTGCTCAAAAGGATGTGCAACCAGGTTTAGCGAACACATGAGATCTTAACGGATGTTTAATTTGTACCTCTGTTGATTGCTGTTCAGGGAGGCCCCCTTCTCTTCCCCCTTGCTTCTCCTTACCAGGATATTGCTTTTCTTTAGCCCGGTGCACTCGGGACTCTCAGAGAAGCTGAACTACTCCCCCTCTGAGTACGTACTTAGTATTTGCATTATTTAAAGCACTTGTAAGTACATGCTGTTAGTAATGCCTCTGGGTGCGCATGGGGGAAGGGATGCGGGGCCGCCTTCCTGGGGGGGGATATTGATAACAGGCGCCGCTTGGGGGCTGCATGAGAGGGGCTCTGGCCTTTGTAAGGGTTCGCGATCGTCTGGTTTGCTGGGGAATGGTGGCTGGGCTACATCCAGACATAACCTGGGATATGTCATTGGTTTTTACTTCCCCTAAGGACCGGGCTGATTGATGTCCCTTTGAGAGGGATTTGGGAAACACTTCCCTCCTTCCCTGCTCCTGATTGTCCATGTGGGCTGGCCCCCTGCTTCCTCCGGACATGGATGTTTTGGCTCATGTGCACTCGGCTTTACCCTTTATGGGCAGGAGTGCGTGCGGTGCCCCTGACTGGTCGCGTAGCATATACCCCATCTCTTTTATGTGTGATGGGGCATTTGCCCTGTGAGACTTACGCTAACTAGTGACGGAGGTTCAGGGCTGTCAGTGGGAAAGTGCTAATCGATACCAGATAGTATGGGGGATGAGCTATGCCTCGTTATTGGAATGGGGGGATGGGCAGGGGCGCTGGTGGGGGCCATTGTGTTGGGGCAAAGCCTAAGAATAAAGCCTCACTTACTTCTCAGTGCACCCCCAGTGTTTGCCTACGCAATCGGGCTGCGGAGGGTCCCCATGTGGGCTCGCTGAGCACTCCCCCTGGTGGAAGGTGGCTGGGTATTTTCTGCCTGTCCATCGGGGGGGGTGTGGTGTCCCTCCTCTGGGACTCTTTCACCAGCCCTGGTGGACGGGTGACCTCAGGGAGGGGAGGACTTGCCTAAAAGGGGTCTATACTTTCATACTGAAATTATTAGATCTGGTTGGGTTGGGGACTTCCAGTCTGACTCGTTCACTGGTGGGGGCCCCCCTCCCTCTGGCAGATCCCCTATCGCTCATGCTTAATGGTACCCCCTTGGGATTCTTAAGACTTAGTTACGTTATATTACCTAGGTGATTTCAGGTGTAATGACATTTATGCTGGCCAGGCTGGGGCTCCCTCGGGGTAGAGCAGCCTGGTTATCTCCACGCTGATCTAGAGGTAAGCTCAATATAGGGACTATACCCTAGAACTTGGGGGACCCCCTTCTTAACAGTTGGGGAACCCTCCCCATACTGCATTTTGGCAGTTGCCTCACTGCTGAACAAACATTGTCAGCAGCCCTTGGAAGTCACTTAAGACCCTTTACTTGGGGAGGGGAACACCCGGCTTTTATAACCCGGATGCCCTCCTCCTTAATGTTTTTGGGTAATGTATATAGTTAGTGTGTTATTTGAAGTTTTTCAGAATGCGACACAAATGTTTTCATTTTTTCGAGTATCTCCACCTGAATTTGTAAAGGGTGAGAGGTGCATCCCCCTTGGACTCCCCCATTACTCTGGTGCTATTGGGGAACCTAGATGGTACAGGCTGAGTTTGAGGTTCCTTAGGTCCCAGGATTGTTCTAGGAACTGGAGGAGCCCACGGGGTAGTTTAGCTAGTATAGACCTAGCCTTGTTTAAAGTTGGTATAGATAAAATAATACAGTTCAGCCCACAGGGTTATTTTGTGGGCTTTTGTTGTGATACATTATGGTTATTATATATAACAGAGAAGAAAAAGTTCCAAAGGGAAATAGACAATCATGACCTTTTGGAAAATACATCAGAGATATTAGTATTTTACCAGGAAAATGTAATGTTATGTACAGAGGTAGAGATTGTCTGGAAAGATAAATGGCGGATAAGCATTTAAAAGTATACTCACTAAATGTAAATGGTCTGAGCAGTCCAGTCAAGAGGTCCAGAATGATAACGTTAGCTAGGAAGTCAAATGCTGATATAATTTATTGGTAGGAAACCCACTTAACCACAGAGGAGCATGGGAAGCTCCGCGGTGGGGGTTATTCACAGGTCTTTGCCAGAGTTATGCCGGGGGAAGGAAAAGAGGAGCTGCCATACTGGTCTCCTCACTTCTTCCATTTTGGAAAATTAAAGAGTGGATCGATCTGGCCGGTAGACTGGTGATAGTCCAAGAGATTTTATATGGGCAGGAATTAACCCTGGCCAACATCTACCTCCCCCTGGCCTCAAACTCTCAGGCGCTCCGTCTTTTGTTGGATAAAGTGATGGAGATGGCGAGGGGGATCCTGATCTTGGTGGGGGATTTTAACATCGTTCCAAATCCAGCTTTGGACACTACCAGGATCTGGCTCGGTGCACAATAGGCTTCACATAAATGTTTTAAGTGATTTGTAGAGGGAGTGGGGTGGCTAGATACATGTCGGATTTTACACCCTAGAGACAGGGGCTACTCCTTTTATTCTGCAGTCCATGGGACATATACCAGAATTGACCATTGTTATACCCAGAAGGAACAGCTCGACTCTTTGGTCGAGGCTACATTGGGCCCTATATCCCACTCGGATCATGCGCCACTTATCACTCAGTGGAACCTGGGCTTGGAGAGGCGCAACACTGGGTGGAGATTTAACCCTATACATCTAAAAAGTGAACAGTTTAAAGAGTTCCTCAGTGATAAGATTGCAGAAACTATACAGGATAACTCTATCCAGGAGACTTCATCAACCATTCAGTGGGACACTTTAAAAGCAGTTCTGAGAGGCCATTTAATAAAGAATTCAGCCAGGCTGGCAAAGGCATGGAGGGAAAGACAGCTACAGCTGGAGCGACACTTCAGTTCCTTCAGCTAGCTCACCAGCAAGGTGACAATTCAGTTGTTCCCCAGATAAAGCAGACCAAGAGCAATTTGGATTCCTTGTGCCTTCAGCAAACAGAGGTGGCCCTTGCATATCTCAGGCAGAGATATGGTGAGATTGGTCCTCGAGCCTCCCGGCTGCTGGCATGCCGGCTCTGTCAACATTGTAAACTGTCCACAATTGCAACGATAAAGGACCCTGTGACAGGAGAATGGCATACTAAATTCAAAAATATCACTCAAGCCTTCTGTCAATATTATAAGACCCTGTATACACTGGATCATGTGGTGGACCCGGTGCGCACTGAGTCCTTCCTAGTGGCCCTAAAGTTACCTACAGTTGGCCTTGAACAGTAGAACCTACTGATGAGGCCAATCTCACTGGAGGAACTAATGTTGGTCATTTCTAAGTCCAAGACCCAGAAAACCCCCGGCCCGGATGGTTATGGGTCCGAGTTTTATAAATACGTGACTCAGTCACTCAGTGGGCTACTGCTGGCAGCGTCCAACGAGGTCCTCTCTGGTGAACCCTCCCTGCCTAGCTGGGTGTATTCCACAATCTCTCTCATTCCCAAATCAGGTAAGGACCCACTACACTGTGGTTCGTACAGACCGATATCGGTCCTTAACTCGGACTACAAATATTTTATGTCCATCCTGGCTGGTCGGCTAGACCCCATCTTGCCAACCCTGGTTGGTTTGGGCCAAAGGGGATTTGTAAGCTCTAGGTTAACCTCAGATAACACCCAAAGAGCTTTGCACCTGGTACATGAGATGCAATCCCGAGTGGAATCATTGGTCCTTCTCAGCTTAGATGCTGAGAAGGCCTTTGATCAGGTATCGTGGTCATTTTTGTTCACCACAATGACCGCTATGGGCTTCCCGGGGTCCTTCATAGCCATTCTTTGGAAAATGTATGCGTCCCCAAAGGCGTGGGTTAAAACATCCGGACACCACTCTGAATATTTTCCCCTTTATAGGGGTACGTGTCAGGGCTGCCCCTTGTCGCCAGGCCTTTTTGCCTTTTTTATTGATCCTCTAGCCCAGACAATTAGAGGATCGCCTGAGATTTCGGGAGTGAATATAGATGGGACAGAACACTGGGTAGCTCTCTAAGTGGATGACGTCCTGCTCTTTCTCACTAAACCCGAAGAATCAATACCCTCCATTTTCTGTCTTTTGGAAGAATTCAGCTCACATTCAGGCTACAAGCTGAATACCAATAAGACGGACGCCCTCACCTTTCACTTTGCTCCCTCTGAAACATTTAAGGAAAGGTACCCTTTCTGCTGGAGGCTCACTAAGATGAAATATTTAGGGATCTATCTTTCGCGCTGGGCAGAGGATGCTCTGGATAATAACTATCACCCCTTTACATCCCAGATGAAGCAAGATCTCGAGAGATGGAACATTCTCCCACTGATTATGTTTCAGCACATTGAAGTGATCCCAAGAGCTCTCTGTTTGCTTCAGAATGTACCCATTAATCTGCCGAATAGCCTCTTTAAGGTCTGGAATAAGGCTCTGGTGAGGTTCGTATGGGTGGGCAGACACCCTAGAATCAAGTTGGGGATTCTCCACCTTCCTAAGGAGAGGGGAGGCCTAGCTCTTCCCATCCTAGAGTTGTATTACTGGGCGTCCCATCTTTCCTTTATATTACAACGCTTGATTGGGGTGACCGCAGCCCGGTGGAGGGAAATTGAGGAGAGCGTGCTCCCTGATCGGGAATACCAAAAAGTGATCCTACACAAGAACCCACCCTCGCTTGGTCGACCTACTCGGGATCCATGGGTTGCGTACCAGACACAGGTCTGGTATATGATGTGAAGGACTCTGGGGATTATTCCCTTTCTAGTCATTCTCTGCCCAATAGATCTGCTAGAGAATTTTCCCCCTGCTCTCATGGACCATATCTTCCGGAATTGGAGGCATACCCATCTCTTACCGCTTTTGCAGCTGCAGATGGGCCCCTATTTTAAAGAATTCAGGGAGATTAGTCGGGAATTTCACCTACGTCAGTCGGATTTTTTTCGATACCTGCAACTACGACATTACTTTGAGTCCCTTCCCCTTGATGTCCGTACCCCTGAGGTACATCCTCAGGTGATCCGAGTGCTTCAACAAATATTAAATTCCTGGGGAGTACCACATGTGGTTTCAGTGTTATATAAGTCCTTGTTGGAAACAATAGGGGGGGACACATCAGGGTTAAGGGAAAAGTGGAACGAGGAATTGGGTTCCCAAATTACATCTCAACAGTGGGAAGCTCTCTGGCATATGGTATCAAAAATGACCTGCTCTCATTCTTGGAGGTTATTCTCATGGCAATTGCTGATAAGATTTTTTCGAACCCCGGCAATAACCTCGCATTATGGTGCTACCCGCTCTGCAGCGTGTTGGTGCTTATGTGGTGAGAGTGCAGCCCATCATTCCCATATTCTCTGGTCCTGCCCAAAACTGCAGCCCTTTCTGATGGCTTTATTTAAGGAGTTAGAGGACCTCTTCAGTGCCAGACTTCCTTACGATGGTGATTTTTTATCCTGCATTGCTTCCCCCCTGAGTTCCGAGATCCCCATACCTGTTACCTATTAAACATCCTTCTCCATGCAGCGAAAAAAGCTATTACTAAACGCTGGCTCATGGTTGAACCACCTACTCTTTCAGGCTGGAGAGAGATAGTGCACTTCATATATAGATCAGAAAAAATAACCCACAATTTAAATAACCAGGCAGAGCTGATCTCCTTAAAATGGAGGAGATGGATCATATATATTATGACTAAGGATCCTCATTTTGTACCTTATGATAGTACCTCTCTTGCTTGACTGCTCAGTCCATGGTATATGGGCCTTTGGTCCCAGCTTGGACTTTGTAAGGTACAACCAGAATCAGTTAATTGGGGCGGGGACTGGAGGGATGGGAGAACTCGGGGAAAATGTGTGGCAAGGAAATGCTGAATGATATTACTCTGGGATAGTCGGCTTAATGCTATTTATGCATGTGTTACCGACTTAGTAAGGCTACTATAATAACTGTGTTAAATCTTCTTAATAGACCTGTATCTCTGTATGGTGGATGTAAAGTTTTTAATGTGTATAACGGACTCTGACTGTCAAATGGTGTAAAAACTGTAAAGATCTTCTCTAATAAAAATAATATTTACAAAAAAAAAAAAAAACAGCCTGGCCACATCATGCATATTACAAATTGTGAGTCTCTCTTCTTGTGTGATGCCTTCAATAACATGTAATTCTACTTTGTATATTACCTGGGTTTGATTGTCCTCAAAGTACTTCATATGGCTTTTAATGTTATCTAAGTCTGCTCAGTTCCAGACAGATATGCCTGAATTGAACAATCCTATTGCGGTCCCTATCATTCCTCTCACTTTCCCCAAGCTTAGAGCATTAAGTTTTCTGGTTTGGTAAGAGTTATCATCATTAACAGTTTCCTGTCCCCCCCCCCATGTGATCCTGAGCTCATTGCAAATAATGGGCTACAATGTCTACAAGTAATGATGCATAAAACAAAGAAACATTACTCTGAGTGCGTTGTCCAAATTCTGCCATATTCCAAAGGGAAATGTTTAAAGCAACAAGTATACGCATATACTGAACATCATTTATTAAGTTCCCTGGGACTGAGGTGGCTACTAGTCCAGTTTTGGTCCTGGGTGCAGTGGCGGGCATTGTGGGGCCAGTGGGATTGGGCCATTGGTGAAGACAGAGTATGAATATTTTTTAGTTACTGGGGGTGCAGGTGCTGCTTCAGTGGTGGTTGGCTGAACCTGAGGTTTTGGGGGGTTTACAGAGAGTTCTTCAGGAATGCCTGCCAGAATTACATCCCAGGTTACTTCTTTTGTTCTGTATAAGGGTCCAGCTTGACTTGGTATTTTTTCCTCCCAGTACCGGCACACCCAGGTACCATGGTCATCTTGCTGGGCATTAGCAACATTCACAGCAATTACTTTGCTTCTTTTCTGTTCTACTGTTATTCTGCCCCAGCAGTATTCAGATTCAGAGACATATTTCATAGTCCATGGTGTTTCTGTTCCGGGGAGTGTGGAGATTCCTTTAATTGCCAGACCATCGTACATTCCTCTGGGTCCCATGCACTTTAAAGTCCAGGGTTTGATGGGTCTGATACTGTTTAGCTCAAGCTGGAAGGAATTTCCCCTGGCTGTATACTCAGTCTTTTGGCATTTAACTGTCACAGTTATACACAGAATGCTGAGGAACCGCAGGATTTTGTGAAGCTTGAAGAAAAATGTCTTGCTGTGAATGTGAAAAGAGGAATCAAGGTTAGTAACTGCTCTCTTTTTTTCCCCTCTACTTCATGCTTTTTAACTGATTGATGTGATACCATTTTAAGACAGGCTGCTTTTTTCTGCCAGTCAGTTCAATTAAATACACCGCAGGACTTGCTTTGTCTGATTGAAAGGGACCTTTCCAAGCGGGCTCAAAACAGTGTTCCTTTTTAGCATCGTCCTTGACCATGACTGAGTCTCCAATTTGGTATTCAAATGGATGTACCTTCTTGTCAAAATACTTTTTTTTTTTTTTTTTTGTTTTACCAATATTAATTGCAACAAACTTATTGACTTCTATTATGTATTCTTGCATTTGCTTTACCCAATTATCAGTTACAGCTCCCTGTAACAAGGAGATTGCTGTTGGTAGCTGAAGGTGTCCAGGGGTTTTCATTAACCTCCCATTCATAGCCTGGTTTGGGCTAATACCAGTAATGCAGTTGGGAGTGGAACGGACTACCATTAAACTTAAGGGTAACATTTTTATCCACTGTGTGGGCTTGTCAGCACAAAATTTGGTTAGCATTGTCTTTAAGGTTCTGTTTCCTCATTCCACCACTCCTGATGATTGTGGATGGAATGCCATGTGTAACTCCTGTTTAATGTCTAGCATGAGTTGTAGTTGTTTGAATATTTTTCCTATAAATTCTGGTCCTCTATCTGAGCATATTACCCGTGGCAGTCCCCACCTGGAAAACAACTCATACAGGGTCTCATAGCAAAGGATGTGAACTCGATAAAGAATTTCCCCATGATATGCTCATATAATGCTTTCCTAGATAGTGTCAGAACATGGTTTCTTGTTAGTATCCATTGTTTAATTTTACAAAAACTAGATTGAAAATAATCTGGAGCTGGCCCAGTGGTGCTGAGGGTTGAGGCACTGGACGCCACACCGGCGGCCCGGGTTCAGGAACAACCCCGGGTGGCTGGGAGTCGATGGGGGCGGGAAGAGATTGAGTGCCCGGAGGACAGCTCTCTTGTTCCAGGGTAGGTTAGGGCTGCGGGTCACTCAACAAGTGCCCTCTGGCAGAGGCTGGGGGGTGAGCTGAATATAGCGTCGCAGGGTGTATGCCAGGGGTGGAGCTACGGCTCCAAGAAATGTAGAAAAATAGAGAAAACCCCCCTCGCCACTGATAGGCAAAGGCACCTTCCCTCCGCATTCCACACTCCCATAGTCGGGCCTGAAGTCCTCTCCGCTTCCCCATCCTCTCCGGCCTGGTGTCTCAATACTAATAGAAAGAGTGCCCTGGGCAGGGGCAACCCTTCCTCAGAGGGAAGACCCGGGGGGGGTGCTCGGAGCTGGGGAGTAGCGGAGGAGGACACAGTAGGGCCACGCAGGGAGGTAGAGAGTGTGGCAAAGTAGGGTCGCTGGAGAGATTTCAGCAGGGTGGGAGAAAAACAGAGTTTGAAAAAAAAAAGAAAATAATCTGGAAAGAAAAGCAAAGATCGGAGGGGGTCACGTGATGGCAGCTTGAGAAGCAGCAGCAGCCCTCCATTGCTCCTCGCCTCTGCTACTTATTTCAGCTCTCCTGTACAGTATTTCCGTTTATTAGTGAGTCACAAACTACACTACCTTAACTGTCGATAACCTGGGACTTCAGCGAGCTAGCTTAGCCGTGGAGGTCTATATGAAAAAAGCGCCGCCAAGACATTCACCACCACCAACCCTGGAGAAGGACTAGGCCACAAAACACCCCAATCACCAGCCCACGAGCTCAAGCAAATCCACTACCAGAGCAGGTGCCCTCTCAGAGGAAAGGTTCCTGGAGATAATGCAGCCTCTACAAGATAAAATATCTGAAATCTCTGAGGATCTGCAGCAAATGAAATCCTCGGTTCACTTCCTAACTATCCGTGTGGGCAACTCGGAAGCCAAATTGGTGTCCTTGGAGAAAAAACAAGATAAAAGCAAGTTGGCTGTGATGCAGTTTGGTCAGAGACTTAAGAAACTCGTAGAGAAAATTGAGGACTTGGAAGGGAGAATCCGGAGAAACAATCTCCTTGTTATTGGGATACCTGAAAAGGAAGAAGCAGCAACACCTATTCTTTTCCTTCAGAAGTTGTGTGAAAAAATTGCAGGTCCCTCACTGATTGCAGCCTCATATGTAGTTGAAAGGGCCCATTGTGCCCTCTGCCTTCCTTCACCACCTAATTCTCCACCCAGGCCTCTTATTTTTAAATTGATAAACTTCCTGGACAAACAACATATATTGGCAAAGGTGCGTGACATACAAGATGTCTTATGGGAAGGGCGTAGAATTAGGATCACACAAGATCTCCCACAGTCCATGCAACTGAAACAACAAGAAAAGCATCCAATCATAGTGAAGCTTATTGCTGCGGGAACACCATTTCAAATGAAATATCCAGCGGTGCTTCAGGTGAAATCTGGTGATCACTGGGTCTCCTTTGAATCTCATGGTAAAGCGAGCCAAGAGCTTAAAGGCCCCTTTCCCTATCTGTTTAAATGATGGGACTGCTAAGAGTATGTGGAAATACTCCTGTTGTGGGCAAATATGTCTGTTTGCTAATTTTGGTGGACCTGATCTGAGTTATAAAGAGGCGGCCTATTTCCCCAAGGCTGGATACTTTATTCGGCTGGCAGGGTTTTTGTTGGAAATCTAGCTTGATATAGCTAGAAACGTTTCCTGCTACAACTGTTTTTATTTTATATTAGAACACAACCCTCCAAAGAGCTCATTTACTTTCCATATGTGCAAGTACAGAAACTGGAGCAATGTTCTCCGAATGAGCGAGGCTACTCGGGTGTTGTTTTAGCAGGTCACTGATTCTCAACGAGTGTGGTGGCTAAACACTAGCTATGACTTTATGTTTGCCTCTGACTGATTCTGGATTATTGTTTGCTAAAATTCTGGGATTGGGGGTAACTGCCATATGATCCCTCATTCCTTATTCGGATGGACTGTTACTGGACATTTTTGGGGGTCCTGAGTAATATCCATATTTGATAGAGCTTTAAAACATCTGTGGGACATTTTTTGGTGTCCTGACTCCTAGCTCCTCCAGGGATAAGCAGGGGTCACATGTTTATCGCTGAATTTTGATACAGTTTAGAAAGTATTATGATGTCTTGAAGGAAAAAGTTTAATATTGCATATAAGTTCTATTGGATAGTCCCTAATTGCGTTGAGCTCTGCAGTTGAATCATTTTGCTTGCACGCTGTTAGATGTATCTAATACCCTAGTCACTAATGAAGTAGCAGGGGAAGGGTGGGAGCGAGGGGGGGGTTCTGGTGCATCTCATTTCCTGTGCAAAGACATCACTCGCCAGGGTTTGCATAGTGGTGCAGTTGATTTGAATTGGGGGTGGGGGATCTTTGTGTATAACAAGGATTTTGTTTTTGATTAATACAAGGGTATGGCTATAGGACACAATGGAAAATAAGTTTTCTTTTACTTGTATTATGGGTATTGGGGGTAGCAAATCAAGTGTGCTAATTCAACCTTCTAATGTAGACCTTTTCTTGGGGCTCAGTTTGATAAACCTCAGACTTTATTCTAAATTGGGCTTTGCAAGCTTATCCATCATTTTTTCCATAAAGCAGTATAATGAGTGGCCGTTATAAGGTGGTAAGTTGGAATGTTAAAGGTGCACAGGACAGATGCAAGAGGCAAGTTATTCTTCTGCATCTTCATCAGTTACAAAATGGGATTGTTTGCCTCCAAGAGATGCACCTTAGATGAGAAGATGTCAGTTTACTCGCTAAAACCTGGGTGGGACAAGCATATGGAGCGGGGAAGTCTACGTGTAGTGGGGGGGTTGCAATATTAATAGATAAAAAAATCCATTTTAAACTTGACAGAGAAATCAGGGTCCCTAATGGTAGGTACATTATCCTACATGGAATTTTGGAAACGCAATAAATCATTTTAGGAGCTGTATATGGTCCAAACTGTGAATCCCCTCACTTTTTTATTCACCTACTTGGCCTAGTAGTTGCTAACCCACATGTTTTGACCATATTGGGATGTTATTGGAATGTTGTTCCTTATTCACATACTGTATAGATAGATCTGATTTCTGAAAACAAAGTCTATCCCCTTCACAAAGGACACTACATGACTTCCTGATAGGCACTGATCTCCTGGATGTGTGGAGAGTTCTTAATCATGGAGAACGCCAATATACCTATTTTTCACCTCCACATAAGTCCATTTCCCATATTGATTTTTTCCGTTTGAGTTCCTTTTCATTGCCTGGTGTAATACGAACATACGAAATTTGCCAGCAGATAAAGGCCTAGAGGTCTATCAAGTCTGCTCGAATGTGCAGCTAGCACCCCTTATTCTGCAGCTTCCCCTTCCTTCCACCCTTCCCCTTCATTAACCCTCCCCCTTGTCCTGTCCCATCCTCGTTTGAAGCAGTCCACTGTTCTACTGCATACCACTTCAGCAGGTAACGCATTCCACCCAGCCACCACCCTCTCTGTAAAAGTGTCTCCTCATCTCCTCCTGAACCTTCCTCACTCCAGTCTCATATCATGGCCCCTGGTGTCCTCCCTCCTTACTTTGAACAGCCCCTCTGTACCTGTCTTGTTTATTCCTTTCATGTATTTAAGGTTTCAATCATGTCACCCTGTCTCTCCTCTCCTCCAGTGAGTACATGTTCAACTCCTTCAACCTCCTCTCGTATGATAAGTCCCCAGCCCCTTGATCATCTTTTGTCGCTCTGCGCTGCACCCCTCCAGTAACTTATTGTCCCTCTTCAGATACAGACGCCAGTACACTGCACGCAGTACTCCAGGTGTGGTCTAACCAGTGACCTATACAGTGGCAGAATCACCTCCTCCTCCTCAGGATATACCCTTGCAATACAACCTAGCATTTTGTTGGCCTTTGCAGCTGCCTTCCTACATTGTGCCGAGTTGTTCATTGACCCTGTAATGAGCACACCCAGATCCTTCTCCTCCTCTGTCTGGGCTAGCTGCACTCCCCTAGCTGGTAACTCCTCCTTGGGTTCTTCATCCCAAAATGCAGCACCTTGCACTTTTTGGCATTAAAGCCCAGTTGCCTGGTGTCTGACCAGGTTTCAAGCTTTGCCAGATCATCCTGCAACCCCTGCCATCCCCCTGGGTCATCCACCACTGCGCCTACCTTGGTATCATCAGCAAACAGACTGATCTTGCTCTTGATGTCCCATGATATGTCTGCAATGAATATCCCAAACAACACTGATCCCAACACCGAGCCCTGTGGAACACGGCTCGTCACTGCCCTTGGGTGTGAGAGCTCCCCACCCACCACCACCCTCTGTTGCCTTCCCTACAGCCAGTTTCCTACCCATCTCACCAGCTTTGCACCCGTCCCTGTGCCTACTAACTTCCTTCCTAGCCTTCCATGTGGCACTGCGTCGAATGCCTTACTGAAGTCCAGATACAGGACATCCACTGCATGGCCCCTGTCCAGTTGCCTAGTTACCCACTCATAGAACTCCACCAGGTTGGTTTGGCAGGATCTGCCATGTATGAAGCCATGCTGTCTGCTGTCCTGTAGTCCTTTGGCCTCTAGGAGGGCCACCAGCCTCTCCTTCAGGATAGTCTCCATTAACTTACCCATGATGGATGTGAGGCTCACTGGTCTGTAGTTTCCCGGTTCATCCTTGGGGCCACTCTTGTGGAGGGGCACCACATGAGCCATCCTCCAGTCCTGAGGTACACACCCCGAATGTAGTGAGGCATTAAATAGGTCTGCCAAAGTTCCTGCAAGGACCTCTGCCAGCTCCTTCAGTACCCTGGGGTGGATGCCATCTGGACCTGGCGCCTTGTCCACCCTCAGTGCCTTCAAACCCTCTCGAACTCTGCCCTCCATGATTTCCCCATCTGTCACCACTCCCCCCCCCGCTTCTGCCATTTCTCCCACCTTGGGTATCACCCCCTCTTCTCTTTAGTAAATACTGAGCAGAAGTACTCATTTAGTGCTTCTGCCTTATTGCACCCTGCTTCCACCCAACCCCCCTCCTTCCTTATCCTTATCCTTACTATGTGGTCCTTACAGCTCCTTTTCTCCCTGATGTACTTAAAGAAGTCATTCTCCCCCTTCTTAATGCCTTGTGCCAGCCTGAGTTCCGTAGATGCTTTGGCTCCCCTTACTGCCCTTGTCACCTCCTTCGATTCTGTCAAGTACTCCTCCCTGTCCTCCCATCCCTGTTTTCTTGTACTTCCTAAAGGCAGCTTTTTCCTCCTTACCTTTTCCATGAACTCCTTGCTCAACCATATCGGTTTCTTAGCCTAGCCTTCTTGCTCTGGGCTTTGCAGCAGGTTTGGTTGCCTCCACTATCCCCAGCTTTATGAGCTCCCACCTCTGGTTAGTGTCCATACTAGATTGAATTCTGGCCAGGTACCCTTTTACCACTTCCCCCATCCTCCCAAAGTCGGCCCTCCTGAAGTCCAGCACTATTGTGCCAGATTCCACTCCTTCCTTGCCCATATCCAATGTGAGCCATACTGAGTGGCGGTTACTCCCTGACAGCGGTTCCTCCACTGTAAGTTCTCTCACAAAGTCCCCATTTGCCAGCACAAGGTCAAGGGTATTTCCTAACCTGGTCGGTTCACTGACCATTTGCAGCAGGAAGCTGTCCTGGAAGGCATCCAGCAGTACCTGCTCCCTTCTGTTCCTAGTTGTTGGGGTGCTCCAGTCCACTCCTGGCATGTTGAAGTCCCCACAATCACCACACTACCCTTCTCGCAGGTCCTCCTGATCTGTCCTGCTAGTTCCCTGTCTAACTCCTCCGTCTGAGATGGTGGCCTGTACACCACTCCCATTCTAAGAATTCTATTCTGGAATCCTGGATTGCATCCAAAGTGACTGCATCTACCCTCCTCCCTTCCTCCCTATACACACTTCAGTCCTTCCTTCACATATAGTGCCACCCCTCCTTTCCCAATCACCCTGTCCCTATGAAATAACCTGTACCCTGGTACAGACAGGTCCCAGTCATTGTATTGGGTGGCCCATGTTTCCGTGATGGCTGCAATGTCCACCTCTCCCTCTGCCATGAGAACCTGTAACTCTGCAGTTTTCCTCCCAAGGCTCCTAGCATTAAGGGTAACCACCTTCCACCCCCCCCCATCCTGCCCTCCTTTCCTAGCATCACCAACAGTACTTGCCATTTGTCCTTTGTCACTGTTATGGGGGGTAAGCTCATATGGTTTCCCAACCTGTGGTCTCTGCATATCTCTTCCCAATTGCCACCCCCACTCCTAGTTTAAATTCCCAACTTCCTCTATGTACTCCTCCTCCTCTGTTTCAACACTTCCTTTCCCTCCTCACTCAAGTGTAGTCTGTCCTTGGCATAGAGACTACTGTCCTCCCAGGTCCCTCCCACCCCCAACAGCCCATACCCTTTAGCACAACACCAGGTTCTTAGCTATCCATTAAATTCCTCTATTCTCAGCTTTCTTGTTGTGCTTACCTTTGGCACTCGGAAGTATCTCTGAAAAAGTTACTGATCTTCCTGCCCCCTCACATAATTGTGCTAGTTCCTCAAACCTCCTCTGGACTGCATCTACTGTCTTGTCAGCCAGGTCGTTTGTCCCAAGATGTATAATTAAATGAGGCTTGTCCCTACCCCTTCTAGAATATTTCAGAACAGACTGTCCCACCCTTTCCGCTGTCATTCCTGGCATGGCCTCCACCCAAATGCGACTATGCCTCTCCCCTTTGCCACCCCACCTAACTCCTCTTAGTATTGAGTCCCCCAGCACTAAGATTCCACCCCTCTTACTCCCTGCTTGCTTCCATTCATCTCCCTCTCTCATTTCCAGCTCCTCTTCTTCCTCCTGCACATTATTTCCCCCTTTTATCCCTGTTGCAGTTCTCCCAGCAGAACTTCCCCGCTCCAGTTTGGTCCAGGCATTTATCAGTTACTCCTCTAATTTCATCATTTCCCTCCTCCACCTTCTTCCTCTCTAGCAGTGCACAACTATTTTCTGAAGGCCCTTCACAAATGCCCGCTCCCCCTCTCTTCATAGTAACCTGTTCTCTCTTTTCCACTCCATGACTTTTGCCTCCCCTCACAAGTCCCTATCTCCTTCTTCCATTTGTCTTTTGTCTCCTGACCTGGTTTTCCCGGCAATTGTTCTTACTGGCCTGGGCCCCTTTGCCTCTGCTTCCCTTCTTCTCACCCTCTCCTCACCACTGTTGGCTTAAATCACCCTCCCTCATCTCCCCTTCTTCCTCCCTCCAGTATTGGGCTAAACCCACCCCCAATCTGCCTTGCCTGTCTTAGTTCCTCCTGCAGACCCTCAATCTCCTTTCTAAGATTTTCTATGTGGCTGCACACTAAACATCCTTCCACACTCCAGGCAATTTTTAGAAAGATTGGTGCACCGCAGTTGTTGCAGCCTACCACCCTACCCAATAATAATAAATGCAGATATACATATGAGGGTCATATCAGACCACTCACCAATTTCCCTCACACATCTCCTTGGGCCATGCATTCAAAGGGATGCTCTTTGGAGGTTGAATAACCAGTTGCTCCAAAAACCAGACTCTCTCCAGCATATTAAAATGTTCTCTCTAATTTTTACTCAACAACAGAAACTCCGTCACTAGACTAGACATGATTTGGGCAGCCTTAAAATGCTCCCTTGGGGGGAGTGTCTCAGGTAATCAGCCACAAAATTCTAGAAATTCCATGTGCAGCATGAAGCATTGCTCCAAGCTATACAACGGCTAAAAAGTACTCTTAACCGGCAATCCCCAGATGCTGATTGGACAGACTTGCACAACTTGCAAGCCCAATATTTGACCCTCATGTACCAAAAAGCAGAGCTCTCATTAAAGCGTACCAAAATGAAATACCTCTATACAGGGGAGAAGGCAGGCAATCTATTAGCAAATCAGTTTCGGCAAGATATGGCCTTCCGAGTTATTTAGTTATTTATTTCTTGAATTGATTAATCAGGAAAGGCACACTGAGCAAATCGATGCTCGTCTCCTGGTGCAACCTGGGGGAAAGGAACAAGGGGAGGATAACGCGCAGGTTATCATATAACATAACAATATACATAGAATTATCATAATAACATATTAGCAATATACATATAATACAATTTGGCAGCTATCCAGGAAGGAACAATTACATGATTGCCAACGTTGTAATAGACAGCTAAAGGAATATGCACTGGAGCTACATGTACAGCTATACATACTTAGATACAATGCATGCATACATTTATGGAGTACAGAATTTGTGCTGTAGAATGGAATGGTTAGAGCTAGGCTGACCAGTGCGAGACCAAGGGTGTGTGCGAGTATGTGCATATACCCGTTCCATGAATAGGGTGATGCTGCTGGGTGGGCAATGGAAATAGGGAATGGGGGGAAATTAGTTATGCGTGCAGACACAATTTGCAGTGAAGTAGTTTGTCAGTGCATTTGCTAGGGAGTGGGTAGAGGAAGAGTGATGAATTTGGGGGGGGAGCATTCCAGAGTTTTGGGAGCTAGTGTGAGAAGGCTGTTTGTCCAGCGGAAGTCTTATGACTGGGAATATTTAGTAGTCAGGAGTCAGTGGACCGGAGAGCATGTGGAGGGGTGGGAGCCATCAACAGTAGTGAGGAAAGGTAGGAGGGGAGAGTGCCATGCCAGTATTTTGAGACAAACTTAGCACAGTGCAATTTACGATGATTCTCGAGGGATGGGATGGCGAGGGAGCAGGATAGGTAACAGTGGTGGGAATGGGGGGTAGCATCTAGAGCGAACCAGCAGAATGCATTGAAAATAGGGTCTAGTCTAGACAAAGTGAATATAGGCCCCGCACTGTAGACTATGTCACAGTAGTCTAGGGAGGGGAGGATAATTTTCTGTACTAGTTCCCATCTATTAAATCTAGTATTCCATGTATTAAATTGGGTACAGATGACCACCTTGTTACATCCCCTAGAGACATGACTGAAGTTTTAAGATCTTACTACCAAAAGCCGTATTCTGAAGACCAAGGGGATAGGCCTGCACCCACAGATATTTCCAGTTATCTTAATTCTACTGATCTCCCTAAATTAACAACTTATAAAGTTGCTTCACTTAAAAACTTGATCAGTACGCAGGAAGTCATGGCAGCAATTGAACAGCTTTCACTTGATAAATCCCCAGGTCTGGACAGTCTCTCTAATAATCTATATGAGAGCTGTCTACAAGAGCTTGCTTCTCTTCTAATGGAGGTATATAATTATTGGTTTGCTGAGGGCATGTCGGAACCACATTTTCTAAATGCATTAATTACTCTTATTCCCAAACCTGGCAAGGATCCTACATATCCAGAAAGTTACAGACCTATCTCATTGATTAATACTGATGTTAAAATCCTAGCCAAGATCCTTGCCATGAGGCTGGGTCCCCTGCTTCCCAAGCTTATAGGTAGGGAGCAAATTGGTTTCATGAAAGGTAGGTCATCAATGGATCATATGCTTAAATTACTGTACATTCTCTCGGCATCCAGGGACTCAGATCTTCTCACTGTGCTGGTATCCCTGGATGCCGAGAAAGCTTTTGATAGGGTTTCTTGGGATTTTCTTTTTGCAACTCTGGCCCATGTAGGCCTTCCTTCGAGTTTCCTCAGATGGGTTAGATTGCTATATTCCTTCCCATCGACCCGGATTTGGTGCAACGGAATATTGTCTGATCCCTTTCTGCTCCAGAGAGGGACCAGACAAGGTTGCCCTCTTTCCCCACTATTGTTTAACCTTTATTTAGGAACCCCTGATCCAGACATTGCTAACCTCCTCAAAACTCCAGGGAATTAGACTAGGGGACTAACATTATATCCTCTCTGCATATGCAGATGATCTTCTTTTACATCTCCAACACCCCTTAACAGGTATCTCAGCTCTCATTGCTGAGATTGACCATTTTTCTGCAGTTTCCCACCATATGCTTAATGTGTCTAAGTCAAAAGTGTTTTCCCTGAATAATAAAACCTCCCAATCAGTGCTTGACAACACCAACTTTTTGTAGGAACCTAAATCCCTTACCTATCTTGGAATTCAAGTTACCAGAGAGGTTCCTACCATGCTTAAATTAAATCTTACAGGCTTACTGAGTACAATTAAAGCTGACTTAGACAGATGGGGAGGCCTTCCTCTCTCACTATGGGGAAGAATAAATACTGTCAAGATGAATGTCTTGCCCTGTGTGTTGTACCCCCTTGGGACGTTGGGGTTGTTTCTCCCCAAAAATGGTTCTCTAAACTCCAACAAATGCTCACTGTCTTCTTTTAGAAGGGTAAGACGCTCTTACTTGAAATTCTGTGCACCAAAAAAGCAGGGGGGATTATCTGAACCTTCCTTTTTTCCTGTTACTGTGCCCACCACCTCAGTAGGCTTTCGTATTGGTCAAGGGAGACATCGGGTAATGAATTGCAGACATACTCGCCTTTTTGGTTAGATATTGAAAAATTTCTAGCTGCTCAGTACCACTGTACCCTCCCTGCCCTCTTATATGGTATGCCCAAAGTGATTCCTAAACCTCTTCGGAATACTCCATTAGGTTGGTCAATTAGGGCTTTACACCAACTGAAAATACATCTCTCTCTCATAACTGGTGTTTTTTGCTGGAACAACCTGTTATGGGAAAACCCCACTTTAAAACTGGGCATAAACCCATTTCTCTGACCTTTTGGCCTCCTTTGATCAATATAAAGGTTTCTGACATATATGCTGATGGTAAAATAATTCCCTTCGCCCTTTTTAGGCATCAATTTAAAGTGCCTGTGGCAGCTTTCTTTAAGTATAAACAGCTTAAGGACACTATTGTTGCCCACTTGGGTTGATAAGGGATGCATTTAGAGTCCACTGATATTTTTAACAGACTCCTGCAGGTGGCTAGGGAACCCCATGCAGTGTCTGCAATTTATAAAGTAATTCAATCCATTGATCCTGGCTTACTTCAAGCGGTTTGTTACTACTGGTCTCAAGTGCTCTCTCTTAGTACTGAACCTGACCTCTGGAGCAATTTATGGCAATCTCTGTACAAATATGTGAAACAAGATAGGCTGCATTTGATACATTTCAATATCATGCACAACTTATATTTTACACCACTTAAACTCTACAGATTGGGTCATCTGTCTTCCCCTGATTGCTCTCTGTGCAAATTCCACTGGAACCTTATACCATATGTTATGGGCCTGTACAGTGGTCCAGACCTTTTGGCAATCCATTAGACAAATCTTGACCCTTTTTTGGGTCTTGATCCTTATTTTACTCCAGAGGCTTTTTTAGTATATCTCTTCCCAAAGGGTACTCCCAGCCTTAGAAAGGCACACTTGGCTTTGACTTCGGCAATAGCCAAATTAATTATCATGAGGCATTGGACAGATAATGCAGATCTGTCAGTTTTGGAATGGCATAAAAAATTGTTATTTGCTGTCCAATTAGAGAGGCACATCCTAGCTATAAATAACTGACCGCATGTCTATCAGCTCAGATGGGGTTCTCTAGATGCCCTACTTACTGTATGGAAACCATAATATATAATTTTATACCAAGTTTTACATACGTATACTTTGCTGACTGAGTACAAGCACACTTGATGAGGGGTGGGTTGGGGAGGATTTTAGAGGGTTAAAGAGGGAGGATGGGAGGGAGGGGAGAGGGGTTTACCTTTGAATTGTATTTTACTTTATTATTGTAACTCTGGATTGATATGTACACTGTATAAGGGGTAGTCTTCCTGTTTGCCCAACTGCTGCCCATGTCTGTACCAATGATTATATTACATCAATAATAAGAAAAAATAAATAAAACTTATTGAATTATAAAAAGAAAAGCAAATATCTTTGTTTTGGAATCTCTCTATGTAGCGACCAATGCTGAAGTAAAGGTCCAAAGGTATCCCTCACCCAAGGGATCCACAGTTTGCCCTTACTCAGAAGCACAGATTTCAAGTTTACATTTGCATAAATGGAAAAGTAGAAAGGAATCGGATTTATCATTTTCAAACCCCCTTGTGATTTCTGTAAAAACAGAATCCCTCTTTTGATGGGGTTGAGCCTACTATCCCATATACAGGTAAAAAAAAACAATATAACTTGGTTTCTGTTTTGGAAGAGCATAAATCCCACTGTGTTAAAAAAAAAAAAAAAATAGAGAGTAAGACTCTTAACCATAAAAAACCCTTTAATCTTGGTCATCCTCCATTTATTCCACACGGTTACTTTGTTTTGAGCTTGTTGTAATTTCTCCTGTCAATTAACCAAGGCCATATCCCTGTGCCCAAATGTGACCCCTAAGATCAAACATGGTTCTGTAGCAACCGGTATACCAATTATGGTATCTGTAGTCTGGTCACCCTCCCCTATAAGCATGCATTTACCTTTGTGATAATTAATCTTGGACTCCAATATGTGAGAAAAGAAAGATAAAATCTTACCAGCTTGTATGCATGACACTTTATCTGCCAGAATAAGGCAGAGGTTGTCCGCATAAGCCACCATTCTGATCTCAGGATATGGAAAAGGACAATCCCGTGAGCTCGATAACAGAGGGTCTATTGAAAATATGTACAATATCTGGCTAAGGGGGCAACCTTGATACACCCCTCTGCTAACCTCACACCGTTTCCCTATCCATCCATTACAATCAGGTTTAACAATGGATTGCTTATAACAAGCTTGTATCCACTCAATAAACTGAACTGGTATCCCATTCCTACACAAAATATCCCATAAGTACTCATGTAGGACATGGTTGAATGCCTTGCATTGATCCAGGGCCAACAGAAATTCTGATACTTCCCCCATGCGTCCTCATTCCATAATTTCCAGTGTCAAAATTAACGTGTCGTATATGGACCTCCTTGCATAGCACAGCTCTGGGAAGGGTGAATAAGATTGCCTGCCTCAAAGCTAGCCTATTAGTTAAGAGTTTGGTAAAAATCTTAAAATCAGTGTTCAACAGAGAACTCTGCCTCCAATTAGCCAACAGGGATGTATCTCCAGATTTATACAGTAATGTGACTAAACCAACGTACATGCTGGGGGATAAGGTGTTTCTAGAAAGCATATAATTAAATAACTCCACCAGTTCCTCAGTCAAAAGTTCCACAATATGTTTATACATTTCATATGGGATACCATCTGGTCCAAGGGCAGAGCCTTCCTCCAAAAAGCCAGTCACCCCCAAAATCTCCTGCTTAGTAACAGGTTGTACTGAACTATCCTGGTCTGGTTTAGATAAAAGAGGGAGAGCACTTTCATTTAACCATTTACTCTACCTGTGGTGTGGTAGTGTAAGAGTCTGAAACATCTACTGGAAATGATTTTCTGTTTACAATAAGATGTCAGATTTTCATGTCACCACCTTACCATCAGTCATAGTCAATTGTGAAACATATTTCTTGTTTTTGTGCTAAACCAAATTGAAAGGATTTACATAATCTTGTTTCCCTTGTGTACCAAAGCATTGTTCAGCTCCAGAGATGTATACCTATCATGCTGTATGTTGGCCATTTGTTGTTTTAAATCCAAAATTTGTGTTGATAAATCTTGCTGTGTCTGAGTCTGCCCTGACATCAGTGAGTACAGCTCTGTATGGTACATCCTATATGTGTCCATTTTATATTTCCCATTAAGTTTTCCTATATGTTTAAAATAGTCTTGGATATCCACATTGGACTCCTCCCACCAATCATAAGAATCAGCATACAACATTTTTTACTGATTTCCTAGCATTCAACACTCCTAAGAAACCATCATAAACCTGAAGGATAGTCAAGAGGGTGAGATTCATCCTCCAGTAACCAGGACCCCTCCCCATTTCTTCATAGTTTGATACAGTAAGACTGAGCATAGCATGATCAGATGAAGCTACTGTTGTCACCTGTGTACCAGTAATCTCCAAACCAGCAGAAATAAACCAGTAATCAATTCTGGTACCATGGGAACCCCTAAAATAAGTCCTTTGTGGTGTAACTCCAGGTTGTGCCAAGACATCCCCTAAACCAGATTGTGACAAAAGAGCATTTAAACATGATACATCACAATAGATGTTATCGGTGTGTGAGACTACCTTATACCTGCTGCAATTAAAGTCCCTCCCCAACAATACATGTCTAGAAATAAATAAATAGGGCCATACGGCCTGTAGTAATTCTATTCTAGACACCTTCATTTGAGAGGCATACACATTAAGAAATCTAAACTGCATGTTCTGAAGTTAGACATCAAGCAGTAATGCTCTCCTGGTACAATATCCATCTGATGAATTACTTTGGTCTCCACAGTATTAACACAAGCACCTATCTCACTACACGGTTCTTCACCCATGGACCAAAATATTTCCCCTCCCACCCATGCAGATCTTGCAACCTGCATTTCTGCTACTGAATGCAGTCTGGTATCCTGAAAGAAAATGAAGTCATAAAAGGTGGAATCAAACTGTACATAAGTTAAGACCCTTTTCCTTTCAGATTTAATGCTGTTCACATTCAGTGATGCGACAGCAAGATTGTACAGAGGGAGAAATCACAGGATGAGATCATCAGTGTTTTTTTTTCCATACACAAGCTCTAGTTCCCATTCATCAGGATCAGGGTAATTAGATGGTAGTTCCCCCTCAGACCCCCATCAACTACTGAAGAATGGATTGAAACGGAGTCTGATTCGGTACCTGGTTCCCCCTTTTCCACTGGCAATACATCATATTTGTTGCGGGATGGGACGGGCATATCAGGGTCTTTCCTTTTCTCCTGTTTTTTTCATTTTCTGACCTCCAAGATCCCTCACCACTTGAAAGGGCTCCAACTCGGGGCATGGATGTGCAAGCTACCACAGCCTCTGGCAAGTCACTGTGACCTGGCTCACTGCTCCCACCAACAGTAGGTACAACACCTGTAGAAGTATCCACTGCTGGATCCACCTGAAGACAGGGCTGAGAAGCAGACTGCGGGACAGTGTCATGCCCTGAAGAGGGCTGGTTCTGAGGTGACATCCTCCTTGTTGATCTCATAGCAGTGTTGATATAAAAGTCCTGGATAACATAATACCTGATATCAGTATTATGAGCTGCCCAGGGACACTCTGTGAAAGAATGTTCATCCTCACACAAGCAGCATTTTAGAGGCCCCTACAGTGAAACATAGAGTGCCTGGTTTCACCACACTGTGCACATTTGACCACGTAACAAGTGCATCGCAAATGTGTGGGGGACCCACATTTGTAGCCATGGTGAGGTTGTCCTGGGTAAAAAATAAATCTCTTGTCTCATCCAAGGTAAAAGTAGTTAGGCAGCTGTTGTAAACTAAAATCAGTCTGTTGTAAATGATTTTTTACACTCCATCCACTATTTCAGAACCTTCATCATTCAGTATGGGCTCTGGGTTACCCTGCACCATGTACCTCTTCTCTAGCCAATATAAGATGTCCGAGATGTTTACTCCTTCATTACAAAACAATACTGTAATGATCTTGAATGGTTGTTTTGTGAGGGGAATTGCCTTGAATCTTGCCCAGACAGGATGTGTTTCAAAAATAACATATTTCTCCCCCAAAAAAGGTCCAAAATAGCAGATGTTCTAAAGCTAATGTCAAATGTGGTTTCTCCAGGTGTGGGGATTAAGGCATACACTTCGGAGGAAGAAAACCCCAAAGTCTGTTTTTTAATAGTACTTTTCCCACAAAGAATCTGCTAGGCATTTCCTCAGTTGGCCCCAGAAACCTTAAGCACACAGCAAAGAACTGTTTTGCCAGCTCAACAGGCTTTTTAAATAAGCCAGCATAAATAGATGCTGTTGAGGGTGCAGTGATATCAGTATCTGGTGGGTCCCCCTGGGAAATATCCCCCTCCGTTTGGCATGCTGGCAATTGTATCTCGTCTGCTCTATCACCTTCCAACCCTTCTCCAAAGTTATTCTGAGTCCCTGGCGATGCATCAAAAAATTCTTCCTGACCGAGGCTGTCAATAAGGGAATAAGAAATGTTACATAAGGTTGCTTCTGGGGACTGTATCAGTGTTTGAGACTCTTGTGACTGATTCCCTTGTAGTGGCAAAACATCAGTACCTTCTGTGTGTAAAATACCAGCATATGCCTCATCTGTATGTGGGGAGAGACAAACTGACCCCGGTAAAGGAATTGCTGGATCTGGAACCCAAGTATCGGCATTTGCTTGAATCCAGTCTGCACCCTGTAATGCATTCTCTGGAGACCATGATGCTGACTTGCTATTCAGTTCTGGGTGGTGGAAAGCTGCTGTGTATCCTCCATAGGTGGACTGTTAGTTGCACAAACAGACACTTTTGACACACTTTCTGGTGGTAGGAATGGCGAGGTAGTCACCTCCCGTTTCCGCTACTTTTCCTCCTCCACTCTACGTTTTGCTGCAAGGTAGTTGTGTTCTGCCATCAAAAATTGCTCCTGCATGCATTGCATCTCTGAGTGTGACTCCATCATTGATTCTGGTAAAGCATGTGCTCCCAAAGATGGAGGGGTCACCTGCGCATCGTCCCCTACTGTGGTGCCACCTGCACCCAGCATTCCTGTCAAATTGGGCAAGGAATTAGACATGTACTGTAGCTCTCCACCAGCAAGGTGCATTCCAACTGTCTCTGTCACTGCAGTTGCTGTCTGTAGCATTACCTCCTCCACTGTCATCCCCCATGGTTCTGAGGTCCAGACTCTGACAGACAGAGAAATAGCACCCTCTGTCTACAGAGTAGGGGAATTTCACAAGTACCTTCGCCAAATTTCCCCCATTCACTAAAAATACCACCAATAGCTTAATCTGGTTCAATTTCAGTTGGTTATCATTTGTATCCCCCCCCAGTCACTCCTGAAAAAGGGACTTCTAGTCTCAGTGGACCTACTGGGTCAACAAATTTCAATCAATCAGTAAATATATGGAATAATAGGTGTCTTTTTGTATTACAGCAGAAACAAATTTCACAGTTAGAACTAGTAAACTAAATAACAGGGGCCATATGACTTATCTATCTAAAAAAGTCAGAGAAATTGTTATTACCAAAAGGGAAACAATGGATGAACTTACCCTGGGTAACACACTCAGATAAACCTATTACATGAAGGGATGTAAGAATGTGTTGAATTTGTATAGAAAAATTTACAATAAGTTTAATTGTCTGTGATATAGGTGTAGCTTTCTTTTTCCTTGTGATTTAATGTTTCTGTATTAATGTCATAATCTTTGTTTTCAGTAAAAGCCCCATCTCACTTATTTGCCTATTACACAGGGAGGATTAGGGATGGTGAATCCCGTTGTGTTTTTCTATTATATATATTTTTTTACTCAAATCTACAACCCCTTTTGCAACACACTGGGCAGAGCTAGATTCCACTTCTTATTTCTACATGTCAGATATGGTTCCAGCAGTGGGACAGGAGTAGATGGGTCCTTTGAGATGCATGACTAATATTCCATTGCATATCAGAGAAACATTTGTTAAAATAAAGAGTTGGAAAGTAATCAGACAACTCATTTTGACCAAAAAAACGAAAATGGTAATACGGCTAGATTCAAGAAAACTGCTTTCAAGAAATGAAACATTCCCAAGGTGCCCCCCCCTCAGTATTTAACAGACCTCACTCACTTATTAAAAGAAAAAAGCACCCCCCCCCAAAAAAAAATGTGGGACATACATTGGCTGAGTTGACATTCAAAAATTAATGACAAAGACAAACAAAAACATAAACTCCTCAAAGAAGGAATATGTAGCAGACCCTAGTGTATCCAAGAAATAGAAACTGTAGAGCATTTGTGCTTTAAATGTTCCTATATAGTGAGGTTCTGGGTAGCACTTGCTGACACATGAAGGGAATCTTGGTTTGCTAGTCACAGACAAAGGAATGCTGTAAAGTCCCTATCACGGTTCTGTACAGAAATGGAACAAAAGCACTTTATATAGTCTCATGTTAAGTATTACATGGGTCATATGGAACACAGGAAGTTTATTCAATCTTCAGCAGAAACAGATTTCCCATAAAAATCATGTCAGAACTAGGACTGATTCAGAATTCAGAGGCTAAGCATATGACAAAAGGAAGACTTGATGTGGCATGGTGAAATTTGCCTTGGGTTATGGACTCTGATGTCCCAGTCACATAAATGAACAAATGAGATCACAGAACTAACCATTTTAGGGTTTCTTATGTAGGATATTGCATTTTAATTCTTCTTCTTCTTGTTAAGAGAAATCACAGGTCTCTATCATTTAAAAAAAACACAGAACAAGATGTTAATTATTTTTCTCTCCTTTTCCGTTCAAGTTTTCTAATTGTTTCCCTTTTTCTTGATTAGTAAGGTTATTTTATGTTAGATTCTTTCTTTGTGTTTATCAAACCACCCCTTATGATGATAGAATACTCCTTTTTGAAAATGTTTTTTTTTTTGGTTGTAAATTAGATTCCCTGGTGCTGTTAATCATGTCATTACTTGGGTTTAATTTTGTGAGGCTTGTGTACATTTGACTTTTACCCTTAATAAAAAAAAAAACTTTCTCTTTTTGAGAAATGCCTTGTGGTCCACACTTCTCAACCTCCCTCATCACAAATCAGGGACAAGAAAAAAAATGATCCAGGACAAATGACCAAAATCAGGGACACATCTGAAAAAATAGTAATATTAGTTCCAGAAGCTGTGTACAACATGCTTCTTAGTATGAATAGCATTTTCTTAATGAGAACTCAACTACACCTCCAATGGCTGGCATTATTTTGTGATTCAAATCCTTACTCTTCAGTGACAGAAATGCCAAATTTAGGAGAGACAGAAGAAATTTCTGAGACAAAATCAGGGACATCCCTGAAAATCGGGGACAGTTGGGAGGTATGTTGTGGTCTTTAACATCCAACTGAACAACCACCAGAACAGGCAGACAGAACCTTGCTTTAACGTCTCATCCAAAAGACAGCACCTCAGGAGTGTAGCACCCTCCTCGTGTTGCTCTACAGTGTCAGTATTGGGATTTAATACAAGTGCCTAGTGCAGGGATAGAACGCACAGCTTTTTGATCTTCTGGCCTCAGAGGCAAGTGTTACAACCTGCTGAGCCACTGACACTGATCATGCTGATTTAAGTTTACAAAACTAATCCGTAATCATGGTTGGTGATGTTATAGTTACATGTCTGATCATTAAATTATGCTCTAGATGATGATCTTGGATCATGATCTCTCTTGATCATTTTTTTATGCTCCCCATCTCCATGGCTGGCCCTCCTTCCTGCTAGTCCTCCCAGCTGCATCACTCTCAGTTCTCCCAGGGCTTACCTCTCACATAGGCCCACACAGCTTGCCCTCCATGGCAGGGTGGCAGGGAGTCTCTTGATCTGCTAACATTAGATCCAGATTCTAGGAGGTGCTTGACTTGCTGGGTGTGGGGTCTACACAGGACCATGGTCATCTTGCTGCAACCAGGGTTTTTCTGTTTTTGTCCCTGTGGGAGATGTAGCATGCAATAACCTCATATGGAGAACATGCTGATGTTTGCCACTCAAGCCCACACTGCCAGCTTGGCTCTCTCTCCCCCAGCTTCTGCCAGGGGCCAAATCATCCACTGGGATCTTCCATAGCCTCACCTCTTGAGGAGAAGAGCAGTCCAATGGACACTACATCCTCCTTCTTGGCTGGCACTCAAACATCCTCAGCTCACTTTTGTACTTGGGTCATCGGCATTGCAAGCAGTAGAGCTACTGCTGCATCAGTTGGATGACTATCCCTTAAAGATCATATGGTAACATTTGATGATTAACAAGGCTCAGTCATGATTGAGCTTCACACAGCATGATTGATTACTTATGGATTTGCCTGCGGAATTTTGTGCAAGGAAGGTTGCTGAAAGGAACAAACACAAAAGACTGGTCTGGTTCTCAAAGGGGATGAGAACAGTTGGGAAAGCAAGTACAAGAGGAGCATGGTGAAGGAAGTATGGCAAGATTATCAGGCTCAACTCAAAGAAGCAAGGGTAGAGATCAGGTGGTGAAAGGCAGACAAGATGCTGTGGATTGCTGAGAGAGTAAAAGGTGGGAATACATTTTTTTATGGAACAGAAGAGGAAAAAAAGGAAAATGGGAGGGAATAGTTAGGCTGGTGGGGCAGGGTACATGGCTGTGCTCTACCTTTACTCCATCTTCCCCAGGCTGACAGATTCAGGCTATTCAGCCATAGGACAATTTTATTAAATATCAGTGAGTGTTTCTTCCTCCCCTTACTTCCTTTGTCAAAAAGGAAGCAGTATTACACTCCTTGCATGGCTGAAAATGAGACTTTGGCCCAGCTCATATCTTGGTAAAACAATAAAAGACAAATGTCTAGCTCTGATTATATGTAATTGTTTTATTACCTGCTTTCTGTTTTTGTAATAAATGTTCAGGGTACGATATCCCGAAGGAGCACTTGTTGTTGCTGTTTGAGAGGGATGAGGAACTCCCCATCAATAATATAAAGGAGGAAGAAACTCAGCAGCAGGAGGGTCCTCTTAAAGATACTCCCAAAAGTAAGTAGATGGCATGTATGGGGTTTTTCCTAAAATGGTTGAGAGTTAAGGATAGAAAGAAGTCAAAATGACTTGTTTCCCTTTACAAACGTTAAAGCTTACCGCATTTACAAAAGAATAAAGATACTAAGTACATTCTCCCTAGTTAATGGGTAAGATTATGTTGAAACCAGTGTCCTCACAGAGCATCAGTGAACTGTGATTTAAACATCACATCTGCTCATGGGTGTGACATGTTATTTTGACTATAACTGAGTTACCTTCACAGGGGAACAGCTTGAAACGACCCAGGGATAGCTTCAAGTGGATTTGTAAGATATTTACAAGAAATAGAAAAAAGCTGACATTGAAACACTAGCTCTTCATGTATTTTAGGAGTGAGTCAAAACCAAACCGGACTTCTGTGTCAGTAATCAGCAGTTTATTTCCCAAAAAGGGGATGCTGAAACTGTGGGGCAGTATAACACTTCAGTTGAATGTACTGTGTCGTTAGGCTATTGGAGGGGATGGGGTGATAGAAAAGGATGGGCAAAAGGCTGCCTTACTTAATAATTATTGTTGCTCAGTTTTCACCAGGGAGGAACGTGGGGCCGTGACTGTGAGTGGCATCATAATGGCTGATAAGTGGGTCACAAAGATGAGGCAGCCAGTGTTTACAAACAACATGCTCAAGGAAGGGCTGGAAGCCCTGTAGATACATAAAGCCCAGGACCAGACGGGAAGCATCTGAGGATACTCGGGGAACTGGCAGTGGAGCTGGCTGAACCCCTATTAGGTATTTCAACCTGCACACTAAGGATGGGTTGGTTCTGAAGGATTGGAGGGTGGTGGACGTAATTCTGCTCCATGAGGAGGAAGGGGGACCAGGGAAAAGACCTGTACTATAGATCTGTGAGTCTGACCTCCATTGTGCAAAAGCTGATGGAGTCACTAATCAAAGAAGACCTCTTAGACTACCTGGTGAGTAAAGGTCTCCAGGATAGAAACATAGAAATTGTTGGCAGATAAGGACCAAATGGCCCATCTACTGTAGTCTGCCCGTAAGCCTTTGTACTGAATTACTGCTTCCGATCCACCCACTGCTGTACCTCTATGGTTCCCCCATACCTGTCCCAAGCATGCTTTAATCCATCCACAGTGCTCCCTCCCACCACCTCCTGAAGCAGACCATTCCATGCGTCCACCACCCTCTCTTACAGGGCCTTGA
The DNA here is from genome assembly GCA_016271365.2 of Neoceratodus forsteri. NCBI lineage: Eukaryota > Metazoa > Chordata > Ceratodontiformes > Ceratodontidae > Neoceratodus > Neoceratodus forsteri. The sequence continues at coordinate 1,225,602,604 of CM057454.1, forward strand.
AAAATAGTACACTGCATGGACTCATGGCAGAGAGGTCCTGTCAGGCAAATCTGATAGTTTTCTTTGATTCATTGATGACAAAATTGGATAGGGGGCATGACTTAGATGTGCTCTATAGTGAATTAAGCAAGGCTTTTAAGTTGGTGTCACACAGATGCTTCCTGAGTAAGAGTGAGGATCTGGGTGCGGCTAAGGACATAGTTAACTGGATAGGAAACTGACTAATGGGATGGCAGCAGAGGGTTGTGGTCATTGGGGTTAAATTAGCAGAGATGGAGGTCACAAGCAGGTTGCCACTGGGATCTGTCCCAGGTCCAATTCTCTTTAATATGTTCATCAGAGACACTGGAGAAGGTATCCAGAGCAGTTTGTGTCTCTTTGCAGGTAACACAAAGCTCTGTGAGAGTGTGGATAGCAGCGAGGAAATTGGAGAATTGCAGAGTGGCTTACAAACATCTAGACAGGTGGTCTAAAGTTTGGCAGTTGAAACTGAATGTCAACAAAAGTGCAATGACATGTAATGCCAACACATGCAAAGTGATGCATCTAGAGAATAAGAACCCCAGGACAGAGTATTGCATGGGTGGAGTGAGACTAAATACCATGGCTGAGAAAAGTGACCTAAGAGTTCTCATTAATGACGTACTCAACCAATCAAGCCAGTGCAACAAGGCCTACTGTATGGTAAGGCAAGTAGGAAGCTGGGTTGTATTGGGAGGGGTATTGATAGCAGGAAGAAGGAGTTAATACTACCCCTTAATAAATCATTAGTGGGGCTATACTTGGAGTACTGTGCCCAGTTCTTGATGCCCCTCCTCAGGAAGGATAGGGACAGACTTAAGATGGTGCAGCACAGGGTAACAAAAATTATTCTGTATCAACAGGGCAGGTCTTACGAGTGCCTTGAGGAATTAAACATATACTTGATAGAGATTCTGGACCAGCAGGCAGGTCTTAGGAGGAACACGTCAAGGCACTGAACATGTACTTACTGGAGACCAGAAAGGGGAGGAAGATATGATAAAGACCTTCAAGTTCCTAAAAGGATTAAACAAGGTGAACTGTGAGGAATTATTTAGCTTGAGTGCTAATTCGGGGTCACAAGGGCATAAGTGGAAACTGACCGGAGGGCAGTTCAAGAGGGACATGAAGTATTATTTTACAGAAATGATGGTGGAGCCATCAGCTGAAGTGGTGGGTGCCAAAGCAGTTGCTAGTTTAAAACTTGGTTGTGACAGAGTGAAAGGTATAGTAGTCGCTAGGGGCAGCAAACTTGCAAAGAAGAAAAGGGGGGGAAGGTAGAGGGCTAGGACCCTAGGTGGACAGTAGGTCCCAGAGTTAGATACAGAACTCGAACAGGCGAGATGGACCACTGCTCATTTTCTGCCATCATTGTCTCTTCCTATGTTTTTAAAAACTCTAGATCTTCCAGGTGACCACGGAGTCTGTAGCCACCGACATCTCACACCAGTCATTTCTCACCTTCCACCCCTTTGCTGTTCTCCCAAACCCAGTTTTTTTTTTAAAAACTGGGTTGTTTGCTGCAGAATTTTGATGTTTAAGGAGCCTGTCTTCTGTTAAATGGATTGCATGTTTGCGTCTTTTTCTGAATTACTCATTTAGTGGGTCTCCTTTTGGTGGGAGAAAGTGGAGCTATAAGCTCCAAAGTGAACTGGTGGACAATTGTATAATAAATTAGAAAATTTGAAAGGAGTAGTGTCTCATTTAATATCTGGTGGTACAGCGGGCCAGTCCACTCCCCTGCTTAATATTACAAGGTCCTGGTTGTCCACCTTGGTGGTACAGACTGGTTATTTATAAATGAGCTCCCCGCTGTCCGCTCCCTCTCAAAGATTCACATGTACATTGACAATATCATGTTATTATATTCTGGTCCATGTGCCGCTGATGTCACAGCCCCCCTTCAGTGTGACTTTAAGAAGCTTCAGGCATGGTTCCAACAAAACCAACTAAAACTTAACTCTAAAAAGACAGCCTCAATATTCTTTGGATCGAGGCAAAAATGGCTCGAATCTTTTAACCTACTCCCCACACCTTTATCACCCTTGATGGCGCACACCTCCAAGCAGTCGATTCTTTCAGATATCTGGGGGTTTAGCTGGATTGCAGTCTGAACTTCTCCACTCACATAGAGTCCATCTGTTCTAAGCTACACCCTGAACTAGGTGTCCTTTACCAGCACAAAGACTGCCTCCCTATGTCAGCTCAACATGACTTTGTCACAAAAAGCATTCTCACAGTTATAGACTATGCCGATATTGTCTATTGCTCAGTACCAGCCACCTCACTAGCCAGACTAGACACACTGCTAAATTCTTTATACTGCTTCACAACATTCCTTCCCCCCACTCACCACTGCTGCCTCTACTCCCTTATACTCCTTCCCAAAATACGCCAGATGCATAGCCTCAATTTTGTTGGTAAGTTCTGGTTCAGGACTCTCCCTTCATGCCTCAATTCTCGTCATTCTCCAGTTAACTCCTCTGAGTACCTCCTTCATTTATGGAATGCTTGAATGCTCTCCCTTCCATGCCCTCGCACTTACTCAGGCCATGTAGCCATCTCCTACCAGCTCCCTCACCTCTAGAATTGACTCATATGGACCATCTATCATATGTACAATTCCCCTGCACCCGACCCTCCTCTTCAACTGCCCCTCTACCCACCCTTCCCAACCTTTCCCTCTCTCTACCCTAACGCCCAGCTCCCTTGTCTAGTTAAGGGAACCCCACTCTGTGGTCCAGTATGCCTATATAGAATCATAGACTTTGACGGCAGATAAGGACCACTTTGCCCACCTAGTCTGCCAATTTCCCTACCTACTGGATAAGCTACAGATCCTAGTTAACCAATAGCCTATTTCTTCTTACCCCCCACAAGAATTGCCTTATGTCTGTCCCATGCATTCTTGAATTCCCTCACTGTTTTTGACCCCTCAACCTTCTCAGGAAGGCTATTCCATGTGTCCACCACCCTCTCTGTGAAAAAATACTTCCTCACATTACCCCTGAGCCATCCCTCCTCTATCTTCAAAGTGTGTCCCCTTGTTCTTGCACATCTCTTTTTCTGAAAGATGCTATCCTCTTGGACTTTGTTGATTCCATTGAGGTACTTAAAAGTTTATATCATGTCCCCCCTCTCCCTCCTTTCCTCAAGGGTATTTTAAGCTCCGTTAGTCTCTCCTTGTATGGCTTATGTTACAGACTCTGCACCATTTTACTTGCCCTTCTCTGGACTGCCTTCATCCTGTCTATGTCCTTGCAGAGGTGGGGTCTCCAGAACTGGATGCAGTACTCCAGATGGGGTCACACCAACTGTCTGTACAGAGGGATTACTACTTCTTGTTTTCTACTGGTGATGCCTCTCCCTATACATCCCAGTATCTCCCCAGCCATCCCTACTGCCTTCTCACATTGCTTGATAACCTTTAGGTCATCTGATTTGATTACCTCCAGGTCCCTTTCCATTTTTGTTGTTGTTACAACCCCTCCATTGTGTACTCATCCTCTGGGTATTTGTTTCCCAGGTGCATTACTTTGCACTTCTTTGCATTGAATCCAAGCTGCTATACTTCTGACCATTCCTCCAAACTGGCCAAGTCCCTTCTCATCCCCCCCCCCCTTGTGTATCAACCCTGTTGTAGATCTTTGTGTCATCTGCAAAGAGGCATACTTTTCCTTCCAGTCCCTCTGCAATGTCACCTATAAAGACATTAAAAGGGACCGGACCCAGTACTGAACCCTGCGGTACCCCACTGGTAACCCCACTTTCTTCAGAGTGGACTCCGTTTACTATTACCTTCTGTGTCTTGTTGTCCAGCCAATGTTTTACCCAGACTACCACCCTTGGACACACTCCCAGGCTGGCTAATTTGTTTATTAATCTTTTGCATGGGACTGTGTCAAATGCCTTGCTAAAGTCTAGGTAGGCCATGTCCACAGCCCCTCCCTGGTCTACTACTTTGGTCACCCAGTCAAAGTAATCTATTAGATTCATCTGACATGACCTTCCCACTGTGAATCCATGCTGCCTTGGGTCCTGTGCTCCACTGGCCTCTAGGTACGCAACAATTCTTTCCTTCAGAAGTGATTCCATAATTTTCCCTACCACTGAGGCCAAACTGACAGGTCTGTAGTTTCCTGCCTCTGTCTTGCTCACTCTTTTGTGAAGGGGAATCATATCTGCCCTCCTTCAGTCCTCAGGTACTACAGCATCCTCCCAAGATTTGTTAAAAAGGCTGGTCAGTGGTGTCACTAGTTCTCCCCTTAATTCTTTTAGAATTCTGGGGTGAATCCTGTCAGGCCCCATTGCTTTGTCCACCTTCAGTTTCAAGAGTTCTTTCAGAATCCTTTCTTCTGTGAATGGACAGGGATCAACCACCCCGTCCAGAGTGCTTTTATTGATTGGACTAGGTACCTCCCCCTCCTCTTCTTTTGTGAATACTGAGCAGAAATATTCGTTCAATATCCCTTCTTTTTCACTGTCTGTCTCTGCCCACCCACTGTCCCCTTTATTCAGCCTCACTATCCCTCACTTTGTCTTTATAAGCTCCCTAATGTCCTATAAAATGTATTGAATTTTGTTGGCCCAGTAGGCCCACTGAGACTAGAAGTCCCTTTTTCAGAGGCGACTGGGAGGAGGGGGATACAGATGGTAACCAACTGAAATTGAACCAGATTAAGCTGTTGGTGGTATTTCTAGTGAATGGGGGAAATTTGGCCAGGACACCGGGGAAATTCCCCCTACTCTTTTCGAGATGTGCCATGGGATATTTAACATCCACCTGAACAACCACCAGAACAGGCAGACGGGAGCTCAATTTAATGTCTCATCCAAAAGACGCACCTCAGGAGTGCAGCACCCCTTCATGCTGCACTAAAGTGTCAGTATTGGGACATTAACCCATGTGCCTGGTGTGGGGATAGAACCCACAGTCTAATGAGCTCCTGGCCTTAGAGGTGAGCGTGAAACCTACTGAGCCACTGACACTAAAAGGTTTTAGTCCTCTTCTTAACAGAGTTGGCTATCTTTTCCTCAGTTTGGGCCTTTGCTATTCTGCCTTCCCCACTTCCTTCTGCTTTAACTGGTAAAGTTCTCTGTCCTGCTCCTGCCGTGTTTCCTTATACCTCCTAAATGCTGTCTTTTTCTCCCTAACCTTCCCCGCCTCTTCTTTTGAGAACCATAGTGTTTTTTTCTTTCATTTTGATTTATTTGCTTCACACAAAGGCGTGTCGCCTCTGTGATGGCAGTTTTGATGTTTGCCCATTGTTGCTCCACCCCTCCTTCTTGCCTGTCTGCTAGTGCTTTTCTGAGGCACTCTCCCATTGTGACAAAGTCAGCCCTCCTGAAGTCCAGTACCCATACTTTTGTATAGCTTGACTCTGCAGCTGAGTTTATCATGAACCACACTATTTGGTGGTCACTTATTGCCAGATGGCTACCCACTTCTAGATATGAGATCCTCTCTCCTTACCTATTTGACAGTACCAGGTCTAAGATTGCTCCCTCCTGAGTGGATTCCAAGACTAGCTGTCTGAGGCATGCCCCCGTAGGGCATCGAGAATGTCCTTGCTCTTGGATGTGGCTGCAGCAAAGGTGCTCCAGTTAACATCTGGCATATTCAGGTCCCCCATCAACAATATCTCCCCATTCTCTGCCATTCTAAGAATACCTTCTGTAATTTCCTTGTCCATTTTCTCCCCCCTGAGATGGGGGTCTGTATACAACCCCTGTGCAGATTGTGGTGCCATTTCCAGTTTCTAAGGTGACCCACAGTGCCTCCTCTCCTCCCCTCCCTGTTTACCCTTTTGTTCTGTTGCTTTGATCCCCTCCCTTACGTAGAGAGCTACTCCTCTTCCTCTTCTACCCTCCCTGTCTCTCCTGTAGATTGTGTACCCTAGTGTGTTGACATCCCAGTCATGGTTCTCTGTATACCATGTTTCTGTGACTGTCACGATATCCAGGCATCCCTCTTCCATCAAGACCTCCAGTTAAGGGAGCTTGTTACCTAAATTGCAGGCATTGGTATTCATTACCCTCCATTTATTGATGGCCTTACCCCTTTTTCCCCTACCCTGTCCTTACTGCCTTTACCTTTTTCTCCATTTTCACCTGCCCTTCTCCCTATCGACGTCTCTACCTTGGTGTTTAGCTCACTAACTAACCTTATTTTTTTGGGGGGGGATAGGAATTCCCTGCTCTTATTTCCTTGCCTCCCCCCTTGGCTAGTTTAAATGCTTGCCAATGAAGCATTTAAACCTATCACCTAGGATCCTGGTTCCCCTCCTGGACAGATGCAGACCATTGCACCGATATAGGTCTGCATCCCTACAGGTGGACCCCCAGTCCCCAGTGAAGCCAAAACCCTGAGCTTTGCACCGGTTTTTCAACCACTGATTGAATTCCATGGTGTGGAGCACCCTAGCCTCACCCATGCCATAGACAGGCAGCACCTCTGAGAAGGTTGCCGTGCATGCTACTTTTCTAAAGCCCCTCCCCAACTCCACAAACTCCTCCTCCACTGTTCTGATCCCTTTCCAGTCATGTCATTTGTCCCTAAGTGGACAATAACATACAGCTCCCTCCCACATGCAGCTGTGTCTGTGATCCTGAGGATTTGCTCCCTGTTCCTCCAAGTCATGGCACCAGGCAGGCACCACCTCCCTCCTCCCTCCCTCTCCCTCCCTCCCCAGTTCTCCCTCATAACAATGGAGTCCCCCACCAAGAGTTGTTTACTTCCCTGTGGGGTCCCATGCCACCCTTCTATGGGTCTCCTTTGTGGAGGTTCCCAGCATCCTTCTTCGTCTTGTCTGCGGGTGCCTCTATAGAGGAACCACACTCTGCCAGAATGGCATATGAATTGTGGAGAGGTATAATTGGAGAGATGCTCCTCTGTTCCACCACCCTCACCCTCGCTGAGCCCACTGTGGTCCAACCACTCCTCTTCCTTGGCTACCTCTGAGGCAGCAGTAGTGGTCCTGGTGGTCCCTGGGTGGGAGAGGAGGTCACCCGAATCCTGGCCAACTCAGCCTGGAGATGAGCAACCTCCTACCTCAGCCCAGAGAGGTGCCTGCAGATGGAACAATACCGCATTCTCCAGAAAGTCTCCCAGAAGACTGCTGCTCCACAACCACTGCACTGCATCACTCCCATCTTGTCTTATTTGTGGCCCCTTAACTGTTGTTTTGTATACTTACTCTTTCCTCTCTCTGTTTATTATTTTCTTTTCTATATATATATATATTTTTTTTTCCCTACTTTCCTACTGCCTCTGTGCCCTTAAAGCTCCTTAGCGTCCTGTTCTGGGACAGGAAGTTCCTATATTTCTCAGTAGTGTCCTTTTTACTTGCTCAGAGTCAGACCTCCAGCATCTGGGGGGATGGAGAGGTACTCTTTTACTTCTAGGATGGTGAGTCTTTTGTGCCTCTTTGATCACTCCCTTCCTACTCCCAAACAGGAAGTTCCTGTTGTCAGTCAAATCCTGTGCCTATAAAAGTAGAACTGGTTAAGGGTGGGGGGTGCCAGGGCGGGCTATATAGTCCCAGTAGAGTAGTATAGTTCTAACAGCACCTCCTTCCTCTTGCTGTTCTCTGCCACAAGCTATCTAGGGCAGTTTTTAAATCCAAAACACCTGGCTTCCTTCTGCCTAAGCCACTCCCCCTAATTCTCAAATTCCTTCTACACCTAGCTAACTGCACAGATAACAATTCACTTCACCCAGATCAGACAAGCACACTACCTTTTTCTTGCTAGTTTAGCTACACCTAACTGTGCCTCCTCTGTCTCTGCAATTGCCTAGGTTGCCAATACCCCATCCTTACTGAAACTGCTCATTCTCTTATTCGCCTCTGAAAGTGTATCAGACAATTTTTAATTGTCTTCTGCACATGTTTTGTGATTGTCATGTTTAGAGTGTGTTACCTTGTATAATATTTTTGTTGCTGTTTCGCCATCATAATCCCACTGGTCCTTCTGTACCTACCAAAGTAATTATTTTTTTTGTTCAATTTTGCTACTGTATGCTTCTGTTGTATGTTTCCCCTGTGCCTATTAATGATTCCCCTGGTCACACCTGGAAACGAGCTTTGGCTCAGTGTGCCGCTCCTGGTTAACAACTTTTAAATAAATAAAAATAAAAGGAAGTGGGGATTACGAGGTGATGCAGCAATGTCATCTATGTATTTTAGGGACTAGGTGGTTGGGCCTGGTACCAGGTTAGGGAGGAGGGAAAGGCTGACAGGAAGTAAGAAAATCAATGGATGAGAGGGGTGGTATTAGTGGAGGGTGGAGTATGAAAAGTGGGAGTGGAGAATATGTGAAGAGTGTGAGCGAGTTGAGGATATCACAGAGAAAGGAGTCAGGTAATGGAGCAGACATGAGAAGTGGAGTTATAGCAGGGATATCTGAATGGAGGGAGGACTTCGAGAAGGAACAGATTTGAAGGCTAGACCAGAGAATAGGAGTTCTAGAAGAAATGTAAGACTGCTGTACTTGTATTTTAACAGGAGATGGAGAGAAAGATTGTGAATAAGAAGAGTGAAGGAAGGGGCAGGAAACAACACGGGGGACAGGAGATAGGGAAGCTGAGGCAGCAGAAAAGGGATCTTTACCTGAACCTGAAAATGAGGTAGGCACTGTGAGACAGGTGCCTTTCACAGTATATGGGTGGGGCAGGGTGGAGTAATGGGAGCAGTGATAAGTTTAAGAAGTGGTTAGGAGGTATGTATTTTGTGGACTGGGGACTTGGGCTAGGCACCAGAGGTTCCAGGTTAAGGAGGTAGAGGGAGAGACAGATGGGAAATAAGAGAATCAGTAAAGGAATGGCATCAATGAAGGGTGGAGAATGAAGTCTGAGAGAGAAGAATATGTAAAGCATGTGAGTGAGCGGAGGCTTTCACAGGGAGAGTAGGTACAGGTGCAGACATGAGAAATGTAGTCACAGAGCGGGGACTTTTGAACTGAGAAAGGACTTGGAGAAGAAGGAATGGATGGGGAGGCTAGACCAGAGAAACTGGAACTGAAAGGAAATGTGAATACTGTGGTGAGGTTTTAGCAGGGGGTAAGGAGAAAGGCTGTGTGTCAGAAGAGTGTAGGGAGGGGGCAGTAGACATTATTGAAGGCAAGAGAGAAGGGAACTGAGATAGCAGGGGAGTGATGTATACCAGAATGTGAAAATAAAGGGAACCATTGTGAGAGATGAACATGGAAACATAGACTTTGATGGCAGATAAGGACCACTTGGCCCACCCAGTCTGTCCATTTCCCTACCTATTGGATAAGCTGCAGATTCTAGTTAACCAACAGCCTACTTCCTGCAGCCCCCCACTATAATTGCCTTATGTCTGTCCCATGCATGTTTGAATTCCCCCACTGTTTTAGACCCCACAACCTCCCCAGGAAGATGGTTTCATGCGTCCACCACTCTCTACGTGAAAAAGAGCTTCCTCACATTACCCCTGAGTCGTCTCCCCTCTGTCTTTAAATTGTGCCCCCTTGTTCTTGCACATCTCTTTTTTCTGAAAGATGCTATCCTCCTGGACTTTGTTGACACCCTTGAGGTACTTGAAAGTTTCTATCATGTCCCCTCTGTCCCTCCTTTCATCAAGGGTATATATATTAAGCTCTGTCAGCCTCTCTTCATATGGTTTCTGATGCAGACCCTGCACCATTTTAGTTGCCCTCCTCTGGACTGCTTCCATCCTGTCTATATCCTTGTGTAGACAAGGTCTCCAAAACTGCACGCAGTACTCCAGATGGGGTCTCACCAAGTGTCTGTACAGAGGGATAACCACTTCCCCTTCCCTACTTGTGAGGCCCTTCCCTATGCACCCCAGTATCTACCCGGCTCTCCTTACTGACTTTTCCCATTGCTTACCCACCTTTAAGTCATCTGATATGACTACCCCCAGGTCCCTTTCCATTATTGTTGTTGTTAGTACTTCCCCTGCCATTGTGTACTCTTCTCCTGGGTTTTTGTTTCCCAGGTGCATTACTTTTACACTTCTTTGCATTGAATCCAAATTGCCATACATCTGACTATTCCTCCAACTTTGCCAAGTCCCTTCTCATCCTTTCTACCCCCCCCTTGTGTATCAACTCTGTTGGAGATCTTTTTGTCATCTGCAAAGAGGCATACCTTTCCTCCAGACACTCTGCAATGTCACCTATAAAGACGTTAAAGAAGACTGGACCCAGTACTGAGCCCTGAGGTACTTCACTAGTAACCCCCTTTCTTTGGAATGAGTTCCATTCACTATTACCTTCTGTTTCCTGTTGTACAGCCAGTTTTCATCCAGGGTACCACCCTGGACCCACTCCCAGGATGGCTAACTTGATTATTAATTTTTTAAAGGGACTGTGTCAAGTGCCTTGCTAAAGTCAGGTAGGGCATATGCACAGCCCTCCCTGGTCTATTACTTTGGTCACCCAGTCAAAGAAATCAATTAGATTCATCTGACATGACCTTCCTGTTGTGAATCCATGCTGCTTTGGGTCCGTGCCCCTGGCCTCTAGGTGCTCAACAATTCTTTCTTTCTTTCTCAGAAGTGATTCCATCACTTTCCCTACCACTGAGGTCAAACTAATAGGTCTGTAGTTTCCTGCTTCTGCCTTTGCTCCCACTTCTTTGTGAAGGGAATCACATCTGCCCTCCTCCAGTCCTCAGGTACCACTCTATCCTCCCATGATTTGTTAAAAAGTGTGGTCAGTGGTGTCACTAGGTCCCCCCTTAGTTCTTTTAGGATTCTGGGGTGAATCCCGTCAGGCCCCATTGCTTTGTCCACCTTGAGTTTTAAGAGTTCTTTCAGGACTCTTTCTTCTGTAAATGGACTGGTGTCAGCCCCCCTACCCAAAGTGCTTCTATTGTTTGGTTTAGGTAACTCCTCCTCCTCTTCTTCTTTTGTGAAAACTGAGCAAAAGTATTCATTCAGCATATCTGCCTTTTCACCGTCTCCCTCTGCCCACCTCCCCTCTCCTTTATTAATCTTCACTATCCCTCCCTTAACCTTTCTATGCTCCCTAATGTACATATAAAAGGTTTTATCCCCCTTCTTAACTGAATTGGTATCTTTTCCTCGGTCTGGGCCTTTGCTTTTCTGACTGCCTTCCCCACTTCTTTCTGCTTTAATTGATACAGTTGCCTGTCATGCTCCTTCTGTGATTCCTTATATTTTTTGACTGCAGCCTTTTTCTCCTTAACCTTCCCTGCCACCTCTTTTGAGAAACATAGTGGTTTTTCACTCCACTTAGTTTTCTTTATTTGTTTCACACAAAGGCTTGTTGCCTCCATGATGGCAGTTTTTTTTTAATACTTCTCCGTTGTTCTTCCACCCCTCCTTTCTGGCCATTTGCTAGTGCATTCCTCAGGTATTCACCCATTTTGCCAAAGTCGGCCCTTCTAAAGTCCAATATCCTTGTTTTTGTATGGCTTGTCTCCATGGTTGTTCTTATTGTGAAGCACACTGTGCAGTGGTCGCTTGTTCCCAGATGTCTACTGACTTCTAAATCTGTGATCCTCTCACCATTTGAGAGTACCAGGTCTAATATTGCTCCCTCCTGAGTGGGTTCCAGTACTAGCTGTCTAAGGCATGCCCCCTGTAGGGCATCAAGAATGACCCTGCTCTTGGATGTGGCTGCAGTACATGTTGTCCAGTTAACATCTGGCATATTCAGGTAACACATCAACAGTATCTCCCCTTTTTCAGCCATTTTGAGAATGTCCTCTATCATTTTCTTGTCCATTTCCTCCCCTTGAGACGGGGGTCTGTATACAACCCCTGTGCAGATTGTGATGCCATTCCCTGTCTCTAAGGTGACCCACAGTACCTCCTGTCCTCCCCCTTTACTTTTTAGTTCTGTAGCTTTGATCTCTTCCCTAATGTAGAGAGCTACTCCATCTCCTCTTTTACCTTCCCTGTCCCTTCTGTAGATTGTGTACCCTGGTATGTTGACATCCCAGTCATGGTTCTCCATGTACCTTGTTTCCATAACTGCCACAATATCCAAGTGTTCTTCTTCCATCGGGGCTACTAGCTCAGGAAGCTTGTTTCCCAGACTACGGGTATTGGTACTCATTGCCCTCCATTTAATGTTGGCTTTATTCTTTCTTCTCCCATCCCTGCTGTTATTACCTTTGTCTATTTCTCCATTTACCCCTGTCCAGCCCTCTGTCAACCTCTGTACCTCTGTGTTTGCCTTACAACCTGCCATGTTTTTGGGGGGAAGGCTTGACATTTCCTGCTTTCTATCAGCACCTCCCCCTTGGTTAGTTTAAAAGCTTGCCAAGGAAACATTTAAACCTGTCACCTAGGAGCTTGGTTCCCTTCCTGGACAGATGCAGACCATCATGCCAGTATAGATCTTCATCTCTCCAGGTGGACCCGCAGTCCCCAATGAAGCCAAAGCCCTGTGCTCTGCACCAGTTTTGCAACCATTCATTAAACTGCATGGTGTGCAGTACCCTAGCCTCACCCCTGTCATAGACTGGCAGCACCTCTGAGAAGGTTACTATGCTTGCTACCTGTCTGAGGTCCCTCCCCAACTTCACAAACTCATCCTGCACTGCACTGGTCTCATGCCTAACTGGGTCATTTGTCTTTCCCTCTCTTGTGATACTGCTTCTCCAATCCTGAGGATTCACTTCCTGTCTCTCTAAGCCATGGCAACAGGCAGGCACCTTACTTTCCTCTCCCATCCTTTCCCCAGTTCTACCCCCCTAACAACTGAGTCCCCTACCAGAAGCTGCTTTCTTCCCCTGTGGTGTCCCTTACCACTCTTTTGTGGGTCTCCCTTGTGGATGTCCCCAGCATTCTTCTTGGTCTCCACTCAGGGTGTCATCATAGAGGAACGTTGCTCTGCCATACTGGCATATGATTTGTGTAGTGGTACAGCTAGAGGGATTCGCCTCTGTTCCACCACCCTCACCCTCCCAGAACCCACTGTGGTCCAATTGCTCCTCATACTTGGCAACCTCTGAGGCAGTGGTTGTGGCACTGGTGCTCTTTCCACAAGAGATGAGTGGGAGAGAGGAAACTTTGCAGCAGTGTTACATTTGAGGAGGGATGTTAAGAACAAAGCGGAAGAAAGAGTTGAAGGGGGGCCCACTCTGGTGAGTTTGGATTTGTGATTGCACCACACACTATAGTGCTCATGGTAATACAGGGAGAGTCATTTTTACAATCTCCCAGTGAGCAGGGACTGAGATACAGGCTTTATTACTGAATAAATGTAATGATTTGTAGTGATTATGATTAATTTTCTGTGGTTTATTTGTGTACTGTATCTGATATTTAAATCTCTGCTTGTTAATTCCGCTCATGGGTTTATGTACAGCACCTGAGCCTCTGGAATGGGGCGCTATATTAAATTATCTGACTGTCCGTCTGTCTCTGTAGGGCACATTAAGTTTGGAAAGGAGTTGGTGGGAGAAATCAAGATTTCTGTCTAGCCAAATATTTGAATGAGGAGATTTTCCAGTTGACAGCCATCTAGGATGGTAAAGACTGGTGGACCCTGGATTCTAGTCAGGTACTGCCAAATGCCAGAGTTCACAGAAACAGTTGTTTAGTTCCACGGGAATGGTCAAGCCATTGTAATACATTACAATTAAAGTTGGGTCAGGTACATGTTGCAGGATCATTCTTATGAACCTGTCTGTAGGGCACAGGAATACATTATTGCAAGAGCTACTGTAGGAGTTGACAGGCTTCACAGATGACCTAGTCATAGGCTTCCTTAAAGTTTTGGTGTTGAGGACTTGCCTATGCATGGGTCAGTGATGAGGCTTCACTTTTTGGTCAACAGGTGCTCCAGTTGATGACATTACTGTGCATTATACTGGCAGTTGCTTCTGGAACGCATCCCCAGGGCCTTACCTTTGACCTGGTTTTCTTGTAATTAAATGTAATGTAATGTAAAGTTTGTAATGTCAGGGTTAATCTGGTTATTTGGTCAGATCATCATCTCATGCGTTCTTGTGTTGGAGTTCCAGCATTTAAATCGCCCTCCTATAGAGGTGCTTCATTACAGTCTTAAATGGAATATGGAGCCTAGCAAACCCTTAGCAGTGATGGACTATCTTAAAAAGAAGCTTCTCCCACCACTCAGGTGGTGTGTCTCTTGACTCCATCCCATGATGCAAGATCACCCTTTCCACTGGATGAGTTTGGTCTCCTCCTTTTCACCTCTGCACATGATATAGGCCCGAACTATTCGTAGTGTGTCATTTGGCTAACTTTGTTCAAACTTCATTCCAGCTTGTTTTTTGGATATATTTCTCAGCTCCATTCTTGTCCTCCAATAGATATGATGGACTATGGGGATTCTAAGTTGGCTCCCAGCTTTAAATGTTGCTTCCAGTGCAGTAAAAAAATGTAATGGACGGATCCACGAGTGTCATGCATTTGATGATTAGGTGGACAATATGATATCGCAGCCTACGGCTTGCGTCAAGCTATGCTTACCACTTTCCATCAAGACTGCTATTCTCATCTTTTCCTTGGCTTGTGGGCTGGCCCAATGGAATCCTCTGGTGAAATCCAAGGAAGCTCACAAGGCTGTCCATACAGCTGTAGGGTCCATGACCCACCTGGTGGCTATGGAAGAGGCGTCAGCCATGGCTGCTGCAGGCATCTCATTGATTTTGGCATGATTAGGGGCCATCATCAGTATGATATTTGCTGTTAACTTCTGTGGAATTTGCAAGACCGTCCAGACCTTTGGGAAGAGCCCTGCCCACCACAGTACAGTGAAAAGTAGATGAAGTCCCACCGTCTGTTGTGCGGAGAGGAAAGGGTGCACTTTGTCTGCTCCCTCAACTCCCTCAATTGCTTGATGGTTGTTGAGTGCTTGGCTTTGGACAAACCTGATTAGGTCAAGGGACAGGCTACTAAATTCACAGTGACTCCATTGAGCTTGATGACCTTGACACAGGTTGAACAGGTGGTAAGGATTTTTCTTGATCCCGTCAACCCATTTTCTGAGTGAATTGAAGATGATTCGATCTCCAAGACCCTGGTCCTGTCAGGCATCACATAAGATGGCCAGAAGTAGTCAGTCATAGCTCCTCATTGTCATTTGGTCTTGTTGATGTTTATGATCCAGGTCAAGGCTGAGGAACTACTCGCCATCTTGGTGTCTTGGTCCTGCTCAATTGGGAGTCCTTGCCATTAAAGCTCTTCTTCTTCCTTATCCTCGGACAGTGAGAAGCTTCACTGGTGTATGTAGTGGTGCTGTGAAGAGCTCCTTTGGAAGCATTGGGTCTTGACTGGGTAGGATGGGGCTCTATACTTGACCCTCTCGATCCCCTGATTGTCACCAGTTCAGCTTGCACTGGTCCTGATGACACAGCTGTGCCCAACACAAATCTCTCTATCAATTCAGATGGAACTGCCTCCACAACAGGCCAGCTACTGGCTTGCCAGGCCAATTGTCCATGGATATCACGCATTCAGATGAGTCCCAAGTGGTGCATGGTGGCAAATAGACGGGGGCCATTTTTAAAGATTACTCAATGACTCTGATGAATCCTCAATGCAATCCTCGTGGACTTGAGTTTTCGACTATGATATGGCTGAAGACTTAGTGTACTTATTTCATCCTACAATTGACCAACCCCCATTGGTCTGGACCCCTAAGCTCAGCTGCCTCATCCACTTCTAAGGACTTACCTCAACTTATAGTGCTCTCTGACTTGCCCATCAGGGCATGGCCACTGAGGGCACCCTGTCCCCTTACACAGACTCAGTCAGTACATCAGGAGCCAGTGCCATGGTCAGTTGTACAGGGCCTGAAAATTGGCCTGGCTATCCTCATGTATAGTCAGAATTTTTCCCTTGATTTTCTCCATCCAGGAACCCACACACCCAGAGAAAGTTAGAAGTAGGTTAGGGGACTGGCTGGCACAGCCCCCTGGGATGCTGCACCTACCCATCTCCCTTACTAACCATCCCACACACTGGATACCCAACAGTTCTTTAAGACCATAAACCATGAACCAGTAATAATCTGACAAACACAGATATACCCTGTACACATCAATTTTAAACAGTAAATCACATCTTTATTGGGGCAAGGATTAGGATAGGGGTACTTGGATGAGGGATCATTACAGAAATATTTTCTTTGCCACCTTGCCACTGCTGCCTGCCTCCATTTCCTTACGTGCAACTTCCCTAACCTCTTATCTGCCCACCCATGGCCTCTCCTCCTACTTCACATTTGCGCACCCCACCGTTGCCTCCCTTCCCCCCTTTCTGCACTCCCCGCTTTCATTTTTCCCCTACTCACCCTTCCTCTTACCCTCTTCTCATCTACCTACCCTGAAACCTTGCTGCCACCCCATCACCCTCCTGCTCTATGACACACCCTGACAACGCCTTCTCTGGCTGCTTCAGTACTGGACAGTGACGTGGATCCTTAGTCCCCACTCCTTACCATGCACTTACTCTGTTACTGCCTAACATATAATCTGCCTTTGTTCAGGATATTGTTCCTTGATCTTGCACTGACCTGACTTGCCTGGTTTACCATCTTTCACTGTACATATTTATATAAATACACCCTCTGGAGTCTGCAATGTAAACTTACTATGTATTCTTAGAACCTATTTGTTGTCTGTTTGTCCATTGTATCTGTATGACCTGGAACCTTTGTAAACAAGTACCTGACTCAAAGGTATTAATCCCAATCTGAAATTAATAAAAAATTAAAAAAGGCTTGGTTAGTAAGAAAATGGTGAACAGTAACTATAGGGGCCTGTAGGCCAGACCACCCCCGGATGCCCAACCTCACTGGTACCAGTGTTATTTATTTATTTGCTTTTGTTAACTGGGTAAGCACACTAGACAGCCAAGTGCCTATTTTCAGGTGTGACCCGGGAGATTACATGGTACATTACAAGGTACATACATGAACATCAGGCAAATACAAGTGGAGGATTACATTACATAGAATTAGCACAACAGGGACTTTACAAGCATCAGATTTCATCAGGCAAATAGTAGTGAAGAGTTAATATAAAGTGACCGGAACACAGGGACATTGTAAGACAACAATACCAAAAACAGGTATTACAATACAGTATTAAACATTGCAGTCAATAGGAATAAGTGCAGTGTGAATTCATCGCTCAGGCAGCAAGTTGTAAGGCTAGCAGTTAGAATAAGGAGGAGTCACAGTTGGGATAGAGTGGGCCCAGTCTTGAGAGAAAAGAGTGCACAGTTGTAGTGCTCACCCTGTTTTTCGGTGGGCCTAAATGATCCATTTTGTATACGCTGTGAGCAGGAGGAGTATGAGCACAATTGTGCTCTGCCCAAGTCGTAATGTTTAGGTAGCATCTCAGTTAGTTAGGGCATCTCAGGCTGAGAGGGTATGTCTAGGTGCAGAGACAGGTGGCAGCCGTTTGAGAAAACCCCAGAGGGAGGCTTTAAAGCTCTGGTGCGAGGGAGAGGAGTCAGTGCTAGTTGGAAGAGAGTTCCAAACCCTGGGCGCATACGCAGCGAAGGCTCGGTCACCCATTTGTGTGCAGGTTTTAGGTACCAGGAGGACATGGGAGCTGCTGGATTGCAGGTTGTAGGAGGATATAGCAAGAACAAGGGTCTCAGCAAGGTTTTGAGGGTGGCAGTTCTGACAACATTGTCAATGAAGTTGCCCACGACATAAGAGCGGTGAGTTTCCGGTGGGAGCCACTCAAGCCGGGTCTAAAGCTCACAGTGGTGAGTGAGGTGGGGGGCTGAGAGCACAAAATGGCATATGTTGTTGTATGCTGAGTCCCAGAGAGTCCCTAGGGTTGCCCACTAGTTGCAGGCCTGGACATTGCCAGGGGTTGGCTGGCTGTTGGGGCCCTGAGAAATTTGAAAAAATGTTTCAATCAAATAAAGCAATCAACCTTTATTTTACCAGGTGAAACACCATTGAGTGAATTCATTTACAAAGTCTAATTCACACTCCCTTGGTTTAATTTCAGGAGCCAGGTCCTGGGTACTCACGATTTTGAAGCATTCAACAACATCGGGAGTAGCAATTTCCTGATGTCCTGGAGTGTGGAGCTCCATGCAATCTCTTTCAGCAGTGGGCAGAAGGGAGGATAGTCTGTGTTCCCTTGGCAGCTTGAATCTTACTTGAAGATTTTGCAGCTTGTCCCCATGATTGAAGATCTGGCAACTTGTCACCTTCAGTCACTTCTGTCCCATTGCAGAGCTCTGTGGCAGAACCTCAGCTGCCCCAGAAGGCCCAGACCCAGGAATGGCCCCACAGCCCAGCTCCCCACAAGGGTCATAGGTGCCCTAGCACCACAGCTAATGCTGGTAATCTCCTGAGACAGTGGGTCCCACTTGGAAGAGGTTGACTAGTTCCCTCCCTGGCTCTGGGTGAACTCTCCTGAGCAGTAGGAGCCCTCAGCAGTCCCTGCACTGAATTCACAAATTAACAGGCTCAGGCAATTTTCCTGGATAAACAGCAGCAGCAGTTTGTCATGCGTGCTGTCCTACTTGTGTAGATGAAATAGAAACTATGGTGCATTTGTTTTTTTTATCTGCCCCTATATGTTATACTTTTGGGATTTAATTGCAGAGAAGTGGAATCAGCCTGAGTTCAAGCATGTACAGTATGATACACTAGTTTATGATAATTACAATGCTAGATGGAAAAAATGGGACCCGAGTACATTTAGAGTTATATTCACCATTATCAAATGCATATATGGAATAATAGGTGCCTTTCTCTGTTACAGCAGAAACAAATTTCACAGTTAGAACTAGTAAAAAAAAAAAATAACAGTGGCCATATGACTTATCTTTCTAATAGGGTCAGAGAAAATGTTATTACCAAAAAGGGGAACAATGGGTGAACTTATCCTGGGTTACAGACTCAGATGAACCTATTGTATGAAGGAATGTAAGACTGTGTTGAATCTGTATAGAGAAGTTTACAGTAATGTGGGAACTAAGGATCTGTTACAAAGGTTTAATGGTGTGTGATATTTGGATAGGTTTCTTTCTTTTTCTTTGTGATTTAATTTTTCTGTATTACTGTAATAATCTTTGTTTTCAATAAACACCCCTACCCACTTATTTGCCTACTGCATAGGGAGGCTAGGGATGGTGAATCCCATTGTGTTTTTCTATTGTATATTTTTTTTACTCAAACCTATAACCCCTGTTGCAATGGCTCTACCATTGCGGTTTGACACAAAACACAGTGACCGTCAGTACAGCACCAGGTTCCATGTTAACTGCAAGTTGCAGTCGGCATGGAATCGCAAACTTCAGACTCAGTTTTTCCACTGGGGACATTTCCCCACCAAACCTCCCACAAGGGAGGGAGCTCTGCCCCCCCTGCACCCCCAAACTAAAGGATTCTAACTTCAGGTTGGAACTACTTCAGGGAGGGGGTGCAGGTTGGGAGAAGTGGTTGCCTCCTTCCAGTGGCACTTCTATGGTAGCATGGTACTGTTATCGATATTGACGCATGTTGCAGTAGAAATGTCGCTGTTAGATTGGCATACCTGTTGCAACACATTGGGCAGAATTGGACTCCACTTTTATTTTCTACATGTTCAATATGGTTCCAGAAGTGGGACAGGAAGAGATAGGCTCTTTGAGACACACAACTAATATTCCATTGTATCTCAGTGAAATATTTGTTAAAATAAAGAGTTGGAATGTAACCAGCCAATTTACCAATATTTTAACTAAAAACCAAAAAGGGTTATATGGTTTGATTCAAGAAATCTACTTTCAAGAAAATAAAACATTCCCAAGGTGCCCCCCTCAGTATTTAACAGACCTCACTCACTTATTGGAAGAAAAAAAGACCCCCCCCAAATTGTGGGACCTACATTGGCTGAGTAGCCATTCAAAAATGAATGTCAAAGACAGCCAAAAACATAAACCTCTTGAGGAAGGAATATGTAGCAGACCCCAATGTTTCCAAGAAATAGAGACTGGAGAGCATTTGTTCTTTACATGCCCCTATATAGTGAGGTTCTGGGTAGCACTTGCTAACAAATGGATGGAATCTTGGTTCATTACAGTCACAAACAAAGGACTGATGTAAGGTCACTATCGCAGTTCTGTACAGAAATGAAACAAAAGCACTTTACATATTCTCATGTTAAGTATTAAGTGGTTCATATGGAACACAAAAAGTTTATTCAGTCTTCAGCAGAAACAGATTTCCCATAAAAATCATGTCAGATTGTAGGACCAGTTTGTAATTCAGAGTCTAAGCATATCACAAAAGGAAGTCATGATATGGCATGGCAAAATATGCCTAGGGTTATGGACTCAGATGTCCGAGTCACATAAATGATTAAATGAGATCACAGAACCAACCATTTTAGGGTTGTTTTATGTAGCATATTGGTTTAAGACCTACCTTACTGGTAGAATCTAATCAATTATGATCGAAGATGCCATGTAGCCACCCCTCTCAATCTGCACTGGTGCTCCTCAGGGCTCCGTGCTTGGTCCCCTTCTGTTCTCCATCTTTCTTAACAATCTGCCATCTGTTTACTTCCCCTCCTCTGCCACACACATGTACGCTGATATATACTGTACTGTATACATCTTGCTCATGCACAGCAGAGGCTACATCCAGCTCGCTGCACAACTTCAACAAGGTCCAGCTCTGGTTTGCAAACCATCAATTATTGTGCAACACCAAGAAGACAGTCTCCATGACCTTTGGCACAAAGCAGAGACTCTCTAGGCTTCCCTCCCTGCTTACTTTCCGCTCTCTTGATGGGACTTTACTTGATAACACATTGTCCTTCAGATACCTTGGGGTTTGGTTAGACCAACACCTCAGCTTCTCTGGGCACATTGACGCCATCCAGAAACAATTGTGCGCCAAGCTCGGTGCCTTGTTCAGGAATCACAGTTGCATCCCTCCTGTGGCTAGGCATGAGCTTGTCCAGAAGATGATCCTCCCCAATTTTGACTACTGCAATGTAGCCTATGGTGCTGCTCCTAAGTCTTCCCTGACTAGACTGGACACTCTCTTCGGCTCCTTCTGCCAGTTTGCCCTTGATGCTTCCACTCGCACCCACCACTGTGACCTCTATTGAGCCCTTTCCTTCCCCTCCCTTACAAATAGACTCCTCTCACACTGCACTAAATTCACCACGAAACACTAGCTGGGTTAACTCCCTTCCTACCTCTCCCCTTCATTTATAACACCCCCACCTCCTTCCCACTCCCTCAGATCTACTGACACATGCACATTAACTGTCCCCCTCTGCTCCACCCTCTCTGACCAATCTGTGTTCTATCACCATTTCCCTAAAATATGAAACTCTCTAAAATCTGACAGTCCTCCTCCCTGTATTCCATCAACACTGCTCTCTCCAACTATCTTGCACTTAACTGTTCCTGTTATGACCTGCCTTTATTTCCTTCATCTTGCTTCTTACAGTTCAACCCCCTTCAGAATTTACCCAATGCCTCTATCGGCTCTACTGCCTCTACTGACCCTAGACCCTCCTAGGTGCTAGTTCTCATAGCTTTCTCCCTTCCCCAACTCTCTTCCCCTTTTCCCCCCAGCTTTCACACTCCCCATGCAGGCTTCTCAGCATCCTGAAGGGGTCCTATTGTGTCTAGGCTTGCTATCTTTTCTTCTCTCATCTACCTATCCTAGGGCTTCCAGGTCACCTTGCAGGGTCCCCAGCAACCGGAAGGATTCCTTGGATCAGACCTCATCCCCTCCCAGGTGCTATTTCTCATTCCCTCCCTCTCAGTATCCCTCTATAACTACTATGCCTAACCACAGGAGGGTTTACAATCACCTGAACTTCCCTGCCCTCTTACAGGGCTGATTGCATTCAGAAGGGTTCTCTTTTTGGGTCAGGCCTTATTTCTCCCCCTAGGTGTTAATCATACTTACTCCCTCTTCTTCTCCCTCTCTTATCCCTACTACAGTCCCTTGTCTCCTTGCAGGGCTCCCCACATCCTGAAGGGATGTCTCTGGTACATGACTCTGCACTATCTGTCATCTCATCTTCTCTCTCCTCTTCACCCCTTGTTTCATGATAGCACTTGTTCACTTATTACCATTGCAGTTATAAATTGTTCTCCCAAATTACATATGTATGCCACACTGTTTGTTATAACTGCCTTAATTCATTGTATGCTATGTTGATCTTTGTAACTTGAATGTAAAATACCTCATCCCTATTGTTCCCCTTCCCACCAGGTTGCACCAGAAGACGAGCAACCTGTTGCTCAGTGTGCCTTCCGGGTGAAATAATTCAATAAATAAAATAAATAAATAAAATATATTGCACTTCAATTCTTCTGCTTATTAAGAGAAACCACAAGTCTCTTTCATTTAAAAAAAAAACACAGAACAAGATGTTTAATTGTATTCTCTCAGTTTCTTTACAAGTTTTCTAATTGTTTTCCTTTTTTCTTGACTAGTAAGGTCATTTTATGTTAGATTCTTTTTTTGTGATTATCAAACCACCTAGTATGATGATAGAATGCTTGTGTGTTGGAAATGTTTTCTTTTTTTGGTTGTAAATTGGGTTCTCTGGTGCTGTTAACCATGTCGTTATTTGGCTTTAATTTTGTGATGCTTGTATATGTTTGATTGTTAACCTTAATAAAAAAAAAAATCTCTTTTCGAGATGTGCCATGGGATCTTTAACATCTAACTGAACAACCACTAGAACAGGCAGACAGGACCTTGATTTAATGTCTCATCTAAAAGGCAGCACCTCAGGAGTACAGCACCCTCCTCATGCTGCACTACAGTGTCAGTATTGGGACTTAACACAGGTACCTGGTGTGGGGATAGAGCCACAGCTTTCTGATCTTCCAACCTCAGAGGTGAGTGTACAACCTGCTGAGCCACTGACACTGATTATGCTGATTTAAGTTTGCAAAACTGATCAGTAATCATGGTTGGTGATTTTATAGTTACATGTCTGATGATTAAATCATGACATAGATGATGATGATGCATAAGGGGCACAAAAACCCTGGCACAATATATCAGTTGGGGTGAGGATATAGCATGCACCAAGCAGGAAAGGGATCTTGGGGTTATCATCTCTGATGACCTCAAGGTAGTGAAACAGTGTGACAAGGCAGCAGGTAAAGCAAATAGGATGCTGGGATGTATATGCAGGGGCATCACCAGCAGGAAAAGGGAGGTCATAATTCCACTATACAAGAAACTAGTGAGGCCCCACCTGGAGTACAGGGTACAGTTCTGGAGACCATACCTACATAAGGACATAGACAGGGTAGAGAGGTTCAGAGGAGGGCAACAAAGATGGTGCATGGATTGCATCACAAGTCCTATGAAGACAGGTTGAAGGAACTGAACATGTACTCCTGGAGGGAGGAGGGAGGGAGGGGATATGATAGAGACATGCAAGTATCTTGCAGGGAGGAACAGGGTGCAGGAATACACTATTTTTAAGAAAAAAGATGTTCCAGGACTAGAGGCGTGGGATGAAGTTGGAGGAGGATGATTCAGAGGAAACATGAGGAAGAATTTCTTCACAGAGCGGGTGGTGGACAAGTGGAACACCCTGCCAGAGAGTGGTGGGCTGAAACAATCAGGATTTAAGAATGCATGGGATAGACATAAAGGAATTCTAGAGGTCAGGGATAAGGGCCAACAGACTTCTAGGAAAACATAAACTGAACTCACGAGCTCAAATGGGCAGATTGGGTGGGCCATAGGCCCTTATCTGCCTACACTGTCTATGTATCTATGATGATCTTAGATTATGATCTCTCTTGATCATTTTTTTATGCTCCCCATCTCCACAGCTGGACCTCCTTCCTGCTGGTCCTCCCAGCCCCATCACCCTCACTTCTCACAGGGCTTACCTCTCACATAGGCCCACACAGCTTGCCCTCCAAGGCAGGGTGGCAGGGAGTCCATCAACCTGCTAACATCGGATCCAGATTGTAGGAGGTTCCTGAGCTGCAGGGTGAAGGACCTGCAGAGGACCATGGTCATCTTGCTGCAACCATGGTTTTTCCATTTTTGCCCCTATGGGAGATGTGGCATACAATGACATCATGGCGCACATGCTGATGTTTGCCATTCCTGCTCAAACTTCCAGCTTGGGCTGCCTCTCCCCTGGCTTCTGCCAGGGGCCAGTCATGCTCTGGGCTCTTCCATAGCCTCTCCCCTGTAGGAGAAGAGCAGTCCAACGGACACTCCATCCTCTTTCTTGGCTGGCCCTCCAATATCCTTGGCTCACTTTTGTACTTGGGTCATTGGCAATGCAAGCAGAAGAGCTACTGCTGCATTAGTTGGCTGATTATCCCTTGATGATCATATGGTAACATTTGAGGATTAACAAGGATCAGTGTAAGTAAGAATTTATTATTGTTTAGTCATACAAGGCCATTACGAAAGAGAATACAGACATACAATATAAATAAAACACATCTCTACGTATATTTAAAATACATTTCTCTTGGTTCCATACTCAGTCAGCTTGAGTGTATGAAAATATCTAGATAAAAAGTATAGAGCAGATAATTCACAAGTTCACTTAATAGATGAGATATAAATGGGAACTCAGACAGTATCATAAGAAACATCAAGGGTGCAATATACTTTAAGTTGTTATCAAAAAGTATCATACTCAAAAGCACATTTCATACCTAATAGAGAGAACGTATCGAACAACATTAATATACACAAAACAGGTAAACCTAACCATCCTTATACAACCTGTCCTGGTTATTTCTATTACATTATCAATTCTAGTACTGATGGATCTAATCATAACAGTTGTATATTCTAGCATATGGTATAAACAATAGCATCTCTCTGCTTTTCTTTTCTGATTTTGAGAGCATACTTAAAGTACTGTAATTAGCAATTCTCTTAATAGTGGTTTTATCACTTGTATTCATAATGATGGATGTAACTTCATTTATTGTTATATCTGGCCAATTAATGAATGGTTCCAACCAGATCTGTTGAATTCTATTATACCATGGACAATGCCATAGAACATGAATAAGATCCCTCCTATTCCCCTTCTTACAATCACACATTTCATGATCTTTAGAGAGTTTATGATATCTAGTTTTCAGAATGTTATTCTCAAAAAGTTCTAATCTAGCTTTGAGGAAAATATTCCTATATGCCCTATTTTCCAATATGTCCTAATAATCCCTATACTTAAAGTTATCAATATTTGAAGCATACCATCTGGAAAATCTAGATAGACAAATTTTCTCTAGATCCTTATTAACCCAATAATCATTAACTTTTTTTTTGAATAAATGCCTTATACTTAAGGCTGATCTTAATATTCCTTATAAAGTATGAATTTAATGTTGATAACCCATATTGATCTAATTTACTATATATATATATCTTGTAACCAACATTTCTCCCCACAGTCATTTTTTTTGTTTAAAATTTTTATTAGTATTATTTAGACAGAATGCACACACATGAATGGAGTATTACACAGACAGTTCTGACTCATACCATAGCATTTGGTAGGGCCAGAGAGTGAAATTAACATAGATAATCAACCAGTTAGCTGTGTACATCAGGAGAATATGACATAGAGTGATATCCATATTACAGACCTTGAAACCAGAAGTTGGCAAAGTGAATGTAGGGTCACTACCCCCAAGGGGAGAAGAGCCTAGCGGTAATTACATACATCACAGATAAACTGTGAAAGAAAGGCCTGAGTAGAGTTCTAACTACTCCACTTAGGGTGCGTCCTTCTAACATGCAAACTGTAATATCAGCTATGTACAAAAAGGCAATCTTTTACTGAAAAATGGGCATAACCAAAGTGAGAAGAAAAATAACCATAATTATCACAATACCAGGCCCTAATTGGAGGGGGAGAAATCTAGAAAGTAGCACTGGAAAATATATTATGACAGTACTTTGATATCAAATATGGTTGCCAACATTTGTCGAACTGAGCTGAGGAGCCTTGGGCAAAACTAGAGATCCTTTCAAATGTGGCCCCTTGGGCAAGAGCCAGGAGAAACTCATGAAAGGTGGGTATCTCTGGGGTTCTCTATCTCATCAGTATGAGTCTTTTGGCAAGTGCTCCGACCAGTGTGATCCATTGTGCCCCTGGACTATACTTCGGCATGGTAGGAATACCACAGCCTAGAAGAAGTAAAGGAGAATCCAGGACAATATTGGAGAACACCTGTTGACACATGTCCTGAATTGTTAGCCAAAAGTGTTGAAGATTGGGGCAGTCCCAGAGTATATGGAACAAATGGGATCCTTGGTTGCCACATCTCCAACAAGTGTCAGCTGAGATGAGTCCCATTTTAAGTAGTTTGGCCGGGTGTCTATACCATCTATGAAGGGTCTTATTCATAATAAGCCATGTGTGCCCATCCCGGCAGGCCAAATGGATTCTTACCCGTCCATGTTCTCATTGTTGCTCTGAAATAGGAGTCTGTAGATCTATTTCCCACTGCAATCTAGTTTTTAGGGAAAGGTCTTTAGTGGCTTCTCTGAAGGCATTGTATATGCCACTAGTTTTATTCCTGGTGTGTTTCCCCCATGACAGTATGGGGTAAGGACTTTGCCGTGGCATTTTATTATGGTGGGAATTGGGTAGGTGGGAAATGGTGTCTCTAATCTGAAGGTATCTCCAAAAATGGGAAGCCAGGAGATGATATCTAATTTTTAAAGATTCAAAAGAGTCTATGACAGTAGTTCCAGGGATTAGGATCTTGTATCAAGGAGATGCCCTGCACCTCCCAGAATTTCCAGTGTAATGTAGCATCCCCTACTTTCAGGGCCTGATTACTCCATAGAGGCATATATTCCCAGGGGGCCGGGTTATGTCCCAACAGTGCCACTGCTTGCCTCCGGTATTTTATTGATAATAATATAGGGGGGCCCAAGGGTAAGTTTTTCTTGCCATATAGGGTCACCGTCTGTCTGGATTTAGAGAACCATCTGAGGGTCTGAGCCAAAACAAAGCCAATACGATACTGCTGCAACCAGGGGAGTCCCCATCCACCCCTTTTCCAGTGTTGCAGAAGTTTAAGTTTACTATATCGAGGGGGTGACCCCTCCCAAAGGAAATTGCCCATCAGGGCCTCCAATTTTTGGAACCATTTCTGCGGTATAGGCATGGGTAGGTGAGCCAATAGATAAAGCATCTTAGGGGCTGTCATCATCTTGATCAAATCTATTTTCCCAGCTAGTGAGAGCTTCTGTGCCTTCCATCTTTCTAAATCTGGTCTGAGGGAATCAATCAGGGAGTTGAATTTAGCTGCAAGCATTTTAAGTGGATTCGAATGTAGGATAATGCCCATATATTTTATGCCATTGGGAGACCATTTCAGCCCCATAGCAGTGAATTCTTCTCCAGAGGATAAGGAGTTCAATTGAAGGACTTCAGTTTTGGACTGATTCAGTTTTAGACCTGACATCTTGGTGAAATCGGCCAAGATGTTAAAGATTGTCTGAATCCCTAGTGAAGTATATTCCATAGTAATCAGGAGATCGTCCGCATATAGGAATGTTTTGTAGTTGGCATCACCCACCTGTATACTGGGAATAGAATTGGAGGACCTAAATGCAATGGCCAGGGGTTCTATAGCTAGGATAAACAGGAGGAGGGAAAGAGGGCAACCTTGTCTTGTGCCCTTCTGTAGTTGGAAGGGCAGAGACAAGGTGCCGTTAGTCAGAACTGAGGCTAAGGGGGCAGTATATAATAGCTTTGTTCAGGAAATATAACCTGGTCCAAGACCCATAATGGAGAGAGTATGGAATAGGAAAGGCCATTCAACCGTGTCAAAGGCCTTTTCAAAGTCTATGGCTAGGGCTACGGAGGGTTTGTTCAAGATTTTGGCATAATGCATTAAGGAGACTAGGTTTCTATGGTGGTCAGACCCCAGACTGCCATTAACAATGCCAGCTTGGGAAGGGTTAATCAAGCCCTGCAGAAGAGGTTCAAGCCGGCTAGCAAGAACTTTGGCCATAATCTTGGCATCAGTGTTAATAAGGGAGATGGGGCAATAACTACCTGGGGACAGTGGATCTTTCCCTTTTTTGGGAACCACTGTAATAGTAGCTTCCCTCATGCAAGGGAGTAGGTGCCCTGTGAGTAGAGAGTGTCGGAAAGCCTGCATCAAATAAGGGGCCAGGTTAACTTCTCAGAGTCTATACAAATCTATGGGCAACCCATCTTCCCTGGAGTTTTATGTGGGTTCATAGATTGAATCACCCTGTTAACTTCCTCCACAGTTATCGGAGCTTCTAACAGTTTGGTGTCACAATCAGGGATTCTGGGAATGGGTAGTGAGGATAAAAAGGCTTGAATCTTAGTTGGATCTGGAGGGTGGGGAGATGCATATAGATGCTCATAGAACTGAGACATGATCAAATTTTCTCCACTGCTTGTATGGCATTGAACCCCATTTGTGTACACTAGTGCATGTATCATCTTAGAAGCTTGTTGACGTTTAAGACGGTATGCCAGGAGCTTGCTGGCCTTTTCTCCCCCTTCCCAGAACACATGGTGCACCTGTCTTAGGTTTAACTCCGTCTGCCAGGATAAATAAGCATTAAGGGAGATTCGTGTACTAGCCAGTTGTGCTAATAGAGATAAGGATGGAGTTTGATTTTTGAGGGACTTATATTGGGACTCCAGAATGTAAAGTTGCTTCTCTAACACCCACTGATCCGCTTCACGGCGGCGCCTCCTGGCAGCTGCAAAGGCAATTATCCTGCCACGAATAGTAGCTTTGAAAGCCTCCCATAAGGTCGAGTTGGACACCTCGCCATTATCATTATCAGTCCAGTATTCTAATACTTCAGGACCGATCTAGTCCTGGAAAGTCACGTCTTCCAGCAGGAGAGGGTCCAAGCGCCATGTAGGGGTCTGATAGGGGTCTTGACCCTGTCTAATCACTAATTCCAGAGGGGTATGATCTGAGACATAAATCGGGTACATTGAGGACTTAACCACCTTCTCATATAGCCCGGAAGCGATGAGCCAGAGGTCTACCCTTCTGGATGATCTGTAAGTTGGGGAAAAACAGGAGTAATCATGCACCCCTGGGTGCAAGGTTCTCCAGGCATCCAATAGTCCGTGTTCGGACATTAGCCTCTGTGCTGCTTTCTTAGCCTGTCTGTGTGGTTCAGGGGGTTTTATTACTTCTATCACTAGAGTGATCTAGTGTTAGGTTAAAGTCCCCACCTAATAGTATTGGGGCTCTGTTTTTGTTAAAGTTCAGCAGTGCCTGATTAACAGAATGAAACAATTATGGACAATCCTAGTTGGAGGCATAAAGATTAGCCAGGACCAAGGGGCATTTGGGGGTTTCCACCTCCGCTATGATCCATCTCCCATCCTGATCTCATATATAACCCTTCACTTTCCATCCCAGATTTGTATGAAAAAGTATAGAAACTCCCCGCTTATGGGAGGCTGCTGCACAGTGTAGCTCTTTAGCCCTGTTTAAGCTTCGTGGCTTCGCCAGAAGAAAGCTTCATCTCTTACAGAAAGGCCACCATAGGGCCTAATTTTTTTTAATGGAATAAAACTTTCTTCCGTTTAATGGCCGAATTAAGCCCTCTCACATTCCATGAAAGAAGCTTAGTCTCCATTAGGCCACAGTAAAACATGTCTGTAAAAATATAAGATAGGAAACAATATAGGAAGGGTCTGGGTCTAGCACAGTTTCCCATCCTTCCCCCCCCACCTGGTATTTAAAGGGCACATCGTAGCCCCAGTAATAAGATTGCCATAAGAATAATTAATAAAACACCTTAATTCAAACTTTTTAACTTGAAACAGCAGAATGCTAATGTTCAAAATAGCTGTTAACAGAAATAAGTTTAAACCATCTTTATTAACATTGCCAACCCCCCCCCCCAGTTCACTGCAGTAGAATCCCATGAATGACCAGCATCCACTGTATGTATCAGCTAGGAGGTAGCCCAGATACCAGTGGAGGTCGCTGGGAGGTGGGTAATCCCTTGAGCCCATCTCAAGAGATAGGACAACTCTCCTTATAACCCCAAATTAAAATGAAATGAAGCTTCCCTGCAGGGATGGCCTTATGAACTGCCACATATCGGGCTTGATAAGGGAAGTAATGAAGGCCTACTCTGGTCCCCCTAGTCCCACTAGTAGTACTGCAGAGGATGGGTTTAAGTGGGACCATGGGTGTAGGCCTGAAACAACTCGATCCATCCCCCCTTCACAGTCAGGCATCACAGCTGGCAGGCTGGTGCATACAGTGCCTGATCATCTCAGTGAAAGAAGTGAAGGGAAAGGAAGAAACTAAATAAATGACCTAATATAGGTCCAAAAGCTAATCACAGGCCTTCCTCTGAACTTGTAAACCCCCTTTACATGTAGGACCCATATCTATCATCCCTAATCAGAGGAGGGGAGAGGAAGAGCCTAGGATACCTTACAAACAAACAGACCTAGCGATGTATTAACACCGGTTGTATCACCCTGTAAAACCTGATCCAAAAAGGATATAGTAGCAACAGTCAGCCCATTGATTCAGTAGCAGGAGTAGGTATTACTGCAGTGTCTGAGGGTGGCTCAAGGACTGGTAGAGCTGTGTTGGGTGTAGAGTCCTCAAGGGGGGTACCTGCTGACTCCTCAGCCCAGGAGAGATTTCTTGAGATTGAAGATTTTGTGCCCTCCGAGCGGGGATGTCTAGAAGAAAGAAGCAGTTCACGTGGAACGTCTTCAGTAGGGAGATGCATCAGTGCCCTGTATTGATTGTTGCTCATGTCTGGGATCTGTGAACTGTAAGAGACATTTGAGACCGGGCTTCCACTTTGGCTTCTGGAATGGAGCCTAGGAGTTTTGTCTACATGCCCCCCCCCCCATCCGTGGCCTTCTCCTATTCTTTTTTCTGCTGCCAGGAGATTTTTGAGAAGGTGCCCAAGTGGGAGTCCGAGGTTGCTTGGATGACTGAGGGGTACATATGGATGAAGCTTCGGAGGCCTCAGGCATAGCAATTTCCATTAGGGCAAGTTGGGCAAGAATGGCCCCAGGGCTACGGGTGTCTCGTAATTTGCCCCAATTTATCTTGGGTGCTTGTGCTGCAAGGAAGTTCTTAGCGAATGATGGATTGGCAAAAACCTGCAGTGACCCATTGACCATAATTCTGAGGGATGCAGGGTATCGGAGAGAGTACTCAAGACCAACTTGTCACGTGCTCTGCGAGCTGCTGTAAAGGCCCTCCGTCTGTTGGTTACTTCCTGCGAGTAATCAGCAAAAACTTGAATTTTTTTGTCCGTTCCAAAACAGTTCTTTTTTTTTCTGAGCCAGATGTGTAATAAATTCCCAGTCTTGAAACTGGAGGAGTTGGGCCAAGACAGTGCGAAGGCGACCACCAGGAGCCGGGTGTGGCGCCAAGGTTCTATGCGCTCTATCAGTCTCCCAGAGGGTCTCACATCACCAGTCCAGCAAAGGGGAAAGCTCTTTTTGCAGAAAAGATATGGCATCATTCCCCTCACAGCCCTCCAGAAACCTCACAAACCTATAGTTATTCCAGCTGCTGCAATTTTCAAGATCTTCCACTTGGGCCCAAAGGAGGTGTATTAGCCTTTCTTGATCCTGTAATTCAGCCCTGGCCTTGTGCCAGCCATCCTCGGCCTCCACTAGTCTGTGCTTAGAAATACAAGCATGTTGCGACAAGTCCACAATGTCTTCAGTGTTCTTTTTTGTTGCTATGTCTAGGCTGTCCATACGATGTAGGATCTTGGCAAACATTTGTTGGATTTCAGATAGATTGCTCTCTGACTGCATAAGCGCTGAGGCAGACTCCATCTTGAGGATATTGCAGGCCAAATGGCGGAGCTGAAAACAAGATATGCAGCTGAGAGAGAGACGGTTCTCATGCGCTGAACAAGGAACAACTAAACGGGCGACTACCAGGTAGGCTTAAGGTAGTAACATTGCACCGTTATGCAGGAAAGAATCAATAATATGCAGGATATTAGGGTTTTTTGTTTTTTTTTTTTGAGCTAGATGTTCAGACATCCATTCGGTTCAGCTGCTGGCCATGCTCCCTTCCCCCACAGTCATTTTTAATCCAAGAGAGCTGTTCCAGGAAGCACTTATTTGATAATTTTTCTTTATCTAATCTAGTTAAATATAACCAGTATTTAAGTTTCCTTCCCTCAATGAGTGCATTAACATTTATTAATCTAAGTTCAGTTCATAGGTAAACTGAAGGGCAAGATGGAGCTACCTGTAATTCAGCCCGTAGTACTTTATAAACTTGAGTCATACATATTTCAGCATCCTTAGGCTTCCATACTTTGGATGCATACATCATTTGTGCCCAACATTTAGCTTTGATAGCTCTGAGTAGTGGTTTTAATGAGAACCCCCCCCCCCATAGGAATAGTTAAATTTTCTCAAGCGATTCATAGATTTTTTTTATTTTACCAAATACCATATCTTGCTGTAGTTTCCACGTTATTTTTTGTGAACATTAATCCCAAATATGTATATTGTTTCACAGCTTCTATTCTATGATCTCCTAACTTAAAAAAGATTCAACAGAGTTGGTGCTAATGGTTATAGCTTTTGTCTTAGATAGATTTATTTTTAATTTCAAAGAATTAGTACCCCTTTGTAAAGTATTCAATTGCCTTTGAAGACCACTTTTAGTTTGAACAAGGATCAATGATGACTGAGCTTCACACAACATGATTGATTCCTTATGGATTCACCTGGGGAATTTTGTGCAAGAAAGATTGCTGAAAGGAACAACCACAAAAGGCTGATCTGGTTCTAAAAGGAGTTGAGAGCAGCTGAGAAAACAAAAAGAAAAGGCCTTCTCTGAGTACAAGAGGAACATGGTGAAGGAAGTCTGGCATGATTATCAGGCTAAAGTCTAAGAAGCAAGGGTGGTGATCAGGAGGTCAAAGGCAGACAAGAGACTGTGGATTGCTGAGGGAGTAAAAGGTGGGACTACATTCTTTTAGGTACATATGGGAAAAAAAGGAAAATGGGAGGGAATAATTAGGCCATCGGGGGAGGATACATGGCTGTGCTCTAATTTTATTTCATCTGCCCCAGGCCGACCGATTTGGACTTTCCAGCCATAGGACAGTCATATTACATATCAGTTTGTGTGTTTCTTCCTTTCCTTAATTCCTTTGTTAAAAAAGAGGGAACAGTAGGGAAATATTTGTCTGGTTCTTGCAAATTATCCAATGCTTTGTTTTGGTAATAATTTTGAAATCTCTTTATTTGTCTAACTTTTGACGATGGGCTTGCACTGCCCTAAAACTTTGCTTACCATGTACTCTATGAATAATTCCTCTTGTATTTCTATATGACTAAAGTCCTATGTATTCTTTATCCACTGTAATACCTGATGTATCTATGACATGGAACCTTTGCAAAGGAGTCTATGACTCAGAGGTGCATTTCAGATAATTGTAATAAATAAATAAATAAATTTCACTCCTGGCACAGCTGAAAATGGGACATTGGCCAAGCCTGCATCTTGGTAAAACAATAAAATAAAAGTCAAATGTATAGCTCTGATTATATATAATTGTTTCATTACCTGCTTTCTGCTTTTGTAATAAATGTGCAGGCTACGATATCCCAAAGGAGCACTTGCTATTGCTGTTTGAGAGGGATGAGGAATTCCCCATCGATGATGTAAAGGAGGAAGAAACTCAGCAGCAGGAGGATCATCTTGAAGACACCCCCAACAGTAAGTAGGAGGCATGTATGTGGCTTTCCCTAAAATGGTTGAGAGTTAAGAAGGATAGAAAGAAATCAAAATTGCTTGTTTCCCTTTGCAAACTTTAAACCTTACAGCATTTACAAAAGAATACAGATATAAGTACGTTCTCTCTCTTTAATGGGAAAGATTATGTTGAAACCAGTGTCCTCATAGAGCATCAGTTAACTGTGATTTAAACATTACATTTGCTCATGGGTGTGATACATTATCTTGACTAAAGCTCAGTTACCTTCAGAGGAAAATGGCTTGAAACATTCCCAGAGTAGTTTCAAGCTGATTTGTAGGATATTTGCAAGAAATAGAAAAAAAACTGACATTGAAACAGCAGCTCTTTCTATATGTTAGGAGAGAGTCAAAACCAAACAGGACTCCTGTGTCAGTAGCCAGCAATTTATTTCCCAAAAAGGGGATGCTGAAACTGTGGGGCAGTAGAACACTCCAGTTGAATGTATTGTTCCTTTAGGTATTCGTAGGGGGTAGGGTGATAGAAAAGGATGGGCAAAAAGATGCCTTCCTTAATAATTATTGTTGCTTAGCTTTCACCGGGGACGAAAGTCAAGCCCTGCCTGAGAGTGGCACCACAATGGCCAATAAGTAGGTCCAGAAAATAAGGCAGCCAGTATTTACAAGGAACATGGTCAAGAAAGGGCTGGCAACCCTACAGATACATAACGCTCAGGACCACATGGGTTGCATCTGGTGATACTCAGGGAACTGGCAGTGGAACTCATTGAACCCCTGTTAAGATTATTCAACCTGATCACTAAGGTCAAGGTGATTCTGGAGGAGTGGAGGGTGGTGGACATCATTCTACTCCATGGGGTGGGGGACCAGGATCGACCAGGAACAAAACCTATACTACAGACCTGTCAGTGTGACCTACATTGTGCAATAGCTGATGGAGTCACTGATTAAAGAAGACCTCTTAGACTACCTGGTGAGTAAAGGTCTCCATGATAGTAAACAGCATGGGCTCATGGCAGGGAGGTCCCGTTGGGCAAACCAGATAGTATTCTTTGATTCAGTGATGATGAAATTGGATAGGAGCCATGCCTTTGATTTGATCTATAGTGAATTAAGCAAGGCTTTTAAGTTGGTATCCCACAGATGCTTGCTAAAGAAGATTGAGTATCTGAACATAAGGATAAGGACATACTGTAGTTAACTGGGTAGGAAAATGACTAAAGGGTAGGCAACAGAGGGTTGTGGTCATCGGGGTCAAATCAGCAGGGAGGGAGGTCACAAGCAGGTTGCCACAGGGCTCTGTCCCAGATCTGATCCTCTTCAATATGTTCATCAGAGACATTTGGAGAAAGTATCTAGAGCAGTTTGTGTCTCCTTGCAGATGACACAAAGCTCTGTGAGAGGGTGGATAGCAACGAGGACATTGAAGAAATGCAGAGTGGCTTACAAAAAGCTAGATGGGTGGTCTAAGGTTTGGCAGTTGAAATTGAATGCC
This sequence comes from Neoceratodus forsteri, assembly GCA_016271365.2. Lineage (NCBI taxonomy): Eukaryota > Metazoa > Chordata > Ceratodontiformes > Ceratodontidae > Neoceratodus > Neoceratodus forsteri. The sequence continues at coordinate 1,225,637,803 of CM057454.1, forward strand.
AAAAAAGTTCAGTGAAATTCAGTGCCAAAACATGCAAAGTGATGCACCTAGGGAATAAGAACCCCAGGACAGAGTACTGGATGGGTGGGGTAAGACTGAGTACAGTGGCTGAGGAAAGTGACCTAAGAGTTCTCATTAATGACACCCTCAAGCACACAAGCCAGTGCAACAAGGCCTACTGTATGGTAAGGCAAGTAGGAAGCTGGGGTGTATTGGGAGGGGTACTCATAGTAGGAGGAAGGAGGTAATACTACCCCTTAATAGATCATTACTGGGGACACACCTGGAGTACTGTGCCCAGTTCTTAAGCCCCATCCTCAGAAAGGATAGGGACAGTCTTGAGATGGTGCAGTACAGGGTAACAAAAATAATTCAAGACCCACAGGGCAGGTCTTATGAGTGCCTTGAGTCATTAAACATATACTTGATGGAGATTCTGGACCAACAGGGCAGGTCTTGGGGAGGGAACACCTCAAGGCACTGAACATGTACTTACTGGAGACCAGAAGGGAGAGAAAGATGTGATAGAAACCTTGAAGTTCCTAAAAGGATTAAATAAGGTGAACTGTGAGGAATTATTTAGCTTGAATGCTAGTTTGCGGTCACAAAGGCATGAGTGGAAACTGACAGGAGGGCATCTCATGAGGGACATGAGAAAGTATTATTTTACAGAAATGGTGGTGGAGCCATGGAACAACCTATCGGCTGAAGTGGTGGGTGCTAAAACAGTTGCTAGTTCAAAATATTGTTGGGACAGAGTGAATCATATAGTAGCCACTAGGGACAATGAACTTGTGAAGAAGGGGGAAGAGGTGGAGGGCTAGGACCCTAGATGGTCAGTAGGTCCCAGGATTAAATATGGAACTCCAGCAGGCTAGATGGACCACTGCTGCTTTTCTGCCATCATTGTCTATTTCTGTTTTTAAAAACTCAAGGCCTCCTAGGTGGCCATGGAGTCTGTGGCCACCGACATCCCACACCAGTCATTTCTCACCCTGCACCCCTTTGCTGTTGACCCAGAGCCATTTTTATTTCAAAAAACAGGCCACTTGTAGCAGCATTTTGATGGTTAAGGGGCCTGTCTTCTGTTAAGTGGATTACATGTTTGTGGATTGCATGTCGCATCTTTTCCTGAATTACCCTTTAAATGGGTCTCCCTTTGCTTGGAGAAAGTGGAGGCATAAGCTCCAAAGTGTACTGGTGGACAGTTGTATAATAAATTAGAAAACTTGAAAAGAGTAGTGTCTTATTTAATATTTGGTGTTGACAGCAGGCCAGTCCGCTCCCCTGGCTAACATTATATGGTCTTGGTTGTCCACCTTGGTTGTACAGACTTAATATTTATAAATGACCTCTCCTCTGTCTGCTCTCTTGTCAAGATTCACATGTACATTGATGATATCATGTTTTTCTATACTGGTCCCTCTGCCGCTGATGTAACAGCCCTCCTTCAGTGCAACTTTAAGAAAATGCAGACATGGTTCCAAGAAAACCAATTAAAATTTAACTCTAAAAAGACAATCTCAATATTCTTTGGTTCTAGGAAAAAACAGCTCAAATCTCCTAAAGCCCCCACCTTTACCACCCTCGATGGTGCACACCTCCAAGCCGTCGATTCTTTCAAATATCTGGGGGGTTTGGTTGGATTGCAGTCTTGACTTCTCCACACACAGAGTATATCTGTTTTAAGCTACACCCTGACCTAGCTGTCCTTTACCAGCACAAAGATTGCCTCCCTATATTAACTCGGCATGACTTAGTCACAAAAAACATTCTCCCAGTTATAGACTATGCCGATATTGTCTATTGCTCAGCTCCAGCCACCTCAGTAGCCAGACTGGACACACTGCTAAATCCTTTATAGCAACTCCTCCCCCCGTCACTCATCACTGCTGCCTCTAATCCTCTTTCTTCCTTATGCTCCTTCCCAAAAGGCACCAGATGCATAGCCCCATTATTGTTGGCAAGTTCTGGTTCAGGACTCTACCTTCATACCTCAACTCTTGCCATTCTCTCATTATCTCCTCTGAGTACCCTGTTGATTCATGGGATGCTCGAATGTTCTCCCTTCTACACCCTCGCATTTGCTTTTGCCAAGCAGCCTTCTCCTACCAGCTCCCTCACCTCTGGAATCAACTCCCATGGGCCACCCACTATGCCCTCATCTTCTATGGCTTCAAATCACTGCTTCATACCCTTCCCACTTCCCCTGCACCTGACCCTCCTCTCCAACCGCCCCTTCACCAACCCCTCCCAACCTTTCCCCCTCTCTGCTCTAAAGTCCAGCTGCCTTGCCTACTTAAGGGACCCCCACCCCTGTCACCCAGTATGCCTACCTTTTCCTTTGCTAGTTTAGCTACACCTAACTGGTCCATCTCTGTTTCTGCAGTTGCCTAATTTGCCAGTACCCTGTCTTTACCAAAACTGCTCATTCTCTTTCTCGCCTCTGAAAGTCTGTCAGACCATTTTTAATTGTTTTGTTCTGTACATGTTTTGTGATTATCATGTTTAAAGTGTATTACCTTGTAAAATATTTATGTTCTGCTATTGTAATCCCTCTGGTCTTTCTGTACCTGTAATTGTTTTCTTTTTTTAGTTTTGCTATTGAATGCTTCTGTTGTATGTTTTCCCCCATGCCTATGAACAGTCCCCCGGGTCGCACTTGGAAACGAGCTTTGGCTCAGTGTGCCTTTCCTGGTTAGCAACTTTTAAATAAATCAAAATAAAATGAAGTGGGGGTAGGGAGGCAATGCAGCCAGCGATGTTATATATGTATTTTGGGGACTGGGTGATTGAGCTAGGTACCAGGTTAGGGAGGAGGATGAGGCTGACGGAAAGTAAGAAAATCAATAGACAGGAGGGGTGGTAGCAGTGGAAGGTGGAGTATGAAATGTGGGAGTGGAGAATATTTGAAGAGTGTGAGCGAGCTAAGGATATTACAGGGAAAGGGGTCAGGTAATGGAGCAGACATGAGAAGTGGAGTTAGAGCAGGGATATCTGAATGGAGTGAGGACTTTGAGAAGGAACAGATCTGGAGGGTAGACCAGAGAAAAGGAGTTCTAGAAGAAACATAAGACTGTTATAATTATATTTTAACAGGGGGTAGTTAGAAAGATTGTGAGTAAGAAGAGTGGAGGAAAGGGACAGGAAAAATGATGGGGGACAGGAGATTAGGGAGATGAGACAGCAGAGAAGGGATCTTTACCCGAACCCAACAATGAGGTAGGCACTGTGAGACAGGTGCCTTTCATTGTATATGGGTCAGACAGAAAGAAGTAAGAGGAGCAGTGATAAGTTTAAGAAGGGATTAGGAGATGGGACATATATGTATTTTGGGGACTGGGGGCTTGGGCTAGGTACCAGTGGTTCCAGGTAATGGAGGAGGGAGAGGCAGACAGGAAATAAGATAATCAGTAGAAGGGAGGAGTGGCAGCAGTGAAGGGTGGAGAATGAGTCTGAGAGAGAAGAATATATCAAACATGTGAGCAAGCTAAGACTGTCACAGGGAGTGCAGGTACAGGTGCAGACATGAGAAATGTAGTCACAAAGCAGGGACTTCTGAACTGAGGAAGGATTGTAGAAGAAGAAACAGATGGGGAGGCTAGCCCAGATAAACTAGAACTAATAGCAAAGGTGATTACTGTGCTGAGGTTTTAACAGTGGGTAGGGAGAAAGGCTGTGAGTCAGAAGAGTGTAGGGAGGGGGCAGTAGACATTATTGGGGGCAAGACAGAAGGGAGCAGAGAAAGCAGAGGAGTGATTCATACCAGAATGTGAAAATAAGGGAGCCATTGTGAGAGAGGAACATTTCCTCAAGAGATCAGTGGGCGAGAGAGGAAACCTGGCAGCAGTGTTACATTTGAGGAGAGATGTTCAAAACAAAGCAGTAGAAAAAGTTGAAGGGGGGGGGGGTCCACTCTGGTGAGTGTGGATTTGTGTCGGCACCATACACTATAATGCTTATGATAATGCAGGAAAGGGTAATTTTTACAGTCTCCCAGTGGGCAGGGATTGGGATACAGGCTTTGTTGCTGAATAAATGTAATGATTTTTAGTGATTATTATACATTTTCTGTGGTTTATTTATGTACTGTATTTGATATTTAAATCTCTGCTTGTTAATTGCTGCTTATGGGTTTAGGAACAGCACCTGAACCTCTGGGATGGGGTGCTATATTACATTAAATGACTGCCTGTCTCTGTAGAGCACACCGAGCTTGGAAAGGACTTGGTGGAAGAAATCAAGATTTCTGTCCAGTCAGATATTTGAATGAGGAGATTTTCCAGTGGACAGCCATCTAGGATTATAAAGACTGGTGGACCCTGGATTCTAGTTAGGTGCTGCTAGGTGCCAGAATTCACAGAGACAGTCTTACAGTGCCATGAGAATGGCCAGGCCATTATAATACATTGCAATAAAAGGTGGGTCAGGTGCACATTGCATGATCATTCTCATGTACCTGTCTGTAGGGCACAGGAATAATTTATTGCAGGAACTACTGAAGGAGTTGGCAGGCTTTACATATGACTGAGTCATAGGCTTCCTCAAAGCTCTATCAGATCAGTCCTTTACACAGTGCAGGACTTCTGAAACAGCAAAAGCTTCCTCAAAGTTTTGGTGTTGGGGACTTGTTGGTCAACAATGAGGCTTCACTTTTCGGTCAACAGAGCCTTCTGTTGATGACATTATTAGGCATTGTACTGGCAATTGCCTCTGGAACCCATCCTCAGGGCCTTGCCTTGGACCTGGTTTCCTTGGAGGGACTTAACGTTTGTAATGTCAAGGTTAATCTGGTTATTTGGTCAGATCATCAACTCATGCGTTCCTGTGTCAGAGTTCCAGCATTTAAGATGCCCTCCTATAGAGATGTTTGTGTTCTAATTTATAAAGGGGGGATAGGTCGGAAATGTCAAATTACAGGCCTATATCACTCCTAGCGGTAGTTAGTAAACTGCTAGAGAAGTGTATATTTCAGCAATTGCTTGATCCTTTGGAAGGGCATAGCCTGATTATTGACCAGCAGCATGGGTTTATTGGAGGATGGTCCACTGCTACGGTGGTCGCTGGGTTTTCAAATGCTGTGCTTGTGGCCTGTGAAGAGGGTTGTGCCACGGGCACAGTGTTCGTTGACCTAGCTGGTGCCTTTGATACAGTGAACCACAAGCTGCTTTTATACAAGCGTGGCAACAATGGGGTTACTGGATTAGAGAGACAGTAGTTTCAGAGTTATTTGTGTGATCGAAGATAGAAAGTTAAGATCAGGGATACAACCTCAGAGATTCTGAAGGTTGAGATGGGGTGCCCCAAGGGTCGGTGTTAGGACCATTATTATTTACAGTATTCATGAATAATATATACCTACTTTATTTTCAACTGAAAACAGCATTATTTATGCTGATGATACTGTAATATGGGACTGTTCACCTACGAGCAGTATTATTCAGGTGTCCCTGCAACATAAATATAACATGCTGGCTCAATGGCTAAGGGACAATAAATTGACCTTAAATGAGAAAAAAACAAATATTATGTTATTTGGAACTAAACAGAAATTGCAAAAGGAAAATAAATTACAGATAATCGGTTAAAATGCGATAAGTCTTTCCACAGTTATTATTTCAAAATATTTAGGAGTTTATCTGGACCCATGCTTGAGTTTAGTCCCACATATTGAAAAAGTAGGAAAGAGACTTAATGAAAAAATAGGGTATTTGTATAGGAATATAAATGCATGGACTGAAGAAGCCCGGACAGTCATAGCTAAGCAAGTTCTGATGCCTATATTGGAATATAGCAGTATACTGTTTTTTAATAGTAATAGGATGTTTGAGAAAGTATAAGCCTTTGTTTAATAACATCTGTAGATTTGCACTAAGGGTGCCAAAACATACACATCATTGTGTGCTTTATGATAAAATGGGAGTATTGCCACCAGAAATGAGAATTGGATATCAGTTGAGGAATTTTGCATTTAGGGCATCGAGAGCTAATGATCCCAAGGTACTTTCTGGGGTATTGGGATTAATGAAGAGGGAACGAATAACAAGAAGCAGTAGGGCACAGGATTATGAGGTTCTGAGATATAAGTTGTAGATGACTAGGAGGGCTTTTTCTTGGTATGCACCCCATCTCTTGACTGAATATATACACCTTACTAAAGGAGTACATAATTTAATGCACTTTAGGGAAGGGCTTTTTACATATTTAAAAAAATGGCATAGTGTGTACTTGTATGTGAAATTATTGTATTGTGTATTTGTGAAGTATTGTACCGTGTATTTGTATTTTCATTTATGTGGCTGTAAATTTTGTATGTTTTGTCACTGTATAAATGTCAGGTGCAGCTGAAAAAGAGCAGTATCCAGACCACTACCTGGTTAAAATTAAAAAATGGAAAGAAAAAATGAAATTACAGTTTTAAATGTAACATAGAGCCCAGCAAACTCTTAGCAGTGCTGGACTATCTATAAAAGAAGCTTCTCCCACTATTTTGGTGGTGTGTCTCTTGACTCCACCCCATGAAGTGAGATCATCCTTTCCACTGGAAGAGCTGGGTCTCCTCCTCTTCAAATCTGCTCATGGTGTAGGCCCAAACTATTCATAGTGTGCCATTTGGCTAACTTTATTCAAACTTCTTTCCAGCTTTGTATTTTGGACATATTTCTCATCTCCATTCTCATCCTCCAATAGATAAGATGGACTGCACAGATTCTAAGCTGGCTCACAGTTTTAAATGCTGCATCCAGCGCAGTAAAAATATTTCATGGATGGATTGCATGTGTTGTGCATTTGATGTTTAGGTGAACAACATGACATCGTAGCCTGTGGCCTGTGTCAGGCTATGATTACCACTTCCTTTATCTTATCCTATGCTCATCTTTTCCTTGGCTGGATGGCTGGCCCACTGGGATCCTCTGGTGAAATCCAAGGAAGCTTGCAAGGCTGTCTCCACAGCTGCAGGGTCCATGGCTTTCCTGGCAGCTATGGAAGAGGCAGCGGCCATGGCCGTATCAGGTATTTCACTGGTTTCAGCATAGTTAGGGGCCAGCATCAATACGATATTTGCAGGTCACTTTGGTGAACTGTTCAAAACCCTCCAGACCTTTGGGAAGAGCCCTGCCCACCACAGTAAGGTGAAAAAGTCAATGAAGTCCCACCATCTGTTGTGTGAAGAAGAAAGGGCACACTTTTTCTGCTCTCTTGACTCCCTCAAATGCTTGATGGCTGTTGAGTGCTAGGGTTTGGACAAACCTGATTTGGTCAAGGGACAGGTTACTAAATCCACAGTGCCTCTGTTGAGCTTAATGGCATAGACAAAGGTTGAACAAGTGGTCAGGATTTTCCTTGAGTCTGTCACCCATTGTCTGTTGGGATTGAAGATTATTCGATCTCCAAGACCCTTCTCGTGTCAGGACACACATAAGTGGGCCAGAAGCAGTTGGCAAAGCTAGCTATTTCCACTCAGGAGATGTTATCCTCTGGGATGAAATGGTCGAACCCTGTATGAGTAGTTTATTCTGCCCCTCTGGTCATATCTTCTCATTGTCATGGCCATGTTGTCATTTGAGATCCAGGTCCAAGTTGAGGCTGAGGAGATACTCGCTGTCTTCATCTCTTGGCCATGCTCAAGTGACAGGCATTGCCATTGATGCTCTTCTTCCTCCTTCTCATCCTTGGAACAGTTAGAAACTTCACTTGTGTATGTAGTGGTGCCGTGAGGAGCTCCTTTGGCAGCATTGGGTCTTGATTGGGCAGGATAGGGCTCTATGCTTGACCTCCACGATCCCCTGATTGCCACCAGTTTAGCCCGCTCTGGTCCTGTTGACAGAGTTGGTCCCAACTCAAGTTTCTCTACCAATTTAGATGGAACTGCCTCCATGACAGGCCAGCTACTGGCATGCCAGACCAATTGTCCATGGAAATCACGCACTCAGATGAATCCCAAGTGGTGCATGATGGCCATTTTTAAAGATTACTCAGTTACTCTGTTGGGTCCTCAGTGCAATCCTTGAGCACTTGTGCTTTCAGCTATGATTTGGCTGAGGAGTTGACTACCGACTGTTGGCCAGTGTCCTTCAGGGCTCTTTTCAGGCTCGTATCAGACTCCATAGATGTCCCCTTGGAGCCAGCCCAGAAAATGACCAAATACTCCTTACTGAGATCCTAGATGGGGATGAATCCCCCAGGGCTGCATTCCACACGTCTGTAGACATTCTGTGACCTGTGCTGGAGGCTTTGCATAACCCAGCTTTCTGCCTGGCACCCTCTGCAACATAAGTGTGTGGTCCCTACCAGTACCTTGTCTGTATTTTCAGACCACCCCTCATCCAAGGATCTGGTTACAGAATCAGTCTTCCATAAGTCCCACAATACTGGGTATGTGGAAAAGCCCCTAACAAGGAGTTCAAAATGCTTGAGCACACAGCAGAGGTCTACACTGCATCCTTCCTTGCCTCCTTGTCAGGTGAGTTGATGGCCCACTATGGTCACTCCTTGATGGGTTTTCTGGATCATGTCATCTCATACTTCCCTGCCATCAAGCAGCTGGTAGTGAAAGTGGTCCAAGATCAGGGTCAAGCACTGGCAAAGGACCAGTTCTGAACAGTCTTGGATCTGGTATTTCTTGTACCTATGCCATGGCAGTGGCCGTCGCGATGTGTTGCAGTGCCTGTCTGCTACGTAAGGTGGACACCCAGCACAAGTTGGCTGATATCCCCATCCTGAGCACTTATTTCTCTTTGGTCCTGGGGTTGAAGGACACCTCACAATAATTGAGTCCTGTGACTTTCTCTTAGAAGGACTCAAATGGGCAGAAGTAGAAATTTTTTTTTTTCAGTTTTGGCTTTTTACATCACAGCAGCCTAGGCAGCAGTAGCCCTAGCAGGGAATATCTATGGGTTGTTATCCCAACACCAAGTTCATTTGTTAAGGACCCAAAAAAGATCAGAGGTATGGGTAGTTGTATCCTTCCAACAGCAGGCACTGGTGCTCCCCAAAAGCTGCCCAGTGACAGGTTGGGGCTATCTGCCTTACACCTGTCCAGTCCCTCCCCCAGCTGTCAATGGAGGGGTCGATTGCACCACTTCTGGCACACTTGCTCCATAATTACCTCAGAAAAGTGGGTTCTAGAAGTGGTGACCAAAAGGTTCTTGATTTTGGTGATGTCCTGCCTTACCAACCTTACACGCTGAGGGAGTACATGGTGTGGCAGGACACACACACTACGCCTCAGAGGATATTGTTCAGTTCCTTGAAAAAGGAGCTCTAGCCCATGTCCCTCTACATGGCTGGCAAGAGCTTTGTGTTCAGGTATTTCCTGGTCCCAAAAGAGATGGGGGTGGGGGGTTGGTGACCTATACTGGATCTCTACGATCTGAATCAGTTTCTCAGGAAGCACACATTCAGGATGGTCACACTAAACCAGATAACACCATCTCTGAAGCAAGGCATGTTCTACTCCTTGGGCATCTAGGACACAGTTTTCCAAATTCCAATCTTTCCAACCCAGTGGTGGTACCTTCTTTTTCACACTTTTGTTCTCTACTGGTTCCAGGCATGTCATTCAGCTTCTGCTTGGTGTCCAGGGTCTTCACCAAGTGCATCGTAGTGGTGGCAGCATTCCTGCAGTGCCAGAGGGTTGAAGTATACCCATACCTGGATGACTGGCTGATTGCTGAGCTGTTCAAGAAAGCAGTAGAGTAGTTCATGAACCTAACCCCCCCCAGACCTGCAAAGGTCTGATCCTTCTGGTCAAACCAGCCAAGTCCAAATTGAACCCCTCGCAGGTGATTCATTCATAAGGTCGGAGCTAGACTTGCTTGGGCTAATGCCCAACTCCCTGTGGACCAAGTACTGAATCTTACCTCTCTTGTCCAATCATTTCAATCAGTTCATGTTAGGTACTCACCCTGAAAATCATTTGTCTACGGTATTCTTGGTGGGGGAGTCTTATAATGTTTACTGCTGTTACTGAGAGACAAATAAACTTTTGATGCGCATTATGCTGCAGCACAGCAAGTTTTTTCTGCTCTATCCTGGTCTGTGAAGCCAAGCTTACTGTGAGTAATTTTGTCTACTTTTTTGCTTGAGCACCAGCAATTTAATCTAATTACTACAGTAAACAGCATAGGTTAGTGGTATGCAGATTGAGTCAGGTTAAACTGAGGAATTTCTTTTTAATTAGAGTACTTTTTTCTTCCTACAATTGACCAGCCCCCATTGCTGCTGACCTCTAAGCTCCGCTCCCTCATTCACTTCTTGGGATTTGCCTCAACTCTCAGGGCACTCTCAGGGCACTCTGACTTGCCCACCAGGGCATGGCCACTGTGGGCTCCCTGTCCCCTGACAGAGACTAAGTACACCAGAAGCCAGTGCCAGGGTCAGTGGTATGGAACCTGTGATGTAGGGTGAATGCACTCATGCCACAGTCAGACTTTTTCCCTTGACTGTCTCCTTCCAGGACATCATGCACCCAGAGAAAGTTAGAAGTAGGTCAGGTGACTTGCTGGCACAGTTCCTTGGGATGCTGCACCTCCCCACCTCCCTTACCAACCACCCCACACACTGGATACCCAACAGTTCTTTAAGACCATAAACCATGAACTAGTAATAATATGACAAACACAGAGATACCCTGTACACAGCAATTTTAAACAGTAAATCACAGCTTTATTGGGGGAAGGGATTAGGATAGGGGTACCTGGATGATGGAGAGCTGTTGAAAAAGCCTTGGTTAATAAGAAAATGGTGAACAGTAACCCTAGGGGCCCATAGGCCAGACCACCCCTGGATGCCCAAACTCACTGGTACCAGTGTTGCACCCTGAGAGTCCCTAGGGGTACCCACTAAGTTGCAGGCCTGGATGTTACCAGGGGTTGGCCAGCTGTTGAGGCCCTGAGAAATTGGAAAAAATGTTTAATCAATCAAGCTTTATTTTACCAGGCGAAACACCACTGAGTGGATTCATCTAAAAAGTCAAATTCACACTCCCTTGGTTTAATTCCAGGAGCCAGGTCCTGAGTACTCATGATTTTGAAGAACTCAGCAACATCTGGAGTAGCAATTTCCTGCTGTCCTGGAGTGTGGAGCTCTGTGCAATCTCATGCAGCAATGGGCAGAAGGGAGGATGGTCTGTGTTCCCTTGGCAGCTTGAATCTTGCTCGAATGTCTTGCAGCTTGTCCCCTTGATTGAAGATCTGTCTGCGTGTCACCTTCAGCCTCTCCTGTCCCATTGCAGAGCTGTGTTGCACAACCTCACCTGCCCCAGAAGGCCCAGACCCAGGAGTGGCCCCACAGCATGACTCTGCACAAGGATCATAGATGCTCTAGTACCCCAGAAAATGCCAGTGACCTTCTGAGACAGTGGGTCCCACTTGGAAGGGGTTAACTAGATCCCTCCCTGACTCTGGGTAAGGTCTCCCAAGCAGTAGGAACCCTCAGCAGTCCCTACACAGAATTCACAAGTTAACAGACTCGGGCAATTCTCTTGGATAAACAGTAGCAACAGTTTGTCATGGGTGCAATCCTACTTGTGTAGATTAGATTGAAACTGTCGAGAATTTGTTTTTCACCTGCCCCTATACATCATCCTTTTGGAACTTAATTGCAGAGAAGTGGAATCAACCTGAGTTCAAGCATGTACAGTATGATACAATAGTTTACGATAATTTGGATCCTAGATGAAAAAAATGGGACCCAAGTACATTGAGTTATATTCACCATTATCAAATGGCATATATGGAATATTAGGTGCCTTTTTGTACTGTATTACTTCAATGGGCCATACAACTTATATAAACATAGAAACATAGATTTTGACAGCAGGATTTTGACAGCAGATAAGGACCACTTGGCCCACCCAGTCTGCTCATTTCCCTACCTAATGGATAAGCTGTAGATGCTAGTTAACCAACAGCCTACTTCCTCCTACTGCCCACTAGAACTACCTTACTTCTGTCCCATGCATTCTTGAATTACCCCCACTGTGTTTGACTCCTCAGCCTCCTTATGAAGGACGTTCTATGGATCCACAACCCTCTCTGTGAAAAAAATACTTCCTAAAATTACCTCTAAGCCATCCCCCTCTATCTTCAAATTGTGCCCCCCTTGATTCTTGTACATCTCTTTTTCTGAAAGATGCTACCGTCTTGGACTTTGTTGATTCCTTTGAGGTACTTGAAAGTTTCTATCATTCTCCCCCTCTCCCTCCTTTCCTTGAAGGTGTACATATTAAGCTCCTTTGGTCTCTCTTTGTGTGGCTTCTGGTGCAGACCCTACACCATTTTAGTTGCCCTCCTCTGGACAGCCTCCATCCCGTTTATGTCCCTGTGGAGATGGGATCTCCAGAATTGCATGCAGTACTCCAGATAGGGTCTCACCAACTGTCTGTATAGAGGGATAACAACTTCTTGTTTCCTACTTGTGATGCCTCTCCCTATGCATCCCAGTATCCCCCAGCCCTCCTTACAGCCTTCTCATATTGCTTGTCCAACATTAGGTTGTCTGTTATGACTAACCACAGGTCCCTTTCCATTCTTGTTGTTGTTAATATCTCACCCCATTGTGTACTCTTCCCCTGGGTTTTTGTTTCCAAGGTGCATTACTTTGCACTCCTTTGCATTGAATCTAAGCTGCAATGCAACTGACCATTCCTTCAACCTTGCCCAGCCCTTTCTTATCATTTCCACACCATCTTGTGTATCACCCTGTTGCAGATCTTTGTGTCATCTGCAAAGAGGCATACTTTTCCTTCCAGTCCCTCTGCAATATCACTTATAAAGACATTAAACAGGACCGGTCCCAGTACTGAACCCTGTGGTACCCCACTAGTTAATCCTCCTCCATCCTTCACAGTGGACTCTGTTTTCAATTACTCTCTGCATTCTGTTGTCCAGCCAAATGTTTTACCCAAGCTACCACCCTGGGACCCACTCCAAGGCTGGCTAACTTGTTTATTAATCTTTTGTGGAGGACTGTGTCCAAATGCCTTGCTAAAGACTAAGTAGGCCATGTCCACAGCCCCTCCCTGGTCTACTATTTTGGTCACCCAGTCAAAGAAATCTATTAGATTCGCTGGACATAACTTTCCCGCTGTGAATCCATGCTGCCCTGGGTCCTGTGCCCTGTTGGCCTCTAGGTACTCAACAATTCTTTCTTTCAGAATTGATTCAGTCATTTTCCCTACTACTGAGGTCAAACTAACAAGTCTGTAGTTTTCTGCCTCTGCCTTGCTCCCACTTTTGTGAAGTGTAATCACATCCGCACTTCTGCAGTCCTTAGGTACCACCCCATCTTCCCATGATTTGTTCATGAGGGTAGTCAGTGGTGTCACTAGTTTTCCCCTTAGTTCTTTTAGAATTCTGGGGTGAATCCCATCAAGCCCAGCTACCATGTCCTCCTTCAGTTTCTAGAGTTCTATCAGAACCCTTTCTTCTGTGAATGGACTGGTATCAACTCCTCATATCCAGAGTGTTTCTATTGTTTGGTTTACATACCTCCCCTCCTCTTCTTTTGTGAATACTGAGCAGAAGTATTTGTTCAGTATCACTGCTTTTTCACTTTCACCCTCTGCCCACATTCCCTCCCTATTATTAAGCCTTAGTATCCCTCCCTTGGTCTTCCTTCTCTCCCTAATGTACCTATAAAAGGTTTTATCCCTCTTCTTAACAGAGTTGCCTATCTTTTCCTCCATTTGGGCCATTGCTATTCTGACTGCCTTCCCTGCCTCCTTCTGCTTTAACTGATACATTTCTTTGTCCCGCTCCTTCTGTTTTTCCTTATATTTCCTGAATGCTATCCTTTTCTCATTAACCTTCCCTGCCAACTCTTATGAGAACCATAGTGGCTTTTTCCTTCTTTTTGTATAATTGATTTGCTTTACACAAAGGCTTGTTGCCTCTGTGATGGTAGTTTAGTTTTTTCCCAATTTTTCTTCCACCCCTGCTTTTTGCCGGTTTGCTAGTGCTTTTCAGAGACACTCTACCATTCTGCCAAAGTCAGCCCTCCTAATACCAAGTCCTAAAGTCCAACACCCTTGCTTTTGTATGGCTTGACTCTACAGCTGTGTTTATTGTGAATCATAGTTTGGTGGTCGCTTGTTCCCCGATGGCTACCCACTTCTAAATCTGAGATCCTCTCTCCATCACCATTTGAGAGTACCAGGCCTAAGATTAATCCTTCTGGAGTGGGTTCCAACACTAGCTGTCTGAGGCATGCCCCCTGTAGGGCATTGAGAATGAGCCTGCTCTTGGATATGGCTGCAGTAAAGGTGCTCCAGTTAACATCTGGCATATTTAGGTCCCCCATCAACAATATCTTTCCTTTTTTCTGCCATTCTAAGGATTCCTTCCATCATTTCCTTTTCCATTGTCTCCCCCTGAGATGAGGATCTGTTAACAACCTCTCTGCAGAGTGGTGCCATTTCCTGTCTCCAGGGTGACCCAAAGTGCTTCCTCCCCTCCCTGTTTACACTTTTGTTCTATTGCTTTGATTCCTACCCTTATGTAGAGAGTTACTCCTCTTCCTCTTTTACCTTCCCTGTCCCTCCTGTAGATTATGTATCCTGGTATGTTGACATCCCAGTCATGGTTCTCTGTGTACCATGTTTCGATGACTGCCATGATATCCAGGCATCCCTCTTCCATCAAGGCTACTTGTTCAGGGAGCTTGTTACATAGACTATGTGTATTGGTACTCATTGCCCTCCATTTTTTGATGGCCTTACCTCTTTCAGGCCCATCCCCATCCCCAACCCTACTGCCTTTGCCTTTTTCTGGCTTTACTCCAGTCCTGCTTCCTATTGACTTCTCTACCTTTGTGTCTACTTCACTAACCTCTGACCCCATAATTTTATCTAATTTTTTGTATCTGCCCACCATTCCCACAAATCACCATATAAATCTGCAACTGACATTCTTACCCATAACAGTTTAGATATTCCTTCCTGAACCAAAGGGTTATTTAAGATAGATGCATTCAGACACCATCTATTATTTTTTAGTTTTTTTTGGGAGGGGATTCAGAAAAGGCTATCTTTACCAACAAGTGGTCTGAAAATTCGCTTGTATGAAGTAGGAACAGGCAAATTACTAAACAAAAACAAATGGTCTATCACTGAAGTCACTTTCCCTTTTTTATATGTATATGGGGGACCCAGTATTTGAAAATTCCTTCTGTTTTTCAAGTTCGCCATTTTAACCATTCTCTCTAAGGCAGTCATGTCGCAATAAATCTTCTTCCCACTACCAACCAATCTCTGGTCCAGAAGATCACAGTTAAAATCTCCTCCCATAATAATGTATGTTGCAGATGCTAAATATGGATAAATAGTATTCAATAAAGCCACCCTACCTACTTTTGTTTGGGGCCATAAACAATAATGAACCTAAAATTCGAATGCTGCCAAGGACCATCTTTTATCATAAGTCTCTCTGGGATCAAATCAATTAATTTAGACAGTACAAGAGAAAAGGAACTAAAAACAATCCCTATCCCATCCGCCCTGTCCATACCAAATGACCAGCTGGAAGGCCCCCATACCCACTCAGCTTTAAATAATCAACTCTGATCCAACGTGTATATTTAGGTCTGCTGTAAAAAGCATACATCAATCTTCTCATTGTAAATATACTGAAAAAGAGCTGACCTTTTAGAAACATTTAGTAAGCTACAACAGTTTAGAGATTCTATACATAGTTTACCCACAGACATACAATTTTATCATGGCCCTTTCTTTCTCCTTTTCTTTTTCTTCCATTTATAATCAGCTTGAGAGAGTCTACTCCCTGAGGACTGCTCTGGACCCATCACCCCAAAGTCCATATCTGATTCCCCCAAAAAAGTATCCAAAATTGCGTATGAATTCTCCATTTCTATTTCAGGGGGTTCTATAGAGGGAGAGGGAGCTTGTTTAGAACTTCTAGTTGTTCTCCTGTCAGTGATCCGCTGTGGTTTCTGACATACCGGGGCCGCTATTTTCTGTGGTGTCTCATGACAGCATACTGGAGAAAAATCTTTTAAGTTTGTTAAATCCGAAGGTTCACTTTCCTTCCTACCCCCAGCTACTACTTTAAGATCCAAGGTTTCAGATTCTTTAGTCAGATCTTCTTCTTGATAAGGTGGGGGGGGGAGAAGGAGGGTCCGAGTGGGTATTTGTGTGTGGGGGGGTTACCCCTCTTATCTTCTGTAGAGGCTTTTCCAAAAGCTTCATCCTGGGCTTTTTGTATTAGCAACTCTGGGCTTACTACTGTAGCTTTGTTTTTCGCTGCCCAAGGGCAGTCCCCAAACCCATGCTCAGATTCTACACATGAATCACATGTTAACTGATTAATACAATGAATGCTAATATGCCCTATTTCCCCACAAATCTCACAAGGCGGAGTGTCACACACACTTGATAAATGGATACGAGCCCCACACTTATAGCAAGCCAGGGGTTGGCCAGCATAAAAGCACCCCCCGTCCCTACCTTGCATAAAGGAGTTTGGAATATGTTCCATATCATTTTCAACTTGTCTGAGTTTTACTTTATATTTCCAGCTCCCTGTCCAGAAATAGTCTGAATCCAAGATGGCTTCCGAGGGACTCAATACCTCACACTTCTGGGACAACCAGTAAATAATATCCTCTACATGGACTCCCTCATTTCAAAACATTATTGTCATATATTTAATTAGGGGTTTAGTTAAAGTAATAACTAAAAAGAGGGTCCATAGAGGAAAAAACTTAACCTGGTTGTACCATTGCCAAAAAAGATCTAGCAAATAAGAAGACTGAAAGCTTACATTGAAATTGTCTTCACCCGAGATGTTTATAAAGGCGAAGACTTCTTTCAGGGAGAATTTTAAAGACTCCTTAAGCAACAACCTCCCTATATACTGCCTATCTGACCTTTCTTCTAGGCCCCCTTTATATTGTATAGGAACAGCATTCCTACGAGGGGCAGCTTACTTTTTTTTTTTTTTGCAAATAACTCTGATAATAAAGGTCTTGGTTATGGGCCCTCCCATGAGACCCCATCAATGTCATTATCCATATTATTGTCCATTCTTCCTCTGTTTTCTTCTTTAGCTTTTTCTTCCTCCCTTAAATCCATTGGAAAAAAAGTATCTCTTTCTTGTTTGTAAAGGAAATTTGTGTTGCAGGTATCTGGTCTTGAACTGGAGGATGCCATTCAGGAGACTGCTGGGGCAGTGGATAATTTGGGCTCCATTCAGGGTCTGGGAGCCACATACCCGAAAGGCATTTTTTCCAGCCTTATTCTAATAAGGCAACCTTGGGAGACCACTCAGCAAAAGGGTCACTTGAGATTGGATGAAATTTAAAGGCAGAATGTTTTGCTACAGGAGTGGTTTGAGGCTGCTTTACTTTTACCCTTCCCCCCTAGATTTTTTGCAGAAGCTCCATCCGTTTGTAATAATTCAGAGGAGATATTTCTATTAGCAGAAACTAAAGCTGCCATTTTAGATCTTGCCCCATCCATCGAGGGTTTTTTAAACGTCTGTCTTTTTGATGCAAAGGAAAAGTTAGTAACGTTTTCTTGATTCTGAGGGTCAGACTGATACACAATCATTTCATCCTTAGGCATCCCTGCCCATATGCTAGGGTCACCTGAAGGTTCCAGGATTTCAGCCCCTGTAAGACCGCTCACCCTTTTGCCTGCAATCTGCATCGGGCCATAATGCTTATTTTGAAGAACATTAGGGGATTCTGTTCTCAATCTTTTTTTCATTCACTAGTCGTTCATTTCTTTCACCACAATCCATTTTATTTGATTCCCCTTTCTCCGTATCTCTCAGCTTTCGGCACATGCATTCGTCTGCGTCTAAACAGCCAGCCACAAAGGGAGATCTTGTTTCCACTTTCCTTGAAACTGCTAACATACCAGAAGCTTTGAACAGCTGAGCAGCGTTTTCGTTTGATGTTTGAGCGTCATCGAATTTGACATTCTCCCCGCTTTCTTTGACAGCAGCTTTTGTTTCTTCAAAAAGCCCAGGTAGCACATTTGCAACATCAATTTTTTGCATTTCTGACCTCACAGAACATTCCACTTTTTCACCAGAATAACTATTATTTTGCTTTATATCCAAAACAAATACAGAACTTAACTGCTTTCCTGAGTCACTTTGGTCTTTCTGAGAATAGTTTCCATTTTTCCCTCCATGGATTAAATCCTTTAGTCCTTATCCTTTTGTACTCCAAAACAATCGTTTTCTTCTTGAAAAGCCTCTTGGTTTTTGAGAACAGAGGAGGAGGCCTGCTCCTCTGTCTCCTGAATGTCCGTTCCGTCCACCTCCTCCTCACACTGAGTGACCATCCTGGCTGACAGATCACAGCACCCCCTACCGACAAGTGTAGGGGAATTTCCCCAGTGCCTTGGCCAAATTTCCCCCCATTCACTGAAATACCACCAACAGCTTAATCTGGTTCAAAGTCAGTTGGCATTCATCTGTATCCCCCTCCCCCGGGTCATGCCTGAAAATAGGCAGAATTTGTCTAGTGCACTTACCCGGTCAACAAAAACTAAATAAATAAATAACCTGCCCAATCCCTGAGTACACCCCATTCACCACCACCCTCTGACTCCTCTCCGCCAACCGGTTTTCAACCCATCTTATTTTGAGCCCTATCCTTATGCTATCCAATTTGTTGACCAGCCTCCTATGAGGTATGGTGTCAAAGGCCTTACTGAAATCCAGATAAGCCACCTCCACTGCATCCCCCTGATCCATTACCTACATCACCCAGTTATGAAATTCAATTAAATTGAACTGGCATGACTTACCCCTAGTGAACCTGTGCTGTCTGTCATCCAGCAGTCCATTCACCTCCAGGTACTTCGCTACCATTTCATCGATGAGTGCCTCTATGAACTTGCCCACCACAGTGGTCAGCCTGATGGGGCAGTAGTTTTCCCTCAGCTCCCTGCTTCCCCCCTTGTGTATCAGCACCACAGAGCTGTTAGCTTGACTTCAGTGGTAGGGAAATTGTTGGAATCACGTCTGAAAGAAAGAATTGTTGAATACATAGAGGCCAACTCCAAGGCAGCATGGATTCACAGCTGGAAGGTCATGTCAGACAAAACTAATGGATTTATTCGACTGGGTAGCCAAAGTAATAGACCAGGGAAGGGCTGTGGATATGGCCTACCTAGACTTTAGCAAGGCATTTGACACAGTTCCACACAAAAGATTAATAAACAGGTTAGCCAGCCTGGGAGTGGGTCCCAGGGTGGTAGCCTGGGTAACAAGCTAGCTGGACAACAGGACCCAGAGGGTAATAGTAAACAGAATACACTCTGAAGAAAGGGGGGTTACTAGTGGGGTACCACAGGGTTCAGTATTTGGACCAGTCCTCTTTGATGTCTTTATAGGTGACATTGCAGAGGGGCTGGAAGGCAAAGTATGTCTCTTTGCAGATGACACAAAGATCTGCAACAGGGTTGATACACAAGAAGGGGTGCAAAGGATGAGAAGGGACTTGGCAAGGTTGGAGGAATGGTCAAAAATATGGCAGCTTAGATTCAATGCAAAAAAGTGAAAGTAATGCACCTGGGAAACAAAAACCTAGGGGAAGAGTACACAATTTGGGGGGGGGGGGGGTTACTAACAACGACAACACAAATGGAAAGGGACCTGGAGGTAGTCCTATCAGATGACCTTAAGGTAGGTAAAGAATGTGAGAAGGCAGTAAGGAAGTGCTGGGGGGATACTAGGATATTATTGGAGAGGCATCACCAGTAGAAAACAGGAAGTTGTCATCCCTCTGTATAGACAGTTGGTGAGACCCCATCTGGAGTACTGTGTACAGTTCTGGAGACCCCATCTCTGCAGAGACATAGACAGGTGGGAGGCAGTCAAGAGGGGGACAACTAAAATGGTGCAGGGTTTGCAACAGAAGCAATACGAAGAGAGACTAAAAGTGCTTAATTTGTATACCCTTGAGGAAAGGAGGGAGAGGGAGGACATGATAGAAACTTTCAAGTACCTCAGGGGAATCAACAAAGTCCAAGACGGGAGCATCTTTGAGAAAAAGAAATTTACAAGAACAAGGGGGCACAATTTGAAAATAGAGGGGGGGGGAAGGCACAGGGGCAATGTGAGGATGTACTTTTTCACAGAGAGGGGTGGTGGACAACTGGAACTGCCTTCCTGAGGAGGCAGTGGGGTCAAAAACAGTGTGGGAATTCAAGAATGCATGGGACAGACATAAGGCAATTTTAGTGAGGGGTAAGAGGAGGTAGGGTGTTGGGTAACTGGAATCTGCAGCTTATCCAATAGGTAGGAAATGGGCAGAGTAGGTGGGCCAAGTGGTCCTTATCTGCCGTCAAAGTCTATGTTTGTGTTCTATGTTTTATGTTTTTCCAGTCCTCCAGCACTATACCGGTGTCCAGGGACAGGTTGAACAGTCTTGCAAGTGGGAAAGCCAGCTCCTCTTTTTTTTTGCCAGATCACCCTTGGGTGCAAGCCATCTGGCCCCATGGCCTTGTCCACCTTCACCCTGGTTAATTCCTCCCTAACTCTATTCATGGTGAAGGGATCTGATACCATCCCCTTGCCCCCCCCCCTCCTTTTCAACTCTGGCCCTCTACAACCATTTTCTTCTGTAAATACAGAGCAGAAATACCTTATCAGGCTTTCTCCCCGTTCTCTTCCAAGTGCTTGCCCCTTCCCCCCCTTAGCCTTTCAATCCCCTGGGCAGCCTTCCTTCTCTCCCCGATGTATCTAAAGAATGCCCTTTTCCCTCTTCTGGCCTGTTTCTGTAACCTAACTTCTGTGTCCGCCTTAGCCATCCTGATGACCTTTCCCCCTATTCTCCTTGCCTCTCTGTAAGCCTTCCTATCCCCTTCCCCTGAGTACTCTTGTATCTCCTGAATGCCTTCTGCCTACAACCTACCACCCTTGCTATATCCCTGCTGAACCAAAGTGGCTTCCTGCTTCTTGACCCCTTCCTAACACTTTTTTTTTTGTATTATTTTTCTCCCTCGGTCCCCTTGCTGGCTACATCTGACATCCCCCTGCTCTGTTCTCTGAAGATCAGACCCCTTCCCCTGTGGGGGCCACAACTTACCTTTCATGGCAGGGGATGGGGAGCTCCTCAACCTACCACAATGAATGCAGCTTGGGAGGTGCCTTCTCGGGGTGGCGCTGTGCCGGACAATCATCATTCTTCATGGCAGGGGACCATTTTCTACTTTTCTTCTTGTGGAGGCGAGCATGCGATGCCACCAAAGATGCTCAGTGCATGCGTCCACACACTGCACGTCGAGTGGCTGTTCCACCTCTGCCCCTTCATTTTGAGGGGCATGGCATGCCCACTCCTGCTGCCACTAGGGATCAGGCAAATGCCAGTCCATATTCCCCACCCTCCCTGGGAGAAAAGAGCTCTCCCTCGGATGCTCAATCCTCCTTCTCTGGCTGACCCCCGCTGGCCTGCTCGCAGCATGAACACGGGTTGCCGTCATGGTAGGAGGTAAGGCAGTGATGCCTCAGCCTTCCACGCCACTGGGCTGGCACTCTTCCTAACAATTTTGATGTATGCCTGTGTGGCCTTATGGATTTGGTCCCTGATAACTACCCATAGTCCGTCTGCATCACTTATATCCCCTAAACTTTCCATCGCCTCCCTCACCAGCCTTCTTAATTTGTCAAAGTCCACCCACCTAAAGTCCAGGACTGTTGTGCTGGTATGGGTTCCCATCCTCCCTGCCCTCAACTTGAACCCGACAGCCCTGTGGTAATTTTTCCCTAGTTTTTCTCCTACCACCACCTCCTCCACATTCTCCCCATTCATCAATACCACATCTAGCAGGTTGCTCTCTCTGGTAGGCTCAATGACCAGCTGTTTCAGGAGCACCCCACTTAGTCTGTCCACTAACTCTCTACGTCTTGCTGAAGCTGCTTCGGGGATGGTCCTTTCCACATCTGGTAAGTTTAGGTCACCTGCCAGTAATGTATCCTCCTGTCAATATCCTACAGCATCATCCTGTCCTGATCTTCTCCCTGCGAGGGTGGTCTATACATGACTCTCAGTCTCAAGTATTCCCCCGTCCACTGCATAACTTCACCCATAGAAGTTCTGTGGCCCTGTCTCCCTCCAATGCCTGTACGTCCTCTTTGATATAAATGACTACCCCCCTTTTCCTGTCCTTCCTAAACAGCCTGAAGCCCGGTATAGCTGTCTCCCACGTATGGAGTTCCATCTACCAAGTCTGTTATTGCTATGATGTCTAACTTGTCATGCGTAATGATGACCATCAGTTCCTCCATCTTATATGCCAGGCTCCTAGCATTCACCACCTACCCCCTTCTACCAGCATTCCCCTTCCTTTGTTGCCCCTTCCTGCCAGCCCCTTGTTCATCAATCTTTCCCCGGGGGGGGGACCTAGGTTCCCACAACTTGTTCGTGGTTCAGTGTGGCTATAGGTCCAGTCCCCCCCCACTCAGTTTAAATTTAAATTAAATTATTTTTCGAAGAACTCCCCCATCCTACACTTCAGTATGGCCGCCCCTCTCTGTTGAGGTGTAACCTGTCCACTAAAAAGAGTCTTTCATGTTCCCAAGTTGTCCCCCAGTTCCCTATCATTCCATATGCCATCTGCACACACCAGTCCGCTAGCCAGCTGTTAAGCTCCCATATCTTTTGCTTCCTCTCGGTACTTGCAATACTTGTGAGAAGGTTAGAGATTTGAAGTTCAGCTTCCTGCAGAATCTAGCTAGGACCCCAAATCTTGCTTGCATCTCCATGAGACTACTACCTGCTAGGTTGTTAGTCCCCAGGTGGAACACTAGATGAGACCAACCAAAATGGTGCAGGGTCTGCACCAGAAGACATACGAGAAGAGAGACTAAAGCAGCTTAATATGTATACCCTTGAGGAAAGAAGGTAGGGGGGGACATGATAGAAACTGTCAAGCATCTCAAGGGAATTAACAAAGTACAAGAGGATAGCATCTTTTAGAAGAAAAGATGTTCAAGAACAAGGGAGCACAATTTGAAGATAGAGGGGGGACGGCTCAGAGATAATGTTAGAAACTATTGTTGTGGATGTATGGAACAGCCTTCCTGAGGAGGTTATGGAGTCAGGAACAGTGGGAAAATTCAAAAATGCATGGGACAGGCATAAGGCAATTCTAGAGGGGGGGTAGGAGGAAGTAAGCTGTTGACTAACTAGAATTTGCAGCTTATCCATCAGGTAGGGAAATGGTCAGACTAGGTGGGCCAAGTGGTCCTTATCTGTCATCAAATTCTATGTTTCTATGTTTAATTCCTGTCCTTTTCCCACCCCAAGAGGCAATATGGTGCACAACCTCCGATAGTCATCACAAGCAAGCATTCAACCCATATCCCTCTTTTTCTTCCAGCTCACATGACCCACTTTAAGACTGAGTCAACAACCAGTAGCACCTTGACCCCCTTATCATTCTGGTTTGTCTGTGACATTGCCCTCCTCCCCCATGTTGCCCTTGCACTGTCAACCTCCCTGTAATAGCAGTCCCCCTGCCCCCTTACCTGTTCCTTCTTTCCTCCCCCCGGCCCCTTGTCCTTACCGCATGTCTCCTCAACTACTTTGTCCATAATTTCACCAACTCCCTGCCCTCCTACCCTTCCCTGCACCCCTCCTGATTCCACCTCAGCCACTGTGTCCCCAGTGCCTTCTTTTTTGCTTTCCCTGTTTATTCCCCCCCTTCCACCTGACTCGTCTTCCCCAGCCCCTCTGCTGCCCTACCCCCAGCATGTGATTCCCTCTCCTCCCTTACAGTGTTGGTATCCCCCTCCCTTTCCTGATTACTATGCTTCTCTCCTCAGTGGCTTCCCTGTGTCCCCTCCATACCTGGATAGACCCTCCTTTCTTTCCTTCCCCTTTTCCAGTATTTCACCCCCTCTCATTTCCCTTGGTGTCTCTTCCTTCTTCCTTGGCTCCAGAGCATTCCCTCTGGTGCTCATTCCTCACACCCTCCTGGCAGAGTCCCCTCTCGCCATAGTCCACCCACTACAGTCCAGCTCTCTGGCCCCTACAACTTCCTCCTCCTGCCCCTTCATCTACGTGAAGACCAGTACCTATTTGAGCCTAATGTATATCTATTCCCCCCCTTTAATTTGCACTATTATCCACTGTAGCCCTGCCTCCTATCCTGGTACCCTCTCCCCTGACCCCCAGCATGGCCAGCTCTCTCTACCCAGTCGTCCTGCTGATCTGATGCCTCCTGTCTTCCTGAACACCTCCACTAGCTTTCTTTTCTATATCCCTCCTTGTCAAAAAAACTTCTCTTCTTAGCCTTGCTATCTCTGCTTATAGCCTCCTCAGTCTCTGACAAACTGGGCATTCCCTCACCTTCCACAAGGTGCTCATGAATAGACATGTTGCAAAATTAAATTTTGCTGGCAAAATTGCAGTGAAACTGGCAATTTTATAGGATGAAACATTTCACGAAATTCTGCCATGCCGTGTAATTTTTTTCCAGGTGCAAAATTTCTCTGCAAAATGCACAATTTTGCCAAATTTCACCCTGATTTTGCTAGATTTTGTTTGTATTTCTCCATTTTGCAATCAAAATTTCATGGTTCGTGGGTAAATTTTGCATTTCACAGTCAAATTTCACATTTTGACCATGGAATATCACATTTTGTACCCAAGAAATATTTTGTGAAATATTTTGCAGAACAAAATTTTCTAATTTCGCACATCTCTACTCATGAACACAGCTTTTCCACAGTTATTACACACCACGATCCTCCCCTCCACTGTTTCCCTTCCTACCCTGTTCCCCACCTCCCCCTTATTCTGCCACTCTTCTCTCCCCTGTTGTGGTCTCCCCCACTGACCCTGCCACTATGTTCCCTCTTGACCAGGTCCCCCCGACCCCTGTGCCTCACGTACAGCATGTTTTCTTGGTATGTGGCCTCATAGCTCCCTGGTTAAACCTCAAGGTGTGCTTAACCTCAACCAGACTGATCCCTTAAAATTTTCAGTAAACCCCTTGTAGTTCACAATCTTTAACTGTGATAAAGTTACAGCAGTCTTTAACTGTGAAAGAGTTATAATATCAGTCTTCAATAAATCTCTTAGAGCTTACAATCTGTAACCTTGCTGCAGTAATGCTTTACGCCCCATACCTGTATCACCTCCTTTCAGACATTGAATCGGCAACATTATTACAGGGCACTTTCAGACCACCAATATTGCTTACCCATGGCCCGATAGCACTCCTGGTCCCCTTTACCAGTGCTCCCCTTCTTAATCCCGTCTCTCCACAATCACATACAGTACCTTTGTGTGCCCCCTTGCTTAACCCCATTGCTTCAGTCACACACAGCACCTTTAATTTGCCCTTGTCCAGCACTTCCTTTTCTGGTACTGCCCCTCCCCTATTTGCTCCTGATTGGCTATTCCACCCTGGGAGTGGTTAGCCAGAGCATTTATCTTTGGAGATGGTGCTGGGTAGTTGGACCGGAGAAAATTCAAATCCAAAATCCAGCAGGAGAAAATTGAAGGCAGCAGTCCAGGCACCCCCCAGCATAGCTGTCCCAGTCTACGGGCAGCAGGCCAGCAGATACGCGCTTAGGTGAGCCAGCACTTTTCTGCACTAGTTCAGACTGCATTCCCACTCGGTGCTCTCCTTCGCCTGTGATGAACCTGATCTCCCATTAAGCCGCCAACTGCGGCCTGCTCCTCAATTCTGTGGCTACGACCACTCGCCTCCTCCTGCATGGCCAGGGACTGTGACCCGATTCCTCCCTCATGCCACCAATTGTGGCCCCACTCCTTTACTTGTGTGGCTTCGGCTGCACGCAGTCTCCTTTTCTGTTCCCTAAGTCAATTTTAAAAGGGCCAGATCCACTGACGACGAAGGGACTCAAACCCTCAATCTTCTGATCTGAAGTCAGATGCCTTATCCATTAGGCCACACGGTCTTGTTTTAGGCCACACAGTAATTGTCTGTGATACTTGGACTGGAGGTTTAACTTTCTTTTTCTTTGTTATTTAATTTTTCTGTATTACTGTAATAATCGTTGTTTTCAATAAACACCCCCTACTCACTTATTTGCCTACTACACAGGGAGGACTAGGGATGGTGAATCCCATTGTGTTTTTCTATTGTATATTTTTTTTTACTTATATCTACAACCCCTTTTGCAACACCTTGGGCAGAGCTGGACTCCACTTCTCTTTTCTACATGTAAAATATAGTTCCAGCAGTGAGGCAGGAGTACATAGAAAATATAAAATCACACATGCCCACACAATGCAAAGCATCATGGGCTGCATATGCAAATCACCACCGAATGTTATGCTGGTTCAACTTTAAGCAAAATTGCATGGTGCCGAAAGGCCTCTCACACAGTTTGCAAAGGGTGCTAACAGAAGACGTAGACATGTGTTTCGTCCTACCAGGACTCATCAGTATGCCTCGCCTGTTTGACACCCCAGTGGAATGGACCAGCTACCCTAAGACAGTGTGTCTTGGATATGTTGTGGTGAACCCATTAAAATAAAAACTATTTAAAAGACAAAGAACCTCTGTGCAAACACTGAGGCAAGGGTTACCCCAAAAGGCATTTGGCTGGGAAGCCAAGTTTCAAGAAAATATAAAATCACACATGCCCACACAATGCAAAGCATCATGGGCTGCATAAGCAAAGATAAGCCCTTTGAGATGCATGACTAATATTTCATTGTATATCAGAGAAACATTTGTTAAAATAGAATTGG
The DNA here is from genome assembly GCA_016271365.2 of Neoceratodus forsteri. Taxonomy (NCBI): domain Eukaryota; kingdom Metazoa; phylum Chordata; order Ceratodontiformes; family Ceratodontidae; genus Neoceratodus; species Neoceratodus forsteri. The sequence continues at coordinate 1,225,664,512 of CM057454.1, forward strand.
AAAGTAATCAGTCAACTTATTTTGACTGAAAAAACTAAAAGGGCTATATAGTTGGATTCAAGAAAACTACTTTCAAGAAAATGAAACATTCCCAAGGTGCCCCTTTCAGTATTTAACAGACCTCATTCACTTATTGAAAGAAAAAATGATCCCCCACAAAATGTGGGACATACATTGGCTGAGTTTCCATTCAAAAATTAATGTCAAAGACAACCAGAAACATAACCCCCTTGGGAAAGAAATATATAGCAGACCCCAATGTATGCAAGAAACAGGAACTGTAGAGCATTTGTGCTTTACATGCTCCTATATAGTGGGGTTCTGGGTAGCACTTGCTAACACATGGAGGGAATCTTGGTTTGCTACAGTCAAAAACAAAGGACTGATATATGGTCACTATCACAGCTCTGTACAGAAATGGAACATAGAGGATTGTGTATGAGCAAGCCTGTACAACAAGGCAGTTGTGACCGAGAGGTTTCCATGGTAACCAGAGACCTCGAGAGCGCAGTTTGAGAGGTCCGTTACCATGGAAACCTCAAGATCTTACAACCACCTTGTTTGTGTATGGTTGCTCATACTCAATCTTTTATAATGTATGGGCAACCATATGTGGCACTACCTGATCCCCCAAACAGGTTGCTTAGGAAAAAATGCTTACTTTGGCAGCTGTTTTTTCTGTTTCATGGTGCCATTTACTTCCTCACCACTCAGCCCTCTCAATTGCACATGTGTGACCATGTTCAGTGTTGTTGTGCTGCACCAGTGATGTACTCGGTGCAGCACAACAACATCGTGACGCACTGAGGCAAGCACAACAACGCTGCTGGTTTTGAGCATGGATTTCCATGCTCAACAGCATTCCGCCATACACTATAAAAGCACTTTACATGTTCTCATGTGAAGTATTAAGTCGTTCATGTAGAATGCAAAACATTTATTCAATCTTCAGCAGAAACAGATTTCCCATAAAAAATCACTTCAGAGCTAGGACAGATTTATAATTTAGAGGCTAAGCATATGACAAAAGGAAGTCTTGATATGGCATGGCAAAATATGCCTAGGGTTATGGACTTTGATGTCCCAGTCACATACATCAGTAAATGAGATCATAGAACTAACCATTTTAGGGTTTCTTATGTAGTATACTGCACTTTAATTCTTCTACTTATTAAGAGAAACTGCAAGTCTCTAGCATTTAGAAAAAACATAGAACAAGATGTTTAATTTTTTTCTCTCCTTTTCCTTACAAGTTTTCTAATTGTTTTTCTTGATTAGTAAGATCGTTCTATGTTAGACTCTTTCTTTGTGCTTCTCGAACCACCTAGCATGATGATAGAATACTCGTGTGTTGGGAAATGTTTTCAAGTTCTGGTTGTAAATTGGATTCTCTGGTGCTGTTAACCATGTCATTACTTGGCTTTAATGTTCTGATGCTTGTTTGTTTGATTTTTTTTTTGTCTTAATAAAAACCCCTTCTCTTTTCAAAAAGTGCCATGAGATCTTTAATGTCCACATGAACAACCACTGGAACAGGCAGACAGGACCTCGATTTAACATCTCATCCAAAAAATGGCACCTCAGGAGTACAGCACCCTCCTCATGCTGCACTACAGTGTCAGTATTAGGATTTAACCCAAATGCCTGTTGTGGGGATGGAACCCCCAGCTTTCTGATCATCTGGCCTCAGAGGCGAGTGCACAAACTGCTGAGTCACTAACCCCCACTCACATAACCACACCATCCTTAACTGGATTGTCACAAGCTAGGCAGATTTGGTCATCCAGGCTGGCACTATGTCTGACTGAATTAGCACCCATACTCCTACTTACTTTGTTCTGACTACTAAATCTACCCATCCCCCATCAAAACATCTTTCCTTCTGAAAATTCAACTGCTTAGATAATGAAGACATTCTCAGACAGTCTACGGCTATAAACTGAACTGACCTATACTACCACAGCAACATCTCATCTGCTGTTGCTTTCCTCACTACTGCCCTGCAAAAGCTACAGGGACAAGCACTTCCCACTTACAACCAGGAGGGTTAGAGGTGGCTGCACCAGCTAACTATCTAAGGAACTCTTAGCACAAATGAAGGACAGGGACAGCAAATGGAAGGCCTACAAGTCATTACCCGCCCACTACTCTGGAATGCCTATAGGCAGCTGCACAATTCCTGTAAGCAGGTGGCCAAATCACTCAAATGCAAATACTACCTAACCCAACAAAACAACCCTTGCAATTTTCTGGGCCTCTGTAGGGTCCCTCCACAATCCCGAGTCAAACAAATAAATTACTCAACTGTCATCCCCCTTGTGTGCAATCTCAGATCCCTTTGGGAATGTGAACACCTTCAACTCTATGTTCACCAACTTGTCCTCCTACCTCAGGCAACTCCCTCCTCAACCTCCCCTAGGCCTGATGTCTCAGCCAAATTGACCCCCTTCCACCACAAATGATGTCCCACTACCTCCTTTCTATTTTAGAGTTATTGGGCAAAACATCACTGCCAAACTCTTAATGACCCTACCAGCCAGGGGAAGCCCTGGCAGCAATGGACTCTACCCTGCCTTTCTCAGAATTATTACCCCAACCATCATTAAACCACTTATCTTCATTTTCAATCTTGCCCTCTTATCCTCCACTGTGCCTGAATCCTGGAAAGTTGCACGTGGTACCAATCTTTAAAGCAGGTGATACCCTCTCCCCTGAAAATGACAGCCCTATCTACCTCCTCCCTCATCTAAGTAAACTACTGGAAAAAATTGTACACCATCAGCTATCAAAATATCTTGATAAATATAACCTCCTCTGTCCCCTACAGCATGGTTTCCATAAACATTGTAACACCTCCTCTGCTCTGGCCCTCTTTTCTGACCACATCCTTAGGAATATGGATTTGGGCAAGGCCACAGGCATGGTGATCATGGACCTACTGTATCTAAGCCTTCCGACCTAGTCCACCACCACCTTCTCCACTCCACCCTACTTCACTTTGGATGCTCCCCAGAAACTGCTCCATGGTTCCATAGCTGCCTCTCTGGCAGGTCTCAGTCTGTCTTAATAGGCAAAGACTCCTCTTCCACTCTACCTATTCATACAGAGGTACCCCCTGGTTCCATACTTGGCCCACTACTCTTTTCCTTTTTAGTCAATGCTCTCCCAGCAGATGGTCTCAGCTGTAATGCTCTCCTTTATGCAGAGGATCTCATCCTGTACCATAGCAATAAGTCACTCGAATCAATCTCAGCCACCCTCAAACTATATTTGGCCTCTACACACCCATGGTTCCTCATCAACAAACTCCTTAAGTCACTGAGGCCCCAGGATGCCTATAGATGGCAGCAGAAAAGATATTCCTGAGGTATTTAACGCCTCCAGACATCCTGCACTTTGTGCCACTGAGGACGTAGGACATCTAAGGACATCACTGCTTAAAACTTAAATATTTCACAAACCAAAGTGAATAGAATTGACTGCATAGCACTGTTGAAAAGGTAATTTTGTGCTGAACAATGTTGCTGCTGATACTTTGTGTCTTTCATGTGTACTTTAGAAGATATTCACATTTGTGTATGGCATTGTGTGTATGGTTGACATTTGTCTCTCAAGCTTCACCTAGCCACCTTGAATAAAACAAAAAAAATACATGCATCATTAGAAAAATGTTTTTTTTAGTTCACAATTAGTTTTGAACCTCCATCTAATGCATGGATGCTTAATTTGGTGTTTATATGTTAAATATTTTCCCACAAAAAATGGTTTACGTTGCCTTTTTTATTGAAAAAATATTTTACGCTATTTCAACCAATATAGAAAAAAACTGAAACTACTTATAATTAATTGCATAGCACCGTTAGAAAGGAAGTTTTGTGCTGAACAACTTTGCCATTCGTACTTTGTGTGTAGCACTTACAGTTCATGAGTTATTCACATTTGTTTGTGACATGCTGATTATGGCTTGATTTTGCTCAGAAAGCTCCAGGTTGCACTGTTAAAAGTATACATTGAAACCCTGTTAATCCGAATGTTCTGGGGGACATAAAAATTATTTGGATAAATGGGGTTTCAGATAAGCGAGAGACAGACTCTGAAGCACTGTTAGTCAATACTGAGACAATTTGTGTAGCATAAAAAAAAATTTATTAAGGTAACAGACACAAAGCACTACTAAATACTGATTAAAAAAATTAAAAACCAGATTTAAAATCAATTAAAACAATTAATATATCAGATCTTTTTAAAATCGGCATTGATTGCTGTTTGCTTGCCCTCGTAGTTCCGTAGCTGCACTGCCTTGTTTCTAAGCTGGGGAAGAAGTAAGATCTGCAGTGGGTCAGTGTCATTGACATTTTCAAGCCTCATTAAACACTTGTCAAAACAGTCTACAGCCTCAGAGTGACTTGGGACACTTCATGTACCTGTAGTTGCACAGTCTTCTTTTGTCTCGTCTAAGTCCTCTTTGTCCAGCATGGAGCACTTGGGTTTAGACATTATGGGTGTCAGTGGTATGGGTATGGACTTTACAGCAATGAAGCAGTAGTGATCTGATAGCACCTGAGCTGAAACCTGTTAAGTAGGACTGCAAAAGGTGATTTGATTAATTAATTGCTTGAAGCACTGGGCAGTCAATTGTGTGACATGGGGCTATGAGTACAGGCTTGCAACTTGATGCTGAAAAAAAAATGTTACCTCAGTTAACACCTCACAGGCGGGGAACATAAAAGCAGTTTGGTTAACTGAGAGTTTCAGAAAAATGAGGTTTGGTTAACCAGGGTTGTACTGTACAGGCCACAAGTGGATCCCCCCAACCCCAGCTCCTGAGGCCTCAGTGAGTTAATGTAAAAAAGACAAAAGCCATGCTCTTTGGCTCCAAACCATTCCTAGCCAAGGTCACCGAATCATCCTCCTCCCTCCTGGTACTCACACCATTGGGCCCACCCCTGGAAAATGTTCTTACCTTCAAATATCTAGGTGTCACTCTCGACCCATCCCTTAGTTTTGCTGAGCATATAAATAACACTGTGCAGAAAATTCACCAAAGGTTAGGTATTGCCTACTGTATCAAATAACTCTTATCTCCTGAAGCTTGCCTTGCTATTGTGCAAGGGAACCCACTACCTCTCCTCAATTACTGCTCCCCTCTCTACTCATCTATGCACGCTACCCTACACTCTTGACTAAATACAACTTATTCTAGCTGTTGCTTTGTTCTCCTAGTCCTCCATTCCATCCACCACTGTGTACTCTACCAATCCCTAGGGTGGCTCCCACTACAAGGTCATTTTAATTATGCCTTGGGCTGCCTAGTGGACAATGCACTCAGGAGCAAACAACTGTCACTCTACGCTTCACTGTTAACAGATAGGGTGGTTTCTCTGAGCTTCAGTGCCTCCTCCGTCCCACCACTTATTTTTTTTTTTTTTTTTACATAATCTTTTTATTGAAAATTTTCATGAAATACAGCAATCAATACATGTCATTAAAAGTGGAACGAGAAAAAAAGAATCAATAAAAATAAAGTTAAGAAAGTGCAAACAATACAAATCTGACTTATCAGAGTTCATATGCCTAGTACGAAACAGTTCTAGTGGTGCTCAAGAAATAAAAAATTAAAAAATCAATTCATTCTTCCTCATAACTTTCCAGTCATATTATCATAATGACAATTGAATTCCTCCCTTCAAATCTAACAGACTTAACCGGGTGTACATACAGAAAGGGTATTGGCGGACTTTCTCCTTCAGAGGCCAGTGTCTATTCACATAAGCCCTCTCTTATGGCCAGAGACTCTGCAGGGGCAAAGGATGACAGGAAAGACTCCCACAACCTAAAAAATAATTGTCCCCTGCCCTTGACCTCCAATGTAAGTTTCTCCAGCACCAAGATCTGAATCACCAGGGTGCATCACGGGGCCACAGTAGGTACAACATTAGTGACCCTTGTATTAAGTATACAGTGACTGGCCAGAATGAGTAGGACCTGGCTCCATCTGACCAATGGTTGCCATCCCTTTGCCCAAATCCTCCAGACCAAACAGACATATCATGGGGTCCACTTGAAGCTGCCTCCCCATCATTTTCTCCACCTCAGAGTGGACTGACCTCCAAAATGTCTGAAGCATTTGGCAGGACCACAAACAATGGAAATAGGTTCCCGTCTTCTGACCACCACGTTCGAGAGGACAGCCAGATGAAATTTGTGCACTATTTGGGGTGGACAGTACAATCAATGCACAAATTTATAGTAAGATTCTATGAATCTATTACGTGCTAGGAGCCCCATATGTTGTATCACCATCATTTTCCAAGTGTCTTCATCTAGCCTTTTCCCCAGGTCTTTCTCCCAGAGATACCTAGTCTTTGATGTGATATCTTGAAAGAATTGCTTCCTAAACTGGGCTTCTTTCTGAATAAGGCCTCTGGGATCAGCCCTGGACCTAAAAACCAGCTGCTCCACCTGCTCTAATGGGGGGGGGGCAGCTTTCCCCTGCCCATACCTCTAGCAAAGGCACACACCTGCAGGTATCTAAAAAAGTGGGAATTACTCAAACTCATGCATCTTTGTATTTCTGAGAAGGATCATAGGTCCCTTCCAGAATACAAGTCCCCCAAACTATGAATCCCTCTTAACTCCCAATCTCTGAACCCTGGATCTTCCAGGCCTGGTATGAAAAAGGGGTTCCTCGCTACTGGGAGCAGGAGAGTCTTGGTTCCCAAAATGCCTCTTATGCGCCGGAGTCATTCCCAACTCTCAAGAACAGATAGTACCATGGGATTGACCTCAGCTAAATTCCGATAGGCTCTATGTACCTGTGTGGCCAAATAGGCACAGAGTCTCCCAGGGGCCCCCATCTGCTCCAAAGCTATGCAGCTAGCGACCTCTGGTTTATTAACTCAGTCCTGTATGTATGTATGCTGGGCTGCCAGAAAACAATTTGGGAGGTCAGGGATGTTGAGGCCGCCACTCTCCGTGCACCCCTTCAAACACTGCAGAAAGGCTCTGAGTCTCTTTCCATTCCAAATAAAATGAGAAAATGACACCTCCACCCATCTAATGTCCTCCATCCTGAGACCAATATGTAGCATTTGCATAGGGTACAGGAGCCTGTGTAGAGTGTTCATTTTAATTAAATTAATTCTACCCAACTATGATATTGGCAAGACTCCCCATCACCGGAGGTCTGCTACCATGTTCTTAATTGTAGGCATATAATTTAGATCATACAAAGACCCCAAGTTTCTACCCACCTGAATTCCAAGATAAGTGAAGGACTTATTCATCAGGTTTAAGCCCCATGACCCACCCACACCCCTTCCCTCCCCACCGGGCAAGCAGAGCAGTTCCAATTTACTCAGATTGAGCTTATATCCCGAGAACTGGGCAAAGGAGGCTATTAGTTCCAATAAAGGGGGCATAGAAGTCTCTGGTTCCCACACAAATAGGAGCATATCATCTGCATAAAGGGTGACATTATGCATGTAACCAACCCCATCCTCTATCCTCTTAATTGATCCATTGTGCCAAATGGCTATCGCCAGTGGCTCTAAGGCAAGCGTGAATAATAGAGGAGAGAGGGGGCAGCCCTGACTCATACCCCTGCCCAGGTCAAAGCAATCTGTGAGTATCTCATTGCCCAAAATCTGCACCCGGGGGGACACATACATCACACGGACCAATCCTACAAACTTATCACCCAGTCCAAACTGAGCCAGTACCTCGAAGAGGTAATCCCACTCCAGGCAGTCGAATGCATTTGCAGCGTCCATTGAAATGACGTACGTCTCCCCTCTCTGTCTAGAGGCCTGCCACATCACGTTCAATAGCCACCATACATTGTGGTATGAAAGTCGCCCCTTTATAAATCTGGTCTGGTCTGGGTGCACAAGATCTGGTCACCTGCTCCAGCCTAAGAGTCGGTATTTTTCTGAGGATTTTAAAGTCACCATTCAGAAGAGAGATTGGCCAAAATGAAAGACAGTCCCCCGGGTCCTTATCTGGTTTGGGGACGAGGCATATTACTGCATTGAAGCTGGTTGCGGGGAGCTGCCCCTCCCCCATCTCAGGCTCCCCATATACCTCAGAGTAATCCAGCTACATGCTGTTTCAAACATTTATAAAACTCTATAGCTGGCCCGGTGGCACAGAGGGTTGAGGAGCTGGTGCCTTATCTCAAACCACACCGCGACCTGGGTTCATAAACGGACTCGGGTGCTGGGGGGTCGGCAGGGGAGGAGAGGATTGAGCATCCAGGGGACTGCTGTCCTCTCCTGGGGGTAGGCTAGGGAGATGCCTTGCTCTGTAGCAGCCCCCTGGTGAAGACCAGGAGCACTACAGATGCAGCACAAGTGGGGAATTGGAGGAAAAAACACCAGAAAATGGCACCTCAAATTGCTGGATGATGGCCACCCAGACCAGCGCCTCTGTGGTACTCCGAGATGCCGACCCGAACTCAGCAGTACCCAGGGCCAACGCCGCTGGCCACTAGGCCCTTTCTCCTCGAAAGGGGAGGACCCATCCGACAAAAGGGATACATTGGGTTACCCTGAGGTGGCTGCAATTTGAGGCCTGGGATGGGCAATGGAGCCCCAGAGGTGGAGTCCTTGACAATGGCCTAAAGGAGTTGCAGGATGAGGCGTGGGGCAAATAAACAAATAATACAAAAAAATATATAAAACTCCACTGAGAACCCATCTGTGTCACTAGCTTTCCATGACTTTAACAACTGGATGGCATGGCATACCTCCACTTTGGAAATGGGTGGGTTTTTAGTCTAATGTTTTACGGAGTATATTGTAATTCAGGATAGCTACTTAAAAGAAAATTAGGATTCTATTGAGGTGTTAAGTTCTAGCTGTTGTTTGCTTGTGGTATGTGCCTGTTAGCTCACCCGGTCATGCGCTATTCATCCTCCTCTCTCCGTGCCCTCTGCCCGTTCTCCCCCCCCCCGCCATTTCCTAGCCACCAGTGCTGTCGAACGTTTGGTATTGCACTTAGGAGGGATGCAGGTGGGCATTGTGGGGGGCATGGACATTGGAGGGTGAAGGAACGGTTCTCTCATATAGGGTTAGTTTGGTCCAGAAGACGCCCTGGGGCGAAATGGAGCCTGAACATGGTGATCCATGTCTAGTCCCCATACCCAAGGGCACCATCTTTTTTGATGGACAAGTGGCTAGAATGGCCCAGGAACCCTGTCCAACCTGGGTGGTGTTGTGCAATGCTAGATCTGTTAAGAACAAGTCTGCTGTTATTGCTGACTTTGTTGGAACAGCTGATCTGGCTTGCATCACCAAGACCTGGCTGGATGAAAATGCTGGCCCCATTTTAGAGGCAGCAATTCTAGCCGGGTACTCCGTGATACACCGCCCCCAAGATTGGACTGCGGGAGGGGGGAGTAGCAGTCTGTTTCAAGACTGGGTTGGGTCTCACGGGTGTACCAGTTGAGGAGGCCAAATCCTTTGAGTGTACTGTAGTAGCTGGTGTGGGTTGCAGGATAGCTCTCGTCTGCCATCCACCCGGGTATGAGAAGTGATTCCTGCAGGAAGTGGCAGACTTCCTTGCTGACATGGCACTGGAGTCACCCAGACTTGATGGTTCTGGGTGACTTCAATGCCTGGGTCGATGACAAACTCTCGTCTTTTGGTCAACACTTCCTCCAGCTGATGACATTGCTGGGCTTTACACAGATTGTTTCTTCAGCTACCCATAATCATGGTCACTCTTTGGATCTGGTTTTCCTCCTGGGGATTGAGGCTTCTTATTTGGGGGTAGAATCTGTCAGTTAGTCTGATCATTACACCGTGAGGTTCAACTTTTGTGCTTCCCTTCATAGGTCTGCCCCTGTGGAGATGGTTAGTTAATGCACTTTTCGGGATGTGTGCCCCGAAGATCTGATGGTGGTGATTAACCTCTCAGAGTTTCCTGTTGCCAGCTCGAGTCTGGAGTCAATGGTTCTGGCTTATAATCAGGTCATTTACTCGGCCCTAGACTTGATAGCTCCTGTCCGTGTTCATCCCTTCCCCCCTTGGTTTAATGGGTCCTTGAGGGAGTTGCAGCACGTGGGACGACTGTTACAGAGTCACTGGTGGAAACTGCTCTGGAAGTCAACTGCATTAGTTTGGTGGAGCATTATCAGCTCTACCAATCAGAGATCTCCCATAAGAAGGCAGAGTTCCTGTCCAGGGAGATTGCTATCACTCAGAATTGACCGGCTCAGCTCTTCTGAACTGTGGACAGGTTGTGCAACCCAGCCTGTCTACAGCTCCGTCGTGCTTTTCATAAAAGGAGTGTGATGAGATTGTTCAATTCTTTGTGAATAAGGTGGCTGACATCAGATTGGAGATCCGATTAATCCACTCTATGGGGGATGCTGTTGGTTGGCATTTGGTCACGGTACCTCGTTTCTCCTGCAGTATCTTTGACCTGCCGGAGTTCGAGGATGTTATGCAGATTGTCCGGGGATGCACCCTACATGCTGTAGTTTATATCCAGGCCCAACATCCCTGATTTTGGGTTGTTTTGAGATCATTGGCCCATTTCTAGCTCAAATTATCTAGTGCTCCTTAGAATCGGGTGAGTTCCCAAGCTCCCTGAAGGAGGCGGTGGTGACATCCCTTCTGAAGAAAGCTTCATTGGACCCAGATATTTTTGTTAACTACAGACCGATCTTGAATTTTCCCTTGATTGGAAAGGTTATTGAGAAAGTAGTGGCAAACCAGCAGGAGAACCATTTGACCATCCATAGTATCTATGAACCTCTCCAGTCGGGCTTTAGTAAGAGGCATAGTACTGAGACTGCTCTGGTTCGGGTGCTCAATGATCTCCTGATGGTGAGAGATCAGAGAAACCGTTCTATTCTGGTACTCCTTGATCTCTCTTCAGCTTTTGACACTGTAGACCATGGGGTTTTGCTCGAGCGCCTGAGGTCCATCTGTGGCTTGTCAAGTACAGTGCTCATATGGTTTACATCATTCCCATCTGGGAGAACACAGAGAGTTGTGTCAGGGTTTTTTTTTTCTGACCCTTTCTCTCTGCCTTGTGGGGTTCCCCAGGGCTGGGTGCTCTCCCCATGTTGTTTGCAGTGTACATGCTACCCCTCAGAGACATTGTAAGATGGTTTGGGATGTGGTTTCACTGCTATGCTGACGATACCCAGCTCTACCTGTCTTTTGCTCCCGACCAGGCTAGTGCTCTCTCGGTATTTAATAACTGCCTCGCTGAAATCCATGACTGGATGAATTCGAGCTGGTTAAAGTTGAATGCAGGAAAGACCGAGGTTATGGTAGTGGACCCGGGTTACAGGATAGAGCAGTTGAGGACTGATCAGCCCTCTGGGTTATTTCTGGGGTGTGATCAGATCTTTACCTCAGAACGAGTGCATAACCTGGGAGTGGTACTTGACGACCGGCTGACCCTTCATTATCAGGTGTCGGCAGTCGTCAAGTCAGCCTTTTACTATCTTAGGAACATTGCCAGGGTGAAACACCTCAATCCATCCAGTGATTTACCCGTGTTGGTCCACGCCTCCGTAACCTCTCGTCTTGACTATTGCAACTCTCTGTACTTAGGGCTTCCTGGGGTTGATATCTGCCGCTTGCAGCTAGTGCAGAACGCTGCAGCTTGGTTGTTGACAGGGGTGTCAAGAAGGTCACACTTTACCCCTGTGTTGCGCGATATGCACTGGCTGCCAATTCAGTGGCGGATCACCTTTAAAGTAGGTTTATTGACCTACAAAGCCCTACACAGACTTGGTCCTGAATACTTGAAAGAGTTTCTGATTTCTTACATCCCTGTGTGACAGCTCCGTTCGGCTGACAAGGGATTGCTGGAAGTTCCGAGGGTTACTTTAAAATATTCTGGGGCCTGTGCTTTTATGTTTATGGCCCCAACCCTCTGGAATTCTCTGCCCCATCAGCTTTGGGAATGCACAACCATGGGGAGCTTCTAGCGGGAACTTGAGACTCACTTGTAGAGACAAGCATTAATAAGTTGATGTGTGTATTATTATGATCTTAATCTTTATTTTTTAATTTATTTCTTGGGATTTTATTACTAAATTTGTACTGTGCCTTGGTGCCTGAAAGGTGCTTAATAAATAGTTTTATTATTATTATTATTATAGCCTTGCCCTTTGCTCATCGGAGGCCTTGGGCATCTCAATTCGATCCATGAAGTCTCTAGCCAAGTCTATAGCTCCCCTACATTCTGCTCTGTATAAGTCCTGGTAAAAGGCTCAGAATCTATTCCTGATTTGGGTTTTGTCATGGAGAAGATTCCCCATGCTGTCCCTAATCCCCGTAATCAGGGTAGGTTTCAACCCTCCCCTCATTAGGCGAACCAAAAAGATGCTGGATTTATTTTCCCATTCATAGTCCTATTTTTTACAAAAGAGCCACAATTTACGTGCTTCCCCCCTCTTCAGGTGAGTGTGTAAGGCAGCCCTTGTGTGTGCAGCAACCATCTGGTCTCCCCAGTTTCCCCCAGCCACTACCTGCCATTCCAGGTCCCTAAGTCAGGATTCTACAGCTACTCTCATCTTTTGTCTCTTTTTCTTATATTGGTGACAAAGCTAATAATTGCCCCCTCATGTATGCTTTCTCTGCTCCCCAAATCGTAGCCTTAGACGTGGGGGAATCTGCATTAGATTGTATGAAGTTTTTCCACTGTTCCTCCAAATGTTCCCAGAAGGACTTGTTGCCCAGTACATAATTGGAGAATATCCATGGGGGTGGGCCATCTTGGGGCTTACCAGTTGAGATCTCTAAAATGACCATGGCATGATCTGTGATATGGATGGGGCTGTGTTTAACTTTTTGTACCCTCACGTACCAGGTCCTAGGGCAATACTGTAGATATAATCAGTATGTGACCATGTGCCATGGGGGCAAGAGAAGAAGGTGAATTCCCTTGCCCCTGGGTTGGCAGTGCACCAGCAGTCAACCATATCCAGGTCACACATGCCTAATTGCCACTGTCTAATGGCTCCCCTCACTCTGCTTTGTCCTCCTGAATGATCTAGGAGTGGGTCTACGGTACAATTAAGGTACCTCCCCCAGTGATGAGTCTGGGAAATTGCTCCTAAATCAACAGGGTGAGTATGTTCCTATAAAACTGTGGGTCATGGACGGTAGGGGCATAGACACTACCATAAGTGACAGTCTCCCCAAACACCTCCCCAGTGACAACAATATATCTTCCTTCCTTGGGGTCCGCTACAGTTCTACTCACTTTTATGAGAAAATTTTTGTGCAGCAAAATTGATACACCTCTCTTATGCGCAGTGTAAAAGGCCACATAGCATGCACCAACCCATCCCCGGGCCACCTTAGCATGTTCAAGGTCTGTGGGGTGTGTCTCCTGGAGCAAAGCCACCTGGGTCCCTTGTCTATGCAGTGCTGTCATTAGGCTGGTTTGTTTCACTGGGGCAGAGATTCCTCTCAAATTCCACAAGACCACCACAATACCCTGTGTTTTAGCCATGAATCACTCCTTTCTACTTTACCTCTGCAGACGTCCTGTCTCTGCTCTCCATTCCCCATCCCTGTTTCCCTCCCAGATCTAGTGATTGACAGGGAGAAATGGATCTACATTCATCATTACATACTGAGCATCAAACCTGAGTGAACTCTGTGAAAACACAATAGTATAACAAATGCAAGTAATTCCCCAATCCTCACCCCCTCTCACCTCCCTTGTCCCTCACACATATATACCAACAACAATGAACCCCATAAAACAGTTTAATCATCACTCTCCCCCCTCCCCTGCCAAAGGTCCCTCCACCTACTAGAGTTTCTTGTAGGATCCCTCATGAAAAAAACTTTAATCTCACCATAATCTTCCCCTTGGTTCTCCTCACCCCTCTCTGCTTCAGGCTATTCTCTCAGGAGTTGGACTCTGTCAGGCAATGTTTTTAGTCCCCTCTCCCTCCCTCCCTTTCCCCTCTATTCCCCAATAACTATATACAAACAGCAACACTAACTGCCATACCCACAAAAGTGTTAACATACAGTCTCACACAGTGAATGTGTTCTCTCCCTCCCTCCAGCTTTTAAACACCACCATAGATATTCCCATATGTAGAACTGGGCCTTATATTGTCACAATAAAGAGAGTCTCACCCAATACCTGTGTGAATCAACAATCGAATAGCATGCGTACTAAGACACCCCCTCACCCATCGGCCCCGCACCCCCTCCCCCAAATGGCCGCTTGCAGAACAGTAGATAGTGCTCTCCTCTGAAGCCTACATAACCCTCAAACCCATGAGAAGAAACAAAAGTACAACAAGAGGGCCAGGATTCCTTTAGGCCAATACCAGGGCCTGGAGCTGGGCCATACAAAGCCAAATCATGTGTTGCCCTGCTAGCTACCCCCCTACCAGCCTACCTGCCAATACTGTTCCATTAATGCCACTCCATTGCAGCCCTTTGGGGTGTCATTCCGGTGTATCAGTCTCAGCATCCCGAAGTCCCAGTATGGGTGCCCCAGACAGAAAAGTCTCACCATGTTGCGTCACTCCCTCATCGTACCTCTGTCCAGCACCACGATCATCAAGCCAGGGATTCCTTCCCAACAGATTCAGCATATAAGCACACCCCTCATCAGCAATAACCAGGCCTGGCAGCCCAAAGCAGTCTCCACAGGGCAAAAAAGAAGGAAAAAGAAATCCCCTGATACCTCCAGTATCAAGCCCTCAACTGGGTCAATACTCCAGCAGCAGCATGGCCATGAGACAGGGATGGCACACAAAAGTGGACCATCATGGGTAGGCACAGGCACAGGAGGCCCCAGGAGAAAGTCCAGCACACAGTCACACAAGTAGGCGATATAGAGCAATGAGCAATATTTCAGTAAGCCAGCCTTCTTTTCCCATTTTCTTTTGCAAGTCTTTAACAAAGCTCAATGCCTTTTCAGCCTTCCAGAAGAACTAGGTAGCTCCTTTGTGACAGATTTTCAAGGTAGCAGGGTACACCATATAGTTCTCCACCTTGAGCTCTCTTAGCTGGGCCATAGCTGCATTAAATGCTTTTCTTTTCTTCAGGACCTGGGCAAAGTAATCTTGAGAGAGATACAGCTTAGACAGCTTATACATCAGACCACCAGCCACTCTATAGGCACTCAGCACAGTCTCCCGATCCTAAAAAAATGAAGGAACTGCATGATTATTTGGTGCAGGGGCTGGTCTGCCACCGGTTTCTGCATAACCGCTCTGTGGGCCCTTTCCAACTAAAACTGGCCATTCTTCGGTGCAAGTACCAACAGACTTGGCAATTTGGCTGCACAGAATCCAAGAACATCCGACCCCTCTTTACCTTCAGGAAGCCCCCGGAGTCTCAAATTCAGGCACCAGTGATCATTTTCCTGATAATCGAAGGATTCTTTTAATTCCTCCATTTCTTTCTGTAGGGCTGTTACTCTCACCTGGATCACGTGCATTTCATCTTCAAGGTGAGAAATATGCCCCTCTGCCTCCTCAAGTCTAGCATTGTGGCTCGTATGTAGTTCCATCAACTCTTGTGTCTTGGAGGCAAATTTAGATTCTAACTTGTTAAGATTAGAGATACAGCAAAATTAAATTCTGCTGGCGAAGTGAACATGAAGTGGCAGCTTTGTATTGTCACACCGCTACATGAAGTGACCAATAGGAAAGGCTCACTTCACCTTGTCATTATTACTTTGCATTGTTATTCCGCCTTAACGTGAAGTAAGGTGGAGTAGAAATAATATTGGCAGCCCCCCAGTGCCCCCCCACACATAGTCACCAGAATTAATGTGCACCACCCCAAAATGCTACCGTCTTGTGTCCAGAAAACTCCCCAGTGCTGATGAAGTGAAATAAGATCACAACAAGAAATACAAAGTCTCCCAGAATTAATGACACACTCAGTCATGCGCGCAGTGGATGTGGTCACATCACACACAGACACCAGAATTAATGTGCATACCCAAAATGCTACTGTCTTGTGTCCATAAAATTCCCCAGTGCTGACGAAGTGAAATGAGAGTGTAACAAGAAATGCAAAGTCTCTCAGAATTAATGGAGCACTCAGTCATGTGCACAGTGGTCACTCACAGTCACCAGAATTAATTTACATCCCCAAAATGCTACTGTCTTGTGTCCAGAAAATTCCCCAGTGCTGGCGAAGTGAAATGAGAGGGTAACAAAAAATGCAAAGTCTCCCAGAATTAATGGTGCACTCCATCATGTGAGCAGTGGCCACACACAGTCACCAGAATTAATTTGCATCCCCAAAATGGTACTATTTTGTGTACAGAAAATTCCCCAGTGCTGACGAAGTGAAATGAGAGCGTAACAAGAAATGCAAAGTCTCCCAGAATTAATGGTGTACTGCAAATGCACAGACAGATTAAGATTGTGCTGTGCACTCATGAGATGCAGTCAGATGCAAAGGCACAACACCACCTAACTAGTGCTCACAAGTCACAAATCTAAATCTGGAAAAGAATACCTTTTGCCGGTTGGGGGGGTAGTGCTCGGCAGTAACAGTCCATTACCAGTAAAGATGCCACAAAGCAGTATAAAAATTCATGCAGGTGCAGTGGATAGCAAGTTCCCACTGCTGCAATTACTCTGGCACAATAAAAGTTTTCTGATTTAATGGAACACATTGCACACACACTCACGCACACACACTACAAGTATTGCATTGCAAATTGAAAACCTTTAGCAATATAACCAAATGTTTTAAACAAACTAAAATTATACACTGCTGTACCAATACAATCAGCAAAGAAATGTCAAGAATTACTGAACATATTACTGTGTGTACATTTACACAGTTATACAAGAAAAATATAACCAAAAAGAAAGACTGCCTTTTTCTCCCAGTTAATCTACCTACACCACAGATTCGCCCCTCCCCCAAAGCACACTTCACAATACACAGACTGACTGTTCTAAATTAACATTCAAAATCCACACACAAACAATAAACACGTGATGATATGAGCACAGGAGGGTTTCCCACAATCGATGCACTAAAGTTTGAGCAAAAAAATGGCTCAAAAAGGCTTTTTTAACAGCTTTTAGAGGATTTGAATCGCACAGCTCTGAGAGAAAACTGTCTCCATTTTCCACTACACACACACTAGACTGAACTGAGGCTGTACAGAACAATTTAGAGCCCATGTGACTGGCAATCCCATGAAGCACTGCAAATTCTCCTTGGAGCTCAGTAACAAGGCAAAGTGATGCGAAGTACATTGATTTCAATGTACTTCACCTTAAAATTGGTGGAGAAGTGGTTTGGGAAGGCGGAATAATGCAAAGTCATTGGTTTCAATGGATTTCGTGTTCCGCATTATGACGTGAAGTACTCTGCTTCACATTGTGGAGCTTTCGCTGATTCCGCTACCTGTGAATCACTCCTCAAGAGAGCAAATTTTGCCACTTCGCCCACCCTCTAGTTGAGACGGCTCAGGGGCCATCAGCACTCTGGCCCATTGGCTCCTGCCCGAGTGCCGATGCCTCCATTGTTGAGAGTGAAACTGTTCCCATGCCCTCATTCTGTGGCCCCACTGCACTTTTCTTGCTGCCTTTACCAGTCGCCCGCTGAGTTCTCTCCACGTTTGCCATTAAGTATTTGTCCATCCTGATCTCCACCACACTTCCCAAGTCTTTTGGGTAGAATTGTTGGGAATAAGTGTTTTTTATTTTACAGTTATTACACTGGAGAGACAAAACTCAGCTAAAATACATCCTCACTTGATGCTGCTCATTGGTGCCTCCCGTCCAACCTCTTATAGTCCCACGTACTATCACTGCTATGGGAAGTAAGACCTTTTCTGTCTCTGCTCCATCTCTATGGAACAGGCTACAATTATCTATTCACTTTTCCCCCTCCCACCTCTCCTTTAAATCTAACCTAAGATCCTGGCTCATGACTGAATCCACTTGCAGCTGTTTTTCTGCACAGTCATAAGGTCAAAATCTGTCCCTACCTTGCTTATCTCTGCTGTTCTGTGTTTCCTTGCTCCCTAGTACTGCTACTACCTTGTACTGCCCTAGTCTGTATCAGTCCCCGATGCGCTGTCTCTGACTCTGTCTCTTGACCACTGTTAGGCATGTTAGCTTGTGTGAGTTGTATTGTTTGACACATTTAGCATGCATCTACTGGCATCTATTAGTGTAATGACCTTGAATCATGCTGTTTAGTGCATGTGTTCACCTTGTACTGCCTAATTGCTGCTTTGTATCTTTATTAGCTTAACTACATTGTATCTGCTTTGTAATCATATCTTTGTATTTTGTACGGTATTCTCTGTATTCTACTACTACTACTTTTTTTTTTTGCAGTTAATCTTTTTATTGATATATTGAACAGACAAACGGAAGAAGAAACATCTTCCATATCAGAAAACAGACATCCATTAACCTGGTTGTATGATAAGAAACAGCATCATTACATGTAGAATGACTTGTATAATGTGAATTAAAACTATATAAACTATATTGAGTAGGCACACACCTCTACGATGATAAGATAAATTAAAGCAAGGTATTAATACTTTAACATGTGAGAAACAAATTGAAGGAGACAAGAGAGGGCGAGATATACTATGTATAAAGGTGCTGAAGTGTATAAGAAACAGTGATGCCGTATATCGTATAAGGAGAAAGTAGATTACGAAGAGCAGTGAGGTTTTATTGAAGATGTAAATGAAAGAGAGAAAAAAAGAAGCAAGAGATAGAAGAATAGAGGGAGGAAAGAGGCTAATTACTAGAAGAGAGAACAACCTGAAGGTAAACCAGTAGCAAAAGATAGAGGCTGGCATCTAAAGTGGTCCATACCTTAATTGCTGGAGAGTTTAGAAGAATTTAAATAATCAAAAAAATCCTGCCAGTATCTATTGTATACCTTGAGCTGACCAGAAGAACTATGAGTCATAAGTCCAAAGTGGCATATTGAGATAGGTTTTTAAGAATATCTGAGAAACTGGGAACTGAGACAGTCTTCCAAAGCATCAGTATATGGTGTTTAACTAGGAAAAATAAGATGGTCAACCATCTGTTTTGACCATGCAAAATTGTATTGTTATTGTAGATATCAGAGATGCCAAGTAAAACATATTTAGGATCAAAAGTAAAAGGGTGACCAATCACTTTGGATGCAAAATGATAAACTGTATGCCAGAGATTGATTATGGGAGGGCAGTGCCATAAGATATGAAGTAAGTTCCCACTGGGGGAGTTACAATGCCAGCAGTTGTTATTATTCATTAGCTCCATTTGTTATAGTACTGCAGGGGTTCTGTACCATAGGTGGAGAATTTTTTTTTCTCCAATTGTTTAACCAGGAGAGACACACTAAGCTGAAAGTTTGTTTACAGCTGTGACCTGGGAACACAGGGAAGTTAAGTGACTTGCTCAGAGTCACACAGTATGCAAGTGGGGCTGTGGGATTCAAACCCAGGTCTCCAAATTTGCAGCTCGAAGCCTTAAACCACTGCGCTATACTGCCTTAAATTTTAGTTTGTATAAGCAAATTGCGAGTGTCTTTGGAAGTTTTATGGCAAGATAAGCAACATTTTCACCATTGATTCTCTGTTATATTATAGTTTAGTAGCATGCTCCATTTCTTTTTTGCTTTAAGAGACTGGTCCGGAGGATGTCTTGAATATTTTTGTATATAGTGCTACTGATATTGGATTTTGTATTAATCCATTGCCAAATATGTTGGTCAGAAAAAGGATGTGTAGAAGAATGATGAAGAAATGAGTCGCATGCAGTAGGAAGCTGTAGATATTTCTAGAAATTGTGTTTGGGAAGATTCCATATGTGACAAAGATTAGAGAAAGATTTAAGTTTAAAGACACTGGGTTCGAGTAAATCGCCTAGAAAGAATATGCCCCCTGTGTTTCGGCAGAAGATTGGATGGTTATCAAGGGAGATGCTTCAATCAGGAGGCAGTATAGCACAGTGGTCTAAGGCTCTGAGTTGCAAATTTGGTGACATCCAGCAGACCAGACCTGGGTTTGAATCCCACAGCTTCCACTTGCATACTGTGTGACCCTGAGCAAGTCACTTAACCTCCTTGTGCTCCCAGGTCGCTCCTGTAAAAAAGCTTTCAGCTTAGTGTGCTATACCTGGTTAAACAACTAAATAAAAACAAAAAAATAAAAACAAATTACCCCAAACTGGAGCAAAAGCAAATGAAGTTGGATTACAGCTGAAATATTTATGAATCGCTTTCCAATAAAATACTGAGGGTGCTATTGTAGGATGAGATTTTAAAGTAACAGGGAGTGTGTTATAGATGTGGGAGGGGGGAGAACATTCCCAGGACACAGTGATGCTTCCATATTAATCCATAATAGTGATTGGGTAGATGGTTTACAAAACCATTTAGTGGTTTGGGCTGCACAGAAGGCCCATGGGTATGCTTTAAAGCAAGGGATTTCAAAACCGCCGTTCGACCAGTGGAAACGAAGTTTAATTCGGCTGAATCTTGGGATTTTCCCTTCCCATAAAAAATTGCCAATCAGTTTGTCAAGATTAATTAATAACTTGGAAGGAAGGATTAAGGGAATGTTGGTGAAAAGATATCATATTTTGAGCAAAATAATCATCTTGACGAAGGATATTTTCCTGTTAAACAAGAGATTGAGTAATTTCCATCTATCAAGTGTAGCCTTGATAGTGGATAATAGGGGGGTGAGATTTGCATCCCATATTTTTTCTAGTTTAGAAGTAATATGAATACCAAGATATAAGATGCCATGATGGGCCCAACGAAAACCCAAGTAAGCATTCATAAATGGTTTACAGTGGTCATTTAAAGGTAATGTTTTAGATTTGTTGTAATTCAGAGCTAGGCCTAAAATGGAAGTAAAGTCTTTGAGTAACTGAATTAATGGTGGCCCTGCTGAATCCAGATTTTCTAATAAAATGAGAAGATCGTCTGTGTAAGAGAGGGATGTATAGGAGGAGTTGCCGGCATGTATGTCTTTAATGTTACTAGATTGATGGAGATAGGCTGATAAGGGCTCCATGGCAAGGACGAATAGAGATGGGGATAAAGGGCAGCCCTGTCTAGTGCCTCTAGCTAGTTGGAA
This sequence comes from Neoceratodus forsteri, assembly GCA_016271365.2. Classification (NCBI taxonomy): domain Eukaryota; kingdom Metazoa; phylum Chordata; order Ceratodontiformes; family Ceratodontidae; genus Neoceratodus; species Neoceratodus forsteri. The sequence continues at coordinate 1,225,685,593 of CM057454.1, forward strand.
GGAGGATGAGAGAATGGAATTTGTGAGACTTTTAGCAGATGGAGAGGTGTATAATAGTTTAATCCAGTTACAAAAAGTGTTAGTGATGCCAAATTGAGATAGTACTAGATATAGATAATTGCAATTTAATGAATCAAATGCTTTTTCAAATTCAATAGCGATAGCTGCTACGAGAGATTTAAGAGACTTTGCTTTATGAATGAAGTTGAGTAAAGAGCGAAGGTGGTCAGAGCCCGATCTGTGCTTGATAAAACTGGCTTGGGAGGCATGAGATAGTTTTGAGATTTATTGTTCTAGGTGAAGAGCTAAAAGTTTAGCAAAAATGTTGCCATCTGTATTGAATAGTGAAATGGCTCTATAGCTGGATGGGAGTGATGGGTCCTTATCTTTTTTTGGCAGAAAAATAATGACGGCTTCAGTCATAGTGGGAGGGAGTGTGCCATTAGTTAACGATTCTAAAAAGACTTTATGAAGCAGAGGACCGAGAGTATCTGAAAGAGATTTATAAAAATCTACAGGGAAACCATTTCCTCTAGTAGATTTGCCAGATTTTAAAGAGGATAGCGTGATTTGAATCTCCTGAAGGGTGAGGGGTTTATCAAGAGTAGACCTATCCTGTTCAGAAAGATGTAAGAGATGTAAGTTGTCCAGAAAATTTTTTGGATGTGACTAACCTGTGCTACATTTTGTTGGGAGTATAATTGCTGATAAAAGGATTTCATGATGTGATTGATAGAGGAGTTGTCAGTATGTATTTGGCCTGAGGGGTCTTTTAAGCCAGCTACATGCCTGTCCACCTGTTCAGCCTTAAGCTGGTATGAAAGCAATTTACTGCATCTGCCGCCTTGTTCCCAATAACTGCACTTAAGCCTAAGGAGAGCTAATTCAGCTTTACGGGATATAAGATCATTGATCTTGATCCTTAATTGCAGGATTTCAAGATGAAGTTGAGAGTTGGGATTAGGTTTACTAGTATTGAAATATTGGGTTTCTTTATCTTTAATTAGTTTTTCCAGCTCTAATAGTTGTTGCTGTTTTAATTTCTTTCCCAAATTGTGGCCTTCAATGCTTCTCAAATAGTGCTCATGGAAGTGTCAGAAGTTTTGTTAAAGGAAAGGAATTCTTGAATTTGGTTTTTGATCCAGGGTAAAAATTCAGGGTCTCTAAAAAGCAGGTCAAGATGACATGATGGTAATTTAAGAGGCGGAGGGCCCAATAATAAATGTAACTAAATAGGGGAGTGATCAGATATTGTGATGGGAAGAATAGAGGTTTGAATTGTTTTATCAGAGATGAAAGGAGAAGTAAACCAATAATCAATTCTACTGTATGACTTCTGGAGTCGGGAGTAAAAAGTGTAGTCATGATCCCTTGTACATGATTCACGTATCAGAGAGGCCATAATCTTTCAGTAGCATTGGTAGAGCATTGATACTTCTAGGGTGAGCATCTTGGGAAGAGTTACTCCTGTCAAGGCAGGCTTCCAGGGCAAGGTTAAAGTCGCCCCCCATCAGGATTGGCAAGTTATTTTTGCTATTTAACATAATTTGTTGAGCCAAATTATGAATCAGTTCTGGAGAGTCAGAGTTGGGGGCATATATGTTAATTAACATAATAGGGCCTGTAGGAGTATTTAATATGACTATTACCCATCTGCCTCCTAAATCAGTAATAGTCTTAAGAGGGGTCCATTTAAGATTTTTATGTAATAGGATGGCTACTCCACGTTTTTTTGAGGAAAAAGATCAAGCAAAAGCTTGTCCGACCTAGTCTCTCTTGAGTCTAATCATGTCATCAGTTAACAGTTTAGTTTCTTGTAAGAAAGCAATTTGAACTTTATGTTTTTTAAGGTAGGTAAACGTTTGCTTACGCTTGCAAGGACAGTCAAGTCCCTTGATGTTCCAAGAGTATATTAAGTCACTCATGAGTAATGAGATGGAGATATAACAATAATCTTGGACTCAAGTGACTCAGTCTGAATAAAACTGGAGATGTCATAGGTTCAACAGAGAAAAAGTACAAACCAATAGAGGCAAGCAGGATTCTAAAACTGTATGCACCAGAAATTTTAGTGTAGGAATTACCAAGTTGTCTCTCTGAAAGATAATATAGAATGTATAGAGAAACACAGTATAGATAAAACATTTGAAACCTTTTAACTATTTGAGAAATGAAACTTATTGTTATATAATAACTATCAAATAACATTTATGATGTGTGGAGAGATATGAGACAGTATAAAATACCAGAAAGACTCCTACCGCACAACTGGGCAGGATGAGTAGTTACTAAAAATTAGGAGATAAAGTCCGAAGTTACAAACTATAATAAAGCAGATGGAATTATAGTAGCAAGTAACAGAACAATTATTTAAATTCCCCTGAGGAAACCAGAATCATCACTTATAACAGACAAAATTAAAAAATATAATCAACTAACCAGGTAGTAATGGTATAAGCTGAACTGAAATTAGATATCAGTTCAGACATAAGAAAGGTGCCACCCTAACATACTGGCACAAGTCGCAGTGATGAGCCTAAGCTAGGACTGACAATGTGACGGAACCCTCAAGGTCAAAGGACATAAAAACATATGAATTATATATATAGGTAGGGGGCCTTCAAAGAGTCAAATGAAAAATAAAATGATTGTACCTTATGACCCAATGAAGCATCCGGGTGATGACTAACCCATAATAACTTACTGTATATACAAATGAGATGTACATATAATAATAAATATAATGTACATTAAGTAGGGGTTATGATAACTCAGGCTTCGAAGTTGGCTGTAGCTATTCATGTAAGCATCTAAAATGGGTATGAGATATAGGCTTGAACATTGCCTAAATTATGGGCTAGAATATATAGTAGTGTAACTGGGTCTACAGTATATGTAGGCCCAATAAACATAGAAACATAGAAGTTGATGGCAGATAAGTACCGCAAGGCCCATCTAGTCTGCCCATTTCTTCTTCTACCTTATGAATGTGCCATCGACCTTTGCTCTGTCAATAGCCTATCTATTCATACTCATCTGTATTGCTCCCTTATGCCTATCCCATGCCTGTGTGAAGCCCTGCACTGTATTCATATCCACCACTTACTGAGGTAGGCCATTCCATGCATCCACCACCCTTTCTGTGAAAAAGAACTTCCTCACATTCCCCCTTAATTGGCCTTCCTCTAACCTCATGCTGTGTCCTCTTGTCCTGCTGTTTTTCTTTTATTGAAACATGTTAGACTCTTTCACCTTGTTAATGCCCTTAAGGTGTTTGAATGTTTCAATCATATCACTCTCTCCTCCTTTGCTCTAGGGTATACATATTGAGCTCCGTTAATCTGTCCTCATGTTTTCTGATGCAGTCCCTGCAGCATTTTGGTTGCCCTTTTCTGGACTGCCTCAATTTGGTTAATGTCCTTGTGAAGGTGTGGCCTCCAATACTGCATGCAGTACTCCAGATGGGGCCTAACCAGTGTCTTGTAAAGAGGGATTATTACCTCCCTTTTCTGAATTGTGATGCCCCTACTAATACACCCCAACATCCCCCTAGCCTTACCTACTGCTGTAGTGGTCTCCTTGGATGATTTCAGGTCATCGGTGATGGTGATGCCCAATTCTCTTTCTTTTCTTGTGACTGCCAGCAACTTCCCTCCCAGCCTATAGGTGGCTTCAGGGTTTCTCTTCCCTATGTGCATGATCTTGCACTTCTTTGTGTTAAACCCCAGTTGCCACTCTTTCAACCATTTTGCTAGTTTATCCGGATCTCTTCTCATTCTGCCCACCCCATCAGGATCATCTACTCTGTTGCAGATCTTGGTGTCATCTGCAAAGAGACAAACATTACCCTCCAGTCCATCTGCAATGTCACTGGCAAAGATATTGTAGAGAAATGATCCCTGAGGTACCCCACTTGTGACTTGCATCTCTTCTGTATGTATACCATTTACCACCACACTCTGTTTTCTGCTCATCAACCAGTTTGCCACCCAGCTAACCAGCTTCTGACCCACCTCAAGCCTACCCAGCTTATTAATCAATCTTCTATGTGGAACAGTATCGAAAGCTTTGCTGAAGTCAAGGTAGGCAACATCAACTGCTCCCCTTGGTCCACCACTCTGGTTACTCAGTCAAAGAAATCTATGAGATTAGTTTGACAGGACCTTCCTTTTGTAAACCCATGCTGTCTTGGATCCTGTGCTCCTATGGATTCCAGGTGTTGCACTTTCCTTTCCTTAAGGACTGCCTCCATAATCTTGCCCACTACTGAGGTAAGACTGACTAGTCTGTAGTTCCCTGCCTCCTCCATGCTACCACTGTTGTCGAGCGGATCACATGAGCCCTTCTCCAGTCTTCTGGGGTCTCTCCTGTATTCAGAGACTCACTAAACAGTTCTGATAATGGCTCTGCTAGTTCTACCCTTAGCTCCTTTAGTACACTGGGATGTATGCCATCAGGTCTCATTACCTTGTCCACCCTGAGCTTATCGAGCTCTTGTGGGACCCTTTCTTTTGTGAAGGGACCAGTACACACCTCCCTCCCCCCTGTGTCCATGGTGCTGAGCTGTGGGACCTGCCCTACCTTCTCTTCAGTAAATACTGAGCCGAAGTATCAATTTAGGATAAATGCTTTTACATGGTCCTCCGCCTCACATGCCCCCTTATCCCCTTTGATCTTAGCAATACCCCATCTGGACTTTCTCCTTTTATTAACGTATCTATAGAAAATCTTGTCCCTTTCTTTGTTTGTGCTAGTGTTTCCTCTGTTTGAACCTTTGCGTGCCTTACTACCTTCTCTGCTTCCCTAAGGGAAGTTTGGTATGCCTCCCTATCTTCATCCTGCTGCGTTCCCTTATATTTCCTGGAGGCCAGCCTTTTGGCTTTGACCTTTTCTGCTACTGTGTTTGAGAACCAAAGTGGTTTCCTTCTTCTTTTGCACTTTCTTTTCTGTCTAACACAATGGGATGTTGCTTCAAGTATTGCATCCTTAATGCCTGCCTACTTTGCCTGAACCCCCTCACCTGTATTTCTTTTTAGCAGGGCTAGCTTTACTCTATTGGCCATCTTATCAAAGTCAGCTCCTCTGAAGTTGCATATTTTTACCTTGGAAAGGGAAGATTTAGTTATAGTGGCCAAATTGAACCATACCATGTGATGGTCACTGGCCCCGAGGTGACCACCTACCTGTAGATCTGTGATCCTTTCCCTGTTAGTCAGTACTAGATCTAGGATAGCCCTGTTTCTTGTGGGTTGTTGTACCAGTTGTTTGAGGCCCTCCCCCTGCATGGAATCCACTATGTGTATAGTTCTGGCTGATGTTCCTGCTGCTATTGACCAATCTGTATCTGGCATGTTGAAGTCTCCCATTATCAGAACCTCCCCTGTAGCTGTCATGTTTTGTATAACTTCTAACAGTAATGTGTCTATGTCATCCCCCTGGTCTGGAGGCCTGTACACAACCCCAGTTTGTATGACTGTTCCATTTCCTGTTTCCAGGGTGACTCACAGTTCTTCTGGCTCCTTATGTGTAGTCTGAATTTCTGTCACTTTGATATTTTCATTGACATACCGGGCCACTCCACCCCCTTTTGCACCTCAGTCTCTTCTGAACAGTACATAGCCAGGTACTGAAGTCTCCCATGTGTGGTTACTGGTAAACCATGTCTTGCTAATGGCTTCTCTGTCCAGTTTAGCCTCTGTCTTTATTGTCTACAGGTCTGGGATCTTGTTTCCCAGACTGCGAGCATTTGTGTGCATGATTTTTCATTGGTCAGATTTCGGTGTGTTAGTTGTTGGGCGAGGTCTGGCATTTCCCCTGTGCATCGTATGGGAAGCCAGACCTTTCTCCTTGCCTGGTGATGCAAATGAACTACAAACATGCTGAACTCCTGTTTGACCACTAGCTGGGGGTGGAGGGGTGTTCTTCCCATTCGACGTATGGAATGCTACACCCCTCTCCTCATTTGCTAGCTTAAATACTCTGCAAAGATGTCAAACCTCTGCCCCAATGCACTGACTCCCTTCCTAGTCAGATGCAGTCCATCAAATGTAAAGAACTTTCACTCCCAAAACTGTTGCCAATTCCCTACAAATTTGTGTCCTTTTTCCTGGCACCAGCCCTTGAGTCACATGTTTAGCTCCCCTATCTCCCCTTCTCTGACTTTCTGTCCATCTGACCCCTTCTCCCAGACTGGCAGGATCTTAGAGAAGGAAATGCCAGACAAAATGGATGATAGTTTGTCACCCAGCCTGATCAGGTGTTCCTTGGTCTCAACAACTGACCGGCTGGTGAGATCGTTAGTCCCTATGTGTACCAGGACATCAATGTTTTCTCCTGCTTGCTGAACAATTTTAGCAATGCGGTCAGTGTCTCTCCACGCTGATGCACCTGGGAGACATCTGACCATTACTCCTTGCTGGAGATAGGTATCAACTCCCTAAATCATGAAGTCTCCTGTGATCAGACATTTTTTGGATTTCCTTTTCGCTTTTTTTGTTTTGGTTCCTGTTTTTAGGTGAGTTTTATTGTGCTAGCTCCTGTGCTGCAGTGTCCTGCTCTGCAGTGTCCTTTGCCCCTTTGTTTGATTTCGGAGATAGAGGCAAATACCTGTTTGTAGTTTTTAAATGGTTTGTAGAGGTGATATGTTGGAGAGCACCAAGTGATGGCACACTTGATTTGCCTCTCCTAACCACCTGCCAACCTTTCAGACCAACTACCCTCTGCGGGCAAGGTGCTTCTTTTGGATGTTGGGGAAATGGTGGGCGGTTCTTATAATATATTTCCTCTTGGATATGCAATTTGAGGTGTGCAATCTCTGCCCATGCTGCCTGGAGTTGAGCCCTTAGATCTCCAATGGCCCAGCATGTAGGACAGTGTCCTAAATCCTGTGAAACTACCCTTCTGAAAAGTGTTCCGCAGTACCTGCAGTTAATGATATCCATTCCAGATGCGCTGCTGGGTTTATAACCTGGTCAGAGGAATTAGAAGGAAGAAAATGAAAGCAAAAGTTTGATTTTGTGTTTTGTTTATGTTTGTATAACTTGTTACAACAAGTTAAATTACTAGTGTCCCTGTAAATGAGGTTACTGTGTGGATATTCCTCTGATCTGCCCCTTCCTGCTTTGCTACAGGAAATGTCAAGACTGTGCTACCCTATAAAAGGAGTGTAGTGTGGGGTGCTTGGGGATGGGGGTGGGTGGCAGGGCCCTTCCCCGCCTGAAAAAGAAGAACCACGAACAAAAGAAACAAGGATGTAAGAGTAGAAACAATCAGCCAGCAACAAATGCAGTAGCCCTGAAAGCTTATCCTAATGATAGATAAAACTGTAAAACCTGTAAAGCACCACCTGTAATAATTTCACAGAAGATATACCCTGTAAGAAACACTTTGCTACAGAGAAAAACAAAGCAGTAACAGAAGACAATTTGAATCAGAAGATTACAGCAGTAATCTGTAAGCACACTCCTGTAGGCACACCCTGTAATAATGCAGCATAAGATATACCCAGCAACAACAATTTGAATAAGACAAAAATAAACCAATAACATGTTAGCAACAAACAGTAACAATCCCTGTGAGTACAAAGTAAAAATAAGAGCACACAGTAAATCTGCCTAGCCAAAAGAAGCCTTACTCCTTTTCCTTGCTCTGGTAAGGTTATTTGCTCTGTCCTTTCAAGCAATGTAAAAGAAAAGAGCTCAGGTGAAGCTAGGTGACTTGGCCAGGAAACCTAGTCTTCCACCTCCAATATATCAACTAACCTGACCTTTTAACCCTTCTTTCTGCTGGATGTTACTGACAGTTTGCCAGCTCCACCCCCCAGATACACACCTAATCCCCTAATCAGCCCTGTATCAATTACTTAATTCTGGACTTCAAGCCTGTATTGTTCACTACAACATACTTATTAGATGCAGGGTGTCTAATTAGGGTGCTCCAGGAAACTTGAAAATAGCCTGCAGTGCATTAGTAGGAGAGTGGCCTAAGAAATGAGTGATATATATGAATCCTGTATCAATAATACAATAGTTATTGAGATAGAGGTATATATTGGGGATGTAATTGGAATTTAAATATTCAATTTAAATAAGTTTGAATAATATGTGAAATGGATGGGGAAAGGAAGAGAGATTATTTGAGAACTGTTATGCAAATAATGGGTTAGCAAAAACAATGGTGCTTTTAGTAGAGATTAAAAAATTGAAAATAATATAAATAGTACACTGTTTCAGTGTCCCCTACCTATGAAAAGTTTTCTGTGAAACAGCCTTAATTGAGTGCATTGAAAAGAAAAAAAAACTTACCGCAATTGGTGTATGACCCCGATGTGCAATGTTACCACCTCGTAACCTGCTGGAAGAGATAGTAAATAGTTAGAAGGGAATGTGTACAACGCAGTTAATACAGCGAGTATAAACAGCTCATACTGAGCTCGGTTAGGGGGTTCCTTTAGTAAACATTGTCACAGGATTAAACAAATTGTCCATTGTTTCTATCGGGGATGACTTATTACTAAGTGCATAGGAGCCTGCATTCGGCACGTAGCAAAACTGCTCGATGATGTATATCAGCAGGAGGGGTAGAAGCACTTAGAACTAGAAGGTTAATATTAGGAAACCCCCCACATTGGAGCTTGTTATCTTAATGTGCATCTATAGCATTTCCCAACTAATTAAGTAAAAGGATAGCTAAGTTAAGGAGGATAAGAACACCTTATAACAAGCAATGGGCACATGGCTCATACTACACTAATATGATAAAAATCCTATTAACAGAAATAATATTAAGCATATAAGACCACCAAGAACCTCATGTAACATTAAGATTCTTGGCATCCAACCTAGCATGCGATGATTTACTTTTTAGCTTCCCTTTTCGTTTCCTTTTCAGGGACTCAAAGGGTTTTATAGGGGAACTGGAGATTAGCCCAGCCCAAGATGAGTCTGCTGATTGTAAACCTCGTGGGTCCTTATTAGAACTCAAGAGCATTGGAAGAAGAAGAAGAAGAATCTGTATTTATATAGCACTTTTCATACATCCAAAGCGCTTTACAAGCAATGCTAGACTGGTAGTGAAGTGACTGAATGTGTGGTGGCGGCCATATCGCACATCATCACCCACACACAGCCTGGGTAATTGCATGAACCGGTTTATGGGAAGGGGAATGTTGGCCAGAACACCAGGAATGTTCCCTACTCTTTGCAAAGAGTGCCCTGGGTTCTTTTACTTCCACCTGGACACCCACCAGGACAACACCAGGATGGGCAGAAGGGACCTCGGTTTAACGTCTCATCAGAAGGACGGCACACCCCTGCAGTACAGCACCCCCCAATACTGCACTCAGATGCCAGTGATTTTTAGGTGCAAGTCCAATCCCAGTGTGGGACGAGAACCCACGACCTTCTGGTCCAGAGGCGGATGTGCTACCAACTGAGCCACGCTGACACCTTGGAGCATTATCTTCATCTTGAATATCTTCATGGGAGGAAAGCAGGTCTTCTTCCAATATGGCATATTTATTTGAAAGCAGGATGGGGGAAGAAAAACTGGTATGACGCTCGGTGAAGCTAGGAGGTACTCTGGAAATTGCAGCTGCACAGCAGACGTTCCTAGCACATTGACCAGAAGAATTCCTTGCTTGGTTTCGTGCTGAAAGTCTGGTAGGGAGGACAGCAGCAGCACCTCCAATAATAGGATTGCTAAGTACAACATCACTTCCATTGAGGTGAGCAGCTTGAGGTTCAGAGCTGACCTTGGGTTGGGAAACAGCATTGCGAGATGGTGAAGGATTTTCAGTAGGGTGATAATTAAGGTATTCTGAGACTGCTTCTGGAGTGTTAAAGTCTCTGAACAAGTTATTTACTGTATAAACAAGCGCATCACAGCGGGATACCTTAATGCAAATTTAATACTTCTCTGATGGAGTATGGGTTTAAGTAGTTTGAAAGCTCTTCTTTTACTGGATAATTCTTTGGAGAAGTCTCAGAAGATTAGAATTTTGTGGTCTTGCCAGAAAATTAAAGTAAATTAAAAGTAAAGGTCCCCTAATTCCCTTGATTTGCATAAGATTAATTTTGTGTGAGAGTAGTTTAGGAATCTGACTATAATCGGCCGAGGTTTCTGATCATGCCCTGGACTTGGGCCTAGAGTACGATGTGAGTGCTCAATGACAAGAGTCTGATTGGGGGGAAGCTTGAGCATGGCTGGGAGAACATGCAGAAGTAACTCGCTGGTATCCCAAGTTCGGTAACTTCAGGAAAGCTGAGAAATCGGAGGTTATTCCTCCGGTTTCTGTTTTCTATGTCATCAATTTTTTATTTGTAAACCGTTGATTACTCTGTCCTGTTCCCTTATCGTAGCATGCAGGTCATGGATCGATGACGCATTCTGAGTGGTTTTAGTTTCTGTTGAAGTAAGTCTGAGATCCAATGATTGTGCATTTGTGATGTTTTGCTGTGTAGCTATTTTCAAATAATTTATTTTGGATATTAATTGTTGAAACAGAGACTCAAATTTTGCAAGAGAGCTGGTGTTCATTGAGCCTGTAGCCATTTTACAGGCCTCAGATAGTAGTGAATTTTCAGAGAAAGAAAACAGTTATGCAGAAGTTTGATAATGATCCAAAAGTTTACCGTAGTGGTCCTGGTGTTTCTGGAAGGTAGATCCTAGCTGGAGGCACAGTAGAGAAGCCTGGAGAGTTAAAGATGGAGGATGATTATTGGAAGGCCCAGGGAGACAGAAAAATGAGGCTGCCATTTTCATCAGAGCCAGCGTGTTCTACTACTTCTGTGGAATGCTTGCTGCCACCTGTGTGGCCTGGGTCATGCCTGAAATCGGTTCTTTGGATCAGCTCACTCACCCGGTTACCAAAGACATAAATAAATACATAAATACTGATTGTGCAGATTTTAAGTTTACAAAACTAAACAGTAATCATGTTTGGTGATTTTATAGTTACATGTCAAATGATTAAATCATGATCTAGATGATGATCTTAGATCATGATCTCTCTTGTCCCAGGACTTGCCTCTCACATAGGCCCACACAGCTTGCCCTCCAAGGCAGGGCAGCAGGGAGTCCCTCAACCTGCTAACATCGGATCTGGATTCAAGGAGGTGCCTGAGTGGTTAGGTGCAGCACCTGCAGAGAAGCATGGTCATCTTGCTGCAACCAGGGTTTTTCCATTTTTGTCCCTATGGGAGATGTGGCATGCAATGACCTTATGGCGCACATGCTGATGACTGCCACTCCTGCCCAAACTTCCAGCCTGGGCTGCCCCTCCCCCGACTTCTGCCAGTGGCCAGTCATTGACTGGGCTCTTCTGTAGCCTCTCCCCTGGAGGAGAAGAGCAGTCCAATGAACACTATATCCTCTTTCTTGGTCGGTCCTCCAACATCCTTGACTCACTTTTGTACTTGGAATTGCAAACAGTAGAGCTACCGCTGTGTCAGTTGGCTGACTATCCCTTGATGATCATATGGTAACATTTGATGATTAACAAGGATCTGTGATGACTATGCTTCACACAACATGATTGATTCCTTATTGATTTGCCTGGGGAATTTTGTGCAAGGAAGGTTGCTGAAAGGAACAACTACAAAAGACTGATCTGGTTCTCAAAGGGGGTGAGAGCAGCTGGGAAAGCAAAAAGAAAAGGCTTTTTCTGAGTACAAGAGGAACATGGTGAAGGAAGTCTGGCATGATTATCAGGCTCAACTCAAAGAAGCAAGGGTGGAGATCAGGAGGTGAAAGTCAGGCAAGATGCTGTGGATTGCTGAGGGAGTAAAAGGAGGGAATACATTTTTATAGGTAGCTAAGGGAAAAAAGGAAAATGGGAGGGAATAGTTAGGCTATCGGGGGAGGATACATGCCTGTGCTCTAACTTTATTTCATCTGCCCCAGGTTGACTGATTCGGACTATCCAGCTATAGGACAGTCCTATTAATTATCAGTTTGTCTGTTTCTTCCTCCCCTTGCTTCATCAAAAAGGAAACTGTATTACTCTCCTGACATGACTGAAAATGGGACATTGGCCCAGTCCATATCTTGATAAAACAATAAAATAAAAGTCAGATGTCTAGCTCTGATTATATATAATTGTTTTCCTACCTTCTTTCTGTTTTTGTAATAAATGTGCAGGGTACGATATCCCAAAGGAGCACTTGTTATTGCTGCTTGAGAGGGATGAGGAATTCCCCATCGATGATGTAAAGGAGGAAGAAACTCAGCAGCAGGAGGATCATCTTGAAGATACCCCCAGCAGTAAGTAGATGGCATGTATGGGATTTTTTCTAAAGTGGTTGAGAGTTAGGAAGGATAGAAAGAAGTCATAATTACTTGTTTCCCTTTGCCAACTCTAAAGCTTACAGCATTTACAAAAGAATAAAGATACTAAGTACATTCTCCCTATTTAATGGGAAAGATTATGTTGAAATCAGTGTCCTCATAGAGCATCAGTGAACTGTGATTTATACATCACATTTGCTCATGGGTGTGAAACATTATATTGACTATAGCTGAGTTATCTACACAGGTGAACAGCTTGAAACAACCCAGGGATAGCTTCAACTGGATGTGTAAGGATATTTGCAAAAAAATAGAAAAAATCGGCCCGTTGACGCAGCAGTGGGATTTCCGCTTGCGATGCCGGTGACCCGGGTTCGGGAACGAACCCGGATCGCCGGAGGGCCGGCCGGGAGAAGGCAGAGTGTCCCATGGACTGCTCTCTTCCGGAAGCATTGAGGACTCCCATGGAGCCGGGAGTTCAAGCGCCGATGCTCGCAGTTCCGGGAGGCGGGGTGGACGCTGGCGTCATTGCATGTCCCCACCTCCCCAATGAAAAATGGTGGAAAATAGGGAGGTGGGCAAGGACCACCATAGAAATGGAGCCCTCCCCGGAGGACCTCACCTCGCCACCGTCGTTGCGGGTCCCCAACCAGACACTAGCCCGTGGCTACCAGGAATGGTGGCCATGGCCCCACCCTCTGGGGGGTAAGCCGGGGGTGACCGAGGGATCCCGGCAACCATAGACGGTGGCAGAGGTCTTCGGGAGCCGTGACCAGGGCCGAAAGAAGACGGGGTCCTGCCAAAAAAAAAAACAAAATAGAAAAAAACTGACATTGAAACACCACAGTTCTTCATATACTTTAGGAGTGAGTTAAAACCAAATCGGACTTCTGTGTCAGCAGCCAGCAATTTATTTCCCAAAAAGGGGATGCTGAAGTTGTGGGGCAGTATAACACTTCAGTTGAATGTATTGTGTTGTTAGACTATTGGAGGGGGGAGGCTGGTAGAAAAGGATGGACAAAAGGATGCCTTCCTTAGTAATTATTGCTGCTCAGTTTTCACCAGGGAGGAACATGGGGCCTTGCCTGTGAGTGGCATCATAATGACCAATAAGAGGGTCCTGAAGATGAGGCAGACAGTATTTACAAGCGACATGGTCAAGGAAGGGCTGGCAGCCCTATAGATACATTAAGCTCAGGACCAGATAGGTTGTATCTTAGGATACTCAGGGAACTGGCAGGAGCACTCCCTGAACCCCTGTTGGGCCTATTCAACCTGCTCACTAAGGACAGTGTGGTTCTGAAAGATTGGAGGGTGGTGGACATCATTCTGCTCCATAGGTGGCGGAAGGGGGACCAGGAACAAAACCTATCCTATAGACATGTCAGTCTGACTTCCGTTGTGCAGAAGCTGATGGAGTCACCGATCAAAGAAGATCTTGTAGACTTCCTGGTCAGTAAACATCTCCAGGATAGTAAACAGCATGGGCTCATGGCGGGGATTTCCTGTCAGGCAAACCTGATAGCTTTCTTTGATTCAGTGATGAGAAAATTGGATAGGGGCCATGCCTTAGATTTGCTCTATAGTGAATTAAGCAAGGCTTTTAAGTTGGTGTCCCACAGATGCTTGCTGAAAAAGATTGAGGATCTGGGTGTGGCTAAGAACATTGTCAACTAGGTAGCAAACTGACTAAAGGGTAGGCAGCAGAGGGCTGTGGTCATCAGAGTCAAATCAAAACAGAGGGAGGTCACAAGCAGGTTGCCACTGGGATCTGTCCAAGGAGCGATCCTATGTTCATCAGAATCATTGGAGAAGGTATCCAGAGCAGTTTGTATCTCTTTGCAGATGATGCAAAGCTATGTGAGTGGGTGGATAGAAAGGATAAAATTGAAGAAATACAGAGTGGCTTACAAAAAGCAAGATGGGTGGTCTAAGATTTGTAGTTGAAACTGAATGCCAAAAAAGTTCAGTGAAATTCAATACCAAAACATGCAAAGTGATGCATCTAGGGAATAAGAATCCCAGGACAGAGTTCTGCATGGGAGAGGGTGGATAGCAGCAAGGAAACTGGGGAAATACAGAGTGGGTGGTCTAAGGTTTGGCAGTTGAAATGAATAATAAAAAAGTGCAGTGAAATTCAATACTAACTATCATTTGTCAATGCCGAATGTTGTCGTGCTGGCATTGGTAGTGCAGTGCGGGAAAACATTTTGGACAGGATGTGAAAAATGACAGCTGTACAGTTCATAAGGAGGTGTAAAAAAATGCCAGTGTTGTGTGTGTGTGGCATGTAAATATAGCAAATTTGCGAAGTTACAAGGGTGCGTGGGAAATGTACAACGCACACTTGGAACACAGTCATTTTATGGGCGTTCAGCACAAAATTTTCAACATAGGCATTTTAGCACCTCTGCTCATGTACAGTGTCACTGTTATTTCCTCAAACTGTCCCAAAAAGTGATTGGGAAACAGCGACCGTGCTATTCTGTGCCGGAAGTGCGAAAACACATTTTGGGCTGGATATGTGAAATGACAGCTGCACTGTTCATCAAGAGGTGTGGAAAAATGACAATGGTGAAAATCCAGAGTGAAAATATTACAAATGCACGATGTTATGAGCGTGCGTGCAGTCCTAACACAGTAATTGTATGGAGTATTGTCACCAAATTTTCAACATAGGCATTTTAGGACCTCAGCTCATGAATTGTGTCACTGTCATTTTCATAATCTGGCCCTAACACTGATTTCCCACAGCGACCGCACTATTGGGCAGGATGTGGAAAATAACAGCTGTATGGCTCACAAGAAGGTGTGGTAAAATGGCAATGTTGAGAATGTGGTGTGAAAATATTGCAAATGCACTAACTTACGAGCGTGCGTTGCGCAGTTGCTATGCACGCTCGTGAAACAGTCATTTTATGGAGCATTGTCACCAAATTTTCAACACAGGCATGTTAGCACCTCTGCTCATGAATAGTGTCACTGTCATTTTCATGTGTCCTGAACACTGATTTCACACAGCGACTGTGCTATTCTGCGCCGGAAGTGCGAAAACACATTTCGGGTAGGATGTGAAAAATGACAGCTGTATGGTTCACAAGAAGGTGTGGTAAAATGCCAATGCTGAGAATCTGGCATGAAAATAATGCGAGTGCGCTAACTTATGAGAGTGCATTGCACAGTTGCTACGCACGGTCGACAAACAGTCATTTTGGATTTTCCTGGAAACTTGTAACATAGGCTTTTTGAGAGCCCTTCTCATGAATAGTGGCACTGTCATTTTTGTTACTATCCCGAAAGGTGATTCCACGCAGTAACTGGAAATCACCTTTTGGGACCAAATAATGCAATGACAGTGCAAGAATTCATGAGAAGGGGTCCCAAAAACCCCATGTTGAAAATTTGGGGCCAAAATTCCAAAAAATGCCCAAGATATGCATCAAAGTTGAAAAACCCCTTTTTATTCCATTATACAGCTTACCAGCATTTCCTCAGTTTGTGGTCGGCTTTGAAGAGTACAGACGTGTTCCTGGTCCACCGAAGATCATCACGCTGGACTCTGGAGGTAAGTATGGGGTGAGGGGGTGGGGAGGCAGGGCACAGTGGGTGGGTGCGGGTTGTGAGAGGGGCCTGGGAGAGCTCTGAGGACTGTTTCCTTCTTTACAGGGTGAAAAAATAAAATGACATCGGGGACCGTTTCCTGTTTAACAGGTGCTGGCACACTGGGGTGGGCTCCCAGTGTGCCACCTGTGTGTGTGTGGGTGGGTGGGTGCATTAGCTGATGGGGGATTGGGCACCCCTGTCGGCAAACAAGGAAAGGGGAGGAGCAGCAGGAGCCAAGGGGGATTGGGCACCCCCTCGGCTATAGAAACGGAAGAGGCACAACATTATGCTGACAGGGGAGGGTCTCCCATCGGCAGCATTCAAGGGGAAGGAGGGAGGAGGGACATGTCAACGGGATTGGGCACCCCGCAAAAAGAGAAACTGTTGGTGGGGGGGGCGCATGATGCCGAGGGGGATTGGGCAAACCCTAGGCAATCAAAAAAAGGGGAGGTGTTACATGATGCCGATGGGGATTAGGCACCCCGTCAGCACACAATAAAGGTAGGGGAGTTTGCATGCAACAGCGGCAGTCACTGCCGCCATGTTGCCTGCACTTAGGAAGAGGCGTGCTGTGGTCACGCTGCATGAGAGCTTTGCTCTCATTGCAGTGGACCTTTTCATTGATCTCATCGCCTCATTAGCCAGGCAGGGTGTTGGCCCCTACTGCTGGCTGATTGGAGACTGCAGAACGCACCTACTGGTGCGTGCCCTGCATTCGCCCAACAGCGACCATGCCTCCAAAGCTGCACTGTCCGAAGATGATGGCTGTGCAAGCGCGCCAACATAAAAAGTGCAAAGTAATACATATAGGGAATAAGAATCCCAGGACAGAGTACTGCATGGGAGAGGGTGGACAGCAACAAGGAAATTGGAGAAATATAGAGCGGGTGGTCTAAGGTTTGGCAGTTGAAACTGAATAATAAAAAGTGCAGTGAAATTCAATACTAAAAGATGCAAAGCTTTGGCTTCTCAGAAGGAACTAGAAGGGGGACAGGATCAGGCCTACAGTACAGTAGCTTCTTGTTGTTTTTTACATTGTTTTTTGTGGATTCTACTTGGTAGAAGGTTATTTCTTTTATTTCTTACTACTAAGGGACTAGCAGGGTATTGTTTGGGGCTGTTGGAATTTTGAAACCTGTTTTGGTAGCTATAAGTGGCTCATTTGTTTGATTCACTGTGTGGTAGGCTGCATTTGTAGAGGCCTATTTCTTCTGTTTTAAAACATAATTGTGATTTAACTGGGTCTGTTTCTTTGAATTGGAGACCTATATCTTCTAATTCCAAGCCTATTTTGATGTGTTGTTGGTGAAGCTGTTTGAATTGGAGTCCTGTTTCTTTGGGTAGCAAACCTATTTTGGGGGCTTTGAGTAGCATGGTGATTCATTGTTGCTGGCTTCACTAGCTGCAAAGTTTTAGTGCAGAGTGGGGGAAGGGTGCTAATGGTCTGACCAGAGGTCTCAGCTACCTGATTGTTTCTGGAAGACTTGGGCTGGTCCCACCACCCAAACCCCTCACCCACCCACCCTGGTCCATTCTTTCCTTTATACCAGGGGTTCTGACATCACTTCCTCAAACAGGCAAAGGATATGCACCTGTCATAGCAGAACCAGACATCCAGGAAAGGAACAGCAGCAAGTGAAGAGGTGACTGCTATCTCAGTGGAAGGGAAGAAATGCAAATCTAGGAGCTTTCATTATTACTTATTCACATTGATGTTGCAGTGGAGAAAGGAGGAATAGGAGTTTGAAAGAAGGTTGTGTAATGGCTATTAAAGTCTCTTTCTCGAGTGTGGATAGGAAGGATAGGAATATAAAAAGCAGTTGCTCAATATATCTAAACGTAGCAACAAAGGAGGTAAGGGAAATAAAGAAAATGTTTTGCACTGATAGAGGGAGGAGAGGGGAGACTTGGGGAGTGTTTGGCATCCTGCATCTGAAGGGTGGGGGTCGCCAGGGCAACGACAGCAATGGGTAGGGTAGTAGGCTGCAACTACATTGCGTGTGCACCAATCTTTCTAAAATTGCCTGGAGTGTGGGAGGTTGTTTAGTGGCAAACCACATAGAAAACTTAGAAAGGAGATTGAGGGTCTGCAGGAGGAACTAAGACAGGCAAGGCAGATTGGGGGTGGGGTTTAGCCCAATACTGGAGGGAGGAAGAAGGGAGATGAGGGAGGGCGATAAGCCAACAGTGGTGAGGAGAGGGTCAGAAGAAGGAAAGCAGAGACAAGGGGCCCAGGCCAGGAAGAACGATTGCCAGGAAACCAGATCAGGAGACAAAAGACAAATGGAAGGAGGAGATAGGGACTTGTGAGGGAGGCGAGAAGTGGCAAAAGTCATGGAGTGGAAAGGAGAGAACAGGTTACTATGAAGAGAGGGAGCGGGCATTTGTGAAGGGTCTTCAGAAAATAGTTTTGCACTACTAGAGAGGAAGAAGGTGGAGGAGGGAAATGATGAAATTAGAGGAGGATTGATAAATGCCTGGACCAAACTGGAGTGGGGGAAGTTCTAGGGAGAATTGCAACAGGGTAAAAGGGGGAAATAATGTGCAGGAGGAAGAAGAGGAGCTGGAAATGAGAGAGGAGATGAATGGAAGCAAGCAGGAGTAGGGTGGAATCTTAGTTCTGGGGACTCAATACTAAGAGGAGCTAGGTGGGGTAACAAGGGGGAGAGGCATAGTCGCATTTGGGTGGAGGCCGTGCCAGGAATGACAGCGGAAAGGGTGGGACAATCTGTTCTGAAATATGCTAGTAGGGGTAGGGACAAGTCTCATTTAATTATACATCTTGGGACAAACGACCTGGCTGACAAGACAGTAGATATAGTCCAGAGGAGGTTTGAGGAACTAGCACAACTATGTGAGGGGGCAGGAAGATCAGTAACTTTTTCAGAGATACTTCCGGTGCCAAAGGCAAGCACAGCAAGAAAGCTGAGAATAGAGGAATTGAACGATGGCTAAGAACCTGGTTGTGCTAAAGGTATGGGCTGTTGGGGGTGGGAGGGACCTGGGAGGACAGTAGTCTCTATGCCAAGGACAGACTACACTTGAGTGAGGAGGGAAAGAAAGTGTTGAAACAGAGGATGGAGGAGTACATAGAGGAAGCTGGGAATTTAAACTAGGAGTGGGGGTAGCAGTTGTGAAGAGATATGCAGAGACCACAGGTTGGGAAACCATATGAGCTTACTCCCCATAACAGTGTCAAAGGACAATGGCAAGTACTATTGGTGATGCTAGGAAAGGAGGGCAGGATGGGAGGAGGGAAAGGTGGAAGGTGGTTACCCTTAATGCTAGGAGCCTTGGGAGGAAAACTGCAGAGTTACAGGTTCTCATGGCAGAGGGAGAGGTGGACATTGCAGCCATCACAGAAACATGGGCCACCCAATACAATGACTGGGACCTGTCTGTACCAGGGTACAGGTTATTACGAGGGACAGGGTGATTGGGAAAGGGGGGTGGCACTATATGTGAAGGAAGGACTGAAGTGTGTAAGGGAGGAAGGGAGGAGGGTAGCACAGAGTCACTTTTGGGTCAACCAGGATCCCAAGAATAGGATTCTTAGAATGGGAGTGTGTACAGGCCACCATCTCAGACGGAGGAGTTAGACAGGGAACTAGCGGGACTATCTGGAGGACCTGCAGAAGAGCAATGAGGTGATTGTGGGGGACTTCAACATGCCAGGAGTGGACTGGAGCACAACAACAACCAGGAACAGAAGGGAGCAGGTACTGCTGGATGCCTCCAGGACAGCTTCCTGCCGCAAATGGTCAGTGAACCAACCAGGTTAGGGAATACCCTTGACCTTGTGCTGGCAAATGGGGACTTTGTGAGAGAACTTACAGTGGAGGAACCACTGTCAGGAGTGAGCACCACTCAGTATGGCTCACATTGGATATGGGCAAGGAAGGAGGGAATCTGGCACAAAAGTGCTGGACTTCAGGAGGCCGACTTTGGGAGGATGGGGAAGTGGTAAAGGGTACCTGGCCAGAATTCAACTAATATGGACACTAACCAGAGGTGGAGCTCATAAAGCTGGGATAGTGGAGGCAACCAAAATCTGTTGCAAAGCCCAGAGCAAGAAGCTAGGCTAAGAAACTGAGCTGGTTGAGCAAGGAGGTCATGGAAAAGGTAAGGAGGAAAGAGCTGCTTTAGGAAGTACAAGAAAACAGGGAGGGGGGAGGACAGGGAGGAGTACTTGACAGAATCAAGGAGGTGACAAGGGCAGTAAGGGGAGCCAAAGCATCTACGGAACTCAGGCTGGCACAAGGCATTAAGAAGGGGGAGAATGACTTCTTTAAGTACATCAGGGAGAAAAGGAGCTGTAAGGACCACATAGTAAGGATAAGGATAAGGAAGGAGGGGGGTTGGGTGGAAGCAGGGTGCAATAAGGCAGAAGCACTAAATGAGTACTTCTGCTCAGTATTTACTAAAGAGAAGAGGGGGTGATACCCAAGGTGGGAGAAATGGCAGAAGCAGGGGGGAAGGGGGGGAGGTGACAGATGGGGAAACTGTGGAGGGCAGAGTCTCGAGAGGGTTTGAAGGCACTGAGGGTGGACAAGGCGCCAGGTCCAGATGGCATCCACCCCAGGGTACTGAAGGAGCTGGCAGAGGTCCTTGCAGGAACTTTGGCAGACCTATTTAATGCCTCACTCATTCTGGTGTGTACCGTGACTGGAGGATGCTCATGTGGTGCCCCTCCACAAGAGTGGCCCCAAGGATGAACCGCAACCACAGACCAGTGAGCCTCACATCCATCGTGGGTAAGCTAATGGAGACTATCCTGAAGGAGAGGCTGGTGGCCCTCCTAGAGGCCAAAGGACTACAGGACAGCAGACAGCATGGCTTCATACGTGGCAGATCCTGCCAAACCAATCTGGTCGAGTTCTATGACTGGGTAACTAGGCAACTGGACAGGGGCCATGCAGTGGATGTTTTGTATCTGGACTTCAGTAAGGCATTCGACTCGGTGCCACATGGAAGGTTGGGAAGGAAGTTACTAGGCACAGGGGCGGGTACAAAGCTGGTGAGCTGGGTAGGGAACTGGCTGCAGGGAAGGCAACAGAGGGTGGTGGTGGGTGGGGAGCTCTCACACCAAGGGCAGTGACGAGCAGTGTTCTGAGGCCAGTGTTGGGACCAGTGTTGTTTGGGATATTCATTGCAGACATATCATGGGACATCAAGAGCAAGATCAGTCTGTTTGCTGATGATACCAAGGTAGGTACAGTGTGGATGACCTAGGGGATGGCAGGGGTGTAGGATGATCTGGCAAAGCTTGAAACCTGGTCAGACACCTGACAACTGGGGTTTAATGCCAAAAGTGCAAGGTGCTGCATGTTGGGATGAAGAACCCAAGGAGGAGTTACCAGCTGGGGGAGTGCAGCTACCCAGACAGAGGAGGAGAAGGATCTGGGTGTGCCTACATTATAGGGTCAATGAATTAACCCAGCACAATGTAGGAAGGCAGCTGAAGGCCAACAAAATACTGGGCTGTATTGCAAGGGTATATCCTCGAGAGGGAGGTGAGATTGTGCCACTGTATAGGTCATTGGTTAGACCACACCTGGAGTACTGCATGCAGTACTGGCGTCCGTATCTGAAGAGGGACATTAAGTTACTGGAGGGGTGCAGCGAGGGCTGACAAAGATGATCAAGGGGCTGGGGGACTTATCACATGAGAGGAGGTTGAAGGAGTTGAAAATGTACTCACTGGAGGAGAGGAGGGACAGGGTGACATGATTGAAACCTTTAAATACATGAAAGGAATAAACAAGACAGTGCAGAGGGGCTGTTCAAAGTAAGGAGGGAGGCTACACTAGGGCCAAGTGATATAAGACTGAGGAGGAAGGTTCAGGAGGGAGATGAGGAGACACTTTTTACAGAGAGGGTGGTGGCTGGGTGGAATGCTACCTGCAGAAGTGGTATGCAGAACGGTGGACTGCTTCAAAAGGGATGGGACAGGACAAGGGAGGGTTAATGAAGGGGAAGGGTGGAAGGGAGGGGCGGCTTCAGAATAAGGGGTGCTAGCTGCACATTGAGCAGACTTGATAGACCTCTAGGCCTTTATCTATTGGCAAATTTCGTATGTTCGTATGTTCATACATATAGAGGATAAGAACCCCAGGACAGAGTACTGCATGGGTGGGGGGGGACTGAGTACAATGTCTAGGGAAAGTGACCTAAGAATTATCATGAATGACACCCTCAGGCAATCAACCAGTGCAACAAGGCCTACTGTATGGTAAAGCAAGTAGGAAGCTGGAGTGTATTGGGAGGTGTATTAATAGCAGGAGAAAGGAGGTAATACTACCCCTAAATAGATAATTAGCGGGGCTACACCTGGAGTACTGTGCCCAGTTCTTGAGCCCCCTCCTCAGGAAGGATAGTGACAGACTTGAGATGGTGCAACACAGGGTAACAAAAATGATTCAGGATCAACAGGGCAGGTCTTCGGAGGAGCGCGTCAAGTCACTGAACATGTACTTACTGGGGGCCAGAAGGGAGAGGAAGATATAGATATACATATTTAGAAAATGGTTTCAAAAAATCCATCAGTCTGATTGTTGATGTAGCACCAAACCTGGGCAATTATTTTTACATAATGCCCAGTAAAAATCAAGTCCCACAGCATAGCAACAGAGGTGCCACATCACCCAATCAAATCAATGACACAACAAAAACATTCTTCCTTTCAGACACTGTAATCAGCGCGAAGCGTGATTTTCCAACTCGCCTCACAAGACCAGACTTACAACGCAAATGACAGCCCCAACTCACAACATACCTGCTGTAAACTTCAATATGATGGCAGACGAAGATCTCGAGCAGTTCTTAAATGCAGCATCTGAAGGAGATAAGTCGCTAAACGATGAAAACCTGTGGAAAAAACAAAAATGTCAGTCAACACCACAAAACATCACGTCTCAGTCACTACCACTCAGCTGACAGAGATTGAAGCAAACCAGGAAGAAATCAATACTCACAAAACGACAACCTGGGCAGTGTCAGTGATTCACGACTGGGCAAAAGAAACTGGAATGAACATAAGCTGGGAAACAGATAGCCCCACTACCCTGAACGAGATCTTCCGTAAATTCTACACAGAAGTCAGAAAAGCAACCGGAGAGCAGTACTCAGTTGCCAGCTACTGCACTCTATGGGCAGGGCTCAACAGGCACCTAAACTGCCCAGCAATATGCCGAAACATAAACCTCATGACAGACGCTCAATTTAAAATGAGCAACAATGTCTTCAAAAGCATTCTTAAACAGTACAGAAAAGAAAAAAAAGATCAATCAGCACACCGCCCACCGATCTCCGACACAGACCTGGCAAAACTCAGGAAATCAACAGACAAATAAATACAAATAACTTTCAAACGAAAACTGATAGCATTGTACATTGAGCACAAAAATTGTTCAGCACAAAATTATCTACAAAATGAGAGGTGTTTCATATATAGATGCCTTTTAGATTTTTTTATAATCAGCAAAAAATGGCAGACAATTCATCTTTTTTTACTTTTTCTGATTAACAAATTCGCCCCCAAAAATGTAAATACAAAATAAATGTGCATCAAACTTTTTCATTATGTACTGTCCATAATGTAAAGTTGGAGCATCCATAGCAGCTGCTTAGCTACTACTATGCTAAGCCGAGCTATCCTGGGAAAACTACAAACAGTCCATGTATGTTAACATGAAAAACGAAATAAACAATTTAAAACAAAACTCCTTACACAATCCTAAATAATCCCTATTGCATAAATGAAATATGTAAAAGGGACCTTTGAATACATGATTTATTTTCAGCTGTTTGACCTTACATAGCACCTGTGGCTACGCCACGGGTGAGATTACCCAAGGTCAAACAGCCTTGTGAAAATAAATCATGTATTGCACAGGTCCCTGTTATGTATCCATATATATATATATATATATATATATATATAGATATAGTATGAGTCTTCACTATAGTTAGGGTTCAGTGGTCAGTTACATACTGAAGTCAAAAGTTTGGACGTTAATAACTTTGGACCCATTCAATGGATTTGCCTGAAATTTGGTACACATGTTGGGGTGCACTAGTTCTCTTAACTTGCCAAACTGTGTTTCGGTCGGAGTGCCAGTCTTTGTGTACGAAAGCGCTGAAAAATGCAAAATTATCCATTTTTGGAGGCACCTTTTGCATTCTTAATGTGGTCCTGCACGGCCTTTGTCTGGTATGCCACTCTGCCATATGGCTCATTTGAAAGAGCTTTGGTGGCTGAACATGCCACTTTTTGTTTGGTGAAAAAATATTATGGCATTCAAAAGTTATGGCACTTTTAAGTTCCCATTATAAGTCAACAGGAAAATTTATATGTATATCTTGTGATCAAAGAATGGGGGTTCTGGCCATCTCATCCCACCTGGCGGTCAAAGAATTTGCAGCCTTGCAGTTCAAGAATCTTTGTTTCCGAGGAATTTCAAAAATTCTTTGACCGCGAGGTCCACCATCTTGTTTTCAGTTTTCTGATCGCAGAAACACAAATATCTCGGCTCAGGGGTCACTTCTGAAGTAAAACGTCAATGGGTTTTACTCAGGGGACGCCGATCTATTGAGCCATGGCTTTGGTTCCATCTAAATCGGTCCAAAAATAGAGTTATAAGCTTTTGAATTCTTGGTTCGCTGCTCGCTAATGATCTTTGATCGCGAGCCGACAAATTCTTTGATCGCGAGAATCTTTGATCGCGATCGTGCATCACGAGCGAGGGATGAGATGGCCAGATTTTAAATTGACTTTTTGTAGCCCAGGGGTTCCCTACAGTGTTAAATAATGGTGGGTTTTGCTCCGGAGGCTTCATTGTGCCCCATCTGCATAAGAAGAATAATGTACTAACTATCCCTGGTATTCTAGTGGCCCCCCATTGCAATAAAATATCAACATCCATGGTAGTCTAGTGGCCCCCCAATAAAATATATAATCCTATGCAGTGCCCTGGTAGTCTAGTGCACCCCACCCTCTGTATTTTTCTACATTCCTGTAGTCTAGTGCCCCCGGCTGTATAGTATTATTATAAATAAATGTTTATATTCTTGGTAGTCTAGCGCCCCAGCATAATGAAATAAATAATGATTCTGTATCTGGTAGTCTAGTATTTCATTCCCATCATCCTGCCACCAAGTATTCCTCCCACTTTCGCCAGCCAGTGACTGGTAGAGCCCTCTCACACCTCCATGGCCAGTCACTGACTGTCTGCATTACAAGCTGCAATGCAAAGAGGCGCTTTGAAAATATTTCTGAGTGCCTCTTTCCATTACTGCTCATAATGCAGACAGTCGGCAGCTAGTCGGGAGGTGAGAGGGTGGGCTGTGCCAGCCACTGGCTGGCTGAGGGTGGAGGGGGTGCTGGGTGGCTGACATGGATGGGTGGGGGGGCCACTAGACTACCAGGTAATAGAAATCATTATTTATTTCATTATGCTGGAGGGGGGCGCTAGACTACCAGGGATATAAACACATATTTATAATAATACTATACAGCTCGGGGGCACTAGACTACCACTGATGTGAACAAATACAGGGATGGGGGCACTATACTACCAGGGCACTACATAGGATTATATATTTTATTGTGGCCACTTGACTCATCAGGGATGTTGATATTTTATTGTGATGGGGCTACTAGACTCATCAATGATAGTTAGTACATTATTTTGGGTATGTAGATGGGGCAATCGAAGTTTCTGAGCAAAACCCACCTTGATAACACTGTAGGGCATTCTGGCTGACACAAATTGATTTGGAAATCTGGCCATCTTGTCCCTCACTCTTTATTCTCGAGCGAGCAATTTCTTTGATCGCAAGCATGCAAATACTTTGACTGCGAGATTCTTTGATCGCGATCATTCATCGCGAGAGAGGGACAAGATGGCCAGATGAAAAAATCAATTTACTGAGTCTAGGGGTGTGCTACTATGAGAAATGAGGGTGGGTTTTACTCAGGGAACTTCGTTGTGATGAACCATGGCGGTGATTTACCACGATTCTGTTTATTTTTTGAATTTGAACAGTTTAAATTCTTTGATCGTGACCCTGCAAATTCTTTGATTGTGAGCCTACTAATTCTTTGATCACGAGATTCTTTGATCGCGATCATGCATCGTGAGCGAGGGACGAGATGGCCCAATTAAAAAAATCTATTTTCTCAGCCCAGGGGTGTCATAGGCAGTCAAATGAGGGTGGGTTTTACTCAGGGGGCTTCTTTCTATCGAACCATGGTGGTGGTTTACCGCAATTCCTTCAATTTTTTGATTTATTAGGTTTTTAAATCTTAGTTTCTGAGCCTGCAAATTCTTTGATCATGAGCCTGCAAATTCTTTGATCATGAGATTCTTTGATCACAATTTTTGATCGCGAGGGAGGGAGGGACAAGATGGCCAGATTTTTTATAATGGAATAGATAGGGAAATTATAGTAATCTTTAATATTGAATATCTTGCGAACGGTTTGGTCTTTTGACTTGAAATTTGGAGGGAAGGAAGGCAATATCCCACAGATGTGGCTTTTGGTGGTTTGGTCAAGAAATAATACAGGATGCAAAGTTATGGCACTACAAAGTTGACGTTTTTTCCCATAGGATAACATTGCGGTGTTTGCCTCATTACAGGAATTCTTTGCCGCACTGCTGCAAAATAATGGTTTGGTCGTTTGGGCTGAAATTTGGAGGGAAGAAAGCCAACATCCCACAGATGTGCTTTTTGGTGGTTTAGTTAAATAATATTACAGGGTGGCAAAGTGCCGGCACTCCAAAGTTGATGCTTTTTGCCATAGGATATCATTATGGCATCCGTTGCATCTTTCAGGGCCCGTATCTCGGAAACAGTGCTAGATATGGACTTTTCTTCAAAAAAATGCTTAGCCCCCATTTGGGGGCTAAGCATGAAACTAGCCAGGAAAGTAATAATTCATACAAAATTTTATTTTTTTTTCTACGTCGTACGGTTCCTGAGATATAGGCAGTTTAGTATTCCAAGTTGTAATTTTTTTCTCTGAAGTCAATTATAATGCATACATTTTTTGTTTTCAATGTGTTTTTTGGGAAAAGAAGAGTGTGCCCTTTCATTACTGTGTCAGTCAGCGTTTCCAGTTGCGCATCTGTTACTGTTCACATCACCGTTCCCGTCTACGCCACCGTGTGCGTTACAGTTTGTATTTTTGTTTGCACTTGCATTTACGTTTTGTTTTATGTTATTGTTGCTGTTACCGTTACCATTTGCATTTGCAATTGCGGTACCGTGCCCATGCGTATTACGGTTTGTGTTTTCATATGCGCTTGCGTTTCTGTTTCTGTTGGCTTTATTGTTGCTGTTACTGTTACCATTTATGTTTACAATTGCGGTACCATGACCTTGAGTGTAATGGTTTGCATTTCCATACACGCTTGTGTTTCTGTTTCTGTTCGCTTTATTGTTGCTGTTACCGTAACCATTTGCGTTTACAATTGTGGTTCTGTGAGTGTGTGCATCACAGTTCACATATTCGTACGCGCTTGTGTTTCTGTTTACTTTGGCGTTATTGTTGCTGTTACTGTTACCATTTGCATTTACAATTGCGGTACCATGACTGTGTGTGTTACCAGTTGCGCTCTGTATGCACTTCTGTTTGATGTCTCCATTTACGTAACTGTTCGATTTTGTGTCACTTTCTGCTTGCATTTCTATTACTCTTTGTGTTACCATTTACATTTGCATCACCATGTGCAGAAGCCTTTGTGCTTGCATTTCTGTTGAACTTACTGTTACTATAGTCACACAAAATCACTGGGCCCCGCTCTCCCACCAACTTGTGCAACTTTCTACTTTTCTATTCTTTCTCAAAAAGTATGGAAATTCTATGCAAAAAACTTCATTAATGCATCAGTTAGGGTTCTTCTACAGCGACAAAAGTGAGGAAATCCGACATTAGGGTTCCCACCCCTTGCACCCAACCGTACCCTCACCAACAGGCTTTGGGGTGTGCGTTGGGGTCAATGGTCCTAACTCTCACTCCATTCTCTTACACTGCACCACCTCAGCTTGTTTACACATGGGATAGGGTGAGAGTTAGGACTGAAGACCCCAATGCACACCCTGATGCCTGTTGGTGGGGATAGGGTGAGGGTGTGGTGCAAGGGGTGGGAACCCTAATGTCGAATTTCCTCACTTTTGTGGCTGTAGAAGAACCCTAACTGATGCATTAATGAAGTTTTTTATAGAATGAAATATATATATATATATATATATATATATATATATATATGTGTGTATGTATTAACGATTTTTTAGCCAGGAAAGACATACTAAGACCAGACTTGTTTCCAGGTGCATTCTGGGAGCACAGGGGAAGTTAATTGACTTGTCATGGTCACACAGTATA
The DNA here is from genome assembly GCA_016271365.2 of Neoceratodus forsteri. NCBI lineage: Eukaryota > Metazoa > Chordata > Ceratodontiformes > Ceratodontidae > Neoceratodus > Neoceratodus forsteri. The sequence goes on from CM057454.1 coordinate 1,225,713,871, forward strand.
CAAGTGGGGTCTGTGGGATTCAAACCTAGTTCCCCAGGTTTGCAGCTCAGTGCTCTTAATCACTACGCTGTACTACCTGGGCATGAGTGGAAACTGACAGGAGGGCGGTTGAGGAGGGATATGAGCCATGGAACAAGGAACAACCTATCAGCTGAAGTGGTGGGTGCTAAAACAGTTGCTAGTTTAAAACATGATTTGGACAGAGTGAAGGATATAGTATTCTCTAGGGGCAACGAACTTGTGAAGAAGAAAGGGGGAGGAGGTGGAGGGCTAGGACCCTAGGTGGACAGTAGGTCCCAGGGTTAGATATGGAACTTGAACAGGCTAGATGAACCATTGCTTCTTTTCTGCCATCATTGTCTATTTCTATGTTTTTAAAAACTCCATGTCTCCTAGGTGGCCATGGAGTCTATGGCTACTGACATACCACACCAGTCATTTTTGCCCTCCACCCCTTTACTGTTCTCCCTGACCCATTTTTATTGAAAAAAAAAGCAGGCTGCTTACTGCAGTATTTTGATGGTTAAGCGGCCTGCATTCTGTTAAGAGTTTTGCACGTTCATGTCTTTTCCTGAATTATCCCTTCAATGTGTCTCCCTTTGGTGGGAGAATATGGAGGTATAGGCCCCAGAGTGTACTGGTGTACAGTTGCATAATAAATTAGAAAATCTGAAAGAAGTAGTGTCTTATTTAATATTTGGTGTTAACAGCAGGCCAGTCCACTCTCCTGCTAAACATTATCTGGTCCTGATTGTCCACCTTGGTTGTACTGACTCAATATTTATAAATGACCTCCCCTCTGTCTGCTCCCGCTCTAAGATTCACATTCATTATGTATGTTGACGAGATCGTGTTATTCTGTTCTGGTACCTCTGCTGCTGATGTCACAGCCCCACTTCAGTGTGACTTTAAAAAAGTGCAGACATGGTTCCAACAAAACCAATTAAAACTTAACTCTAAAAAGACAGTCTCAGTGTTCTTGGGATCTAGGCAAAAATGGCTCAGATCTCCTAATCCCCCACCCCCATCTTTACCACCCTGGATGGCGCACCCCTCCAAGCAGTTGATTCTTTCAAACACCTGGGAGTTTGGCTGGATTGCTGTCTCGACTTCTCCACACACATAGAGTCCATCTGTTCTAATCTATGCCCTGAACTAGGTGTCCTTTACAAGCATAAAGTCTGCCTCCTTATGTCAACTCAGCGTGACTTAGTCACAAAAAACATTCTCCGAGTTAGAGACTATGCTGATATTGTCTATTGCTCAGGCCAGCCACCTCACTAGCCAGACTGTAAACACTGCTAAATTTTTTATCGTGCTTCATAACCTTGTCTCCTCTGCTCACCATTGCTGCCTCTACTCCTCTTTGTCCCTTATGCCCCTTCTCAAAAGGCGCCAGATGTATAGCCTCATTTTTGTTGGCAAGTTCTGGTTCAGGACTCTCCCTTCATACCTGAACTCTTGTCATTTTCCAGTTAACTCCTCTGAGTAGCCCCTTCATTCATGGGATGCTCAAATATTCTCCCTTCCACACCCTCACACTTTCTCAGGCCAAGCAGCCTTCTCCTACCAGCTCCCTCACCTCTGGAATAGACACACATGGGCCACTCACCATGCCCCATTTTTCTCTGCCCTTAAATCCACGCTTCATACTCTTACCCCTGCACCTGACCCTTCTATCCAATGGTTTTATGTGATAAGGGTGAGTCTGTAGCACTGCCGATCACATAACACAATTTAACAACCACCCTACGTCAAAAGGGCGCACCGCACAGCACCGACCATTGGAAATAATGATGGCCACTTACTTAGTTGGAAATCAAAACTAAAAACAAGGGTTTTTTTGCAGGGGAAAGCCCCCCACACCACCCAAAATATTGTAAACTCCAGGGGGAGTGGACATACAAGAAAACAGAAAAATCCCCCAGGAAGCAAAATAGCTTCCTGCACAGAGATCTGAATCTGGCACCACAAGCTCCAGGGGCAGTGACTCAAGCCACTATGCCACACAGTGACCTCAGCAGGTCTTGGCAAAATTGGTCTACTTATCTAATTTCTCGTGAGTGTAGCTCGTGTCCCTCAGTGCTTCACTCGCTATAATCATTTGGTGCTCTTTTTCTCCACTCGCTCTAAAGGTGTATGGTTTTATGGAGTCTCTCATATTCAGCCACTCAATAATACTTGCTCACATTACATGATACCTTCTCCAAGCACCCCTCCCAACCTTTCCTCCTCTCTACCCTAAAGCTCAGCTCCCTTGTCTACTTAAGGGGCCCCCACCCCTGTGGTCCAGAATGCCCTTGTTTTGCTTTGCTAGTTTAATTACACTTAACTGAAGGCAGTACAGTGCAGTGGTTTAAGGCTCTAAGCTGCAAACCTGGAGACCTGGATTTAAATCCCACAGCCCCCACTTGCATACTGCGCGACCCTCAGCAAGTCACTTAACTTCCTTGTGTTCCCAGGTCACACCTGTAAATAACCTTCAGCTTAGTGTGTCTCTCCTGGTTAAAAAAAAAAAAAACAGTGTCTCCTCTGTCTGTGCAATTGTCTAAGTTGCCAATACCCTATCCTTACTGAAACTGCTCATTCTCTTTCTTGCCTCTGAAAGTCTATCAGACAGGTTTTTAATTGTTCCTCTTCTGTACATGTTTTGTGATTATCATGTTTAAAGTGTATTACCTTGTATAATATTGCTGCTGCTGTACTGCCATTGTAATCCCTCTGGTCCTTCTGTACCTACCAAAGTAATTATTTTTTTTTTATTTTGCTATCGTATGCTTCTGTTGTATGTTTACCCCATGCCTATGAACAATCCCCCACGTCGCACCTGGAGACAAGCTTCATCTCAGTGTGCCTTTCCTGATTAACAACTTTTATATAAATAAAAATAAAATGAAGGGTTACGGTGTTGTTCACACTCAATATGGGAAGGGTCACCCTGGTCTAAGCACCATTGTCAGCTCTATGCTGACCTAAATTGTCTACCCCCTGCTTCGGTTCAAACCTGTGCCCTTGGTTCCCTGACTGACAATGTCATAAGAACAGGGATCCCAGTATCGCTGACCTCCCTACTAAATCCTCTGTCCCCTTCTCATAGCCTCAGATAATTGGACAAATCGCTGCTGAAAATACCGAGATGTAAATCCAACAAAGGAACCCTTGCTTTCTCTTACTCGGCGGCTAAACTATGAAACTCCCTGTCTCTTCCAGTTTACCTAGCACCCGCCCATGCCCAGTTTAAAACCAACTTCCTCCTTAGTCAGGTCTCCTGTGCCTGCTTCAAGACCCCCTAAATCTTTTGCATCTCAGACCTCGTCTCACCTCCCTAATGCTGCATACTGTTTCCTACTCAGACTACCCACCTGGTTTTGTTCATAAATGCACTTATGTCTCTATTGTTTATGCCTTTAGCTGCTCTTATCCTGTTGTTGCTTAGCCACATTGTATGTAATCATTGTTATTGTTGCTATTGTAAAAGTGAACCACTGGCCTGACCTGTTATCCAAACTGTGTAATTCCTGTCCAATCTTGTACCTACTCATGATTTGTCTAATCTTGTCTGCTTTGTATCTTGTTCTTCCTGTATTATCTAATGTCATTCCCTACCTACCGATTGTATTTCTCCTGGGTCATGCCTGGAAATAGTCAAGTCTTGGCTATGGTACTTACCCTGTTAACAAAAACTAAATAAATAATAAAAAGGAACAGGTATCAGGGTGATTGATTTTTAAGGGAACAGACTGTGACAGTGTAGAATAGGACCCTTCCCATTTGTTTTGGAGAAAGTATTTAAATGCAAGGATCTGTATTATTTCCTTCTCTCTCTTCTCTGTCTGGCTGCACAACAAAATTCTCCTGTGAGGCTTCGGCCTTGATCAACCCCAACAATCTCACAATTCTTTGCCTCTCACTGTCTCTGTTTTCTCTTGGTGTCTGTTTTTCCTCCCTTGCATATCTATGTCAGCTAATATAAAATATATGAGAATCAATGTATGGCGTGAAACTGATATTGGGATCGCTTTTATTTAAAAAATGTTTAATGCTGCTGTTGAAATGTATATTTATTTATAATTTGAGATAACTGTAAAAAGCCAGAGGTTATTTGAGTGCAAATGCCTGAGCCTTTTGCAAAGGCTGGAGGGACATCAGGAAGCTCTCAATGTTCTAGCAGCTCATGAAATTTACAAAGTACAGAATGCTTACAAAGGATGGGTGTTGAAAAGCCTTATAAAACAACTGAGCTGAGCTGCAACTAGAGGGATTACAAGAGATTTTGTTTTGCTTCTGTATATAGTTATTTTGAACAGGTTTATTTATTTTATGTTACTGCAACTACAAATTAACACTTTTGTGGAATTTTACAACTGCTCCTGGGTTTTCTCTATGCTTCCTGATCTGTGCCTTGATGACACAGACTTTAAAAGTGTAACCCCTAGGTGACGCTATCCCAAGGACTACTACCCTGCCTGCACAGCTAGTTGCAGGTTAACGGGCCTGGGTACTGAAATGGGTGCCTCTACCCGGAGGACAGAGTTGTTAGTAACAAGGCTTACCTGGGTACAGCCTTCTGGAACATTGTAACACCTTTTTCCTCTCTAGTGGCCTAGACAATATGCAACAAGCACTTTCACAGAAGCCCCTATTCAGCATACAAATCCCCACACTGTTTGCTCTTACCAGCAGGGCTGGTTCCACCAGTTCAACCTGGAGACCCCCTGTAAAACAAGGTTAGGCACAACAAGTAACAGTACAGTGTTTTTGGTACAAACTGGAACCACAGTCAGATTAAATGCAAAAAGAGTTAGATCTGATTTATTCAGGGGAATTGAACAAGGGAGGGGCGTAATCTGGTTGATTGATTTGAAAGCTGATCTAGTCAGGCAATTATGCAGGCACTTTTAGTCCCTACACAGTCACATGCTCTGGATACCCAGTTGGAAGTAAGGTGGGCTAGCCTGGAACGTTGCCCGGGGTAGGCCGGCTTCACAGCTGGTGGGGCCCTGTGATGAAAAGAAAAGGCATGCACAACCAAACACAGTTTGTAATCAAGAGCCTGAAGGTTCAGTTCATGAAAGGAAAAACAACAATGCAATCAGATAACAACACTTGAGATTTAGCTGTTGTTACAGAGAGCTACCCAAATTGTTACTCACGGTACCCAATATGAGACACAGGCTAGATGAAATGGAGACTGCAGATTGATGACTGGTTTGCCAGGAGAAGCAGGGCCCACTATGGGTGAGTCTCTCATCAATTATGGTTTCTGTGCCTGAAGTAGCTGGCTGGGCCAGGTGGCAAGGCCCAGGCCGGATGGAACAGTTTGGATTTTGAGTCCGGTAGTCCTGGATGCAGTTTCCAGCAAGCGTGGCACATTTACACAATGGGGAACCAAATCACGACCCACTAACAGCACACAGCACATTTATAGTAAAACAATCACCATACCACAATGCAAAAGGCAGTCCGGCCGCAATATCAGTGTCTCTGAGCAAAACCAGGAGTTCTATGGTGAATGGATGTCCTGACAGGCCGATTGCATACAACAAATCTTTGATCTTCTTCAGGTTTAAGTCTGGTCACACTTCAGTGGCTTTTCTCCCACTCAGTTTGGATACGGTCCTGATTATTTACGGATTCTCTCTCCAGGGACAGCAGGTAGACAGGCAAAACTCTGCCTTTCCATCAAACTCCTGCGTGAACTATGCAGTGGCTGCTGCTCAAATCACTCAAGCTGTTTACTCTTCAAACTCTAACTCCAGACTGAATGACTGCAGCAGGCAGCTTGGGAATTTCCCTTCAGTCCAAAAGGTTCTGGTTGGTTGATCCATCAGTCTATCAAAGCAAGGGCTCCCCCTCCTGGTCTGTTTCAGTGCCAAAATGTAAAAACTATGATTCCTACAGAAATTTGCTCCCACAAGACTCCTGGGGACAGGCTGCATTTTAGAGTCCCTAAAGGTACTTATTTTGATGCTGTCTGGCAGTCCAAAACCAAAATGGTGGTGCAATACAGGAAGTTCATGCTGCAAAGAAAGCAGGTTAGACAAACTACAATATCATTACTATTCTAATAGATAATCAGCAAATAAGTACAGCTTCTAGCAGAGCTCCCTCTGCACAACTAGCGATGGCAGAATGGAGCAATTATCTGGCAGCTCGGGCAGGACTCGAGCATAGAAACACTCAGCCCCCCCTCCCAGATTAAATAAGCACCACGTCATAGGCAGTTCCTAAAGAGATAGAGCACAGAGGCATTCAGGCACTCTCATACAACACTTTTAAAATGCTAAGACAAGTTACCAGCCTGGCAGTGGGCATTTAGGCAAGCCCAAGGAAGACTTTGGGGAACCCCCATTTGTAGGGGGGTTACAAAAGGATGGGAGAAATTTTGGTTGAGCATCAGGTGGGAATTCAGACGTGCATGCGTGCCAGCCAAAAATGGAATATCATTAAGAAAAGACTAGCAGAGGCTACTGAGACCTGCACCAGGACACATAGCAAGAAGGGGAGAGCAAAGAAGCTGAGCTGTCTGAATCAGGAGGTAATGGAAGGGATGAGGGCCAAAAGAAAAGCATTCTGGAGGCTTAGGAGATTGGGAGGGCAGGGGGACAAAGAGGAGTACACAAAGAAGTCCATGGAGGTTACCAGGCTAGTCAGAGCAGCCAAGGCTTCCAGGGAGCTGAGATTAGCACAAGGAATCAAGGGCAGGAAAACACAGGAACATAGAAACATAGACTTTGACGGCAGATAAGGACCACTTGGCCCAGCTAGTCTGCCCATTTCCCTACCTACAGGATAAGCCACAGATCCTAGTTAACCAACAGCCTATTTCTTCCTACCCCCCACAAGAATTGCCTTATGTCTGTCCCATGCATTCTTGAATTCTCCCACAGTTTTAGACCCCACAACCTCCTCAGGAAGACTGTTCCATGCATCCACTACCCTCTCTGTGAAAAAATACTACCTCACATTGCCCCTGAACTGCTCCCCCTCTATGTTTAAATTGTGCCCCCTTGTTCTTGCACGACTCTTTTCCTGAAATATGCTACCCTCTTGCACTTTTCTGATTCCACTGAGGTACTTAAAAGTTTCTATCATGCCCCCCCCTTTCCTCAAGGGTATACATATTAAGCTCCTTTAGTCTCTCCTCGTATGGCTTCTCTTGCAGACCCTGCACCATTTTAGTTGCCCACCTCTGGACTGCCTCTATCCTGTCTATGTCCTTGCGGAGATGGGGTTTCCAAAACTGGATGCAGTACTCCAGATGGGGTCTCACCAACTGTCTGTACAGAGGGATAACAACTTCCTGTTTTCTACTGGTGATGCCTCTCCCTATGCATCCCTGTATACCCCCAGCCTTCCCTACTGCCTTCTCACATTGTCTGCTAACCTTAAGGTCATCTGATATGATTACCCCAGGTCCCTTTCCTTTTTTGTTGTTGTTACTACTTCCCCCCCCATTGTGTAATCTTCCCCTGGGTTTTTGTTTTGCAGGTGAATTATTTTGCATTTCTTTGCATTGAATCCCAGCTGCCATACTTCCGACCATTCCTCCAACCTTGCCAAGTCCCTTCTCATCCTTTCCACGCCTCCTTGCGTATCAACCCTGTTGCAGATCTTTGTGTCATCTGCAAAGAGGCATACTTTTCCTTCCAGTCCCTCTGCAATGTCACTTATAAAGACATTAAAAAGGACTGGACCCAGTACTGAACCCTGCAATGCCCCACTAGTAACCCCTCTTTCTTCATAGTGGACTCCATTTACAATTACCTTCTGTGTCCTGTTGTCCAGCCAATGTTTTACCCAGGCTACCACCCTGGGACCCACTCCCAGGCTGGTTAATTTGACTATTTAATCTTTTGTGTGGGACTGTGTCAAATGCCTTGCTAAAGTCTAGGTAGGCCATGTCTACAGCCCCTCCCTGGTCTACTACTTTGGTCACCCAGTCAAAGAAATCAATTAGATTCGTCTGACATGACCTTCCCTCTGTGAACCCATGCTGCCTTGGGTCCTGTGCCCCACTGGCCTCTAGGTACTCAACAATTCTTTCCTTCAGGGAAAAGGACTTCTTCAGATATGTTGTCGAGAGAAGGAGAAACAAAGACCAGATTGTGAGGATTAAGAAAGATGGGATGGGTGGAGAAGGAAGAGGACCAGGCAGAGACACTGAATGAGTACTTCTTCTTTATGTTCATGAAGGAAACAGAGGTGGCAGATACCCCATGGGAAGGGTGGAGTGGGCAGAGTGGGGGCAGGAGTGACTGATAGCAGAATTACAGATGACAGGGTGCTGGAGGGACTAAGGGCACAGAAGGTGGACAAGGCACCATGGCCAGATGGCATTCACCCTAGGGTACTTAGGAAGCTAGCACAGATTCTGGCAGGACCACTGGCAGACCTGTTCAGTACATCACTGGACACAGGATGTGTGCCACAGGACTGGAGTATGGCCCATGTGGTGCCCATTCATAAAAGTGGCCTGAAGGATGATCCAGGCAACTACAGACTGGTTAGTCTCCCTTCAATCGTGGGGAAACTCATGGAGTCAATCCTAAAAGAGAGGCTGGTGACCTTTCTGGAAGACAATGGGCTCCAAGGCAGCCACCAGCACTGTTTTATATTGGGCAGATCCTGCCTGACTAACCTAGCTGAGTATTATGACTGGGTTACCAGGGAACTGGACAGGGGCCATGCAGTGGATGTCCTAAATTTGGACTTCAGCAAGGCCTTTGCCTCGGTGCCACACGGGAGGCTGGGGGGAACACTAAAATAAACCTGGGTGGGGACAAGAATGGTCAACTAGATCACCAACTGGCTGAGGGGTAGGCAGCAAAGAGAGGTGGGGTGGGGGGGACTGTCATCGCCAAGGGATGTTATGAGAGGGGTGACCCAGGGTTCAGTAATAGGACCAGTGCTGTTCGGGATATTCATAGCTGATACAGTGGAGCCCTGTTATAAGCACACCCTAAATGCCAAGCAAAAATGTTCTTATAACCGGGATGTTCTTATAAGAGGGCTTCATTGAAAACAATGAAAATCCATGTAAAATCTATGCTTAACATGATTAAACTTGGTTCAAACTAGTTTTTAGATAACTCATTATTGAAAGTAGTAGAACACAGCTTTTTCAAAAAGTTCTTGCTCAATTAGTATAATGTTCTAAAATGCATTCACTGTCTCACTTAACTGTGAAATGTGCTGTCTTCTTCATGGGGCATCTTTCACACATCCATTTACTAGTTAAATGACTGTTAATGAAGAGACTAGGTGATGAGTCAGCCCAGGTTTAGCACACTCAGAGGTGATAATGACCATCTACCACTACCTCTGGGGAAAAAAAATGTTCTTATAAACGAGCTGATTGTTCTTATAAATGGGCTTTGCTTCCATTGAAAATAATGGACAAAGACTGGGACATCCAAACAATGTTCTTATAAACGGGATGTTCTTATATCCGATGTTCTTATAAGTGGGCTCCACTGTATCTCAAACAGGATCTGGAGCAGAATCAGTCTGTTTGTAGACAATACTAAGATTGGTGCAGAGGTAGATGACATAGAGGGGTGGAGGAGGCTGCAGGAAGACCTGACCAAACTACTGGAATGGTTGGAGACATGGCAGTTTGGGTTCAACTTCAAGAAGTACAAGGTACTGTGCTTCAGAGCAAGGAACCAGGGGAGGAAATATCAGTTGGGTGGGGTACAGTTGGAAAGCATCATGGAGGAAAAGGATCTAGGGGTATTAACAAAGGAGAGTATGAACCAATTGGCTCAGTGAAGGAAGGCAGCTGCAAAGGCAAACAAGATGCTGTGGTGCATAGCAAGGGCAATCTCCTCCAGACACAAAGAAGTGATTCTACATCTGTAAAGGTCACTGGTCAGGCCGCACCGGGGAAAACTATGTACCGTACTGGCGTCCATTCCTTAAGAGGGGCATCAGGTTGCTGGAGCAAGTGCAGCATACAGCAACAAAGATGATACAGGAACTTGAGAGAAAATTCTGTGAGAAGAGACTGTGAGAGCTGCAAATGTATTCCCTGGAAGAGAGGAGGGATGGGGAAGATGGTCAAAACCTTTAAGTACCTAAAGGGTATTAACAGGATTACTACAGAAGGGATTCTTCAGATCAGAAGGGGGAGGGACATGAAAGGGCAGTGGCTGAAATTGATGGGGGAAGTGGAGATTCAGGACAGAAATCAGGAGACACTTTTTCATGGAAAGGGTGGTAGATAAGTGGAACACACTGCCCAAGGAGGTGGTATCATCTAGAATGGTAGGAGGATTTAAGAGAGGATAGAACTGAGTGGGGGGTGGTTATGAGGAGGGAGGGAGGGAGGGTGGCAGCTACAGTTGAGGGCTAGCTGCATAATCAAACAGACTTTATAAACCAGGAGGCCTGTTTCTGCTGGCATTTCTTATGTTCATATGTTAGGAGGTGGTGCAGCAATGTCATATATGTATTTTGGGGACTGGGTGGTTGGGGTAGGTACCATGTTAGGGAAGAGGGGGAGGCTGACAGGAAGTAAGAAAATCAATAGACGAGAGAGGTGGTATCAGTGGAGGGTGGAGTATGAAATTTGTGAGTGTAGAATATATGAAGCGTGTGAGTGTATTGAGGCTATCACAGGGAAAGGGATCAGATAAAGGAGCAGACATGAGATGTGGAGTTAGAGCAAGGATATCTGAAATGATGGAGGACTTGGAGAAGAAGGAATGGATGGGGAGGCTAGACCAAAGAAATTGGAGCTGATAGGAAATGTATGACTACTGTGCTGAGGTTTTAGCAGGAGTTAGGGAAAAAGACTGTGAGCCAGAAGAATGTAGAGAGGGGGCAGTAGACGCTATGGGGGAAGAGAGAAGGAAGCTGAGATAGCATAGGAGTGATGCATACCAGAATGTGAAAAAAGGGAGCCATTGTGAGAGGAGCTTTTCCTTAAGGAATGAGTGGGAGAAGGAGGAAATATGACAGCAATGTTACATTTGAGGGGGGATGTTCAGAACAAAGCAGCCGAAAAAGTTCAAGGGGACCCACTCCGGTGGATGTGGATTTGTGGTAGCACCATACGTATATACTTATGGTAATGCAGGGAGAGTAATTTTTACAATTTCCCAGTGGGAAGGGACCGGGATACAAGCTTTGTTACTGAATAAATGTAATGATTTTTAGTGATTATTATTAATTTTTTGTGGTTTATTTATGTACTATATTTGATATTTAAATCTGTTTATTAATTGCTGCTCATGGGTTTATGTGCTCCTTCAGACTAGAAATAAAACATAAAATGGACCTCTCTCAACCCTTATTAATATAAATAGCACTCTCAAATAATTCTGTTCTTTATTTATATCCAAAACAGTTGAAATTTTACTTATAAAGTATCATTTCTTCAACATTTAGTCGAAATATCATTTCAGCATCTAATTAATGCAGAATATCATTTCCAATGCAAAATGTTATTTCAGCATCTAATCAATGCAACATCAACAACTTATTGATCACAATGTTACAATGCTCCAATATTAATTTGTTGTAACGTTTCAGAACTACATTCCTTTGTCAGACAAGGAGCTTGTATTTCTCTAAAAATAAAAAGAAAAAAGGGAGAACTAATAAATATGCAATATAAACATCTAAATGTGTTAATGTAATAAACTTATTAGGTGGAACAAACCTATAAATGTAAAAAATGCTCTCTTCTTCGGCGTTGTTAAGGCTGGTGGCTTTTCACCTTCATGATTGGGAGGGGGGATAGCATCAAGCGCCCACTTTAAATTTCACTTGCTGATGCTCTACAATTCAAAAAAATGGTTAATCAGAAAATGTGAACTTATTTTATAAATAGAATAGTGCTAGTATAAAAAACTGCTTACTGTTTAAATTTTCCCAGATGGAGCGCTTGTCATGTTAAACTTGCGAGGTGTTGATTTAACTATATAAAAAAAATAAGAGATTTTACAATATTTCTTTTTAAATCTCGGACCAAATGTAGAAACAATGCGGTCCTAAAATTCAGAAATTGTGTATAATGTACCTCGCAAGAATTATTTTTACGGTAGATTTAATCCAAAGTGTAAGGACTATGTGATGCTCACTGCAATCAAATTACAAATCTTGTTCGGTCAAATAATGTTAATTATTTCTCAATCTTTTAAAAGGAATTAATTCCAAATGTCCTTACCAGTAAAGAAGCGCTCTTGATTAACTCCAAATGCTCTCAGAAACTAAAATGTTTTACCAAGGAGAAAGCCGCCACCATTAAACAAAATGCCGTGTATTACCTTACACCTAACCCAAGGTGCTCACTAGAGAAGAAAGGGGGCCGGGTCCCACAGGTATACACGCTAATGTGTATATACAAAATCACACATGCCATTAAAATAAAAAACTATTTAAAAGACAAAGAACCTCTGTGCGCAAACACTGAGGCAAGGGTTACCCCAAAGGGCATTTGGCTAGGAAGCCAAGTTTCAAGAAAATACAAAATCACACATGCCCACACAATGCAAAGCATCATGGGTTGCATATGCAAATCACCACAGAATATTATGCTGGTCCAACTTTAAGCAGAATTGCATGGTGCCGAAAGGCATCTCACACAGTTTACAAAGGATGCTAACAGAAGACATAGACACGTGTTTCATCCTACTAGGACTCATCAGTATGCCTTGTCTGTTTGACACCCCAGTGGAATGGACCAGCTACCCTAAGGCAGTGTGCCTTGGATATGTTGTGGTGAACCCATTAAAATAAACTATTTAAAAGACAAAGAACCTCTGTGCACAAACACTGAGGCAAGGGTTACCCCAAAGGGCATTTGGCTGGGAAGCCAAGTTTCAAGAAAATACAGAATCACACATGCCCACACAATGCAAAGCATCAAGGGCTGCATATCAAATCACCACAGAATGTTATGCTGGTCCAACTTTAAGCAGAGTTGCATGGTGCCGAAAGGCCTCTCACACAGTTTGCAAAGGATGCTAACAGAAGACATAGACACGTGTTTCGTCCTACTAGGACTCATAATGTGTATATGTTACTCTGTGACGTTTACCAAAGGGTTCGGTCATATACATAAGAGCTCTCAAGATTCGTAGAGGTCCCCCATTATAAATACTTTACTAAGTACTATATAAGATTACCGGTTCATTCAGCAAAACCAAACACTTCAAGTCAATATAACTTTGTACTTAAACTGATGTTACTAAAATGAGAAAATTGTATAATACAGTTAAATTTCACAATGATTGTTCATAGTACAGTCAATGTAAATAAAAAAATCAATCATAAATAGTCCAATTGAGTGTTTCATTCAGTCCATATCTTGGCAAATGTGTTTTCAGGTTGAAAATCCACCATGCTTCCCTCTTGAGGAGAATTCTTTCTCTGTCTCCACCGCGATGTAATTCCGGTATTTTTTCAATGCCAAAAAACATTAAACTCACAACTTGATGTTGTCTCTCTAAAATGTGCCTTGCAAGTGGAGAACGTAAATCTTGCCTACAAATAGTACTTTTGTGTTCTGAAATCCTTATTTTTAAAGATCTAGTGGTAAAGCTTGTAAGCAATCTATGTGGGGGATACTGGTATAAAGATTTTTTACATCTGAAGTGACCAACAAACAATCATCAGACATTGCATCTGTTTTATTCAATTCTTCAAGTGTTTGGATACAATGTTTAGTATCTTAAGGTGGGGCCAGGTGTCTAAGACTAAATAATTACAGTAATGGTCAACAAAAATAGATAGTGGTTCCGTAATTGAACCTATTCCAGAAATAATTGGTCGACCAGAAGGGTTTCATATGTCTTTATGTATTTTGGGCAAACAATAGAATAGTGGTATATTGGGTTTTTTATTCAATAATTCTTCCATCACCCATTGTTCTATAATTCTTCTGTCATTGGCTTCTGTTAATATTTCTTTAATCTTATTTTTTAATGTTGTAAAAGGAATTGATTGAATCTTTTCATATGTATTTATGTCTGTTAGTTGTCGTAAACATTCATTTCTATAATTTTCACTATTCATAATGACTATGCCCCCACCCTTGTCAGCTGGTTTGATTATTATTGTTTCATCTCTGCTCAAATTATTCAGTGCTTCAATTTCCTCTTTAGTTAAATTGGATTTAATTTTTTATTTTTTGGAATCTGATAACATCTTGTCAATGTCTAAATTAACCTTATTAATATAATTTACTATGTTTGGTGATACTAAATTTATGGGATCAAATTTGGATTAGCCCTGAACAAGCTTGTGGCTTCGTTTTGGATCCCTACTGGCTATCCTGCTGCTTCTATCTGCCCACCTTGTTACATCAGACAAGCCCTGAATGGGCTTGCGGCTCTGGTTTGGATCCTTACTGGCCACCCTGCTGCTTCGACCTGTCCACCCCGCTGGACAGACTAGCCCTGAACATGCTTGCGGCTCCAGTCTGGATCCCTGCTGGCCTTCCTGCTGCTTCTACCTGCCCACCTCACTACATCTGGTATGCTATTTTCCCCAGGGAACTGCAGTTTGAAAGCTGCCACTCTGATTGGCTCCCCATGTTTCCAGCCTCTTCTCATTGGCTCCCTCTATCCCTGTGTGCTACAGTTGGAGTTTTCAGCTTTTCTGGCCACTGAATTTGAACTACTCAAGTGCTTACTCACCGTGCTGTCCCTCAGTTCAGTTTTAAACTAGTGTTTTCTCCCTCCCATACCACCCGGCCCCAACCTGTATTGAATAGACCTAAGCCCCTCCTCGATTCTTCCCCTATTTTCTGATTGGTCTATCTTCCCAGGTGGTTCTTACAACCAAAAAAAGCAACTCACAGGAGTTAAGCACTGTTGTACTGTTATGGTTCCTACAACCAATTGGTTCCTGCTAATTCTGTGCCTTTGCTTCCATTTACTTATAATTACTAGGAAGTAACTCCATTCCTATCAGATAAAGAAGGAAACTTTGAATTAGGGGAGTGGCTTAGGCAGCAGGAAGCCAGGAGTTTGGATTTAAAAAGTGCCCTAGATAGCTTTTGGCAGAGAACAACAAGAGAAAGGAGGTGCTGTTAGAACTTTACTACTGTACTAGAACTAAAGAACCAGAACTCTACAACTGGGACCATCAATTTAGGGTAAAAATAAAAAACAAAAAAAAAAGAGTTAGTGTGTTTGTCTGAGTTGGGTGAAGGGAATTGTTATCTGTGCAGTTAGCTAGGTGAAGAAGGAAACTGTGAATTAGGGGGAATGGCTTAGGCAGTAGGAAGCCAGGTGTTTGGATTTAAAAACTGCCCTAGATAGTTTTTGGCAGAGAACAGCAAGGGGAAGGAGGTGGTGTTAGAACTTTACTAATCTACTGGAACTAAAGAACTAGAATTCTACAACTGGGACCTTCAATTTAGGGTAAAAACAAATGTAACCCTTTTACACTGTCTTGCACTGGTATGTGGTAAGGGGCTATATACAAGCTACACAGTTCACAGCTTCTGTCAATATCTTGAATTATGCCAATACGGAATAAATTATTCACAGCATTAGACCTGACAGATGGCACTGGGCAGATCCTCACCCCCACCGCTCACGTCTAGGGGTTTGATGAAATATTGTCTGAGAGAGAAGGAGGGGATCCGACCCCATGGTCACTTTTGCTTCAACTTGAACAGTTAAGGCGGATACTAATCTTTGTTTTAAAATAGAAATTCGATTTCTAGGCAGCTGGAGACCACCGACACAGTCTTAGCATCCTAACCAGCCCTCAAAGTATTCAAAGTCCATGGGTTGATGTTGTTCCTGAAAAACATGGGATTAGGAGACACCACATTCATGCAACACATTTCAAAATATCCGAGATCTACACAACGTTTAACTGCAACAGGTAATTATTTTATGTGAAGTAAAAGGCTCAAGCCACAATTTTCCTCAGAGTACCATATTTACAGAAGTACACATTTTACTGAGCTTGTTCTTCCCTCACTACAACTTTAGGTTATGGCACATTACTTAGGGGGATGGAGGATTTGAACCTCCAACTTGCAGCTTATTTTGTGGCCCAAAAAGGGCTCCTTCCTGCCCTCATACTTCAACCCATAGGGTGTCATTTTTTGTTCTTCCCCAACTTTTCCAAACAACTTCTCTGGCACTATTAACCATGATTTTTCCTTGGCAGAAATAAGCTTGAAGAAAATTATTAAACTCTTCACTGACATCTTGAGAGATTCGGGTGCTTTCCCAGCCAGAGTGGAGAGTTACATTTCATTTACTGTCACAGTGGTGGATTTCTCAAATGATGGAAAGCTGGACCCACTTCTTAATTTATCCCACACATGTCCATACACCTAGGCATCTCTACACCTGGCCCAAGACAAGAGGACATTGGGGAGGGGGCCTATCATTCAGAAAGCACATAGCAGGAGATACCAGTGAGATAGACAGCATTTACCTGGTGGACACAGGGAAGTGCAAAGGATAGGAAGTGCCACTTCATACCCTTCCATCGATCCAGCTGCCACCCGAATGTCTGGGCCCCTTATGGCAACCACCATTTCTCTGGACTAGCTGAGGTGACACCTTGTCTTCTCATAGACTTCTATGTTGTTGCTGCCTCTTTTTCTCCTGCCCCACCAGTGGGTGGTGAGAATGCTCCTGCTGCCCTACTTCTGGTAGAGGGCTGATATCCCCCTCTACCACAGGCTTCCCCGGCCTTCACATTCTGGGTTGCCCAATGCTACATGACTGCCATGCTGTTCCCTGCTCCCTCTCGCACACTCTCCCCTCTCTCACTCCTCTTCAACTGATACTCCCCCTTGCACCTGATAGACACGCAAAACCTAAATGCACGTATGCCCCCAGCCAGCATGCACATGGTCTCGGTGCCTTAAAGGCACCTTTTAGTATACTCCCTGCAGTGGCGGGGGGTTACACTTCCCCCCACAGAGACGCTTTCCCTGCTGGGGAAGCCCTTCACTGGCTATCCAGATAGCTGTGTTTCCAGGGATAATGCGCACTCTCCCAGGAACACCACCACCATGGGTCCACCAGTCTGGTTGCATAGAGCAACCCAGTTACCCTAGGTGGATGTCCACCCACCTGTAGAACCTAACCTGAGACACACTAAGGGGCATGGCCAATTGACCTGGTATTCCACACTGGCTGTAGGTCCACCAGGCCGACGTCCCACCTGTCTCACCCCCCTAGGGACTCCCCTACCAATTTCTAGCTCCAAAACTTTCCTAGAATGGACCTTGCATCAGTACCCACCCAGGTCTATTTGGCACCCCAACAACAAGTTGCAACAAGGCAATAACAAAACATTCCTAACTGGCTATCTAATGCTAGTAACTAATCTAACACCACCAGGGAGTGATGATTTAACTAGTACTTCCTAAAATTAAAACTGGTACACATTTCACTCACTCTAGCACTTTAGTACGGGTTTTCTAACAGTAAATCCCAATAAACATTTGAACATACTGTTCCCCCCACAGAAACACTTAGCCACTGCTTTACCAAAAATTAAATATAACCTATTTCCTATAGTCTAAACTACATTGCATAAAGGAAATACTATCGGGGTGACACTTTTACCTCCATTCCGTATAGTCCAAGGGATAATATGTGTGCTAAAGGTCCATGGAATGGTCTCTTAATCAAAACTCACTCATCCCAGTTTGCAGCACCAAAGTGAAGGATAAGTGCCTTAATATCTAAGTGGTCCCTGCTTAGCAGTCCTATAGATCTGCAGTAAATCAACAATACTCATATCCTATTCCTGAACTATCTATCATGTAATGACAATCACAAAATAAAGAGTTTACATTAGAGTAAAAAAATTTACAATATTGGGTAAAACTGGAAAAAAATTCAGAAAGTCTCTTACAAGCTTTCTATGCCTTTTTCAAACATTGAACATAGCGAGCAGTGTCCATTTCAGTGTTACCTGTCTTCTGCACCAGGGGGTGCAAGGAAGTCTAAGGGGTAACAGTATGTGGGTTTGTTTTATATTTTGTCACTGGATCCCTGGGGACAAAATAAAAACTGGGGTCAGGCTTAGTGCACTCCATAACTCTGCTGTCATGATGTACCACATGGTATTTGATCCGATGTCTCACTCAGTACTGTACTAAGGCAAAGGTTTTGAACAGGGTAATTCCCTTCCAAGCAGTAGCTACTAGCATCCCTTTAGCAAGGGACTTCACCTTTACTCTATCGTAGGCTGCATCATGAACATTGATTCGGTTCTTCATGTGTACCTTCTCAGCTGCCCCAGAGAAAATCCAATCAGCTCGACAACATTCAATTAAATCCCAGGTTCTTTCACTAACATAAGGATAGTTCATTCCTGGGTATTCAATTTGAAAATACCTTCTGCACCAACTTTTAGCCGGTCTCCACTCTGGTAGGGATCTAATAGCAGGTTTGAGAGCCTGTCCTTTTGGTAACCACACTCCATCTCGATAGTGTAACACATTCAAATCCAAATGGTGGTGTGAGTCCATGTCCACTAGCAACCACTTACAAGCTATTGGCAGCTGGGGTGTACTCTCCCATACACCCAAAATAGGCATGGCATATGGTTTAGGAATGTCTCTCTCTGTCATCACATCTTCAAACATTCTTGTGATCCCTTCCATAGGTCGTTTGTAAATGAACAGCACCTCCCTATGATCACCTCTGCACTCACTGTCTGATGCAGAATCAGGCTCTACAGCTTCAATAATCACATCCAGTTCCTCTTTTTGTTTGGAGCAGGCTGCTTCATGAGGGAAGCATGTGGAGGACTTAATGGCTTTGCTCCTTCCAGCTTTCCAGGCAACCGTTTTGGTATTACACCCAACTCTGTGAGGAGGGTGGCTCTTTTGGGAGACCTTCCTGCACCTGACAAGCTTCGTGCCTCCACCTTAGGCAACTCAGACTGCCCAGGTCTGTCCCTCACATACCCTGCAGCAGTACTCCGCAAACCGGGTGTCAACCCTCGGCCCCTCTCTCTCTCTGCCAAGGGGAGGTTCTTGGGCACTTTGTGACAGTGTCAGGTTGGGCAGATGGCTAGGCCCAGACACCATCTTAGATTGTTTCCCTGGAACATTGGCTTCCACCTCCTCCCAGTATTCCAAAGGCTGCACTGTTGCCAATACATTTGGAGTGGAAGGAGTATGCGATACAGTGGCAGGCCATCTCCACGGCTCCTGAGATGCTGGCACTGGGGTCAACTGATCCTCTTCCTGCATTTGCACATAAGAAGGTTCTCTCACAGTTTTCCCACATGCATGTGAAATACAGATGGGCTGTCTGATTACTTCCTCTCCCCTTGTGATCACAGAACATACATGCCTCACCAGTGCTACTGTTTTCCACCATGCCCCATAGCCAACTAAGCAGTCCTTCAGGGACAGTCACTGATTTGGTTACAAATCCTCCTGCAAATGCCATGGTTCTCCACTCACATGCTCTCTTAATAGCCGTACTATATTCCAGCACACTCTGTGATTTTTCCACCAAACTCAGCCTCTGCCACCAGTAAAGTTATTTATTTGCTTTCCTACAGTGTTCGTTAACTTTTGTGGGGTTTTTTTTCACACTATTTGGTGTATCAACCAAACGATATCTCTCCTGTACCAATAACACATCCAAACTCTCGAAAATCTCCTGCATTCTACTCAGAAGCCACCTGACCACAGTTTTCTAATTTTGAAACTCATTAGCCCATTCCTCAATCAAGTTCCTCCTGAAGTAATTAATTATGCATGCACCACATTTTCTAGCATGAACCTGTCCACCATTTTGTCTCCTCACGAGGTCTTACTGACAGCTAGCAACTCCAAACTGCTAATAGCACTTTGGCCTTCTTGATATGTCTGAGGTACTGTGTTGTTTTAAACTTGCTATTGTCCATGCCATTATCGAATCCCGGATGACAGCCCACACTTTTGTAACCCTTGTACGCTCTCTTGCACTGGTATGTAGTAAGGGGCTATACACAGGCTACAGAGTTCACAGCTTCTGTCAATACCTTGGATTATGGCAATACAGAATGAATTATTCACCAGCATTTGACCTGACAGATGGCACTGGGCAGACCTCCACCTCTCGCATCTAGGGGTTTGATGAAATATTGTCTTGGAGAGGGAGTGAGGGGATCTGACCCTGTGGGTCATTTTGCTTCAGCTTAAACAGTTAAGGTGGTTACTAACCTTTGTTTTAAAATAGGGGTTCAATTTCTAGGCAGCTGGAGACCACCGACACAGACTTAGCATCCTAACCAGCCCTCAGAGTATTCAAAGTCCATGGGTTGATGCTGTTCCAGAAAAACATGGAGTTAGGAGACACTACATGCATGTAGCACATTTCAAAATATCCGAGATCCACACAACGTTTAACTGCAAAAGGCAATTATTTTATTTGAAGTAAAAGGCTCAAGCCACATTTTTCCTCGTGGCATCATATTTACAGAAGTACACATTTTACTGAGCTCATTCCTCCGTCACTACGACTTTAAGTTGTGGCACATTACTTAGGGGGATGGAGGATTTGAACCTCCAACCTGCAGCTTACTTTGTGGCCCGAAAATGACTCCTTCCTGCTCTCATACTTCAACCCATAGGGGGTCATTTCTTGTTCTTCCCCAACTTTTCCAAACAACTTCTCTGGCACTATTAACCACGATTTTCCCTTGGCAGAAATTAGCTTGAGGAAAATTGCCTCAATCTTCACTGACATCTTGAGAGATTTGGCTGCTTTCCCCACAGGAGGGACGGGTTACATTTCATTTACTGTCACAGTGGCGGATTTCTCAAATGGGGGAAAGCTGGACCCACTTCTTAATTTATCCCACATATGTCCATACACTTAGGCATCCCTACCCCCGGCCTATGAAAAGAGGACATCGGAAGGGGGCCTACCTTTCGGAAAGCACATAGCAGGAGATGCCAATGAGATAGACAGCTTTTACCTGGTGGACACAGGGAAGTACAAAAGATAGGAACTACCACTTCATACCCCTTCCATCGATCCAGCTGCCACCTGAATGTCTGGGCCCCTTATGGCAACCACCATTTCTCTGGACTAGCTGGGGAGACGCCTTGTCTTCTCATAGACTTCTTTGTTATTGCTGCCTCTTTCACTCCTACCCCACCGGTAGGTGGTGAGAATGCTCCTGCTACCTTACTTTGGGCAGAGGGGCTGACATCCCCCTCTACCACGGGGCTTGCCAGCCTTCACATGCTGGGACACCGACACCACATACAACCGCCATGCTGTTCCCCGCTCCGTCAAGCACACTCTCCCCCTCTCGCTCCTCTCCAACTGACTCTCCCCCTCACACCTGATAGGTGCAAAAAACCTAAATGCGCATGCACCCCCCAGCTGACATGCGCACACTCTCTGTGCCTTAAAGGCACCTTTTAGTAAACTCCCTGCAATGGCAAAGGGGTTACACAAACAAAAAAAAAGTGTTGGTGTGTTTGTCTTAGTTGGGTGAAGGGAATTGTTATCTGTGCAGTTAGCTAGGTGAAGAAGGGAACTGTGAACTAGGAGGTGTGGCTTAGGCAGCAGGAAGCCAGGTGTTTGGATTTAAAAACTGCCTTAGACTACCTTTGGCAGAGAACAACAAGAGGAAGAAGATGCTGTTAGAACTTTACTACTCTACTGGGACTATATTGTCATCCCTCCTCTCCACCCCCACCTTTAGCCAGTTCTACTTTTATAGGCACAGGATTTGACTGACAAAAAGGAACTTCCTGTTTGGGAACAGGAAGGGAGTGATTGCAGAGGCACAAAATACTCACCATCCTAGAAGGAAAAGAGTAGCTTTACACACACACACACACACACACACCCAGCTGTTGGAGGTCTGATTGAGCAAGTAAGAAGGAGACTACTGAGTAATATAAGAACTTCCTGTCCCAGAACAGGAAGATCATGAGCTTTAAGGGCACAGGGGCAGTAGGAAAGTAGGGAGAAAAAAAAATTATATAAAATAAAAAAAATAAACAGAGGATAGAGTAAGTATACAAAACAACAGTTAAGGGGCCACAAATAAGATATGGTGGGAGTGGTGCAGTGCAGTGGCTGTGGAGCAGCAGTCTTCTGGGAGACGTTCTGGAGGATGTGGTGTTGTCCCATCTGTAGGCACCTCTCTGGGCTGAGGGAAGAGGTTACTCATCTCCAGACTGAGTTAGCCAGAATTCGGGAGACCTCCTCTCCCACCCAGGGACCATCAGGGCCACTGCTGCTGCCTCAGAGGTTGCCAAGAAAGAGGAGTGGTTCAACTACAGTGGGCTCAGGGAGAGTGAGGGTGGTGGAACAGAGGAGCAATCTCTCCAGTTGTACCTCTCCACAATTCGTATGCCCTTCTGGCAGAGTGTGGTTCCTCTATGGAGGCACCTACAGTGGAGACCAAGGAGGATTTATTTATTTATTTAGATTTTGTTAACCGGGTAGGTGCACTAGCCAGCAGGTGACTATTTTCAGGCACTACCCGGGAGGTACAATTACAATACAAGTAGTACAGTGCAAGTTATACAGTACAGGGAAAGGCACATTGATGCAAGTAGACAATTGTTACAAGTAGGTAGTGCAAACAGAGGGTACTGGTGAAAGGATAGACTTCGGAGCAGTTGAAGAAACTAATAAGGGGGGATGTGAGCAGGGAAGGGTAAGTGCACAGCTAAGTTCATTGAGAGGTGGCGGGGCTGGAGACCAAGGTAAGAGAAGCCCTGCCAACTAATTGAGCTGAAGGGGAAAAGGCATACAGTATCAGAGATAGTTAGAAGTGTCGTCAGCAGGCAGTTGGCAGAGCAACGGTAAGTGTGGCGGCGAAATTCGGACTTTAGCGGGGCGGAGGTAAAGAGTCTGTAACTGGCTCATGGAACCGATTCCCGTTGAGAAAAACAGGCGGGGGCGGAGGACGGGGTAGAAGCCGTTTAAGAGGCCAGGCCGGCAGCGGAAAGGGCAGAGGAAAGTGTCCAGGCCACTGGTTCTTATGACCAGACGTGGGGGTAGAGCTACTGTGGGAGCTGTGCTAGAGTTTTGCAACTGCGAGCGAGATTATGGCTTTAGCGGGAAAAGTAGGGGGCAGTGACTGGACTCACGGAACCGTGAGTCGGTTTGAGGCTGGGGGCTGTGGCCGGGCTGTCGGGTGTCCTAGCTGGACAGTGTTGGCGACTTGGACGTGTGAGGTGTACCCAGCCTAACGGGTTCTATCAACGGGTAAGGAAACCAGCGAGGAAGTCGACGATGGGGGGGGGGTGATTTAGACAGGTGGCTAGGAAGCATGGTTTAATAGCACAGCAGCAGAAACCGGAGTCGCAGAAACAGGAGGGGGTAAAGTGGGAAAAATTACGGCAGGAGCGGTAGATTGCTACAATCTGCATCCGAACTCATGGAACCGTATTTCGGCTAGGCAAGTGAGGGGGCTCGGTCTCTGAGGTGAAAATACGGCAATAGGCGGCTTTAGCATGAAAAGGTGCGGCAGAGACCTGGTGTCGTGGAACTAAAAGCCGGAAAGTATAACTGGGCTAGTCGGTGTGTGTGTGGGGGGGGGGGGGGGGGGGGAGAAAGATGAGTTTAACAGATTTAGAAAGAACCAGTACCTATTACAAAAAAGTACATCAAAGATTAGTGCAAACAGTAAGTAGAGAAACAGGCACAAAACAGTAAGGTGATTGGCATTTGTTATACACAAAGCAAAAACAGTAAAGTGACTAGAGGCATTTATCACACACATAGGTATTAGGAAGGCAAGACAGTTGAGCCATATAAGTTTTTAGTCTCTATAAAATAAAGTGCAAGTAGTCCAACTGATATGTAAGGCAATTAGGGGGAATGTAGACATTTGGCATGTAAAGAAATGGGCAGACTGGATGGGCCTTGTGGTCCTTATCTGCCATCAACTTCTATGTTTCTATGTTTCTATGTTTCAAGGGATAAGGAGGTGAAACGTAGACAGGGGGAGGTTTGGAAAAGGTGGGCATGAAGAAAAGTTTCAGGTAGGATCATAGCAGGCACATTGGTCCATAGAAGTAAGGTGATTCCATAGTCTTTGCTTGAAAGAGTGGTGTGAGGAAGCTTGTCTTAAGTCAAGTGGTAGTAAGTTCCATGCTTGTGGGGCAGCATGCCCAAATGCACCTGAGCCCATGGAGGTGCGGCAGAGGGGAACTTTTAGGAGAGATTTGTCAGATGATCTCAGCTCACGTGAAGGGATAATAGGCTGGAACAGTTCCGATAGTGAAGCCGGTCGAACCACTCTGATGATGGAGTCAGAGAGGCAGCATAGGTAGTACAGTCTGGTGGCAGAAGGGGAAAGCCAGCCTAGGTTTTTGTAAAGTTGGCAGTGATGCCTGAGGCGGGGGGACCTTTGATGCATATCGGCAAACATTGTTGTAGGTGATATCCCACTTTTGCAGTGTTGTTTTGTGCACCATGGTGAGGATGGGGGCGCAGTAGGTTAAAGTTGGCAGGAGGATACCCTGTGAGTGGCCAGTTTGGCAGTGGGTGTGAGCATGTAGTTTGTTCTGTGGCCTACCTCAGTTTGCAGTTAACAGTTTTGCAGGTTTCTTGGATGTGTGGGTTCAGGTCAAGGGTTTGGTCAAGCAGTATGCCCAGATAATGAAGCGTGCTAACAACCTCGAGGGGTTCCGATCAAGGCGTCAGTCACATTTAGGGGAGATGAGCAGGATCTAAGTTTATGAGTCGTACCCAGTAGCATGGCTTTTGTTTTGCTGGCGTTAAGGATGAGACAATGAGCGCTTAGCCAGTGTTGAGCAGAGTGGAAGGCAGATGTCAGAGTGGCGTTTAGATGGTCAGTACTACCTGCACGAGCATAGATGACCAGGTCATCTGTGTAGAGTAGTGAGGCACCAGATGTTATACTGCCGGGAAGATTATTTATGAACAGTGAGAAAAGGAAAGGGCCTAGTATTGAGCCCTGTGGTACTCCAATATTGATAGTGGCACTGTCAGAGATAGCAGAGTTGAGTTTGACAGCTTGTGTCCTGTTAGTTAGGTAGCTTCTGAACCAGGATGCTGGGAACCTCCACAAAGGAGACCACAGGAGGATGCCATGGGACCCCACAGGGGAAGGAAATAACTCCTGGTTGGGGACTCCATTGTTTGGAGGGAAGAACTGGGGGAGGGAGGGGAGAGGGAGGTGAGGTGCCTTCCTGGCACCATGGCTCGGAGGTACAGGGAGTGAATCCTCAGGATTGTGGCAGCAGCTGCACGGGGGAGGGAGCTGGATGTCATTGTCCAATTAGGAACAAATGACCTGGCTGGGAAAAGGATCAGAGCAGTGCAGGAGGGGTTTGTGGAGTTGGGGAGGGGACTTAGACAAGTAGCACGCAAGGTAACCTTCTCGGAGGTGCTGCCTGTTTATGGCATGGGTGAGGTTAGGGTGCTCCACACTGTGGGATTCAATCAATGGTTGAAAAACTGGTGCAGAGCTCAGGGTTTTGGCTTCACTAGGGACTGGGGGTCCACCTGGAGGGATGCAAGCCTATACTGGCACGATGGTCTGTATCTGTCCAGGAGGGGAACCAGGATCCTACAGTAGGTGATAGGTTTAAATGCTTCATTGGCAAGCATTTAAACTAGCCAAGGGGGGGGGAGGCACTGAAAATGAGCAGGGAAATTTTACCCCCCAAAAAAACAAATTCAGGGTGGTTAGTGAGGTAAACACCAAGATAGAGAGGTCAATAGGGAGAAGGGCAGGGGTAAATGGAGAAAAAGGCTAAGGCAGTAAGGATAGGGATGTGGCAAAAAGGGGTAAGGCCATCAAAAAATGGAGGGTAATGAGTACCAATACCCATAGTCTAGGTAACAAGCTCCCTGAACTGGTGGCCTTGATGGAAAAGGGATGCCTAGATATCGTGGCAGTCATAGAAACATGATACACAGAGAATCATGACTGGGATGTCAACATACCACGGCACACAATCTACAGGAGGGACAGGGAGGGTAGAAGAGGAGAAGGAGTAGCTCTCCATGTAAGGGAAGAGATCAAAGAAACAGAATAAAAGGGTAAACAAGGAGGAGAGGAGGCACTGTGGGTCACCCTGGAGACTGGAAATGGTACCACAATCCACACAGGGGTTGGATGCAGACCCCCATATCAGGGGGAGGAAGTGGACAATGAAATGATAGAAGGCATCCTTAGGATGGCAGAGAAAGGGGAGTTATTGTTGATGGGGGACCTGAATATGCCAGATGTTTACTGGAGCACCTTTGCTGCAGCCATATCCAAGAGCAGGGCCATTCTCAATGCCCTACTGGGGGCATGCCTCAGACAGTTAGTGTTGGAACCCACTTGGGAGGGAGCAGTCTTAGACCTTGTACTCTCAAATGGGGACTGAGAGAGGATCTCAGCTGTAGAAGTGGGTGGCCATCTGGGAACAAGTGACCACCAAACAGTGTGGTTCATGATAAACTCAGCTGCAGAGTCAAGCCATACAAAAGTGAGGGTACTGGACTTCAGGAGGGCTGACTTTGTCAAAATGGAAGAGTGCATCAGAAAAGTACTAGCAAATAGGCAAGAAGGAGGGGTGGAGCAACAATGGGGAAACATCAAAACTGCCATCACAGAGGCAACAAGCCTTTGTGTGAATAAGCAAATAAATCAAAATGAAAGAAAAAAAACACTATGGTTCTCAAAAGAGGTGGCAAGGAAGGTTAGTAGGAAAAATATATCATTCAGGAAGTATAAGGAAACTCAGAAGGAGCAGGACAGACTACTGTACCAGCTGAAGCAGAAGGAAGTAGGGAAGGCAGTCAGAACAGCAGAGGCCCAAACCGAGGAAAAGATAGCCAACTCGGTTAAGAAGGGGGATAAAACCTTTTATAGGTACATTAGGGATTGAAGAAAGACCAAGGGAGGAATAGTGAGGCTTAATAAAGGGAATGGTGGATGGGCAGAGAAGGACAATGAAAAAGCAGGGGTACTGTATGATTACTTTTGCTCAGTATTCACAAAAGAAGAGGAGGGGGAGGTACCTAATCCAATCAATAGAAGCACTCTGGATTGAGGGATCGACACCAGTCCATTCACAGAAGAAAGGGTTCCGAAAGAACTCCTAAAACTGAAGGTAGACAAAGCAATGGGGGCCTGATGGGATTCACCCCAGAATTCTAAAAGAACTAAGGGGAGAACTAGTGACACCACTGATTACCCTTTTTAACAAATGGGAGGATGGTGTGGTACCTGAAGACTGGAGGAGGATGTATATGATTCCCCTTCACAAAAGTGGGAGCAAGGCAGAAGCAGGAAACTACAGACCTGTCAGTTTGACTTCAGTGGTAGGGAAATTGATGGAATCACTTCTGAAGAAAATAATTGTTTAGTACTTTGAGGCCAGTGTGGCACAGGACCCAAGGCAGCATGTATTCTCAGCAGGAAGGTCATGACAAAAGAATATAATTGATTTTTTTGACTGGATGACCAAAGTAGTAGACCAGGGAGGGGCTGTGGACATGGCCTACCTAGACTTTAGCAAGGCATTTGACACTGTCCCACAGGGTGGTAACCTGGGTAAAACATTGGCTGGACAACAGAACATAGAGGGTCATAGTAAACAGAGTCCACTCTGAAGAAATGGGTTACTAGTGGAGTATTGCAAGGTTCAGTACTGGGACTGGTACCTTTTAATGTCTTTATAAGTGGGATTGCAGAAGGACTAGAAGGAAAAAAAATGCATCTTTGCAGATGACACAAAGATCTGCAACAGGGTTGATACACAAGGGGGGTGCAAAGGATGAGAAGGGACTTGGCAAGGTTGGAGGAATGGTCTGAAGTATGGCAGCTTAGATTCAATGCGAAGTGCAAATTAATGCACCTGGGGAAACAAAACCCAGGAGAAGAGTACACAATGGGGGGAGGTAGTAACAACAACAAAAATGGAAAGGGGCCTGGAGGTAGTCATATCAGATAACCTAAAGGTTAGCAAGCAATGTGGAAAGGCAGTAGGGAAGGCTAGGGGGATACTGGGATGTATAGGGAAAGGCATCACCAGTAGAAAACAGGAAGTTGTCATCCCTCTGTTCAGACAGTTGGTGATACCCCATCTGGAGTTCTACGTGCAGTTCTGGAGACCCCATCTCTGCAAGGATATAGACTGGATGGAGGCACTCCAGAAGAGGGCAACTAAAATGGTGCAGGGTCTGCAACAGAAGCCATATGAAGAGAGACTAAAGGAGCTTAATATGTATACCCTTGAGGAAAGGAGGGAGAGGGGGGATATGGTAGAAACTTTGAAGTACCTCAAGGGAATCAAAGTCCAAAAGAGTAGCATCTTTCAGAAAAAGAAATGTCTGTGCAAGAACAAGGGAACACAATTTGAAAATAGAGGGGGGACAGCGCAGGGGCAATGTGAGGAAGTATATTTTCACACAGAGGATGGTGGACACATGGAACAGCCTTCCTGAGGAGGTTGTGGGTTCAAAAACGATGGGGGAATTCAAAAATACATTAGACAGACATAAGGCAATTCTTGTGGAGGGTAGGAAGAGCTAGGCTGTTGGTTAACTAGGATCTGTAGCTTAACCAATAGATAATGAAATGGGCAGACTAGGTGGTCCAAGTGGTCCTTATCTGCCTTCAAAGTCTATGTTCTGTGTTTCTAGTTATAGTATTCCCTTTCAGTTAGCCTGCATATAAAAGTTTCTCGTTTCTGTCTCATTCTGCTGCTGAACATAAGCTGATTAAGGAAGCTCCCTCTAACCCGTGCTGTCCTGACTTCTTCTTCAAACTAAACTACTCTCCCTGGCCATTATAAACACCAGCTAGCTTTTCCCCAGTCATATTCCATTTTCTTTTATTGCAACCCTATTACCTACATCATTTTCACAAAGCTGTTGTACCTGGCGAATATAAATTATCCATTTTGTATTCCATTAAACACTACTGACGCTAAGCTCACAATCATGCTGCTACTCTTCTTGCCTGATTCCTCCTGCTCTTCTCTCCTACATCCCTTCCTCCCTCCTCTCAACCCACTCTCCCACTCCCAACTCCAACCTTCTCCCCTTCATTCGCACCTACCCTTGCCTCACCCTGTCTATCCACTCCCCCTCCCAACTCACCCTGGCGGCCTGCTGCCGGTTTGCTCTATGGATCAGGGCTCCACTTGGATACCTTACAAACAGTGGCGTAGGTTATGGGAGGGCAGGGAGGGCAAGCTGCCCCCTCTCAGCACTCAGAGTGGGACTGTCCAGGACTTCTGAAGCTATAAGGAGTGTAAGCCTCTGAGTTTTTTTTTTTCACTTGTGTTGTTTCGCAGGCCTATACTCGGTGGGGGGGGTCAGAATGGATTTTTAGATGACCCCACCCCCGCAAGACAGATCACAGAAACAGACTTTGACGGCAGAAAAGGACCGCTTGGCCCATCTAGTCTGCCCATTTTCCTACCTACAGGATAGGCCGCAGATCCTAGTTAACCAACAGCCTATTTCTTCCTACCCCCCACAAGAATTGCCTTATGTCTGTCCCATGCATTCTTGAATTCTCCCACAGTTTTAGACCCCACAACCTCCTCAGGAAGGCTGTTCCATGCATCCACTACCCTCTCTGTGAAATAATACTTTCTCACATTGCCCCTGAACTGCCCCCCTCTATCTTTAAATTGTGTCCCTTTGTTCTTGCACGTCTCTTTTTCTGAAAGAGACGCAGCAAGAAAGATGGAGTTCCGCGTTTGGAAGGTTTTCTTTTTTGTTGTTGTTAGACTGGGGCTCGGCATGGGCACTATATGAACCGGACATCGCGGGGCACTCGGGGGCATTTTTGGGATGGACCACCACCGTTGGCTCAGCAGAGTGGATTTGACTGCGGGAAAACTAAAGGCTTTGCATTTAAACCTCTTACCGCCACACGAAAGAGTGAGACACATTGCCACTGCTTGCCCACTTCAAAAAAAAAGCGTTGCCTTGTTCCGGGGTCGGTCTTCCCTAACTTAGTAGTCCTGCTGCTGCTGCTTAGGGTGGGTGCGACAATGTACAATTGGACTCATTAGGAAGGTAGGAAAATCCTGAGGAAAAAAACTTTTTTGTTGCACTTCTGTTGAGGTCTGCTGAGTCGGCTGCATGGGGCAGGGGCATTGGGGCAATGATGCATCTGCAGTTTTCAGCTTGTGGTGTGGCCTGCTTATAGTGGTTTTGCCAAGTTCTGTTTCAAGCAGACTTGAGTGCAGTCAACAGTAAAAGGTGGTTTATGCATGAAAAAATATATATTTTGGGAGCTTTTTTGCAGCTGCTCTGAGGAGTGAAGTGAACCTCTTAAAAAATTTTACTTGCCTACTTGGTTTGGCACTGACTGGAGAGGAATTTATTTGTATTTCCATGTATAATTTTTGAGATGTTGCACATAATTGTTTGGCATCATTACTTATAAAGTGTGTGTTGGGGGAAGTGGGATGTGGATGTATGCTACCCTACTTGCAAAGGGCAGCTTTTCATCATCAAAACTTGGGACAAGTAACGGGTCAAATGGCAGTTAGTCATACCTCACAACAATCTCTGATAAGATTTTTGCTTTAGAATTTACCTCTGTCATTACTAAACTTTGTATTTCCATGACCGAACAGTAGGGAATGTAAGCACAACATATTAGCAAACAAAGGAGTTATAAGAATGTTCTTCTTTATAAAATGTATTGTAGATCAAGCCCTTTATTCTACTAGCATCCTACTGCTGAGTATATGGTATGTGTGTGTGCGTGTTCTGGTTGACACGTTAGTTGGGGGGTCATTGCACGGAGTCCACATGTATACAAGGATTACTGGGGGGAGGCATGCAGCACACGTCATGTGGGCACAGTGGTATGCAAATACCGACAGCGGGGCTTGTCGCTGATGTAATGCAGGTAAAGCTGAACTGAGCCTGGGCTTGAACCTCTCTCTGTCAGTGTAGCGCTGGTATCGCTTGGGACAGAATGGCCACCTTCGAATCTCCACGTGAGCAGCGGGGTGGGTCAGCGAGGTGTCGCTGAAGGGCAGCACTTTTGTGTGGAAGGAGAGTAGCCAGAGGGGACGGGCTGGTGGGTCCGGGCGGTGAGTGATCTTGAGATCAGCAGCTGGGGTGACTGATTCTGGGATTAACCGGGATGGGCGATTGGTACTGTGATCATGCAGGAGGGGGCAGGGATGAGGGACTCGCACCTGTGATTGCCCAGGCGGGGAATCTTGAGATCAGCAGCTGAGGTGATTGATTCTGGGATCACCCAGGATGGAGGATCGGTACTGCAATCATTCAGGAGGGGGCAGGGGCTGAGGGACTCGAACCTGTGATCTGCTGGGAGAGCAGACCAACATCGAGACAACTGGCATGAATCCTTCATAAAAGTGAAAATGTCTTATGTAGCTAAAGCAGCTTCCATACAAAATTTCTACAGAAATAGTTTATTTTCCCTTGTGTTACTTGTTTTTTTTAATACTGAAACTTAAAAGCTCTAAAAGCCTGTACACTAGGGATTAGCTTGCTGCAGTCTTAGAAACATAGAAACATAGAATTTGATGGCAGATAAGGACCTCTTGGCCCACCTAGTCTGCCCATTTCTCTACCTACTGGATAAGCTCCAGATCCGAGTTAACTAGCAGCCTAATTCCTCCTACCCCCCCCACTAGAATTGCCTTATGTCTGTCCCATGCATTCTTGAATTCCCCCACTGTTTTTGACTCTACGACCTCCTCAGGAAGGCTGTTCCATGCGTCCACCACCCAGTCTGTGATGAAATACTTCCTCACATTACCTCTGAGCCACCCCCCGTCTATCTTCAAATTGTGCCCCCTTGTTCTTGCACATCTCTTTTTCTGAAAGATGCTACCTTCTTGGACTTTGTTGATTCCCTTGAGGTATTTGAAAGTTTCTATCATGCCCCCCCCTCCCTCTTTTCTCGAGGTTATACATCTTAAGCTCCTTTAGTCTTTCTTCATATGTCTTCTGGTGCAGACCCTGCACCATTTTGGTTGCCCTCCTCTGGACAGCCTCCACCCTGTCTATGTCTTTGAGGAGAAGGGGTCTCTAGAACTGTACACAGTACTCCAGATGTGGTCTTACCAATTGTCTGTATAGAGGCTCAACAACCTCTTATTTTCTACTGGTGATGCCTCTCCCTATGCATCCCAGTATCCCCCCAAGCCCTCCTTACCCCCTTCTCACATTTCTGTCCCACCTTTAGGTCATCTGACCTGACTACCCCCAGGTCCCTTTCCATTTTTTTTGTTGTCGCTATCTCACTCCCCACCATGTATTCTCCCCTTGGGTTTTTGTTTCCCATGTACATTGCTTTGGACTTCTTTGGGTTGAATCTAAGCTGCCATACACTTGACCATTCCTCCAACCTTACTAAGTCCCTTTTCATCCTTTCCACCCCTCCTTACGTATCAACCCTGTTGCAGATCTTTGTGTCATCTGCAAAGAGACTTACTTTTCCTTCTAGTCCCTGTGCAATGTCACTTATAAAGACAATAAAAAGGACCGGCCCCAGTACTGAACTCTGCGGTACCCCACTAGTAACCCCCCTTTCTTCACTGTGGACTCCCATTTACTATTACCCTCTGTATCCTGTTGTCCAGCCAGTGTTTTACCCAGGCTACTACCCTGGGACCCACTCCCAGGCTGGCTAATTTGTTTATTAATCTTTTGTGCAGGACTGTATCAAATGCCTTGCTAAAGACTAGGTAGGCCATGTCTAAAGACCCTCCCTGGTCTATTACTTTGGTCACCTAGTCAAAGAAATCAATTAGATTTGTCTGACATGACCTTCCTGCTGTGAATCCATGCTGCCTTGGGTCCCGTGCCCCACTGGCCTCTAGGTACTCAACAATTCTTTCCTTCAGAAGTGATTCCATCATTTTCCCTACCACTGATGTCAAACTGACAGGTCTGTAGTTTCCTGCCTCTGTCTTGCTACCACTTTGGTGAAGGGGAATCACATCCGCCCTCCTCCAGTCCTCAGGTACCACACCATCCTCCCATGATTTATTAAAAAGGGTAGTCAGTGGTGTTACTAGTTCTTCCCTTAGTTCTTTCAGAATTCTGGGGTGAATCACTTCAGGCTCCATTACTATATCCACCTTCAGTTTTAAGAGTTCTCTCAGAACCCTTTCTTTTGTGAAAGGACTAATATCACCCCCCCCCCATCCAGAGTGCTTCTGTTGACTAGATTAGGTATCTCCCCCTGCTTTTCCATTGTGAATACTGAGCCGAAGTATTCCTTCAGTATCCCTGTTTTTTCAGTGTCACTCTCTGCCCAACCACCTTCCTTTTTATTCAGCCTCAGTATCCCTGCCTTAGTCTTTCTTTGCTTCCTAATGTACCTATAAAAGTTTTTATCCCATTCTTAACCGAGTTGGCTATCTTTTCCTCAGTTTGGGCCTTTGCTATTCTGACTGCCTTCCTCGCTTCCTTCTGCTTTAACTGGTACAGTTCTCTGTCCTGCTCCTTCTGTGTTTCCTTACGCTTCCTGAATGCTATCTTTTTCACCCTAACCTTCCCTGCCACTTCATTTGAGAACCATAGTGCTTGTTGCCTCTGTGATGGTGGTTTTGATGTTTCCCCATTGTTGCTCCACCCCACTTTCTTGCCTGCTAGCTAGTGCTTTTCTGAGAAACTCTCCCATTTCGACAAAATCACCCCTCCTGAAGTCCAGTACCTTCACTTTTGTATGGCTTGACTCTACAGCTAAGTTCATTGTGCACCACACTGTTTGGTGGTCGTTTGTTCCCAGATGGCTACCCACTTCAAGATCAGAGATCCTCTCTCCGTCCCCATTTGAGAGAACGAGGTCTAAGATTGCTTCCTCCCGAGTGGGTTCCAAAACTAGCTGTCTGAGGCATGCCCCCTGTAGTGCATCGAGAATGGCCCTGCTCTTGGATGTGGCTACAGCAAAGGTGCTCCAGTTAACATCTGGCATATTCAGGCCCCCCATCAGCAATATCTCCCCTTTCTCTGCCATTCTAAGGATGCCTTCTATCATTTTCTTGTTCATTTCCTCTTCCTGAGACAGGGGTCTGCATACAACCCCTGTGCGGACTGTGGTGCCATTTCCAGTCTCCAGGGTCACCCACAGTGCCTCCTCTCCTCCCTGTTTACTCTTTAGTTCTGTTGCTTTGATCCCTTCCCTTACATACAGAGCTACTCCTTCTTCTCTTCTTCCCTCCCTGTCCCTCCTGTAGATTGTGTACCCTGGTATGTTGTCATCCCAGTCATGGTTCTCTGTGTACCATGTTTCTGTGACAGCTACAATATCCAGGCATCCTTCTTCCAACAAGGCCACCATTTCGGGGAGCTTTTTACCTAGACTGCAGCCATTGGTACTCATTACCCTCCATTATTTATGGCTTTATTTCTTTTTGCCCCATCCCTGTCCTTACTGCCTTTGTATTTTTCTCCATTTACCCCTGCCTTTCTCCCTATCAACTGCTCTGTCTTGGTGTTTACCTCACTAACTACCCTGATTTTTTGGGGGGCTAGGATTTCCCTTCTCCTTTTCAGTGCACCCCCGCTAGTTTAAATGCTTGCCAATGAAGCACTTAAACTTACCACCTAGGATCCTGGTTCCCCTCCTGGAGAGATGCAGACCTTCGCAACAGTATAGACCTGCATCCCTCCAGGTGGAGCCCCAGTCCCCAATGAAGCAAAATCCCTGAGCTCTGCACCAGTTTTTCAACCAGTCATTGAATCCCATGGTGCGGAGTACCCTAGCCTCATTCGTGCCATAGACTGGTGGTGCAGACACAGGAAGGTGAAGTTAGTATGTGCTTGCAAACATATTGCACACAGTCATGGACATCTGCATTCTGATGTGAGAAGGAGAAAGTGGAGCAAGAGAGTGAGCGAAGACCTGGATCTATTGGTGGGCACTGGGCGAATGGGTGGTGGTTAGGTGGCCTGACTGCTGCGCCACCCATCAAACATATGGTCCTTCAGTATCTGAAAGAGGAAGCATGGAGCAGAAGTGAAGCCAGTCTTAGATAGCATCAGGCTGACAGACACAGCAGCACTAGTTGAAGGAGGCAGCAGCAGCAAGGTCCATCTATACCATGGTGGGTTCTGTTTGTGCAGTAGCCTGGATGGAGGCATTCCACTGACTGGTCACCAGCCAGCCCAAGTTCAGTGTCAGATGGAATGATAAAGAGTGATAGGGGCGCTGTCTGTGTGTCGAGCTGAGTAAAAAAGGTGGGTCGAGAGAAGCAAGCAGAACAGCCAGAGCAGACGGTATTAATGTGACCTTGTGATAAAATGTGATAAAAGATTTGCTATACATTTTATCACAAGGACACAGTAATACAGTCCACTCTGAAAATGTGTGACATGACACCTCTAACCACTTGATTACCAGGCTTCCACCACTGCTGGATATCTCAACCCCCTCCCCGGGTCAAGTTACCCCTCATAGGTGTGCAGTCTCCAATGCTGGAGATCATTAATGTTTAAATATCAACAGGAACATAAATGGAATTGGACTGCATTGCACTGAATAAATGTGTACTTTGTGAGGGATTTGCAGTTTTATAACCATTCATGTGTTTGTTTACTTGGTAATCCCTGGGCAAATTATGAGGTTTCATATTTAATTTGGTTAATGATCTGAATAACACAATAATAAATATATGATCATAATACAGGCCAGAGGTCACTGATGGTCTTTACCTGGAATGAGTTCTGACCTTCATCATGAATGTGTATTATTTATACTGAAAAATGTGTTTTTTAGACAGGCTGCTGTGGGCAGCGAGCAGGGGATATTTGGATTCTGCTGCATAGGGCTCTTTTTTATTCTGACTAGCCAGTTGCCACAATTTTACTTGAAACAAGAGAGACAGTGATAGACAAAAAGACCATTAATGATGGTAGCCTATCTCATCTATAAAATGGTCTACTCTGTTCTCTTATCCTGTATTTTATTTTAACAGCATTGGTAAACCCCATGTACAATAAGGTTACCAATGTGAA
The DNA here is from genome assembly GCA_016271365.2 of Neoceratodus forsteri. Classification (NCBI taxonomy): domain Eukaryota; kingdom Metazoa; phylum Chordata; order Ceratodontiformes; family Ceratodontidae; genus Neoceratodus; species Neoceratodus forsteri. The sequence goes on from CM057454.1 coordinate 1,225,749,777, forward strand.
CATTTTATGTCTGAGTTTTCTGAATAAAAGATGTATGCAGCTTCCAGTCCTTGATACTGGTCAAGAAAATGCTTTAGTTGTGACAATTTTTTAAAGAAAATTAAAGCTAGCTATTTTTATAAGGATAGTTGTCCTTTGTAACAAGTCAAACATGGCTTTAAAGGCAGCCCAACTGTGTGAAAATGACCCTCAAAATGCACCAGAACACATCCAAAACCTAATGTCTTCTGGGGGCCTAGGCAGCCCCCAGACCCCCAGCCTATTGATTTGGGATTTACTAGGAAAAGCAGGACTTTTAGCAGTCTCTGCCCCCCCTGTGAAAAGAGCTAACTACGCCCCTGCTTAAGAACCATTACCATGCACTGCTATTGAAAAACTGCCCCCACCCCAGTCACCAGCCCTACACATCCCTGGTCAGTAATATTTGCTCATTCATGAATATAAATCCTACTTTTAACATCTGGTGATGTTGAACTCAACCCTGGTCCCACCCCTGTCTCTGACATGAATTTTCCCACGGGGTTTGGCATTGCCCACTTAAATATTAGAAGTCTCCTCCCCAAAATTGTCCTCCTGCAGTCACTCATTTCACAACTAAAACCCTCTGTCCTCATTATAGCTGAGCCATGGCTCAGCACAAAAATCCCAGACACAGACATCTCCATCACAGGGTACTCGATCATCAGCCAAGATTGCATGTCCAGGGCTGGAGGCGTCACTATGTATATCACCCCCTCCATCAGTTATTCTATCTGCCTTTCTACCTGCACCCCCTCTGTTTATGAGGTACTACTGATAAAAATATCATCCCCTTATCCCTCCCCATGTCTGTTTTCAGTGACTATTGCTGTCCCAACCTCTCTGTCTCCATGCTCTTAACTCCAAACTCCTCTCCACCATCGCATACCTAACCACACCTAGGAACTGTACCTCCTTGGGGATTTCAACATAAACTGACTTGTCAGCAAGCAATCCAAAGTCTGCATCCATGCAGCTTCTCTAAACTTAAATTAATTAATAATTTACCCCACGCATCTAAATCACAAAACAGGTAAACATACCTTACTCGACTGGGTCCTAGCTTCTCACCCCCACTGTGTCATTAAGTCTGGGACCATCACATGCTCTACTACATACACAAGTTCCACTGTACAACGTTTCCTCCTACTATTTTCAAAATCTGCTCCTTCTTCTCCCTTGACATCACTGCCATTCACAGTGAACTGTCCAGTATCAACTGTTCACCCATAACCACTGTCCCTTTGGTTGACTCAGCCTTATCCTATTTTTCCATGCAATTTCTACCTGTCTGGGACCACCATGCCCCAATAAAAAATGCAAGGGTCCGAGATAGCCACCTGCCATGGGTCTCAGCTGAACTCATTACTTGTCAACGATCACATGATCAAGCATGGTCTACATGCAATTCCTCATGCACCCCCAATAATCTCAAGAGCTACCGCACACTCTGGAATGTCTGTACTTACACCATCCACCTTGCAAAAGTGGAATATTTCAACACCTCCTTTCATGATAACATAAACGACCCCTCCAAATTCTGGAAGATTATCCAAGCCTTGTTTATCCTACTCTCCCAACCCCCCTCACTAGTCCTAAAAATTGACTCCTGATTAATTGATGTCCCACACTCCATGGCTATGGAATTCAATAACTTCTTTACAACCTGTGCCTCCTTCCTTCCTCCAATAACTCACCCACGCTCCAGTGTGCCCCCATACTCATAATCCACAACCACCTCACAATTGACCTTTAAGCCAGTCTTCCCTAACAACTCCCTGTGAGTCTCTTACTTGCCCTGAATCCAAACAAAGGTAACAGCCCAGATGATCTTGACCCAAAACTTCTTCACCTTTCTGCCTACTCTGTTGCTCTATCCCTGACCCATATCCTGAACCTCTCCTTCATGCATGCATCAGTAACTAAGTTTGGAAGTCTGCTACCATGATCCCTCTTCCCAAAGGGGGGGTGACTCCTCTGATCCTAGCAATTTCTGCCCTATTTTCCTGCTACCTATCCTGGCTGAGGTTCAAGAGCACCTCGTGCTGGAGCAACTCTCCAACTTCCATGGCTCCTCCTACTTCTTCACCCCTTTCCAGTAAGACTTCTGAAAAACCACTCCACTACCACATTACTCCTCCAGCTCATTGACTCCATCCTCACAGGGATGGACCAGGGATGTATCACCTCAGCCATCTTTGTTGACTTGGCCAAAGCCTTCGACACTCTCGCCGACACCCTTCTCCTCCACAAGCTGACAGCAGCTGGCCTCTCCGACATAGTCACTGACTGTCATACCTCACTAGCATGTCCCAATCTGTCAGAGTCGGTGACCTTCCCCCCACAATCAGCACAGGTGTACCTCAAGGCTCAGTACTTGGCCCTATTCTATTTTCCATATTCCTGAATGACCTCCCTGATGTCTGCTCATCTGCAAGCATACAAATGTATGCAGATGACACTGTTATTCTCATCTGAGAGCTCCTCTACAAAGTGACTACCAGTCTGCAGCTGGGCTTTAACAATGTCAGGCTATGGTGTAGTGCTAACCAACTCTCTCTCTGAATGTCAAAAAAATTGTCTTTATAACCTTTCACAGCAGACAAAAACTGTCCAGAATTGACTCCACCCCCAACTTTCACACACTGACAGGTACTGAACTGGATGACGTCCCCTTATTTAAGTACCTTGGGCTATGGCTAGACAGAAATCTAGACTTTGATGTACATGTAGATGCCATTCACAAAAAAAAATCCTCCCTAAGCTCACTGCCCTATACAGGCACCGCAGCTGTCTGCCCATGCAAGCCAGGTGTGAAATTGTTCAAAAGATGATTCTCCCTGTCTTCGACTTTGGGGACATTGTCTACAACTCTGCACCCAAGACCACGCTAGCCAGACTGGACTCTCTCTTCAATTCTTTCTGCTGCTTTATCCATGACTGTCCCCCTCTCACCAACCACTGCTTTCTTTATACCTCACTCTCCTTCCCATCCCTCACTGCCAGGCTCCTATCCCATACCGCCAACCTAGTAAGTAGGTTTTGGATTGGCACTTTGCCATCTTACCTGACCTCCCTTATGTCAATTCCTCCACTCTCCAGCTATGCACTTCAATCCTCAACTCACAGAATGCTCGCCCTCCCACCATGGCGTACCTTATCTGGTTGTCATACCTATTCCCCAGCTCCTGAAACTCTCTCTCCCTCGAACTTCACTCTGCCCATTCTCGCCAATCCCTTGCATCCCACCTTTGGAAACACTCAGCACACTGCTGCAACTGCAACTAACCCCCTGCATACCTTCCCCTAAATGATTCCTACTCTGCAACTGCAACACACCTATAAGCTCTTCCCCATATGATTCCTACCCCAACACTCTAGCTTCCCACCACCCTACCACTAAATTACACTAACCCCCTTACTCTCCCTCTTCCCCTTTCTTTCTCTCTCTCTCTCTCTCTCTCTGTCTCTCTCTCTCTCCCTCTTCCAACTCCACTTTCCTCTGCCAGCTCATCATCTCCTTACAGGATTCCCTGCATTCTGAAGGGGAGAAAGCTCTGGCTTCCCATTCCCTCAATCTTCCCTTAGTTCCTCCTTAACTTGATACCCCTCCACCCTACCCACTTCCTCTTATCCCTCTCCTCTTAGACCAACTTAACTATCTCCTGCAGCTCCCCATCCCCTTGCAGGGTTCCCTGTATCCTGAAGGGGTGAAGTCACTGGCTTCCTTTTCCCCCAATCTACCCTCAGTTCTTCTTTTACTTGCCCCCACCCACCCAATCCTATCCCAGGTAACCCTGCCCATAGTCCCTGTCCCTCTATCCTTCTCCCCTTCTCTATTTTTCTACTGCCGGCTCCCTTGTCCCCTTGCAGGTTTCTCAGCACCCTGGAGGAGGAGAAAGTCCTGGCTTTCCACCTCCCTCCCTTCCCCCTACACTCCCCCAAGTAGTCTACATAATAGGTCAAACAGCCAGCACTTGTTCTTAATTACCTTCTACCTGGTTTTTACTTGCAATGTTTATGATTCTGTACTCTGTTTCTCTTAAATGTTGTCTTTTGCTTCCTCCTATGTAACTCCACCCACCAGGATGCTTCTGGAAATGAGCTATTTAGAGTTCATGTTGCTTTCCTGGTGAATCTCTTCTAAATAAAATAAATAAACATACAGCACCTGAGCCTCTGCGATGGGGCACTGTATTAAATTATCTGTCTGTCTGTCTGTGTAGAACACACCAAACTTGGAAAAGTGTTGGTGGGAGAAAACAAGATTTCTGTCCAGTCAGATATTTGAATGAGGAGATTTTCCAGTCAACAACCATCTAGGATGGTAAAGACTGGTGGACCCTAGATTCTAGTCAAGTGTTGCCAGGTGTGAGTTGGCAGGCTTCTCAGATGACCAAGTCATAGGCTTCCTCAAACTTTTGGTGTTGGGGACTTGCTTATGCCTGGGTCAATGATTAGGCTTCACTTTTTGGTCAACAGATCCTCCATTTGATGACATTGCTAGGCACTGTACTGGCAGTTGCCTCTGGAACTTGTCCTCGGGGCCTTGCCTTGGACCTGGTTTTCTTGTAAGGACTTGACATTGTAATGTCAGGGTTGCTCTGGTTATTTGTTCGGATTATCATCTCATGCATTCCTGTGTCAGAGTCCCAGCATTTAAAGCACCCTCCTATAGAGATGTTTCATTACAGTCTTAAATGTAATATGGAGCCTAGCAAACTCTTAGCAGTGATGGACTATCTTTAAAAGAAGCTTCTCCCACCACTCAGGTGGTGTGTTTCTTGACTCCACCCCATGATGTGAGATCATCATTTCTACTGGAAGGGTTGGGTCTCCTCCTTTGCAGCTCTGCGTGCTATGTTGGCCTGAACTCCTGAACTATTCATAGTGCACCATTTGGCTAACTCTATTCAAACTTCTTTCCAGCTGGTGTTTTGGACATATTTCTCAGCTCCATTCTTGTCCTCCAGCAGATACGATGGACTATGGGGATTCTAAGCTGGCTCCCTGCTTTAAATGCTGCATCCAGTGCAGTAAAAAAAATGTCATGGTACAGATCCACGTGTGTCATGCATTTGATGTTTAGGTGAACAACATGACATCACAGCCTGCAGCCTGTGTCAGGCTATGCTTACCATTTCCCTTTAAGGCTGCCATGCTCATCTTTTCCTTGGCTGCCTGGCTGGCCCAATGGGATCCTCTGGTGAAATCCAAGGAAGCTCACAAAGCTGTCCCCACAGCTGCTGGGTCCATGGCCTCCCTGGCAGCTATTGAAGAGACAGTGGACATGGCCACAGCAGACATCTCATTGGTTTCAGTGCTGTTCGGTGCCAGCATGAGTATGATATTTGCAGGTAACTTCTCTGAAATGTGCAAGAACCTCCAGACCTTCAGGAAGAGCCATACCCATCACGGTAAGGTGAAAAAGTTGATGAAATCCAGCAGTTTGTTGTGGGAAGAGGAAAGGGTGCACTTTTTCTGCTTCCTTGACTCCCTCAACCACTTCATGGCTGTTGAGCGTGTGGCTTCAGACAAACTTGAATTGGTCAGGGGACAGGCTACTAAATCCACCGTGCCTCCATCGAGCTTGATGGCATTGGCACACATTGAACAGGTGGTCAGGATTTTTCTTGACCCTGTCAAGCCATTGTTTGAAGGGACTGAAGACTATTCACTCTCCAAGACCCTGCTTATGTCGGGCTTCACTTAAGAGGGCCAGAAGTAGTCGACGAACCCAGCTGTTTCCACTCAGGAGTTTCTTCCCTCTGGGATCAAATTGTTGAACCCTGTATGAATAATTTATTCTACCCCTCTGGTCATATCTCCTCATTGTCACTGGCCATGCTGACTTTTGAGATCAAATCAGATCAAATTTATTTATAAAAAAATAAATTCAGCATCTATCAAACCGCTTGTACAAACATCCTAGCAAATAAAATGAATCATAGATAAGAACAGTAAATAACAGGCAGCAGAGATTTCATGCTTTAGGAAATGCCTGATTAAATAAATAGTTCTTTAGGGCAGATTTAATGGTCTCAGTGGTCAGGCCCTCTTTAATCCGATGAGCTAGAGAATTCCACTGGGTCAGAGCTACAAAAGTAAAAGATCTGGCTCCTGTGGTTTTCAAACAGACCCTGGGAAGCTGTAGCAATTCCTCATCAGTGGAGCAGAGAGGGTAGAGGGGGCAGTAGGGGCAAAGGAGATCTTGCAGATACAGCAGTCTCTGTCCATGTAGGGCCTTATAGGTCAGTAATCCGACCTTGGAGGTGATCCTCCACTGAACCAGCTGTCAGTGCAGGCCACGGAGCACAGGTGTGACTTGGCAAGATCTCATTAAGCCAGTCAGTAACCTGGCAGCTGCATTCTGCACCAGCTGGTGGTGGAGCTCCATCCTTGGTAGCCCTAGGTGTAGGGCATTACAGTAGTCTAGGTGGGAGGTCACAAAGACATGGACCAACATTAGAAGATCATCAGGCCGGACCAGGTGTTTCATCTGGATGATATTCTTAAAATGGTAAAATGAAGTCTTGATGATGGCCGACACCTGAGACTTAAGTGTCAGCCCACCATCAAGCATAGCACCCAGATTTCACACCCAGTCAGAGGTCATCAGCTAGCTGCCACCCAGCTACAAACTGGATGGCTGCAAAGCAGACAACCCCACTATCTGATGACCTGGATCCACAACCAACACCTCAGTCTTATCCAGATTCAACCTTAGCCATTTGGCACTCATCTAATCCTGGATCTTGGAGAGGCAGTTGTTAAAGACCAAGACAGCATCACCCTGAACAGGCACAAAGGACATGTACAGCTGAGTGTCATCTGCATAACAGTGAAAACTGAGCTCATACCACCTAATAATATCTCCCAACAGCAGCATATATACCACAAACAATGTCGGTGAAAGTACAGAGCCCTGTGGCACCCCACAGGACAGGGGGAAAGGGGCTGAGGAAAAAATCTCTGACTCCTCTCTAAGTCCAGCCTGTGAGAAAAGAATGAAACCATCTGAGGACCATCCCAGACAGACTACAGATCAACCGCAGGTGCTCCAGTAACACACCATAGTCCACAGTATCAAATGCCACAAAGAAATCAAAGAGGACCAAGACTGAATGGCTCCTCTGATCTCTCGCTATCAGGAGATCATTAAGTACCCTAACCAGTGCTGTCTTGGTACTATGCCTCTTCCTGAAACTGGATTGAAGAGGATCATAGACATCATGGGTGGTAAGATGGTCCTCCAGTTGCAACGTGACTGCCTTCTCAGTAATCTTGCCCACAAAAGGCAGGTTAGAGACAGGCCTGTAGTTAGCGAGATAGTCAGGGTCGAGAAAGAATTCTTCAAAGGGTGCATACAGCCGCCTCCTTCAGGGAGTCCGGAAACACCCCTGTCTCCACTGAGCACCCAACTATCTCAGCCAGGATTGGTCCAATTACCTCCATACACCCTGCCAGGAGGCGCGTTTGACCTATGTCCAGACTACTGTAAGTGGTTTGCTAACCCTGGACAATCTTCATGACGTCCATGATTGCCAACCAGCCAAAGACTGACCAGACAAACTGTGCATCTGTAATTTCACACCGATCACTGCAGCACCCATTTGAGCGAGCTGTTCAGATCTCCGATCTGATAGTGGCAACATTATCTGCAAAAATTTGAGCAAACTCATCACATGTATTCTGTGAAAAGGCTTCCCGATTCTGGAGACAGACTAGATTGCACAGCCAGTCCACAGTACAGAAGAGCTGAGCCAGTCAATTTCACACTGCAGCAGTCTCCCTGGACTGGAACTCTGCCTTCTTATGGGAGACTGCCAGTTGATAGCCCTTATAATGGGACATTAATCTAAGTTTGTCATCAGCCAGTCCATTTTTCTGAAAGCATCACTCCAACCTTCTCCCCACTCTCCTCAACTCTCTCAAAGTCCCATCAAACTGAGGGGACTGAGGGTGTCGGGTGAGGGGGCGAACATTGAAAGGAGCTAAATAATCCAGGGCAACTGTCACCACCTTATTATAGGCTAGTAGCAGATCCCCTGGATCAGAGCTAACACTCTATATACAGTAGTAGCCACAGACTTTGCCAGCTATTTCCAGGTATTTTGTGAAATTTCTAAAGTGTTTCCCTCTGCTGCCCCTACTGTAGAAATGGAGAAAGCATTACATATATCTGGAAATATTACAGAAATTTTGAGAAATAGCTGGCAGTGTCTGTGGCTACTACTGTATCTGATAGGTTCAGCACCAGCATAAGACCATCAGGTGTCAAACCCTGTAAAGGGCAGTACTGGACCATCTCCATAGGGGCAGGTCTATTGGGGGGAGTGACAAAATTGAACCCTATAGTGTGATGATCAGACCACCTGACGAGTTCCACAACCATTTCAGAGATCTCCATCCCCAGTAGAAGCACTAGCTCTAACTAGTGACCTTGCCTGTGGGTCGCAGAGGTAACCACCTGTGTAAAGCCCAGCAAAATCATCATTTGGAGGAAGTTCAACTGATGATGATGATCCAGGTTGAGGTTGAGGATTTCCTCGCTGTCTTGGTCACTCTCAAGTGGGAGGCATCACTGTTGACACTCTTCTTAAACATAGAAACTTAGAATCTGATGGCAGATAAGGACCACTTGGCCCACCTAGTCTTCCCATTTCCCTACCTGATGGATAAGCTGCAGATCCTAGTTAACCAGCAGCCTACTTCCTCCTACCCCCCACTAGAATTGACTTATGTCTGTCCCATGCATTCTTGAATTCCCCTACTGTTTTTGACTCTATGACCTCCTCAGGAAGGCTGTTCCATGTATCCACAACCCTCTCTGTGAAGAAATACTTCCTCACATTACCTATGAGCCATCCCTCCTCTATCTTCAAATTGTGCCCCCTTGTTTTTTCACAATTCTTTTTCTGAAAGATGCTACCCTCTTGGACTTTGTTGATTCCCTTGAGGTGTTTGAAAGTTACTATCATGTCCCCCCTCTCCCTCCTTTCCTCAAGGTTATACATCTTTAATTCCTCTAGCTTTTTTCATATGCCTTCTGATGCAGACCCTGCATCATTTTGGCTGCCCTCCTCTGGACAGCCTCCACCCTGTCTATGTCTTTGTGGAGATGGGGTCTTCTTCTTCCTCATCCTCAGACAGTGAGAAGGTTCACTGGCATACAGTACGTAGTGGTGCTGTGAAGAGCTCCTTTGATAGCATTGGGTCTTGATTGGGCAGGATAGTGCTCATGCTTGAACCCTATGATTCCCTGATTGTCACCAGTGCAGCCCACACTAATCCTGCTGACAAATCTGTCCTCAGCACGAGTCTCTCTACCAATTCAGATGGAACTGTCTTCACGACAAGCCAGCTACTGGCATGCCAGGCTGATTGTCCATGGAAATCATACACTCAGATGAGTCCCAAGTGGTGCAAGGTGGCAAACGGCCGGGGACCATTTTTAAAAATTACTCAATGACTCTGATGGATCCTCAGTGCACTCCTCGAGGAGTTGTGCTTTTGACTATGATTTGGCTTGAGTGTTGACTATTGACTGTTGGCTGGTGTCCTTCAGGGCTCTTCTCAGGCTCATGTCTGAGTCCGTGGAGATTCCCTTGGAACCAGTCCAGAAAATGACCAAATACCCCTTACTGAGATCCTAGATGGGGATGAATCCCCAAGGGCTGCATTCCCCATGGCTGTGGCTATTCTGGGACTTGTGCTGGAGGTTTTACATAACCCAGCTTCCTGCCCGGCACCCTCAGCATCATAAGTGTGCAGTCCCTAGCAGCACCTTGTCTGGATTTTCAGATCATCCATTGGCCAAAGATCTGGTTGCAGAATCAGTCTTTCATAAGTCCAACAATACTGGGGATGTGGACAAGCCCCTAACAAGGAGTTCAGAAAGCTTGAGCACACAACAAAGGTCTACACTGCATCCTCCCATGCCTCCCTGTTAATGGCCCATTATGGTCACTCCTTGATGGGAGTCCTGTATTATGTTATTTCATACCTCCTTGCCACCAAGCAGCTTGCAGTGAAAGGGGTCCAAGATCAGGGTCAAGCACTGGGAAAAGACCAGCTTCAGACAGCATTGGATGTGGTGATTCTTGCTCCTATGCCATAGAAGTGGCCATCACAATGTGTTGCAATGCCTATCTGCTAATTACGGTGGACACCCAGCACAAGTTGGCTGATATCTCCTTCCTGAGCATCTAATTTTCTTTGACCCTGGTGTGGAAGGACAGCTCACCAGAATTGAGTTCTGCGACCTTCTCTCAGAAGGATTCAAATGGGCAGAAGCAGAAAAAAAGTTTTTTTCAGTTTTGGAGTTTTGTGTCACACCAGCCTATGCAGTAGTAGCTCTAGCAAGGGCTGTCTAAGGCTTGGTATCCCAAGACCAAACTCTCCTGTTAAGGACCCAAAAAAGACCAGGGGTATGGGTAGTGGTGTCCCTCCAACAGCAGCCACTGTTGCCCCCCAAAGCTGCCCAGTGACATGTTGGGGTGCTGTCTACTTTACATCTGTCCAGTCCCTTCCCCAGCTCTCAATGAGGGGTCTGCTGCATCACTTCTGGCACACTTGGTCCATAGATACCTCAGACAAGTGGGATCTAGAAGTGGTGGCCAAAAGGTTCTTGACTTCGGTGCTGCTCTGCTTCACCAATCTTGCACACCAAGGGAGTCTGTGGACTGGCAGGACACACAGTATGCCTCAGACAGGATGTTGTTCAGCTGCTCAAAAATAGAGCTGTAGCTCATGTCTCTCTCCATGGCTGGCAAGGGCTTTGTGTTCAGGCAGTTACTGGTCCAGAAACCAAAGGGGGGTTTGGTGACCCATATTGGATCTCTATGATCTGAATCAGTTTCTTGGGAAGCACAAGGTCAGAATGTTCATGCTGAACCAGATAATACCATCTCTGAACCAAGGCATGTTCTACATTCTGGACATCCAGAACACATTCTTCCACATTCCTATCCTCCCATCCCACTGGCGGTATCTTTTGTTCCACACTTTTGTTTTCTACTGGTTCTAGGCATGCCATTCAGCCTCTGCTTGGTGCCCAGTGCTTTAACCATGTGCATGACAGTGATGGCAGCACTCCTTTGGTGCCAGGGGCTCAGTGTATACCCCTATCTGGATGACTGACTGTTTGCCAGGCTTTTCAAGAAGGCAGTAGAGTAGTTTATGAACCTAGCCCTCCAGGCCTGCAAAGATCTGGGCCTTCTGGTCAGTCCAGTCAAATTCAAACTGAACCCCTCGCAGGTAATTCACTTCATCAGGTCAGAGCTAGACTTGCTTTGGGCCAAGGCCCAACTCCCTGTGGACCAAGTGCTAAATCTTACCTCCCTTGCCTGATCATCTCATGTTGGGTGCTCGCCCTCAAAATCATTTGACTACAGTAGTTTTGCTGGGGGAGTCTTGTAAAATTTATTGATGTTACTGAGAAATAAAGAATATTTTGATGGACATTATGCCACAGCACAGCAATTTTTTTTTTCTGCTCTATCTTGGTCTGTGAAGCCAAGCTTACTGTGAGTAATTTTGTCTGCTTTTTGCTTGAGTGCCAGCAGTTTCATCTTAGCTGTCTGTGTGTTTGTATTTTTATCATTATAGTAAGCAGCATAGGTTAGTGCTATGCAGATTGGGCCAGACTAAACTGGGGGATTATTTTTGTTAACTAGTGTGCTTTTTTCTTCCTATGATCGACTGGCCCCCATTAGTCTGGACTCCTAAGCTTAGCTCCCTAATCTGCTTCTCGGGACTTATGTCTGCTCACAGAGCAGTCTGACTTGCCCACGAGGGCAGTCTGACTTGCCCACTAGGGCATGGCCACCATGGGCACCCTGTCCCTTGACAAAGACTGAGTCATTACATCAGGAGCCAATGTCATGGTCAGTGGTGCTGGGCCTTCGATGTGGGGTGGATGTCACTCATGCCACCATCAGACTTTTTCTCTTGATTTTCTCCCTCCAGGACCTCACACACCCAGAGAAAGTTGGAAGTGGGTCAGGTGACAGGCTGGCAAAGCCCCCTGGGATGCTGCACCTACCCACCTCCTACCAACCACCACACACACTGGATACCCAACAGTTCTTTAAGACCATAAACCATGAACTAGTAATAATCTGACAAACACAGAGATACCTTGTAGACAGCAACTTTAAACAGTAAATCACAGCTTTATTGGGGGCTGGGATTAGGACGGGGTACCTGGAGGAGGGATAGCTGTGGAAAAAGGCTTGGTTAGTAAGAAAATGGTGAACAGTAACCATAGGGGCCTGTAGGCCAGACCACCCTCAGATGCCCAACCACACTGGTACCAGTGCTGAGTCCCTAGGTATACTCACTAGTTGCAGACCTGAATGTTGCTGGGGGTTGTCTGGCTGTTCGAGCCCTGAGAAATTGGAAAACATTTTTAAATCCCCTCAATCAATCTTTGTTTTACCAGGTGAAACATCAGAATTAATCCCTTGCTCTTTAGGCCCCAATGTAAGTATCAGTGCCTTGAACATCCCAATGTGGGCCTCCACTAAGGAAGTTAAGCTAGCACACCTAACTGCATGTAGTCTTAGGCCAAAAATTCATGAGGTTCAGGCCCGGGTAGATACTTACTCTCCTGCCATACTAGCTGTCTCGGAGACCTGGCTCAAGCCCAATATACTGGCACATGAAGTTGACCTCCCGGGCTACAAGATGTTTAGATCAGAAAGACTCAGTAGGAAGGGTGGTGGTGGTGTCGCCCTTTATACCAAATCCTCTATCAATGCCAGCTCTGTGACCCTGGATACCCAGTCTAGCTCTGCTGGAGAAGTAGTGTTCGTACAACTATTGCCGGGTGGGATAAAGCTACTAATTACTGGGTGTGTATATCACCCCCCAAAGGATGCCAACACTGCCTTTATGACAACTATGGCCATGGTCCAAGGGCTACCCCCCATCAAAAAAATTATCCTTGAGGACTTTAACATCCACTGGGTGCCTTGGCTGATGCTGAAACAAAATCTATTCTATCAGAAATAAATCTATCTCAGATAATTCAGGTCCCTACGAGGCTTAGCATGAAAACTGGCAACCACTCTACCTTTGACTAGATTCTCGTATCCAGACTCGAGAGGGTGAAACTGGCAGGCACTTACAGCGACTCAATTAGTGATCATATCTCAACATTTCTAATCTGGAGAAATGACTTTTCCACCCAGAACCTTCTGGATTAGGGACTTCTCCAGATTTGAAAGTGAATACTTTTTAAGATCCCTAGCTGGGATAAACTGGGTTCAGGTCAAAATGGCCCCTACCCTTGATATCTTCATAAACTACTTCACTTCTAGCGCTAATAGGCATGCCCCCCTCAAGCAAATGATGGTCAAAGGTCAAAATGCCACATGATTAACCAGAGAGCTCAGATCCCTCATGAGGTCAAGGGATAAGACCTGGGGCAACTTTAAATCCTCTAATCTTACTGAAGACTGGTTATGCTTCAGAGCTCTGCATAACAAATGCAAGAAGGAACTGAAATTAGCCAAGAAAAAGTTACTTGGGGATCTGTAGGCCTCAGATTTGTCTGACCCAAAAAAAGTCTGGTCACAAATCAATGCCCTGTTAAAAGGTAAAAACTCTCTAGGGGATACTGACCTAAGATATAACGGCATAGGGCTCAAAGACCCATCTGAAGCCTCTAATGGAACTGAGTATTTTACTGATCTTAACAAATACAGAAATCCATTGGATGGTCCCAACAGAACACAAGTAAACTGATGCGCCTGGTCAATGACCGCAATTTCATCTCAGACTCATCACTCGGAAAAATGTCCTTAATCATCTGCTGAAGGTGGATGCCACGGGTGGAGCTGGCTATGACAACCTTATCCCCTACCTGTTAAGATTAGCTGCCCCTGTCTTAGCCTCCCCCATCACCTGGATCTATAATAGATCTCTAACTGAAGGGAGTGTACCCTCCCTGTGGAAAGTGGCATTAGTCACATAAAGGTGGACCCCAGGAGCCGGTAGAAAATTACCTGCCCATTTCCATCCTTCCAACACTCAACAATATCCTAGAGAGGTTAATTTATAATCATTTTTTTTTGACTCCCTAGAGCGGTACAATGTTCTGACCCCTAAACAGCACGATTTTAGGAAGCATCATGGGATGAACACTGCCCAGGTCAGCCTGACCAGCTCTATCCTGAGCTCCATAGACCAAGGACTCCTAGTCAGTGCAGTCTTTACAGACCTCACCAAAGTTTTAAATTTGGTAAACATCCAACTGTTAATCAGTAAGGTGGAATCTCTGGGTCTAGAGGACTGTTCCCAAAAGTGGTTTATAAGCTATCTCGAGGGCAGATCTCAAATAGCAAGGTGGAGAGGAGCTCTCTGTGATCAATGACTCATCCTAGATGGAGCTCCACAAGGCTCTATTCTAGGACCTTTAATATTTTCATTATTCATAAACTACCTCCGCCAACATTCCGGAGGGGCCAATGTCACTCTATACGCCGGCGATGTAGCACTCTATAGAACCGCCACAAACTCCTCTAACCTGAATGAGCAACTAGGCAAAGACCTCTTGTCACTTGAAAGCTGGCTCCACTCAAACAAACTCATTCTCAATGGGAAAAAAACTAAAGCTATGTTGTTTGGGCCAAGGAATCTTGGCTTGGACCTCACTGCAATACTTTCACTTTGTGCCTCTGATCAAACAAAGGTTGAAGTGGTCAACTCCACTAAGTACCTAGGGGTCCACCTTGACCAAGATGGCTCCTTTAAAACTCACATTAGATACCTAACCAAAACTATTAATCAAAAGATAATCCTAATGTACCGGCTCAGTCCCTTCCTTACCACAGAATCCCGGACTAAAATTGCTCAAAGCACCCTCCTCCCTACCCTTCGCCATGGGGCCCAAGTGCTACACTCGCTCAGGAGCACAGAACTACAGATGATCAGGTCCATCTATCACAGGATAACCAGGTTTGCCAGCTCAGCCCGATCCCATGACCACCATTGTCTAGTCTTGAGGTCCCTTGGGTGGCCTTCACTAGAAGGGAAACTGAACTACCCCTCTCTAGCCTACAAAATAATGCAGGATAGTACCTCCCCCCCAGCATCAATAATATGATACAACCTAAGCTGTGTAGCCGATCCTTGAGATCCTCCGAACGCCATCTGCTCCAGGTACCAAGAGTTAGGACATCCGGTGGAGTGCGATCCTTCTCCACATCCATCCCCTCCCTATGGAACTCGCTCCCTTCCTGTATCCAGTCCTCTACTTCCCTGAGGCTTCAAAGAGCAACCCAAGTCACACCTACTGAGTTCGAGCCAATGTTACTGTTACAAATGTTCAGTTCTCTATCCTAAAGACAGGAACCTGATTATACTTAAATCGCAATGTGTCTCTTAAACTACAATATATAGCCTGTCTCTGACTTCCTGTTACTGTTGATTGTAAGCTCCTGTGTTGTAACGAACTAATATTTGGATCTATCCCACTGTATGACCTGTCTCGTGCTTGTGATATGTATAATGTATAAATGTAATGCTTTATGTTACCTGCAGAAGTCAACCTTAACTTTTTTTGCACTAGCCATCAGGGCAAGTTGATTCAAAATTGCACTAGCTTGCAGATGGTTTCACTAGTCCTCAATTATAATGGTAAATTTTGATCATAGATACATAGAAACATAGA
This sequence comes from Neoceratodus forsteri, assembly GCA_016271365.2. Lineage (NCBI taxonomy): Eukaryota > Metazoa > Chordata > Ceratodontiformes > Ceratodontidae > Neoceratodus > Neoceratodus forsteri. The sequence continues at coordinate 1,225,765,474 of CM057454.1, forward strand.
CTTTGACGGCAGATAAAGACCGCTTGGCCCACTTAATCTGCCCATTTCCCTACCTACAGGATAAGCTGCAGATCCTAGTTAACCAACAGCCTATTTCTTCCTACCCCCCACAAGAATTGCCCTATGTCTGTCCCATGCATTCTTGAATTCTCCCACAGTTTTAGACCCCACAACCTCCTCAGGAAGGCTGTTCCATGCGTCCACCAACCTCTCTGAAAAAATACCTCCTCACATTGCCCCTGAGCCATCCCCCCTCTATCTTCAAATTGTGTCCCCTTGTTCTTGCACATCTCTTTTTCTGAAAGATGCTACCTTCTTGGCCTTTGTTTATTCCACTGCAGTACTTAAACATTTCTATCGTGTCCCCTCTTTCCTCAAGGGTATACATATTAAGCTCCTTTAATCTCTCCTCGTATGACTTCTCTTGCGGACCCTGCACCATTTTAGTTGCTCTCCTCTGGACTGCATCCATTCTGTCTATGTCCTTGCAGAGATGGGGTCTCCAGAACTGGATGCAGTACTCCAGATGGGGTCTCACCAACTGTCTGTATAGAGGGATAACAACTTCCTGTTTTCTGCTGGTGATGCCTCTCCTTACACATCCCAGTATCCCCAGCCCTCCCTACTGCCTTCTCACATTGCTTGCTAACCTTAAAGTCATCTGATATGATTACCCACAGGTTACTTTCCATTTTTATGTTGGCGCACTTGCGCAGCCAACATCGTGGGACAGTGCAGCTTTGGAGGCAGGGTCGCTGTTGGGCGAATGTAGGGCACGAACCGGTAGGTGTGTCCCTCATTCACCAATCAGCCTGCATGCCAGCGCCACATCATGCATACATAATGTGGTGAGCACATCTAAGAAAAGGTCCGCTGCAATCCGAGCAAAGCTCGTCATAAGCAGCGGACCCTTCCTACGTGCTCGCTTACATTATGAGCATGGTCGGTGAGCAGGCGGCTGCCCAACTACTGCTGACTTTGGGGGTGCCCAGTCTCCCTGTCGGTTAACCCTCCTGCCTTCTTTGTGTGCCAATGGGGGAGCCCACTCCCCATTGGCATAAACCCCTCCCAATTGTTGAATGCAAAGGAGGGTGTCCAATCCCCCTTGGCTCGCGCCCCCCCCACTGTCTTTGTGTGTCGACGGGGGTGCCCAGTCCCCATCGGCTACAGACACCCCCCAAAGTTAGCTGGCATGCTGGGAGCCCACCCCAGCATGCTAAATCCTGCAAAAAAAAAAAGCTGTCCCTGCAATGTTTTTTTTTCCTGTAAAGGAAAATGGTCTCTCGTAGTCTCAATGCCCCTCCCCCACCCGCACCCACCCTCTGTGCACCTGCCTCCCTCACCCCCACACCCCATATTTACCTCTGGAGTCCAGCGTGATGATCTTCGTGGACTGGGAACATGTCTGCACTCTTCAAAACCAACCGCTAACTGAAGAAATGCCGGTAAGCTGTATGATGAAATGAATAGGGGGTTTTCAACTGTAATGCATATCTCAGGCATTTTTGAGAATTTTGGCCCCAAATTTTCAACATGGGGTTTTTGGGACCCCTTCTCATGAATTCTTGCACTGCCATGGCATTATTTAGTCCCGAAAGGTGATTTCGCAGTCACTGCATGGAATAACCTTTTGGGACTGAGTAATGAAATGACAGTGCCACTGTTCATGACAGAGGCTCTCAAAAAGCCTATGTTGCAAGTTTGGTGGGAAAAATCCAAAAAATGACTGTTTTATGAGCATGCGTAGCAACTGCGCGACGCATGCTCGTAAGTTAGCACATTTGCAATATTTTCATGCCACATTCTCCATATTGGCATTCTACCACACCTTCTTGTGAACCATACAGCTGTCATTTTTCACATCCTTGCCGAAATGTATTTTCGCACTTCCGGCGCAGAATAGCGTGGTCGCTGTGCAAAATCACTGTTCGGGATACATTATGAAAATGACAATGACTGTTCATGAGCAGAGGTCCGAAAATGCGTGTGTTGAAAATTTGGTGACAATACTCCATAAAATGACTGTGTTACGAGTGTGTGTTGCGCAGTTTGCACGCACGCTTGTAAGTTTGCAAACTTATCATATTTTCACTCCACATTTTCAACAGTGCCATTGTTCTACATCTTCTAATGAACAGTACAGCTGTCATTTTTCACATCCTGACCACAATCTGTTCTCGCAGTTCTGGCGCACAATAACGCGATTGCTGTGGAAAGCCCGTGTTCGACATACATTAAGAAAATGGCAGTGACACTGTTCATTAGCAAATGTCCTAAAATGCCTATGTTGAAAATTTAGGGACGAAAGTCAATAAAATGAGTGTTTTACTAGCGCGCATTGCTTAGTTTGCACACACGTTCTTGACTTTGTGAATTTGTAATACTTTCACTCCAGCTGTTCATCATTGCCATTTTTCCATACCTCCTTATGAACAGTACAGCTGGCTGAAATGTGTTTTGGCACGTCCGGTGCAGAATTGCATGGTCACTGTGTGAAATCACTTTTCGGGACACTTTGAGGAAATGGCGGTGACACTATTCATCAGCAGAGGTCCTAAAATGCCTATGTTGAAAATTTGGTGGTGAAAGTCCAGACAATGACTGTGTTGCAAGCGTGCATTGCACAGTTTCCATGCACCCTTGTAACTTCATCAATCTGCAATATTTTCATGCCACATTTTCACCACTGGCATTTGTGCACACCTCATTATCAACAGTCCAGCTGCCATTTTCTACAGCCTGCCCAAAACGCTTTTCCGCAGCTCTGCTGCACAGTGGCATACTCGCTGTTCAAAATCACCTTTTGAGACACATTAACAAACTCACAGCGTTATGTCTCTCCACCTCCGCCACTGCCAATGCCAGCGCGACAACATTCGGCATTGACAAATGCCTGTTGCTGTTGTTACTACCTCCCCCTCATTGTGTAATCTTCCCCTGGGTTTTTGTTTCCCAAGTGCATTATTTTGCACTTCTTTGCATTGAATCCAAGCTGCCATACTTCTGACCATTCCTCCAATCTTGCCAAGTCCCTTCTCATCCTTTTCATGCCTCCTTGTGTATCAGCCCTGTTGCAGATCTTTGTATCATCTGCAAAGAGGCATACTTTTCCTTTCAGTCCCTCTGCAGTGTCACTTATAAAGACATTAAAAAGGACTGGACCCCAGTACCGAACCCTATGGTATCCCACTAGTAACCCATCTTTCTTCAGAGTGGACTCCATTCACAATTACCTTCTGTGTCCTGTTGTCCAGCCAATGTTTTACCCAGGCTACCACCCTGGGACCCACTCCCAGGCTGGTTAATTTGATTATTAATCTTTTGTGTGGGACTTTGTCAAATGCCTTGCTAAAGTCTAGGTAGGCTATGTCCACAGCCCCTCCCTGGGCTACTACTTTGATCACCTAGTCAAAGAAATCAATTAGATTTGTCTGGCATGACCTTCCTACTGTGAACCCATGCTGCCTTACGTCCTGTGCCCCACTGGCCTCTAGGTACTCAACAATTCTTTCCTTTAGAAGTGAGTCCATCACTTTCCCTACCACAGAGGTCAAACTTACAGGTCTGTAGTTTCCTGCCTCTGTCTTGCTCCCACTTTTGTGAAGGGGAATCACATCTGCCTTCCTCCAGTCCTCAGGTACCACACCATCCTCCCATGATTTGTTAAAAAGGGTAGTCAGTGGTGTCACTAGTTCTCCCCTTAATTCTTTTAGAATTCTGTGGTGAATTCCGTCAGGCCCCATTGCTTTATCCACCTTCAGTTTTAGGAGTTCTTTCAGAACCCTTTCTTCTGTGAAAGGACTAGGATTGATCCCCCCATCCAAAGTGTTTCTGTTAATTGGATTAAGCACCTCCTCCTCCCCCTCTTTTGTGAATACTGAGCAGAAGTATTGGTTCAGTATCCCTGCTTTTTCACTGTCCCTCTCAGCCCACCCACCATCCTTTCTATTCAGCCTCACTATGCCTCCCTTTGTCTTTCTACATTCCCTGATGTACAGTACCTATAAAAGGTGTTATCCCCCTTCTTAACCGAGTTGGCTGTCTTTTCCTCAGCTTGGGCCTTTGCTATTCTGACTTCACTCCTTGCTTCCTTCTGCCTTGACTGGTACAGTTCTGTATCCTGCTCCTTCTGTGTTTCCTTATACTTCCTAAATGCTATCTTTTTCTCCCTAACCTTCCCCGTCACCACCTCTTTTGAGAACCATAGTGGCTTTTTCTTTCATTTTGATTTATTTGTTTAACACAAAGGCTTGTTGCCTCTGTGATGGCAGTTTTGATGTTTCCCCATTGTTGCTCCACTCCTCCTTCTAGCCTGTTTGCAAGTGCTTTTCTAAGGCACTCTCCCACCTTGCCAAAGTCAGCCCTCCTGAAGTCCAGTACCCTCACTTTTGTATGGCTTGACTCTGTAGCTGAGTTTATTGTGAATCACACTGTTTGGTGGACACTTGTTCCCAGATGGCTACCCACTTCTAGATCTGAAATCCTCTCACTGTCCCCATTTGAGAGTACGAGGTCTAAGATTGCTCCCTCATGAGTGGGTTCCAAAACTAGCTGTCTGAGGTATGCCACCTGTAGGGCATCGAGAATGGCCTTGCTGTTGGATGTGGCTGCAGCAAAGGTGCTCCAGTTAACATCTGGCATATTCAGGTCCCCCATCAACAGTATCTTCCCTTTCTCTACCATCCTAAGGATGCCTTCTATAATACCCTTGTCCATTCTCTCTCTCTGACATGGGGGTCTATATACAACCCCTGTGCGGATTGTGGTGCCATTTCCAGTCTCTAAGGTGACCCACAGTGCCTCCTCTCCTCCTTGTTTACTCTTTTGTTCCATTGCTTTTATCCCTTCCCTTACATAGAGAGCTACTTCTCCTCCTCTTCTACCCTCCCTGTCTCTCCTGTAGATTGTGTACCCTGGTATGTTAACAACCCAGTCATAGTTCTCTGTGTACCATGTTTCTGTGACTTCTACGATATCCAGGCATCCCTCTTCCATCAAGGCCACAAGTTCAGGGAGCTTGTTGGCCAGACTACAGGCACTGATACTCATTACCTTCCATTTCTTGATGGCCTTACACTTTTTGTCCCATCCCTGTCCTTATTGCCTTTGTCATTTTCTCTATTTACCCCTGCCCTTCTCCCTATCAATATCTCTATCTTGGTGTTTACCTCACTTACTACCCTGTTTTTTTGGGGGGGAGGGCTAGGAATTCCCTGCTCCTTTCCAGTGCCTCCCCTCTTGGCTAGTTTACGTGCTTGCCAATGAAGCATTTAAACCTATCATCTAGGATCCTGGTTCCCCTCCTGGACAGATGCAGACCATCACACCAGCTTAGGCCTGCATCACTCCAGGTGGACCCCCAGTCCCCAGTGAAGCCAAATCCCTGAGCTCTGCGTCAGTTTTTCAACCACTGATTGAATCCCATGGTGTGGAGCACCCTAGCCTCATCCTTGCTATAGACAGGCAGCACCTCTGAAAAGGTTACCGTACATGTTACTTGTCTAAGACCCCTCCCCAACTCCACAAACTCTTCCTACACTGCTCTGATCCCTTTCTCAGCCAGGTCATTTGTCCCTAGGTGGACAGTGACATCCAGCTCCCTCCCTCCCCTGTGCAGCTGCTGCAGTAATCCTGAGGATTCGCTCCCTGTCCCTCCAAGCCATGGCACCAGGCAGGCACCTTACCACCCTCTCCCCTTCCTCCCCCAGTTCTACCTGCCTAACAATGGAGTCCCCACCAGGAGTTGTTTCCTTCCCCTGTGGGGTCCCATGCCATCCTCCTGTGGGTCTCCTTTGTGGAGGTTCCCAGCATCCTCATTGGTCTTCACTGCGGGTGCCTCTATAGAGGAACCACACTTTGCCAGAATAGCATATGAATTGTGGAGAGTTACAACTGGAGAGATGCACCTCTGTTCCACCACCCTCACCCATGCTGAGCCCACTGTGGTTCAACTACTCCTCTTTCTTGGCAACCTCTGAGGCAACGGCAGTGGCCCTGGTGGTCCCTGGGTGGGAGAGGAGGTCCCCCAAATCCTGTCCAACTCAGCCTGGAGATGAGAAACCTTCTCCCTCAGTCCAGAGAGGTGCCTGCAGATGGGAGAACACCACATCCTCCAGAATGTCTCCCAGAAGACTGCTGCTCCACAGCCACTGCACTGTACCACTCCCATCATATCTTATTTCTGGTCCCCTAACTATTGTTTGGAATACTTACTCTTTCCTCTGCTTAATTTTTTTTTCTCCCTACTTACTTACTGCCTCTGTGCCCTTTAAGCTCCTGATCTTCTTGTTCTGAGACAAGAAGTTTCTATATTTCTCAGTAATCTCCTTACTTGCTCAGAGTCAGACCTTCAGCAGCTAGTGGGGAGTGGAGAGCTACTCTTTTCCTTCTAGGATGGTGAGTCTTTTGTGGCTCTGTGATCACTCACTTCCTGCTCCCAAACAGGAAGTTCCTGTTGTCAGTTAAATCCTGTGCCTATAAAAGTAGAACTAGCTTAGGGTGGACGGAAGGGCAATATAGTCCCAGTAGAGAAGTATAATTATAACAGCAGCTCCTTCTTCTTGGTGTTCTCTGGCAGAAGCTATCTAGGGCAGTTTTTAAATCTGGCTTTAATCTAGCTTCCTTCTAGCTAAGCCACGCCCCCTACTTCACAGCTCTTTCTATACTTAGTTAATTGCACAGATAACAATTCCCTTCAGCCACCTGAGACAAACACCTAAATAACTGCATAGATAACTATTCATTTCAGCCAACTCAAACACACTAACTTTTTTTGTTTTGTTTTAACCCTACACTGAATGTCCCAGTAGTAGAGTTCTAGTTCTTTAGTCCCAGTAGAGAAGTATAGTTATAACAGCAGCTCATTATATGATCACTTACTCAGGAAACAATGCAAGCCAAGAAATGCTCTGATTGTTGCACATTTATCCTGCTCCCACATTGTGTCCTGCTCTCCAGCAGAAAAGGACTGCAATGTCATCACAGACGGTGAGCCTTCCCCCATTGTTTTGTACCATGGACTCCTTTCTTCCTCTTTCTGCCCCACCCCCACCCCCACCAAACCAGAGGACATCACAACAGCAAATGTTGACTCAATTAGTCCCAGCTCTGCTCACACAATAGCTGACATCATCATGCACCTCACCACACTGTCACTGCCTCCCACAGGGCAATGAACAAAGTAAGCCAGAGAAATACACTCTCAGCCCCCACTCTATGGTCAACTGGAGACCTGCACTTCTGGAAGTTTGTGTACAGTCTCAAGTGAGCCATGAGCACATCTAAGATTTATTTGGGGTGGGGGTTGCACAAACCTGAAGGGCTTGGGAAATAGAAAGCTATGACATTTTTATTTTTAAAAGCATTGATTTTAATATGCTCTGCCCCGGCAACTTTTTCTTTAACATTGTCTTTTCATCAGCCCAGGGGAAACTGTACACATGCATAGTGCTATATTATCTCTATTTCTGTATAGGATGATCTATGTACCCCAGGAATGCCTACTTTAAGCTTTCAAATTATGTATTTTATTATGGTTTAGTTTTGTACCATACATGATCCAAAGCTTTGTTTTTAGGATAAAAGGACATGCTGGGTGGGATAACTGTGGGACTGTATGGATGGTGATGGCTGGCATGGTCCATTTAGAAGAGCTGGGGACCCCCTACACTTGCCAGTAATGGCAGCTATGGATCTGTGGATGGTCATTTCACAGTCTGGTCTGCAGTGATGTCCAGGGAAAGAACATAGTTAAGAGACTTGGAGGGGAGAGGGAAATTATGGTGAGGCTGAGATAAAACTCACCACCTGCAGGGCCAACCCTGTATACCTCCTCGCATTTTGTCACTGAAATGTTGGATACAGATACTCAAAATGTAGGGAAATGAGAGGGCCAATGGTCTTAATAATATGGGACAAATTGTTAGACAGAGACACATTCAGAAAACTGGAAACTAGTGACTTTTCAGCACTCTACCCTTAATCAGGAGGCAGTATGGCGCAGTGGTTTAAGGCTCTGAGCTGCAAATCTGGAGACCTGGGTTTGAATCCACAGCCCCCACTTGCATACTGTGTGACCCTGAGCAAGTCACTTAACTTCCTTGTGCTCCCAGGTTGCACCCGTAAACAAGCTTTCAGCTTAGTGTGTCTCACCTGGTTAAATAATTGGAAATAAAACAAAAATAAATAAATAAATCACACCCTGGACACTAGCTGAAAGTCCTAACAGTGGAGTGATAATGACTTAGATTGAGTCTTTTGTGGGATCCCCCTCTTGAACTACCACACAATTGCAGCTCTTAGTCATCCCAGGCTGTTAATCATCCCAGGCCATCTGGAACATTGAGAGAGATTAGCAAGAGTAATAGACCCTGCTAAAGTAGAGACTTTTTTAACTTTATTAACAGCCATGAAAATCTGCACTAGTCAAGATGGACAAGTAGAGAGTTAGCTGCACTAGCCCCGGTCAATTTGCACTAGGGTTTTGGCTAGTAAAACAATGTTAAGATTGACCCCTGGTTATCTGTAATTAACTCTGAGTCACCGCTGAAAAAAGGACCTCTGGTCTCAGTGGGCTTACCCGGTTACCAAAATTAAATAAATAAATAAATTTAGTGAACTCATTTTTAAAGTCAAATTCACATTCCCTTAGTTTAATTCCAGGAGCTAGGTCCTTGGTACTCACAGTTTAAAGAACTCAACAATGCCTCGAGTAGCAATTTCCTGATGTCCTGGAGTGTGGATCTCTGTGCAGTCCCATGCAGCTATGGGCAGAAGGCAGGATGGTCTCTGTTCCCTTGGCAGCCTGAATCTTGCTTGCAGCTTGTCCCCTTGATTGATGATCTGGCCGCTTGTCACCTTCAGATACGTCTTGCCTGTTCTAGAGCTCTGTGGTAGAGCCTCACCAACCCCAGAGGGCTCAGACCCAGGAGTGGCCCCACAGCTCAACTTTTTACATGGGTTGTAGGTGCCCTAGCACCCCAGCAAATGCCAGTGACCTCCTAAGACAGTGGGTCCCACTTGAAGGGGGTTGACTAGTTCCCTCCCTGGCTCTGGGTAAGGTCACCCAAGCAGCAGGAGTCCTCAGCAGTCCCGGCACTGAATTTGCATGTTAACTGGCTCAGGCAATTCTCCTGGATAAACAGCAGCAACAGTTTTTCACAGGTGCTAGCTTCTCAGCAATAACTTCAGATCAAACTTGGACCACAGCAGTCCTCAGGGAAGAAGCAGAACCAGAGAAACCCCTGCTCTCTTTTTGTGCCTTCAGGTCCTAAAATGTCCATACAGTTCCTGTTCAGCTTGAATAAATCAGCTGGGATGTAGCTCTCAGCCATGCTATTCAATTCCCACAGCACATTTACAGATCCTGGCTAGCACCCTACACCTGAGATGCTTTGCCTCTTCAAAAGTTTAGCCAGAGTCCTGATGCTTAAGGTGGTTCCTTGCCAACCACTGCTCCTCTTTCAAACAGCAACACAGCTCTATCAGATCAGTCCTTTGCACATTAGAGGGTTTCAGCAATAGTAAAGATCGACCTCTCCAATCCAGACCGCACAGTTCACAATACCTGGATGAGTTGAAAACATCAGTCCAGTCTCACACTCTCTCTTCTCCTGAAATCCCTTTTCTGCAGTAGCAGTCTCCAATGGAGACCTGAGCAGGACCTCTCACATTCCAATTCCACTTGCACAGAATCCTCCTGACTCAAAAAGAGCCCTGAAACACACTGAAGAAAACCCAGCAAGTCCTTCAGTTTTCATTCGAGAATCCAGGGTCCTGATTGGTTGTTCAAGTCCATCAATTATTAATAAACATACAGATCAATATTTACTAATTGTTCATCGGGGCATGATTTAGGCACCTGAATTCGTGAAACTCCCTCTCCCAGAAGTCCTTTGACTCAGGTTTGGGCACCTAGAAAGGGGATCGGCTGCTAGATGGAGTTGAAGCTTCACCAATATGTCAGCCCCCATTCAGCTCTATGCAGTCCAGCACAGTTCCCCAATTTCAAATGTCTGGTGCAGCCAGGAGATAAACATTGTATTTACAATCCCCCCTCCAATCTGAAGTCCCTTCTCCGCACTTTCAAATGCCCTCAATTATTTGCAGCTATTTATCTGGGTTTTCCTATCACTGCTGCCACAACTCAGCCTCCCCAAGCAGCAGGCAGCACTTCATTAATATTTATGTGGGTTCATGCATATGGATGAGCCTTCACCCTTAACCCTGGTTCCCAAACTCCCTAATTTTATTCCCAAGCCAGGTCTCCAGCCCCCGTTCGCCTGTAGAGGGGCACTGGCACTGCTGCAATACTCCCAGGAGGACCACAAAACCAACTGTTAGGAGATGAAAAGCACTGGCTGCACATGCACGATCCCTGCCCTCACCTTGGTGTAATTACAAATGTAACCTCTAGGTGGCACTATCCCAAGGGCTACTATCCCTGCCTGCGTGACTTGGCACAGGTTGAGGGGCCTGAGTTCTAGGGACGAGTGCCTCCCCCCAGAGGACATGGTTAATGGTAGCATAGCTGCTCTGGGTACAGCCCTCCAGGACACTGATACCCCCCTCTACCTCTCTAGTGGTCTATCCTGATCAGCAAATACGCAATCACAATTTAGACCAGAATGCAATGTTAACCCCACACTTGGTTTACTTATCACCAGGGCTGGATCAGCTGCACTGGCCCAGGAGACCCCCTGTAAAATAAGACCTGCAATGGAGAAAGGCAATAGCAATACAGTATCCCCACCACAAAGGTACACCACAGCCAGTTTAAATGCTTAAAGATTTAAATCTGAATTTTTGGGAGACGTGAACAAGGGAGGGGCAATAACCTGGTGTTTGATTTTGGATCTGCTTTAATTAGGCTAAGCATGCATGCCTCCAAGAGTCCCTCTAACACAGTCACACACAATATGGGTACCCAGCTGGTCTGCAGGCTAGCCTGTAACATTGCCCGGGGTAGGCTGGCATTGCAGCTGTTGATGGAGCCCTTAGGGAAGAAAAACACAACATGCACTTTAACCCACAATTTGTATTCTGGAGATGGATGGCTCATTTTATAATGATTAACCAAGCAATTAAATCAGATGACACACTTTGATTTGAGCTTTATTGCAGGGAGCTACCCTGATGTTTACTCACACTACCCAGACCTGGAGGCAGGATGGATGAAATGAAGACCTCAAGATATTTGACTGCTGTGCCAGGAAAAGCAGGGCCCACATGACTCACCGTGGTGGTCGCTCCTCTTCAATGCTGTTGAGCAGGGAGCCAAATCCCCAGGCAGGCCTTTCACTGGATTTAACTCTGTGGTGTGAGTGGCAATCTAGGCCGAGATGGTAAGGCCCAGACCAGGTGAACAGTTCGGATACAGTCCGGTAAAGTGCTGGATACAGCTTCCCGCTAGCGTGACATATTCAAGCAATGTGGGGAACCAAATCATGACTCACACTGCACATTCAGCACAATTATGGTAAAGGATAGACAAATACCACAGTTTGGATGACAGTCCTGTTGCAATCAACAGTGACTGCACAAACCTTATGCTCTGCAGTAGTCTCAAGTCCTGACAGGCCGACCACACCGAGGCAAATCTTTGGTCCACACCAGGCAAATTTCACTTTGTCACAATTCAGGATTCTGATCACTATCGCAGCAAATTTGGAAATAAGTCTGAGATATTAATGCAGACTTCTTCACTCAAGAAGATGCTAGCAGGTCGGCCGGACACAGCCTTCCACCACCCGCGCTACTACGCAGGAGCAACTGCTTGAATATCTCGACCTGTTCACTCTCTCAACTCCAACTACACACTGACACACTGCTGCAGGCAGCTTTGGGACTTCCCAGTGATCCAAAAGTTTCAGTTGGTTGATCCATCTGTCTGTCACAGCAAGAGCTCCCCCTCCATGTCAATTTAGGTGCCAAATAGTAAAAACTACAATTCCTATAGAAATTCACTCCCATAAGACCCCTGGGGACAGTCTCCATTTTAGAATCCCCAAAGGTACCGATTGGTCCAGAATGGCAGTCCAGAACCAAAATGTTGGTGATTAGCAGAAAAGTCCGTGCTGCAAAGGAAGGCAGTTTAGACAAACTACAATATAATTATTACTATAGCTGATAATCAACAAACAATCACAGATTCTAGTAGGGCTTCCTCTGTGCAATTAGCAATGGCAGAACAAAGTGGCTGTTTTGCAGCCTAGGTGGGATTCAAGGCTGAAACCATTAGGCCTCCACCCAGAATAATTATAACCCACAAAAATGATGCCTCTTAAAGAGACAGGCATGGAGGCTAAAAGGGCACTCACATGCAAGCACTTTTAAACTGTTAGAACACAGAACACCAGCCTGGCAGCGGGCATTATGCAAGCCCAGGAAGACATTTTAGGAACCCCCATTTGTAGAGGGGGCTACACAAGCAGCGGGGGATTGCAGCTTATCTCATGAGCCCAAATGGGCCAAAACAAAACACCAGGCTGCAAGAGTATAGCCCTCTGGGATGCTATAACCACCCACCAACCCTTCTAGTGGCCTACACAGCTCAGCAATAAGACAATCACATGTACCACATGACAGTAACGATATGCTCACACTCCTTGCACTTTTCACCAGGGCTGGATCTGCTGCAATTGCCCTGGAGACCCCCAGGAAAATAAGACCAGTGATATAACAATACAGTGGCAGTACAATATCCCTACCAAGAAGGTACACACTAGCCAGGTTAAATGTGAAAAACCACAATCTGATTTATTCAGGGGGATGTGAACAAGGGCGGAGTGTAAATCTAGCAGTGATTGACAAATCTGATTATATTCAGGTTGGCAAAGCATGCACTGTAAGTCCCTCTGACCAAGTCCCGCAACCCTGGGTACCCAGTTGGAGAACAGGCTAGCCTGAAGCATTGCCCAGGGTAGGCTGGTTTTGCAGCTGTTGTTGGGGCCCTTAGGTTGGAAAAACACAGTTAACATGCACTCAACCCAAATACTTGTAATCAGGAGTCGGATGGCTCGGTCCGTTGCAGATAAACCCAGAACAGTAAAATTAGATGAACACACAAATGATTGCAGCCTTGTTGAGGGGAGCTACCCTGTTTTGTACTCATGCTACCCAGACCAGGATGCAGGACGCATGAAATGAAGACCTCTGAATGTTGTACTTAATCGCCAGAGGAAGCAGGGCCTACATGACTCACTGTAGTGGTCACTACCTGTTCGGTGGTGTTGAGCAGAGGGCCGAATCCCCACGCGAGTCTTTCACCGGAAATGTCTCTGATTCAAGAGCAGCAGCCTAGGCTGAGGTGGCAGGACCCAGGCAGAGTGAGCAGTTCAGATAAAGTCCATGAAAAGTGCTGGAGCAGCTTCCAGCTAGCGTAGCAGAACCTGTGGTGGGGAACCAGATTAGGACATTTATAAGCACTTAGAATATTTGCCACACTTAGGATAAAAGTCAGTTTGCAATAACACAGGATCTCTGCACAAGCCTTTTGATCTGTGGCTCACTTCGGTACCTGACAGGCTTATCGCTTCTGGAGCAAGTCTTCGGTCCACTTGCAGGCAATGATTACACACTTTTCTCTTCAGGTTTAGTTCTCAGTTCGATTTAAGATAAATTCATCTTTCACTTTCAAGGCAGTTCTTCGCACTGGAAGATGTGACAGGCAGGCCAGCACAGCCTTACCGCTGATTCTCCTGCACTCCTACGCAGGAGCAGCTGCTCAATGACTCGAGCTGTTCACTCTCCACACTCCAACTCTCGACTAACACACTTCTGCAGGAAGTTCTGGGCTTTCCCAGTAATCCAAAAGGTTTGTTTGTCTGAGAAAACTGTCGGTCACAGAAAGGGCTTCCCCTCCAGGTCCATTTAGGTGCCAAACCTTAAAAACTACAATTCAATCCTACAAGACCTCTGGGGACAGTCTTCCTGAGGTTCCGATTGGTCCAACACTGGCAGTCCAAAACCAGAATGGTGTCTCTTATGTAAAAGTTCAAGCTGCAATGGAAAGCAGGTTAAACAAACTCTGATATTATTATTATTATTATTATTGTTATTGTTATTATTATTACAGCAGATAAAAAGTGAATGATCACAGCTCCTAACAGAGCTCCCTATGTGCAAGTAGTGTCTGCAGAATAGAGCAAAAATACAAATAGTCAACCTGGTCATAAGTCTTAATTACTCGGACACAGTCCAGACTAATTTTCTCACACAGAATACAGCTCTCTTAAAGAGACAGGCACATAAGCTTAGTAGAGCACTCTCATGCAGACATAAAGCTACTTCAGACACAGAACACCATCCTGACAATGGGCATCAGGCAGCCCAGGAAGACATTTCTAGGAACCCCTATTTGTAGGGGGTTACACTTGCATATGTTGACTGTGTACATGAGGTTTTATTTTCCTATCCCTTGATGTGAATTCTGTCTCAAGGGGAGAGTGAGGCACAGATTTCAGGAGTAGAAACACTTCATTTAGGGTGTCTATGTAGATGTGTCCTATCTTCTCCCTGAAATAAATCCTGATACTACTGTTGGAAAATCTCAGACATGCAAGGTACCAAAGTATGGTGACAATATTGTGACTTTTGAAATGTGCCAAACAGAGGGGGTCACTTTATGTGTTGCTGTTGCACTAGTACATAATAATAATAATGTAACTCACTTCTGCTGACATTTAAAATTTTGAATGAATTCAAATAATTTTTGTTGGCCAAAGTTACAACTGAAAGGCACTGCCAGAACAGGCCGGTCTCACATACATCATAGACTGGTACTGACAGATACCCCCTTCCTGTATAATAGGTTTGAGAAGAAACTCTCCAGCAGGTTCATCTGCACAGCAGCACTGTTCACTATAAACATGGACACAGTGGATGTCGCACCATTTCTGGAACTACCAAAGCCAGTCTGTTGATCAAAAATGATGTTCTTTACCATGTATATCTCAGCAAACTACCCAGCCTTCTCAATTACAGTCTTCCTAGTTACAGACACTCCAATGGGAAGCTGCTGAGTAAACCACAACTTAAAATTTAAAGATTCTGTGTTGGATTTAAAAAAAAAAATTTCAGCCTCATTGGCTTTTCTTAATTCTTTCTTCTTGAGCTCCTCTGACTGTGAACATTCAAGGACAAAATCCTTAAGCGCACCCTTCTGTTTTCTCCAGGTCAAAATTGTGGATTTTGAAAAGCTTGTTTCTTTTAAGATTACAAAAGACACTCTCCTACTTTCAGTCTGTCTAGGATTGAATGCTTAGTACATGCAGCACATGCAGAGTGTTCCATGCTGGCTGTTGCGAAAATCCATCACTGTAAACATCAGTGTTTAAAATGCACAGCTGGTTGAAACTGACAACCAGTAGCTGTTAGCAAGTACTGTGATAGCCATGTTCAGCCAGGATATGTAGATAGGGTAAGGGAACATTGTTTAACCAGGAGTAGCACACTAAGCTGAAGCTTGTTTCCAGATGCGACCTGGGAGCACAAGGAAGTTAAATGACTTGCTCAGGATCACACAATATGCACATAGGCAGTTGTGGGATTCAAACCCAGGTCTCCAGATCTGCAGCTCAGAGCCTTAACCCACTGCGCTGTACTGCCTCATTGCACTGTTTGTGCCCAAATAGCAAATGTGCATCTCATTACTGGAATGTATTTAGTATATTTGCATACAATTACCATAAAAGCAGTACAGCACCACCACTCCTCAGAGGTTACCAAGAGGTACTGCAGCCTTGAAGGTAGATGTTGTTTCTTTTTTGCATGTGCGTGGATTTCCACGTTCTGTGAAAAATAATAATTTTCATTTCCATGTCATTGTAACTTGACCTGTCTCTATCTGTTGTTCCACCAGTACCAGAAATGTCTTTTGAAAAATGCAGACAACCGAATTCCACCAAAGATGAACTGAAGGCCCTCACCGGGGCCTATGTGGCCCATGAAGACCTCCTATGCAGGAGGTTGAGAACACCACAGGAGCAGGAACAGGCCTGGGGGGGTAGGTGGCAGAGGCAATGAATGCACAGGACCACTTTATCTGCACTCCCCAGGAGTGCAAAAACCACGCCAGTGGCCTATGTGTACGGTCCAAAGACCTACTGGCCCAGGCCAATGCAGAACAACATGATATTGGTGGCTCCAGATCTATGCAAATGTCTGCATAGAAGGCACTCATGGCTACCACATTCTGCCAGTTGTCTGTGCCAGGTGTTCCTGGTTGGGGATACAAAATGGAGACTGGGCCATCCCAGCACTGTAACTACACATGTTGCATATCTTGTCTGGTAATGCATGTGTTGCCCTATGTATGTGTTGGTCACGTTATAGATAACCATATTATGTAGCAGTGTGTGGACAACCCAGTTCTTCCACTGTATGTTTTTTCATTCTGCAGCATGTGTGTGCACCCTAGCATGGCTGGCATGTGCATTGCTACCTATGTCTTGCATGTGTAGTTTCACGTGCAATTCTGGTACATGCATGTGCACCAACCTGTGTAAGTTACATTATTGTATACATGGACATGCATCCCTAGCCATGGTCTATCCTTTTTTCCACAGCACCATCACATCCTGGGACAAGTAGTGGTCCACAGGTACAGCCTACTGCATAGCATGGCCCCATATCTGTGGCCACTCTTAGTGTGGGGCTCTCTGACATAGACCTGCTCACACACAGTGGGACCTGGATGATGATGATGAGATGATCTCACTGTTTGCAGATGCCCTCCTCACTGCTGGGAGGTGCTTGCCAGTGAGTCAGGGGATGACAGCACTATGATTGACAGTGTCATCCCTGACACAGCCTCCCATCTGCTCCCGATTAGCCCTCTACACACTGCACATGCAACCAGCAGCCATCCAGTACCAGCCCCTACACAGCAAGTGGCCCAACAATTGCAGTCAGTTATTGGGCATCAAGAGGGCAACATATTACGGCCAGCACAGGCACAGCAGCAGGGTACTAGTGCCCAGCAACAGAGAACATGTGACCAGCCACTGCCTGGCCAGGTACAGGATAAGACAGCCCCTTCACATGCAGTACCTGCACATGTGTAATCCCCACAACCCCAGCAGCCAGACATGGGGTCACCATGTGCTGTGATGGCCACACACCAAGCTCCCACAGATTGGCAGCCTAACACTAGCTCTGAAAGTATGGCAAGGAACACCAGCTTGCCAACCATACACAGCTATTTAGGGACACTATGGAGAGCCAGAAGGCACTCCATTATGCTCTGCAGGGGTTGTGGGTACAGATGCATGCTCACAAGGAGTGGGCTTCTGTTCACCATGCTTAACTCATTGTGGCTCTTTGCATTTTCCATGAGGACATTAGTGCAGGGCTGTTAGGCATTTCAGTGGCAATATGGGACAACACCACAGTCCATGCTGCATCTGGAGGCTGAAACACCCCCTGCACACCTCGTAGCAAACCCAGCATCCCCGATACACCCTGTACCCACTCAAATATTCCCTTGCACCCTATCCCATGGGGCATGCTCATCCCCACCACACCTGGTCATGGTGTTCAGTTGTCCACACCCACCTCGACACAGGGCCGTGCAAGGACAGATGGTGCTACCCCTTCAAGGGTGAGTGCCTCAATCCAAATGGACTGGCCATCTCCACTGGGTTTATCTGCATTGTTGGGCTTAGGCACTGATTGTGTCAGTGGTAGCTGCACCCACAACACCTGAATGTTCCTGGCTCATGCAGCATGTCTGTGTTGTCTCCAGGCCACAGGTGGGGCTAACTTTGCCACATAATGCCTGTGGTTGTGCACTGTGCATTGTCCACATCCTGTACACCACAGTGATCCACCTCACAGCTCCGGTAGCATTGTCCCATTGTATGGATGGCATCTGGGACATGGATGTGGTTCCTGGTGGCCTGGGACTGGCATGGGAATGATGAGTGCACCTGTGGCTTATCATTGTGAGCATGTGCCAGTGGTCTGTCTCTGACCCATGCCAAGCTGCTACCAGTACTTCTGTGCATCCTTACCAATCTTGTCTCAGATGTGAACATGAGTGCATGCCTCTTCCTCATACCTGAGGACAACCCTGCTGAGATGGTACAAATCCACAATTTGTGTCATTTAATTGCTTAAATATGACATGGAGCCAGTACCGTCTCAGTGGGGTATACCCTTTATGTCCTCTTCGTCATCCACCTTGCTCTTCCCTCAGTGTCCTCGGATCAGCCATGATGGCAGCCATGTGGAATGGTATCCCAGACATTCTGCCTGCAGTTCAGCAGTCTGCCTCTGGGTGTCTGGCTGATTTAGGGATGACACTTTTATACATAGGTTTGCACAGCACTGTTGTGGGATACAAAACACATGCATAGCACATTTCCTCTGAATATACACATGCATGGTATATGTAGCTGTACTCTTTCCCTTTTTCTGTTTGGCATACTTTATATGTGCACTATCACGCATTTGGAATTTTGTGACACATTACAACCTTTTGAATATCACTCAGTCGTGCATTTTCCAAGATGCGCCCTGCATTTCTGTTTTGTGTCACACAAGTTGCTTGAATAAGGAGCCCAATGTGTTTTTGGGTTTACTGTACACAGTCCTAAGCAGCATTTTGTAAAGAACCTTGAGCACTAGAATGGTGTGTCAGAAATAAAATATCTCCAGCATCTAACTAACAAAAACAAAAAGTCTAGATAAAAAAAAAGGTCACAACTCCCACCGCCTTTTATGCAGCAGATTTCTAACTAAAAAAAGTCTAAATAAAAAATAAGGTCACAATTCCTATCATTCTTTCTACTACAGATTTTAGAGTTACTGGCTGATTGTTGCAAGGGCTGTTTTTGTCCCCATTTTCCTGCAGGGTGACCGAATTTGTAGTCCTTCAGTTGGCTGGTTCTTTCCTGGTGTACTGACTATGTAAAACTGTCTGCCAGAGGTGCCACTATAGTGACCTGCCCATTTCTTTCAGCACCCTTGGGTGTAGCTTGTTTGGTTTCAGGAATTTGCTCAAATCTAGCACAAGAGTCATGTGATGCCTGTAAACTTGTGGCTATGCTTCGCTGCTGCTCCCGACCAGCTCACCCATTTATCTTAATTTTTTTTTATATCTACCTAGATTTTCCCAGGTGTGGTGTTGGGCTTACCTTGTTGAGTCTATCAGTGAATGTTCGATCTGGTGATTTCCATAGGTGCCTGGTTGTATGGGCCCATGGGACATTGGCCCCAGCAATATTTTTTGAGCTGGGCTGAGCCCCAGCAATATTTTGCCACATGCTGCCTTTTTAAGGCATTTTTCCCCTGGTTTCTGTGTGCGTGTCCTCTGCTATGACCGCACCTCCCCCGCCTCCCCCTCTATTTAATTGGCTGGTAAGTGGCGGCCTGATTGGCATTATATTTAAAATTCGCATCTTTGTGTCTTTATCTTGGTTTGCAGCCCCGGAAAGGTTCACAGGTTCAGTGGCCTTTTTTTTAAACTTGCCACACATGATTTGGGGGGGGGGGGCTTGTATTGGGTGCGATGTGCATGTGTGCATCAGGATGATTGTGTAGGTGTGTGTGAGGACTTGGAGCCGACGGTCTCCATTGTGTGGTGGGAGGGAGTGAGTGGCTGGCAGCGGGAGAGAACAACCAAAGAAAGTCAGAAAGACCGGGAGTCAGCAGTCATCCGGGACACCAGAGTGGAGGAGGAATTAGGGCTGCAGGATCATTTGAGCAGAGGGCAACAGAGGGTGACAGCCGGCCAGCCAGGCCCAGGGTTCTGGCCAGGGGAAAAGTGTGTGACATGCGTGACGGGTACTGGACCGTTAGTGGTTCAGCTCAGGCCAGAAGGCCGGGAGTCCATGAACCGGGCGATAAGGGTTGTCGTCTGTTGAGTGACGAGGTTGGGCAGCCACCGGCAGCTGCATAAAAATGAGGAGTAGGACAAGGTCTGAATCGGAGGTGAGCCAGCCAGGGCCCCGCCCCAGCAGCATTCAGGAGGAGCAGAGGAGTAACCACTTTCCACCCACCCAGAGAGAGTAGCAGGCCCAGTACTAGAGAGGAGGAACCCCTATCGGGACAGGACCAGCAGCAGAAAGCCAGACAACAGTCCACCAGGCAGCACTAAGCAAGCATCAGAGAGCAGCACCGGGTAGTGGTAACATATACACCCCCCCCCATTTGGTTGTATACACTGGTATTACTCTACATTTGTCACATTTTGCCAGCTCATTATAAATTATTGCAAGTTGGTAAAAATGGTACCTGTTTGCACTTTGTTTAGTATTGGTATTAATTTGTTTGTCTTTGCTGTATTTCTTTCCACCATGTACCCCCGGCTACATCTGAAATTAAGCTCCAGATTAGTGAACCACTTCTAACTGATACCATATTTCTATTCAATGAATGCACTGGTATATTTAATGGGTTCGTGATGCACTTACAGGGAAGCTATGTACAGTGGTGTACACTATCCAACCCCTGGCATCAGTGGCACTGTGTTTATAGGAAAGCAGAGCACAGTTCTAGACTCCCCCTCTCAGTGTGATCCCTATTTGACTGTAAAAAAACTAACCCGGTGTGGTGCCTGTGATACCCCCTAACTCACCTGATTCAGATTGGGTTGTAAATATCAAATTAAATTGTCTGTGTCCCCCCATGGTATCCCCTCCCTCACCCCATCTCCCCACAGAACTGTGAATAAATCTCAATGTTATTTCTAATTCTATACTAATACTGTAGGTACTTGGCAGTCTTATTAACCTTGCTTCTGGTCCTCCTGCCCCCCTCCCCCAAAAAAACAGTACCAGGGACAGTGACTGGCATAGACTGTTCCATGAGCTCTTTATCTGGACACTATCTGACACATCCAAGTATCAGTATCACTGTATCTCTCTGTATAGCAATACAGTACTTGTGGCCACAGAGGTGAATGGTCTGTGCCAGTTGCCATCACTGGCACTGGGGCCTGGGGGGGAGAAGACTGTGTGGGGGGACCACTCGACTACCCGAGATCTGTAGCATTATCAAAGATGGCACCAAGGAGGAGGATGTTCCTTATTTGCAGTCTAATTAGAATGAAGACAGGAGGAGCGATTTAGCTCTGTTATTTTCTATTCACGAAAAGCACGTTAGATGGGGAGTTCTCTACACAGCCCATCAAGGATCAAGCAAGGGGGCAAGGTGAGAATGTGGTATAGGGAAGTCAAGGTTAAGGAGAATGCACTTATGATGAGCAAACGGTAGGAGAGAGTCAGCCTGGTATCAATAGTGCTTAGTTACTGCATCAATGGGCATGAGCTATTAAAAAAAACCAAAGCCTCATCCATGGGACAGAATGTGAACTATTACTACTGTCTGTAGAAGCTTTACAGTCACATAGCTCACTGTTTCTTGTTCAGCAACTATATTATTTTGAAGTGTTTACTGTTTATAATTTGTAGAACCAGATGTGGGGGATTTACTGAAGTTGCCTGCCATTTTCCCCTACATTCAGAAAGTGTAATTGATTCTGTAAGGAATACGCTGCAGTTTATCTGTTGCCATATGTGCGTGCCATGCCAGAAGACCCTTTGCTTGGCTGGCTGATCTTGCTTGATTTACGATTGAAAGAGGCTGTTCCAGTTCAAAACACAGGCATAAGAAACTTGGAAGTCTATGTACATTAGAGAATTTTTTAAGAGGTTAGAAAATAATTTTAAAAAGTTGCTATTTTAAAAAAACTGTTCTGGAAATGTATTTTGTTATGGGAATTGCTGATTGCATTATTGCTGAAAGAGGTCAGTTTTGGAAAGGGGCCAAGCTGTTCTGAAAGTTTAGTTTGGGTGATGTAACTGGCACTGTCAGGAAAGCCAAGGAAATAGTGCCTAATGGGGTGAGAACTTGGACAGCAGAGAGGGTGTGGAACTATATAGATTATTGGGTACATGTAGGAAGCTTGCTGTAAAAGCTTCTTAAATATAGCACTGTTTTGGTCACATTCCTTGTTTTCGTGCTTGTGGTTGGGTTGTCAGTTCATTTGAATTGAGGGGGGTTCAGCCTCCCACACCCCCCTTGTTTTTTTTGTTTGTTTTTTACAGGGGTGTTGGGGGTAAAGCCCCCCCAACTCAAATAAAGTAATAAAAAGTAACTGAAAGGGTGATTTACCCAAGGGCTTGTGCCTGCTGATCTTACTTTGAGGAAGACTCCTGCAGCAGACCACACCAATAGGACTAAGCCGCCAGGCACCAGGACTGCATGTAAAACTAATTTTGGTTTTGTCTGTTTATTTGAGTTGTGAGGCTTGGCCCTCACACACTCCTTGTGTTTTTTTTAAGTGGGTTGTGGGGGCCCAAAGCCACCCAACTCAAATAAACTAATGAAAAGTAAAGGAACAGGTGACTGGATCAAATGGTGTAACTTGAGCTCTACGCTCATACTGTAGGTCCTATGTAAGCATACCAGATAATTTACTCTGTTGCTGAACTGAGCCTGTCATAACATTTTTAAGTGGTGTGGTGGTGTGAACGTTGGGAAATGAGTTACAATGAGCCTCTGCCTGCCTTTCCAGTTTAACCCAGTATCTGTGGTGAGCAGTAGTTGCCAGACAGGATGGACTGAGGTCGGGGTGGGGGCTGCCTGGAAAGTTGATGAAGGGGGGCCCACTCACCCTGGATTCCTTGAAAATCAGGTGGGGAGGGTGCAAGGTGACAGACTTATCAGTATTCCATTCCACATCATGGAGTATACTGCATGGGCATCCATGCAGAACTTGTGTGTTCTGCCACACTGGGGTTCCAAGGTTGGTGGAAATCAGAACCCTGAGGTGGCAGAACACACTCTGGTTATGCATAAAGTTGCTCATCCTGTATTTTTATAGTGTAAAGTATTATGTAAAATGTGTGCATTATGTTTTTTCTCTTTCATAGTGAAACAGTCTTTTGTAGTCTCTAGAGGTTCTAGAATGGTAGTCTACCACAGAAGGGTACGATCACATTCCCTGACTATTGACTGCAATAGAACAGACTTTTTTAAAGAATGGATTTCTATGCAGAACACTGCTCTACTACACTCTGTAATATGAATATGAAACCCTACTCCTGTGTTTGCATCTTACATTTACTCACAAGGCACATCATATTTCTAAAACATCATAAAAACAATAATTTGTAGAGTTTAGAAGGTTGCCAGGTACCTAATATAGGGAAGTCAGTACACTCAACTATTTACTATTACCTTTCTCATAAGTCCTTACAAAATGTGACTAAAGCTGGTATTAGTAGCACATTAGGAGTACTACTGACCTCCTGCATCCTGCTGAGGCTATGGGTTTGAATGTTAGCACTGTTGCCAGGTGGACAGGCACAGGCAGTGAACTTAGTTATGTCCAGATGAGATGATCATGTAGTAAACAGTCACTCACCTCAATAATATAAGCAGAGAGGGCAGATGCCCATTGGTACTGACATCTGGATGTGGCGGTAGTGGTCACCGGTGAGGTGTTGGCTCAGCATCTGCAGGTGATTTGTGGGTCAGTGAACAGCAAAGCTGTGATGTACTGCCTTAAACTGTTTCATAGAAATTAATGCCATTTGCCACCTAATGGGTATTTGAATTGCTACAAATGTATGGTGAGACATGGTCATGGGTGTGTGTGTGTGGGGGGGGTCTGAAGACTGACTTGGGGTCCATGGTGTAGCTGTAGCTAGAGATAAATAGCGCAGACTGGAGTGGCCATGAGGTCTTCGTATGCTGACATCTTCTATGTTTGTATGTTTAATTAGTTTCTACGATATGTCTTTATGATATGTGGCCCAGGCAGAATTTTGATGTCCAGTCCAGCAGTGACCATACTTTCAAAGATTTCTCATTGGGAATATCCCTGAATTTTATTTTATTTTATTTATTTTTTGTGGATGTATCATAAAATCTATATGTGCCAGGTTCTTTTTTGCCAATAACAGAAACAGCATGCAGGAGGCAGCACGGGTGAGGGAAGATGGAAATGGCTGGGTGGGAGACTAACACTGTTACAGAAAGTTTTACTGACACTGAATGTTTACGCTGTTAAATTGCAGTTTGGAAGACAGCCACAAGCAGGGAGAAGAGATATGGACCAAGAGTGTGTGGAAAGTGTTGCGGTACCTACACTAAGTTCTTTTTTTTATTTTTATTTTAAAATAAGTTGAGGCTTGCCTTTTCTTTTTTTTTGCCAAGGGGAGAGGGGAAGATCAGCCGCTACTTTACAGCACGTGTGAGTACCACTGTGTTAATGGAATTTCAGTTCAACAATGAGGGCAGAGCAGAACTTAAAGAGCAGATATCCATTCATTACTGAATATTTGCTCTTTGAGTTACAAGTTGCTGCAGCTGAGGTGCATTGCTGGGGAGGTCACTCAGTCACTAAAGAGAAATTCTGACTGGGTCTTTCCTGTTGCTAAGCAAGTGGGGAAAAATTGTGGCTGTTCAGTTTGTAGTGCCCAATGATACCCTGAGTAATGTGGTACCCCAAACTGGCACTTTGTTTTTCACCAGGCACTAGTGAAAAATAAATGCATGCCTGACCATGGCTTTCAATCAATCAGCATGCTTTATGTTTCAAGCCCATTTTCTAATAGTGTAACACTGACTGAGCTACAGAAGATAGTGTTGTTTTGTCATGGGTTTGCTGTCTTGTTCTGTAGATGTGCTAGGCTACTTTCATGAAATGCTGGATGTTGAATCTTTGAAGTTGAAAAGAAAAAGGCTTTTAAAGAGTATTGTTGATTCTTTTCTCATACCTGAGATCAGGGGCTTAACCTCCAAACCCCCATGTTACTGTACAGGGTGCTCTGCTCCCGTAGAGCCCCAGTTGCAAGGGGGTTGACCTCTGACCCCGAGACAGGAGGCAGGGCTTTGAACCCTGATCCCTGGGCCCCACCAAAAATCATACAAACCCGGCTCCTATGGCGATTTCCTCTTCTGGAGCTAGGATTGATGCCAACATGCGATAGGCCCTGCTGCACCACATGCCTCCTCCAATGCCAGAAAAAAGTAGCAAGAAGTCCAAGGCACAGGGCTTCTCAACTGGTCATGCAGCTACAGTGACAGTGCCTGCTCCACTTCTCACTGAGGAGAAATTCTAGTCAGAGATGCAGCCGATTAAGGACTTTATTAAACCCTGCATGGAGGAACTGAAATCATTGCAGGCAGACTTGAGTGCTACAACGCGCCATGTAGGTGATGTGGAGGTTAGAGCCACATCCTTGGAGGGTTGGAAAGGCAGAGTGGACCTCGAGATTAACCTGCTCCACCAGAAGTTGGGCCGCATGGAAAGCAAGCTTGAGGATCTTGAGGGAAAGAGTAGGAGGAATAATTTGGTGATATTCAGGCTGCCTGAAGATGATGAGACCACCACCCCAGTGTTGTTTGCCCAGAAGTTTCTGGAGCATGTTGTGGGACCATCTTCCAACAGCTCCTCATACATTGTAGAAAGAGTGCATCGATCCTTGCGCCCTCATCCACCACCAGGGCCCCCCTCCCGCCCATTCATTTTGCTACTTCTTAACTATTTGGATAAAAAACATATTTTACAGAAATACAGAGACTTAAAGAAAGTCATCTGGGAAAGGCAGCACTCATGGATTTCACAGGACCTCACAGAAGCAACATGGCAAAAGAGGGTGGCATTTCACTCGATAGTTACTAAACTGTTAGCTGCATCTCTCAAGTTCCATGTCCTGTATCCTGCTCTGTTGCAGGTCTTTTGTAAGAACTCTTGTCATATGACAGTGGCTCAGTAGGTAGCACACTCGCCTCTGAGGCTGGGAGATCAGAGGGCTGTGGGTTCAGTTCCCACATCTGGCACTTGGGTTAATATCCCAGTACTGACACTGTAGTGCAGCACGAGAAGGGTGCTGCACTTCTGAGGTGCCATCTTTCAGATGAGACGTTAAACTGAGGTCCCATCTGCCTGGATTGGTGGTAGTTCAGGTGGATGTTAAAGATCCCATGGCACTTATCGAAAGGAGTAGGGAATTTTTTTTTTATTCATATTACCAATAATCTTGCAAACAATATAACATAGTTTTTCTTGATACAACATATCAAAACACATCTTAATACAAGATGTTCCTTCATATTTTTAAGTTTTTAAACAAAAGGAAATAACAAACAAAATGTTTAAATAATATTTTTACCAGTCCATAAATATAAAAGAAGGAAAGAGAGAGAGAGAAAAAAAAAACAACAAAATCATTGCGCATATTTCACTACCAATCTTTCCAAGAAGAGGTTTAAACATCTCTTTCTTCACTCTCTAATTTCCATACGTATTATTTTATATAATCAAATGAGTGCCATAAAGTTCTCCAATGATTTTGTGAAAATCTAGTTTTCTCCTAAAACTTCAATTTCCCTATTTCGGTTTCCACTATATACACTAAGTTAATTGGGTGAATTACCTGCTGCAATAATAACTTGCATCTACTAATCCATATCCAATATCAAAGGAAAGTATGTATCACTTGCAGTGTGCTGTAAATACCCTCAGGTACTCCTTTATCAAAGGAGCCGTAATATAAGCTCTCGCTTGAAGGAGGGATTATCAAACCATTCTTCCAGCGATGTTTTACTATGTCCCAAAATTCCATAGCATAACAATTAAAATACATATGATCCATAGTTTCCAGAGCTAGTACACATTTTTTCCTCAGGCAATAACGCTCTTATACAGTCTTATGTTTCTGATTACTCCATACATTTATTCTCCCATGAATACCCAACCATGTAATATCCCACATATGTAGTGGGATACGAGGGTTGATTATATATCTGGATATATCTAAATGTACCTTCTTAGAAAGCTTTAAAAAAGGGTTTTCATGAAAAAACTGCTCCAAAACTTTTTTATACAGTTCTTTTCTGGAAATACTCGAAACTGCTTCCCAACTAATGTTCCAACACTTTATTTTATCAAAAACCTCACTCCATCTCTCCATCAGTTGAGGAAGTCTTTTGTTTTTATGCATAAATTTTGCATTTCTCCATTCTAACAATACACCCTTTAAATGCACACTAATTAATGAGCCCCAAATCTTATAATTATCTCTAATTACAGAAATCAAATTACAGTATAAAAAATTTGAAAAGAAAAAAATGACTGGATTAACCATTTAAGGCAGAAGGAAGCAGGGAGGGAAGTCAGAATAGCAAAGGCCAAAACTGAGGAAAAGATAGCCAACTCAGTTAAGAAGGGGGATAAAACCTTTTATAGGTACATCAGCGAGCGTAGAAAGACAAAGGGAGGGATAGTGAGGCTGAATAGAATGAACGGTGGGTGGGCAGAGGGGGACAGTGAGAAAGCAGGAATACTGAATGAATATTTCTGCTCAGTATTCACAAAAGAGGAGGGGGAAGTGCCTAATCCAATTAACAGAAGCACTCTTGATAGGGGGGTCGATCCCAGTCCTTTCACAGAAGAAAGGGTTCTGCAAGAACTCCTAAAACTGAAGGTGGACAAAGCAATGGGTCCTGATGGAATTCACCCCAGAATTCTAAAAGAATTAAGGAGGAACTAGTGAAACCACTGGCTACTCTTTTAATAAATCATGGGAGGATGGGGTGGTACCCGAGGACTGGAGGAAGCGGATGTGATTCCCCTTCACAAAATTGGAGGCAAGACAGAGGCAGGAAACTACAGACCTGTCAGTCTGACCTCTGTAGGGAAAGTGATAGAGTCACTCTGAAGGAAAGAATAGTTGAGTACCTAGAGGCCAGTGGAGCACAGGACCAAGGCAGCATGGGTTCTGCTGAAGGTCATGTCAGACAAATCTAATAGATTTCTTTGACTGGGTGACCAAAGTAGTAGACCAGGGAGGGGCTGTGGACATGGCCTACCTAATTTTAGCAAGGCATTTGACACAGTCCACACAAAGATTAATAGTCAAATTAACCAGCCTGGAATGGGACCCAGATTGTGGTAGCCTGAAAAAACATTGGCTGGACAACAGGACACAGAAGGTAATTGTAAATGGAGTCCACTCTGAAGAAAGGGGGATTACTAGTGGGGTACCGCAGGGTTCAGTATTGGGTCCAGTCCTTTTTAATGGCTTCATCAGTGACATTACAGAGGGACTGGAAGGAAAAGTATGCCTTTTTGCAGATGACACAAAGATCTGCAACAGGGTTGATACACAAAGAGGCGTGGAAAGGATGAAAAGGGACTCGACAAGGTTGGAGGAATGGTCAGAAGTATGGCAGCTAGGATTCAATGCAAAGAAGTGCAAAATAATGCACCTGGGAAACAAGAACCAAGGGGAAGAATACACAATGGGTGGGGAGGTAGTAACAACAACAAAAAAGGAAAGGGACCTGGGGGTAAACATAGCAGATGACCTTAAGGTTAGCAAGCAATGTGAGAAGGCAGTAGGGAGGGCTGGGGGTATACTGGGATGTACAGGGAGAGGCATCATCAGCAGAAAACAGGAAGTTATTATCCTCTGTACAGACAGTTGGTGAGACCCATCTGGAGTACTGTGTCCAGTTCTGGAGACCTCATCTCCGCAAGGACATAGACAGGATAGAGGCAGTCCAGAGGAGGGCACTAAATGGTGCAGGGTCTGCAAGAGAAGCCGGATGAGGAGAGACTAAAGGAGCTTAATATGTATACCCTTGAGGAAAGAAGGAGAGGGGACATGATAGAAACTTTTAAGTACCTCAGTGGAATCAACAAAGTCCAAGAGGGTAGCATCTTTCAGAAAAGAGACTTGCAAGAACAAGGGACACAATTTAAAATAGAAGGAGGCGGTTCAGGGGCAATGTGAGGAAGTATTATTTCACAGAGAGGGTAGTGGATGCATGGAACAGCCTTCCGGAAGAGGTTGTGGAGTCTAAAACTGTGGGAGAATTCAAGAATGCATGGGACAGACATAAGGCAATTCTTGTGGGGGGTAGGAAGAAATAGGCTATTGGTTAACTAGGATCTGCGGCCTATCCTGTAGGTAGGGAAATGGGCAGACTAGATGGGCCTAGTGGTCCTTATCTGCCATCAAAGTCTATGTTTCTATGTTTCTATTCCCAAACCCCCATCTTTATTATCTAAATACAAAATATTATGTTTAATTGGATTTAAATGACTACCCCATACCCCACAAAAAAAATCTCATTAATGATGTCTCCATGTTTTTAGGTATTAGATAAATGTTGCTTAAAAATAAGAAGACAGGTATTAAATATGTTGTAATTAGGTACACTCTTTTCTTTTTTGATAATTTATTTTTATTCTAGTTTGTTATTTTAGAATTACCTTCCTGTAAAGCCGTTTTCCAATTGTCCATTGCACTATCCCTACCTCCAAAATATATACCTAGGATTTTACACGGTTGTTGTTCGATCCAAAAACTCCCCACTCTAGTCGGAGAATCTGGAAACCCTGAAATGCTTATGTATTTAGTTTTTAAACTATTAATCCGTGCATCCATAATTTTCCCTAATTCTGTAATAATCCTACAAGCTATCGTTATTGAAGCTTCATCAGACAAAATAAGGCAGAAATCATCCGCATAAGCAATAATTTTAGTCTGACTTGTGTTATTCAACTTTTTATCTGGGTAGATCTATTTATTATCCGTAATAAAGGATCTAGAGCAAAAACGTATAGAAGAGGGCTAAGCGGGCACCCCTGTCTAACTCCTTTCAACACACTATGTTTTCCTCCTTTCCTTCCATTATCTAATGGAATCACATATGCTAAAGCATAACACAACTATACTCATTGTACAAATATATTTGGAATACCAAAGGCCTTCAAGCATTCCCATAAATATTCTTGCGATACTTCGTCGAAAGCTTTAGCTTGATCCAAACTTACTAGATAACCTTCCAAACCTCCTAAATTTCCTGTCCCTATTGCCATAATCTCTCTAATATAAATCAATGCATCATAAATTCTTCTTCCTGGAACTGCACAATATTGATAATTACTAACTAAGTCAGGCATCACCATGGATAATCTATTCCCTAAAAGCTTAGAAAAAATCTTAAAATCTACATTCAGTAATGTCAATGGCCTCCAATTCCTTATATCTGAGTGATCTCCTTTCTTAAATAAAAATATTAATAATCCCTCATACATTTGTATTGGTAAAATCATATCAGAAATTAAGGTATTATATAAAGTCAATAATTCTTTAGGCATCAATTTACATAGAATTTTATATAATTATCCTGGCAATCCATCAGAGCCCGGGGAAATCTCATTTTTAAGAGATACAATTACTTTTCCTAGTTCTGCTTCCGTAAATGCCTCTACCATTGATTTTTGTATATCTAGTTCTAAACAAGGGAGATCTGCTGCTACTAAGAATTGAGATGTAAAACCAGAATCTAGAGCTTTTTCCCCAAAGCTCTTTTTTACATGTTGGTCTAAGAAATCCATAATTCCAACATTATCTGTTATGATCTTATTTTCCTTATTTTTTAAACTAGAAAAAAGTATTTTATCTATCTGCTTCTTACAGGCTAAAAAAGGATTAACCTGCGCAGCTTTTCCTTGCATCCCAAAGGACTGTTCCCTAATTAGTGAATCCATTCGATCATATTGATACTGTACCATATTTTGTTTTGTCTGTGCAATATTTATAGATAAATCTACTCCATTTTCAGTTTGTATTGAAATAAATTTTTGCAAGAAATGCCGAAGAGACAAGTATTCTTCTTTTTTTGTTTCAGCTTTCAATCTACCTTTTGCCTGAAAGTATCCAATCAAACATAACTTAAAAGCTTCCCACCAACTAACCATATTTTCATGCAAATCTATCATTGTAATTTGGTCTTGAATAATTATTCCTAAATCCTTCAAAACATTTGGGATATTTAAAAATGAAACATTTAATTTCCAAAACCCAGGTCCTGTTAACCTACATGGAAGAATATCTATTTTTATACCAATCACAATATGGTCCGAAGATTCTATTGGTACATAAATTAAACTAGATATTAACAACGTTTTTTAAAAATAAAATCAATTTGAGATGTTAAACCTCCTTTAAAAAAGGATGGTTTAGCTTTGTTCTGCCCTGTTTGATGGGAATCTCTCAGGCCTGCTAGAGAAAGAATAGACTTTAAACATGTTTTATCACAGTATTGTTTCCCTATTTCGTTCTTTTGCTGAAAATTTATGTTGAAATCCCTGCAGAAAAATAAATGCCTACTTGTGTACAAGTAAGGTTGAATTTTTTGCAGTAATTCAATTCTAAGGGCCTTCATCAGAGGGCCATAAATTGATATCAACCTACTCGGAAGGCCTTTAACTATAACATCCACTAATAATGCCCTTCCAGGTTCTATATCAACCAAAGTAAAAGTTTAACATCAGTAGTTGTAAAACATATTCCTACCCTGCTACACCTTTCCTCCCCAAAGGACCAAAAAGATATACCCCAATACCATTCTCTAATAGCTCTAGACGTCTTAAAAACTGTATTTAATCATGTATCCTGCAATAAAAATACATCGTACTTTAAATAAGAAAGCATTCCAAACGTCGTTTGATGTTTTATATGTGATTTTAAACTGTTCACACTTAGTGAAACTATTGATAATGTAAGAGGTTTCAAGGTGGGGGTTTGAGTGTTGTAATACTTGATCTGGTCACCAGTTTCCTGGCTTCTGGCGGTTTGCTCACTAATACACGTTCTGGGTAGGGTGATGTTGTTGATGGGATATCTACTTCATGTATGGAATCCATCATAGGATGGGCTTGCTCTACCTGTTCACCCCATGATGAAAGGATGGAAGATCTATTTCCTAAAGGTAATGGAGAAATGGGCATATTACCGCTATCCTTCCCTTCTCTAACAAAAATCAGTGAACCTTCATTAGATTCCTGTAAATCTTGTTGTTCTCCTTTCTTACTAGGTTCTATAGCACTTGTCAAAATACGGGAATCATTGCCCATCAGAATAGATGACCTTTGGGGGGGTACCCCTGCGTTGTCACAAATGGTGTTTCTCTTTCTTCCCTGCTCAATCCCTGAGAAGGTTCTAAAGTTAGAGCTACTGTCTGCTCTGATTGCGGTATATCAGTAAAGGGCTCATAGGGCCTTGTCAAGTTGTGGGCGATGGGAGTTTTAACTTGCCTACCATCTTCATTTAATCCTCCCCAACCTCTACCTCTTCATCTACCTCTAAATATATTCCCTGTCTCTGTCCCTTATTGTTCTTGATGAGATTTTCTTGCCTGTGTCAAAAAATATTCCTGATCAGAGGAATCATCCGTATCCGTGTTTCTCCATGGACAATCTGAAAAGGAATGATTAACTTCATTACACAAATTACAAACTGAGGGAGCTACACATTCTGCTGCTGAATGCCCTAGCATACCGCATTGGAAACATTTAATCTGATCGCATGAGGTATTCAAATGTGTTAATGACCCACACTTAAAACAACTTTTTGGCTGACCAGCATAAAAAATTATACCCCTATCCCTCCCCCCAAAAAAGGAACTGGGTAAATTTTGAATGTCTTCATCATCCTGTTTTAATTGAACTCGTACTGTCCAACCTCCTGTCCAAAATCCATTCCCGTCCATAATAGGCCATGGTTTATCCTGTATGAAACATATTTTTTCCAGCCAAAAAAGAATATTTGCAATGTTCACCCCTTCATTTTGAAAGAGAATAGTAACAGTTTTAACTGTAGGTTTCGTAATCGGGATAGCCTGGAAATCCCTCCATTCTTCTTGGTCTTTTATGTCATAATAAAGCCTCCAAAATTTGTCTAAAGAAATAATAGAGCAAAAGCTAATATCGTAATTATGTTCACCTGGTGGATATATGAAAGCGTATACCTCAGCTGGAGAAAAACCCATGGAATCAATTAGTAAAGTCTTCCCCACCCAAAGTCTGTCTGGTACTGTTGGGGCTTTTCCTCGGTATCTCAATTGCACCAAAAATCTACGTTTCGCTGTCTCCACTGTTTTTTTTAAACAAGCCTGCATAAGTTTTAACACCCATTCCTTCTGGTTTCTCGACACTCACATTCTTGTGTAAATCCTTGCTCGTATCCAAATTTATTGCGTGACTTACATTCTCATTCCCTTCTGTACCTGACTCGGTTGCAGAAATGTCTATGGAAGGGCGATGCCATAGCAAGGGAGTTGAGAGTTCCAGGTTGCCACCGACGACTTGCGCATCTAAAAAATCAGTGGCCTCTCCCTGATGTTGCGCATTTGCATTGATGCCAACTGAGGACTTAGAATTTTGACTAGCCACTGCTAGCCTAGAGACAGCAATAGTTGTAACTGTTCCTGCTAGATCTGAATTGGAGCCACCAGGAATGGGAATCAAAGGGTCCGGGAATCCATTTATCTTCTACCCACATCCATCCAACTTGCATTAAAGCATCTCCTGGGACTATGCTGACAAAGTGCATAATTGGTCAGATGAGTTATCCTGTGTACCATCTCCATTTAGTTGTGCCGTACTTTGTGAATTATTAACGCTGATACCATCTTGCTGCCCAAAACATTTCCCCTCCATTTTTAAATGGGCTAGTCGGAGAACATTTCCATTTATTACATTCTGCTTCCAGTTTCATCTGGCAAGTATGAAAGTCTCTCTCCACTGTATTTATTAAATCCAGTAATTGAGTTTTCTTTCTGTCCAGTTCTTCCTGTAGTTGTACTTCTGCAGATATATCCGTGTCCATTTGTAATTCAGAGTCCGGTGAATCCAAAACCACTGCTCAGTTTCTACTTTCATTCTGACTTTTTCCTTCCGACATAACAACTGCCACAGATAGCTCCTGAGCTCCTAGTCCACGTCTGTCCTCTTCCACTACCTCCTTCAGACTGAGGTCCTCCATCTCTGCAGACAGATGGACAGCGCCACCCACCTACAGAGTAGGGGAGTTTTTATTGTATTATTAAACATAATTAGAACAACTCAGTGTAATCAATTATACAAAGTAAGAACCAAAAACTTAATCTAACAAACCTATACAATAATCAGAGTAATTATCAGATTATTTTTATACATTATTTGAACTTAATAAAATGAAAAAACCCTTTCCACATTTTTTAGTAACTGAGTCTGTACTGTCCTTGAGCATCCTGAGCGTAAATCCTCGAGAGTTCCTGTGAAACCAAAATACTAAAACAAAAAATAAGGCATTTTTCTTTGATATATTACCCACTGACACCTTGCCTGCCATAAATAATAACGTAAACATCCAAAATAATGACAGTGTTTCTTCATGAAAATCAGAAAGAGTCGGTGGATAAACCCCTAAAACCAAGATTTGATATGTAAGAAAATTCAGCCACTTAAACCCCAAAGTGCCTCAAATAAACCCACAAACCCTTTGCATAGGAACAGTGTAAAAGAAAATGCTCCATCGATTCCTCAGTATTTATACAATCCAAGGACACTTCCTTTCTTCAATGGCTTTGTACTTGGCATTACCTCTAACATTTAAACGGCATAGAATATTAGCCACTGTGTTTCATTGCATTTGAGGCAATCTCAGACAGTTAAGTTGGGCCAATACTTTAAGATTCAAAGAAGAAGGGCAATTTAAAACATGGCTCTAAAGGAAGTAAATTTGCCATTACCACCTGATAAAATTCTTTCATGCTATTACTCAGAATTGTCTCTTCTCTATTTTCCATTTATATAATTTTTGTGCAGCTGGTCTAAAATACTGTGGAATATAAATGTGAGGATTTATTTTGGAGCCAAAGAAAGCCAATTCTAAAGTATTTGTCCAATGATCTGAAATCCATTTATCCCCACCCTGCTTCTAATCGTAAGCCACTTTTCACTGAACACATAATGAATAAAGAGTGAGCAAAATCACTGGATCCACCATCCCAAGACCTCCTTGTTTTTTACTTAAATATGTATAGCTTCTTTTAATGGGGTTTAATCTATTACCCCAAACCATTTGAAAGAATAAACCATACAGTTTAGTTTCTAGATGCACTGGGAGCGGAAAAATCATAGCTACATACTGAACACATGGTAAAAGAAACTGTTTGATAACATGTATGCGTTTCAGTTTGGACAATTTCCACTTTTTCCATCTATTGACTTTATTCTCCACTGTTTGTAGGGCTATATCCCAATTTTCAAATGGTATGTTCTGGGGCCAAAATGTATGCCCAAAACTTTAAGGAGTTCTGGAAAATGGATACCACCCTGCACCGCTTCCTTATGACCTGTTGCTCTGATAAATAAACCTTTGTTTGTGCACATTTATTTTTGCATTGAAACTTTCGAAAAGCCTCAAATGCGGTCAAAAATGTGCACATATGAATGATCTGCTAAATATACAATCAAATCATCTGCATAGGCCTGTGCCAGAAGATGTTTGTCCTAACTGTACCATCAGAAATACCTGGCCACAATGCAACAGTAGTTAATTTTGTAGTAGGGATCCAAAGAAAGATATAGAGTAGGGGCTAAGAGGGCAACCTTGACAAACTCCAGTATGTAAATGAAAACATTTTCGCTGCCTGACCTGTACAAGGGGAACACAATATTATGTTCATATAATTTTTTAATTATATTAACAATGTGCAATGGAACTCCATAATGTATTAACGTTAGAAATAAAAAAGGCAAATATCAGCTATCAAAAGCCTTTTCCAAATCAGCGACCATCATACAATTCGTGACTCCCACTTCAGAAAGATGTTCAATAACTTCTGTATGATCATTAAGGCTGTCTGAATTTGCCTATTAGGTATCCACTAAACTGGTAAGGAGAAATTACCCATCTGGCATAATTTTTAACCGATTATTCAAAATACTGGTGAAGATTTTATAATCTGAATTTAAGAGGTAATTAAGTCGCCAATTTTAATATTTTGTCTGTCTCAGATTTGAATAAGTAAATCAGCAATCCTCAGAAAAGAGGAAAGAAAACAGCAGTTTCCATAAAATACTGGAATAAAATATACAAGCATTGACTCAATTCCTTTGAAAAACTTTATACAGATTATTGAAGGCCATCCTTACCGGTGAAATGTTTAATTTCAAATTCCAATTACTTTTTATTTCTTCTTGTGTAATTGGATCCAATAATGTTGAGATTTCTGCAACCTGGGGGCTTAGATGTTTTAAGATATGAAAGCATTTCTGCCTCTGTAATAAGAGAGGGGGTCTAGAGTTCAAATGCCCAATAATTGTTTCTCTGAGCTGAGCAACCGTGGTGGCCAAAGAGCCATCAGGTTTTGCAAAGAATCAATATTAGAAGAAGCCTTCAGATTTTACAGGTTTCAAAAGGGTCCCCAATGGGGGATTTTTTATGCTATTGGAAAAATAGCCTGTAGGGTTTTTCTCTATCATATTGAAATTCCTCATTTCCTCCTTTATTTTACTAATTTGGTCTGAATAGTCTAAGTGAGAGACATATGCAATTGTCATAAGTTTCTGCAGTTGTTGCCTAAGGGACAAATATCTCAAAAACTTAAAATTTTTGTTTTGCCTTGCCTTTAAACCAATTACATAATTCGAACTTAGTTGTTAACCACCAATCTCCTAAATCCTCATAAAAAAGCCACTGACAACCTGGCTGCTAGAATATGTTTCACCCGGACTGTATATATGGTATATCTAATATAGTGTTATTCAGTTTCCACCTGAGCTGCCCTACGCTCAGGGAACCTGTAGATAATGAACTACAAGAAAGTAATAAATGATCAGAAAATTCATAGTGGATCATCTTAAAGGAATCCAGTTGTACATTATGAGAGACAAACATGTAGTCTATTAGGGAAAACAATTTCCCCTTTGTAAATGAATACCTTGGCCCTTGAGAGGAAAGAGAGATACAGTTAAATAAACCTGCTATTTTAACTATATTAGCTAGCATGTGAGAATCACAATAAATTTTCTTTTACTTCTGATTAGGTGAGTCAGAAATTGTGCAATTAAAGTCACCTCCCAAAGCACCTTAACTGATGTCACCAAGTAGGGTTGAACAGCTTTTAAACAAGAAACTCTACCAGCTTTTGTCTGTGGATTGTAGATGTTAATAAATCGATAGCATATATCATGCCATTTCCCATCTAATATCAAGACTCTCCTGGAATAAGATCTACTAAATTATGAAGTTTAAAGGAATAAGTATTGAATAAAATCCCAATACCATCTGCTGTATCAGTTCCAAAGGACCAATAGGAAGGGCCCACACCCAATCCCGCTTGAAAGTAGTGAGTTGTTCTGCTGAGTACATCCAGGTTTCCTGTAAAAACATACTGATAAATTTTGTTTTTTATATAGTGAAAAGGGCTGTCTTAACTATATTAAGCAAACTATGAGTGTTCAAAGAGCCCCATGACCACTGCATTAAGCTTTATAAAAAATAACTACTTTATCATTTTTTTCTCTTTTTTTCTCTTTTCTTTATAGTTATCCACTGGCTGAGATCGAGTGGAAGATTTTTGGGAGTCTGAATCTCCTAATTCCATCTCTGTATCTCCCCAAGGAGTAAACAATGCAGCATAAGAGTTGCTAGTCTCTATGGGAGGAGTAAGGGGGTTTGGGATGCAAATGCCTAGATGATCTGCGTTGGGGTAGTGAAGGCCTAATATTTAAAGCCTTAGATGCTTCCTCAGAAGTCTCCACGAAACCTCAGAGTAACACACAGGGAAATCCAAAGCTCAGGTGGGCCCATACTTGATTTTTAATGACTTCCATAACCAAATCAGTTTGTTCCACCTTGTCTGCTATTCCTAAGGATTTGTCAATGGGGTACTACACCAAGGGTCTGAACTTTGGTTTGAGAAGAAGAAACAGGTAGAGGGGTTGTGAGCTAGAGGGGAAATTGTGCAGCATCCTGAGCTTGCTGAATTAAAAGCTCTGAATTTATACAGGATGTTTATTTTTGCATCCCAAGGGCAAACCGAAAAGAGTGCTAGATTCTTCACAAAGCTCACATTTGAGCTGATTGTGACAATACATAGTTGTGTGTCCAACCTCCCACAGTTGTCACAACGTGGTTGGTCACAAACACTTGAGAGGTGTTTTAGCCCTACATCTGTAGCAAGCCGGGGTTGTCCACTATAAAACAAACTCCTCTGTCTTTTCCTAATAGAAAGGAATTGGGAATATGGACTACCCCTGTCTCAGATTGCCTCAGTTTAGTTTTGTATTTCCATCCTCCCGTCCAAAACTGTTCAGAATCTAGGATAGGTTCCGCCCACTTAAAATTTCACACTTAAGGGACAACCAAAATGATATATCTTCCACATGAACCCTCGCTTCTAAACATGACCGTATATGTTTTATCAGGGTTTAGTTAAGGAATCACTAAGAAGGGGGTCCATGGAGGAGAGAATTTAACCTGGTTGTACCTATCCCAGAATAAGTCCAATGCATGTGGTGTCCTAAAACTGATGTCAAAATTATCCTCTCCAGAGATATTAATAAATGCATACACATCTTTTGGGGTAAAATGCAAGGACTCTTTTTAATAAGTTTTCCCCACATAGTGTCTATCTGGTCGATCTCCAAACCCCTTTATAAGAATCACGAACCGCATTCGCGAGTGCTGCTTCTTTTAGTGTTAGAAAATAATTCAGACATAAGTGGTTTCTGAGGAATGGATTCCGTTGGAGAGGGCGTGTGAGAAGAGCAATAGGCTCCTGCAGGGTGTTACCAAATCTGTATTCAACGAGGAAGGTAAAGATATCTGTGACTCCAGGGATGTAGCTCTCAGTGGAAGTTTTCTACCTCTAAACAGTTTTTATTGTCCTGCAAATCTTGCTCAAGCTTTTGCTGTTGTAAGTCCGGTTTCCACTCTGGTGAATGCTGTGAGAGGTATAATCAGAGTCCCAAGTAGGATCAGGCTTCCATATGCCTGCTGCATTTGCTTCCAACCTGCTCCTTTGAGTGCTTTATCAGGGCACCAGAGCTCTGAAACATTATGTGTTTGTAGACCAGATTTTATAAGAGGTATTTCTTTTTTTTGGAAAGAAGAATTCAGTAACTCCAGTTTGGGAAACAGCTGAGGACTGATAAACTACATTATGCTGAGCCCCATGCTTTTAAAAATTAATCCAGCTGATTTGTCTAACCATGCAGACTCAGACTGCTTTAGCTCTGATGCAGACAAAGTCTGTTGTACTTCCTTTAGGGACTCTGTTTTCGGCTTTTCAATTGTTAGGGCAGTCGAGACTATAAGCGGGCTGAATGCACTCACTAACCTCTATAGTACTGTTAGCAGCTTTACTAACAGTCAATTTTACTTCAGGAACTTCCCAGCGTAGCTGCTGGGCTATAAAGAGGTGGTCTAAGCCTGTAGGACTCCCGACTGAACCGAGTCAGCCATATTATTATTAGAACAGCGCTGCAGCTGTCAAGCCCGATTCTACCTGCTGCAGAGTTAACAACTGAGGCTGGCGCTGAGCGCCAATTGCAAAGTCCATAGAGTGCTCAACTGCTTGCTTCTCCCTTACTCCCGTAACACACTGATTGTGTAGCGAGAGGAATCACTTTGCTGTACATTTTAAAGCGGTAAAGCAGATTGTAAAAGCCGGTTGTCTGTTTCAGTAGCGGCTTCGAAATAATAAAAATTGTTGCAAAGACTCACCATGCTCCACGGACTTTCTTTTAAGTGCAGTCCTGTATTTTTCTCAGTTTTAAACACCTCGGTTTCAGGAGAGCAATATTGCAGGTATTAAGTGCATCCATGTCGTCAGGTTCCAAGCTGGATTTGAACCTTGCATCCAGATTCCTTTTCAAGCATTTCCTTTCTCCAGTCCTTTGAGAATTTTTTTCTTAAATCAACTGCTGTATCCTCCCAAAGAACCACTGCATCGTGAAACTCCATATCAGAATCCATATCTTGAGTATTCAAAGGGTCAGCCTCCACGTTGCACACTGTGGGAGCAGAGGCCAGCTCTCCCACCAAGCAGACGTCCTCCTCCTCCGCCATCTTGGTCCCACCAGAAAATGGGTCCCCCCTGCTCACAGAAAGCAGGAAGTAGGGGAATTTCCCCGGTGTCCTGGCCAAACTTCCTTCATTCACTAAAAAAATACCACCAACAGCTT
Source organism: Neoceratodus forsteri (assembly GCA_016271365.2). Lineage (NCBI taxonomy): Eukaryota > Metazoa > Chordata > Ceratodontiformes > Ceratodontidae > Neoceratodus > Neoceratodus forsteri. Next base: position 1,225,805,462 of record CM057454.1, read on the forward strand.
AATCTGGTTCAAAGTCAGTTGGAATTCATCTGTATCCCCCTCTCCCAGGTTGTGCCTGAAAATGGGCAGAATTTGTCTAGTGCACTTACCTGGTCAACAAAAACTAAATAAATAAATAACAAATTCCTTTGAGACTGTGGATCAAGCCAGTCAAGCACTTAAATAGTTGCTGCCTGATCTGTTTGCTGCCACCTGAAGATATGGGACACATTTTGGGGGACACCTCTGCTGGTACCTTTTTAGCTTCCTTGCTCTCATCAGAGTGAATAATCTGATAGTTAAAGATTCAATGAATATTCTGGCGGCAACTTATTGTGACAACCAATAACTGGTAAAAGATATGGGCATATGTATTTTTTTAACTCTGATCCCCTCTTTTCTGGAGAGACCTTTTCCCATGTGATAAGGCTGTCCTGTAAGTATGTGCCTAGAACGTTCATCTTATTATTTTATATTATCACCCCATCCAACTGTTGCACCACTGGAAGATTTGTCAGCTCTGCATCCTACAACCTGGTAAGAAGACCAGAGCTGCTTCTTCATTTTTGCTGCCTGCTTGAGGTTTTTGGCCTTGTATTTTATAGGACTAATCCCAGACTCTTAATTAACTGGGTACTCTCCTGGACTGGCAATTTTGGTCCTTTTTTTTTTTCTCCTCTAGGGCCTTGTTGGATGTTGTTAACCTGAATAAGTGTGGTCACTGAATTGGGGATTTTCAGTTTGGGTTGCCTGTTAGATAAATATTGCAGTCTAATCCTGAGACATCGGTTGGGGGGGGGGGCGAATTTTGGTATATTGGAGCCCAGAGTTTATGGGCACCACTCGCGGTCTTGTGTTGTTATATAATGTAGATAGTTTGGTAGGTCTTGGATGGCCTTCTCTTTTCTTTAGAAAGTTACTTGAGCGGGGGTATAACATTTCCCCCATCCATGTTTCCACTCTTTAATCTGATTCATGGCAGAGATGGGGGAAGAGAAGGAGGGCCTTGGGGAAAGGGTCTCTGTGATGATACTGCCACCCTCACCAGGGCTGTAAGTTGCTCCCCATGAGGGAGCATGATAGGACCAACTGAAGAGGTTTTCTTTTATTTTCTTTGTTTTCCTGGATTGAGCCTGGTTGGGGGGGGTACTTGAAAGTTAAGAATTTGGGGAAGCTTTCTTCCCTGTAGTAATATGTTGTGAATGGTGCGTTTTAAGTAGGGATGCAATTAGATTAACATAAGGGCTTATCTTATGGTGCTTCATGAGGCTGGGTGGTGGGGGGCTGGTTGGGGGGTATAGTGGTGCTGCCACTGTGGACAAGGTTGTCGCGAGCCAAGATGTGGGGGAGGGTTAGCTCACTATCAGGAATTTTGTATTCATGAGTTTAAGGGGTACCTTTTTGTCCATAGGGGAGGAGGGCTGGAGAGGGTGGGGGAAGGGAGTAGGGGGGTTCACTTGTAAATGGTTTGTGGTTTGGTGGCTAGGTGGGAGTGGGGGTTTTGGTGTAGCTATTTGTGGGGACAAACTACATATAAACTTTCTGTGTTTCGGTTTGCTATTACATTGGTATTATGTGTACCATGGCTAATCTATTAAAATGTGCTTCTTGGAATGTTAAAGGGGCCAGGTTGCCCGTTAAAAGGCACCAGATCTTCAGGCATTTACAATATATTCAATGTCATATCTCATTTCTACAAGACACCCACCTTTTACATACCAAGGGGTCTTTGTTACAAAGGCAGTCGGTCAGACAGTCCTTCACTGCGGGGTGTGCTTGGACCAGCAGGGGAGTGGCTATCTTAATTTCCCGGGTTATTAAGTTTCAACACATGTGTACCCCAGGGGAGGTATGTCCTTGTAAAGGGTATTCTGGAGCATACAGAAGTGGTTTTGGGCAGTATCTATGGCCTTACTGGTGCAGATCCATCCTTTTTCATGGACCTCACCACTATCTTCTTTCTCCCCCACACTGTTAATTCTAGGTGGAGATTGGAATGTGTCACCTACGATGGATTTAGATAGGTCAAGCAAGTTTGGGTCAGCTCTCTTCCCTGTTCAATGGGCTCTGCACAACGTGATGCATTCCTTGGGATTATGTGATCCCTGGTGGATTTTTTCATCCACAGAGTAGAGTCAGTTCCTTTTATTCCCCCACTCACGGATCCTGCTCCAGGATTGACTATGTTCTTATTAGTCAGTCTGTGTTTCAAGGAGTCCTGTATGGGGGAAATAGGAGCTTGGGTCCACTCTGATCACTCGTTGGTGTGGGCCAGGCTTTCACTGTATTCTCAGGTGGAGTCCGTACTGGTCCTTGTGAAAAGCCAATTCTTGATCTGAAATTCTCCCAAAATTAGACTGTATTTGCTCAAAATTAGACTGTAATTACTTAAGATTTCACTGTCTAGCCTTGTCTATTGCATATTTTACCTTTGTTAAAGTTAAGACTACAGGAACAAGTGTTTTACAGCCCTCCTATTGACTCTTTGTACTGGCTCCAGACTTTGGGCACCAAAAGAATACACATTCTCTTTGTGTATCAAATCAATCCCCCTGCTGCTTTGTCTGACCTTTGTCCACAACCGTATTTAATTTCCTGCTCTCCTCTCTCTCTGTAGCTGAGGACCACTCTCCCAGGCTCGGGAACTCCCGGCCAGTGGGCAGCCGGCACCACCCCAGCCACCGCTCAGTACCACAGCCCTGAACTCCTCGGCCAGAAAAGGTACGGCAACTGTCGCAACTTTTACGCCCTCCCCACCCACCTCCACCACTTATTAAATATGCTTGCTTCCTGCCCATTTCCCAAGCAATGTCCCTCTATATCTGCATTCCTCCAGTCATTGGCTTACCACGTCCCAGTACATAATTCTATAGGGCGCTGCCTCCCCAAGTCGCAAAAAGCCACTAGGTTCACCCCCCGACTGACCCCCTAGCCCTGTCTCTCTGGTGCAGTCGCTGTGTGCATATAGCCTGTTTGTGTGTGTCAACAAGCTATCAGAGTATATAATACTATTACTATGCCTCGCCATGTGGGGACTCCTACAGCTTAGTTTATTGCCTCTCCTATTCGGAATCCAGGTTGGCCTATACATACCCAATAGTCCGATACTTTGTATGGATTATAATCCCTTCCTGTGCCTTACGATATCTGGCACTTTATCATCTGCCTGCCCCTGTGTGACCATGGATATTCGTCTGCACCTCTACTTTTGGCTACCTCGATCAAGTGGTACACACTTGATATCCCCATTGCAGAGTATGATCCCCATCACGCAACATACCTACACCCCCAGGTATTATTCACTCAGAGTACTAATAGCTGCAATTACTGGTGGCGCTTTTTACAGTGGAAACAACTTATTACCTAAAGCCATCAAAAATGATAAATGGGTCAAGATTAGGTCCCCAAAACTCTCCTCTGCCACACTCAGAAAAATACTTCTACTCCTCCTCCTATGCTCAGGTAACGTAGAGCTAAACCCTGGCCCACTGGCAAAAATCTTTTCACCCACAGACCTGCCCTTGCTAAACGGTCTGAGCTTCTTGCACATCAACATATGTAGCCTGCTAAAAAAACTAACCCTGATCCAAGCCTGGGTATCCCATACATCCCCCGATATACTAATGATTTCTGAATCCTGGCTTAGACCAACCACTACTGATGGGAAAGTAAACATCCCCAATTACGCCTTATTCAGAGCAGATAAGCATACTAGAGGAGGTGGTGTGGCTACATATGTCAAAGATAAATTCTCAGTCTCCTGCACTACTGCATCCACTGTTCCCAACGAATATAAGTGCCTTACCCTCAAAGTGGAAATTACTCAGACATGTGTCCTGCAGCTTATAGGTTGCTATAGACCTCCTCCTGCTGGCTTAAAGCTTCTAACCTATCTAATTGATATTTTGGAACAAGCATCGCTTGAAACCATCATCCTTGGTGACATCAACCTCGACTGGCTGTACAAAGCTGCTGCACTACTTGTTTCTTTTTGTGATGCCCATGGGCTAACTTAGCTTATCAACGATCTGACCCGCCCAAACACTAAAAATGCTGCTAAAAGCACTATACTGGATGTATTGCTTGTAAGCAAACCTCACATCTTCTCCCATGCTGGCACTTTTTTCTCAGATGTCAGCGACCATTGTTTCATCGGAGGGATAAGATCTACCAACAAGCCTCCCGTTACATCTAAATTTTGACTGAAGAGATCAAAACCAAATTTCAACATAGCCACCTATATTAGTGACCTGAAACTCTCATTGCATTGGCAGGAGTTTTACCTAGCTAAAACAGTCACTGATGCCTATGACATCTTTTATAAAATTCTATCAGGGGCTCTCAACAAACACGCCCCCCCGACCAAAGTTTGCACAAAGAATAAATCCAACAAATGGTTCTCCCCCGAGGTCAGATCATTGTTGTTTGAAAGAGACAAGCTTTGGAAAAGGGCCGAAAACTTAATACGCCCAATGATTGGAACCTATTCAGAAAGACACATAACCTATGCACCAAATCAAAGACACATAACCTATGCACCAAATCAATTAAAGAAGCAAAGGCTTCTTCCTATTGCTCAGAACTTGATGCTGCTTCCAAGAACCAGTGCAAGTTGTGTAGCACTATCAAGGATCTGATGGGCCACTCTACAGGTAACTCCCTCCCGAACAAAATTATCTCTGGCAATACTACACTCAATGAAAGGGTGGAGATCCTAGATTCCTTCAATAACCATTTCGCAAACCGCAGGTCTGGCATTTGACAACTCCCCAGCTTGCAAGATACGGTCCATGACAGATTACGCCCCTCCAATACCTCCAGCTACCTCCAACCTCTTTAAGCTTCAACCCACTTCGCTAAAAGAAGTTAAATACCTCTCACTACATTTGGATACCAAAAAAAAGTGCTGGGGCTGACTCACTGGAACCCTACTTTCTTAAAATTGTGTACCATGTCCTTGCCATCGCCATCACTCATCTATTCAACTTGTCCCTCTCCCAGAGTACCTTGCTGCCTGTCTGGAAGACTGCTCATGTCGTACCACTTTTTAAATCAGGCGACTCAAGTGACCTTAACAATTATAGGCCCACATCTCTACTCCCAGTGCTATCTAAACTACTGGAGAAAATTGTGAATGTGCAGCTAAGGACCTACCTCGAGTCAACAAATCTATTGAACCAGATGCAGTCAGGGTTCAGAGTCGAACATAGCACTATTTCAGCACTGTCCAAGTTACCGATGACTGGCTGAGAGCCCTTGACATAAGGGACTTTCCCAGTGCGGTCTTTTTGGACATAAGTACAGCTTTTGACACTGTCGACCACAACCTTCTCCTCACCTCACTTCAAACCATTGGAGAGGACTCTACCTCACTGCCCTGGTTTACTGACTATCTTTCAGGATGATTCCAGGAAATTAAAGCAGAAGGTGAGCTGTCCCCTCTCAAGCCCCTCTTAAGAGGGGTTCCTCAGGGATCTATCCTAGGCCAACTCTTATTTGCAATTTACATAAATGACATTGACTACTATATAAAAAATGCCAATATCCACTTGTTTGCAGACAATACCATTCTATATGTTAGCCGGCCCACACCAGAGGCTGCCTGTAACAACCTCCAAACTGAATTGACCTCCTGCAAAGCCAATTAATTCATAAAAAATTACTCCTGAATGCTAAAAAAACAAAAGCAATGCTCTTTTCTCCGCTTGCCCACTCACCCAGTCCAACAGCCGGTGGACCCACTGCCGAAATTAACACAATACTAGGTGGAAAGCTGGAATTCATAATCATATTCAAATATCTCAGAGTATGGATTGACAACAGACTCTCCTTCACAGACCACATCGAAGACTTGTTGAAAAAACTCCAGCAAAGGCTTGGACTTTTCTTCTGGCTAAACCATTTCCTCATAATAGATGCTAAGACACGTTTGGTCCAATCCACTTTCCTATCCCTGGTGGACTACATGGATTTCTTGTACAGCCAGTTCCCCATTTCCCAGTTAGCTAAACTCAACATGCTGTACCATCGTGCATTAAGGTTTATCACAGATCTTCCAAATTCTACTCATCACTGTGTCCTGTACACAGCCGTGGGATGGACATCCCTTAAACTCAGGCACCATAAAAACGCTGCTTTCTGGACTTACCGTGCTCTCACAAACAAACTACCCCATATATCTCCGGATGCCTACCCCTAAACATAACAGGAAAATATGCACTCAGAAGCTATTCCTCCATCTCCCTCATAATACCCAGAGTAAACTCGTGTTTTGGTACAGCGGCAATTAGCTTCACGTTGCCCACCCTATGGAATAATTTACAAAGGACCCTTAAACTAGATGCCCTTGTCTCTTTACCCATCTTCAAGGTGCTATACTCACATGCAGTTAATTAAGTCTGTAACTGCTTTGCCCATCCTCTAACAGCTCCTAAACTATTCGTGGCTTGCCCCCTGGCTTGAACCCTGAATACTGCCGCTCCCAAGGTATGGTGGCTGATACCGTCTTAATGCTGAATGAAGCGAAATCACCAACTTGTGTTTCAGCACTGCTCCCACACATTCCTCACTCCATATTCCAATTCCCATTTCAATGCGCTGCCATACTTCTCACCTGGTCAGTTAGTCACGGCTTCACGCATACATGGGGTCTGTAGTCCTTAAATGATGTGTGAGATTATCTTTTTACCTATCAGCCTTAGCAGGTGTTTAAACTGTATTTATTTATGTGTGTTACTACCTTTATACAAATTTCACTCTGGGGCATTGCCCATATGGTATACTGTACCAGCTTTGTGTTGAATGTACAACTTGCCTATATGTGTTAACCAGGTCCACCTTGCAAAAGAGCTCTGCTCAACGTTGACCGCCTGTATAAATAAAGATTTGATTGATTGATTGATTGTTACTCTGATAGAGATACAATCTGGAAACTGAATAATCAGCTCCTGCTGACTCAGGTGATAGAGTGTGTCAAAGATCAGATTGACTTATTTACCCAGCAAAACTTTGGATCTATTCAGTGGAGGGATTTGGAGTGGGTGGCATGTAAATGTTTCTCGAGGGGAGAACTTATTAGATTATTGGCTAGGCGTAAGCATATCCAGGAGCAGGTAGCTGCTGATCTGTTACAATAGATCTGTACTATTTAACAAATTTTATCTCCACAGACCCTAGAATCTGTCCTGCAAGATTTCTCAGTTCTGTAGGATAAATATGCAGATTTACTGTGGGATAAAGTAGGATGTACCATCCTAAAATCTAAGGCAAAATATATTGAGCAGGGGGAAAGACGAGTTGGCTGCTTGCACTATGGCTGCAACAAGAGACCTTGAGGTTGGTCCCTGCTATTGGAACTGGAGATGGGTCTTTATGGACCAGTTCCCAGGACATTGCCCAGTAGTTTGCCCTTTGTTATAAAGATTTATACAGTGCTAGGTGTACATCCCCATCCCTGTCTGTATGTAGGGATTACATCGCTGACCTCTCTCTGCCACAACTCACCCCAGAACACCGGGATCTTTTATCTCGGCCTATCTCTGAACCCGAGATTTATGACGCTATCTCCTTCTTATCAGATAAGGCACCAGGGCTGGATGGCTTCACTCCTAATTTTTATAAAGTTTTTGCACAACAATTGGTCCCCCTGCTCCATTGGTTCTTTCACTACATACATATAGAAGGTGTTACAGATGCTGCAATCCTGGAAGCTCTCCTGATTTTGTTACCTAAACCCAGGAGGTCTCTGGAATTCATGTCCAGTTCTCGTCCCATCTCCCTGATTAACTGTGCTGTAAAAATATTGTCCAAAATCCTAGCCAGTAGACTGGTACAGGTTTGGTCAGGTCTAATTAGTCATGAGCAAGTGGGGTTTGCCCCCAGGCATTCCTGTCTGGATCACTTTAGGAAGTTAGCACATATATTTTCCATGTCCAGGGATTCCTCCCTTCCAATGGTGCTGGTGTCCCTGTGTGCAGAGAAAGCATTTGACTGGGATGACTGGCGTTTTCTACTGGTAACTCTGGAAATGTTTGGATTCCCACTGGCTTTCCTTCATTGGATACAGATATTGTATTCTATTCCCTCAGCACAAAATTACTGTAATGGAGTTTTGTCATCTTCTTTTCCCTTAGCTTCCGGTGCCTGACAAGGATGCCCTCTCTTCCCCTACTTTTTAATCTGTATTTAGAGCCACTGCTTTGTAAGTTGAAGGATTGTACTGACTTAACTGGGATATTGGTGGGTACCTGTAACTTTCTACTCTCTGTTTATGTGGATGATATTTTGTAACATATAACTCACACTAAGACCTCTCTCCCGGCGGCCTTCTGTGTTATTGAGGAATTTGGCTTCTTTTCCAATTATAAACTTAATATCAATAAAACACAAGTACTGCCTCTTACACTGGCAGGATCTAAGGAAGATTTGGTGCCTATGGGAGTGATCTGGTTCCCTCGGAGTAATAAATATTTAGGCTAGTATATCAACATTTCTCTTCTCCAAAAACTTAATCTAGATGATTTAGTGCATTGTACTCAGCAAGACCTGCAATGCTGGCAGGCTCTCCCTTTAACCTTCTGGGGAAGAATCTCCATTGTTTAGATGGACGTTCTTCCCCGTATATTTTACCCTATACATATATTAAACTGCTGGCTCCCCTTTGTCTGGTTTAAACACATTCATCATCTCATTGCTGAATTTATCTGGCTCAAATAGGCCCCTCGACGTACTTACTATAAGCTGGCAGCAACCAAAAATTGTGCAGGGCTCAAGTTTCACCGCTTCCTCATTTATTCCCTTGTTACCCAGCTTAGTAAACCTTTTCAGTGGTTTCTCCCATTGACTGCTTCCACCACAGGATATGTACCCTTATGGCTCAAGTTAGAATTGGAGTCATCATGAGGGTATAATCTTTCCTTATCCTCCCTATTATATACTCCACGGAAGCTGCTACCTGTGGGACTGAGGGAATTGGTTATGGGAGTCTCACTGAGGGTATACTCTCAGTTTTGGTCTCTATTTAAACACCCCCTCTCCAGAGACATCTCCCAGCCAATTCTGTATAATCTTAATTTCAAAATTGGAGGTAGACCAATTCCAGCTGTCTGGCTGCCCCAATTGGCTGAGGCCAGGGTCTCTGATTTGGTCTCTGATGGAGTGCTATTGTCATAAGCTGGCATTCTGTATTAATTACAGTTGAAATGCTGGTGTGTTTTTAAAGTTTTCCAATTAAGGCATCTTCTGACTCAGTGCTTTGGCTCAGGCCTCTGAAACATTGATTTCTTTAGGTCATTTGCTTCTGTTATTGAGTTAATCTCTAAACCACATGCTGTGTCTACCCAGTCTATGTTCTTATTCTCTCTGATGTTCCCAGACATAGATGGTGCCTCTCAGTACTGGGACAAGCAGTTCTCAAGAACTGCTGAACAGTGGCAGTCTATTTGGAGTGATCTTTATCGTTATGTCAATCAAGACAGACTACGGTATGGAATTCAATATTTTAAATCATCTATACTTTATTCAAAAGAAACTGGTATGCATGGGATGGTTTCCCTCTTAGAACTGCACTCAATGTGGTCTGGAGGAGGGCACCCTGTTCCATATTTTGTGGGACTGTTCTAAAGTAGCTTCTCTTTGGAGCATAATTGAGGTGAAGGCCGATCCTTTTCATGGACTGCAGGTTCTTTTAACCCCTGAAATCTGTCTCATTGGGGGCTATTCTTCTAACTCTGTCCAGGAACGGCAGTTTCATATGGCACTGATATCTCTTTTCCTGAACAAAGTGGTTCTTCAGCACCAGCTAGACCAGATGGTTATCACCTACCAAGAATGGTTACAGGAATTGCTATTTAACCTCAGGATTGAATGCATGATAGCGAGCCATAGGCGTACTAGTTTTGAAAAGAAGTGGAGTAAACTGTATATCCTTTATACTGTATAGTATTGTGGGATACTAGCTATGGTCATGCAGCCTGGCTGGTTTTGGTTTTGAATTATGATTTTGCATGGTGGCGTTTTTAGGTTATAGCCTTATGTTGTCGCATATCGCTGTTGTATTAATAGAGTGGTAGCTCCACCAGGATGTGAAAAAAGGGGGAGAAGGGGAGAGAGTAGCATATTGCATTGATCTTCTACTGTATATATGATCTGGCTGTTTATTCATTTACTTATATTTAGTAAAGTTTCTCTAATTTCAAATAACAAATTAGCACATGAGGTGCTATCAAGACTATACCGTCAGTAACGTTTTAAGTAACCAATCTCTCCTAAACACTACCAGTTCATTTCTTTGGAATTAATTTTTGCTCTTGGGTAATGGACCTATTTCTTTCCAATGTTAATACTGATATGAAATACTGTAGCTACTCTGCATGTTAACTTTGGCCTTTTTCTCTCTTTGCGTTCAAACCTCTCAAAGGCAGGAGCCCTGAAGGGCTTGACCCCAAACTCCTACGCCTCTCTGCCCCTGCCATTGTTCTCCCTCTCACATCCCTTGTCAATCTTTTCTTTTCCCTTGCTTCTTTCCCAGACTCCTGGAAGCATGCCATTATTATACACCTCCCTAAAGGAGGTGACACCTCCAGCCCTGGCAACGACTTTCATATCTCCCTACTCTTCTCCTTCACAAGAACACACTGTGCTGTCTCAACTCACCCCCATCATTGATTCTTCCTCTTTTTTCACCCCTTCCAGTCTAGCGTCTGTAAACACCACGTGACCTCTTCCTTTCTTCTTGGGCTTACTGACTCCATTCTCAGGCATGGATCAAGGCCTCATCACCTGGTGATTGTGGATGCCATCCACAAAAAACTCCACCCTAAGCCTGGCCCATTATACAGAAACAAAGGCTACATTATTCTCCATGCTCACAGTGTTATTATCCAGAAGTGATTCTCCCTACTTTCAACTATGGCGACATTGTCTACAATGCCATTCCAAAGACCACCCTAGCCAGATTGTCCCCCTCTTTCACTCTCTCTCTCTCTCTCTCTCTCTCTGTCACTTTGCCTTAGACTGTCTTCCCCACACTCACCACTGACCCTTATATTCCTCCCTTTCCCTCCCCTCCTTTGAATCTTGAAGCCTAGCTCATTGTGCATTCTTTGTCTTGAAATTCTGTCTGGCCTCCACCCCCCCCCTTAGCTTACTTCACTATCTCCCTCACCCTCCTCATATTCCTTACATAACACTAGCTATTGCTCCTACATGCTCCCTTCTAGATGAACCCTCACTTGCCAGGCTGCTTACTTCTACTGCTTCTCTAAACTTTGGAACTCACTCTCCTATCCATTCTCTCCTCTTCCAACACTCTCTCATCTCTACTCCATGGCTTCACCTCTCACTCGTGTAGCTTTTTTTGTCCCTGCTCCACTTCTCAATTCCCTATTCCCCTTTTATCTCCTTCTTATTCCCCTGATGTGCTCCTGTCCCCCCCTTTTTTGTTTCCTTCTCTCCCCTACAGTATTATAGCCCTACCTGGCCTCTGCACCTTAGAAATGTGTTTCCATGTTACTCAATGGATAGGGCATGTTTGTACAAACTGCCTACTGTGAATGCTTAATTCTGTTATACTGTATTACTTATAATTTTGTTTTTATAATTGTTTTCAATATACTGTATAATTTATTTTATAAATTTTTTGCTAAACTCGTTCTCCCCCTCCCTTCAGGCACAGCTGGAGAATAGCAGTTAACAGCTCAGTATGTCTTTCCTGGTGAAACTCTTGAAATAAATGTAGCCCCCCTAGGGGTACAATGGTGGAGAACAGAACAATGGAACAACACATGCCTGGTTGGCCTGGTTACCAGACCTAATGAAACCGGGATGCACCATGCTTCCGGGGTGGAGCTGGATGATGGGAGAAGTGGAGACTTCTGGTCTTGGCCTGCCTAGAGTTGCCAACTTTGCCTTGGAGGCCTTTTATGCCATCTTCACTAGGCAGGCCTCTCACCGTCTTCCTTGATGGTCCTATAGTTCTTTGTCTGCGGACTAAACAGGCATTGGGCCCCAGACCCTTTGGTTGTCACCATGGAATACATTGCTAGAAGCTGGGCTGTGGAAGTAAAATGCTTACTAGCAATTAACAGTTCATCCAAAACAAATGAGGCAAACACCAGAACTGCAGGAACAGGGGATACCATTTACTGAACAGCTATAAAATGCGAAATGGAATGTTACAAGTCTCGATGGCTGAGAGGGATCTAGGCATGGTGGTGGATGTCAAGATGAATAACTCAGAGACTTGTAGGAGGACAGCAGCCAAAGCCAGCAGGATGCTGGGATGCATCACTAGGGGGATCACCTCCAGAAGGAGGTAAGTAATACTCCCTCTGTATAACTGCTTGGTGAGGCCGCACCTCAAGTACTCTGTGCAATTCTGGAGGCCACACTTAAAAACGGACATTGAACTCCTGGAAAGGATCCAGAGGAGGGCAACCAAAATTATCTGAGGCTTGGGGGAAATAACCCATGGGAAGAGTCTCAAAGAGCTAAATATGTCTACGTTGGAAGAGAGAAGGGATGGGGACATGATAAAAGTCTTCAAGTACATGAAGGGTTAAATAGGGGAGGCTCAGTCAGGGTGCTCCAAAGGAAGGAGGGGGGAACTAGAGGGCATGGGTGGAAGCTGGAGGGGGGAGACTCAAGGGAGAAAAGAGGAGGTGCTACTTCACTGAGTGGGTGGTAGAACTATGGAATGCACTGCCTGTGGGGCTGATGGAGGCAGAGACTGTGGAGGGGTTCAAGAGGGGGAGTGACAGGTAGAGAGGAAGGGTTGTGGAAGGAAAGTCCAATGCAGGGGGAATACCCTGGACTGGAGAGGGAGAAGCCTGAGAGGGCGGGGCAGCAAGGTCAGCTCCCAGGGTGGGGGCTGACCACTCGAGCAGACATGAAAGACCCCTAGGCCTATTCTGCTGGCATTTTAGTATGTTAGTATATTAGTAACAGTTTATTTTCAACAGGAAATAGTCACTCCATAGAACAAGAAAACACACATGAGTTGCTCTGGACCAAGTTCACATCAGAAGCCAATATGTGATTTGGACCGTATAGGTCACTAACCATGTCTCAAGTCCAGACAGTTACCTGCTGGCTAGGCAGCCACAGTCCAACACACAGGCAGCTTAACTCATGGCCAAATCAGGCCTTCAGTTGCAAGCAGCAAAGCTGTCTTTCATCCTCTCTTTCTCTAGGTCATGAATAGGAACACTGACCTCATGGAAAATGGACCAACCAGCACTCAGCTCCTCTCATCATTGGGCTCCTTTGGCTGAAAGTCCCAGCAATGTAGTCTCATACCAAGGGTGATCAGGGACCAGGGGCTGCCCTGTACCCCCACATCCCTCCTCACCCCTCAGCTCATAGGTTCCATACCTCCTCCTCTGTCTATCCAAGCTTCTTAGGCAATACAGCTGCTCCTCGTTCTGTGCTCTCCAAGATGATACCCTTTCTGGACTTTCCATGAGGCAATTACATCTTGGGAGTCCTTCTTCTTGCCAGCGGTCTTCTGGGCCAAAAGCAACAGGCTCACTCCCAGACTGCAGGTCCCAATGCAGGCACTCACCCTCTTCTTAATTTCAGCTAGATTCCCAGTCCACCCCAGCAGGAGCTCCCCAAAACAGCCTCTTCCATACCCACCCACCTCCAGATAATACAGCTACACAAGAAAATTAAAAGAGCCTCAATGACCAAACAGGCTGTCAGCCCTGTTAAGTCCTTTCACCATGGGATCTCCCCCACCCACACTGCCCCCCCCCTTAAATCCTCTCTGCAGAGTTGCCAAAACTCACACACCAAAACCACTGGTCAAAAACAGATGAATTTCATGGACACCAAATCAACCCTGTGCCCCAAAGACTTACATGGACCAAAGGCCAAAACACCAGGATCCATCATGGCAGAAGCCACAAAATGGCAAATTAGTCCCTAAATAACTATTTATATTTGCTCTGTCAGCACCATCCAGCACCACACTACCCCCACTAAATGGAGCAGCCTCTCCTTTACATTTCTGTCACTTTATTTCATTGATTGTTTTTATTGCCTCCCTGTGGTCCCAAGCCTGGCTGCCCCAGAAAAAACAGACCCAGGACTTATGTTGCTCCTGGAGGTTCAGGACCAACCTTGGCACTCTGCCCACCCACCAAAGGCTCCATCATGGCCAGAGCTGCAAAACAGCATCTGGGACCACAAGGTGCAATCCCACAGAGTCACTAACACAACCAACACCACAGGGAGACCTGGAGCTGCAGCTCCCAACTGATAAACCCATTTGAGGAGCTTACATAAAAAATAAGTATATAAATATTCTCTTGGAAGCATACTCCATCTTTGTTGTGTTGCTCTGTGCTGTACTTAATGTTTCTTTTCTCCCCTATAAATTTGAAGAAACATTTGTCATTACTCTTAATTCCCTCTGCAATATTCTGCCCTATGTCTGTTCTATCTCTTATTATGGTATCCTAGCTAATGGCTAGTTTCTCTTTTATGTGTGACTCTTTTTTTTACCACGTTTCTCCTTCCACATAGGCTCATGAGATAAATATTCACTAAACCCAAGTAAAATGAATTATTAAAAATAAATTGAGATGTTCCAGAGAAAGGACAGTTCAGTCCAAATGTTACATAACAATGTAAGAACAGTAGAAGGAAGCAGGCAGTCATGTGTCTCTAAAAAAATCCTTGCTTCTCAGTAGTACCTGTTTAGATCAACCTCTGTCTTATGTCTGCCACCTGCAAGTTGTAATTTTGTGGAAACAAATAATCTTTAGAAAAACTGACATGTCTAAATCATCAAAGTCTAAAATACTCTTAGAAAGCTTCTGAAAAAAAAGTAAGATGTTTTACCACACTTCAACTAAATACTATAAATATTTGTTTTTAGTCAACAGGAGAGCTGAAGGCAATGAATGTCTAAGCCAGGAATTATCACTCAAGATGTGTGAAATGTGCCACACAGGAGAGAAACAATGTCATTGTCCTCAGCAGAAGAACACTTTGTGTGTCCTCCTCTCTGATCAACAGCAAATTCATAAAGGAGATAGGTCATATATCTGTGCCAACTGTGACAAGAGTTTCACACAAAAAAGTCTTCTGATAACACATCAGCGAATTCACATTGGTGAGAGATTATATAAATGTGCTGAATGTGACAAAAGGATTACACTCAAGGGTAGTTTGGTAACTCATCAGAGAACTTGCAATACAGAGAGACCATATAAATGTGATGATTGTGACAAGAAATTTACAGTTCACACTAAACACGTAGAGCATCAGCAAATTCACAGTGGTGAGAAGCCATTTAAATGTGCCACATCTGGTGAATGTTTTACATACAAGAGTAAAACATTAACACATCAGCAAACTCACAGCTCTGAGAAACCATATAAATGTAACAAATGTGACAAGAGTTTTACACAGAAGAGTAATCTGATAACACATCAACAAATCCACAGTGGAGAGAAACCATATAAATGTGATACATGTGGCAAAAGGTTTACATACAAGAGTACCCTGTTAACACATCAGCAAACTCACAGTGATAAAAAAATCATATAAATGTGCCACATGTCACAAGAGTTTTACACAGGAGAGTTACCTGGTAGCACATCTGAAAATCCACACTGGAAAGAAACCATGCGAATGTTCCACATGTGGCAAACATTTTACACAGAAGAGTCACCTGTCAACACATCAGCAAACTCACTGTGATGAGAAACCATATAAATGTGACAAATGTGACAAGAGTTTTACCTGGAAGAGTAGATGGCAGATCCATAAAAAAATACACACTGGTGAGCGATCATATAAATGTGATGAATGTGACAAGAGTTTTGCATGGAAGCATAGTTGGAGAATGCATCAAAATGTTCACACTGGTGAACAATTATATAAATGTGACACATGTGACAAGAATTTTACACTGAAGAGTAGTTGGAGAACGCATCAAAAAAATTCACAATAGTGAGCGATCATATAAATGTGACACATGTAACAAGTGTTTTACACACAAGAGTAACCTGGTAACACATCAACAAATCCATAGTGGAGAGAAACCATATAAATGTGACACATGTGACAAGAGTTTTACACAGAAGAGTACCCTGTTAACTCATCAGCAAACTCACAGTGATGAGAAACCATATAAATGTGACACATGTTGCAAGAGTTTTTCACGGAACAGCTACCTGGTGACACATCAGCAAATCCACTCTGGAGACAAACCATATATCTGTGACACCTGTGGCAAGAGTTTTACACAGAAGAGCTGCCTGGTAACACATCAGCAAATCCATGCTGGACAGAAACCATATAAATGTGCCACATGTGGCAAAAGTTTCACATACAAGAGTACCCTGTTGACACATCAGCAAACTCACAGTGATGAGAAACCATATAAATGTGACAAATGTGACAAAAGTTTTCCGATTCCCTGTAGACTCATACAGCACCAGAAAACTCACACCGGTGAGAAACCATATAAATGTGACAAATGTGATGAGCGTTTTACATGGAAGAGTAGCCTGGAATTACATCAGCAAACTCACACAGGTGAGAAACCATTTAAATGTGCCACATGTCACAAGAGTTTTACACGGAAGAGCAACCTGGTAACACATCAGAAAATCCACACTGGAGAGAAACCGTATGAATGTGCCACATGTGCCAAATGTTTTACACACAAAAGTAAAATGTTAACACATCAGCAAACTCACAGTGATGAGAAACCATATAAATGTAACAAATGTGACAAGGGTTTTCCAATTCTCTGTAGACTCATACAGCACCAGAAAACTCACACTAGTGAAAAACCATATAAATGTGACAAATGTGACAAGAGCTTTAAATGGAAGAGCCACCTGGTAACACATCAGCAAATCCACACTGGAGAGAAACCATATAAATGTGCCACGTGTGACAAGAGTTTTACACACAAGAGTAGCCTAGTAACACATCAGAAAAACCACACTAGTGAGAAACCATACAAATGTGACAAAATATGACAAGAGTTTTACACATAAAAGTCATGTGACAAAACATCAAAAGGTTCACACTGGGAACAAACATCAAGCTACAACAAGAGATATTCCATAGAGATTTCTTGTCACCACTCCTGTTTTGCCCTGCTTTAATACCACTGAGCAGCCTCATTAATAACTTAGGGTGTTGGGGTGTAGCATGCATTCCAGAAATAAAAATGTCTAACGGTATCTCCTCTTCTTTATGTAGATGACTTAAGGCTTTATAGCTCATGTGACAGACACCAGAAAGAGCAGTTGTAAACTGTCAACTCCTTCTCTGATGACATCCAGATAACATTTTTGATTAGACAAGTGTTCCAGAGCAACGTTCACTAAAGGAACGCTAACCTGCAGTATACTGAAAACATCAATTTGAATGGGAACTGTAACATGAAAGACCATGAACCAGAGAGAGTATACAAGTACAGTACCTGGGTATAGATGAAGGAGCAGCAATGCAATATGAACAAATGTGATAAACGATTAGCAAGGAAGGCTTTAGGTGGCTGAAACCTGTGCTGGTAACTGCTTTGATAACACACAGTGAAGTACAAGCTGTAAATAAACTTGCCCTTCCTGTGCTCTCACACAGGTTTAGTGTCATTGACTGGCCACAGAATGAGCTGGACAAGTTGGACTGAAAAACAAGACATTTCTCAACTACAGAAATTAGTGTATGCCAAAATTATGCATTCCAATTTCTGAAGGAGGCATGGGCTTTTTAAGATTGATGGCACATACTGATCCAAAATTGTGGGACTACAGGCATATTTATTGATATCCCAGAGCTGAAATGTAGTCAGAGTCCTGCATCATTAAAATAACAAACACAAGACTACTTGCATTACAAAATTAGGGAAAGCCCTAAGGAGAAGAGCAACTCTGGATAAAATTCCACAAGTAATTATGAAACAATCAGCATCAGAACTTGCATTACAACAAAAGAAAGCTTTTAAAGAGAAATACCAACAATATTGGAAAGACAACTGGAGAGACCATAACTGCCATGCTAGATACATGGATCTGCTATAATAACTCCATGTTGACCTAGCACTGACCCATCTGTGGTTAACAAAAGGGGAATCGGGTTTAGATCCAGCATCCTGGACACTGTGTCACATTTTCTACAGCTCTTGCTTGGAGAAGGGAAGTCATGTCCCTAATGTATAGGAGCAAAAAGAGGCACCATGCCCACAAGTAACTCCATTAGATAACTATGTAATGTTGCATATCCCCACCATTTGAGATGTAATCATCTAGTGTTTTTTTTTGAATGTGTACTTTGTTTTACTTTAAACTATTTCCAATGGCAAACTATTCCAGAGGTTCTCCACTGTCTGTATAAATATGTGTTTCCTTTTTGTTGTGTTACATCTGTTCTTCTTGAGTTGTAGGGAATGTCCCAATGATGTTACAATGAAGTTTAATTTGGTTATGAGATTAATGTCCTATATCATATAATAGCAGTAAATCTTTCTTCTTACTTCTATGGGGTGTAATTTAGTACTAAAACTTTATTTTTATCATCTTGATTATTTTATTCAAGGTTCACAGAACTGGTGACAAAGTAAGCAGCATGTGTTCAGGGTTTAAGCATTTTAAACAATGAAAATGCCTAAAAACACTGCTGGAGGCTCACAGGATTTTGTCAGAACCAATTCTCAGCCAACAGGTGCAGGTAAGGCACTAAAGACTTCAGCTTCTAACTTAAATGTAGGTAACCCTATCCTCATTGAAGTCAACTATGTAAGAGATGCATAAAGCCATAGAACTGATAATTTTACAAATTGTATGCTTTCAGTGGCTCCAAGTGATCAAGCAAAGGAGGTGAACACTCACAGTGTGGAGGTCACAGAGGCAATAAATGTATGCAGGACATTAGCTGTGTCAGTAGGCCTGATTAAATAAAATCAGATTGCTACTGTCTTGCATTGACCACTTGGGCAATTTACTATGAGAAGAAAATATCAGTGTGAATGAAATCACAGAGGAACTTGGGTAGGTCATTTTAGATTCATAGATTCTGTTGGCAGTTTAGGACCACCAGGCCCATCCAGACTGCCCATTTACATTAGCTCACAAAGTGACCAGTAACACTTATTGGTCAGTGGCTTAGCTTTTTCTTCCTATCTCTGTTATTCTTTTGCTTCTCTCTTATGCATGTTTGAAACCCACCACAGTAGGGGCTGCCACCACCTCCAGGTGAAGGCTGTTCCATGCATCCACCGCCTTTTCCGTGAAGAATTTCCTAATAGTTCCCCTTCTGTGGCCACCCTTCAATCTCATGTCATGTCCTCTTGTCCTGGCACTACTGTTGAGCTAAAATATGTTGTCCCATGCCTCCTTGTTAATGCCCTTGATATACCTGAATATTTCTATCATGTCATCTCTCTCTCTGTCCTCTGCTCCAGTGTGTACAAATTAAGGTTTTTCACTGTCTTCCCATAAGGCTTGTGATGTAATCCATTCATTATTTTGGCCGCCCTCTTCTTCACTGTCTCTAGTTTGTCAATGCCATTTTAAAGGTGTGGTCTCCAGAACTGTATACAGTATTCAAGGTGAGGTCTCAGAAGGGTCCTGTACAGTGAAACCATCACTTCCCTTCTTCTGTTTGTGATTTCTCTTCCAATACATCCCAACATCCCACTGGCCCTTTCCCACCACCGTGGCAGTCTGCATCTCCATATAATACAGTTTTGCCATGGTTGGGGGAAGCATTTACACTAGACTTTGATGCAATAGTGACTGAGTTTAAGAAGCAACACCTTGCAAGCTTTTACTTAAACTGGGATCAGTACTCAAATGTGATGCCATTTTTAAAGCCATCAGGCAAGTGAAGGACACAAGGGTTGATTGCAACAGAATTTTAATGTTCCCAGATTTAAGCTGTGTCACACTTCAAAGGCAAAAACATTTTGATAGCAGAAGATGAAAACTCAGAATTCAGTATACTATACTGTTAAATAAAGCCTGCCCTGCAAATTGAGGGCATATCATGGAGGCCAGGCATTCATCTTCACTAACTAAAAGATGTGGACAAACTGATGGAAAAACAATCACTAAAAACACTTGCTGTAGAACTGATGCATACAGTGAACTGAAATTTGACTCATGAAAGGATTTCAAAGATGCTGTTGATAGAGTTTATTTGAGTACTGGTAGGGACTACAGATGGAGACTATAGATATGTTAATAACTGAGGCTATATCATTACATCAGTGAACATGTATATGGTCCTTTTTCTTTGATACTGGAATGCTACTTGTGGCACGTTCAATACCAGCCATCCAGAACTTAGAAATTACTGGGATGTACCACAATATGTAAGGTACTGCAGTGCAGTGCTAAGTACTGCTGCATTAATCACAATAATGGGTTGTTAAATAATTATTCCTGGACAGCAGGATTCTGGACAACAGGTTGCAGAGGGTAATAGTAAATTAAGTCCACTCCAAAGAAAGGGGGTTACTAACAGGGCACCACAGGGTTCAGTACTGGGACCAGTACTCTTCAATGTCTTTATAAGTGACATTGCAGAGGAACTGGAAGGAAAAAAATACATCTTTGCAGAGGACTCAAAGATCTGCAACAGGGTTAATACACAAGGAGGGTGGAAAGGATGAGAAGGGACTTTGCAAGGTTGGAGGAATTATTAAAAGTATGGCAGTTTAGATTAAATGCAAATAAGTGTGAAGTAATGCACCTGGGAAACAAAAACCCAGGGGAAGAGTACACAGTGGAGGGGGGTACTAACAACAGCAGAAATGGAAAGGGACCTTGGGGTAGTCATATCAGATGACATAAAGATAGGCAGACAATGTGAGAAGGCAGTAAGGAGGTCTGAGAGGATACTGGGATGCATAGGAAGAGGCATCACCAGTAGAAAACAGGAAGCTGTCATCCCTTTGTTCAGAGAACTGGTGAGATCCCATCTGGAGTACTGCATGCAGTTCTGGAGACCTCATCACTGCAAGGACATAGAAAGGATGCAGACAGTTCAGAGGAGGGTAACTAAAATGGGTCTGGATCTGCACCAGAAACCATATGTAGAGAGACTAAAGAAGCTTAATATGTATACCCTCGAGGAAAGAAGGAAGAGGGGGGACAAGATAAAAATATCAAGTACCTCAAGGGAATCCACAAAGTTCAATAGAGTAGCATCTTTCAGAAAAAGAGATGTGCAAGAACAAGGGTGCACAGTTTGAATACAGATGGGGACAACTCGGGGTAATGTGAGGAAACATTTTTTCACAGAGAGGATGGTGGACGCATGGAATGGCCTTCCTAAGGAGATCATGGGGTCAAAAACAGTTGGGGAATTCAAGAATGCATGGGACAGAACTAAGACAGTTATAATTGGGGATAGGAGGAAGTAGGCTGTTGGTTAACTAGGATCTGCATCTTATCCAATAGGTAGGGAAATGGGCAGACTAGGTGAGCCTTATCTGTCATCAAAGTCTATGTTTCTGTGAGTTTCTTTGACCCATATTTACTTTTCTATTTTTAATTATTTATTTATTTATTTTATTTAGCTTTTGTTAACCGGGTAAATGGACTAGCCATAAAATGACTATTTTCAGGCATGACCTGGGAGAGTACAGACATGCAGAAACTTAACATGATAACAAATTATAAGTGCTTTACATACAATGAGTTAAAGTGGATACAATATATCAGAGACATACAGAGTAGACCATTCATAAGTTCATAGGTGCCTATCTATGCAATGAATAGAGAGGACCTTGGACAATAAATTTTCAGGTGGCACATCATATGAACAGAAACAAGGTACACAAAACCAAAAAACAGGTAATACAAAAGGAAGAAATAACCATTGAGAGCAAGGGTGTCATTAAGGAAAAGGTCGGTAAGTGAGGAAGAGGGGAGCAAGCAATGAAATTAGATTATATGAGTGTATGTAAGTGTAAGGGAGATGACTGCAGTGCAAGATTGTATATGGGCAGGGAAAGGGAGCCGGGACAGGCTGAGGCAGTAAGAGGGTTATATGGCGGTGAGGAAATACTATTGTATGGCCAGAGACATCAGTCATTAGATAGGGTGAAAGCAGGAACAGGTATCAGCAATCAGCAGATTCAAGGGCAGTTTTCTCTTAAAGCATGTGTGGGAGCTAGAAAGTCTAATGTTGAGGGGAAGAGAATTCCACAGCTGTGGAGCCACATGTTCAAATGCAACAGTTTCTTTCCTCGTGCGGCACCTGCAAATTCAGAAAGGATTTGTCAGCTGATCAGAGACCATGGAGTGTGTCCTGAGAACAAGCATAGCTGCAAGGCACCTAGGGGTTTGATTTCAAATTATTGAATCAATAAGAGAGCCAAAGTAGTATTTCCTACTAGCTAATGGAGACAGCCAACCAAGATCATTATAAAACTGACAGTGGTGTTTAAGCCGAGGAGCAGAAGAGGCATAGCGACATATGTTGTTATAAGTAATATCCCATCTGAGTAGGTCAGTTTTATGAGCAGCCCCAAATAAGGCAGCCCCATAGGTTAGGGTGGGGAGCAGAATCCCCCTCAAATTGGCCATTTTAGTCGATGGCATGAGCATATAACTAGTCTTATATGCAACACCCAGTTTGGAGTTGACAGCTCTGCAAACAGACTGTACATGAAGATTAAGATCAAGAGATTGATCTAGCAGGATACCCAGGTACTTGAAAGAGGTCACACGTTCCAGTAATTGACCTTCTAAGTCCTGCACCGTCAGTGCTGTTGTGCAAGCCTAGAGCTATGGGGCCGATCCAAGCAGCATGGCTTTAGTTTTGCTAGTGTTGACAGCCAGTTTGTGGTCATATAGCCAGTTTTGGATATTGTTAAAGTTAAAGGAAAGGGTTGTGTTGATAGTGTCTATATTAGTAGAACTTGTATAGATGACAAGATCATCAGCATATAGAATAGCAGAGCAGGATTTTAGAGCAGCTCCAATGTTATTTATATAAAGAGAGAATAGGAGGGGCCCTAGGATGGAGCCCTGAGGTACACCAATGTTAATGGTGGTACTGTTTGATAGAGAGGAATTAAATTTCACCACTTGAGTTCTATTTGTCAGGTAGCTTTCATACCAGTCAACAACAGAGGAGGAGAATGTGATGGCAGAGACAATTTTGAAATTATTTTGGAAATATATAGAATTCAAGAATTAGAAGCAGAAACACCTAGGAAATGAAAGGATGACCTTTTGCACATTGCTCCTCCAATAGAGGGTATATATGTTCTATGCCCACTAAACCCCAAATATGCCACTAGTGTACCTTGATTCCCAAAATTAAGCAGCTCAGATTTGGTCTCAAATTCCTTTGTTAAAATCAAGAGAAATTAGTATTTTTCCTCCACAAAAAGTTCAAATACATTCTGAGGAGGGTGCATAGAGTGATGGAAGTAATAAATAAATATGTCCTGGAAAGGACCTGAAAGGAAAGATATCACTCTCTTTTTAGTTGGAAAGTCTCTGACAAGGATTCAATAGGTTCAATGGAGGGACATATCTACAGTTTTATCTCCTACACTTGAAATTGATCCAGGGAAAGATGGAATTAAGGGGATTACAATACATAACAGTATTACAGATAATCCCCAAATAGACATTATTTTCAGGAATTCTTATCTTGAAACTTCAGCATAAACAATGGCCCAGATATTCAAAAGAATTGTGCACCATGCGCAACCCACTGATGTGCCCCAGCATGATATTCAAAAGGGAAAAGTGCGCCACACAAATCCCAATGCACTGGAGTGCATCAGTAATGTATGCAGGCACAGCTGGGGGGAGTTCCCTTGCATAACCTGCACAGCCCGATATTCAGCCCGAGATGTGCAGAGCCATGCATGCGCAACTCCTACTTGTGCCTGCACAAAGTTAAGCCAAAAAAAAGAAACAACTGATGGTCACACATAGGTGAGCTGCCGCATTGCAGGCGCAACACAGCAGCTGCCACCTGTGGGTGGCCACCTAAGTTCCGGCTGCACCTGGCGGTGCCCCCCATGCCCGATCGTGGGCATTTATCTAAAAATAGACTCCCCATCCAATATCCCTGGTGGTCCAGTGGACTGCTATGTGCCCAATCACGGTCATCATTATAATAACCCCCTCCAATATCCCTGGTGGTCCAGTGGACCAGAATGCTGCCCGATCGTAGGCATCCTTTTAACAGAAATCTTCCTGTTACCCTGGTGATCTAGGTGCCCCTCCCCACCCGCCCACTGAGTCCCACCACCCGCTTCCCCGGTCAGCTGGCAGATGGCAGCACCCACCTGCTTGCCGCTCTGCCGCCCACAGACTGACACCTAGTAGGCTGCATGCCCATTGGTTCACAGCGTGAGCCAATGGGCATAGTTCACTGAGATTACATATTCCAGATATGAATGAATCATTCACATATCTGAATGTAGTATGATGGCCAGGGTGCACTATTCAGAGCTGCTGAGCCATAGCTCAGCTCCACTGAATATCGCCCAGGCCACACCCCTGCACAGCCAAGTTGAGCTGCACCCAGGCTTGCGCCACAGCCTGGCACAGTTTGAATATCCGGGCCAATGTCTTCAATTCTTGATAACCTTGGCATCTTTTTGACAGACATGAATAATTAAGGGAGTAAAAATTGTCTAAGTCCTCTAGAACAACATAGATCTGAGCCGAACTGTCTGACCAAAATTATTCCAGTTTCACTTATGTTTAGACATTTTGAAATTACAGCTCATAATTGGTTTATTTCATTACTGAATCTTCCTATTATATGACCAGAATTTCACTCCATTATAACACAACATAATTTACTTGATGGCTCAAGCTCCCTAAACATTTTTTCTTGAAATATTGAAGGCCTAACTGGTAAATTAGCAGATATTAAGGTTAATGATCTGTTTAAGTTATGATATTTTGTGTTTACAGAAAAAATGATGGCATCATGATATTCCTTCTATGATTCCTGCTTGCACACCTTATACTGTATATGTCTTGCCATGCAATATAAAAGGTCAGGCAGGAATCAGACAGGCCTGGTTATTTTACTCAGAACTTTTGTTGGATTGTCCGATAATGGAAATCAATTACAAACTATTTTTCTCTTAGTTATTAAATTAAAGAATGGTAAGGCTTGAATTATTTTAATAAATGTGTATATACTTCACAGAACTAGTAAAATCTAGACTTCTACTTTATGGCAACAACTAGCAGAAATATTGGAAGGAATTAATGACCAAGTATGATAATTATTCTTCCATAATTATTGGTGATTTCAATGCTGGGGTACCCAAATCAAATGGTTCTGGAGAACTCAAAGATGAGTGTGATTTAAGACTTAAATAACCTGAGGCTAAATGTTGGAAGGAATTCCAAAGGCACAAAATTTCATCAACAAGGTTAGTTACTGGATGGAATGATGACCAACTTGGACTTATTTTTGACGAATGGTTGGACTTTGGGAAGCTTGGAGTCAGATTTCAGTTATATGGGTTCCATGGGATCATCAGTTTTTAATTTGGTATAGGTTAATCAGGGTACTCTGGAAAAATTGTTGGATTTCAAAGTCTTGGATTGTTCCGAATCAGCCCACTCACTGCTTGTTATTACCTTCAGTTCTTTAAGACTCAGTAGGGAACTAGATCAGGTTCCCACTGCTGAGAATAAATTTGAAATAATAAACACTAAAAGAATAAGCTGGCAAAATGATGTAATTGAACTATTTTCCATGACGCTCAATTTTTAACATGTATCTCTTTAAAAACTGAAACAATCACCAGTGTAGACAGAGATAATGTAGCTGCAATTGAAATAACTCGAAATTAACTTTCTTAAACCCTTGTTTACAATAAACAAAATAAACATATCAAACAAACTTGGCTTAATGGAAAACGTAGTAGAGCTGCAAAACAGGAAAAACATAGGTTAGTGAGATACAGTATACTAAAAACATAAGGCCAGAGGAAATCTTAGGATTTAAAAAAAAAGGAGGAAAGATTAAAAAAATCCTTGAAAAAGAGAAAGAGAAGTTTGGAACCAACATGTCAGAGAAATTGAAAAAGACAGTTTTGGAATAAGACACCAGCAGATTCTAGATGCTGCTAAGCCTGGGCTAAATTGAATGTTCCACAAGAATTGAGGAATATATTGTGCCACAATCTTGGGAGGCTTATTTTAAGGCAATACATTTCTTCTCAACAGAAGAGCAAAAGTTTGCAATTCTTTGACAAGTTGAATGCCTTCTTACAATTTTACATATCTCCTAGGCCAGTCAGTATTTCTCCTGAGGATATTATATAAGCATTTCTTTCAGTTATGGCCAACAAGGCCCCAGGATCCAATTAAATTTTAGCAGACATTTACAAAGCATTCCCAGACTGCTGAACTCCTATATTTCTTGACATGTTTATTTGGTTTGTTCAAGGTGAAAAGTTGCCCGATAGCTTAGCTGGAAGGGCTATATCATACATCCTATTGATAAAAAGGCTCAAGTGACTGATCCCAGCATATATAGTACTATTTGTCTTCCGGATGCATCAAAAAATATATTCTGTAAAATTATATTACAAAAAATACTAAAGGACTATATTTAGGAAAACCATCTAATGGATGAGTCACAGAGTGACTTTAGATGTGACCAGTTGACCATACAACAGTGTTATATTTTATCTCAGCTCATTCATAAACATATTAAGAAAGCAAAGCTGTGTGGCTTCTTTGTAGATCTTAAAGCAGCCTTTGACAGTATTAGCCATAAACTGTTCTAGAAGAAGTGATAGGCATTTGGTATAGACTCTTTTTTTGTTGGTTGTTCTAATTAGATTACATCAAAATACCTGCATGCAGGTATAATATAATCAAACTGGCTTTTTAACTTCTGTAACTCAAACACATTGGGGGTCTGACAGGGATGGATTTTGGCACCTGCACTGTTTAATTTGTATATCAGCTCTATTGTTGTATACCAGCTCTATTATTGAACAGTTATATAGCCCTGATTTTCACTCCCCTAGAATGATTAATAGAAGTGTGAGTTGTCTAGCTTATGCCGATGATATTTTCCTGTTATCTACATCATTACTTACTTGCCTTACAGAGGAAGAATGAATCATTTTGTCTAACTGTGTAACAACAAAAATGTAGTCATAAACAGGGATAAAACTAATCCGGTGGTCTTTGGGAATAGGAGCAAGAAGATGCCAAGGTTATTCATGGAGAAGCAAACAATTGGAACACAAATGTTCTATGATTACTTAGATGTGTGGTTTTCTGACAGTTTCCCTTGAAATTTACATTTGCAATTAGAGGAAACCAGAATGAATATTGCATTTAATGCATTTGAAAGATTTATCTGCAAGTTAGGGAAACATACTGTACTATTAATGGTCTTCCTTCAGTTATTAATGCAAAAATAAAATCATGTATGCTACAGTATATGCAGCTGCAATCTGGACTGCTTCTAATTTTTCATCTCTGGAAATTGTTTTGAATAAAATATTCCAGTATGTTTTATCAGCACCAATTTCAGTTCCAGCAAAAATATTAAGAGTTGAATTGGGACAGTTCTCAGTATCTACTATTGTAACAGAGAGATGATTAATCTTTCTTCTAAGTCTTTTCCTCGTACCTGAGGAAAGATTACCCAGACAATATTTGGAAGAAGAGAATGGCTATATGCAGAATCACTTCATTTCCCTATCCATTAAACTTATTGAGGATCATTTGTTCCCTTTCGGTCTGGGATATTTGCTATGTGAAATATATTTGTGCTTTGTATAATATGCATGATCCAATAACTTTGCATAGACTTTTTGTTTTTTTTATCACTGAAACTGCAAATACTAAGTATATTACTTGAAGGTGTTATTTGAGTTCTACAATATTATGTTACTAGAATTTTATACTAGGGATTATAAAATGGGTCTCAAGTTTTCTGTGTCCTGATTGGCTGAGAGGTACCTCTGGCCATGCCTAATCAAGGCATAAAGTGCCAACCGGCACATCTTCAGCCAGTCAGGACAAAGAACAACAGATATCATTGTGCCAACCTCTCAATTTTAAAAGTGGAGTTGACTTACCATCCTGGACCTGCACAACACACATACTGCCAACTTCACAACTGCATTTTCCCATTTATTTCGGTTTTGCAATATATTGAAAGTAACCTTAAAGGAATCCAGTAGAGAAGACCTTTTGGCAGGCTACTAATCCATGGCTGTCCTGGGGACTATCACTGATGCAGATCACTCTGTTTCCAGCTGTGTTCCCTTGATTCAGTTCCATGCAGCTCCATTACCTGCTGTTCACTCCCTCCCTGCAGCTTATATCTTTTCCCCTACAGAGTTCCTCAGCCCCTCATCCCTCACTGACCATGACCTAGAGTGTGCAGCTCTTCCAAACACAAACAGATGGATACATACATACATTGACACATAGACAGTGTCAGCAGATAAGGGCCTATGGCCGACCCAGTCTGCCCATTGAGCTTGTAAGTTCAATTTATGTTTTCCGAGAATTCCATTCCCCCTTACTCCTGACCTCCAGAATTCCTTTATATCTATCCCATGCATTCTTAAATCCTGTGATTGTTTCAGCCGCCACCACTTCCTCTGGCAGGGTGTTCCACTTGTCCACCACCCGTTCTGTGAAGAAATTCTTCCTCACGTTTCTTCTGAATTGTCCTCCCTCCAACTTCATCCCATGCCCTCTAGTCCTGGAACATCTTTTTCACTTAAAAATAGTGTATTCCTGCACCCTGTTCCTCCCTGCAAGATACTTGTATGTCTCTATCATATCCCCTGTCTACCTCCTCTCCTCCAGGGAGTACATGTTCAGTTCCTTCAACCTTTCCTCATAGGACTTGTGATGCAATCCATGCACCATCTTTGTTGCCGTCCTCTGAACCTTCTCTACCTTGTCTATGTCCTTACGTAGGTAAGGTCTCCAGAACTGTACAGTGTACTCCAGGTGGGGCCTCACCAGTGTCTTGTATAGTGGAATTATGACCTCCCTTTTCCTGCTGGTGATGCCCCTGCCTATGCATCCCAGCATCCTATTTGCTTTAACTGCTGCCTTGTCACACTGTTTCCTGCCTTGAGGTCATCAGAGATGATAATCCCAAGATCTCTTTCCTGCTTGGTGCAAGCTATATCCTCACCTCCCAACTGATATATTGTGCCAGGGTTTTTGTGCCCCATATGCATTATCTTGCACTTCCTTGAATTGAATTTCAACTGCCAAACCCCTGACCATTCTTCAAGTTTCTGCAGGTCCCTTCTCATTCTGTCTACACCCTCTAGTGTGTCTACTCTGTTACAGAGCTTTGTGTCATCAGCGAACAGTGAAATTCTGCCTTCTAGGTCCTGTGCAGTGTCACTGATAAAGATATTCAATAGGACCAGTCCCAGCACTGATCCCTGTGGTACCCCACTGGTCACTTTTCCCTCTGTGGAGTGACAGCCATTTACCACCACCCTCTGTATCCTGCCACCCAGCCAGTTACCTACCCACCACACTACTGTCCTGCCCACACCCATATTCCCCAGTTTGTGCAATAGTCTTCTATGTGGCACAGTGTCAAAGGCCTTGCTGAAGTCCAGATAGGCCATGTCCACTGCCCTCCCCTGATCCACCTCCCTAGTCACCCAGTCAAAAAATTCAATGAGGTTGGTCTGACATGACCTCCCCCGGGTAAAACCATGCTGCCTTGGGTCCTGTAGTCCATTGACAACCAGATGTTCCACCAATCTCTCCTTCAGTAGTGCTTCCATGATCTTCCCACTACTGAGGTGGAGGATGACTGGTCTGTAGTTCCCACTTCCTCTTTGTTCCCACTTTTGTATAAGGGGACTACATCTGCTATCCTCTAGTCTTTGGGTACCTCCCCTGTTTCCAGTGATCAGCTAAACAGGATAGCCAGAGGTTCAGCCACCACCTCTCTTAGTTCTTTAAGGACCCTTGGGTGCACCCCATCTGGCCCCATTGCTTTATCAACTCTTATTACTTCCAGTTTCTTCAGGACCCTTTCACGTGTAAAGGGACTTGTGTCCATTTCTGCACCATTCGCACCCTTTGTACTCCATTCAAACCCATTACCCTCCTCTTCCTCAGTAAAGACTGAGCAGAAATACCTGTTCAGTATGTCAGCTTTACTGTTGTCATCCTCCACACAGCCCCCATCATCCCCTTCAGTCTCACTATCCCTCCTTGCCTTTTCTTTTTTCACTTATGTACCTGTAAAGGTTTTGTCCTCTACCCACTGATTTTGCAATGTGTTCTTCTGTCTGAGCTTTGGCTTCCCTTACTGACCTCCCTGCCTCCCTTTGCTTCTCCTGGTACTTCTCCCTATCCCCTTCTGCCTGTGTCTTTTTGTATTGCCCGAATGCAATCTTTTTGGTTTTCACTTTCTTGGCTACCTCTTTGGAAAACCATAATGGTCTCCTCTTCCTTTTCCTCTTGCTAACCTGCTTAATACATAATTCTGGATAATAATGGATCAACTGCTCTTATTTAAAAGAAAACATGCTGAAAAGGAAAGCCACTCTGCAGTATGGTGGCTAAATCAGGACTCACCCCAGACAGTAAGACAGCCTTGAAACATTTCAGGATAGCAAAAACAGACATATTATATGTGAGTGAGGGGATAGGGGGTCCTTTATTACCTTTTTTAACCTTTAAACATACAAATCATGAACAGCACTGACCTTGTGACAGCCCTTTGAAACAAAAGCACTAACTAGTACACCTGAAATGTGACACGCTTGTTCCTGCTTGCTGTCATTAATACCTAGGTAGACACTTGTCCACTAATAAGAAAACAAAGCCAAAGTAAAAATGTAAAAAAAGCATATCATTGAGTGTTTTTGTGTGTGTGTGTGTGTGTGTGTGTGTGTGTGTGTGTGTGTGTGAGAGAGACATTACAATACAATGACAAGGACTGTTTTTTGTGTTTTTGTATTTTTATGACCATATGTTATTACCCTTTTTATTTACACTTTTTATGTGCATTTTTAATCAAATTGTTTTACTGGGGGGACCCATTTTATAAGCGGAATAAGACATTCTGAGGTGAGGTTTATGGCCTGATAAGAACACTTCCCTGTTGCTAAAGGCACTCAGCATAAGAGCCTCATGCCTCATTACACAACTGTGGTGCACTCTTATCAGGCCATAAACCACGCCTTGTCATGTCTTATTCCTTATGTACGAGAGAGATAACCCCCTTTTTTGCAATCATTGCCTTTTTGTTCTAAATATAGTATTTGGAACTTCTGAGATTACAGATGATAATACTTTGACACGGGTGTAGGTGTTTAGATCTAAGCCCAGTCAATTCCCGCTTACTCCTGTTACAGGATTTCTAAAAGTTGATTCATCACTGATTCTCCATATAGTTTATGAATTTCTTTTTTTTTTTTTATAATTCAATAAGCTTTATTTTACTTTTTCTTTCCTTTTAAGCAGAGTCTTTACAAAAAGTTGGGTAACAGTTGGGCAACAAAGAGGATCACCCCCAATACAGTATGTACAGTCTGATGGATCTAATATCAGCCATGTAAACTCCAGGTATCACAGACGTGAAATAAAACATGTGCTGGAGGTGAACCCCCAACTCCCCAGGCCCCACCCTCCATTTCTACCCTCATAAACCCTCCCTAACCCACCCTATACCAAGTGTGATCTAATTCAATCAACCTGTCATAGTTACAAAGAATCATTTTCAAATTAATAATCTAAGGTTTCCATACAGATAGCAGAGCATTTAGTGAGCCCCACTTAGATTGATAGGTATTTAACCTATTACCCATAGATGAAATATATTTCTCCAGTTGGAGTGCAAGTAAAACCTCTTTATGCCATTCCAAAATAGAGAAGGGTGTGCTATCTTTCCTGTGTCTCAAGATAATTAACTTGGCAATGCCAGATACCATTGCCAAGTGTGCTTTTCTAATTCTAGGTGTACCTTGTGGAAAGACATAAAGTAAACAGGTTTCTGGAGTAAAAAGGGTGTCAAGACCCAAAAGTGGATATAGAGCTTGTCAAAAAGTCTGCCAGAAGGTCTGTACTTTTGGGCAGATCCACAACATATGGTAGAAAGTTCCAGGGAGATTGCCACACCATGAGCAGTCAGGCGAGGGTACATGACCTAATTTATAAAGTTTAACTTGGGTAAAGTACAGGTTATGCATAATATTAAATTGAATTAGATGTAATCTATCTTGCTTAATAAATTGATATAGGTTTTGCCATAATTTCCTCCAGAAGCCAACCTCACTACCAACGGATAATACCGGAGACCAATAATAACATACCCCTTGAGGCAGGTTGAGATCAAGTGATTGCACTGCCTTATAAACTTTAGAAACCCCATGGTGTTCCCTAGCCAACGGCAGGATCATAGAAATGTTATCCATGGGTGGTGGTGGCACCAAACCACAACCCAGATGAGCTGTAATGGTTTCCCTGAGTTGCCTGTATTTAAAGGAGGATTTAGCAGGCTTATTAAACTGGAGTTGGAATATAGGGAAGGGTACCATTGTACCATTGTACCATCAGCAAACAAGTCTGAGACTTTCTTATTGAGTAAGAGAGGAAAAAGAGGTAAAAATGGATTTATGGCCAATTTTGAAATAAGGATTACCCAGGATTGGTTGGTCCAAGGAGGAATGCCAGTTGTGGGAAATATGTTTTTGTAGCTGATGTAGAGCTTTAACAGACCAACCTATTTGGGGTATTTCACAGTGGTTTGGGAAGTGCACTGAGGGTAGCGTATGCCAAAGCAGGGAGGGTACAGTGGTATTGAGCAGATATAAACCTCTCAGTGTCTAACCAAAGGGGAACATAGATCTGCAGCCCATCCGCATGTGCTTCTGTTGCCCAGTGTACAAGGCGTGTGAGTTGTTGAGCACAGTAACAGGTGAAGAAGGAGGGAACTGAAAGACCACCCTGTAATTCTGGTGCTAAGAGTTTAGCATAGGACTGCCTGACTCCCTTACCTTTCCACATGAATGCAGTGAGCTTGGTTTGAAGTTTAGAGAATCATTGTTTAGGGAGAAAAAAAAACGAACATTCCCAGAGGATACAGCAAACAGGGTAAGACATTCATTTTGACAGTGTTTATTCTCCCCCACAGTGAGAGAGGCAGACCACTCCATCTGTTAAGGTCAGTTTTAAAGGTGCTCAAAAGGTCTGAGAGATTAGCTTTAAATAATGTCTGGTATGTCTCTAGTAATTTTGATTCCCAGATAGGTAAGGGATTTAGGTTCCCATGAAAGCGCAGAGTGGGCAATCACCATCTGGGAAGTTCTGTTATTTAAAGGGAAGACTTTAGTTTTAGAAAGGTTGAGTCTATAGTGGGATACCACAGAAAAAATTTGTTGACTTCCTCCAGGAGAGAAGGGATACCCTTCTGGGGATCCTCAAGGTGTAAGAGAAAATCATCTGTATATGCATAAAGGGTATAAAGTAGGTTTCCTATTTTAATCCCCTGAAGCCTCAAAGAAGTTACCAGTTTCCTAATCAGAGGATCTAGGTAGATATTGAACAGGAGGGGTGATAAGAGGCATCCTTGTCGGGTGCTCTGTTGGAGTGGAAAAGGGTCTGAGAGTATTCCATTGCATCAAATTTGAGCTGAGGGGGAAGAATATAGCAGTGTCACCCAGTTAAGAAAGCTGAAGGGGAGGCCAAAATAGGCCATAGTTGCAAAAAGAAAGTCCCAGAAGACCCTGTCAAATGCTTTCTCAGCATCCAGGGACACAAGAACTGCAGGCAGGGGTGAGTCCCTGGACGCCGATAGCAGGTGCAGTACTTTACGCATCTGGTCCATTGATGATCTGCCCACCATGAAACCAATTTGCTCTCTACTGATGAGAGAAATCAAAAGGGGTCCCAGCCCGTTGGCCAATATTTTGGCAAGAATTTTCACATTAGTGTTAATCAATTATATAGGCCAGTTGCTTTGGGTGTATAAGGGGTCTTTACCCTGTTTAGGGATGATAGTGATTAGGGCATTAAGAAAGCTTGATTCTGGAAGTCCCTTGGCATACCAAAAGTTGTAAACCTCAGTTAAGAGAGGGCCCAGTTCTGAGAGGCATGCTTTGTATAAGTTGTTAGACAGGCCAGCAGGACCAGGGGATTTATCCAGTGGGAGCTGTTGAACTGTGTTCCTTACTTCCTGAATATTGATAGGATTGCCAAGGCCAGAAGGGGGGAGAGCTAAGGGAGATCAATTGAGTTGAGATACTCAGTGATTTCGGAGTCGGTGGGTTGATCAGATCTGACTTCAGAATAGAGATCAAAAAAGTAGGATCTTAAAACAGTTGCAATATCTCTGGGAGAAGTGAATACCAGACTATCTTTATCGGGCTTAATACTGGAGATAAATCAAGAAGTTTCAGCTTGTCTAAGCCGAATTGCTAATAACTTACTAGCTTTCTCTCCTGTGTCAAGATACTGTATTTAATTTTTTGTACGTTTCAATGAGAGTTCAGCTTTCTGGAACATCAAAGCCGAGTATTGGGCTTGCAGTCCATGTAGATTAGCCCAGTCAGTTTCTGGGGATTGATGGCTGAGAGTGTGTTCCAGTTGATGGATGGCACTAAGCAAACTATCTTGCTCATTTAAGCTGTCGGGATTTAGTAGCAGACAACTAGAGGCATTCCCCCTTAGGGAGCATTTCATAGCTGCCCAGACCACATCTATTCTGGTCATGGAGCTCAGGTTATTCACTAGGAAGCTAGCAACATAGTCTTTGATCTGCTATAAGGAGTATGTTTTTTGGAGCAGTTGGGTATTTAATCACCTTTTAATTCTGGGTCCAAGGAGATATGTGAGAGATATCGCCGAGTGGTCAGATATGACCCTTGCATATATATCTGCATTTATTATACCCAGTAAGGCAAAATAACTCGATAACAATAAGTCAATTCTAGAGAATGACTTGTGTGGGGGTGAAAAAAAGTGTATTGGCGTTCCTCAAGGTATAGTATTTTCCATGCATCGATGAGGTCAGCACTCCTCAATAGATCATGCAAGGCCCTTTGTGAAGGAGATAACCCTTGTTTCCGGGAGTCAGACCTGTCTAAGTGTGGATACAGGGCTACATTCCAGTCTGTGCCTAAAATGGTAAGTGTAGGGGGTTGGTGACAACAAGACTTGTCAGATGGGTAAAAAATTGAGGGGAGCCTTGGTTTGGACCATATATAGTGCCCAAATATAATTTGTTGTGCTTCAAGGAGGCCATGAAGGCGAATGTATCGACCATTGGGGTCCCAGATTTTCCGTTCCAGTTTAAAGTGGATTTTGTTCCCAAATAGTATCACTACTCCCCCACTGTTCATAGATTTCCCAGCTCTGAATGCTTGTCCCACCCAGGTCCAGTGCAACAGATTCACATCTTCATGTCAGAGATGTGTCTCTTGGAGACATGCAATCCCTGCCTTTAGCTGACAGAGGTGCCGAAATATGACTTGCCTCTTGTATCTGTCTTGGGCGCCTTTTACATTCCAACTTATGATATCATAAGGACCACTCATAATCATTAATTTGAGGGGAGAACGCTAGATTACCTGCCTTATCCAGGTTGCTATAAGACATAAGAAATTCTGGACTATTGATCAAATTATTTTCTCCAAGGACAAGTTGTTTTGACACACTTGGCATCCCCTTCCCACGACCCAGTCTAATAAAGTTGAAAAAAGACTTATTCACAATGAAACTTATTCCCTGATTAACAAAACCCTAATAAAAATACGCTGTCATAGTTTACCAATCCTAACCCCAGTTCAAATTAACTGCACCACTAAATATGCCTGGTGCGTGATGTCTTTGCACAACTTAGAGTCACACCAGAAGAAGTCCCCCCCCACTCCCATCCTTTCCCTGCTATACAAATAGCGATTCTTAGATCCAGGCAATGTAAACCTAATAAAACATTGCTATGAATCAAATAGCCTTAAGAGAGAATCAAAAGGAAAATCATAATCTTCCACTTTTTGTCATGCAAAAATGTCATGAAGAGTACTCGCCGTGCAAAAAAAAAAAGCACAGAAGGAAGCTGTTCCCAAGAGCAAAAGAGCAAAGAAAAAGGCTTTCCTGGGAGTAGTCCCTTTATTTTTAGTTAGAAACTGTCCCATGAGCAGTGAAGATTCAAGGAACCGTAGCGTGCATTTGCAGACCCAATCGAATATCCAACTAAAATCCATAGGAAGTGAAAATAAAGTAAGCGTTGCCTTCCATCTTGATCAGAGACTTTCTGAAGATCCATAGCCTTTAACCAAACTCTTTCAAATAGTAGATCAGGTAACAGTCTAATAAACAATCTACTATGGCAGTCCAGAGGTATTGAAAAGTAAAGCAGGAGGCGCACACTACATAATGGGATAAACTCCAACTCGAGCGCCATGGTAGGCCCCAACATGAAGGCCCCAACATAGGTTCCACTGTGAAGATCAAAATACCATGGCAATACATTACACAGAGTCCCAGATGAAAATAATTGAAGCAATTGCCAACAAAAACCACATCCAACCCCTCGATCAGCAAGTCACCACCTCAAGTGAATCAACAGAGTTCCCTGAAATTACCACATATTCAGGCCCCATAAGGAACGATGTAATCACCTACCCCTAAGGATCTCATCACTTAAAGAGATCTGGCAACAGGTTTCTAAGTTCTTGTACTGCTTGTTCGTGCAAGTCAAAAGAGAGCCATTGATCGTCAGATTTTATCTGAAGCAACGCCGGGTATTGCATACGAAATGGTGTGCCAGTGGCAATTAGCTTCTAAACAATCGGGTGCATTTCCTTCCTCTTCACCCTGACTGACTGAGGAAGATCTTGGGTAATTCAGATTCTGCACAAGTTAGAGAATTGCAAGATGTCTTATGGGACGGGTGCAGAATCTGAATTACCCAAGATCTTCCTCAGTCAGTCAGGGTGAAGAGGAAGGAAATGCACCCGATTGTGTTGTTTGTCCAAAAAGTTTAACAACTTGAAGATGAGAGGCCGAGATGGGGAGCTAGGAGGTGGGAGAGGGGCGAAGGGCACGGTATGCTTATCCAATAATATATGTAGCACCATTTCGGGATGGCTCTGCAATCTTCTCACACAGTTTCTGAAGAAATAAAATGGGCGCATTTCCTTTTTCTTTTTCTGGAATTCCAATAACCAGGAGATTGTTCCTCCTACTTCTACCTTCCATATCTTTAAGTTTCTCTTCAAGTTTCTTGAGTCTTCAGCCAAATTGTATTGTTACTTGTTCATTTTTATCCTGCTTTTTCTCTAAGGAGATTAATTTAGCTTACAAGTCGCCCACATGAATTGTCAGGGATTGCACTGATGTCTTGATTTGTTGTAAGTCCTTGGAGATGTCAGCTAATTTCTCCTCTAGTGGCTGCATAATCTCCAAAAATCTTTCTTCCAAGAGAGCAGCAACTGTAGTGAGAGGTTTAGGCGAGCTGGCAGGCTGGTGTTTAGGGCGCTTAGCGGCCTTGTCTTTCTCCGGAGTTGTCAGAGGAGAATGCCTTGGAGGCGCTTTTTTCATGTAAACCTCCATATTATTTAGTATTGTTAGAATCCAGAGGCGTTCAGCAGTCAGTTGATGTGGTTTGCGAATCACTATTATATGAGGAAATAGAGCGGAAAGGCTGAATTTGATAGCAGAGGCATGGAGCTGTGGAAGGCTGCTACTGTTCCTCAGGCTGCCATCATGTGACCATTTATGAATTTCTAACATTACATCGTAGATCATGAAACTTGTCATGTTAGTACATATTTTTCCTAACTGAAAGGACCATTAAAGGCTCATTATTGTTGTGATTATTTATTTTACAGTATAATCATGTTTGTCTCACTTGTTCAATTTGAAATTATAAACTTTGATGTTTGAATCTATTTTGATTAAAGCCATTACTTATGAATATTTGACTTTTAGGTTCTCACCATCATTAGCTGAAAGGATTATTAAAGGTTCATTAATGTAACTATTACTATTTACAAATAACAATGGTCTCCCTTGTTTATCAGGGAAATTTTGGATTTGATGTGCACAGCTGGGCCAATATAAGCTAACATTTTCCTTTAAAAATGGTTAAAATCTATGAATATTTGACCCACAAGTTACCTCCTGTTATTGTTAACTGAAGAGAAGCATCAAATATTCACCATTGCAATTGTCATTCTTTTTCATGATCATGTTCAGCTCGCTTGTACTTGCAAAATTTTGGATTATAGATGTATAGTGTTGGGCTATCACAAGCCTGAGCTATCTTTTCTACAGTTATAATCTATGTATTGCTGACTTGTACTGTATAACATGAAT
The DNA here is from genome assembly GCA_016271365.2 of Neoceratodus forsteri. Classification (NCBI taxonomy): domain Eukaryota; kingdom Metazoa; phylum Chordata; order Ceratodontiformes; family Ceratodontidae; genus Neoceratodus; species Neoceratodus forsteri. The sequence goes on from CM057454.1 coordinate 1,225,843,753, forward strand.
GTATTTTATGATAATCTAGGACAATGACTTTTATGCTGTTTGTGGACATTTTTATGGACAGCGGTCTTAGTACTACTCTTATTTGTTACATATTATTGTTTTAATTCTGTTGAATTATTTTGTTTTTGTATGAAAATACTTGTCAATCATTAAACTTGTACTTAAACAGTAATGGGTTGCTTAGCCTTCATTGTTCACTTGTTATTACTACTGTAGTGGACCAGGTGGAGCTCTTCTTTAAATTAAAATGCCTTGGGTGCCATAGGGAACTGCAGTCTGGATACCTGGAAGCTACCCCCTTTTCAGCCAAACTAGTCCAGTGCGGAGGGGGGGAACTCAACCTTTTTTTTTAATGAAAAGAATGAAAAATGTCTGCCACAGAATATTCTGGTATTCAGTTCTCTATTTTACATCCACCCCATTCTGCCTTAATAGGGCTTTTTCAGAGAACTTAATTTCTAAAAAAATTAAAAACAATGGGCCCAATTCTAGAATAGTTATGCCTGGCATAACCATACTTGCACCACACAAAATGGCACAAGTAGCAAGTTACATCAGCAGTTGCAACTTGCAGTATTCTACAAAGTGGCTTGCTACATGCAGCAGGCCACTTGCACCAAACTGGAGTTACACCCACAATTTTGCCCTAAACCCCCTGCAACATGCTGCTAGGGGAGTTACGGCAGCAGTTGTGCCCTGTTCTAGTAGGGCAGCAACAAAGTTCCCAATGTCAGGATTCTACAAGAACCCCCGGAAGAAAACTGTCAACGTAAGTTACACCAGCATTTAGCTGGTATAGCTGTACATTCACCCTCCAGGGGTTCTGTAGACCCACTGCACCCACTCCACGATGTGCCCCCCATGCACAGAACACCCCCGTTGTTGCCCCATTGGGCATTCCACAACTCCTCAGCCCCCGATTCCCCCATAGCAGAGGTGCCCAGCTGGGCATCTCGCAACCCCAGCCCCCAGAACCCCCACACTGTAAATGCCCTGCAGGGCAGCCCACTCACATCATGCTTCCGAACCCCACACCACTATCAGCCCTGCAGGTCAGCTCTGCCCCTTCCCCAGGATCCAGTTCCCACCCCAAAGCACAGGTCCCTGCAGTGCCACAAATCATTAAATTAATAATCACCTCATACTCCTTGGTAGTCTAGTGGCACCCCAAACCCCCAACCCAGCAGTGCCAGTCCATCCGCACCCCCCACCCATCCCCAGCTGGTGATGGGACAGCCCTCCTCTTACCTCCATGGTCAGCCATTGACTGAGTTCTGCATGAGCCCTTACTGTATAGACACGCTCAGAAATGAATAGAATACTCATTCATTTCCCTGAGCTTGTCTATATAAGCGCCATGGAGCTCAGTCGGGGCTGGCCATGGAGGTGAGAGGTGGGCTGTGCCAGTCGCTGGCTGGGGATGGGGGGGTGCAGGTAGACTGGCACTGCTGGGTGGGGCCACTAGACTACTAGGATCTCGGGAGTCATTTTTTATCATTTGCGCACTAAATTGGGTGGGGAATAGATCCGGGAGGGGAAGGAGTTGCACTGCAGGGCTATTACTGTTCAAGGGATTGGGGCTGGGGAACACAGCTGCCCTGTAGGGCATTTGCAGATGGGGGGGATCAGGGACTAGGGGACACAGTTACCCTGCAGGGCATTTACAAATGGGAGGATCAGGTGCTGGGGACACAGCTGCCCTGGGGGCTTTGGGGGGGCACTTACATTTGTGGGGGGACTGCAACTTGTGACATACTCCTCGGGTACACCCTTCATTTGGTGTAGCCTCTGCATGTCGCAAGTCACAGGACTTGGCCGCGAGGGCCCTGCCCCTTCTAGAATAGGGTGCAGGGTCCAGGTCGCCACTGCATTTGGTGCAAGTCGCCTTTGATGGTGACTTGTGCTAAGCTTCTAGAATCCCACCCTATGATTACTAATTTTTCATTAATGTACCTTTTTTTATAAAAACATAAATATTGAAAATTCAGAACTCTTTTGGTTCTCCCATGCTAAATAATATTTTATACTTTGATAATATGTGTCTAGCTTTTTTCATAGTTATATACAATACATAATCCTCTTTTTTGAGGTTTCTGTAAGTCAAATGAATGTCTTTTCAGTAACCACACATTGCCAAAAACGATGCTTTACGAACATACGAACATACGAAATTTGCCAGCAGATAAAGGCCTAGAGGTCTATCAAGTCTGCTCGAATGTGCAGCTAGCACCTCTTATTCTGCAGCTGCCCCTCCCTTCCACCCTTCCCCTTCATTAACCCTCCCCCTTGTCCTATCCCATCCTCGTTTGAAGCAGTCCACTGTTCTACTGCATACCTCTTCTGCAGGTAACGCATTCCACCCAGCCACCACCCTCTCTGTAAAAAGTGTCTCCTCATCTCCCTCCTGAATCTTCCTCACTCCAGACTCATATCATGGCCCCTGGTGGCCCGCCTCTCCCTTATTTTGAACAGCCCCTCTGTACCAGTCTTGTTTATTCCTTTCATGTATTTAAAGGTTTCAATCATGTCACCCTGTCTCTCCTCTCCTCCAGTGAGTACATGTTCAACTCCTTCAACCTCCTCTTGTATGATAAGTCCCCCAGCCCCTTGATCATCTTTGTCGCCCTGCGTTGCACCCCCTCCAGTAACTTAATGTCCCTCTTCAGATACGGACGCCAGTACTGCACGCAGTACTCGAGGTGTGGTCTAACTAATGACCTATACAGTGGCAGAATCACCTCCTCCCTCCTCGAGGATATACCTCTTGCAATACAACCCAGCATTTTGTTGGCCTTAGCAGCTGCCTTCCTACACTGTGCCGAGTTGTTCATTGACCCTGTAATGAGCACACCCAGATCCTTCTCCTCCTCTGTCTGGGCTAGCTGCACTCCCCCTAGCTGGTAAGTTCTCTTTGGGTTCTTCATCCCAAAATGCAGCACCTTGCACTTTTTGGCATTAAAGCCCAGTTGCCAGGTGTCTGACCAGGTTTCAAGCTTTGCCAGATCATCCTGCAAGCCCTGCCATCCCCCTAGGTCATCCACCACCGCGCCAACCTTGGTATCATCAGCAAACAGACTGATCTTGCTCTTGATGTCCCATGATATGCCTGCAATGAATATCCCAAACAACACTGGTCCCAACACCGAGCCCTGTGGGACACCGCTCGTCACTGCCCATGGGTGTGAGAGCTCCCCACCCACCACCACCACCCTCTGTTGCCTTCCCTGCAGCCAGTTTCCTACCCATCTCACCAGCTTTGCACCGGCCCCTGTGCCTACTAACGTCCTTCCCAGCCTTCCATGTGGTACCGAGTCGAATGCCTTACTGAAGTCCAGATATAGGACATCCACTGCATGGCCCCTGTCCAGTTGCCTAGTTACCCAGTCATAGAACTTGACCAGGTTGGTTTGGCAGGATCTGCCATGTATGAAGCCATGCTGTCTGCTGTCCTGTAGTCCTTTGGCCTCTAGGAGGGCCACCAGCCTCTCCTTCAGAATAGTCTCCATTAGCTTACCCATGCTGGATGTGAGGCTCACTGGTCTGTAGTTTCCGGTTCATCCTTAGGGTACTCTTGGGAGGGGGCACCACATGAGCCATCCTCCAGTCCTGAGGTACACACCCCGAATGTAGTGAGGCATTAAATAGGTCTGCCAAAGGTCCTGCAAGGACCTCTGCCAGCTCCTTCAGTACCCTGGGGTGGATGCCATCTGAGCCTGGTGCCTTGTCCACCCTCAGTACCTTCAAACCCTCCATGATTTCTCCATCTGTCACCACTTCCCCCCTGTGTCTGCCATTTCTCCCACCTTGGGTGTCACCCCCTTCTTCTCTTTAGTAAATACTGAGCAGAAGTACTCATTTAGTGCTTCCGCCTTATCGTACCCTGCTTCCACCCAACCCCCCTCCTTCCTAATCCTTACTATGTGGTTCTTACAGCTCCTTTTCTCCCTGATGTACTTAAAGAAGTCCTTCTCCCCCTTCTTAATGCCTTGTGCCAGCCTGAGTTCTGTAGATGCTTTGGCTCCCCTTACTGCCCTTGTCACCTCCCTCGATTCTGTCAAGCACTCCTCTCTGTCCTCCCCCCTCCCTGTTTTCTTGTACTTCCTAAAGGCAGCTCTTTTCCTCCTTACCTTTTCCATGACCTCCTTGCTCAACCAGCTCAGTTTCGTAGCCCTAGCCTTCTTGCTCTGGGCTTTGCAGCAGATTTTGGTTGCCTCCACTATCCCCAGCGTTATGAGCTCCCATCTCTGGTTAGTATCCATACTAGATTGAATTCTGGCCAGGTACCCTTTTATCACTTCCCCCATCCTCCCAAAGTTGGCCCTCCTGAAGTCCAGCACTCTTGTGCCAGATTCCACTCCTTCCTTGCCCATATCCAATGTGAGCCATACTGAGTGATGGTCACTCCCTGACAGCGGTTCCTCCACTGTAAGTTCTCTCACAAAGTCCCCATTTACCAGCACAAGGTCAAGGGTATTCCCTAACCGGGTTGGTTCACTGACCATTTGCAGCAGGAAGCTGTCCTGGAAGGCATCCAGCAGTACCTGCTCCCTTCTGTTCCTGGTTGTTGGGGTGCTCCAGTCCACTCCTGGCATGTTGAAGTCCCCCACAATCACCACACTACCCTTCTCGGAGGTCCTCCTGATCTGTCCTACTAGTTCCCTGTCTAATGCCTCCATCTGAGATGGTGGCCTGTACACCACTCCCATTCTAAGAATGCTATTCTTGGAATCCTGGATTTGCACCCAAAGTGACTCTGTACTACCCCTTCCCCTTCCTCCCTTACAAACTTCAGTCCTTCCTTCACATATAGTGCCACCCCCCCTTTCCCAGTCACCCTCAGGATTGATTCTTGCAGCATGTCACCCTGTCCCTATGAAATAACCTGTACCCTGGTACAGACAGGTCCCAGTCATTATATTGGGTGGCCCGTGTTTCCGTGATAGCTGCAATGTCCACCTCTCCCTCTGCCATGAGAACCTGTAACTTTGCATTGTTGTCTTAGGCTGTATCACACTTGCCTACTCCCCTAACTTGTGGACCATCTGTAGTAAATAGATTGATCTCCATAACATTGGCATAAAACTCTATAGAGGTTCTTACCAAGGTAACTTATTAACATTTCAATTCATGTTAACAGGGGTCAGAGCGGCGAGATGGCCGCAGTGCTGCTGTGCTCTTTGTTTCTCATTCCTGATTATTAAAACATTTTGGCTATGCATTAATGTATGAAACGCATGCTATTTTAATTTGTAGAGCCTGAATGTGTGCCTTTGTCACTTGGGAAGCAGCAGAGTGAGTTTTTTGCACCAAAAGGTCTGCATGGACTGATCATTAGTTTTGGCATTTTTGATGGACATTGATAGAGTTTGGGTAAAGCAGTGTTGTGTCACAATGAATACTACTGCTCTGCTCCCTGAAGCCCCACACCCTTTAGGGTGATTGGTCACTTCATGATATTTTTTGTAGTGTTTTATCTTTACTGAACACTGAACCCTTAGTGGACAGATGATGGAATTCAGCCGTGTTCACAAGAGGTGTGTCGCTGGTTGTGATACAGAGTCCAGCGAAGCATCTGATTTTGTTGTTGTTACTCTATGGTGGAGCAGTTAATGTTTTTTGAGGTGTCTGCTTGATACCTATGGCCAGAAGACTTGTGAGGAGAAAATAAGCACTACAGGTGCACCGGGCGTGTTGTGATACGGACTTGTGCAATGAGGGGGACCAGGATTGGAAACAAAAAAGGTGCCTGAAAAAGGATGAAAATTCTTCAGTTAGTACACTATTAGTGCCAATGCAATTGAATTATTTTAAAAAAAGTTATGCCATTGTTGCCTAAGGGCTGGGGGGTCTACTATTTATTAACGGAATTAAACTTACTATGCTCAGATGAGCAATGTTCTGTTTGTATTCCCCAGCTGTCTTTAGCATACAAGAGGTGGGAACAGAGCTCAAAAATTAAAAAGGTTGAATGGGCCTGCAGCCACTAGAGAGTGTGCATCAGGTTGAACCTGAGTTTCTGAAGAGGAAAAAGAAGTGTGGGAACCAGGCTTACCTGTAGAGGACCGAAGATTTTGCCAAAGAGAAATCGGCCTGTTAAGGACTGAAGCTGCTGTGCGTGCTCCCGGGTTTTGCAGTGTTTTGCGATTGGGGTTTGAGGAGCAGCTGGCCTTGTACAGTAATTTCCTTTACATATGAATGTGTGTAGTGCTTGTGGGGAATCGTGATTGTATTGCCCCTTGCTGTGAGTTGTGGACAGAAGTAGAAACAGCATCCAGTCTGATTTGGACTGAATCCACCTTAAATCAAATGCAGTTGAACCTTGTCACGAGGGTTCTGTCTCCCTGCCCTGCTGTTCTGGCAATCCAGAGCGACCACCCTCCATCTGGTTCTCTGCTTGTGGCATTGTGAGAACAAATCAGGGTAGCTCCCTGCACCTTTCATTTAATCAAAGTGTGTCAACTGATTGCTTGTGTTTCCTTTCAACGAACTGAGCCATCCAGCTCTGGATTACAATTGTGTGCAGTGCATGTATTTTCTCCTTGCAGGGCCCCATCTATCTGCACCAGCCGGCCAACCCCAGGCAACAGACTTCGCTAGCCCCCCCCACATCCTGGGTACCCAGAGAGTGTGACATTTGGACCCTAAATTGCATGCACAGTACAGTGATTTGTGTGTTTACTGCCAATCAACCTGATTTGCCCCCTTCCTTGTTACTGCCCCCTGAATAAACCAGATTTGTTGTTATTGAACTATATACTGTCTGTGGTGTCAGTACATATAGAACTAGGCTTGCATTGTGTTTGTGTATATTACCTAACCTTGTTTTACAGGGGGTCCTCAAAGACGTGCTGCAATAATCAATCCTGAGGGTAAGTGGCTACTGTATGTGTAAGAAGTGTGCATATGTGGGGTATTGGGAAGGTAACCCCAGTGTATTGTGTGGGCCACTAGTGGGAACAAAGGGGGTCACAGTGTCCCACAGGGCTGTACCTGAGATAGTTTAACCACTACCTACCCTGACCTCTGGGTAGAGGCACCCGTCACTGGACCTAGGCCCCTTAACCTGTCACTGGCCATACAGGCAGAAGTAGTAGCCCTTGGGATAGCTCCACCTAGGGGTTACAGTAATATCTTGAAACCCTTTATGAGGGCTGTTGGGGTAGGTGTATGGGCAGTGGCAGTGAGGGAGATGGCAGGGGTGAAGGAAGTAACTGGACCAGGGTTGGGGTGGATTTCCCATGAGGTGAGTAATAGTAGAGCTAGGATGAGGAAGTGTAGCTTTGTGGATTTGGAGTGATGGAGCTTGGAGGCAGAGTGAGTGAGGTAGAAGGGAGTGGTATAGTGAGGAAGCAGGAGGTAGAGAACAGCAAAGAAATTTAGTGAAGTTAGTAGGGATACACACGAACATAGCCAGCAGATAAAGGCCTAGAGGTCTATCAAGTCTGCTCGAATGTGCAGCTAGCACCCCTTATTCTTTTTTTTTTTGTTAGTTGTTTAACCAGAAGTAGCACACTAAGCTGAAAGCTTTTTTACAGGAGCGACCTGGGAGCACAGGGAAGTTAAGTGAATTGCTTAGAGTCACACAGTATGCAAGTGGAAGATGTGGGATTCAAACCCAGGTCTGGTCTGCTGGATATCACCAGATTTGCAGTTCAGAGCCTTAAACCACTGCGCTATACTGACTCCCAATTATTCTGCAGCTGCCCCTCCCTTCCACCCTTCCCCTTCATTAACCCCCCCTTGTCCTGTCCCATCCCCTTTTGAAGCAGTCCAGTGATCTACATGTGGAATGATGAGAGAATGAGACCAGAATATGTTGGGGGGGGCAGAAGTAATAGCATGAATGTAAATGCTATGCACAAGGGCTGGCAGTATAGCCTAGAGGTTAGATTAATGAGCTGTGAGTGAGCTTTGTATATCCAGCAGACCAGACCTGGGTTTGATTCTCACAACCTCCACTTACATACTGTGTGACTCTGCGCAAGTCACTTAACCACCCAGTGCTCCCAGGTCACCCCTGAAAACAGGCACTTGTGCCTAGTGGGCCTTACCCAGTTACCAAAAGACTAACATTTAAAAAAAATAAAAATAAGTTGGGGCCTGGAGACAGGGGATTTGGAGTTATAGGGCTCAGAGCTGGCAAAAGCAAGAGGGGTGGGTAGGGAGAGGGTAAGAAATAAGGTTGGGGGAGGAGGCAGAAGGGAGAAGGATTTGAGTGGAGAGGAAACATCCTTAGAGTAAAGGAGCAGTGAGGGGGTGGACTTTGGTAGGTATTTGACTACAACACGGGGGTGAAGCTGAACAGAGTTGCTTTGCTACCAAGAGGAAGGGGTACAATGCTTAAAATAAAGCTCTCTCAGGTATCCAGCTGAATGCCTTGAAGTAGGGAAGTAGAAAGTGAAGGTTGCTTGCTTAAGTATACTGTACACCCTCTAGTGGAGGAGCTGAATAACCTGCTAATGGGGAAACAAGTACTAATGGAGCGGTAAAGAAATCCTGGTATTGTGGATCTAGGTATTACCCCTTTAAGTGCTTTGCTGTAGCTCTTATGTGCTTCCCCTTTAAGAGGGAAAGTGAAGTGTAACCAAGTAGAAAGTGGGCAGGTCTCTCAGCTCTGGCAGTGAATTTAATAAAGGAAGTAGGTGGGGGAGGGGCCCAAAAAAATCACTCAGAAACCAGTGGGCTGAAAAATCACTCAGAAACCAGTTCAGGTTAGGCAAATACTTATCTGCACTGTACAGCTCACAGAAGTATACAACTGAATGAACTGGGAGACAAAAAGATCAGGACTTCACTTCATAGCTGCTAAAGGGAGAAAAGTGAAGGTCATTATTTCTCTGCAGTCTTAAGCCCTAGTCCGATGATTTCAGCACTGGCTGCAGCGTTGGGCAGGAAAGGTCAGTGTTCCTCTGCAGTCTGATGCCCTAGTCCAATGATTTCAGCACTGGCTGCAGTGTTGGGCAGGAAACCAATGTCAGCGCTCTGGGGCTGTCTGGAACCATTCAGGTCCCACTGCAATGGGTGCCATATATTCAATTAGAAAAGGGAAGAAAGCTCAAAAATCCCCTTTCCCTTGTCCTGGGTCAGGGACCAGACATTATTAGGATAGTACTGGTTGGCTTTATTTGTACCATACATGGAAACTGAGCAATCACTTCTTTAGTCAGTATATTGGCTTCAGCCCCAGTGTTCAACTTGAACTTATCTGGCTGTCCCGTTATCTTTAAGGTAGTGTACCTCCCTTCATCTGGTACTTGCATCCACACCTTCTCTTGTTTTCTTTTATAGCACCTACAAATAGTGCTTCCAGTCCTCTAGCTATTTTTTCACGTGTTTTATTGGTCATTTTGGACCTGCACATTTTTATGTAATGGTTGAGCCCACCACATTTGCAATGCTTTTGTCTGTATGCTGGGCAAGTCTTTGGCTGATGCCCCTTGCCATACCTCCCACGTGTGTTCAGTTGTTGTGCATGTGCCTCAGGTGTTGGCTACTGGTGATCTGCGTTTCGGCTAGATTTACCATCCTGCTGCAATTTGTTTTCTACAGCATGGATAAACCCATCAACAGTGCCCACCGACATTGTTCATGACTGTGCCCTGGCTACCTCTTTGGCTGTACATATTGGGACAGAAATGGGAAGGAAGGAGTTAATGGCTTGTATCCTTCAGCTGGAAATGTTTTAGCAATCTGAAAAAAAAAACACACAGGCTGGGATTCCACTGTCCACCAGCATCTAGATAAGAGTTGAACCATAAATCTCAGACACAGTGACAAGGGGAATGGACATAGCCACACAGATTTGCAGTTTAAGGGGATTGGATCACTCAAATATAAACTTACAGTAAAAAATGAATATAATTGATCACTGATGGTGTTCGATCTGATTGGGGCAATTAAATACATACATGGTAGATGGTTGGTGCATTCAAAGAAGGAATAGGAATCACTTATTCTCAAGAGATAATATAAAATGCTGAAAGACAGTGAGTGGGGGCAGATGCTCTTGGACTTGGAGGAAGATACATCCAAGAGGCTAAGCTTGGGGCCTACCCTTTTAACTATGTCAGTGGGAGCTTGCAGATAGCATAGGGTCCAGCATCTCTTGAAGGATAGAGAAGGGTAAGAATAATACTAGCATACCTCTGTAATAGCATTTTCCTTTTGTCATCTGTTATTTAAAACAGTTGTTTACTTTTCCTGTAACAGTGGTATTCTCTTGTGTTAAACATGGATATCCTGTAATGCTACTTTTGACCTTCTGTTAAGTAAAAAGCTATTTATTTACTCAACAGTTGCGGCTGTGGCTTCAATTATTTTCTAAGGTAATTTATGGTTCCCACTGGCTGAGGTAAACTCTGTTTAGCATCCACCATCTGAGAGACATACTACCAGACTTTAATCTGTGCAATTGTTTGTTTGACCTCCCAGTTTTGTAAATTGGGAGTTCAGCGCTGGGCAAATCCAGCTGGTGGCAGCAAATACCCAAGGTTAGACACCTCTCTGAAACCTGTTACAGCCCAGAGGGAGAGGTGGATTGTCACACATATGCCCACTGCTTTGGCCATCATGTGGGTGGGGGATTCCAGCAGCTTCTGAAGGAGCCTATCATCAGAGACACTGAAAACAATTATATCACAGATCAATAGGTCCTCAGTCTCCTTAAATTCACAGTTTCTTGCTTCTTGTCTGAGCTATATGACAAACTTGTCTATACCTGAGTGCTCATTGAATGGGTGGACCTAAAACTGATGCCTCTTAAACACAGAGTTTTTTTTCTTGGTTCACAGTAATTCCTAAATGCTTCCATAACCTCAGCTGCTTTTTCTAGCTTGTGGGTCAGCATATGTGATATTGAGGGTATTGTACACCTCTTGGGCCTCATCGCCAATCATATGCAGCACCACTGCAAGTTTCATGTCCTCTGATTTATCAACTAGCTGTGAAGTACAGATTTAATCTCTGCCCCCATCATCTCCAGTTTTCCGCAAGATTTCCATTAGCAATAGTGACAGAGGTGGATTCAAATGCTATATACTGTCAAACATATTGTGTTATACAGTCTTTCAATAAGCTCTATATACTCACAGATACTGTCTTTTCTTTATTTTCTTGGCAGCAAACAGGGCCAGATTAATGCAACCTGGGGCCCTAGGCCCAGGGGAAATCTGAGGCGCCCCTCGCTACCCCAGTGCCCCTTCACCTTGACCACACTCCCTGGTCGTTGCATATCAGTTACTGAAATTTTTAAAACATTTTTTCTTACTGTCCCTAAAAAGTGGCATAAAACCTAAATAACCTAAAAAAAATGCTTCAAAATGAATGAAACCAATATCACTATGAAAAAAAACATTGGTCCTAGTTTTGCTCATTTAGAGAAAATAATTGTCTAATTGGCCTGGTACAAATATAGTTTTGGTTTTGAAATGTCTTGATTTGCACTTCTGGTGATCCCCGCCAAACAGATGCATGTGCACTAGCAGTGTGGGCATTACCATTTTGTCCTGTGAGGTAGCATGAACCAGGATTTCTGAGTTTTATTGGGTAAGGTAGGGTAGGGTAGGGTAGAGCCCATCTCTGAAAAAAGCATAGGTCATGGATGGTGTAGGAGTTAAACTGGTGGTTTACTAAAGGAGTCATGATGAATTATATTGATTATGTTGCAAAGTGAGTGATTGTTAGAAGAAATAATTTCTGGGATCAAACATTTGTAATTGATAATAAGCCAGTATCAAATAACGGCAAGATTTATCGATGGGATGTTGGAAGTATATTCAGAGGTTTACCCTGAAAACAGAACTACATCAGCACCAGAACTTCAAAACGAGTGGGGTGACAGAATAAAAAAAAAGAATAAAATTGTTAACAGTACAATTAAAATGCATTGCAGATTTCTTGATTTTAGAAGTGAGATTAAAGAGTTCCTGACACAGTTGAGAAAACTTTGAAAAAATGTGACATTCGGGCATAGATATAGCTTATATTTTGTGTTTTATTGCTAAGGCTATTTGCAAGAATACAGTATCTCTGACCTTTTAACTCTGGCTATGTCTAAACATGACATCATAATTGTTACATTAAAACAGAAATAGTTTGGGCTGGTAGAGGTTGGGGGAACCTGCTTTTGCTGAGCAGCTGGGGATTTTAGTAGCTAGATAAGCTTTTAAATTCTTATCAGTCTGTGGACTTTTAAGCAGGTCTGCTGACTTGTTTAATAAGATTTTTTTTTTTTTTGTGGAGGATCCATAAAGGAAGCTGGATAATCATTTATCTTTTCTACAGGTATTGTGAGCAGCTTTTTGAAGGTTATGTCTTTCTCAGCCAGGATCAATTTATAGCTCAAAGAGGCTTAAATACCAAGGCTTCTCACATCACAGAACTGCAAAAACACTTGGAGCTGTTAGAGGTTACAGAAACCTGCTTTTGCTGAGCAGCTGGGATTTGAGTAGCAGGATAAGCTTTAAATTCTTATCAGTCTGTGGACTTTTAAGCAGGGCTGCTGTCTTGTTTAAGAAGTGTTGTTTTGTGAGGTATCCATAGAGGAAGCTGGATATTAATTTTCCTTTTCTACAGGTATTGTCAGCAACTTCTGGAAGGTTCTGTCTTTCTCAGCCAGGATGAATTTACAGCTCATAGAGGCTTAAATACAAGGGCGGCTCACACAGCAGTACTGCAGAAACAGCTTGGGCTGGTAGAGGTTGTGGGAACCTGCTTTTGCTGAGCAGCTGGGGATTTTAGTAGTTGGATAAGCTTTAAATTCTTATCAGTCTGTGGACTTTTAAGCAGGACTGCTGATTTGTTTAATAAGTGTTGATTTTGTGTGGGGGGTCCATAGAGGAAGCTGGATATTAATTTATCTTTTCTGCAGGTATTGTGAGCGACTTCTGGAAGGTTTTGTCTTTTTCAGCCAGGATCAATTTACAGCTCTTAGCGGCTTAAATACCAGGGCTTCTCACATCGCAGTACTGCAGAAACAGTTGGGGCTAGTAAAGCTTGTGGGAATCTGCTTTTGCTGAGCAGCTGGGGATTCTAGTAACTGGATAAACTTTAAATTCTTATCAGTCTGTGGACATTTCTGCAGGCCTGCTGACTTGTTTAATAAGTGTTTTTTTTTTTTGTGGGAGATCCATAGAGAAAGCTGGATATTCATTTATCTTTTCCATAGGTATTGTGAGTAGCCTCTGGAAGGTTCTGTCTTTCTCAGCTAGGATGAATTTACAGCTCTTAGAGGTTTAAATACCAGGGCTTCTCACATAGCAGTACTGCAGAAACAGTTGTTGCTGGTAGAGGTTATAGGAACCTGCTTTTGCTGAGCCGCTGAGGATTTTAGTAGCTAGATAAGCTTTAAATTCTTATTAGTCTGTGGACTTTTAAGCAGGACTGCTGACTTGTTTAATAAGATTTTTTTTTTTTTGTGGGGGATCCATAAAGGAAGCTGGATAATCATTTATCTTTTCTACAGGTATTGTGAGCAGCTTTTTGAAGGTTATGTCTTTCTCAGCCAGGATCAATTTACAGCTCAAAGAGGCGTAAATACCAAGGCTTCTCACATCGCAGAACTGCAAAAACACTTGGAGCTGTTAGAGGTTACAGAAACCTGCTTTTGCTGAGCAGCTGGGATTTGAGTAGCAGGATAAGCTTTAAATTCTTATCAGTCTGTGGACTTTTAAGCAGGGCTGCTGTCTTGTTTAAGAAGTGTTGTTTTGTGAGGTATCCATAGAGGAAGCTGGATATTAATTTTTCTTTTCTACAGGTATTGTGAGCAGCTTGTGGAAGGTTCTGTCTTTCTCAGCCAGGATCAATTTACTGCTCATAGAGGCTTAAATACCAGGGCTTCTCACATAGCAGTACTGCAGAAACAGGTGGGGCTGGTAGAGATTGTGGGAACCTGCTTTTCCCACGCAGTTAGGGATATTAGTAGGTAGATAAGCTTTAAATTATTATCAGTTTGTGGACTTTTAAGCAGGATGGCTGAATTGTTTAATGAGTGTTTCTTTTTGTGGAGGATCCATGGAGGAAGCTGGGCATTCATTTATCTTTTCTACAGGTATTGTGAGCAGCTTTTGGAAGGCTCTGTCTTTCTCAACCAGCATCAATTTACAGCTCATAGAAGCTTAAATACCAGGGCTTCTCACCTAGCAGTACTGCAGAAATAGTTGTGGCTTGTAGAGGTTGTGGAAACCTGCTTTTGATGAGCAGCTGGGATTTTTATTAGCTCCATAAGCTTTAAATTCTTATCAGTCTGTAGACTTTTAAGCAGGACTGCTGACTTGTTTAATAAGTGTTGTTTTGTGTGGGGGATCCATACAGGAAGCTGAATATTCATTTATCTTTTCTACAGGTATTGTCAGCAACTTCTGGAAGGTTCTGTCTTTCTCAGCCAGGATGAATTTACAGCTCATAGAGGCTTAAATACAAGGGCGGCTCACACAGCAGTACTGCAGAAACAGCTTGGGCTGGTAGAGGTTGTGGGAACCTGCTCTTGCTGAGCAGCTGGGGATTTTAGTAGCTGGATAAGCTTTAAATTCTTATCAGTCTGTGGACTTTTAAGCAGGGCTGCTGTCTTGTTTAAGAAGTGTTGTTTTGTGAGGTATCCATAGAGGAAGCTGGATATTAATTTTTCTTTTCTACAGGTATTGTCAGCAACTTCTGGAAGGTTCTGTCTTTCTCAGCCAGGATGAATTTACAGCTCATAGAGGCTTAAATACAAGGGCGGCTCACACAGCAGTACTGCAGAAACAGCTTGGGCTGGTAGAGGTTGTGGGAACCTGCTTTTGCTGAGCAGCTGGGGATTTTAGTAGTTGGATAAGCTTTAAATTCTTATCAGTCTGTGGACTTTTAAGCAGGACTGCTGATTTGTTTAATAAGTGTTGATTTTGTGTGGGGGGTCCATAGAGGAAGCTGGATATTAATTTATCTTTTCTGCAGGTATTGTGAGCAGCCTCTGGAAGGTTCTGTCTTTCTCAGCTAGGATGAATTTACAGCTATTAGAGGTTTAAATACCAGGGCTTCTCACATAGCAGTACTGCAGAAACAGTTGTTGCTGGTAGAGGTTATAGGAACCTGCTTTTGCTGAGCCGCTGAGGATTTTAGTAGCTGGATAAGCTTTAAATTCTTATCAGTCTGTGAACTGTTAAGCAGGACTGCTGACTTGTTTAATAAGTGCTGTTTTTGTGTGGCGGATCCATAAAGGAAGCTAGATATTCATTTATCTTTTCTACAGGTGTAACCCCCTTGCAAATGGGGTTCCTAGAAATGCCAGTCTGGGTTTACCTTAGCCCGTTTCGTTCTGTCCTTCTCCTGACTTGGCTTCTAATTTTTCTGGCTGCCTCCAGGGTAGCTATGTTCAGCTCCAGCCGAAAAGTAAAAAATTAAAATGTTTTAAATAATGGAACTGTTGCTGCTTGTTAGGAATATGTTGTACATGTGGAAAAAGTGTTTAAAGTTAAAAGTAATACTGTTTCCTTGGCAATTCCAGTATTGTGGGACTCTTTGTGTCAGTCTGTCAGCTGCTGCGGGGGGAGCTTACAAAAGCGCAGTAGCGACAGAAAGTAAAGGAGCCACATTCTTTATCTGTGCAGCGACTACAAGTGCAGCCTTTAAGCTATAGAACTGTGTGGCATTTGGGGACAAATAATTACTTCTTTCTGGCTGCACCAGGACATTATTAAGGACTGTATCTAATCTGCTTTAAGGGACAGTGGGTTAAGCAGCCATTGCCAGCAGTACAGCCAATTGGAATTGTAGCAACAGAAAGCCAGGACTTGTGGGACATTCACTGCATCTCATGGGAAAGCACCCAAGTGCTTATGGGGGCTTACAGGGACATTATTTTTGGTGCAAATTCCACAACCCAATTGTGCCTGTTTGACAGGTTCTTCAGCAACTTGGAGACATGTCACCCATCCCTGCTACCAATCAGGAGTCGAGCTAGGAGCTCTATAAAGAGACAATGTTGCCAGTTTGTCTGGGGAGATTCATTCAGAGATGCAGAGCTGAGAGAGCAGCAGAGCAGGCTACAGCCTGCTGGGAGCCCCCCCATGGGGGAGGGGCTCAGGCTCCAGCCATGCCATCAGGCCTGGGCCACTTAATTCAGCCCTTTCAGTCTTCAGAGGGCATTTGTTATTTTCTTCAGTTAATAGTTAACTAGTTACAGTAATCGGGCTTTCTGCAACAGCTAGTCTGGAGGTTGCCAGTACTGTCCTCCAGAGGCTAGCCTTCCCTCCCATGTCGGGGAAAGATGTGGACCGAAGAATCAGATGTCCAGCAGCGGTGAGAGCGCTGACCAGACCAGATGACATCGTGCAGTGGTGAGAGTGCTGACCAAGTACCTCAGCGGTGAGAGAGCTGAAGAAGTCTTCAGGAAGCCTTCGATTGTGGATGAGACCCATGGAGGACCTGAGTGAGTACCCTCGTACCCCACAGTGCGAGGGAGAAGTTAAGCAAGTAATCTTGGGGGATCCATGCCCCATTAAGGAATGTGTGCTGTTAAGTGTGAAGTATTGAAGTCATCAGTCTGGGCTACTAACCCCATAAGAGACTGCCTAGTTCAAGTAATGGATGCATCTTGTCTGTGGCCCAAATGGCTAAG
This sequence comes from Neoceratodus forsteri, assembly GCA_016271365.2. Lineage (NCBI taxonomy): Eukaryota > Metazoa > Chordata > Ceratodontiformes > Ceratodontidae > Neoceratodus > Neoceratodus forsteri. The sequence continues at coordinate 1,225,860,344 of CM057454.1, forward strand.
TTGCAGATGCAGCAAGATGCTGGGCTTAGTGAATCATATAAATGTGTAGCTAGGGATTAGAGCAGGGGTTCTCAAATGATGAGGCCAGCCTCCCTGGGGAGGCCCCAACCTGTTCCAGGGGAGGCTCAAGCAAGTCTGAAAAAGTACTGCATTTAACTTTTGAGTTTTATATATTTTGTGTGAAAAGATGAAGCAAACTGAAAGAGGATAGTAGCAGGTAATTTTATGTATTTATTTACTAATAGGTGACAAGGGAAGGTGAATGAGCCAAGGCTCATTTCAGGTGTACCCAGGGAAGGGTAGGGAGTGAATACATTTCAAAAGGTAACTGCAAAATAATCAAGAAATACACAATCAACAATACTGCAAATAAATATGAACAATAAACTAATAATGAGTGCTGGTAATTAATCAGTTTGTAGACTGATGGCAGAACAGCCCAAATATAATGGTTGAGCATAGAAATACTAAGAGAAACAGTAGGAAGGAGCAAAGTAATCCACAAGGAGTTGTTTAGGAGCAGGGAAGGAGGGGGAGAGGCAAAGTATGTAGGAAGATTATTTCTTATAGTGAGGAAATAGAGGAAGTAGTCTGACCCATGAAGGCACTGCAACAAGGCATAACAATGGTTCAAGAAGGAAAATAGCAGAGCAAGTAGGCTGGCCTATTGAATGGGGGGGGTTACACTACGCTGAATAATAGTATGTATTTTATTTATTTGTTATTCAGGTAAGACCTTTGAGCACATGAGCTCTTTTTCAAAGATTCAATGTCAGTATAAGACAAAGAACTGAATGTGAGCAAAGTACTCAAAGGGGTTTCAATTTATTCATGATGCACTGCGCAAAGTACAGTATGTTATTTTACTTTGGGGAGGCCCAAGATTATTTAGGTTTTTTGGGGAGACTCAAAATCTTTTCCATGGATTTGGGGAGGCTCACTGTGTCACAGTCTGAGAACTATTGGATTAGAGTCCTGCCATCATGGAGCTGTCTACCAAGACGCACTTGCTACTTCATGAGACAGGAGGCCCTAGGGCATGTTAATGTCAAAGATACCATAAAGAGAATGTACCTGTATCAGCACAGAATTTCGTCTGAGCACTTGGTATAAGTATTAAATGGCTAGACATGCTGGATAGGACTCTGCTTGTGGATAATGTTCTTGGTATATAGAATGTACTGGATGTGACTGCCTGTGACTAAAGTATGGGATGCTTGATAAAAGTGTTGTTGCTAACTTATTCTGGGTGGATGCCTTTTGGTATATAAAGTACTGGATGTGACCGTATTTGAATTGCATATAGGATGCTTGACAGATGCATCACTCTCATTGCATTGGATGGGACCTTCAAGTATTGTGCTAAATGTTCTGGATGTGAGATCCCCATAGTTTATTCTGGAATGTTCGGAAGTCTGCAAGTGCAGGGCAATCCCTGCTTTGTCTGCTAAAGTGCAGGGCAATCCCTGCTGTGGTTGTAAATAATAATTTACTGCTTTACAAAAATCTGTTTCCAAGTTGCCCCCACCCTCAAAATAATAGCCGGCCACCTCGACCAGCTGCAACTCTATCAGGCCTGCAACATCTTGGACTGTGGTATCTGTTTAACCAGTATGATATGAGATTGCGGGGTTTCTGCTGTATCTGGGACTGGTCCAGTGTGGGTAATATTAATAATTATGTTTAACATCTGATTTATCAGCAGCTAGATAGCCAGGACTCTGGATGTCTTAAGTCAAATGGTGAAATGTGATTTATGTCTGCCTGTTAATATGTAGCCACCCAGCTGGAGGGTTCACCAGCAAAATTCCGAAATGATCTCTGTACATGTGTAAATATGGTAAGATAACCTCTACTCCTCCTGTTTTCCTTTCCTAGCTCCTTTATTACCCCTGAAATAAACATCTTGTTGTTGTTGTTCAAAATCCTGCGTGAGCATATTATTAGAGAGAGTCTTTAATTCAAAATGTGGAAATGTGGGGAACTGTGTATTGGGGCATGTCTGGGGAAGGTAACTGGTCATCATGGGTGGTGTAGCAGCTCAGGGGGCTACACCCAGTACCATCTCACCCACATAAAGCACCCTGAGTGGAGGCACTGCGCAAAGGTTTTATAAGTTAGAGAACCCAACTCCCTTAGCCTATGTTCAGGGTAGTAGGCAGGGGTGTAACACTGGGGGTGGTACCACCCAGGGGTTACACAGGTATTGTGAGAAGCTTCTGGAAGGTTCTGCCTTTCTCAGCCGGGATCAATTTACAGCTCATAGAGGCTTAAATACCAGGGTTTCTCAATTAGCAGTACTGCAGAAACAGTTTGGGCTGGTAGAGGTTGTGGGAACCTGCTTTTGCTGAGCAGCTGGGGATTTTAGTAGCTGGATAAGCTTTAAATTCTTATCAGTCTTTGGACTTTTAAGCAGGACTGCTGACTTATTTAATAAGTGTTTTGTGTGGGGTATCCATAGAGGAAGCTGGATATTCATTTATCTTTTCTACAGGTACTGTGAGCAGGTTTTGGAAGGTTCTGTCTTTCTCAGCCAGGATCAATTTACTGCTCATAGAGGCTTAAATACCTGGGCTTCTCACATAGCAGTACTGCAGAAACAGTTGGGGCTGGTAGAGGTTGTGGGAACCTGCTTTTATTTATTTGCTTTTGTTGACCGGGTGGGTACTCTAGAATAACTTGGCAGAAGACACCAGGAGAAAGGACTGCTGTGTGACTAGACTTTTCTGCTGGGACTATATTGCCCTTCTTCCCTCCCCTCCACGCAAAGCTAGTTCTATTTTTATAGGCACAGGATTTGACTGACAACAGGAACTTCCTGTTTGGGGGCAGGAAGTGAGTGATCACAGAACCACCAAGGACCCACCATCCTAGAAGGGCAAGAGTAGCTCTCCAGCCCCCTCTAGCTGCTGGAGGTCTGCCTCTGACCAAGTAAGTGGTCTACTGAGAAATATAGGATATTCTTGTCTCAGAACAGGACAAGCAGGAGCTTAAAGGGCAGACAGGCAGAAAGTAAGGAGAGAGAAAAAAAACAGAGGAAAGAGTAAGGATTGCAAACAGTTAAGGGGCCAGAAATAAGACATGATTGAGTGGTGCAGTGCAGTGGCTGTGGAGCAGCAGTCTCCGGGAGATGTTCTGGAGGATGCGGTGTTGTCCCATCTGCAGGCACCTCTCTGGGCTGAGGAGGAGGTTGCTCATCTCCAGGCTGAGTTGGCCAGGATTTGTGGAACCTCCTCTTCCATCCAAGGACCACCAGTGCCACTGCCATTGCCTCAGAGGTTGCCAAGAAAGAGGAGCGGTTGGACCAGAGTGGGCTCAGGGAGGGTGAGGGTGGTGGAACAGAGGTGCATCCCTCCAGTTGTACCTCTCCCAATTCCTATGCCATTCTGGCAAAGTATGGTTCCTCTATGGAGGCACCCACAGTGGAGACCAAGGAGGATGCTGGGAACCTCCACAAAGGAGACCCACAGGAGGGTGGAAGGGACCCTGCAGGGAAGGAAACAACTCCTGGTGGGGACTTCATTGTTAGGAAGGTAGAACTGGGGAGGAAGGGAGAGGGACATAAGGTGCTTGCCTGGCGCCATGGTTGAGGGACAGGAAGCAAATCCTCAGGATTGCCAGAGCAGCTGCACAGGGAGGGAGCTGGATGTCATTGTCCACCTAGGGACAAAATGACCTGGCTAAGAAAGGGATTAGAGAAGGCAGGAAGAGTTTGTGGAATTGGGAGGGGCCTTAGTCAAGTAGCACGCACGGTAACCTTCTCAGAGGTGCTACCCATCTATGGCATAGGAGAGGCTAGGGTGTTCCACACCATGGGATTCAATCAGTGGTTGAAAAACTGGTGTGGAGCTCAGGGATTTGGCTTCATTGGGGACTGGGGGTTCACCTGGAGTGATGCAAGCCTACACTGGTATGATGGGCTGCATCTGTCCGGGAGAGGAACCAGGATCCTAGGTGATAGGTTTAAATGCTTCATTGGCAAGCTTTTAAACTAGCCAAGGGGGGAGGCACTGGAAAGGAGCAGGAAAATCCTAGCCCCCCCAAATAATCATGGTAGTAAGTGCAGCAAACACCAACATAGAGGTGTCGATAGGGAGAACGGCAGGGGTAAATGGAGAAAGTGATAAAGGCTAGAAGGACAGGGATGGGGCAAAAGGGAGTAAGGCCATCAGGAAATGGAGGGTAATGAGTACCAATGCCCGTAGTCTGGGCAACAAGCTCCCTGAGCTGGTGGCCTTAATGGAAGAGGGATGCCTGGATATCGTAGCAGTCACAGAAACATGGTACACAGAGAACCATGACTGGGATGTTAACATACCAGGGTACATAACCTACAGGAGAGGCAGGCAGGGGAGAAGAGGGGGAGGAGTAGCTCTCTATGTAAAGGAAGGGATAAAAGCAACTGAACAAAAGAGTAAACAGGGAGGAGAGAAGGCACTGTGGGTCACCTTGGAGACTGGAAAGGGCACCACAATCTGCACAGGGGTTGTGTACAGATCCCTATGTCAGGGGAAGGAATGGACAAGGATATGATAGAAGGCATTCTTAGAATGGCAGAGAAAGGGGAGATACTGTTGATGGGAGACCTGAATATGCCAGATATTAACTGGAGCACATTTGCTGCAGCCACATCCAAGAGCGGGGCCATTCTTGATGCCCTACAGGTGGCAGACATTAGACAGCTAGTTTTGGAACCCACTCGTGAGGCAGCAATCTTAGACCTCATACTCTCAAACGGGGGCAGTGAGAGGATCTCAGATCTAGAAGTGGGTTGCCATCTGGGGACAAGTGACCATCAAGCAGTGTGGTTCACGTTCAACTCAGCTACAAAGTCAAGCCATACAAAAGTGAGGGTACTGGACTTTAGGAGGGCTGACTTTGGCAAGATGGGAGAGTGCGAGAAAAGCACTAGCAAACAGGCTAGAAGGAGTGTGGAGCAACAATGGGAATTATCAAAACTGCCATCACAGAGGCAACAAGCCTTTGTGTGAAGCAAATAAGCAAATCAAAATGAAAGAAAAGCCACTATGGTTCTCAAAAGAGGTGGCTGTGAAAATCAGGAAGAAAAAGATAGCATTCTGGAAGTATAAGGAAACACAGAAGGAGCAGGACAGAGAGCTGTACCAGTTAAGGCAGAAGGAAGCAGGGAGGGAAGTCAGAATAGCAAAGGCCCAAACTGAGGAAAAGATAGCCAACTCAGTTAAGAAGGGGGATAAAACCTTTTATAGGTACATCAGCGAGCGTAGAAAGACAAAGGGAGGGATAGTGAGGCTGAATAGAATGAACGGTGGGTGGGCAGAGGGGACAGTGAAAAGCAGGAATACTGAATCGAATATTTCTGCCTCAGTATTCACAAAAGAGGAGGGGAAGTGCCTAATCCAATTAACAGAAGCACTCTTGATAGGGGGTCGATCCCAGTCCTTTCACAGAAGAAAGGGTTCTGCAAGAACCCTAAAACTGAAGGTGGACAAAGCAATGGGTCCTGATGGAATTCACCCCAGAATTCTAAAAGAATTAAGGGAAGAACTAGTGAAACCACTGGCTACTCTTTTAATAAATCATGGGAGGATGGTGTGGTACCCGAGGACTGGAGGAAGGCGGATGTGATTCCCTTCACAAGGTGGGACCAAGACAGAGGCAGGAAACTACAGACCTGTCAGTCTGACCTCTGTGGTAGGAAAAGTGATGGAGTCACTCTGAAGGAAAGAATAGTTGAGTACCTAGAGGCCAGTGGAGCACAGGACCCAAGGCAGCATGGGTTCACAGCGGAAGGTCATGTCAGATGAATCTAACAGATTTCTTTGACTGGGTGACAAAGTAGTAGACCAGGGAGGGCTGTGGACATGGCCTACCTAGACTTTAGCAAGGCATTTGACACAGTCCCACACAAAAGATTATTAGTCAAATTAACCAGCCTGGGAGTGGGTCCCAGGGTGGTAGCCTGTAAAACATTGGCTGGACAACAGGACACAGAAGGGAATTGTAAATGGAGCCCACTCTGAAGAAAGGGGGGTTACTAGTGGGGTACCGCAGGGTTCAGTATTGGGTCCAGTCCTTTTTAATGTCTTCATCAGTGACATTGCAGAGGGACTGGAAGGAAAAGTATGCCTTTTTGCAGATGACACAAAGATCTGCAAGAGGGTTGATACACAAGGAGTGGTGGAAAGGATGAAAAGGGACTTGGCAAGGTTGGAGGAATGGTCAGAAGTATGGCAGCTAGGATTCAATGCAAAGAAGTGCAAAATAATGCACCTGGGAAACAAGAACCCAGGGGAAGAATACACAATGGGTGGGGAGGTAGTAACAATAACAAAAAAGGAAAGGGACCTGGGGGTAATCATATCAGATGATCTTAAAGTTAGCAAGCAATGTGAGAAGGCAGTAGGGAGGGCTGGGGGTATACTGGGATGTATAGGGAGAGGCATCATCAGCAGAAAACAGGAAGTTGTTATCCCTCTGTACAGACAGTTGGTGAGACCCCATCTGGAGTACTGTGTCCAGTTCTGGAGACCACATCTCCGCAGGGACATAGACAGGATAGAGGTAGTCCAGAGGAGGGCAACTAAAATGGTGCAGGGTCTGCAAGAGAAGCCAGATGAGGAGAGACTAAAGGAGCTTAATATGTATACCCTGAGGAAAGAAGGAGGGGGACATGATAGAAACTTTTAAGTACCTCAGTGGAATCAACAAAGTCCAAGAGGGTTGCATCTTTCAGAAAAGAGACTTGCAAGAACAAGGGACACAATTTAAAATAGAAGGAGGGTGGTTCAGGGGCAGTAATGCGGAAGTATTATTTCACAGAGAGGTTAGTGGATGCATGGAACAGCCATCCTGAGGAGGTTGTGGGGTCTAAAACTGTGGGAGAATTCAAGAATACATGGTACAGACATAAGGTAATTCTTGTGGGGGGGTAGGAAGAAATAGGCTGTTGGTTAACTAGGATCTGTGACCTATCCTGTAGGTAGGGAAATGGGCAGACTAGATGGGCCTAACAGTCTTTATCTGCCATCAGAGTCTATGTTTCTAGACATAGGAATGCCCATTTTCAGGTATGACCCGGGAGGATACAAGTGAAATACAAAACAACAACATCAGTGTGACGCAGCACATATAAATCATACAGTAAAGAGTTAGCCAGGAGAGTAAAGAACATCTCAAACACCAATAAGACTATAAAAATACATGGTCAAGCAAAGTGGGTAGTCAAAAACATGGATAACAAGATCATTGAGAAGAATGAGATAAGTGCAACACAGGTTAAGAGATTCATATAAGTCATTAGCATGAAACAGTGAGCAGTAAAAAAACAGTTAGCAAGTCCGAGATACAACAGTATCTGGGGGAGGCAGAGGGGAGGGGTAGAGGAGAAGAGGGTAGTTTGGGGTGTATAACAGGTAGGGTAGAAGTAGGAAAAGGGCAAGCAGCTGGGGATTTTAGTAGCTGGATAAGCTTTAAATTCTTATCAGTCTGTGGACTTTTAAGCAGGACTGCTGACTTGTTTAATAAGTGTTGTTTTGTGTGGGGGATCCATAGAGGAAGCTGGATATTCATTTATCTTTTCTACAGGTATTGTGAGCAGCTTCTGGAAGGTTCTGTCTTTCTCAGCCAGGATCAATTTTCAGCTCTTAGAGGCTAAAATACCAGGGCTTCTCACATAGCGGTACTGCAGAAACAGTTGGGGCTGGTAGATGTTGTGGGAACCTGCTTTTGCTGAGCAGCTGGGGATTTCAGTAGTTGGATAAGCTTTAAATTCTTATCAGTCTCTGGAGGATCAATTTACAGCTCATAGAGGCTTAAATACCAGGCCTTCTCAAATAGCAGTACTGCAGAAACAGTATGGGTTGGTAGATGTTGTGGGAACCTGCTTTTGCTGAGCAACTGGGGATTTTAGTAGCTGGATAAGCTTTAAATTCTTATCAGTCTGTGGACTTTTAACTAGGACTGCTCACTTGTTTAATAAGTGTTTTCTATGGGACCTTCCTCTGGAGGAGGTTGCAGTGCTTGGAGGTGCAGTGAGGGGCAGACACAGGGCTGATCTACTCTTGTGAGAGTCGGGTGTGGGCCCAAATCCCACCTTCCCCCTCCTCTCCCTCCCCAGAGCATAGCTCATTTATAGGGGAACACCTGCCCTGCAACCGGAGGTAAAGGCTTCAGGTGCAACTCATGTAGTTCTAGCCACTGGGGGTTGTGTTTTTTTTTTTTCTTTTTTTTATCTATTTTTTCCCCCTCTTTTTGACCCCTCACCTTTTTTGTCAAGGGTCCGCCCTGGTCACGGTGCCCCCGAGCTTCCACCACCCAATTAGCCACTCTTCCTCCCTGATTTCTCCTGGCTTGGCCTCCAGGAGGTGGACCATGGTGCCATGGCAGGAATTGGCGCCGAGTATTAGTAACTGTTTGGAGAGTATGTGGCCAGGTGGCTAATTGATGCTGGGAGCAGGGCATAATGGAGACGTCTGATGAGGAGGGATTTTTGTCTCCCTATTGGCTGGGGTGGAGATATGCAATGATGCCAGAATCTGTCCCACTCCAGTACCTCCCCTCTTCAACCATGTATCAGTGCTCAGGATTATACACCCAGCCTCCGCTAGGTGTCGCCCTCACACTGAACACAAAGACCCCCCAACCCCTGGAGAAGGAGAGCAGGCCTTGAGGGTGCTCCATGCTTTTCTCCTTGGCTGGCCCTCTGATGACCTGGGCTCATTCCTGAACCTGGTTCGCTGATATTGCAAGCAGAACCTCAACCGCTGCGCCGGTGGGCCAGGGGTTTGGTTTTAAGGCTGGGAGATAGGAGCTTAGGGAGTTGTAATCTTCCCCTGTAAACTAACTCTTAAGGCAAATAGTCAGGTGGGGAAAGGTTCAGCCACCCAAGCGTTTCAAGTTTAAAGGTCTGCATGCTGTATGGGGGAATTGCCTAGGTATAGGTACTGGTAGCTCAAGAAACTGTAGAGCCATTGAGTTGATAATTTGGCCTAGAAAAGACTGCTGTGATGATGAGGAAGGGACCTCATATCACTAGAGCAGGTATCTTTGGGTGGGTGGTTGGGTGCACAGGGTGTGGTTCGGCCATAATACTGGACTGGGCTTGGAAGTTTCGGGGATGTCCAGTGTGCTACCAGCTGGCACAGCTTAAAGAGGAGGTAGCGGGGACCCAAAGGCAGCTGGGGGGAGGATTGGAGAGGTAGGAGGCAAGTGGTCACCTACATGGAAGCACTAGGTGGAGGAGTGGTGGAGGGTGGGGGAGGAGTGAAGAGTGGTTTTCACACTAGCAGAGGAGGGAAGGGGGTACACAGAGGGATCTCAGGGACCCTGGCAGATGGGGCCCAAAAGGTGGAAATTTCCACAGCAGTAGGCAAGATTCTGGGGGTGTCCAAAGGAAACCAAGAAAGGCAGTAGGGACAGGGGGGCACTGGGGGATGGGCTAAGGCTCACAAATCATTTTAACCCTCTACACCCATTGGTAGAAGAGGGTTGTGTGGGGGAGGAAGAGGAGGAGGAGAAGGATGCTGCTGCTGCTGGTGTAGCTGGGGCAGGGACAGATAGAACGGGTGTAGAGGGCAAGTGGCACAGGCACAATAGAGCAGGTCCCAGACAGGATGGGGGAAGAGGGGTAGGAGGGGAGAAGAAAAAGGAGCATTAGGGGAACAAGGAGGAGGCTGATGGTATGGAACAAGGGAGCATGACAGGCAGGAAGGTGCAGGGTGTAAATGGGATGATAGTGAGCTGAAAGCCAAATAGGCAAATGGATAGGATGGATGGATTTGTAAGGAGTGGGAAAAGAGATACAGAGAAAGATACTTAGGTGGAGGGGATAAAGAAGACCAGGACAAGGGTTACAGGAGGTGACCAGGGACAATAGTGAAGGGGCTACCTTCAGCACCCAGATTGTGGGAGGTGCGAGGAGCCAGTTGAGGGGAGAATCCAGATGAAGGGATGAGGAGGGGCATGGAAAGAGGGGGAACCTGAGGGGTGAACAGGAAGGCAAGGGGGAAGTTAGAGTACTGCTACTGGGGGAATTCATGATCAGAGGCATACAGTGGGAGGGGCAGGAGGAGGGTAAAAGCTGTCTGATAAGAACCAAATGCCAACCAGGCCTGACAGTGCAACAGGCCAAGCATGAGTTGTATTCACTGGCAAGTGAATGCGGGGGGACCCCGGATATTCTAGTGCACTTGGGGACAAACTACATAAATGGTAATAGTGAACTAGAAATTCAGGCAAGGTTCCGGGAGTTGACCAGAGTATGCCTTTCCATAGGCTGAAAGATCTCCTTTTCAGAAATCCTGCTGGTGCCAAGGGCTAATAGGGAAAAAAAAGATGAAGATTAGGGAGATAAATCAGTGGCTTAGGGAGTGGTGTGGGGAATTGGGGTATGGCCTGGTGGGGAACTGGGGGGGAGACCTAGGAGGAAAAGGGGCTGTACGCTAGGGACAGGCTCCACCTTTATTTGGAGGGGAAGGAAATCCTAAAGCTCAAACTAGCTGGGTTCATCAGCGAAAGGTGGGGTTTAAACTTGTGAAGGGGGAGGGATCAAAAAAGGAGCAGTGCCAGCAGATATGATAAATGAGGGACATTGTCTCCACTCCTCTAGGGGGCTAGGGAGATATGGAACTGGGTCACCAGGTAGGGTGCAGGAGCTGAGAAGTGGGAGCTCAAGTGGGAGAAAGGAGAGGAGGGAAAAGGGGTGGAGAGTGGACCTGATAAATGCCAGGAGCTTAGGAAATAAAATGCCTGAGCTCGAGGCAATGCTAGTTGAGGGAGAGGTAGATGTGGCAGCAGTCACTGAGACCTGGGCCACTCAAGGGCACAAGTGGGACCTAAATCTGGAGGGCTACGCTATGTTCAGAAAAGATAGGGGGGAGGGAAGGGGTGGTGGTGGTGGTGTAGCACTGTTAGTCAGAAATGGAGTGGGTATTGAAGGGGTAGAGGAGGTAGAGGGGAATGTGGAGGCAACTTGGGTCACCTTGCTGATGCAGGGGGCAAGAGAACAAAGGTCGGAGTGGTATATAGACCACCAGCACTGGCGGAGGTCCTAGAAGAAAGTTTGGTGGCAAATCTCAAGGGACACTGTAGATTGGGAAAGGGAAGGGTAGTGATAATGGGGGACCTCAACATGCCAGGAACGGACTGGGGGACTATGACATCACCAGTGGCTAGAGAGCAGAGGCTGCTTGATGTCTTCCAGGATGCGTTTCTGACACAACAGGTGAGTGAGCCAACTAGGGAGGCCCGGACACTGAACGTGGTCCTGGCGGACAGTGATCAGATTAGGGGCCTAGAAATGAGGGACCCATTGGCTGAGAGTGATTACGCCATAATCTTGGACCTGGGGGGGAAGGAAAGTCACACAAGGATGGTAATAACTGACTTTAGGGGTGCAGACTTCAGGGAGATGGGAAGGATCCTTAAAGATCATCTAGACAGGATAAGGCCAGATATGGATGCTGACAGCAAGTGGGGGATCATTAGAAGGGGAATACAGGAGGTTACCAAATCCTGCACAAGGGAAAGACATAAATTCGGTAAGGCCAGAAAACTCTGCAGGTGAACCCGGGAGGTACAAGAGGTGGTGATGGAAAAGAAGGCAGCCTGTAGGCACTTTAAGTGGTCAAGGAGTGAAAGGGATCAGGAGGAATATGAGCTGACAGCCAAGAGAGTCACCAGGGTGGTGAGAGCAGCTAAGACAAAAAAGGAGCAATCCTTGGCCAGTGGGATCCAGAGGAGGGACAAGGGGTTCTTTAGATACATAGGGGAAAAAGGAAAGTAAGGGGGCAGATCAGCAAGATAAGGGTAGTGGATGGTTGGGCACAGGAGGCGGGAGAACAGGCAGAAGTCCTAAATGAGTACTTTGCCCCAGTTTATACCAGAAGGATGGATGGGCTATGTCTTGCGAGGGGGGGGGCAAACCAGAGCAAGGTGTGAGACCAGTAGAGACCAAGGGCCCTGATGGGTCTGGGGAAAGGGAATGGCCACCACAGACAGGTGACGGCCCAGCAGTGCAAGGTGAAAAGGGGGAGAATGAGGCTGAAATCCCAGTAGAGAGAGTAAGGGAAGCCCTCAGGTCCCTTCAGACAGAGAAAGCACCTGGGCCAGATAAGATACATCCCAGGGTGCTGAGGGAACTGGCAGATGTCCTGGCAGTCCCTCTAGCAGAGCTTTTCAACATATCTCTGAGGACTGGGTGAGTGCCCCAAGACTGGATGGTGGTCCATGTCATGCCGATCCATAAGAGGGATCAAGAGAGGAGGTGGGAAATTACAGGCCCATTAGCCTGACATCGGTGGTTGGCAAGGTGATGGAGGGTATTGTCAAGGAAAGGCTAGGGGGGGTTACTGGAGCAAACTGGGTACTTGGACGATAGGCAGCATGGCTTTATCATGGGAAGATTGTGCCAGACAAATCTTGTTGAGTTCTATGACTGGGTGATGAGGGTCCTGGACCAGGCTAGGCCAGTGGACGTCCTCTTTCTGGATTTTAGCAAGGCATTTGATTCGGTACCCTACAGTGGCCTGCTGGCTAAGCTGAAGGAAATGGGGGTAGGGAGACAGTTGATAAGATGGATAGGAAATTGGCTTTCTGAGCGTACTCAGAAGGTGCTTGTTGGAGGGTTTGCCTCATCCCCAAGGTGGGTTACTAGTGGGGTTCCCCAGGGGTCAGTGCTGGGGCTACTCCTGTTCAACACCTATATCTCAGACATCAGGAGGGGGATCAGGAGTGAGATGAGTCTCTTTGCGGATGACTCAAAGCTAGGTGCAGTTGTGTATGGGGAGAAGGGGAGGGTGGCTTTGCAGGAGGACCTGGAGGCTCTGGAAAGGTGGTCAGGAAAATGGAAACTAAAATTCAATGTGGGGAAGTGCAAGGTTCTGCACCTGGGAGTCAGAAATCCAGGCCAGGGCTATACCCTGGGAGGAGACATGAGTCAAGCCATGGAAGGTGAGAGGGACCTGGGGGGTAGTGGTAGATGTCAAAATGAACAACTCGGAGACCTGTAGGAGGGCAGTGGCAAGGGCAAATAGGATGCTGGGATGCATCCCTAGGGGGATTACCTCCAGAAAGGCGGAAGTGATCCTTCCACTGTACAACTGCTTGGTTAGGCCACACCTAGAGTATTGTGTACAATTTTGGAGACCACATTTAAAGGGGGACATTACACTCCTAGAGAGGGTCCAAAGGAAGGCAACCAAAATGATCTGAGGCCTGGGGGAGAGGACCCATGAGGAGAGGCTCAAGGAGCTCGACATGTACACCCTGGAGGAGAGGAGGGACGGGGGGGACATGATAGAGGTCTTTAAGTACATGAAAGGGATCAATAAAGGAGGACCAGTCAGGGTCCTCCAAAGGAAGGAGAGTGGGGCAACAAGAGGTCACGGGTGTAAGCTGGAAGGGTGCAGGCTCAGAGGGGAGAGGAGGAGATGTTATTTCACTGAAAGGATTGTGGAGCCATGGAGTGCAATGCCCAGGGAGCTGGTAGAGATGGAGACTGTGGACGGGTTTAAGAGGGGGATGGGACTGGTATAGAGGAAGGGTAAATCTGACCAGGCACAATACAAGCGGAACATCTGGGACTGGGGACAGTATAACCCAAGGGGAAGGGGGGGACACCAAAATTGGCCCTCAGTGCAGGTGCTGAAAATCAAGCAGACTCGAGAGACCGTTAGGCCTATTCTGCTGGCATTTTAGTATGTTAGTAAAATATGCTGCTGTGAAGATATCTGTGTTACCATGAATAGGGGATTGTGATGCAATATGTAGAGAAGCAATCAGAGTAGATATAATTCCCTAGTCTGACAGTTTCTACATTCTGTAACATATTCTCAAGGTTTTGCTCTGTAAATATTACATTTGTCATGTATTATTTGAACTTTATTTACCCCATCTTATTTATGTGCTGGTACTCTATGTGTTTTACCTGCATTTTATTTGTATATGTTCCTGATATGTTCTCAGGACCTCCTTGTGAATGAGCCTGCTAAATGGAGTTATTCCTGCAATAAACTTGAACTAGTCTACTACATAGATATCTTGTTTTCATGCAACTGCTTTTAGTCATAAAGAAAACTGTGAATTAGTTACTTAAAATGAAGTAATAAAGAAAATAGGATGGAGCTGAATATAAATCTTACTTTTTTTTAAGTTTTCCTAATGCTCTCAGGGGCTCTTATATTGCATTGCACTGTTAATCTTTTATATTTAAGAGTAAAACTTGGTAGTGGAGATTCTAAGTGGGAGGGAGAGAGAAACAAAGCAAAGGAAATGGGCATGTTCACACCTTACAGGTCAGCCTGGCCATGGGCCCCTGAAGCAATCAGCTACACTTAACACCTAATCATTTAGATGAGAATCATGTCACAGTTCATTTCCTGCCTTACTCAAGTTACCTAGCAGTTGATTCCTTTACAAAAAATGCATCTTAGGTAGAAGAAAATGTTATATATATATATAAATTTATGTTGGAGATTGCTGTAGGGCCCCCCCGGTAGGCAGGGCCCCAAGGCAAATGCCTGTGTTGCCTATGCCTTAATCCGGGCCTGGCAGCAAAACATTTCTTCTTACTTGTAACTGCAGCACTGCAAGTTCACTTCTGATACCATATAGTATTTCACTTTAATTTCTTCTTGCCAGGCTGCTGGTTTCAGGAACATCTGGACACAGTAAGTAACTTCTAACAGCTCTGAGGTTTATTCGATAATCATACATCAGATAATCATAAAATTAATCATCAGGCCTCAGTAAGGGAACAACTACACACAGTGCTCATGCCTGTCTGAAACCCCATGCTCCACACAGACATAACATCAGCCCAAAAACTGCAGGGAGATATGGACTAAACCATTTTGGCTTTTTACTGGGTGGGTTACCATATACCACAGAGAAGCTGGCTAAGGAGTCAAGTGCCATGTCAGAGAATGGTGGTGGTGGCTTATGTAAATGGTGGTGGGCCAACTGATTGTCATGCCACAAGGATGCCAGTGCATGCTGGGGACTTGATACAAACATACAAAATTGCCAGCAGATACAGGCCTATCAAACTATCTAGGCTGCTCAAGTGTGCAGCACTTCAGTCTTTCAGACTGCAGCTGTCCCACCTCCCTTTGCCTCCCCCCATTAATTTTACCCATGTATCCTTCACTCCCACCCACAGCCCCTCCATGGTTTGAACCACTCCCTCTGAACCTGACCAAGCCCCTTTAGAAGCTGCCCACCATCCACAGGGATATCACTTTCTCTAGCAGTGCATTCCACCCTGCCACCACCCTTTTGGTGAAAAAGTGCCTCCTCATTTCCCTTGTGAATCTGACTCTTTCCATCTTTAGACTGTGCCCCCTGGTTTCCTTTCCACCTTATAATTATTTCTGGTGCTTACTTTGTTCTTACTCTTCAGGTACTTGTAGGTCTCAATCATATCCCCAATCTCCCTACTGTCCTCCAGGGAATACATATGGAGCTCTCCCAGTCTCTCCTCATAAGGTTTATTTCCCAACCCCAAGATCATTTTCATTGCCTGGCACTGTACCCCCTCCAGAAACTTGATGTTTTTTTTCAAATAGGGGCACCAGTACTGCATGCAGTACTCCAAAAGTGGCCTCCCCACTTACTTGTACAGGGGCAGGATGACTTCCCCTCTCCTAGAGGTAATTCCCTTTGTGATGCACCCCAGCATTCTGTTGGCCTTTGTTGCCACCTTCCTGAACTGGGCTGAGTGGTTCATTTCCCCATCACTAGTACATCCAGATCCTGCTCCTCCTTTGACTTGGATAACTGCCCCCCCAACCAGTAACTGTTTCCAGGGTTCCTGGCTCCCAAGTGCATGACTTTGCACTTCTTGGCATTGACATTAACTTTCAGTAGATGCCCACCAAATAAAAAGTACTAGCCACAGTGCCCCTTTACCTACAACAGGTATACTTATGCCCATCCTCATTTCTCATTTGCCAAAAGCACCCCAGTGAATTTGCAATCACTGCCATTTTTTCTACCACTTAGCAAAATATACTGGTCCCCAACACTTTAGTTCAGTGCCTGCTGACTATATGAACGCTCACACAACATTCCCTGGGCTCATTTCTCAGTACATTATATATTTTTCCTTTTTATTTAAAGTTCACTCTTGTTCCATGCCCTGTAATTCTCAATATCCTTACTGACCAGGATGAAGAGCCAACCACGATCTCGCTTCTCAGAACCCTGGCCGGCCACCTGCTATCTCCTGAAAATAACACTGCTTCAGTTTTCCTGCTAGCAGCAGATTGCCCTAACACCCTCTTCATCATTATTTTACCCTCCATCCCAACTGCAGCTCAACCTAACAGTCCTTTTTTTTTTTAAATGTTGCTGGAATTTTTTACTTGCCACTTCCACTCTCTCTCTCTCTTTCTCTCTCTCTCTCTCTCTTTCACTTGACTCAGAGCCGGCCCCCAACCTGACTTCATATGGCACTATTGGAGAGTAATTGGAAGTCCAGTGAGACGCTACAAAAATAAACACTTCAATAAATTACTCAATTCAACAAAACATCCTTGACATTGGACGGTTAGAGTTGCTTCTGGTGTTCTGACGTGCATCGCTGATGATGCCCACTTCCTTCGCACTGTACATTGTGGTATCAGGTCTTCTATATGGCTAGGCAGCAATGCGAGACATACACACACACACACACACACACACACACACATAAATGCTACAGGCAGAATTACATAAAAAAAACAAGTGTGTGTGTGTGTGTGGGGGGGATGGGGGGCTAACTATGACAATCAACTACAAAAACAAGTTTCAACAGAAGCAAAAGACAGATGTAGGAACTATTTTATACAAAATAAATAAAATACTTAAGACAGTAAAAGCTTTACTGTGCATATTTTTTTTTCAAGCATATAAAATACAGTGTCTATTTTCTAAACGGTATAATACCCTTCAGGGTGGACAGTATGGGGAATACCGGACCCTTCTAGGGGCTCTAAAATCCTCCTCCTGTGGTGTCAGGCCTCATTATGCCCCTGGGCGGTCTGGTAATGCCCAATACAGCTCCCCTGTCAGGATTATTGCTTGCCTGTTCTGCCCCCTTTTCTGCCCACCCACTGCCATTCTTGATCCTGACAATCTGATCCCTACTCTTTCTCCTCTCCCTTATATACCTGAAGAAATCCTTTTCACCTTCTTTGATCCCTTGGGGCAGGCTTAGTTCTTGCAATGTCTTGGCAGCCCTTACTGTTCTACTCACTTCCCTGGATTTCTTCATGTGTTCCTCCCTGTTGGATCTTTTGTAGGTTCTAAATGCAGCTCTCTTTCCTTCCCCCTCTCCCCCCCCACCACCTTGATATTGGAAAGTTGGGTTCCCTCAACCCTTTTGTAGGATAGGAGCAGCCCTGTGTGTTTCCATCATGACTGAAAGGGTCTTTCCTTTTGCCTCAGTCATCATGACAGGCTCAGGATAGTATGTCAAAGCTAGATGACTCCCTGTCTCCTTAAGGGATTACGCTGTTTGGGAAACCCTCCCCCTGTTGCAGCATGTAATGAATATTAATTAGCTGATTCAAATAATTTAGGGACACATTTCAGAGACGGACAATTTGTTTCTGGGAACTGCTCATAGGTGCCAGAACCGGGCACTTTTTATTTCTGTAGGGCAAAAACTAGTATAGAAAAAGTGCCCATTGTACCCTCATAAGTGCCCTTTTGATTCTCAGCCCCCTCAGCTTTTACCATCTTCCGGCACCCTTGGAGCTGCTAAAGTGGAAACAGGAGCACACAAAGGCAGCTGTAGAGAAAACTTGTTTTCTGAGAACATTCCTTGAAATCCTTCTAGTCCCAAACTCTGAAGAGTGGTTCTAAGTAGTGTAGTTCTGAATTGTAAGCAGGTGGTGCTGGAGACTAAGACGGGATCATGAAGCTGGAGGTAAGGAAGCTGATGTGAAAGAGTAAAGCAGAAGTGGTGTATGGTGTCTGTTTTTTTTCATGAAAAATGATTTAACTTTTTACAAAAGAAAAATAGTGTTATTGAAAGAGTTCCCATACAAAAAATAAATTCATTTTTGATTCTTTTAGCTTAATGTTGTCTTTTGTGTTCCAGATTTCTGTGTATTTTATATTGCTTTCTTTTCAGAAACATTTTCTCCACAGCCATTTAAGATGTTACAGGACTGGTGATGGCTTGTTTTGTGTTTTTAAATACTGAAGATTAAAAATGGCATGAAATAAGATTTCCTTTTTATGTCACAATAGATTTTTTTACATGCAACTTCTGAATCGGTTTCCATTATATGCTGAGTTTTATTTATTGTAAATGAATGCACGTCAGGCAAAACTATGATTGCCAAATATCAATCCATTGCACATGGTGCTTATACAACTTAATTTTACACAAATTAAATTGCATCAAAACTGTAGCTTTTTCCTTAGTATTTAAATTTTTAAAATAAAAGCTACAGACCTTACATAGAAACATAGAATTTGATGGCAGATAAGAACCGCTTGGCCCACCCAGTCTGCCCATTTCCCTGCCTACTGGATAAGCTGCAGATCTTATTTAACCAGCAGCCTACTTCTTCCTACCCCCACCCCCTAGAATTGCCTTATGACTGTCCCATGCATGCTTGAATTCCACCACTGTTTTTGACTCCACGACCTCCTCCGGAAGGCCGTTCCATGCATCCACAACCCTCTCTGTGAAAAAATACTTCCTTAAATTACATCTGAGCCGCCCCCCCATCTTCAAATTGTGCCCCCTTGTTCTTGCTCACCTCTTTTTTTGAAAGATGCTACCCTCTTGGACTTTGTTGATTCCCTTGAGGTACTTGAAAGTTTCTATCATGTCCCCTCTCCCTCCTTTCTTGAGGCTATACATATTAAGCTCTAAGTCTCTCTATATGTCTTCCGGTGCAGACCCTGCACCATTTTAGTGCCCTCCTCTGGACAGCTTCCATCCTGTCTATGTCTTTGCGAAGACTGGGTCTCCAGAACTGCGCAGTACTCAGATGGGGTCCTGACGAGGCTGTCTGTACAGAGGGATAATAACTTCCTGTTTTCTACTGGTGATGCCTCTCCCTATGCATCCCAGCATCCCCCAGCCCTCCTTGCTGCCCTCTCACATTGCTTGCCCACCTTTAGGTCATCTGATATGACTACCCCCAGGTCCCTTTCCATTTTTTTGTTGTTAGTATCTCACCCCCATTGTGTACTCTTCCCCTGGGTTTTGTTTCCAGGTGCATTACCTTGCACTTCTTAGCATTGAATCTAAGCTGCCATACATTTGACCATTCCTCTAACCTTGCCAAGTCCTTTTCATCCTTTCCATCCCACCTTGTGCATCAACTCTGCTGCAGATCTTTGTGTCATCTGCAAAGAGACATCTTTCCTTCCAGTCCCTCTGCAATGTCACTTATAAAGACATTGAAGAGGACTGAATCTAATCACTGAACCCTGCAGTACCCACTAGTAACCCCCTTTGTTCAAGTGGACTCATTTACTATTACTCTCTGTGTCCTATTCTCCAGCCAATTTTTTGCCAGGCTGTCATCTTGGGACCCACTCCCAGGCTAGCTAACTTGTATATTAATCTTTTATGTGGGACTGTGTCAAATGCCTTGCTAAAGTCTAGGTAGGCCATGTCCACAGCCCTCCCTGATCTACTACTTGGTCACCCAGTCAAAGAAATCTATCAGATTTGTCTGGCATGACCTTCCTGCTGTGAATCCATGCTGCCTTGGGTCCTGTGCCCCTCTGGCCTCTAGATACTTGATAGTTCTTTCCTTCAGAAGTGATTCCATCATTTCCCTACCACTGAGGTTAAACTAACAGGTCTGTAGTTTCCTGCTTCTGCCTTGCTCCCACTTTTGTGAAGGGGAATCACATCTTCCCTCCTCCAGTCCTCGGGTACCACCCCATCCTCCCATGATTTGTTAAACAGGGTAGTCAGTGGTGTCACTAATTCTACCCTTAGTTCTTTTAGAATTCTGGGATGAATCCCATCCAGCAGAGTCGACTGGCACACCGAAAGTAAATAGGAACAGTTTTAGGGATGGGACAAATATTCACTTCAAGTGACAATTAACTTTTTCTTATATTCACACAGTAAAATATAACGCTAACAAAAAAGACAAATACTAATTTCTGGCATAGAAAAATGTTCTGTTGCAACAGCTTACATGTTATGCCCTTGGGATGGACTAGCTCACACAAAAGAGTTACCTGCCCAGGGCCCCATTGAGCCATACAGTATTTTTTGGTAAAGTGTCTTGTGTAAATATTTTTCATTTACAATAGCCTGCTTGCAGTTTCCAGCTCCTGTGGTGCTCCAACACTGTCTGTGCAGTCCCACCCACAAGCAACATTTTAGTGACCCTAAGTGGGGAACTGGGCTTCAACTGATGATCCTAAGTGGGGAAAAGTGCTGTAGCTGATAACCCTAAGTGGAGAACAGGGCTGCAATTAATGACCTAAGTGGAGAATAGGGCTGCAATTGATGACCCCATGTGGGCAATAGGGCTGCAGTTGATGATCCAAAGTGGGGACCAGGGCTGCAGCTGATGACCCAAAGTGGGGAACATGGCTGCAGTTGATGACCGTAAGTGGAGAAAAGGGCTGCAGTTAATGATTCCACATGGGGAACAGCACTGTAAATGAATGAATTCAGCATGATCAGGATGATAGGGGACTGTGTACACTTAATTCATTTTATTTCTTTCTTTTAACCATGAAAGACAGACTTGGCTGTATCAGCTCATGGAGATGGAGATTGGGGTTGGGGGGTTTACAAGGTCCTGCTTTATTGACCAGGGGAATACAGCATTTTGATGAAGGTAAGTGGGGAACAAGGCTGCAGTTGATACCACATGGGAAACAGTGCTGCAAATGAATTAATTGAGGAAGATCAAGATATTTTTTACCACAAAAGGCAGACTAAGCTGTGTCAGCTCAGGTCTATGTATTTGAGGGGGGTGGTTATAGGGGCCAGGGGAATACAGTGGCCCAGATATTCAAAAGGGTTGTGCATGGCGCGACAGTGTACTACCATGCACAACCCACTGATGTTGACCGTATTCAAAGGGAAAAGCGCCCGCACAATCCCGATCCGGAGTGCAACCAGTAATGTATGCAGGCACAGGTGGGGGGCATGCCCATGCATAACCTGCACAGCCCGATATTCAGCCCAGGATGTGCAGATTCATGCATGCACAACCCCTATTCATTCACATATCTGGACTGAGTAGTATGGTATGGGCTGCATGCCCATTGGCTCATGGTGTGAACCACTGGGCGTGCAGCCCTACTGAGCTGTCAGTCGACGGGCGGTGGGGCAGCAGGTGGGTGGGGTACTGCTGCCCGCCTGCTGATGGGAGGGCGGGGTGGTGGGGCTCACTGGGCGGGTGGGGTGGGGGTACACTAGACCACCAGGGATACTGGACTTGGGGGGGATGCCATTATAGATGCCCACAATCGGGCTCAGTGCGGTCCACTGGACCACCAAGGATATTGGACTTGTGGGGGTGTGATTATAGATGCCCTCAATGGGGCACATATAGGTCCACTGGACCACCAGGGATATTGGACGGTTTTTCTTTTCTCTTACAGGAATTCCCGCAAATGGGCTGCAGGGGGTGTCGGTCCCCGACGGCTGCTGCCTGGCAGGATGCCAGGCGTAAGTCATTGGGGATCGGCATACCTGCACGCTAATGGCATGCAAATGGGGCTGTAATGAGATGCAAATGGCCCCCTGCACACCTTGCATAAATTATGGCCCCATTTGCATGTCCCGGTTTGAATATCGCAGATGCTGTGCATGGCTCAATGGCACTTGCGCCACTGCATCTCCATGCTCCACTCTGGTCACTTGCACTGGCACAGTGCCACTGCACCATGCACAGTGGGGTTGGCCTGGGTGCAATATTCAAAGCTGCTGTGCCATAGCGCAGCTTCGTTGAATATCACCCAGGCCACACCTGTGCGCAACAAAGTTGAGCTGCACCCAGGCTTGCGCCACAGCCTGGTGCAGTTTGAATATCCAGGCCAGTATGTTTATTTGAAGCTCTATTATAATAGGGTTAGGGTGCCTCACAAATTATACATGTAAGCCCTCCAATTGGGCTTACCTGTGTAGGCCAGTGCCCTCTGCTCTACTGCTGGCATACTTAAGTAGCCCCGCTTGGGCTCCAGACCCTTATGCCCTGCTGGTGCTCCTGTAGCTGTGACCATCTATTCCTCAGGTCCTGGGCCTACATAGTGATGGGGCAGAGGTCCAATGTGTGTTTCAGTGTCTCTGGGTGTTTTTGGTGTCAGTGATTGGTCTGTGGGGCAAAAAATTTGACTGAGCAAAAAGTGAAAAAAGAAAATGGTAGCCGGCCCGGTGGTGCTAAGGGTTGAGGTGTTGGATGCCACACCTCACCCCATGCAAGCAACCCATGTTCGGGAATGGGTATGGGCCACCAGGGGTCAGCAGGGGAGGAGAAGGATTAAACATCTGGAGAACTGCTCTCCTTTTCTGGGGAGTTTTTTTTTTCCCCTGGTACCAGCATCGGTTGTCCCCTGGTGGAGGCTGGGGGACAGGGCATTACACTGTAACATGGGGTGGAGCTGGGATGAATGCCTTCACTCTGGCATCATTGCATGTTCCCAGCTCCAGGGAGACAGTAGAGAAAAAATCGCTGGCCCCCACAGATGAGCCGCCTCGGTGCCCAACCCTCCAGCCACCACAGTTCCGCTTCAGTGGCCCCACTTGGGGGGGGCTTCCTTGGGTGAGGGGTACCGAGGATAGACAAGCTCATTCACAGGGCTAGGGGTGCCGGTGGCACAAAAAAATGAATGATAAAAAAATAATAAAAAAATAAAAATTGGTGGCCCACATCCCACTGTGCATATGGACAATGTTTAAATATATTCCTGGCTACACAGCAGGCAGCAGTGCTGGGGATCTGCATGATCAAGCCTCTGGATTAAGGGGGGAATGTTTTTAGTTCTCTTAAGGGCATGAATAATAAATAAAGTGGTCTGTCTGTACTGGAACTGGATATAAACAGTAATAGCTACCCCCATGTGATGACAACGGTGGGGGGAGGGGGGCGGCTGGGAAACAGTCTAACACCAGATTTGCCTGGGAGTTAGGCAGCCAAATAGAGAAGGTGCTGCCACAAACTATAACAAGCATTTGTCAATGCTGAATGTTTGCTTGCTGGTATTAGCATTGGAAATACAGGAGTTAGATGCAGAATAGGAATGGCAGTGAAGTATTGAACTTCATGTCAACCCCACCTCCATCCTGTAGAGATGGACAGGCATTGGGGTAGTGCTTGGGCCATCGCCCATGATGGTCATGCCATGTCACCTCACCCAATGCTGCAGACACTAACAGGTGTTGAGGTGTGCCTTGGGGTGTTTGGCTTTACAGTCACCCCATTCCATAAGGGCAAATGCTGAGATGGGTGCAGCATAGGACAATGGGGTGAAGTCTGGGGCTGAAGAGTCCAAGGTACACCTCAATGCCTGTCAGTGGGGGCGGGCAGGGGGGATGGCATGAGCAGTACAGTCAGCAATGCAAAGGCACACCCCGATGCCTGTCAGTCTGTACAGAGTGGGACGTTAGGGTTAGAAACCCTAATGCCCTGGGCATTTGTTGGTATTTGCACTACAAATTTTCATCTGATGAAAGCATTTGGGACCTGTTCTCGTGAAGACTGGCAGTGTGATTCTGTCATTGTGTCCAGAACTTTGAGTTCCAACAACGACCATGCCATTCTGTGCCGCATGTACGAAAACATAGATTGGGCAGGATGTGAAGAATGACAGCTGTACCATCCATAGGGAGGTGTGAACAGATGGCAATGTTGAAAATCTGTAGTGGGAATATTAAAAATGCTCGCACGTCCGAGCATACGTGGAAACTTCACAATGCATGTGCATAACACAGTCATTTTATGGACTTTCATCTCCAAATTTTCAACATAGGCATTGTAGGACCTTTGCTCAAGAACAGTGTCACTGTGATTTTCTTAATGTGTCCCCGAACACTGATTTCCCACAGCGACTGAGCTATTCTGCGCCGGAAGTGTGAAAACACATTTTGGCCAGGATATGAAAGATGACAGCTGTACTGTTCATCAGGAGGTGTAGAAAATGGCAACTTGAAAATCTGGAGTGAAAATATTACAAATGTGTGAAGTTACAAGCGTGCCTGGAAACTGGGCAACGCACATTCATAACACAGTCATGTTATGGACGTTCATCACAAAATTTTAAACATAGGCATTTTAGGACCTCTGCTAATGAACAGTGTCACTGTGATTTTCTTAATGTGTCCTGAACACTGATTTCCCACAGCTACCGTGCTATTATACACTGCCCTACGCACTTGCACTCTTACTCTTATTCACTCCTAATATCTCCCTTCACTCCCTCCTTCCTACATAACCTACGCTCTTCAGCCTTACTTACAGCTACTAACTCCCCTCTCCTTCCCCCCACCTCACCTAAACCACCCCCTAACACCTAGTGTTTACTAGTCTACTCCTCCCCTACCCTCTATCTTTGCTCTCCAACTCCTACTGTCAACTTGGTGCATCTTGCTCAGCTCAAGTTCTGTTACTGGCACTCAAGTTCGGTTACTGGCACTTATGTAATCATGTATTGCGCTTGTTGCATACCCATGAAATGTATACCTTGTCTTTGAAGATCATGTACTGTACTGTTCTCCCTATGTAACAAGTTCAGATGTAATCCCACCCAACTATGTACATTATCTGTAATGTAATCAACTGTTGTATGTATACCTCCCTCCTCTGTAACCCCTCCCCCCAGGTCGCACCATGAGACGAGCATCTTTTTACTCAGTGTGCCTTTCCTGGTGAAACATTTTCAATAAATAAATAAATTCTGCACCAGAAGTGCAAAAACACATTTCAGCCAGGATGTGAAAAAAAGGCAGCTGTACTGTTCATAAGGAGGCATGGAAAAATGACAATACTGAAAATCTGGAGTGAAAATATTGCAAATTTGCAAACTTACGAGTGTGCGTAGCATCTGCTCAATCTGCAGCTACGTAATTTGATTTTTACAAATTTACAGCATAGACTTTTTGAGAGCCCACCTCATGAACACTTGGACTGTTGTTTTGTTAATTGGTCCTGAAAGTTGATTCCGCATAGTGACTGGGAAATCACCTTTCTAGACTGAATAACACCATGACAGTAGCTGAATTCATGAGGAGGGATCCCAAAAACCCCATGTTGAAAATTTGGTGCCAAAATTCCAAAAATGCCTGAGATATGCATCAAAGTTGAAAAAAACCTATTTATGCCATTATACAGTTTACTAGAATTTCCTCAGCTTTGAAGAGTGTAGATGTGTTCTCAGTCCACTGAAGATTGTGGCATTGGACTCTGGAGGTAAGTATCGGGAAAGGGGGGTGTGGGGAGGCAGGGTGCGCAAAGGGTGGGCACAGTTTGTGTCAGGGGGCAGGAAGACCACTAAGGACTTTTTTTTTTTTTTTTTTTTTACAGGTTAAAACAAACAAACAAAAAAATCATCACGAGACCTTTTTCAGGGGCATTGGCATGCTGGGGTGGGCTCCCAGCATTCCAACCGAGTGTGTGTGTTTTTTTTTTTGTTTTTTTTCTTGGGGGTGGCTGTAGCTGACAGGGGATTGGGCACCCCGTCGGCACAAAAGGAGGGGCACAAGAGCCAAGGGGGATTGGGCACACCCCTCGGCACACACCTACTTTTGTTCAGTGGGACATTATGTCGATGGGGAGTGGGATTCCCCCATCGGCAACCTGAACTTGCGTGGGGACTGAAGCCGATGGGGATTGGGACCCCCATTGCCAAACAAACACTGTTGTGGGGGGGAATCTGCTGCTGAGGGGGATTGGGCACCCTCTCGGCACCCCCTCGGCACTGGGGGCTCGGTACCAACTCAGTACAGTACCAACGTTCCGCCCAGCAATGACGGGTTGCTCCCTCATTGCAGTGGAATGGCTGATGCTGCATTGATGAGGTGGCTCTAGATTGCTACGGTGAAAACATTAGAACTTGGTGGCACTTTTGGAAGCCAGTGTCATCAGCACACTGTGCCTCCATTGGTCCACCACTACCAAGCCCCCAAATGCTGTGCCTCCCTTGGTTGCCACAGTGCCACACCACCATAACCCGCTTCTCTCCTAAGCTGTCAGATAATGTTTTTTGCACATGCGTGCAAGCAAATATAAAAAGGACTGTTTTGCCTGCCACAAGGAGGTTCAGCCTGAGTTAAACTGCAAGATAGACTTCTGTGGGCTGTCCAGACCATTTTCTGCATTTTGGGACATGACTGCCTGGTCAGCCCTAGTTCTTAGCAAATAAGGCAGAGTGTCTGAAAGAGCAATCTGAAAGGGAAAGACATCAGAGAGTTGCTGCAGCTGTAGATAGTTGAAAGTTGTGCTGCAGTAATCACGGATGAAAAACAGAATAGGGGAGTAGGCAATCTGTGCAGACTAGATAGATCATACAGTCCCATTCTGCCGATATGTTCTTGTGTTCTGAAGAGAAAGTGAACATGACTGGGCTGCAGTGTGAAAGCAGACAGTAAGTGTGCAGCCTGTGAAAAAAGCACTGTGACCCTGAACCAAGATTGAGCTATTGTGTTTCCCTCTTGTTGGGGTAAGTGTTGCATGAGACTGCATTTTGCTGCAAGCTCGAGAGACGTGTGCTGAGGCACAGCTTGAGCAAGAGCACAGCACAGCTGTGTATGGAGTAACCAAAGTAAGAGTGCTGGGCCTATAGACTGAGCCAAAGCCCAGTTGTTAATTGTGTGTCCAGGGTGTGCAACAGAGGGGTCTAGGGAACTATGCCTGCCCTGTCCCTAGACAGAGAAGATGATGAGGTGGCAAGAGGTCTGCCTGGGGAAAATGGTCTACGAAGGCCTCAGAAGCAAAGTTGGCAAGACTAGGCAGGTGAAGAACAGTGTTCTTCATTTTCCAGTCAGCCAGCTCTGCAGCCTTGCGATGCACCACCTTCAGGATATCTACCCATACTGTACAAAATCCAGCCTGCTGAAAGACCCCCTGTGAACTTCTGAACTGCAAGTACCCCTGTTCCTATCTAGCTGCAGTTTTGGGGAGAACTTTATTAGCTAGCTAGATAGATAGGAACAGGGGGTTAAGCCTTGGGCAGGGCTGCACTAATTATAAAGCTGCACCCAGGCAGTAAAGTTAAAGTTTGCAATGTGTAAAGGGTATTTGGGACCAACAAAACAACCCCAGTATCAGCATCTGCACCTAAGTGTGGCACCCACTGAAAGGGACTAAGGACACTTAGTAGTTGCTAGTGGGAAGCCAGGTGCACTCACAGGTAGAAGGTGGAGATACTGTTTGGGATAACATAGTTCAGCTGTTGTTTAATGTAATTGTGCTATTTTCTTCCCTGTTTTCCCTTTCTCCAAAATAAATATTGTTAATGTTATATGCAGGTATTATGAATCATTGCAAACAGTATAGAAGTGTCCGGGGGGGGGCAGCATCTATATTTTCCTTGGGGTGGTAACCTGCACTCTGTCTGCAGGTGTTCCCTGCCATTACCACAGGTGGAGGTGTGGCAGTCTATCCAACTTCTAGCCTTTAATTGTATATAATCTTGTATGCATATGTATGTGTATATATATATATATATTTTTTTTTTAATGTAACCCGTTGTATCTGTAAATGCCATGTGGTACATGCCAATGTGAAGGGAATGGATTGTGTTTCTTTAAAATGACTGATATGCCTATAACTTGGGTGCTAAGAGAAACTGAGATTCTCATTGGAAACTAGAAATTACATTTCCTAGCTAGCTAACAGAGGGGTAGTAAATCATGCTTTCAGGAACAGAATGCTTTGATCACCAGGAAGCTATTGTAAAATGCTACATTTTATTGAGTAACAGGAAAGACGCATGTTTCTTAAAGAAACCTGTGTAAATTCCTAACACTCTAATTCCAATGGGGTTACTGTGGGATCCTGAGACTTGTCATCACCATGTTAATTATATGTCTCAAAATACGATTTTTCATATTATTGGAAATGTTGGAAAACAGTGCCATCTCCTGGCCAAACAAAGTAGTTGCCCTGACTTGTGTGGAGGAGTTGTGGGATAACAGATGGACTAGACACCGAACTTCAAGTTCAACACACAATCTTTGTGTGATGTTTATTTAAAATGCAGGAGATAATCCTAAGCAATCTCTTCTTCAGTACAGTAAGTTTTCAGCAACAGAATGTGTATGTCCTTTCTCTGCACTTAGCCAGCACCAACTGATTCACTAATCTCTAATCTAAACTTTTCAGTGAAAACCCTTCATCCATATGGTTGCCTTGTTTGCTTGGGTGGGGTAGGGGGAGCTCAAAAGGAAAAAAAACCCAAACAAGCTACAGACAAAGAAGCTCAGTACAGAAGCACCAAAACAAGGGTTTCCCCAAAAGGCATTGACAATAAGACACATTTCAAAGAAACACAACATCACACATACTTCCATAATGCAAAGCATCATTAATATATGCAAATCAACATGAACTTTCAGATTTATTCAGTTTACAGCAATTTACATGCATTTTAAATAGCACAACTGACTTAATTTTTATCATACAGTCCCTTAGTAACCTTTTACCATTATCAGAAACACCTAGTGCCATGATTTTTGTAACATTTACAGGTTTCATAAACATAAGGTATATACATAAAGGTATTTTATGACACAGTGTCATATACTAAATCGAACAACGATAAACACAGTCTGTTGTTTTACATAAGTTCAGAGGTCACCACAATAACCTCCGTGTAAGAGGACCTGAGAGGGAAAGGGAATATTAAAGAGGACACTATACCATAGTCAAGAAAGGGGAGGGAGTGCCCATAGGTAGCCAACCTTATGGACTATAAATTGTAAAGAATAGATTAGGCTAAGAAATAGAAGAACTGTTGCAACAGATTTATGAAAAGGTTGGTCCTCAAAAGTGGCAGGAGCTGCATGTCACAGATCCCCCACCTTAAGAGGTAAATAGTTATTGCAGACTGCTTACCACCTTTCTGTCCCACGTAGGGATGGAGCTTCCACCCAGCCATCTTCAGAAGCTCTGTCTTAGGGTCCCTAATAATGATAAACATTCTATCATAAACATAGTGGTTATCATCAGCCTTTACCGTGAGGCATTAACGCATTTCTCAACAGAGACTTTCAGGGAAGGTATGTCATGTTTTACTGATCAAACATCTGGATGACTGTAAAGTCCAGAACCATAGAAAGACTTTCTCTGAGGTAAGTAATTACCTGCTCCAGCCGCACCAGACATGTCAGTTTTAAGCAGGGACCCAGTCCTAAGTTTAACCCCTCTATATAAACCCACTATGTCTCTTGATTCATTCATTCATTTCACTTGCTACAGATACAGAAACCTGAGGGTAGACACTCTTTTGGTGTTACCCCAATATAGGTTCCAATCCATTTTCCACCCACCTCCTCCTTGGCAGGTTTTCCCTCAGAAAAGAATAAAACACACATATTATCTCAGACTCTTAACATATTGAAACATTTTGGCAACATTAGCATCTTTAGCCTGCAATGTACCATAGACTATACTGTTAATAGATTTAGCTGCATCAATACAAGGAAAAAGTCCCTTTAGCCCCATAGGCTTCTTCTTGCTTGGTTGGAGTCTTCAACCCCAGCACAATATCACTAGGCAGAGTCTTATAGAAACATAGAAGTTGATGGCTGACAAAGACTGCAAGGCCCATCCAGTCTACCCATTTTTTTCTACCTTATGAATGTGTCATAGGCCTATACTCTGTCAATAGCCTACCTATTCATACTCATCTGTATTGCTCCCTTATGCCTATCCCATGCCTGTTTGAAGCCCTGCGCTGTATTCATATCAACCACTTCCTGAGGTAGGCCGTTCCATGCATACACCACCCTTTCTGTGAAAAAAAACTTCCTCACATTACTTCTTAATTGGACCTCCCTCTAATCTAATTCTGTGTCCTCTTGTCCTTCTATTCTTCTTATATTGAAACATGTTAGACTCTTACCTTGTTAATGACCTTAAGATATTTGAATGTTTCTATCATACCACCTCTCTCCCTCCTTTGCTCTTGAGTATACATATTGAGCTGCATTAATCTGTCCTCATATGTTTTCTGATGCAGTCCCTGCACCATTTTGGTTGCCCTTCTCTGGACTGCCTCCATTTTGTTAATGTCCTTGTGCAGGTGCGGCCTCCAGTACTGCACGCAGTACTCCAGATGGAGCCTAACCATCGTCTTGTAAAGAGGGATTATTACCTCCCTCTTATGACTTGTGATACCCCTACTAATACACCCCAACCTTCCTCTAGTGTCACCTACTGCTTTAGTTGTCTGCTTGGATGACTTCAGGTAATCTGTGATGATGATGATGCCCAAATCTCTTACCTGGGGTCTTACATTTAAGTTCCATACTTGCATATCTGACTTGCAACAGTTAGCATCCTAGGATCAAAGGCAACAAAGGAATATCCTGCTCAGTCAGGGGGGTCTTCCTCAAACTGAGCCCATGAAAAATCCTCCTCCCACTCTTTATCCAAACTCTCCAGCAGGAACCTCTCAAACACCTGGTACCAGTGTTCTGCCTCTCTGCATAGTTGGACTGCTACCAGCCATTGCCCACTCATCCAGTGGATCATCCTCATCAAGGTCTCCACCTCCTGGGTGATGTCTTTTGCACCTCCAGTCTGCCTCATCCTGCACCTCGTCATCTTCAGCTTCCTCAGGCTTGGTCTTCCTCTAAGCTCCCAAGTCCAGTCCAGGCAACAGCAGCTCTTCATCTGTCAGCCATCATTCTGGTCAGAACTCCACAGTCTATCTTCTCTGGCAACTCCTGGTGCATCGGTCCACCTGGAATATCTGGGCAATATCCACCAGAAAACATCCCTCTTTCGCCAGTCCAGATGCTTCCAGCAGGTTATCCCGCTTCTCACATCAAGTCTGTGGAGGAGTTGTGGGATAACAGATGGACCAGACACCAGACTTCAAGTTCAACACACAATTTCTGTGTGATGTTTATTCAAAATGCAGGTGATAGCCTTAAGCAATGGCATATCCCTTCTTCAGTACATCAGTTTGCAGCAACAGACTATGTATGTCTTTTCTCTGCACTTAGCCAGCACCTACTGACTCAGTGATCGCTGATCTAAACTTTTCAGTGAAAACCTTTCATCCCTGTGGTTGCCTTGTTTGGTTGGGTGTTGGGGGCTCAAGAGGAAAAAACCCAAAACAAGCTACAGACAAAGAACCTTAGTGCAGAAGCATGGAAACAAGGATTTCCCCAAAGGACATTGACAATAAGCCAAGTTTCAAAGAAACAAAACATCCCACATACTTCCATAATGCAAGGCATCATGGGATATATGCAAATCACCATGACATTTCAGATGTGTTCAGTTTACAGCAAATTACATACATTTTAAATGGCACAACTAACTTAATTTTTATCATACAGTCCCTTAGTAACTTTTTACCTTTATCAAAAACACCTAGTGCTGTGATATTTTCAACATTTACAGGTTTCAGATACATAAGGTATAAACATCAAGGTATTTTATGAAATATTTATTATATACTAAATCCAACAATGATAAACACAACCTGTTGTTTTACATAAGCTCGGAGGTCACCACAATAATGTCCCTATATGAGGACCTGAGATGGAAAAGGAGTATTGAAGAGGACACTATAGCATAGTCAAGAAAGAGGAGGTAGTGCCCATAGGTGGCTAACCTTATGGACTAGAAATTATAAAGAATAGATTAGGCTAAGAAATAGAAGAACTGTTGCAACAGAATTAAGGAAAGGTCGGTCCTCAAGAGTGACATGAGCTCCCTGCCACAACTTGCTGTAAGTCAGTGATAGTGGAATAGACTATTTGAGAAACTGATGACTCTGCAGATTTCAGAAAGGCATTTAAGCTCTTCAGCACAGTCACTCAGGGCATTTTGCATTTTGAAATTAAAGTCATTCTGTTTGGATTTTCTTCTCCTGAACACAAGAGGACACAACACCCAGTTGCTAACATAAGGACTGGGATTTTGCAAGCAGTGATTTCTCTGGACTTTAACAGGTAGAGACTTTTAACTAGTAGTGCTAGAGCATTTCTATTTTTCCCATTTGTTTGTATACTGTAACCTGAATTAGTATATTTTATCTTTTACTTGTAACTGCATTCATATAATTATTTTACTGAAGATTTGTTTTTCTAAAAAAAATTCTTCCTGATTGAGATTCTTTATATTGTATGGTGACTGTAGAAAGTTTTATTGAAAAATCTGTGACAACTGTTTATGCTTAGAAGGGTCACCAAGTAGAAACCAAATTGAAAATGGTCAGTAGGGGATTAGGGAGAGTACCAGAGTCTCATATAGGTCTGCGGGGATTGTGAACTGGGCCGTTGCATGTCCTGTAGGGCA
The DNA here is from genome assembly GCA_016271365.2 of Neoceratodus forsteri. Taxonomy (NCBI): domain Eukaryota; kingdom Metazoa; phylum Chordata; order Ceratodontiformes; family Ceratodontidae; genus Neoceratodus; species Neoceratodus forsteri. The sequence goes on from CM057454.1 coordinate 1,225,892,776, forward strand.
AAGACCAAATCAAGTGGTGCACTGCTACCCCAAACAGGGTGTAACACTTGGGCCTTCCTCCTGTGTGTAATAGCCACAAAAAGGGTTAATATTTGGCCACAAGACTCGAGACTGGTATTGTGCCCTGATCCAAAGTACAGAAGGATACTCTGGGACCTCATGGTGAGAGTTCTGTTGTAAACCCAGTAAACACTCTGGATAGACACAAGAAAGGGAATCCATGTTTTCCCCCTTCCTGCCACAGATTGCACTTATAAGTGAACACTGTGACCTCAGTGATCAGACCCTCATGAGTGGGTTCATGACAGGAGGCACCGAACCATTTCTTCACTCCACAACGCAGGCCGGCCCCCTTGGAGATGTGTACAGTGTGGACCTCTGATACTCCAGGACAACCAAAGTGAGTCAAAGGGCTGTCATATACACAACACAGCCCTTACCAAGATGTGTGCAAAAACTTTGTAAGTATTTGAACTTTTGCAACATGCAGGGAAATAGGCTAACATAAGCAAGCTATATGCAAGTTTTTATGTAAGAAATGTATGCAAGGAATATGTAAGGATTGTGATATTTTCCTTGTATGGGCAATTCATGCAAGAAAAAGTCATCAAACAGAATGAAGCTGGGAATACACCAGAATTTGCTGAGAGAAATTAGCAAAGTTATAGTTTTATTAAGGCAACATCATGTCTGAAACCAGCGCTAAGACCCCTACACTTCCTAGGTTGCTGAGAGAACTGCAGGAGGGATTTTTGTACCACTGGCTGATCTCTTTAACATCATTTGAACTGGGTGAGGTCCCACAAGATTGGAAAAAGGCCACATTTATTCCTCTACACAAAAGTGGGAGCAAGATGAGCACAAGTAACTACAGACCATTAAGCCGCACCTCAGTTGTGGGTAAAACAATGGAAACCCTTCTCAAGGTGAGGATTATATCTTTTCTTGAGGACAACAGCAAATTAAACACAAGACATCATGATTTTACCACAGAAAAGTCACGCCAAACTAATCTAATTGACTTTTTTAACTGGGTGACAAGAATAGTACACCAGCTAGGTGCTGTAGATGTATATCAGCATTTCAGCAAGGCATTTGACTCAGTCCCACATAGACGGCTACTAAACAAATTAGACAGAGTGGGAGTAGAGCATCAGGTAGTAAACTTGGCACTGGAGCTGGTTTACTGGAAGGACCCAGAGGGTACTATCTCAAATCCAATCCGGGGGGTCAGGCCTTCTGCTCCCACAGTGCCCAACCTTGAAGTGTGATTTGTGAACTGGGACAAACAGGGACACCTTCCTGTTTGTTTTGGGTCTGAGCAAACTACCGGTCTTGAGTCCTGGGGTCAATTATGATGCCTTTCTAGCTAGCACACTCAGGTAACAGGTCCAAATATCGCACTCTCTTCAGGGAAAGTAGCGCAATATACTTGATCCAGCGGGCATACAACCAACCTGGTTCACAACCTCCTTCCGACTCAGTTGAGCCACTGGTATTATTCTTACCTTGCTGGATCTTTACACAGATTCTTGTTAGTGTGGCTGCATATGGTGACACTCTAAGCACTTTAACAGTTGTGTCAGAATTATTAATACTGTTCTACCATTCACAGTCAAAATGAGAAAATGTCTCAGGCAGGCTTAAGGAAAGCAAAACGTTTACTAAAATTAAAAGTAGTACATAAAACAGAACATATATATACATAATGATTGCAGTCAGAAAGAAATGGAAAATTACAAAACAAAGTGCCTTGTAACTGAATTTAACTAGTTCTAACTCAGTTTCCATTGGCAAATGATTTGGGCTGTTACCTGTATTGGCAGAAGTGTCCCTTAGAAGCCCTGAAAAAAAGTGTCAGTTCTTTCAGCAGGCTTCACCAATATCAAAGATAAAGTCCCACCCTCCTTGTGATATCACCGCTCTGGCTGTCGGCATGAGGTCATTCTTAGTCATGTAATTAATTGATCAGTCACATGCCACTGCACACTGCTAAACATTCCAATAAAAACATATATACATTTCCTAATTAGTGAGCAACCAAGCATGCTTTATGACTGGTCAGAATTACCTCTTTCATCTTTCAGAGAAACATCTTGGAAACACTTCTCATGGCTGGGTGCATTTTCACAGGTATCTATCAGAAACTACTACCCTCCTGATATGCCATAAAAAGCAATATTTCATGACACGCTGCCTTGGTTCAAAGCAGTGGATTGTTTTATAACCTGTTTTTTTTTTTTTATAGTCCCAGAAATCAGTTTTTTTTTGTTTGTTTTTTGTCAAACCATCTGTTCCAGCAAGCAAGGGCAGAATATTTTTTTCTTTTAAAAAATCCAAGGTCCCATGATGCCTTGTGCAGATTGTCATGTTTCTCAAGCAATATTCTAAAATATATATTTATATCAAAATTATATACACACAAGTGGTAGATGGTGATTCCTGTTACAGGTACTAGTCAATGGCTCACTTTCAGAGGAAAGAGGCATAGCTAGTAGAGTGTCAGAGGGTTCAGTATTTGGACCAGTTCTATTCAATGTTTTTATCATCAACATTTCTGATGGACTGGAGGGTAAGGTGAGTTTGTTGGTAGATCACACAAAGATAGACAACAGGGTAGACACTCCAGGTGGAGTGGAGAAGATGAAGGCTGACCTTAAGTCTCTGGAAATGTGGTCAGAAACCTGGCAACTGAATTTTAATGCTAAAACATTCAAGTTCATGCACCTTGGAAAGACTAGCCCATGAGAGGATTATTACCTAGGAGGAGAAAATCTGGAATCCTCTAAACAGGAGAAAGAGCAGGGAGTAATTATAACAGATGACCTAAAAATGTCCAAGCAATGTGAGAAAGCGGCATTGTGAGCAAATGGTTTGTAGGGATGCATAGACTGGGGATTACCACCAGAAAAAAGAAAGGTCATCCTGCTACCCTGTAGAATACTGATGAAGCCACACCTGGAGTACAGCATCCAGTTCTGGAGACCGAACCTTATAAAATATCTTTAATTTTTATTCATTTTATTTATTGAGCCTTGAATTACAACACCTTTGAGCAATACAACTCATTTACAAAGGTTCCACATCAGTAGTTCAAAAACAAAACAAGGTAAACAATGGATAAGTAAATAGTGGACATCAAGAATGTACTTTAAAAAAAACTAATACACCGAAAGCAATCAAAATGGCACTAAATGTTACTCACTATAACAGTAGAGGGGGCTAGAGGAGAGGGCAGCCTTGCAGACCTTGTCAAAATCTAGGAGAGAAAGTAATGGGGTGTAAGGTGGGGGACAGGAGAAATGAGAGAGTGGAAGGAGAAGAGTTGCACAGGAGGTGGAGGGGGAAGGAGCAGAGTTGCAAAAGATGTGATGGGGATAGAGAGAGACGAGGAGGGAGGTGGAAGGAGGGGAATGGGGACAGCACAGAGAAAAGGGGGGAGTGCTGATGAAGTGAGGGGGAGACAAATTAATAGTAGAGGAAGAAGAGGTGCTGTTTAGCCAGGGGAGGGGGGCAGCCTAGCAGGCCTTGTTGAAAACCCAAGAGCGAGAGTAACATGGGTGGGAGAGAAGGTAACAGAGAAAGAGAAACATAGGGAGAAGGAGGGGAAGAATGTTGCAAAAGAGGTGGCATGAGATAAGAGAATGGGTGGGGGTGGAAGGGGGAAGATGAGGAGGAGGAGGAGGAGGGAAAGAGTGTGCAGATGCACAAGCAGGGAAGAAGCAGGGATGAGGGTTGGAGGGGAAAAGGCTTGAGGGTAGGATTGAAATGAAATGCCAAGAGTTGAAAGTACCAAAAGATATAAGTACAAAGATAACATAAGCAGAAGGCTGCTAAGGGTGGCAATCACATATACTGTTTGCTAATAGATGCTGCCAGAGTTTGTGTTTTGATAGGACTGAGTTTTGACTCAGCAGAGATGTCCCTACCAAGGGAGTTAAGCCAGAGGGGGGCTGTATAAGTGAAAGACCACTGACCTAAGGTGGTGCGGCATCTGGGAACACTAAAGACCTGAGTCGCCGAGCTGCAAGTACGTTGGGTACTGTGACAAGGGCTGAGGAACTGTTGGACCCCGGGGGGGTAGCAATCCTAGGTGTGCCTTCTTGGCAAGTAACGAGGTTTGATATTGGATCCAGCTGAATAATTGAAGCCACCCGGTCTGAACGTATAGGTCACGTTTGTGTGTGTATGTGTGTGTGTGTGTGTGTGTGAGGCAGGCAACCCCAATAAGGAGTCTGCATGCTTTGTTGAGAACAACAGTGATCCTGTGGAGGGATGCAGCAGAGGCAGAGCCATAAACAACCAGCCCATAATCGATGATGGTAATGACGGAGCTGAAAATTGCTATTCTTAGCACCTCAAGGTCAGGCTATGCTTGTGCCTGTGGAGGTAGCCAAGCCTTATGTTGACAGCTCGAGCTACATTATCACTATGTTGTGAGTAGGTGAGTGAGCTATCAACAGTGGCCCCTAGGTATTTGAAATAGTGGATCTGTTCAAGCAGGGTGCCAATGCAGTTTGTGATGAACAAGAGGTTGGACTTGTGTTTCTTATGGGCATTGTTGAAAAGCATCACTTTGGTCTTTTTATAATTTAGCAGCAGTTTTTGAGTGCTGACCCACTTTTCCACTTCTGAGAAACTGTGTTGAAGGTTATGCTAGAGGATCTTAGGGTTGGAGTTACTAGAGTAGATCACAGCATTGTCTGCATAGAGCAGAATCAATTTATGACAGGCTTATGGGAGGTTATTCAAGAAGATGCTGAAGAGAAGGGGCCCCAGTATGGATCCCTATGGCACTCTAGAACAGACTGGCTTCCTTTCAGAGAGGACATTGGTTATCTTGACCTTCTGCAGATGGTCTTCTAAGTAGCTTTTGAACCAGCTGACAGCATCATTTGACACCCCTGTGAGCGATAATTGCCCGAGTAGCAGTGAGTGGGTCACAGTATCAAAGGCCTTCGTCAGGTCGATTAAGGCAGTCCCTACCAGATGGCCTTGGTAGAGTGTGTTATGTATGAAACCAGTGAATTCTAACAGTGCAGTGGTAGTACTATGACCTTTATGAAAGCCATGCTGCTGGGGACTTTTGAATATTGTATTTGTCCAGGTATTCCACAAGCTGATCAGCAATTATACACTCTAGTGCTTTTGATAGAGGAGGTAGAATGGAGATTGGCCTGTAGTTCATGTGGTGTGCCCTATCTCCACCTTTGTTCACCGGGGTTGCGAGGGCCTGTTTTCATTTTTGGGGGAATTGCCTAAGTCTTAGAGAAAGGTTCAAAATTTTGGTAGAGATGTAAGAGTTTCCTTGAGGGTGAGGGCAAGAAATTTGAGATCTAGATTGTCCCCACAGAATCGTGATTTACCGAGTACTTTGTGTATGTACTTTCTAGCCCTCACTACGTTTAGTAACCCCTTGAAGTAAAAGGGGGGGCTTTTGGTGAGTATCACAGACCGGGGGGGGGTGGCAGGGGCAGAGACCATGAAAAAATCAGGGAGGAGGACATTGCTGAGGTCTGTAAAGGCATTGGTAAAAATATTGGCTATGGCCATTGGGCCTAGAGTTGGTCTTCCTCCATTAACAATGCCCCAGTCAAAATGCACCATTGTACATTGTATAAGGACATGCATTGGACCTCTCTAGCAACCAGGAGATTTAACCATATTCACATCTGGATATACAAAGCACTCAAAAGTGAGCCGCCGCACTATATCTCTTCTCTCCTGCATTGTACAAGTAGTCCCTAGGCACTAAGTAAATGTGCTTACATCTCATTGGAGGTACCCAAAATTCACACTCAAACAGGCAAGCCTGCCATGAATTATGTTCTTCCCATGGCCTGGAATGCCCTCCAATCTGTGCTCAAACTCCAAAAATTATTGCCGCATTCAAGTCGTTCATCGAAGAAATTCCTCCCAACACCTGCCAATGCCTTTTAACTCGACCTCTCTGTACTATCCTCAGCCCCTACCCTTCTCCTCCTTCCTGCCTGAATAATATAAAACTATTTTACAATTACTATTATCTTCTCATGCTCTTCTGCATCTGGTATTGACTGATGCTATTAAAGTTCACTCTTTTTTATGTTTTAATTAGCCATTACATCAAGTATAAATCTGCTATGTATTACTCATGCCATTCTTTATGTGTCTTACTGTATACTCACTGTATTTTGTTATTGAACTTTATGTACTATATAGTCACTGTATTGTTACTGTTGCTTCATTTGTAAGGGACAGCCTTGAAAATGAGCCTGCTCAATGATTGTAATACCTTCAAAATAAACTGAACTGAATGACTGAACTGAAAAACAGTGGGATCTTTCAAAAACACATGAGATAGATACAAAGGACCATAACACCGAAGGGCAATTAAGGGAAGGTGGCATGCTTAAGGGCAGACTAGATGGGCCTTATGGTACTCTTCTACCATCACTTTCTATGTTTCCATGTATCAACCCAACCACGTAGGTCTACCTCAGGGGTTCTTCCTCTCCCCCTGAAGACCCACATGACTGGGAGGATACATAGGGGTGTTGACCCTGGTTTCAGACATGCTGTTACCTTAATAAAAATATAGCCTTGCTTATTTGTTAGTCCAATAAAATGTATCACCCACAACATATTTGTTGTTTTTTTTTTTCTTTACATTATTTCTCTCAGCAAATTCTGGTGTGTGCCCAGGTTCATTCTGTTTGTTTGATGTTCTGTTTCTATGTTTAGGAGGCAGTATAGAGCAGTGGTTAAGGGCACTGAGCTGCAAACCTGCAGACATGGGTTTGAATCCAGCAGCCTCCTCTTGTATACTCTGTGACCCTGAGCAAGTCACTTAACTTCCCTGTGCTCCCAGATCACACCTGGAAGCAAGTTCTAGCTTGGCGTGCCTCTCCTGGTTAAACAATCCCCCCCTCCGGTTTTTGCTGGAGCATCTTTGGGACAGCTGACTGCATTCCTTCACTGCTTCACTAAAGAAAAATTCCTTGCCGATATCGTGAGATGCAGAAATACTTTTTTGTGGGGTTACTGCACTATAGTATTGGATTTACACCCTGATGTGGGCTAGAACCTATAACCTTCTTTCTGCAGAGAAGGGCATGAAACTTATTGAGCCAGTGATGCTATGTAATTCAAGGGTCTTGCAAAAAATTTTATAAACCAATATACAGGTAATAATCTTGATAAGTTCATACATATTTCCTGTAGTTTTAAAAATAAAATGGCTAGGATATTAGAATGTGTTTAGCGATTGGTAAACAGCTTCACAAATTGCTAATGTAGGGCCCAGTACAGGGAGGGACCACAAAATGCCATGTTGGATGACATAGTTAACGAGTCACTGACCCATTTGCAACTGGTTGTATAATATGCCAGTGTGACTGTATGTAAAGCAGCTGACCGTGCTATACATATAAGCATACTGGCGTAATGGCAGGTTTATAGAGGCAGTAAATAGCCATCAGTGCAGTGCTAAATACCATCTCTTAATACCAGTCCCCTTTTTCTTTCTATTTGTTTTCTGTTTTTTAATTTTTCACCAGGAAAGCTCATTTCCATGTTTTTTTTTAAAGAGGTGTGTGTGTTGATATATATATATATATATATATATATGGGGTGTCTTACAATGTCCTGTTTTATTGACTGGGAGAACATAATAGTATGTTTATATATTTGGCAGTCTGTACCATAGACTGATAGGGCCTCACAAAACATACACATGCCTTACTGAGAAAAGACAAGAACACTTAAGTATTTTGAATGCTGAAACATGCAAGAGATATATACAGGCATATGCAAGCTACATGCAAGTTTTTATGTAAGAATTGTATATAAGGATTATATCATTATCCTTCTATGAAAAATTAATGCAGGTACCCACAAAGTACTTTCCCCTTAAATGAGGGCTACTAAAACATTTATTTGGCAAACAGGTTCTAAAAACTAGTGACCATAGTGACCACCAGCTTACAAACTGATTCGTCCCATATGCTTGTAAATGAGGCTCCACCAGTGCTGACATCTCAGTACTATACAGGAAAGTCTTGAGCAGCACTCATCTCTCATTATATTATCTGTACAGGAAAGGGTACTACAGCACTCACATCTCATTATATCTACTACACAGGAAAGGTTTGAGCAGCACTGACATCTCATTATATCAACTACACAGGAAAGGCTCCAGCGAGACTCGCATCTCATTATTATTATTACAGGAGTTAAAACTAACTTTTTCAGCCACTAGCTAGCAGGGCTAGTGACTGGAAAAATCCTCCAGCCTGACATGAACTTCACCGACCTGGTACAAAAATGATGAGAAATTGCATTTTTTAAAAAAAAAACTTGTTTTATTGCAGTACAGCATCAACATTACTTAATAAACATTTTGTAATTAAACTTTAATGCAAAAAGGATGTGTTTTGTTGTCTTCGTTTACATTTAACTGTTACAAGGATATTCCTGAAGAAACGTAACTTTGGTCGGGGGACGAACAACCCCAAGAACACAATAACTGTCAACAATAACATAGTAGTACATTTTTGAACAGAGTTTCTAGTCCCAACAGAGTGAGCCGGGCTCTGATTAAGTTTAGTCCGCATCCCCTTCATTGTCACTAAGTCAGCAGATGAAAAGTTCTTCTTCCTCCTCCTCCACATCCTCTGTTTCGTGATGGACAGGATGGCTGGTGGTTGCAGACTCCAGATGGCAAGATAAAGTGCTGGACCCCTCTTCTTGACTGGTGTTGGCCACATCCATAAATTCTGGTCTCCTCATTCTGATGCCACTAGCATGCCAGAGCTCTACCGCAGGGTTGGGATCAAAGTTTTTAATGTCTGGTAATACTAGCTGGACAGTCATCAGGTCAGTGAGGGTGTCGCATCTCAGTTTTGATCGCCAGTCACTTTTTATTTGCTTCTTAATATTGAAGCCATGTTCACACACTCTGTGGAGGCAGGCAAGGACAGGACGAGATCAGTTAAGTCAAGAACTGTGGCACATTGGAAGCACCAAGGGCGGTCGACAGTAGAAATGCCAAATTCCCGTACAGCGACGGCACAATACCGATGCAGGTATGTGCCACTAAATCCCTCAGTGTTTTCTGTGGGGTGCTCTGCCCCCCGCACCATCCGGACTTTAGGATTCGCAACTCCAGGTTGGAGTTGGTCCGGGGAAGGGACAGAACACTGAGGGAAGTGAGACATGGAAATGGACAATTACAGCAACTGTCACTGTTGTGGTCTTTTTCCATGTTTCACTGTTGGGGTGTCGAGCAAAAGGGGGCCCCCCCGGCACATTGATCTCAGTGCATTCTGTTGACTGCTGGCCAAGAAAGCTTTTGTAGATTTTCCATGGTGAACTTGGGCTTTTGGTAGATTTTGGCTTTTAAAATGGTCCCCTGGTCAGGTATTTCAGTTAAAGGATACCTAAACAGCATTTTGACAACAAACTATTAAAAAATATGACTCCGTAGGTGACTAATGGAAAGGCTGCTGTATTCATTAATGCTAAAACTACATTTACATAATTTACCTAAATGTGGTTCCACAGCATTTGAAAATTGTAAAATCAGCCTTCCAATTTCAAAAAACTGTCTTTCTTGCTTCCTAAAATGGCCGCCAAATGTGTTATGTGATGACATCATTGGAGTCAAAGTCAGAGAGCTATATGGCTCTCTATAGTGCTAACTAGTTCTTTTTTCTCTTTTTATAGAATTGTTTCACCCAAATGGTCAAAACCATGTGCATTATTTTGTATAATGCACATGTTAGGTTATGATTCTGTTCATTTTGTTTACTTTAACATGCTGAAAATGTGTTTTAATCCAATCGACTTTTTCTGTGGCAAACCACAGTGCAGTACAAATCCTGAATAGCCTGGTGGTCTAGTGGTTATGGTGGATCCAGGGGTGCTGGGGTGGTGTGCATGCTTAATATGCACTTTTTAACATTTTTATTAAACCTTTATTTTCTGCTGCTATTCTTTTCTAGTTCGTTTTTGACTGAACCTACATATGCAATCCATAGTTTGAATGCAAACATTTGTACAATCAATAAAGCAGACTTCTTCAACAAAGTGAAATGCAGCAGTAAGCAAGTACATTACTATGTGGGGTGGGGGTTGCAGCCACACCCTTCACCACCCCCTAGAGCCACCACTTTTTTGTAGCAAAGTTCTTGTGCAGTCCAATGTTACAGTTCATACTTTCTTGAAACTCAAATATATGCTTGTCTTGTCTTCTTTTTCCATGGGAAATAATAAGAAGAAGAATCAGCATTTATATAGTGGTTTTCATACACATTGCATCCCAAAATGCATTACAAGCAATACTAGACTGGTAGTGAAGTGACTGAATGTGTAGTGGCAGCCATTTCATACATTAATATTCACACACAGCCTTGGACAATTGCATGAACTGGTTTTATGGGAAGGAGAATGTTGGCCAGGACAATGGGGTCAGGTAGTGATCAAGGTGCTGGCAGTGTCACATCTTATTTCTCACAGTAATCTGCTCATATTTGTCTCCTTCTGTCTTCCCCCTTCCCTGAATATAGCAGTACCTTGGAAGAGTGGCCTTCTCGGTCCCCCTCTGGTATTCATTCTTCACTATTCTTCCTCACACTGAAAACTGGTGAGCTCATCACCCTTCTGCATCATGAATACAAGCAGTACAGTCCCATTTTATTTTGACATGTCAAATAAAAACATATCTTTCCAGTAAGTTAGACTCATAGCAGCAGGGAACAAGGGGAATGATGGGTTTTCCCATCCTTAAATGATCTAGTCTACCTTTGATTAGGTACTATTTAATGATGGGTGTGCACATCATTATGCACGTCATTTAATAGTGCCTAATCATAGGTGGCTTAGATCTTATATGGGTAGGAAAGCCTATTTTTCTACTTGTGCCATGCTGCCATCAGCCTGGCTTACCAGAAGATCATGTTTATTATCAATGTGTAAATATAACATAGGAGACTGTACTAAACACACTCATGATGCGGAAGGGTAGTGAACTCATCAGTTTTTGGTGTGGGGAGCAGGTGAGAAGAATGAATGCCAGAGAGGGACTGAAGAGGCCATTCCAGCAGGGTACAGCTATATTCAGGTTAGCTGAAGACATGAAGGAGGACGCCGAGCAGATCACTGTGAGATCTGAAATGTGGGGCTGTCAGCATCATGATCACTACCTGACTGTGGATGAGAGTAGCCAGTGATGACAAATACTCAGAGTGGCAGGGCTGCACCTAAACTGTTACTTGAATTCAGTGTAGGGAGATTACCCTCAGGTGTGTGTGTGTGTGGGGGGGGGTGTTGACATTTGTTAGGACAGTGTTCAGGGAGTTGTGTATAGCTCATTCAAGATTTGGAAGGGTGGTAGCCAGCCAACTCGCATTGTGGAGTAGAGCACAGAAAAGTACTGGAGAAGAATTGCTGGTAACTGTCCTGCAGGGTTCTGCAGATCACAGGTAAAGGACTAGACTGACACTGGAAGTCAGGTGCATTTGCTTAAAGTATTAGTATGCCTCTCCTGCTAATAATATTGTTATCCATTGTAAGTGTAGCCCTTATGAGGACATGAACAGCAGTTTTTCTGGTGGGTCATGATGCTTATTGCTTGGCCCTCCAGGAAGACCTAGCTGTTGGTTAATGAGGTAGGGAAAAAACACAACAGGGAACTGTACATACTACCTTCTCTGTGCAGAAGGGTGGTGATCTACTCATTGTTTACTATGAGAGCAGAAGTCAAACATTGAGAATGTGGACTGGAGAGTGATTTGGGAGGCATTTTTTAACAGTGCCAGCTGATGATGCATATCAGTATAGGTGTGCACAACTCTCTGAGGTACAAGATTACAATCTGAGGTCTGATAATTCTCTTCATGAGACCGTAAGCACATATGCGGCACCAGGCAGTACTAAGGACAGGGTATGGATGGTGGGGTGTTCAACAGAAGGCAGGCTAGGTGCAGGGGGTTCACAAGAAAAAAGAAATCCTTATTTGTGGATCATCTACAGAGCATGAGCTTTGGAACTGAACAAGACCGGTACTTTGCTGTGTGACACTGAGCAAGTCACTAAACTTCCTTGTGCTCCCAGGCCACACCTGTAAACAAGCTTTCAGCTTAGCGTGTCTCTCCTGGATAACAAAAAACAAAATTCAGTGTATCATATAACCACTAGATCATCAGGTATTTGAAGTATTGTTCTGTAATGCAGTTTGCCAAAGAAAAAGTCGGCTGGATTGCAAAGCATTTTCTGCAAGTTAAAGTAAACAAAACGAACAAAATCATAGCCTAACATGTGTACTGATCAAAATAATCCACGAGTCAATATATGGTGTTGATCATTCTGGTACAACAATTCAAAATAAAGAGGGAAAGAAGAACTAGTTAGCACTGTAGAAACCTATGTGGATCTCTGGCTCTGATGATGTCATCATGACTAATCATTTAACACACTTGGCAGACAGGGAGAAGCCAAGACTGTTTTTTGAAAGTGAAAGGCTGCTGTTTACATTTTTTAAAAGCTATGAAACTGCATTTATGTTATTTACATAAATGCAGTTTTAGCATAAATGTAAACAGCAGCCTTTACTTTACCTCGATATGAAGCCAGATTTTGGAGTTTGAAGTTTTAAAAAACTGCTTGTTTAGGTACCTTTTAACATCACCATAGAAGAAACAGGGAAAGATTTGAAGTGTTCCACCAGTGTATCCCTCTCCGAGTCACCAAAATCTCAAAATGGAAACTAAAAAAGACGTTACTAAACTAGCCATCTGCGGGTAAAATTAAGTGAGGAAAAAATAGGCCCCATATTTACCTGAAATATTATCCGAGTCTGGCCAACAGTTGAAGTTCACCACCTTGGTAGCACAGAGGACTCCATCAGACACATCTAAAAACTGGTTGACAAGGCTCAACTTTAGGTCATTCAGCAGTTTGTTTTTTGATGCCGTGGCGCTGTAGTCCTCGCCTGTCAGACTCACTCTCTCAAAGCTGATCTTGGCAATCACTGTCTTGTGCATGGGACCAGGCCTGTAAAAATGAAAAGAAAATAAGTCACCTAGTAATTTTCTTAAAATTTGTTAGACAAAACTCAAACAAGTTGCTCTAGTTCACCTGGATTTGAACTTTTTAAGTATAGTCTGCATTGATGTCAGGGCTTCATGAACTTCGGCAACTGTTACCTTTCTCTTTTGCAAGGTCTTGGACAGGTTGCTCAGGTTAGTTAGAATGTCGTGCATCAAACAGCTGAACTTTACCACATTGTTGGCTACAGCAGTCTTGAATAATTTTTTGGCCTTACTTTGTTGGTCATCAAGAACACCTGCTGCCTCTGGAGATTGGATCTGCAAAATAACAGATGACATGTCAATAAAAATAAACAACTTTTTATTTAATATTAAATACCTCCAGGAGAAAAGGAAACTTACCTACTCCAGGTGTTGTATGATGGCTTTATAACCTTTGAGAAAATGGTCCAAGGCATTTAGCAGGTGACCGACCCATTTTGTGCCTCCTATTCGTGTGGGTACCAGTGGCTTCATTCCCAGTACTTTATAGCTGTTCATCAGGTTAGCCCTATTTAGTGGACTATTATGACAGAAGTAGTGCAGGTCCATCAACAGCTCTTCCAGTTTTTTGTAGGAGGCGTTCTTTTTTTATAGTGTCCACAAAGGCCAGTTCAAGTCTATGAGCCATGCAGCGAATGCCAAGCACATAGGGCCTGTCATCATGAAGCCTGGTAACAACACCAGTTTTTGATCCAGTCATCACTGCTGCACCATCCGTTCCACAGGCAACCAACTTCTGCTTCCATTCTTCCTGTGTTCCTGTTGCAGTACCTTCTGGTTCTTCTGGAACCACCTGCTTCATCATTGAACTGATTGCTTCTGAAATATGTTGGGCAACTGCCTTCTCCACTGCCTGAATGCCCATAAACTGTACTGTGACTTCTGCTTGGTGACAGAAGTGGACATAAACTAACTCTTCTTCTATTACTGTGGCATCAGTTGAGCCATCAGACATAACAGAGAGAAATGTTGCTTCTTTTAACTTTGCTCACAGCTTACATAAAAATATAGAAGTTGACAGCAGATAAGGACCACAAGGCCCATCCAGTCTGCTCATTTCTTTTTCTACCTTATAAATGTGCCATCGGCCTTTGCTCTGTCAATGGCCTGTCTACTCATACTCATCTGTATTGCTTCCTTATTTATTTATTTATTTATTTATTTATTTATTAATTAAATTCTCAGATTACAAATACCTTTGAGCAGAAACTGCTCGTTTACAAAGGTTCCACGTCAAAGGATGAGGGTCAACATACATACCGAGGTAGTAAAAGAATGCACAATAAAACAACCAAACAACTAAAAGAAAAATAAAGATACTCAGTTATAACATACTTTGAGATAATATTCATAAACGAGCAGCTTGAGTAGGCAGCTGGCTGCGTGTAACAATAAGAGAAAGAGGGCACCATAGGCAGTTAGTATTGCAGGCATGCCTCGAGAGGAAGTTGGCAGGTTAATGGGCCACTGTCCGATGGTAGTGGAAAATGTCTTGTACCAGTGGAGATGTGAAGCAGGAAAGGAGTCACAAGAAGGCCCAGTGCCAGAGGGAATGAGATTGGGAAAGGGCTGTGAGACATGAGTGAGCTGGGAGGTGTTTAGAGAGATCTCTGTTCAACAAAGCAGTCACATTGAGTGGTAGAGGTGAGATAAAGTTTGGTATTCCTTTTGAAGGGTCCAGGTGTAGTAGAGGAAAGCGATTCTTTATTGAGGGAATTGAACCATTGAGCAGCTCTATAGATAAAGGAATGCTGACCCATGGAGGTACGACATCTGGGAACCTGAAAGGTTAGAGATTGGGCACCACGTGTTTGTTGAGTGCCACTGTAGGCAGTAAGGAGTGAGCTAACACCAGGTGGCATGAGACCAAGGAGAATCTTTCTGGTAAGTAAGCAGGTTTGGTATTGTATTCTGCTGCATAGGGGTAGCCAGCTGGCCTGTGCATAGAGGTCACAGGTGTGAGTTTTGTCGGGCTGCACCTGTCAGTAGTCTACAGGTTTGTTGAGAGCAACTGAGATCCTGCCGAGGGCACTTGTTGGGCAGAGCCATAGATGGCAAGGTCAGTAGTCAATGATAGAGGTGACAGAGCTGTAGATGGCTAGTTTAAGGGCATTCGTGAGGCATACAGTGCTTGTGTTTGTGTAGTAGTCCAATCTGTATATTGGCGGTCTCATAACAGCGGCCAATATGCCGAGTGTAGGAGAGGGTACTATCCAGGGTAATATCAAGGTACTTGAACTCCTTGACATGTTTGAGTGGGTTCCCAGCATGGTTCTTGATGGTGAGGGACAGAGAGTTGTGCCTGCTCTGTCGGTTACAGAAGGACATGGCTTTAGTCTTGCTGTGGTTCAGGACAAGTTTATGAGAACTGAACCAGTCTTCGATGCATTGAAGTTGAGCTGCAGCTGGGATTCAAGGACTGTAATGTCATGGTGGCTGGAAAATAGGACTGCATCATCTGCGTATAGTAATATTTTTTGGTGGCAGTCACTGGGGAGATTGTTGATGAAGAGGAAGAAGAGTAGAGGACCCAGAATAGACCCCTGGGGGACTCTGGAGTGGACCGGTTTCTCCTCTGAAGAGATCCCTGCAATCCTTACACATTGGATCCGATTATCAAGGTAGCTGGTGAACCATGGAAGGGCATCGCTGGAGATCCCAATGGAGGACAGTTGCTTGAGCAGTAGGGGGTGGTTAACTGTGTCGAATGCCTTGGTAAGGTCTATAAATACTGCCCCTCCACAATTCCCTTTGTCAAGCGTGGCATGGATGAAGGTTGTAAATTCCAGTAGTGCAGTGGTGGTTCTGTGCCCTTTCTGAAGCCATGCTGCTCTGGGAACTGTACATTGTACTTATCCAGGAATTCAGCTAGTTGGTCCGACACTATTCGGCCCAGCGCTTTGGATAGTGGGGAGGGAGTGAGATAGGTCTGTAATTGGTGTGCAGTGTCCCATTCCGCTTTTGTGAACCGTGTGACAGTGGCTTTCTTCCAGAGAGAGGAAATGGCCCAAACTAAGCGAGAGATTAAAGATCTTTGTAAGTGGTTCTAAGATTTCATCGAGGACTTGTGCCAGCAGTTTCAAGTCAAGGGAGTCACCACTGTACCCTTGTTTGCTGATGGCCTTTTGAATGTATTTTCTAGCTACTTGTGGTGGGACCTCCTTAAAAAAAACTTTGGGGTTGTACATTCTAGTTGGGGGGTAACTTGGGAGGAGCTGGAGGGGAGGTTGTCAAAAAATTTGGTGGAAGGACACTGTCAGGTTTGTAAATGCATTATTAAAAGTGCTGGTGATGATACCTAGGTCGAGTGTAGGAGTGCCATGAAGGTTGAGCATATTGGGTGGTGCTTTAGGATCCTTGCCTGTGAGTTCTTTCATGTTGTTCCAGAATTTGTTTCCCTGGCCCCAAGTGTTGGTCAGAGCCTCTTTGTAATAGCTGCGTTTAGCATTCTGTATTCTTCGAGTGCAATCATTTCTGGCTGCTTTGTATAATTGTATGTTTACTTGCATCAGAGTTGCACGAGCACAATGCCAGAGGTGGTCTCTGTGCTTGAGCAGAGTTAAAAGGTCAGTAGTAACCCAGGGGTTGGTCTGTCCTTTGACCTTCATCTTTTTCACTGGTGCATATATGTCACAGGCTTCGTTGAAACGTTTGATAAATAGGTCCAGAGCTTTGTTGGTGTCATTGAGGGAGTCAAGCACTGCCTAGTTCAGCCTGGTTAGATGGGATTTTAACAGCTGGAGGTGCCCTTGTTTGATAACCCTGGCATAGATAAGCTTGGGAGGGGGCTTGTGGTATTTGTTTGACCAGGAACAGATGACAGGCAAGTGGTCACTTATTGTATCCGGGAGTACAGAAACATTGGAGATGCGTTCAGGGTGGTTAGATAGAATCCAGTCTAGAAGCGTGGCAGAGCCTGTCCTACAGTTACACCTAGTGGGGCACTGACCAGTTGAGTGAGGTGATGCACCGCGCTGCATCCTTATAGGTAGCGGCCCTCAGGCGAGAGCCAGTTAATGTTAAAATCACCCATGATTATGGTTTCAGAATTATGTTGATGGACCCTTAGATATTCCATGATGCTATGGAAGCCATCAGCCTGGTCTCTTGGGGTAGGTAAACTGAGATGACAGTGAGTTCCTTGTTATGTGCACCAAGGAGGATTTTGATTGTGAGGACCTGAGAGGAGTTGCTCAGGCTAGGGATGGGATGATGTGACCCATAAGGGTATCCTTAAGATAGATGGCGCAGCCCCGCCCGTTAGCAATCCTGTCTTGCCTGAAAATGCAGTAGCCAGGGATAGAGACTGAGGTATCAGGGATTTTAGGGTTTAGCCATGTTTCCACAACTGAGAGGACATCAGGGTTGTGCTGTAGGATCCATGTTTGGAGGAGTCAAGTTTGTTGAGGATGCTGCAGGCATTGATGAATGCCATGGTGAGTGTCCCTGTCCTTCTGCTTGGTGCCACTGCTGGCTGCCCAGGTGGTCCTGGGTTGAGTGAACATTTCTGAGCAGGAGCAGCATAAGGAGAATTTGTAGGAGAAAGGATTTCAGCATCTTGTAGATACCTGGTGGTTAAGTCATAAGCCAAAAGAAATTATCAACAGCTGAGGTCCAGAGTCACAGAATGTGTTAGAATTCCTGCAGGTGATGAACTGTGCCTGTGCATATGCAGGATGTGAAATCCTTTTGTCTGCATGCTTCTTTGTCATTCAAAGAGGTTGTTGAAAAGCCAACATACAGATCATGGAGCAGGTCAGACGAAAATGTGGATTCAAGCAGACCTAGAGTCATTGAGTTTGTCAGACTTAATTGCTTGACTTATGTTTTGCTTGGGATAGCTTCCAAAAAGTTGATTTTTAAATGAAAAATGCAGATACCTGGTTGTGATGTTTTGCAGAAATCCAGTTCAGGAGACTTTCACGGATGTAGTGAGCAAGAATGGTGTAGTTACTCCAAGCAGAAAACCATGTAAATCCACAAAAACTAAGCTACAGACACAGACAAGCAGCCACTTATGCCTATCCCATGCCTGTTTGAAGTCATGCACTGTATTCATATCCACCACTTACTGAGGTAGGCTGTTCCATACATCCACCACTCTTTCTGTGAAATAGAACTTCCTCACATTACCCCTTAATTGGCCTCCCTCTAATCTCATGCTGTGGCCTCTTGTCCTGCTATTTTTCTTATATTAAAACATGTTAGACTCTTTCACCTTGTTAATGCCCTTAAGGTGTTTGAATGTTTTGATCATATCACCTCTCTCCCTCCTTTGCTCTAGGGTATACATATTGAGCTCTGTTAATCTGTCCTCATGTTTTCAGATGCAGTCCCTGAACCATTTTGGGTTGCCCTTCTCTGGACTGCCTCAATTTGGTTAATGTCCTTGTGAAGGTGTGGCCTCCAGCACTGCACGCAGTGCTCCAGACGGGGCCTAACCAGTGTCTTGTAAAGAGGGATTATTATATCCCTCTTCTGACTTGTGATACCCCTGCTAATACACCCTAACATCCCCCTAGCCTTACCTACTGCTTTAGTGGTCTGCCTGGATGATTTCTGGTCATCGGTGATGATGATGATGCCCAAGTCTCTTTCTTCCCTTGTGACTGCCAACAACTTCCCTCTGTTCTACCTCAGCAATGAAGTGCCAAAAGACTCTTGCTTGCTTATCATTCCTGTATGTCTCCCCCTACATTCATTCCCTTCCTCTCATCAACACTATGGGTGAACAGAGAGAAGATATTTAGGATACTCTTATAAACACACAAACAAAACTGGAACAGTCATACATGCAGCAGACTTGATACTTACTTGCACATCCATGTAAAGTCAGTGAAAAGCCTCCCTCCCTTTCTTCCCTATCACATGTATAGTTCTGATGAATATCCTCAGTTTTTCAAACTTGGCTGCCTTGAGTGATGCCAGAACCTTCTCTGTCATTCATGATGCTAGAGGAGCCTTCTTTACGGACAAAATCTACATGCACTGCTAATGACTCTGTGAACTTTCATGGTTCTTCACACTTTCCAGCTTCTAGTTGGCTGTTCCTGCCACAAATGGACTCTTTTCCATGGTCTCCTGAGCAGACTGCCAGCATTCAGAGCAGTACATAACCTGCTGAGCCTCAACAAAAACTAAACATTCCAGTTTCCGGCCATTGTCATCTGTTCTCCATTTTTTCATTGAACTGCCACACTCTCTTCTCCTTCTCATATTTCTTGCTGCATTCAGCCTTCTTGAGATCCAGTGCATCTTGCTTTCTGTTTTGGGGCTGTTTCACTCCCTCTAAATAGTGCCACATGGTGATGGACAAAGAAGTTGCTGAAGATGTGTGACTCACTGCAGAGGAAAGTAATAGCTAAATCAAAACGAAAAGCTCAGCCTGCACTGACAAGTGACGATAAGTACATGTCATGGAACACAACTTTTCTCAGAAATATGTTCTTTTAGTACATACAGGCAGTTGCACGGCCCAACACACCACTAGCCTCAGCGCTTCAGGTCGCTGGAGGAATCTGATGGTTATCCGGGTGCTCTTCTCTAGGTCAGTGAGGAACAAGGAACAGAACTCCATCCTGCAGTATGGCATGCCTGCAGCTAACAGTCAGTGCCCTGAATGTTGTAAACATAATGGGCAATAAGAATGCACACTGAAGTATGGATCCAGAGAGGGAAGAAGACTAGTTCAGTGATACCCACCTAGCTGGGCAACTAAACAGTTAAGCAATAAGGCATGACTAGGAGTGAGATTAACAGTCTATTCACCCCTAGGAGTGTATGACACAAGGTACAGCTGATTTGTCATATTGCTGTGCCTAGGGGGTGATTACTGACTTTTAATGTAACTCCATCCTTCTGGGAGTGCCATATTGTCTACATTCCAAAACTGGATTCACTGCTACAGGTTGGGATGGATAAGGAACAGAACTACATCCTGCAGTATGACATGCCTGCAGCCAGCAGTTGATGCCCGGGTGGCCCATCTGAACATCAGTGTTGTAAATGAGCAACAAGAATGCACACTGAACAGTAACAAATCCAGGAAGGAAAGAAGACGGGTTCAGTGACACCGACCTAGCTGGGCAACTAAACAGTTAATCTCACCCCTGGACATGCCTTATTGCTTAAGTCTATTCACCCCCTAGGGGTCAAGGTATGGCACCGAGATACAGCTCACTGCCATATTGCCATGCCTAAGGAGTGATTACTGACTGTAATGTAATATCTGGAGTGCCGTATTGTCTAATTGCTCTAAAACAAGACAGGTGTTAATAAACTATAAAATACTGTTCACTATAAAATACCACCAACAGCTTAATCTGGTTCAAAAGTCAGCATTCATCTGTATCCCCCTCCCCCGGGTCGTGCCTGAAAATAGGCAGGATTTGTCTAGTGCACTTACCCAGTCAACAAAAACTAAATAAATAAACAAAATATACTTTTGAATGTTTAAATGGAGACTTCATAACATCTTCCACCAACAGTTTAAGAATGCTGGTTCACAATGAGAATGCATTATTCCAGTCATTCAGCAAGTGCTAGTCGGAGGATGGAATGCTGACAAGACAGAAAGAATCCATGTCATGCCATGGTGATCAGGCTGCTACATGACAGTCATGTGACATGAGGGCGGATAATAAGGCTGTTGCTGTCAGAATCATTGCAGAATTTCTGAGACAACCGATTTTATAATATTTTAATAAAGAAATAGAGGACATTGAGTGCACTGTGTCTTCTTGGGTGCCGGTGTGACTAAGCAAGACTCGTGTCATCTGTTTTTATTATTTTACTTCACAGTCTTCACAATACAGAACACACAGTCACACACTCACACACACATGCGCACACACACACACACACACACCAGACACTGACTGCACCTGACTGCTTTCCTAAAGTATCTGACAGTGATTGGAGCAAGCAAAAAATCAGAAGTTGCAAGTTTGTCAGGCTTACACTCCTTGACATAAGATTGTTTAGCCATGAGACACTCAGACTGACAGCCAAAATAAACCAACTTAATGCAGAAGACAGACTGAAGTCAGACTCGGCAGTGATCCCAGATTGACCAATTTGACTTAGTTACACTCTAAGCTCACATACTGCAAGCCACAGTCACTTAATTTAATACCATATTCAATAAGACTCAGCAAGCAGGGCAGGTACCCTAGAATTCTTTGTAATGTAGGCACAAAAAATCAGCAAAGAATTAGTGACAAAATCCTGTAAGGTTCTGGCAACTATGAAAAACAATGTTTTTAGTCAGCAATTATTTATACACTACACACAGCCAGCAATACTGGCTGGTCTGTTCAGTCTGCTGCCATTGTCATCTGAGTCTAAAAGCCTATCAGACTGGCATTTTGACTCAGACACAGGGTAGTAGACTGAGCATATCAGCTAAGGTAACTTGTATTGCTGCAGCTGAGCTGCTGCCATTGCTGTGTTTTTCACAGCTGCCAGAATGGTAGGATGATTATCGTCCGTGTGCCAGGTAAAATATTAATAATGCTATCAAGTCAGCAGCACAACATTGATCATAAGTGACAGTCTGACCAAGAAGTGACAATCGCAATCTGCAGTTATTAGTCACAGATAGATTAGCATTTTTACTTCTTACAGTCCACCTCTGAACACCAGTACAACCAAATAAATAGCAGAATGCCAAGTTCTGGTCACTCTAATTGCAGTCTGCGCTCCCTAGTGTCTCTAGTGACAGCTCTGTGATCATTCTGGCAGCTACAGTATTCAATTAATTATGCAGCACACACTAGCATACCGATTAAAAAGAACACTAGAACAGTTAGCTTTAGTGAATAAAATGGGAGCACCAATCTGCAGACTCTGTCACTCAGGTCGGTGACTCTCTGACCACAGTAACCAGGTTGTGTTGCAGCTCTCTGTATAAAACTTGGTCATTACAACTTAAGAGAACTGACTGTGTGACGATATTGAGAGAAGATGCAGCATGACACTGGGAACACAACAGACAGCTGTCTGATGAGCAAGTGACAGACCAGCATAGGCAGGGTATTTTATTTGCTAACTCAGAGATGTTACTACATTTTTCTCTGAGTTAGCAAATAAAACAATAATAACCTCCCATGCCTATGATGGTCTGTCATAACTTGTTTATCAGAGCTGTCTCCCTCTCATGCCAGTATCCTCACGCAATCATCTCTGATAGCTGTAATGACCACGTTTTATGCAGATCTGGAATGCAATTTGTGGTCAGTGAGTCACCCAAGTAGTTGGTCTGCATCTAAGGTGCTCCACAATATTTGCTGTTATGACCTGGCAGAGGGACTGTGTTTTAGCAAAGCATGAGGGAAAAGAAATCAGGTCCACAGAAATTTCTGACGCAAGTAGTTAATGGAGTAAGCTGATTCTGTCACTACTCTGCATGACTGACTCATGAGTGACCAGTAAGCGAGGTTGTGTTGCAGCTCTGCGTAAAAGACTGGGTCATTACAGCTATCAGACATGATTGTCTGAGGATACTGAGAGGCATGACAGGAACAGACAGCTGTCTGATGAGCAAGTGACAGGCCAGCATACTCAGGGTATTTTATTTGCTAATTCCGAGATGTTGGTAGCAATATCTCTAAGTTAGAAGCAGTGAATAATACTTTGCCTATGCTGGTATGTCACTTGCTCAGACAGCTGTCTATTCCCAGTCATGCCTTGTCTCATATCCTCAAGCCACACAGTCATGTCTGATAGTTGTAATGACCAAGTTTTATGAAGAACTGCAACGCAACCTGGTTAATACTGTGTAGTCGGTGTCACCTGAGTCTGCATATTAAGGTGCTCTCATTATTCATGCTGTTCTTACATGAGAGAGGGACTGTGTTACAGCAAAGCTCATGAGGAAAAATCAGGATGACAGCAGCAGCAATTTCTGATGCAAGTTAGTGAAGGATTGGGAGCAAGCTGACTGTCATTACTCTGGGTGACTGACTCAGTGACCAGTAAGCCTGGTTGTGCTGCAGCTCTGCATAAAACTGGGTCATACAGCTATCAGATATTGATTGTGTGAGGATACTGAGAGGCATTACAGGAACACAGACAGCCATCTGATGAGCAAGTGACAGACCAGCATAGGCAGGGTATTTTATTTGTTAACTCAGAGATGTTACTACATCATTTTCTGAGTTAGCAAATAAACAATAATACCCTGCCTATGCTGGTCTGTCATGACTTGCTCATCAGAGCTGTCTCTCTGTCATGTTGGTATCCTCACATAATTCTCTGATAGCTGTAATGACCCTGCAGAGCTGCAACACAACCTGTTACTGAGTGTGACTATCTGTCAGCTTGCTCCATTCAGCTTTAGCAATTGCTGCTGCTGTCCTGATTTTCCTCAGCTTTGCCGAAACACAGTCTCTCTCTCTCTCTCTCTCAGGACAGCAGCATGGAAGAGTCCCCCAGAGATTTACACTCTAGACGTGTCTCACACAGAGTCACAAGGAACTTAGACAACTTGCAGCACAGCACAGTGAACATTTAATTTTATTTTCCTGAGCCTAACATTCACTGCTGTGCTTGCTTGCTGCCCAGATCACCCCCCCCAGTATGTGCTTGCCTACACCACCTGACACCTCCCCCGAGAGAGGCACCATGACACATAAATAATCAAATGGATGCAGGACCTGAAGAGACTCCTAATTGGGGATCCATGGTCAGTTACTGTGAAGATTGACTCTGATCTCTGTGTCACTGTGTAAGCAGCATCCCTGGCCCCCCGGCCAGGCCCTCGGTACTTATCTTCCAGGCCTTGTTCACTGTCAGGGTTTTCTGGGTTCCTCTTCTGATCACTGACTAGGTGACTTCTGACATGCCCTTTCGATACTCCCAGATTCTTGAGCAGCTACAGTGCTGGATTGTGGAACTGAACTGGTCACGGCACTACACAGTGGACATCCCCGCAAACTCCTACCACGTGGCACTACAGATAGCACCGTCAAGAAATGGAGTTCCCTCTTGAAGGGCTGGCTTCTCCACAGTAAGAGCTCCTCTTTTCATGAGGTTTCATCATCAGGAGCTCCAGCAGCACTCCACAGTGGTCACACGAGGGAACAGCAGGAAAAGGTGCTCGCTTTGGCTGCCTTTCGGCAATTTCTGGCAGCGCTCCACAGCTGCAATTAGTGGCCAAGCAGGGAAACAGCAGGATCAGTTCTAAAATAGACATGGTGCCTATAGAGCACTCTTCAGTGGCACTTTTACTCGCTCGACATAAAATCCACCCACATTGGGTGGGTGGGTGCCAATTTTGAATCCTGTTATTAGCTATACAAGAAAGGCTAGGACTCTCATCTCATTACGACACATTAAAAAAAAAAAAAAAAAAAAGGCTCCACCAGCACTCACAACTCATTATATTAATGATACAGGAAAGTCGCCACCAGCACTCACATCTGATTACATCAAGTACACAGAAAAGGTTCCAGCAGCACTCGCATCTCATTATATCAACGATACAGAAAGGCTCCAATAGCACTCGCATCTCATTATATCAACTATATAGAAAAGGCTTCAGCAGGACTTGAATCTCACTACATCAACTACACAGGAAAGGCTTCAACAGCACCCACATCGCAGTGTATTAAATATACAGGACAGGCTCCAGCAGCACTCGCTTCTCATTACATCAACTATACAAGAAAGACTCCAGCAGCACTCGCATCTCATTACATCAACTACACAGTAAAGGTTCCAGCAGCACTCACATCTCATTACATCAACTACACAGGAAAGGCTCCAGCAGCACTCGCATTTCATTACATCAACTATACAGGAAAGGCTCCAGCAGCACACACATCTCATTACATCAACTACACAGGAAAGGATCCAGCAGTACTCACATCTCATTACATCAACTACACAGGAAAGGATCCAGCAGTACTCGCATCTCATTACATCAACTACACAGGAAAGGATCTGTCAGCACTCACATCTCATTACATCAACTACACAGGAAAGGCTCCAGCAGCACTTGCATCTCATTACATCAACTACACAAGAAAGGCTCCAGCAGCACTCACATCTCATTATATCAACTACACAGGAAAGGCTCCCGCAGCACTCGCATCTCATTACATCAACTACACAGGAAAGGCTCCAGCAGCACTCACATCTCATTACATCAACTACACAGGAAAGGCTCCAGCAGCACTCGCATCTCATTACATCAACTACACAAGAAAGGCTCCAGCAGCACTCACATCTCATTATATCAACTACACAGGAAAGGCTCCCGCAGCACTCGCATCTCATTACATCAACTACACAGGAAAGACTCCAGCAGCACTCACATCTCATTATATCAACTACACAGGAAAGGTTCCAGCAGCACTCACATCTCATTACATCAACTACACAGGAAAGGCTCAAGCAGCACTCACATCTCATTGCAGCAACTACACAGGAAAGGCTCCAGCAGCACTCACATCTCATTACATCAACTACACAGGAAAGGCTACAGCAGCACTCACATCTAATTACATCAACTACACAGGAAAGGCTCCAGAAGCACTCGCATCTCATTACATCAACTACACAGCAAAGGTTCCAGCAGCACTCGCATCTCATTACATCAACTACACAGGAAAGGCTCCAGCAGCACTCACATCTCATACATCAACTACACAGGAAAGGTTCCAGCAGCACTCACATCTCATTACATCAACTACACAGGAAAGGCTCCAGCAGCACTCACATCTCATTACATCAACTACACAGGAAAGGCTCCAGCAGCACTCGAATCTCATTACGTCAACCACACAGGAAAGGATCTGTCAGCACTCACATCTCATTACATCAACTACACAGGAAAGGCTCCAGCAGCACTCACATCTCATTACATCAAATGCACAGGAAAGGCTCCCGCAGCTCTCGCATCTCATTATATCAACTAGACAGGAAAGGCTCCCGCAGCACTCACATCTCATTACATCAACTACACAGGAAAGGCTACAGCAGCACTCGCATCTCATTACAGCAACTACACAGGAAAGGCTCCAGCAGCACTCGCATCTCATTACATCAACTACACAGGAAAGGCTGCAGCAGCACTCACATCTCATTACATCAACCATACAGGAAAGGTTACAGCAGCACTCATATCTCACTACATCAGCTACACGGGAAAGGCTCCAGCAGCACTCGCATCTCATTATATCAACTACACAGGAAAGGCTCCAGCAGCACTCACATCTCGTTACATCAACTACACGGGAAAGGCTCCAGCAGCACTCACAACTCATTACATCAACTACACAGGAAAGGTTCCAGCAGCACTCGCATCTCATTACATCAGCTACACAGGAAAGGCTCCAGCAGCACTCGCATCTCGTTACATCAACTACACAGGAAAGGCATCAGCAGCACTCACATCTCATTACATCAACTACACAGGAAAGGTTCCAGCAGCACTCGCATCTCATTACATCAGCTACACAGGAAAGGCTCCAGCAGCACTCACATCTCGTTACATCAACTACACAGGAAAGGCTTCAGCAGCACTCACATCTCATTACATCAACTACACAGGAAAGGATCTGTCAGCACTCACTTCTCATTACATCAACTACACAGGAAAGGCTACAGCAGCACTCGCATCTCATTACAGCAACTACACAGGAAAGGCTCCAGCAGCACTCGCATCTCGTTACATCAACTACACAGGAAAGGCTCCAGCAGCACTCACATCTCATTACATCAACTACACAGGAAAGGCTCCAGCAGCACTCACATCTCATTACATCATTATACAGGAAAGGATCTGTCAGCACTCACATCTCATTACATACACTACACAGGAAAGGCTCCACCTGTATTCACATCTCTTTAACTATACAGGAAAGGCTCCAGCAGTACTCGCATCTGATTATATCAGCTATACAGGAAAGGATGCAGCAGTACTTGCTTCACATTATGTCAACTACACTGGAAAGGCACCACCAGCACACACAACTTATTCCATCAACTCCACAGGAAAGGCCCCACCTGCACTCACATCCCATTTTATCAAGTACAAAGAAAAGGCCTAACCTGCATTAGCAACTCATTACACCAACTATACAGAAAAGTTTCCAGCAACACTTATATCTGATTATATCAACTGTACATAAAAAGCTCCAGCAGCACTCGCATTTCATTGCAGTAACTACACAGGAAAGGTGCCAACAGCACTCACATCTCATTACATCAACTTAAGGAGCGGATAGTAAATTTCCTGGAGTCAAATGGTGCAAAAGAACCAAGCAGCATGGATTCAACAAGGGTAGGTCCTGTCAGACTAATCTTGTTGATTTCTTTGACTAGGTGACCAGGGTGGTAGATCAGGGAGGGGCGGTGGATGTGTCCTACCTGGATTTCAGTAAGGCCTTTGACACCGTTCCTCTTAGAAGGTTGCTTAATAAATTGGGGAATCTGGGTGAGGGCTCTGAAGTGGTAAAATGGGTTGGTAAATGGCTAAAAGGCAGGACCCAGAAGATGGTAGTATATGGCATAAAATCAGAAGAGGGGGAGGTGACAAGGGGGGGTTCCACAGGGATCAGTGCTGGGTCCAGTTCTATTCAATGTCTTCATAAGCAACATTACAGAGGGACTGGAGGGGAAAGTATGCTTGTTTGCAGATGACACCAAGATCTGTAACAGAGTCAACACACAGGAGGGGCTAGATAAAATGAGAAATGACCTAAGACTACTTGAAGAATAGTCAAGGGTTTGGCAGTAGGGTTTCAACGTTAACAGTGCAAGATAATGCACCTAAGACACAGAAACCCAAGAAAGGAATACAGGCTGGGGCTGCAGGTTCTAGCCACCACAAGTCAGAGAGAGACCTGGGGGTTATCTATCAGATTACCCCAAATCAGCCAAACAATGCAAAAACAGTGGAGAAGGCAAACAGAATGCAGGGGTGCATAGAAAGGGGCATAACCAGTAGGAGGAGTGAAGTGGTGATGCCACTGTATAGATCATTGGTAAGACCTCATCTGGAATACTGTGTCAGGGTTCTGGAGACCACATCTTAGAAAGGACATAGACAGAATGGAAGCAGCCCAGAGAAGAGCAACAAAAAGTGTACATGGACTGCACCACAAACTTAATGAGGAAAGACTCAAAGAACTAAACAGCAATTCACTGGAAGATAGAAGGGAGAGCGGGGATATGATAGAGTCTTTAAAATACTTTAGAGGAATAAACAGGGTACAGGAGGGGAGCATATTTCAGAGACGAAAGTACACAAGGACAAGGGGACATAACATGAGGCTATAGGGAGGAAGGGAGGCTTAGGGGGAATGCTAGGCAGTATTTTTTTTCACAGAGAGGGTGGTGGATCCATGGAACAGCCTACCAGTGGAGGTGGCGATAGTGAAAACAGTACAGGGATTCAAAAGTGCATGGGATATGCATAAAGGCAACTTGCTGTACAGCGGAGTGGGGGAAAGGCAGTCCAGATAAGAGTAGGGATTGCCAAACTAAGTAGGGAAATAGGCAAACCATGTGGGCTGTAAGGTCCTTATCTACTGACAGATTATGTTTCTATAGAGGAAAGGCTGCAGCAGCACTCGCATATCATTACATCAGCTACACAGGAAAGGCTGCAGCAGCACTCGCATCTCATTACATCAACTACACAGGAAAGGATCCAGCAGCACTCGCATCTCATTACATCAACTACACAGGAAAGGCTCCAGCAGCACTCACATCTCATTACAGAAACTACACAGGAAAGGCTCCAGCAGCTCTCTTATCTCATTACATCAACTACACAGGAAAGGCTCCAGCAGCACTCACATCTCATTACATCAACTACACAGGAAAGGATACAGCAGCACTCGCATCTCATTACAGCAACTACACAGGAAAGGGTCCAGCAGCACTCTCATCTCATTACATCAACTACACAGGAAAGGCTGCAGCAGCACTCACATCTCATTACATCAACTACACAGGAAAGGCTCCAGCAGCACTCACATCTCGTTACATCAACGACACAGAAAAGGTTCCAGCAGCACTCATATCTCATTACATCAACTACACAGGAAAGGCTGCAGCAGCACTCGCATCTCATTACATCAACCATACAGGAAAGGCTCCAGCAGCACTCACATCTCATTACATCAACCATACAGGAAAGGTTCCAGCAGCACTCATATCTCATTACATCAGCTACACGGGAAAGGCTCCAGCAGCACTCGCATCTCATTACATCAGCTACACAGGAAAGGCTCCAGCAGCACTCGCATCTCATTATATCAACTACAAGGAAAGGCTCCAGCAGCACTCACATCTCGTTACATCAACTACACGGGAAAGGCTCCAGCAGCACTCACATCTCATTACATCAACTACACGGAAAGGCTGCAGCAGCACTCGCATCTCATTACATCAACTACACAGGAAAGGCTCCAGCAGCACTCACATCTCATTACATCATCTACACAGTAAAGGTTCCAGCAGCACTCGCATCTCATTACATCAACTACACAGGAAAGGCTCCAGCAGCACTCACATCTCATTACATCAACTACACAGGAAAGGCTCCAGCAGCACTCGCATCTCATTACGTCAACCACACAGGAAAGGATCTGTCAGCACTCACATCTCATTACATCAACTACACAGTAAAGGTTCCAGCAGCACTCGCATCTCATTACATCAACTACACAGAAAAGGCTCCAGCAGCACTCACATCTCATTACATCAACTACACAGGAAAGGTTCCAGCAGCACTCGCATCTCATTACATCAACTACACAGGAAAGGCTCCAGCAGCACTCGCATCTCATTACGTCAACCACACAGGAAAGGATCTGTCAGCACTCACATCTCATTACATCAACTACACAGGAAAGGTTCCAGCAGCACTCGCATCTCATTACATCAACTACACAGGAAAGGCTCCAGCAGCACTCACATCTCATTACATCAAATGCACAGGAAAGGCTTCCGCAGCTCTCGCATCTCATTATATCAACTAGACAGGAAAGGCTCCCGCAGCACTCACATCTCATTACATCAACTACACAGGAAAGGATACAGCAGCACTCGCATCTCATTACAGCAACTACACAGGAAAGGGTCCAGCAGCACTCGCATCTCATTACATCAACTACACAGGAAAGGCTGCAGCAGCACTCACATCTCATTACATCAACTACACAGGAAAGGCTCCAGCAGCACTCACATCTCGTTACATCAACGACACAGAAAAGGCTCCCACAGCACTCGCATCTCATTACATCAACCATACAGAAAAGGCTCCAGCAGCACTCACATCTCATTACATCAACCATACAGGAAAGGTTCCAGCAGCACTCATATCTCATTACATCAGCTACACGGGAAAGGCTCCAGCAGCACTCGCATCTCATTACATCAGCTACACAGGAAAGGCTCCAGCAGCACTCGCATCTCATTATATCAACTACAAGGGAAAGGCTCCAGCAGCACTCACATCTCGTTACATCAACTACACGGGAAAGGCTCCAGCAGCACTCACATCTCATTACATCAACTACACGGGAAAGGCTGCAGCAGCACTCGCATCTCATTACATCAACTACACAGGAAAGGCTCCAGCAGCACTCACATCTCATACATCAACTACACAGGAAAGGTTCCAGCACCACTCACATCTCATTACATCATCTACACAGTAAAGGTTCCAGCAGCACTCGCATCTCATTACATCAACTACACAGGAAAGGCTCCAGCAGCACTCACATCTCATTACATCAACTACACAGGAAAGGCTCCAGCAGCACTCGCATCTCATTACGTCAACCACACAGGAAAGGATCTGTCAGCACTCACATCTCATTACATCAACTACACAGTAAAGGTTCCAGCAGCACTCGCATCTCATTACATCAACTACACAGAAAAGGCTCCAGCAGCACTCACATCTCATTACATCAACTACACAGGAAAGGTTCCAGCAGCACTCGCATCTCATTACATCAACTACACAGGAAAGGCTCCAGCAGCACTCACAACTCATTACATCAACTACACAGGAAAGGTTCCAGCAGCACTCGCATCTCATTACATCAGCTACACAGGAAAGGGCTCCAGCAGCACTCGCATCTCAGTTACATCAACTACACAGGAAAGGCATCAGCAGCACTCACATCTCATTACATCAACTCACACAGGAAAGGTTCCAGCAGCACTCCGTCGTCATTACATCAGCTACACAGGAAAGGCTCCAGCAGCACTCACATCTCGTTACATCAACTACACAGGAAAGGCTTCAGCAGCACTCACATCTCATTACATCAACTACACAGGAAAGGATCATCTGTCAGCACTACTTCTCATTACATCAACTCACAGGAAAGGCTACAGCAGCACTCTGCATCTCATTACAGCAACTACACAGGAAAGGCTCCAGCAGCACTCGCATCTCGTTACATCAACTACACAGGAAAGGCTCCAGCAGCACTCACATCTCATTACATCAACTACACAGGAAAGGCTCCAGCAGCACTCACATCTCATTACTTCATTATACAGGAAAGGATCTGTCAGCACTCACCTCTCATTACATACACTCTACAGGAAAGGCTCCACCTGTAGTCACATCTCTTTAACTATACAGGAAAAGGCTCCGGCAGTACTCGCATCTGATTATATCAGCTATACAGGAAAGGATGCAGCAGTACTTGCCTCACATTATGTCAACTACACTGGAAAGGCACCACCAGCAATCACACAACTTATTCCATCAACTCCACAGGAAAGGCTCCCACTGCACTCACATCCTATTTATCTAAGTACAAAGAAAAGGCTCTAACCTGCATTAGCAACTCATTACACCAACTATACAGAAAAGTTTCCAGCAACACTTATAACTGATTATATCAACTGTACATAAAAAGCTCCAGCAGCACTCGCATCTCATTACAGTAACTACACAGGAAAGGTGCCAGCAGCACTCACATCTCATTACATCAACTTAAGGATGGGATAGTAAATTTCCTGGAGTCAAATGGTGCAAAAGAACTGCAGCATGGATTCAATAAGGGTAGGTCCTGTCAGACTAATCTTGTTGATTTCTTTGACTAGGTGACCAGGGTGGTAGATCAGGAGGGCGTGGATATGTCCTACCTGGATTTCAGTAAGGCCTTTGACACCGCTCCTCTTAGAAGGTTGTTTATCAAATTGGGGAATCTGGGTGAGGGCTCTGAAGTGGTAAAATGGGTTGGTAAATGGCTAAAAGGCAGGACCCAGAAGATGGTAGTATAGGCATAAAATCAGAAGAGGGGGAGGTGACAAGGGGGTCTCCATAGGGATCAGTGCTGGGTCCAGTCTCTATTCAATGTCTATAAGCAACATTATAGAGGGACTTGAGGGAAGAAGTATGTTGTTTGCAGATGACACCAAGATCTGTACAGAGTCAACACACAGGAGGGGCTAGATAAATGAGAAATGACCTAGATCTACTTGAAGAATAGTCAAGGGTTTGTCAGTTGGGTTTCAACGTTAACAGTGCAAGATAATGCACCTAAGACACAGAAACCCAAGAAAGGAATACAGGCTGGGGCTGCAGGTTCTAGCCACCACAAGTCAGGAGAGAGACCTGGGGGTTATCATATCAGATTACCCCAAATCAGCCAAACAATGCAAAAAAACAGTGGAGAAGGCAAACAGAATGCAGGGGTGCATAGAAAGGGGCATAACCAGTAGGAGGAGTGAAGTGGTGATGCCACTGTATAGATCATTGGTAAGACCTCATCTGGAATACTGTGTCAGGGTTCTGGAGACCACATCTTAGAAAGGACATAGACAGAATGGAAGCAGCCCAGAGAAGAGCAACAAAAAGTGTACATGGACTGCACCACAAACTTAATGAGGAAAGACTCAAAGAACTAAACAGCAATTCACTGGAAGATAGAAGGGAGAGCGGGGATATGATAGAGTCTTTAAAATACTTTAGAGGAATAAACAGGGTACAGGAGGGGAGCATATTTCAGAGACGAAAGTACACAAGGACAAGGGGACATAACATGAGGCTATAGGGAGGGAGGGAGGCTTAGGGGAATGCTAGGCAGTATTTTTTTTCACAGAGAGGGTGGTGGATCCATGGAACAGCCTACCAGTGGAGGTGGCGAAAGTGAAAACAGTACAGGGATTCAAAAGTGCATGGGATATGCATAAAGGCAACTGCTGTGACAGCGGAGTGGGGAAAGGCAGTCCAGATAAGAGTAGGGATTGCCAAACTATGTAGGGAAATAGGCAAACCATGTGGGCTGTAGGGTCCTTATCTACTGGACAGATTATGTTTCTATAGAGGAAAGGTTGCAGCACTCTGATCATCATTACATCAGCTACACAGGAAAGGCTGCAGCAGCACCTGTGATCTCATTACATCAACTACACAGGAAAGGCTCCAGCAGCACTCGCATCTCATTACATCAACTACACAGGAAAGGCTCCAGCAGCACTCACATCTCATTACAGAAACTACACAGGAAAGGCTCCAGCAGCTCTCTTATCTCATTACATCAACTACACAGGAAAGGCTCCAGCAGCACTCACATCTCATTACATCAACTACACAGGAAAGGATACAGCAGCACTCGCATCTCATTACAGCAACTACACAGGAAAGGGTCCAGCAGCACTCGCATCTCATTACATCAACTACACAGGAAAGGCTGCAGCAGCACTCACATCTCATTACATCAACTACACAGGAAAGGCTCCAGCAGCACTCACATCTCGTTACATCAACGACACAGAAAAGGTTCCAGCAGCACTCATATCTCATTACATCAACTACATCGGTACGGGTGCAGCACTCGTGATCTCATTACATCAACCATACAGGAAAGGCTCCAGCAGCACTCACATCTCATTACATCAACCACAGGAAAGGTTCCAGCAGCACTATATCGTCATTATATCAGCTACACGGAAAGGCTCCAGCAGCATTCTCGTATCTCATTACATCATTACACAGGAAAGGCTCCAGTGCACTGTGATCTCATTATATCAACTATAAGGGAAAGGCTCCAGCAGCACTCACATCTCGTTACATCAACTACACGGGAAAGGTCTACAGCATCACATCTCATTACATCAATCACACGGGAAAGGTTGCAGCAGCACCGTGATCATTACATCAACTACACAGGAAAAGGCTCCCAGCAGCACTCACATTCATTACATCATCTACACAGTAAAGGTTCCAGCAGCACCGTGATCTCATTACATCAACTACAGGAAAGGCTCCAGCAGCACTCACATCTCATTACATCAACTACACAGGAAAGGGCTCCAGCAGCACTCGCATCTCATTACGTCAACCACACAGGTGAAAGGATCTGTCAGCACTCACATCTCATTATGATCAACTACAGTAAAGGTTCCAGTAGCACTCGGATCTCATTACATCAACTCACAGAAGAGGCTCCAGCAGCACTCACATCTCATTACATCAACTATTACAGGAAAGGTTCCAGCAGCAGTCGCATCTCATTACATCAACTACACAGGAAAGGCTCCTCCACTCACTTCTCATTACATCAACTACACACAGGAAGGCTACAGCCTTTTCGCATCTCATTACAACTACAGGAAGGGCTCCTTTTCGCGTCTAGATTTACATCAACTACAGGAAGGCTCCAGCACACCCATCATTACATCAACTACAGGAAAGGCTCAGCTCATCTCATTACTATTATACAGGAAGGATCTGTCAGCACTCATCTCATACATACACTACATGGAAGGCTCACCTGTATTCATCTCTTTAACTATAGGAAAACTCCAACGAACACATCTGATTATATCAGGTAGACAGGAAAGGATGCAGCAGTACTTGCTTCACATTATATCACTACACTGGAAAGGCACCACCAGCACACACAACCTTCCATCAACACACAGGAAGGCCCCACCTGCACCATCCCATTTATCAAGTACAAAGAAGGCCCAGCTGCATTAGCAACTCATTACCAACTATACAGAAAGTTTCCAGCAACACTTATATAAGATTATCAACTGTACATAAAAGCTCCAACCTCGCATCTCATTGCAGTAACTACACAGAAAGGTGCCAACAGCACTCATCATTACATCAACCCAGGGCCGGATAGTAAAATTTCCTGGGTTAAATGGTGCAAAAGAACCAAGCATGGATTCACCAAGGTGAGTCCTGTCAGACTAATCTTGTTGATTTCTTTGACAAGGTGACCAGGATGGTAGATCAGGGAGGCGGTGGATGTCTCTAGTTCAGTAAGGCCTTTGACACGTTCCTCTTGAGGTTGCTTAAAAATTGGGAATCTGAGTGTGGGCTCTGAGTGTAAAATGGGTTGGTAACTGGCTAAGCGGACAGTAGATGGTAGTAAATGGCATAAAATCAGAAGAGTGGAGGTGACCGGGGGTTCCAAGGATCAGTGCTGGGTCAGTTCTATTCAATGTCTTCATAACCAAGCAACATTACAGAGGGACTGGAGGAAAGGTATGCTTGTTGCAGATGACACAAGATCTGTAACAGAGTCAAACACACAGGAGGAGCTAGATAAAATGAGAAATGACCTAAGACTACTTGAAGAATAGTCAAGGGTTTGGCAGTTGGGTTTCAACGTTAACAGTGCAAGATAATGCACCTAAGACACAAAACCAAGAAGAAGGAATACGAGCTGGGGCTGCAGGTTCTAGCTATAGCCACCACAAGTCAGGAGAGAGACCTGGGGGTTATCATATCAGATTACCCCAAATCAGCCAAACAATGCAAAAAAACAGTGGAGAAGGCAAACAGAATGCAGGGGTGCATAGAAAGGGGCATAACCAGTAGGAGGAGTGAAGTGGTGATGCCACTGTATAGATCATTGGTAAGGCCTCATCTGGAATACTGTGTCAGGGTTCTGGAGACCACATCTTAGAAAGGACATAGACAGAATGGAAGCAGCCCAGAGAAGAGCAACAAAAAGTGTACATGGACTGCACCACAAACTTAATGAGGAAAGACTCAAAGAACTAAACAGCAATCCACTGGAAGAGAAGAGAGCGAGAGGGATATGATAAAGTCTTTAAAATACTTTAGAGGAATAAACAGGGTACAGGAGGGAGCATATTTCCAGAGGCAGTACACAGGACAAGGGGACATAACATGAGGCTATGGAGGGAGGGGAGGGAGGCTTAGGGGGCATGCTAGGAAGTATTTTTTTCACAGAGAGGGTGGTGGATCCATGGAACAGCCTACCAGTGGAGGTGGTGAAAGTGAAAACAGTACAGGGATTCAAAAGTGCATGGGATATGCATAAAGGCACCCTGCTGTACAGCGGAGCGGGGGAAAGGCAGTCCAGATAAGAGTAGGGATTGCCAAACTAAGTAGGGAAATAGGCAGACTATGTGGGTTGTATGGTCCTTATCTACTGACAGATTATGTTTCTATACAGGAAAGGCTGCAGCAGCACTCGCATCTCATTACATCAACTACACAGGAAAGGCTGCAGCAGCACTCACATCTCGTTACATCAACTACACGGGAAAGGCTCCAGCAGCACTCACAACTCATTACATCAACTACACAGGAAAGGTTCCAGCAGCACCCGCATCTCATTACATCAGCTACACAGGAAAGGCTCCAGCAGCACTCGCATCTCGTTACATCAACTACACAGGAAAGGCTTCAGCAGCACTCACGTCTCATTACATCAACTACACAGGAAAGGATCTGTCAGCACTCACTTCTCATTACATCAACTACACAGGAAGGCTACAGCACTCTCATCGTCACAGCAACTACACAGAGAAGGCTCCAGCAGCACTCGCATCTCGTTACCAACTACACGGAAAGGCTCCAGCAGCACTCACATCCCATTACATCAACTACATGTGAAAGCTCATGCAGCACTCACATCTCATTACATCATTATACAGGAAAGGATCTGTCAGCACTCATCTCATTACAGGCTACTACACAGGAAAGGCTCCACCTGTGTTGCATCTCTTTAACTATACAGGAAGGCTCAACAGTATAAATACAGTTATCAGCTAGACAGGAAAGGATGCAGCAGTACTTGCTTCACATATGTCAACTACACTGGAAAGCACCACCAGCACACACAACTTATTCCATCAACTACACGGGAAGGCCCCACCTGCACTCACATCCCATTTATCAAGTGCACAAAGAAAGGCCTAACCTCATTAGCAACTCATTACACCAACTATACAGAAAAGTTTCCAACAACACCTATATCTGATTATATCAACTGTACAAAAGCTCCAGCAGCACTTCGCATTTCATTGCAGTAACTACACAGGAAAGGTGCCAACAGCACTCACATCTCATTACATCAACTTAAGGGCCGGATAGTAATTTCCTGGAGGTCAAATGGTGGCAAAAAGAACCAAGCAGCATGGATTCACCAAGGGGTAGGTCCTGTCAGACTAATCTTGTTGATTTCTTTGACTAGGTGACCAGGATGGTAGATCAGGAGGGCGGTGGATGTGTCTACCTGGATTTCAATAGGAATGTGACGCAGTTCCTCTAGAAGGTTGCTTAACAAATTGGGAATCTGGGTGTGGGCTCTGAAGTGGTAAAATGGGTTGATAACTTGAGCTAAAGGCAGGACCCAGTAGATGGTAGTAAATGGCATAAAATCAGAAGAATGGGAGGTGACCGGGGAGTTCCACAGGGATCAGTGCTGGGTCCAGTTCTATTCAATGTCTTCATAAGCAACATTCGAGAGGGACTGGAGGAAAGTATGTTTGCAAGATGACATTAAGATCTATAACAGAGTCAACACACAGGAGGGCTAGATAAAATGAGAAATGACCTAAGACTACTTGAAGAATAGTCAAAGGTTTGTGAGTTAGGTTTCAACGTTAACATTGCAAGATAATGCACCTAAGACAGAAACCCAAGAAGGAATACAGGCTGGGGCTGCACGGTTCTAGCTATAGCCACCACAAGTCGAGAGAGACCTGGGGTTATCATATCAGATTACCCCAAATCAGCCAAACAATGCAAAAAACAGTGGAGAAGACAAACAGAAGGCTACGGGGTGCATAGAGGGGGCATAACCAGAGGAGGAAGTGAGTCGGTGATGCCACTGTATAGATCATTGGTAAGGCCTCATCTGGAATGACTGTGTCAGGGTTCTGGAGACCACATCTTAGAAAGGACATAGAACAGAATGGAAGCAGACCCAGGAAGAGCGACAAAAAGTGTACATGGACTGCACCACAAACTTAATGAGGAAAGACTCAAAGAACTAAACAGCAATTCACTGGAAGAGAAGAGAGAGCGGGATATGATGAGTCTTTAAAATACTTAGAGGAATAAACAGGGTACAGGAGGGGACATATTTCAGAGACAAGTACACAAGGACAGGGACATAACATGAGGCTATAGGGAGGGAGGGAGGGAGGCTTGGGGGGCATGCTAGGAAGTATTTTTTTCACAGAGAGGGTGGTGGATCCATGGAACAGCCTACCAGTGGAGGTGGTGAAAGTGAAAACAGTACAGGGATTCAAAAGTGCATGGGATATGCATAAAGGCACCCTGCTGTACAGCGGGCGAGGGAAAGGCAGTCAGATAAGTGGGTTGCCAAACTAAGTGAGAAATGAGCAGACTATGTGGAGTTGTATGGTCCTTATCTACTGACAGATTATGTTTCTATACAGGAAAGGCTGCAGCAGCACTCGCATCTCATTACATCAGCTACACAGGAAAGGCTGCAGCAGCACTCGCATCTCATTACATCAACTACACAGGAAAGGCTCCAGCAGCACTCGCATCTCATTACATCAACTACACAGGAAAGGCTCCAGCAGCACTCACATCTCATTACAGAAACTACACAGGAAAGGCTCCAGCAGCTCTCGTATCTCATTACATCAACTACACAGGAAAGGCCCAGCACACGTGATCTCATTACGCCAACCACACAGAAAGGCTCCAGCAGCTCTCGTATCTCATTACATCAACTACACAGGAAAGGCTACAGCAGCACTCGCATCTCATTACAGCAACTACACAGGAAAGGCTGGAGCAGCACTCGCATCTCATTACATCAACTACACAGGAAAGGCTGCAGCAGCACTCACATCTCATTACATCAACTATACAAGAAAGGTTCCAACAGCACTCATATCTCATTACATCAGCTACACGGGAAAGGCTCCAGCAGCACTCGCATCTCATTATATCAACTGCACAGGAAAGGCTCCAGCAGCACTCACAACTCATTACATCACCTACGCTGGAAAGGTTCCAGCAGCACTCGCATCTCATTACATCAGCTACACAGGAAAGGCTGCAGCAGCACTCGCATCTCATTATATCTACTACACAGGAAAGGCTCCAGCAGCACTCGCAACTCATTACATCAACTACACAGGAAAGGCTCCAGCAGCACTCACATCTGATTACAGAAACTACACAGGAAAGGCTCCAGCAGCTCTCGTATCTCATTACATCAACTACACAGGAAAGGCTCCAGCAGCACTCACATCGCATTACATCAACTACACAGGAAAGGCTCCAGCAGCACTCGCATCTCATTACGTCAACCACACAGGAAAGGATCTGTCAGCACTCACATCTCATTACATCAACTACACAGGAAAGGTTCCAGCAACTCGCATCTCATTACATCAACTAACAGGAAAGGCTCCCAGCAGCACTCATCTCATTACATCAAATGCAGAGGAAGGCCCCCAGCTCTCGCATCTCATTATATCAACTAGACAGGAAAGGCTCCCGCAGAACTCACATCTCATTACATCAACTACACAGGAAAGACTGCAGCAGCACTCGCATCTCATTACAGCAACTACACAGGAAAGGCTCCAGCAGCACTCGCATCTCATTACATCAACTACACAGGAAAGGCTGCAGCAGCACTCACATCTCATTACATCAACCATACGAGAAAGGTTTCAGTAGCACTCATATCTCATTACATCAGCTACACGGGAAAGGCTCCAGCAGCACTCGCATCTCATTATATCAACTACACAGGAAAGGCTCCAGCAGCACTCATATCTCGTTACATTAACTATCAGGGGAAGGCTCCAGCAGCACTCACAACTCATTACATCAACTACACAGGAAAGGTTCCAGCAGCACTCGCATCTCATTACATCAGCTACACAGGAAAGGCTCCAGCAGCACTTGCATCTCATTACATCAACTACACAGGAAAGGCATCAGCAGCACTCACATCTCATTACATCAACTACACAGGAAAGGTTCCAGCAGCACTCGCATCTCATTACATCAGCTACACAGGAAAGGCTCCAGCAGCACTCGCATCTCGTTACATCAACTGCACAGGAAAGGCTTCAGCAGCACTCACATCTCATTACATCAACTACACAGGAAAGGATCTGTCAGCACTTACTTCTCATTACATCAACTACACAGGAAGGCTACAGCAGCACTCGCATCTCATTACAGCAACTACTCAGGAAGGCTCCAGCACTAGCATCCGTCACATCAACTACACAGGAAAGGCTCCAGCAGCACTCACATCTCATTACATCAACTACACAGGAAAGGCTCAGCAGCACACATCTCATTACATCATTATACAGGAAAGGATCTGTCAGCACTCACATCTCATTACATACACTACACGGAAGGCTCACCTGTAGTCACATCTCTTTAACTTTACAGGAAAGGCTCAGCAGGTACTAGCATCTGATTATCAGCTATACAGGAAAGGATGCAGCAGTACTTGCTTCACATTATGTCAACTACACTGGAAAGGCACCACCAGCACACACAACTTATTCCATCAACTACGCAGGAAAGGCCCCACCTGCACTCACATCCCATTTTATCAAGTACAAAGAAAAGGCCTAACCTGCATTAGCAACTCATTACACCAACTATACAGAAAAGTTCCAGCAACACTTATATCTGATTATATCAACTGTACATAAAAAGCTCCAGCAGCACTCGCATCTCATTACAGTAACTACACAGGAAAGGTGCCAGCAGCACTCACATCTCATTACATCAACTTAAGGAGCGGATAGTAAATTTCCTGGAGTCAAATGGTGCAAAAGAACCAAGCAGCATGGATTCAACAAGGTAGGTCCTGTCAGACTAATCTTGTTGATTTCTTTGACTAAGTGACCAGTGTGGTAGATCAGGGAGGGGCGGTGGATGTGTCCTACCTGGATTTCAGTAAGGCCTTTGACACCGTTCCTCTTAGAAGGTTGCTTAACAAATTGGGGAATCTGGGTGTGGGCTCTGAAGTGGTAAAATGGGTTGGTAACTGGCTAAGAGGCAGGACCCAGAAGATGGTAGTAAATGGCATAAAATCAATAGAGGGGGAGGTGACCGGGGGGGGTCCACAGGGATCAGTGCTAGGTCCAGTTCTATTCAATGTCTTCATAAGCAACATTACAGAGGGACTGGAGGGGAAAGTATGCTTGTTTGCAGATGACACCAAGATCTGTAACAGAGTCAACACACAGGAGGGGCTAGATAAAATGAGAAATGACCTATGACTACTTGAAGAATAGTCAAGGGTTTGGCAGTTGGGTTTCAACGTTAACAGTGCAAGATAATGCACCTAAGACACAGAAACCCAAGAAAGGAATACAGGCTGGGGCTGCAGATTCTAGCCACCACAAGTCAGGAGAGAGACCTGGGGGTTATCATATCAGATTACCCCAAATCAGCCAAACAATGCAAAAAACAGTGGAGAAGGCAAACAGAATGCAGGGGTGCATAGAAAGGGGCATAACCAGTAGGAGGAGTGAAGTGGTGATGCCACTGTATAGATCATTGGTAAGGCCTCATCTGGAATACTGTGTCAGGGTTCTGGAGACCACATCTTAGAAAGGACATAGACAGAATGGAAGCAGCCCAGAGAAGAGCAACAAAAAGTGTACATGGACTGCACCACAAACTTAATGAGGAAAGACTCAAAGAACTAAACAGCAATTACTGGAAGAGAGAAGGGAGAGCGGGGATATGATAGAGTCTTTAAAATACTTTAGAGGAATAAACAGGGTACAGGAGGGGAGCATATTTCAGAGACGAAAGTACACAAGGACAAGGGGACATAACATGAGGCTATAGGGAGGGAGGGAGGCTTAGGGGGAATGCTAGGAAGTATTTTTTTTCACAGAAAGGGTGGTGGATCCATGGAACAGCCTACCAGTGGAGGTGGCGGAAGTGAAAACAGTACAGGGATTCAAAAGTGCATGGGATATGCATTAAGGCACCCTGCTGTACAGCGGAGCGGGGGAAAGGCAGTCCAGATAAGAGTAGGGATTGCCAAACTAAGTAGGGAAATAGGCAGACTATGTGGTCTGTATGGTCCTTATCTACTGACAGATTATGTTTCTATACAGGAAAGGCTGCAGCAGCACTCGCATCTCATTACATCAGCTACACAGGAAAGGCTGTAGCAGCACTCGCATCTCATTACATCAACTACACAGGAAAGGCTCCAGCAGCACTCACATCTCATTACATCAACTACACAGAAAAGGCTCCCGCAGCACTCGCATCTCATTACATCAACCATACAGGACTAGGCTCCAGCAGCACTCACATCTCATTACATCAAACATACAGGAAAGGTTCCTGCAGCACTCATATCTCATTACATCAACTGCACAGGAAAGGCTCCAACAGCACTCGCATCTCATTACATCAGCTACACAGGAAAGGCTTCAGCAGCACTCGCATCTCATTATATCAACTACACAGGAAAGGCTCCCGCAGCACTCACATCTCGTTACATCAACTACACGGGAAAGGCTCCAGCAGCACTCACATCTACATTACATCAACTACACGGGAAAGGCTGCAGCAGCACTCGCATCTCATTACATCAACTACACGGGAAAGGCTCCAGCAGCACTCGCATCTCATTACATCAACTACACGGCAAAGGCTCCAGCAGCACTCGCATCTCATTACATCAGCTACACAGGAAAGGCTCCAGCAGCACTCGCATCTCGTTACATCAACTACACAGGAAAGGCTTCAGCAGCACTCACATCTCATTACATCAACTACACAGGAAAGGATCTGTCAGCACTCACTTCTCATTACATCAACAACACAGGAAGGCTACAGCAGCACTGTGATCTCATTACAGCAACTACACAGGAAAGGCTCCAGCAGTCAGACTTGCTACATCAACTACACAGGAAAGGCTCCAGCAGCACTCACATCTCATTACATCAACTACACAGGAAAGGCTCCAGCAGCACTCACATCTCATTACATCATTATACAGGAAAGGATCTGTCAGCACTCACATCTCATTACATACACTACACAGGAAAGGCTCCACCTGTAGTCACATCTCTTTAACTATACAGGAAAGGCTCCAGCAGTACTCGCATCTGATTATATCAGCTATACAGGAAAGGATGCAGCAGTACTTGCTTCACATTATGTCAACTACACTGGAAAGGCACCACCAGCACACACAACTTATTCCATCAACTACACAGGAAAGGCCCCACCTGCACTCACATCCCATTTTATCAAGTACAAAGAAAAGGCCTAACCTGCATTAGCAACTCATTACACCAACTATACAGAAAAGTTTCCAGCAACACTTATATCTGATTATATCAACTGTACATAAAAAGCTCCAGCAGCACTCGCATCTCATTACAGTAACTACACAGGAAAGGTGCCAGCAGCACTCACATCTCATTACATCAACTTAAGGAGCGGGTAGGAAATCTGGAGCCAAATGGTGCAAAAGAACCAAGCAGCATGGATTCACCAAGGGTAGGTCCTGTCAGACTAATCTTGTTGATTTCTTTGACTAGGTGACCAGTGTGGTAGATCAGGGAGGGGCCGTGGATGTGTCCTACCTGGATTTCAGTAAGGCCTTTGACACCGTTCCTCTTAGAAGGTTGCTTAACAAATTGGGGAATCTGGGTGTGGGCTCTGAAGTGGTAAAATGGGTTGGTAACTGGCTAAAAGGCAGGACCCAGAAGATGGTAGTAAATGGCATAAAATCAGAAGAGGGGAGGTGACCAGGGGGTTCCACAGGGATCAGTGCTGGGTCCAGTTCTATTCAATGTCTTCATAAACAACATTACAGAGGGACTGAGGAAAGTATGCTTGTTTGCAGATGACACCAAGATCTGTAACAGAGTCAACACACAGGAGGGGCTAGATAAAATGAGAAATGACCTAAGACTACTTGAAGAATAGTCAAGGGTTTGGCAGTTGGGTTTCAACATTAACAGTGCAAGATAATGCACCTAAGACACAGAAACCCAAGAAAGGAATACAGGCTGGGGCTGCAGGTTCTAGCCACCACAAGTCAGGAGAGAGACCTGGGGGTT
The DNA here is from genome assembly GCA_016271365.2 of Neoceratodus forsteri. Lineage (NCBI taxonomy): Eukaryota > Metazoa > Chordata > Ceratodontiformes > Ceratodontidae > Neoceratodus > Neoceratodus forsteri. The sequence continues at coordinate 1,225,937,163 of CM057454.1, forward strand.
ATCATATCAGATTACCCCAAATCAGCCAAACAATGCAAAAAACAGTGGAGAAGGCAAACAGAATGCAGGGGTGCATAGAAAGGGGCATAACCAGTAGGAGGAGTGAAGTGGTGATGCCACTGTATAGATCATTGGTAAGGCCTCATCTGGAATACTGTGTCATGGTTCTGGAGACCACATCTAGAAAGGACATAGGGCAGAATGGAAGCAGCCCAGAGAAGAGCAACAAAAGTGTACATGGACTGCACCACAAACTTAATGAGGAAAGACTCAAAGAACTAAACAGCAATTCACTGGAAGAGAGAAGGGAGAGCAGGGATATGATAGAGTCTTTAAAATACTTTAGAGGAATAAACAGGGTACAGGAGGGGAGCATATTTCAGAGACAAAAGTACACAAGGACAAGGGGACATAACATGAGGCTATAGGGAGGAAGGCTTAGGGGGAATGCTCGGAAGTATTGTTTTTCACAGAGAGGGTGGTGGATCCATGGAACAGCCTACCAGTGGAGGTGCAGAAGTGAAAACAGTACAGGATTCAAAAGTGAATGGGATACGCTTAAAGGCCTCCTGCTGTACAGCGCAGCGGGAAAAAAGGCAGTCCAGATAAGAATAGGGATTGCCAAACTAAGTAGGGAAATAGGCAGACTATGTGGGCTGTATGGTCCTTATCTACTGACAGATTATGTTTCTATACAGGAAAGGCTGCAGCAGCACTCGCATCTCATTACATCAGCTACACAGGAAAGGCTCCAGCAGCACTCACATGTCATTACAGAAACTACACAGGAAAGGCTCCAGCAGCTCTCGCATCTCGTTACATCAACTACACAGGAAAGGCTCCAGCAGCACTCACATCACATTACATCAACTACACAGGAAAGGCTCCAGCAGCACTCACATCTTGTTACATCAACTACACAGGAAAGGCTCCAGCAGCACTCGCATCTCATTACATCAACTATACAGGAAAGGCTCCAGCAGCACTCGCATCTCATTACATCAACTACACAGGAAAGGCTCCAGCAGCACTCACATCTCATTACATCAACTACACAGGAAAGGCTCCAGCAGCACTCACATCTCATTACATCAACTACACAGGAAAGACTCCAGCAGCACTCACATCTAATTACATCATTATACAGGAAAGGATCTGTCAGCACTCACATCTCATTACATACACTACATAGGAAAGGCCCCACCTGTAGTAACATATCTTTAACTATTCAGGAAAGGCTCTAGCAGTACTCGCATCTGATTATATCAGCTATACAGGAAAGGATGCAGCAGTACTTGCTTGACATTATGTCAACTACACTGGAAAGGCACCACCAGCACACACACTCGCATCTCAATACATCAACTACACAGGAAAGGCTCCAGCAGCACTCACATCTAATTACATCATTATACAGGAAAGGATCTGTCAGCACTCACATCTCATTACATACACTACATAGGAAAGGCCCCACCTGTAGTAACATATCTTTAACTATTCAGGAAAGGCTCTAGCAGTACTCGCATCTGATTATATCAGCTATACAGGAAAGGATGCAGCAGTACTTGCTTGACATTATGTCAACTACACTGGAAAGGCACCACCAGCACACACACTCGCATCTCATTACATCAACTACACAGGAAAGGCTCCAGCAGCACTCGCATCTCATTACATCAACTACACAGGAAAGGCTCCAGCAGCACTCGCATCTCATTAGTTGAGTTCAGTTTTATATATTTTTATGTATATAAAAACATTTTTGTCACATACAGAAACTACAATAAAAGACATGCAAGTATTTAACATACAACATTTCATCAACAATTTCCCTGTGAGATTTAGATTAAAATCACATCATACTTTCAATTTTAGCTTCATAGCAATTTTCTGTGCAAAACTTGCAATGGCAAAAATTTGTTTTGTACACCTGCAATTTAGGACAGTCATCAATTTCTTTTCCTGGATGTAACGCAATGTGTGTGCTGCTTGAGCCTTTTCTCTGTAGTTTATGTAATGAGATGTGAGTCCTGCTGGAGAATTTCCAATACAGTTAATGAGATATCGTAAGATGTGAGTGCTGCTGGAGCTTTCCCTTCCCTTCTTGCTTTTCTTCCTAGTGCAAGACTCTGTAGTCTCTGCCTGCCCTTCCTTTATGATGTCCCATTTCTGGTTTGCATCCATGTGTGGTTGCATACCTTCTAGGTGCCTGCCCAAAATTTCCCCCATCTTCTTAAAGTCTGCTACCTTAAACTCAATCACCTTTGTAATCACCCAAGCAAACCACTAAAGCAGTAGGTAAGGCTAGGGGGATGTTGGGGTGTATTAGTAGGGGTATAACAAGTCGGAAGAGGGAGGTAAAAATTCCTCTTTACAAGACACTGGTTAGGCCCCATCTGGAGTACTGTGTGCAGTACTGGAGGCCACACCTTCACAAGGACATTAGCCAAATTGAGGCAGTCCAGAGAATGGCAACCAAAATGGTGCAGGGTCTGCATCAGAAAACATATGAGGACAAATTAACGGAGCTCAATATGTATACCCTAGAGCAAAGGAGGGAGAGAGGTGACATGATTGAATCATTCAAACACCTTAAGGGCATTAACAAGATGAAAGAGTCTAACATGTTTCAATATAAGAAAAATAGCAGGACAAGAGGACACAGCATGAGGTTAGAGGGAGGCTGATTAAGGGGTAATGTGAGGAAGTTCTTTTTCACAGAAAGGGTGGTAGATGCATGGACTGGCCTACCTCAGAAAGTGGTGGATATGAATTCAGTGCAGAGCTTCAAACAGTCATGGGATAGGCATAAGGGAGCAATATAGATGAGTAAGACTAGATAGGCCATTGACAGAGCAAAGGCTGATGGCACATTTATAAGGTAGAAAAAGAAATGGGCAGACTAGATGGGCCTTGTGGTCCTTATCTGCCATCAACTTCTATGTTCTGTGTATCCATGCCCCCTGTTTCCCTCCCCATAGTGAACGTTAACCACACCGAATAGTGGTCACTCCCAGGCAGTGGTTCCTCCACTTCCACATTCCTTACAGCTTCCTTGTTATCCAGTAGAAGGTCCAGAGTCCTTTCTAACTGAGTCAGCCCCTGGACTAGCTGTGTCAGGAAGCTGTCTTGAAATGCTTCTAATAGGACCCCTTCCCTTGCACTTGTGGTGGATGGGGTCCCCCACTCCACCCCGGTAGGTTGAACTCCACCACCACCTTCCTGCAGACTCTCCTCATTTGTTCAGCTAATTCCCTATCCAGGTCACTCCTCTGAGCTGGTGGCCTGTACCCCAACCCCATCCTCAGTGTCCTATTCTTTGCATCTTGGAACTGCATCCATAGTGCTTCTGTCCTCATCTCCTCCCCTTCCTCCTTTATGCACTTTATCCCCTCCCTTACATAGATCACCACTCCCCCCATTCCCCTTAGCCCTATCCTTTCTGAATAACCTGAACCCCGGGATCATCATGTGACAGTCTGGATACTGAGTGGCCCACGTTTCTGTGATGGCCGCAATGTCCACCCTCTCCACCACCAAGAGAGCCTGTAACTCCACTGTTCTATTCCTTAGGCTTCTTGCATTCAGTGAGACCACCCTCCAGCCTGTCCCCTCCCTTTCTCTCCCCTTATTCTCCCCCATCCCACCCTGTGCCACTTCACCACTGCCTTTACCCATAACTAGGGGGTGAGCTCACTGGACTCCCCTTTCCAGACCTTTTTCCTATCAGCGGTCCCCTCGCCACCCCCCTCCTAGTTTAAATCCACTTTTATTGATATATATATACCCCTCTATTCCACATTTTAGTACTCCCTTCCCCTTCCTGCTCAAAGGTAACCTGTCCCCTGCAAATAGGTCATTATTGCCCCAGTTCCTGCCCCAGTCTGACACTGATCCTTACTCCCCGGTATGGCACCAATCCCTCAGCTACTCATTGAACTCTATCTTTTTTTCCTCGCTCTACTTGCACATGGTGCTGGGAGTACCTCAGAGAATGCCACCGACCTCTCCACCTCCTCACACTGCCTACTCAAATCCTCGAACCTCCCCTTTAACACCGCTACCATCTCCTACACCAAGTCACTTGTACCTACATGCCTCACTATGTGAGGTTTCTTCCTCCCATTCTGTGCGCTCTTGAGAAGTGTCTGCCCTGCTTTTTCTGCGTCTAACCCCAGAATAGCCTTGACCTAGATACGACTGTGTCTTTCTTCCCTTCCACCGCATCTGACCCCTTTCAGTATAGAATCCTCCAGCACTAGTAACCCCTTTTCTTCTTGTCCCATACCCCCTTCTCCTGCCTTTTCTTATCACCCTGCCCTGCTCCTTATTACCTCTATCTGCACCATTTGTGACTCCTACATTTTCCCTCCTGTTTCCACCTCTCCCCTGCCTCTATCCTGCTCTTCCCCTTCCCCTTCTTTTCTTCCTTCCCAGCCTGACTCCTGGGCCTTCACTACACTTCTCCTCCCCTCCCATGATCTCCGACACCTCCACTACAACCTCTGATGCCAGCACTAAAAACCTATTACTTGCTACCCACACAGTTGTACCCATCTCCTCCTTCCCCCTGCACTGAGCTTTCCCTCCACTTACTGCCCTTGCAGGGAAGACCAGAAGGTCTCTCCCCCTAGAGAGGGAGGAGGACAATGAGGGGGAGTTACCAAGACAAAAGTGGAAGGTGGAGAGATGGGAAGAAGAGGAGCATGGCACAAGGTGTGCTGTAGTATTCTTGAATGCAAGGAGCTTAGCAAACAAGGTGGCAGAGTTCCAGACAATGATGATAGAGGGAGAGGTAGATATTGCTGCCATCTCAGAGACCTGAGCCATGCATTACCATGACTGGGATCTTATGATCCTGGGTTACAATGTGTTCGGTAGAGACGAGCAGGTGGGGAATGGCTGAAGGGATGGGTATTTATGTCAGGGAGGGGATACTGTGTACCAGGGAGGAGGGGGATGAGGGGAGGCCAGAGGCCATATGGGTATTGCTCCAAAGCCCTAAAAGTAAGAAGCTCAGAATGGGAGGTGGTGTACAGGCCACCCTCACACAGCAAGGAGGTGGAAAGGGAGCTGGGGCAGGAAGGTCAGTGGCAAAGAAAATACAGTTATAGTGGGAGACTTCAACCTACCTGGGGTTGATTGGCAGACAGTACTGTAACTACAGCACACGCCAGGGAACAGGTGCTGCTGGAGACTATCCAAGACAGCTACCTAGGGTGATGAAACCTACTAGTTTAATTAATACTTTATTACTTAATATTGCAACCAGGAACAAAAGTACAGGTTGAAGTTCTATACAACATAAAAAGATAAATGTTTACATAAAGCAGATCCAAAACTTAAAATTATACAATTTTAAAACAAGAAAAGAATAAAAAATAGCATTCATTTCACCATGTTCAAATATTGCAGAAATAAAGGTTTACTGTAAGTATGAGTACTTACCACAGGTTTTTCCTGCATCTCCTTACTTTGCAAATTATACCCAGACATATTCCTTGATACAAGTATACAATGCAATTTATGGTCAAGCTCACAAAATTTTTAAAAAATTCTTAGTCATTTTTTTCTTCTATTATCTAACCAATCAAGCCCACATTTAATCAAAGCTTCCCTATAACTCACATCCCACCCAACAATCACTCTTAGTGCCCTTTTCCATACTCTTTCCAAATATTCAGAAACATGGTACACAGAGAACCATGACTGGGATGTTAACATACCAGGGTACACAACCTACAGGAGAGACAGGGAGGGGAGAAGAGGGGGAGGAGTAGTGCTCTCTAAGTAAGGGAAGAGATAAAAGCAATGGAACAAAAGAGTAAACAGGAAGGAGAGGAGGCACCGTGGGTCACCTTAGAGACTGGAAATGGCACCACAGTCTGCACAGACCCCATGTCATGGGGGAGGGAATGGACAAGGATATGATGGAAGACATCCTTAGGATGGCAGAGAAAGGGGAGATACTGTTGATGGGAGATCTGAATATTCCAGATGTTAATTGGAGCACCTTTGCTGCAGCCACATCCAAGAGCAGGGCCATTCTTGATGCCCTACAGGTGGCATGTGCCAGACAGCTAGTTTTGGAACCCACTCATGAGGGAGCACTCTTAGACCTCATACTCTCAAATGGGGATAGTGAGAGGATCTCAGATCTAGAAGTGGGTAGCCATCTGGGAATAAGTGACCACCAAACAGTGTGGTTTATGATAAACTCAGCTACAGAGTCAAGCCATACAAAAATGAGGGTACTGGACTTCAGGACTGCTGACTTTGGAAAGATGGGAGAGTGCCTCAGAAAATCACTAGCAAACAGGCTAAAAGGAGGGGTGGAGCAACAATGGGGAAACATCAGAACTGCCATTATAGAGGCAACAAGCCTTTGTGTAAAGCAAATAAACAAATCAAAATGAAAGAAAACGCCACTATGGTTCTCAAAAGAGGTGGCAGGGAAGGTTAGGGAGTAAAATATAGCATTTAGGAAGTATAAGGAAACACAGAAGAAGCAGGACAGAGAACTGTACAAGGCCCAAACTGAGGAAAAGATAGCCAGCTTGGTTAAAAAGGATGATAAAACCTTTCATGAGCACATCAGGGAGCATAGAAAGACACAAGAAGGGATAGTGAGGCTGAATAGAAAGGACAGTGGGTAGGCAGAGAAGGATGGTGAAATAGCAGGGATACTGGAAGAATACTTCTGCTCAGTATTCACAGAGGAGGGGGAGGTGCCTAATCCAATTGACAGACGCACGCTGGATGGGGGGGTCGATCTCAGTCCTTTCGCAGAAGAAAGGGTTCTGCAAGAACTCCTAAAACTGAAAGTGGACAAAGCAATGGGGCTTGACAGAATTCACCCCAGAATTCTAAAAGAATTTAGGGGAGAACTAGTGACACCACTGACTACCATTTTTAACAAATCATGGGAGGATTGTGTGGTACCTGAGGACTGGAGGAAGGCAGATTTGATTCCCCTTCACAAAAGTGGCAGCAAGACAGAGGCAGAAAACTACAGACCTGTCAGTTTGACCTCTGTGGTAGGGAAAGTGATGGAATCACTTCTGAAGGAAAGAATTATTGAGTACCTAGAGGCCAGTGGGACACAGGACCCAAGGCAGCATGGGTTCACAGTGGGAAGGGCGTGTCAAATGAATCTAATTGATTTCTTTGACTGAGTAAGCAAAGTAGTAGACCTGGGAGGGGCTGTGGACATGGCCTACCTAGACTTCAGCAAGGCATTTGACACAGTCACACACACAAGATTAATAATCAAATTAACCAACCTGGGAGTGGGTCCCAGGGTGGTAGCCTGAGTAAAACATCGGCTGGACAACAGGATACAGAAGGTAATTGTAAGTGGAGTCTACTCTGAACAAAGAGGGTTTACTAGGGGGGTACCACAGGGTTCAGTACTGGGTCCAGTCCTTTTTAATGTTTTTATAAGTGACATTGCAGAGGGACTGGAAGGAAAAGTATGCTTCTTTGCAGATGATATAAAGATCTGCAACAGGGTTGATACACAAGGAGGCGTGGAAAGGATAAGAAGGGACTTGGCAAGGTTGGAGGAATGGTCAGAAGTATGGAAGCTTGGATTCAATGCAAAGAAGTGCAAAATAATGCACCTGGCAAACAAAAACCCTGGGAAGATTGCACACTGAGGGGGAGGTAGTAACAACAACAACAAACTCTGGTCAGAGCCAAAACATCTGCAGAATTTGACCTGATAAGGAATAAATTTAGTGTGCATGACCCGTGCTACTAGATGTGTTCAGACCTGCTGCTGGGTGCGACATCCTCTGGGCTGCAGCTGTGGTGTTGTCAGGTTCATGTCAAGGTGCAAAGTAAACAGCAGCACCTCTGAGCTGTTTGGTACACTGTTAGCAAGGCAGGCAAAGCAAGCAGTATCGACTAATATCAGGCCTCACCTTCCCATTGCCCCCCCACTCACCTGTGGAGCAACAAAACAGAGACCTTGTCCAACTGACAAGAGAAAATTCCCCATCAGTGACACGCAAGTTGCCTGCCCAGACCAGGCTCCCTGCCGCACTGGTATGAGTTGAAGAATTAATTGACAGAAGCAATGATCTCATGGAGTCAGAAATTGGTGAATTGTCCATATCTATCTGGAGGCATGTCTGTACTGGGTGGTGGGAGGTGTGTCAAAAGGGAGTGAATAACTGCAGAATTACACCAGGATATTAGGTGTTTTGAAGGTTTTCTCAGTGGTGTCCCTTCGGAGTCACTCCTCAGCTGAATTCTGAATTGTAACCAGATGAATACAATTACAGCTTGGGGATGTCCAAGGCAGAATAATATGTACATGTCGAATACCTGAGATTGACAATACAAGTTTTACAAAGCGGGTGACTTAGTAAGCACCAAATCATCCATTCTGTTGATCTTTTTGTTCAAGACAAATATGCCTGCCATCTATTGTACAAATTATAGTGAGATAATACCGTCTAACATTATTCAGAGTAGTTCAAATGTTTCAGGTTAAATTCGGGGTAGTCACAAAAAAGAAAAAAAACTTTCCTATTAGTAAGGGGAAATACAGCCTGTGAAGGAACTCCATTCTCATTCCTTGATTTTTCTGACCTTGGTTCCTGCCTTTTCTGTGCCCCTATCAAGTTGCTCACTCCGTGGAGATCTAGTGGTCAAATGTAGAATTGCGCAGTGTGGCAAAAAGTCGTTATGCACAATTTCAGGAGACGCATTTGTTAGGAAGGAATTGCCCGGGAACTCCTCTGCAGAGATGTAGCCAGAAATTTCCATTTTGTACACAGTCTCCAACAGTTACACCCCACCATTAAAAAATATACACATCCTTTCCAAATGGCACCCCCTTCCAAAAAAGTCAGATTGTTGTCAGATGATTCTTCTAATCTTTAAAGAGGTTATACATGTATCTGTCTCCTAACAACAGAAGTTTAAACAGACACACTCCTCAGTGGCCTACACTAACCCAAATACTACAGATTAGAATGAAAATGTTAACAGAAGGGCATTTGGTTTGTGACATGCATGCAACAAAACTGTACACAAATCTGTACAGTGAGTATGCCTGTCTACACCCTTGCTCCTCTACACAGAAGGCGCAGAACAGGGTCTTCATTTTACTGCACAAAGCCAAAATTTCACAACATATCAACTATCCTACTCAAGTACTTAATGTGGAATTTTGACAGTGGAAAGAATTTCCTGCCCACACTGACCATGACACGGCTGTGTTGGTAAGTAGAATTATAATAGGAACACACATTAACAACAAGAAGTCTTTGCAAGGCCTTTTGGAACACCGAACTGGTGTTTTATTGCCTGAGTAGGGAGTTGTGCCAGAAAAGCCATCAAAGAAACAGTAAGCTAAGAAAACCCAGCCATCAGTAATGGCTTACCGCACACCTGTCTCCATTCGCTTAGCAGTGCTGCAGACAAATGGTAAAGGGGAAAAATATATACATAGTAAACAATCAAAAAAAGTTTGGGATTCTCTAATTTGAGCAAACAAATCCATGGGTCCCTTAATTTCTGCAAAATGCAGCAGTTTGAGACCTTTGTATGTGTGTGTGTGTTTTTTTTGGGGGGTCAGAGGGTGTTTTCAGTAAATGCAGCACTCTGTCTTACATTCACGGAGAGATAATACTGTGAGGTGCAAGTAAAGCTTTAGACAGTTGGAGTCATATCAGTTTAAACTGAATATTACTGAAAATGCTGAAGTGCTCTAAAATTGTACTACTGCAAACAATTACTCTACTAGGATAATCCTTATACTAATGGCAAAGACTTGCAGTTGGCACAATGAAAAACATTTCATTCAGAAAACCTAGATTTCCAAGACATTTCATATGACGACAGTTTAATAATAAATGCTAATATTATAACGGAACTGTTGTGTAATGAGTGACCTGGAAAAATGGCAACTGTAAGTAGAAACTGAAAATGCCTAGGTCAAGAATTGATTACAAATATTTTATGCAACATAAGCAATCCTCCCCTTTATTTCTTGCTTAACACTAACGATGCTTTCAAACTGTGGCTGTAAATTCAGATACTGATGTTAAGTCACTTGACTAGAGTATTTAATTCCAATTAGGCTTAAACCAACAACCTTCACGGCTCCAGTGCAGACTCCAACTTCTCAACGATACCCCAAAAGTGCCGTACAAACGCAGAAGCAGGCAGAGAAAAATGTTACTGCCATTTGGGAGAGTGGGAGATTAAAAGATGCAAGACTAAGCCAGGGAGACAATACTAATTTTGCTCCTCTCCCATATTACATATTTGAACATGACCTGCAGACCAAACGAGGGCTAGCACACTATGAGGGGGACTCGTAGCCCCTGACGCTGCTTGGCTCATGGCTAGTACTTTTGTGCTTTACTTTGTGGGGCTGGTAAAATACTTGCTCTCACATTGCTTGCATCCATTCTTCCATGTTCCCTTTCCCCTCATAAGATGGTGGGCGCACGTCTCCATGGAGCCAATAGACTGACAGCGTGCATCCGCCCCCAAGTCTTTATAGATATGCTCTCAATGGCAGAGCCTGCAACAACTGAAATCCCTGATTGCTGAATGAACGTAACATGACATCAATTTTTTTTTTTTTTTTGCAAATAAGGTAGGAAACAGATTTAGGCACACTAGCTCTTAAAGTTTAGTCATGCAGGGTTTAGTAGCATCACTGAACATGTCATTTGGGCTATATTTGGGCGTAAGTAGGCCTGCCAGCTATTTTGTTCTATGATCATGGCTTTCATTTATATGGTTCTGTATGAAATACCATTCAGTTGTACATATAATATTAAGTGCCTTATTAAACTATCAGTTCATCAGTGATTACATTCTTTACATTTTATTTACGTGCCGAATTGGGCCTTGTAAAATGTTTATTTGCATCAGGTTATGTTACAAGAAAAAATAGCAGAGCCTGTGATGGGTGTGAGGAGGAGGTGGAGGCGTACAGCACAAGACTGTGGGAGGGTTTGTCTACAACCGTAGTAAACTCTGTGTGGGGCAGAGTTGGGGCGGGTTAAACATACTCTGTGGGGGAGGGCACCTCTGGAGACATGAAGTGGCAAGAAAAATAGGGCTGTTTAAGTACCATGCCTTATGCAGTCAGCGTAGTACTTGGGTTGGGCTCTCCACAGAAGAAATACTGTTCTGCGGACAGAAAACATGACATAGGTCCTTTTCTGATGCAAAAAGTCTGCAGGCTCCTCCCACTGCAGACGTAAAAAACCACCCCACACACAAAATAGAGTTTTTTTCAACAACTGGGTGAGGGTGGGTTTCTTTTTTTTTGTTTTGTAATAACATCTAAACCAACATTTTCTTGGGAAGAAGAAAACATAAATTTTTTGGTTGTTTCAAAACATATTCTATACAAAATAATATATGGGAAGCCATGCAAAACTGGGTTGTGTTTCCATCTAGCCTTTCTGGTGACTTCAGGGCCCTCTCTAGTTTTCCTCAGGAGGGCCCTAAGATGTCATCAGAACCTCTGCATAGAAACACAGCCTTGTTGTGCATGGGAGCCTACTCATTATTCTCTGTATGTGATAGTTGTTTTGTAGAAATCTTTTTTTTGAAACAAACATAGCTTGTTTATTTCCCGTGTGAAGACCAATTTTGAACAAAAAATACAAGTCTTAGGTTGTTACTCCCTGATTAAATAACTGTTTAATAAAAAATAAGCTTTGTGGTATATAAATCCTCAATTGTACTTGAAATTTTAGTTAAGTTAACAAAATACAATATAGATGGACTTAAAGTTTACAGAGTTCAATAAAAACAGTAACAGCTGGTTTTGAGCATATCTAAGTACAGTATATGCGTGACAACTTACATGCAACCACTAATACTGTTTTACTTTATGTGTATAAATGTGCTCATTTGGGTGCTTCTGAAATTGAGCAGTTAGACTCATTTTCCATGTCCAACTGGTAAGCAGGTGGTTAACCCACCCGGTCTGTTGTACTAAAAACAAATTAATGTGGCATTCATGACTGTTGTGATGCACCCCCCCCAAAAAAAATTAAAAAAATATTCATAACATTTGGACTAATATGATCGGTTTCTTTCGCAAAGAAAATGGAACACCTTCCTCTGGCAACATGCTTAACACAGATCGAGGAAATAACTAACTAAAACTTGAATCGGGTATATAAAACAAGTGCAGAAATCAGTGCGGTACCCATAAAAAGACAGAGAAATAGTTTTAACAATGACTGTGATAGTGCCACATTTTTTTATTTGGCCATAGGGCACATAATACATCCAGAGGGCAAATTTACCATAATAACGGCTAGTTATTTTAAAGGAATATTCCATCAACTGCAGAAGCTTTCAATGTCATTTTAAAACTAGATCCAAAAGATATGTAATCATCTCTTCTGTTAAATCGGTGAATGCAAGTTTTACTGGGGCTTCGGGATAAAGATCATTGCATTCGACTGTGTTTAAACCGTGGTAATTGACACCGATTTAAAGTTCCATACAGTATCTAATTAAAAACTCAGATAGACTGGATTTATAGCTTTAGTAGTTACGCAATGTATGCATCACAGCTACTGAATAATACATTACTTGGGGAGGGGGTGAACGAGACAGTACACTATGGAATATCTTATGCAAAAGGAGAAGAGTGATATCAAATGTAACTAATCCTAGACTCATCTGTTTGTGGGATATTTTATTCCTTGAGGTTAAAAATCAGGCTGTGTTGGAGATACAGTTTCCTGATAAGGTATACATCATCTACTTGGCTCAGTGGTGCTTTAGTAACAACAGAACTTAACTGTCTTTACCCAGATAATGCACAGTTTATAATTTAGACATCCAGGATTTATTCAGTGAGACTTTTACAAAGTTATCGGTTTATGTACACAAAATTATAATAGTAGTAATAATAAGAAATAAAAATATTACATTACGAAAACATAAACATGTAAACTGTATAAATCAAGAAACCAAAAACACTTCTCTTCAATGATGCAGGTTGGAAAAGGTCAGTTTACTAATTTTGAATATTTATTTATTTAGTTTTTGTTTACCGGGTAAGTACACTAGACAAGTTTTATGCCTATTTTCAGGAACGACCCGGGAGAGTACAAAAGGGTACAACAGGTACATTGATACAGTAATTGGTTCAGACGAATACATTCAGGTACAAAAACAGGAGAAAAGACAATTTTTACAGTTTTTACATTTACGTGGAAGGTACACCCAGATACAGTGCTGGGGCAAGGTATAAATTAGAGATAAATTCAATGACCAACAGGGCTGGTGAGGATTATGAGCATAGCAACATCATAGCGTCAGTCAAGCAAGGGAGGGATTTGGACGAGGACATAAGCGCAAAGTGGTGGCGCCAGAGCAGGAGAGAAGAACCGGCACCAGTGGACACCGGGAGGCTAAGGAGCTTAGGACATTCACAGCGAGAAGCCACCTTAAGATGATCCCACAGGGAGGTGCGGAAACTCTTGTGAGAGGAGCAGTATGGACTCTTTCAGGAAAGGAGTTCCAGAGCCTGGGGCCATGGACAGCAAAACTCCATCCATGTTGGTTTGAGGAAATAGGTACACTTAGTAGGCCGGGGCCTTGGGATCTAAGCAGGTAGGGGAGAGGTCAGCAGAAGCAAGAAACCGGCCAGTTCGGAGGGGTGCCAGAGCTAAGTACTTTACTCACGAGGGCACCCAGTGCTAAAGTTAAGGTGATTGGCGGGGATAGCCAGCCAAGCTTCTCATAGAGCTCGCAGTGATGGGTGAGGCGGGGGGCGGCCAGGGCAAAACGACAGATGTTGTTGTATGTTGTGCTCCACTTGCTTAGGAGGGTCTTAGAAGTATGAACAAATATGAGGGAGCCATAGCTGAGGAAGGGAAGTAGTACTCCCTGGCAAGAGCTAAGCGAGCCGCTGGAGTGAGGTTGTACGAACCCTGTAGGCCATCCCAGTTTGCGGTTTACCCACTGCAGGCATTATGGATATGACTACCAAAGGTTCAATTGGGGATCCAAGCATCACTCCAAGATATTTGAGGGAGGTCACGGTAGGGAGAGGGGAGCCATCTTCGTAGTTGATATGTAGGGGAGTTGAAGAGGCTCGTATTTTTGCAGAGGAACCGAAGAGCATAGCCTGGGTTTTGTTTTGATTTAGGATCAATTTATGGTTGGAGAGCCATGCCTGGATGTTCCAGAGGTAGAACACAACACATGATATGGGTACATTGTAGTGTTGGCAAGTCTGCTCTTTTACTTGAAACATCAAGTGTGGGCTTAAAAAAAAACAATGTGAATATTGTTTCCCAAAACCATAGTAATGACCGTCTATATATTACAATTTAAAGGGACATCTGTGCTCATTCATCTCTACAGTATTCTTTATTGCTGTAAAAACGCAATTTGGTAAGTAACCTCACCTCAAACAAAGGTATTTATTGATTGATTTATGTTATTTTTTGATAGGGAATGGAGGAAAAAGCAGTACTGCTTATTTTAGTCTCCTGAGTGGGGGTTGCAGATGCAAACAAACTGAATTGAACCATATTAGCTGTTGGCAGCGCTGATTTAGTGAATGAGGAAAATATTGGAGAGGACACCAGGGAATTTCCCCTACACTTTTTCAGAAGTGCCTTGGGATTTTTGACATTCACCTGAACAAGAACCAGGAAAGGCAGACATGTCCTCGGTTTAATGTCTCATCTGAAGGACAGAACACCCCGGAAGTACAGCATCCCCCGACATTTGACATTTAGGTACCAGCATTTTTGATGAGAGCTCATTCCCAGTGTGGAACTGGAGCCCTGTGATCTTCTCGCCCAGATGCTGATGTGTTCCCAAACGAGCCACCCCAACACCCAACCCTGGGCTTGGAAGTAGGTTGTGCTGGAGCCGGGCTGGGGCATGGTTTCATGCTAATACTCTTTCTCTCTCTTAAAGTATAGTGTAATCCGTGGAGTAGACAATTACATATCATTATCATATGTGGATATGATTTTGTTTGAGGTCAATATCCAAAGGCCCAGACACATCAACCACTTGCTACACCATAACTTTGTAATTACAATAAGGCTATATCAGAGTAACTGGTCTAGAACTGCCATGTAATGTCTGCTATTAAAATACATTGATTTTCAAAAGCATTTGAAACCATACTGTTTGACCAATGAACTTTTACTGTAAAATTATGTGAGGTTTATAATATGAAATAAAATAAAGGATCACTATCAAAAGCCCATAAGGCATCAGGCATCAGCCCATTTCACATGCATCTTTTACAGAGCAGTAACAGAGAATTCATTTCCTGAATCACCCTTACACGGGTAGTGTATACAGGAAAAGTTATTGTTTTCATAGGGAAGCCAAGCATGCAATGCCAATTAGGATTTGTCTTTTCCGATTGCTTCCTGCACCTTCATGTGTTGGCAATAGTCTGGGTCTCTCTTTATATGGCCTGAACCCTAGTGTAGGCTGTTCTCATTCTCTTGTTCTCCTCTTGCTATACTATATAAGAACTATCTACAAAAGAGGACAAACAAGAAAGCGTTAGATATTTTAGGCTGGCCCCTCCCCTCCCCCCATTTGTAGGGGCATGGCAAAATAGTTCAACTACTTAACAGATGTCATTTAAATTAAACATTTGTCATGCGAATTACTAGAAGGGTGACTTTAATTGTACTGCTTGCTTGTTTCAACCAGTGAGTTTATTAAACCTGAACCGAAAGTGAGTGCATATGCAAAGTAACAATATACAGCACAGACTATTTGTAAAGAGACTTAGGAAATTGTTATGAGGCTACCTATGACCAGAATTGTGGAAGGGTTTGTCTACAACCATAGTAAACTCCGTGTGGGGCAGAGTTGGGGTGGGTTAAACATTCTCTGTTGGGGAGGGCACCTCTGGAGACATGAAGCGGCAAGAAAAATAGGGCTGTTTAAGTACCATGCCTTATACAGTCAGCATAGTACTTGGGATGAGCTCTCCACAGAAGAAATACTGTTGTCGGATGGAAAACATGATATAGGTCCTTTTCTGATGCAAAACATCTGCAGGCTCTGCCCACTGTAGATGTAAAAATGGAAAGGGACCTGGGGGTAATCATATCAGATGACCTTAAGGTTAGCAAGCAATGTGACAAGACAGTAGGGAGGGCTGGGGGATACTGGGATGTATAGGGAGAGGCATCACTAGCAGAAAAAAGAAAGTTGTTATCCCAAAGTACAGACAGTTGGTGAGACCCCATCTGTAGTACTGCATCCAGTTCTGGAGACCCCATCTCTGTAAGAACATAGACAGGATGGAGGCAGTCCAGAGGAGGGCAGCTAAAATGGTACAGGGTCTGGAAGAGAAGCCATACAAGGAGAGACTAAAGGAGTTTAATATGTATACCCTTGAGGAAAGAAGGGAAAAGGGGGACATGATAGAAACTTTCAAGTACCTCAGTGGAATCAACAAAGTCCAATAGGGTAGCATCTTTCAGAAAAAGAGATGTGCAAGAACAAGGCTACACAATTTGAAGATGGGGGGGGGGACAGCTCAGGGGCAATGTGAGGAAGTATTTTTTCACAGAGAGGGTGGTGGGTGCATGCAACAGCCTTCCTGAGGAGGTTGTGAGGTCTAAAACTGTGGGAGAATTCAAGAATGCATGGGACAGACATAAGGCAATTTTTGTGGTGGGTAGGAAGAAATAGGCTATTGCTTAACTAGGATCTGCAGCTTATCCTGTAGGTAGGGAAAAGGGCAGACTAGGTGGGCCAAGTAGTCCTTATCTGCCATCAAAGTCTATGTTTCTATGTTTATTCACTTTTGGTGAGGCCACTATGCCACACAGAAGCTCCATGTTCAACCACCAATCTAACCACTGTAGTAAAATAATAAACCAAATCTGATTCATTCAAACCTGCACGTCTCATAACAGTTAAAAGGTATAACCTACTTTTTTCTTTCTTTACCATGCTTAAAACCTGTTATGCCCAAGAAAAATCATTCTGAAAAATAAATCCCAAATATTTAACTTTTCTTACTACTTCTACCTCCTCACCCCCGAAAGACATTCCTTTTGTCTCAGTCCATTTATTCTGCTTACCAAACCGTATATTTTTGTTTTTTGTAGGATTGATTTGTATAACATTCTTTTCAGACCACATTTCTATATAATCTGAATCACCTTGTGCAGTACTATCTTCAACATTTTCCCAAATATCCAATACTGTGGTATCAGCTATGTATTTTGTACATGGTCCCTTCATTTCTAGACCATTTATCATAATCAAGAATAATAGCAGCCCCAATCTAGTTCCCTGAGGGACCCCACCACACGTAGAATCTGATGGCAGAAAAGGACTGCTTGGCTCACCTAGTCTGCCCATTTCCCTACCTAATGGATAAGCTGCAGATCCTAGTTAACCAACAGCCTACTTCCTCCTACCCCCTACTAGAATTGCCTTATGTCTGTCCCATGCATTCTTGAATTCCCCCACTGTTTTTGACTCTATGACCTTCTCAGGAAGGCTGTTCCATGCATCTACAACTCTTTCTTTGAAGAAATACTTCCTCACATTACCTCTGAGCTGTCCCCCTCATCTTCAAATTGTGCCCCCTTGTTCTTGCACACCTCTTTTTCTCAAAGGTGCTACCCTCTTGGACTTTGTTGATTCCCTTGAGATATTTGAAAGTTTCTTTCATGTCCTCCCCTTTCCTCGAGGCTACCCACATACCCACAACCTCAGATTTAATGTCTTCCATCTCAATCCATTGTGATCTTCCCTGCAAAAAACTGGTCACCCAGTTTACTATATACTCTGGCACACATAAACTTTGCAGTTTTTGAATTACCATCCCATTATCAATAAGATCAAAAGCTTTTTTATAATCTACCAAAACAGCCCTTACATTATTTCCTTTATCCCAAGCTTTCATACTTAGTTCCAAAAATGTTAAAGCAGCATCAATAGTTGAGCAACCCAACAAGGAACCAGACTGATTTTTGTCCAAAACCCTGTCCACAACCTCCATAATCCATCTACAAATAAACATTTCACATACTTTCAAAACCGTACATGGTAAAGCAATTGATCTAAAATCTTGTGCCATATTTTTAGGTGTCACAATTGTAGGAAGGGGAACAACCGTTGCCAGCTGCCACTATAAAGGAATTTCACCACTCAGTTTGGATCTATTAAAAATATGACACACCCATGGTGCAAGTAAGTCAGCACCTTCCTCCCATGCCCAATTTGGAATAGCATCAGGGCTTACAGCCTTCTTTATCTTAATTCCTTTGCTATTTGTTCCACAGATACTAAGTACCAATGGGGGGGGCAGGTTATTTTCCAATGGGAGTAAATCTTTACTTACTTAAATAGTCTATTTAAGCAGGCCAAAAAGGAAACACCTTCATCTCTCTTGAAAAAACTACACATTTGCTCCCATCTTTTTATTTGGTCACTTTGTTTTCCTGTTCCCAAGAATTCTTTTGTACTTTTCCACCACTTTCTCTGGTCAGATTTTCTTAACCACTCCAATTTCCTTTCATAAAAACTCCTACATAATCTCTTTTCCATGAGATTTACCTGATTTCTCAACCTATGATATACAATAATATCATTCCTCATAAATGCTGCTTGCCTTTCATTTATCAATTTTTTTATACTCCTCAGTAACCCACGGTTTGTCACCACCTACCTTTGTTATTTCTTTTGTAAGCATTACTCGATTTAGAGCTTCATTAACTATGGATGTCAACATCTCCCATGAAGTATCAGCATTCCTATCCCCAAATTTTGCATCCTGTAATTTATCAGCCATCACATTCAAAGTTCGACTCTTACCCTCCCTGGCAATCTTTCTACATTTAAACTCCCTTTTCTCCTCTTTTAACCTTCTACATCCCTCTGAATTATTTGCTAGCAATACAGCTTTATGGTCTGATAACCCAATAGATGGTGCAGTTGTTGGCTTACAAAAAAATTCAGTTAAATTTGTTATAACCACATCTAACAGTTTGTCCCCTTGTTGGTTCTTCAACTACTTATTTTTCCAAGTGGCAATCTATTTGCATCCCCCATAATAACAAGATCATACTGTTTTCCCTGAATTTTGTCTAAACACCAGATTATATGATTTACCATCTGATGTTTATTACCTGTATATTACTTGTAGGGGAGTGATAAAACTTAACTACAATTAATGGTCTACATTGCCTTGGCAGATATGGTACATTCAGTTCCACCCACATCATTTCAAACTCATCAACTTCAGAAATCGAATAATCTTCTATGAGGAATACTATCATGGATATATAAAGCTATCCCTCCCCCAATTCACTCTAACCTAGCTTTGCTTTTCTTTCAATACGATATCCCAGAATTGCAACCATCTGACTGGGAATATCTGCACTACACCATGTCTCTGTTATCACATCCACCTGGACTTCATTTTTCTTCATTAGTACAGCAAGTTCATCCACCTTTTTAGTTAAAGCTCTTACATTAATATTCATCATTGTTGGTACCCACCTTTTGACAGTTTGAATAACTGTCAGATTACTCCTGTTTACTTCCCTTTTACCTCTATACTTCATTTTCCTTTCTTTAATCATTACAGGTATTCTATCCGATTTTCTCATTTCCACATACTCAGTTTGTATCTGACATAAATTATTCACATTTGCAATATTCCTGTTTACACAGCTCTTTCTTTCCCTACTAATCATTACTGGAATATTGTACCTCCCATCCCCTCATGTTCCCCATGGGCAGACATACTCATCTTATATACTTTCCCTTCCATTATTCCTCAAAATTCTAAAAGAAGCACATAAACAATATACATTTGCCCCATTTTTAAACTCGTATCCCATATCTAACAACTATTACTACCTAAACCCATTTATAACCACATATAAAACTAAGAATACTAAGTAACTAAATCCAACCTTCAAAAAATGATTTACTCCCCTTCCTGTTCCCCTGCTGACTCCTGCAGACTCTTCCATTCTCAGCTGGAGGAATCAGCTGGACACTACACAGCCGCCACTTGAAAGACACCGCCGCGATGTAGGGTCTGTTCTTAAATAGAAAGTTGAGACCACACTAGTTGCTGCTCTGCCATCACAGCCTTTTTTGTGAGCCCCTAGTATCCAGATCTAAATTACCCCCAATTAAAATGTTCAGGTGCAATTAAGGTGACAATGCAAGGTTCTATATACAGAAGGCAGTCAAATCCAATAGTAACACAAAGCAGGTGCAGTCACTGAAAAAGCTTTGACAGTCTCTACTTTTATTCAGTTCCAAGTAGCAGTTAACAAAGTGCAGTCATTTCACAGGCAGTTCAAATTGCAGCTTTAAAGTAAGTTACTGTTCCAAACACTTGTGAGCATACTTATTCTTTGTAATATCCCTGGATCTTTAAGCTCTTTACCTTTACCTTTCATTTCACTCACATGCACAATAAAGCAAGGGGGGGGGGTCCAAACACCATGCAGCTCTCTGTTATGTCAGCTGTTCAGTGTATCCTGGCTCATCCGAGGACTCACTGATGTATTTTGTGATGGAAAATAAAGTAACCCAGCTGGACCTGCCACCCACCCGCTACAGCACTCTACCAGAGTACTCAGCTGGAGGAATCAGTCAGACACTACACAGCCACAGCTTGAAGGGGTTGTTCTTAAATAGTAAGTTGAGACCACACTAGTTGCTGGTCTTCCACCACAGCTTTTGTGTGAGAGAGGGGAACATACTGGATTTGGTGCTAACAAATGGTGACCAAGTCCAGGATGTGGTAGTACAGGATCCTCTAGCAGAAAATGACCACCGCTCAGTGTGGTTCCTCCTCAACACAGGGAGGGAGTCTGCTAAGACCAGGACAAGAGTGTTGGACTTCAGGAAGGCAGATTTTACCAGAATGGACAGCATCCTAGAGGAGTATTTAGCATCCATCACTGGATTAATTTTAGCTAAACAGAAGTGGGCAGTTATTAAGAAGGGGCTGAATGAGGCTACAAACATGTATGCCAAATCTCAGAGTAAGCAGTCCAGGTCCAAAAAACTAGCTGGCTCAGCGGGGGGTGAGGGAAAAAAGATTGGCCTTCATTAATTTCCAAAAATCGGGGCATGAGGAGGATTGTGAGGCATTCACAAAAGCATCTAGGTCGGGCAGGGCAGCCAAGGCAGCAAAGGTGCTAAATTTGGCTCAGGGTATCAAAGAGGGCGAAAAGGGGTTCTTTAAATACATATGGGAGAAGAGGAGTTGTAGAGATGACATTGCTAGAACCCAGAGGGATGGGGGGTGCGTGGAACAAGGGGAAGAACAGGCAGAGGCACTCAATGAGTACTTCTGCTCAGTGTTCACAAAAGAAAGGGGTGTCCCAATACCACAGGGGAAAGGGGGCAAGGGTGAAGGGGAGGCAGAGATAACAGATGGGGTCATCCAATAGGATAAAGTACTAAAGGGCCTTAAAGCCTTGCGGGGGGACAAGGCACCAGGACCAGATTGTGTACACCCAAGGATCCTGAAGGAACTGGTGGAGGTGTTGGCAGGCCCTCTGACAGACCTCTTCAACACCTTCTTGGAGATGGGGCAGGTACCCATGGACTGGAGGATGGCTCACTTGGTGCCCCTTCACAAGACTGGACCCAAGGACCAGCCCAGCAATTACAGACCAGTAAGCTTGACTTCCATAGTGGGGAAGTTGATGGAGACCATTCTAAAGGAGAGGTTGATAACCTTTCTTGATAGTAATGGTCTACAGGATGAGAGACAGCATGGGTTTGTCTCAGGCAGATCCTTCCAAACTAACCTGATCGACTTCTTCGACTGGGTCACTATGGTGGTTGATAAAGGCCACACTGGATGTCCTGCACCTGGACTTCAGCAAGCCTTTTGACTCGGTGCCCATGGGGGAGAAACTGATAGGGTGGGTTGAGAGCTGGTTGCAATGCAGACAATAGAGGGTAGTTGTAAGGGGGGGGACATCCAAGTCAAGGCTAGTAACAAGTAGGGTACTGCACGGTTCAGTGTTGGGCCCTGTTTTGTTCAATGTCTTCATTGGGGGCATTGCAGAGGGGTCAGGAGTAAGATCAGCCTGTTCGCACACTGCACTAAGATTTTTGCAAAAGTGGACAGCAAGGAAGGGAGACAGGAACTAAGGGAGGATCTAGCTAAACTCGAATACTGGTCTAGAGAGTGGCACTTGGGGTTTAATGCTAAGAAGTGCAAAGTCATGCACCTCAGAGCAAGAAATCCCAGAACCAGCTACTGGCTGGGGGGAGTGCAGGTAACAGCTTCAGAGGAGGAAAGGGACCTCGGGGTAATAGTCACAGGAGCATGAAGGCATCAGCACAGCATAGGAGAGCAGCAGCAAGGGGACATACGAAGCTGGGGTGCATTGCCAGAGAGAAAGATCACCTCTAGAAAGGAGGAGGTCATCCTGCCCTTGTATAGATCACTGGTGAGGCCACACTTGGAGTACTGTGTGCAGTACTGGTGCCCATACCTCAAAAAGGATATGAGATTACAGGAGGGGGTGCAGTGCAGGCTACGAAAAAGATCATGGGACTGAGGGAGTTGGTGTATGAGGAAAGATTGAGGGAGCTCAACATGTATTTGCTGAGAGAGAGAAGGGAAAGAGGGGAAATAAGTGACCTTTAAGTACGTGAAAGGCATAAATAAAGTCAGAGTGGGAGGATTGTTCCATTAAATGGGGGAACAGTCACTACGGGTCACAGTCTGAAGTTGGAAGGGAGACAGTTCAGGAGGGAGATGAGGAGGCAGTACTTTACAGAGAGAGTAATGGTGAGATGGAATGCACTGCCAGAGTAGTTAATCAAACTGAGTAGAGTGGATAGCTTTAAGCGGGGTTGGGATAGAGTCAAGGGCAGGATTAGTACAGACAAGAACACAAAGGGGGTAAAGGCCAGGAAAGGAAAGGAAGAGATAGGTTTGGGTGGGGCTGGGGCAGCTGTAATAGTATAAAACTTAGAGCTGCACAATCGGGCAGACTTGAGAGACCTGTGGGCCTTTTTCTGCTGGCAATTTTGTATGTTTGTATGCCCCTCTGCTCTCCTTACCCCCTCCCTACATCCTCATGGGAGTTAGCCTTGCTGTTCCTCCTCTGCTTCTCCCAGCTACTCCTCTCTGGGGTCCCTCCTGCCCCAGCTGCCCCCCTCACCCTACTGCCTCAGCCCCCCTCCCTCACCCTCTCCAGCTCCCTCCAGTCTGCTCAGCCTGTAACAAATTGAACAACCCCCCAGTTTCCATAGTATATTCATCCAAACAGCCACCTCCAACCATTGCACCCCACTATTCTCCCTGTGCCTGCCACCCTCACTCCATGGTGCACTCTATTCCATCCACTATTTGGATGTCTTTAGCCACCCTTATTCAAGCCCCTCTGCCCCAGAGCAATCCCCCCATAATTCCCCCATTGTTCTTCCCTCCATTATTCACACTTAACATAAACGTAACTTCAGTTTCTTATCACACAGTCTGTACAGCAATAGCTGGATACCATATGTGATCCTAGTAGCTTGCTTTCGAGTCCTTGTTTACCCTGTTGGGCTTTAGCTTGCTAGGTCAGTAATTCTAGTTAACACATTTCTACATGACCTTGTCAGTTTGAACTTCAAACTTGAACTATGCAAACCCAAACCTGTCAGTATGACTTTAAAACTTGCAACCTTAAAACATTTAAACTTTAAAATCCAACTAGTATAAGCTTGAGTGTCTGAACTTTTCACAACCTGATTCTTAGCTTTAAGAGTTAGCTCATATAGGAAGCTTGCAGCTCCCCAAGCTCCTCCCTCACAGCCTTCAAACCCCACCCCAGTGGCTTTTCAGTATTTAGAAAGGCTGAGAACTTTCAATCTCTCCAGCCATAGACTGATAAAGCTAAATTCAAAAGCCACCAGCAAAACTTACAAAAAATCTCAGAGACAAATAAACTCTCAAAGATAAACTCACCACGTATTCAAACTCCACTGTTACCTATACCCACAGCAAATATAATTAAAATGCCTCGGTGAGCATTTAAAGAGAGAGTAAACTAAAATGCAAACAAACTTCATTGGCTGCTCTGTTACTGGACAAAGAACCCCTCCCTGAGCAACAGTCCCCAGACAATCCAGCAACAGGAAGATGTCGGCTACATTTGAAAACCTCCAGAAAGCCACAGAAATCCCTCATGCATTCCCTCCAGCAACAGAAAGATAAAGCTAAATTCAAAAGCCGCAGCACTGACAAAGCAGTAATAGAAACCTATCCGGCTCTTCTAAAATATCTATCAGAATGTGAAGAAGGAGAAATTGCAAAAGCCAGTTAGCCAGAGGTTTCCACAGCAAGCTTCTAGAATTCAGCAATATTTATCCTTAAAATGTTAGACAAACTACTGTCAGTGGCTGATGGAATAAATAACTTACTCAGGCTTTGCACTTGTGCTGTGACTGCTGTATCTGTTCTGAGAGATACAATTGCAGAATTTTGTACTGAAGAGAACTTTTTAGTTCTCTACATGGAAGCCAAAAATATGGCAGGAAAAATATGGGGCACACACACACGAAATCACTCCACAGAGGCAAAGGAAGCTACCTCATTCATGGGAGGAATTTATTCCAGCTTCAGGAACTGGTACCGAACAAAGTGCATCAGGATCACATGAACAGAGAACTGCTGTGCATTTGAGAATCATTGTTTTGTTTTACCCTGTATTTGATAAAAATGATAGGAGAGATTGACAGAAGCTTTTCCAAGCATAACCAAACGCTGATGGTTGCTATCAATACTCTCAGACCATAATCTAACACATTTTTGGACCAGGACAAACTGAGGCCACTTTAGATAGAGGTGAACCCTCACCTTCTGGCAGACCTGTAGACTATAGTCAAGCAGGTCCATGACCAGGGTCGAGCGGTGGCAAAATAGCAATTTCATATGGCTCTGGATATAGGGGATTCCTGTGCCCACTTGGTGGTGGCTGCAATTGTCATGTGCTGTAGGGCTTGGCTGTGGATCTTGACCTTCACGGCAGACACTCAGCACAAGCTGGCAGATGTACCATTCTTCAACCTATTTGAGCCCAGTGTGGAAGGTCACCTCCAATGAACTAAAAAGTCCAATGCCACCCTGGGATCTGTGACATCCACCCAGAAGGACCCCAAGGGCTCCCAGCAGCAAAAACACAAGCCCTTTAAGTCCTCTACTCCTGCAGCAAAACCAGCCCAACATTAGTTGGGCCTGCAGGCTCAGTCCTGGTGAGCCTGGCCCAAGTCTGTGGCCTCAGTGATCAGAAAGCCCGGAGGGAAGGGACCCGGTCTTCCTCCTCCTCCTCCAAGCCTACTCAGTGATGGGATGGGGGATGCCCCCTCATGCCTGTCACACCTCACCAGGGTCCTCCCATTGGGGCCAGCTCCGTCACTTCCTTTCCACCTGGTCCACTGTTACGATGGACAGGTGGGATCTGGAAGTGGTGGGTCAGGGTCTGTCTCTGGAATTCGAGCATATCCTCCCAGCCAAGCCTGTACCCACAGGAGGACTTGGTATCCACAGACACTCAGTCAGCTCTTTTAGATGACGTAGTCCAGCTCCTCCACAAGGAGGTTATGAAAAGGGTAGCAGATGCTCCAGAATACCCAGGGTATGTCTCCAGGTACTTCTGGTGCCAAAGCAGATGGGGGGCTAGCACCCCATTCTAGATCTGCATAACCTGAACAAATTCCTCAGGTCACACACCTTCAGTATGATGACTGTGTCTCAGATCATACCATTTCTCAAGCAAAACATGTGGTTTTGCTCCCTGGATCTACAGGATGCATTCTTTCATGTCCTGATCCATCGGTCCCACTGAAGGTTCCTCCACTTTTGAGCAGAGGGCACCCTCTGAAAATTCCAGGCCATTCCATTCAGCCTCTTTTCAGCCCCCAGGGTCTGCACCAAATGCAGTGCAGTAGTGGCAGCTTATCTGAGGCACTGAGCAGTCCAGGTATACCCCTACCTGTATGACTGGCTGTTTGCAGGTCCCTCCAGGCAGGAGTTGAAGTGGTACAGGGATCTTCCCCTCAAAGTCCTGCATCAACCTCGGCCTCCTGGTCAATGAGGCCAAGTCAGAACTTGTGCCCTCACAGGTGATCAACTTCACTGGGGCAGAACTTGACTCTTTCCAAGCCAGAGCTCAGCTCCCGGTGGACAGGGCAGTGGTTCTCTCCTCCTTTGCCTGATCATTTCTGGTTGGGCACTTGCACCCTGCCCGGGACTTCCTGCACCTTCTGGGTTACATGGTGGCTTGAATCAGCATGGTTCAATGGGCCATTGGCATATGCACTCCCTACAATGGATGCTGGCCAGCCAGTGGTCTCAGTGCAAAGGTTGCTTTGAACAGCTAATCAAGGTGACCCAGAAGATGTGGGACACCCTCCAGTGGTAGCTTGTTCCAGAACATCTGCAGGAAGGGTTCCCGTTTGTTCACCCTGAGTTGACAGTCTCCCTAACGACTGCCTCTCTCATGGGCTGGGGTGCCCACCTTGGGAACTACAGAGTCCACAGACTCTGGACCCAGCCCCCCAGAAGTCCCAAAACCACATCAACCTGCCAGAGCTCAGAGCAGCTCAGCTGGTGCTGATTGCATTCACTCCATTTGTTTGGGGTCAAGTGGTCCAGGTCCAAATGGACAACACCATGACCATGCACTACTTCAACAAGCTGGGTGGGATGCACTGTGCAAGGAAGCTTTCCACATTTGGACCCTCATGCACAGCCTGGAGGCAGATCTCCTAGCCATCCATGTTGCAGGAGCCTCCAACCAGCTGGCAGATGCCCTCAGCGGAATAAGTGAGGCATCTCACAAGTGGTCCCTTCATCTGGAAGTAGTTCGCAGTCTCTTTTCCCAGTGGGGCACCCCACAGGTGAACTGTTTGCCCCAAGGAGAATGCAAAGCTGAGGCTGTTTTGTGCCGCTACCCTCAGCAGAACTCACTGCAGGAGGATGACTTATTAAGGCCATGAACCCCAGGCCCCTTCTATGCCTTCTCCCCACTTCCCTTGATCCACAAGGTGTTGCTCAAGGTCAGGAGAGACAAAGCACAGGTGATCTTGGTGGCTCTGGACTGGCTCTGCCAGTTTTGGTACCCCAATCTCCTCAGTTTCAGCAACAGGCTCCCGAGGCATCTTCCCGCACACCTGGACCTGCTGTCCATCAATCAGGGAACGGTACTCCACCTGGACCTTCAGTCACTGCACCTGACAGCCTGGTTTCTGAATGGCTAGAGTTCCAGGCTTTGGATCTGTCCGAAGATGTCCTTACTGTAGTCAAGGCATCTAGAAAGAAATCGACTAGAAAGTGCTATGCCTTCAAATGGAAGAGATTTTCCATTTGATGTCAGATCAAGGGGTTGGACCCTTCATCCTGTCCACTGGCTAGTATCTTGGACTATCTGTGGTCTCTCTCTCCCAAGGGGGCTTTGGTTGACGACCCTTAAGGTGCACCTGACAGCCATCTCTGCTTACCGGGTGAGGGATGATCAGCAGTCGATGGTGCAGGAAAAGGTCTGACACTTTTTCACAGGTCTTGACCATATTTCCCCTCCAGTGCATGAACCACCACCACTGTGGGACTTTTTGCTGGTTTTGTCAAAGCTCATGGGCAAGCCATTTGAACTGATGGACAGGTGTGAGATGTCTCATGTATCGTTGAAGACTGCTTTCCTGGTGTCTATCACTTCAGCCAGAAGAATCAGTGAGCTCCAGACACTCTCAATGGAGTCTCCTTTCCTGGTCTTCCACAGGGACAAGGTTGTCCTGCGCCCCCAACCTGAAGTTTCTCCTGAAGGTTGTATCAGGGTTTTACCTGACTCAGGTGATGACTCTTCCAGTGTTTTTCCTGAATCGTACCTCAGAAGCCAAACACAGGCTCCATACTTTGGACCTGAGGTGAACGCTCACTTATTATAAAGAGCACATGGCTGGAGTTCGAGGAGAGGTTCATTAGCTGTTTGTTACCTATGCTGAAGCTGCACCTGGCAGACCTGCAGCCAAATGGATGATTGGCATGTGAATGACATCCTGCATTGATCTCTGCTGTAGTTTGGCAGGTAGGGAGCATCCCGAAGGGCTAACGGTTCATTCCACCTGCCATACCACTGCTTCTAGGGATGTCCCTATGCAGGAAATCTGCAGGGCTGCTACCAGAAAGTCTACACATGCCTTAATTTCCTATTACCACATTGACCTTGAGTCATGCTGAGATGCTGGTTTTGGGGCCTTAATTCTCCAATCTGTGTTTCCTAAGTAGGGGGTGTATGCCTTGCTTCCCTCCTCCAGGAGAACTGCTAGGAGTCTGCCAGATAGTGTGGCAAGAACAAGATATCCACATTCCTAGAAACATGGGTTACTCACCTGTAACATTAGTTCTGGGAGTGGTATATGTTGTTCATCCACACAGACCCACCTGACCTCCCCTGGCTCAGGCGCACAACACAGCTTCCATCGGGCAAGATCTGGCATCATAAGGCGGAGCTGGGGGTTATACCACCTGGGTGGGTGGGATGAGCCAGCTTGAAGACTTTCTGGTACATTTTAAAGGGACAGGACACTGCCAGATATTGTGGATGAACAACATATACCACTCCTAGAACTATTGTTACAGGTGAGTAACCTGTGTTTTAAATCCAAAAAGTGCAGCAGCAATAGTCCTGGTGCATCTGGGCTAAGCTTGTTCCCTCATTATGGGGACAGATGCACTTTTATTTATTAACACCATGAGCTTTCAACATTTTCTGGTTCCTTGTATTCATTGAGGATTTAGGGTACTATGCACGATTGGGGTGGTGGTACATGGAAAATTGCATACCCCACACATGCAGCTGCACAGCTGTGGACAGGTGCACAAAAGGGGTATTTATAACTGGCACTTACCTGTCAGCAGCACTCCCCCCCTCCCACCGGTGCTCAGGACTCTCAGGGTGGCTGGGGGAGGAGTCATAGACCTGGGCAGTCATCCAATTGGATGCCTGTCCTGGGTCCAGGAGTGGATCTCTTGGGCCTGTAGGTACGGGTTTGGGTCATGCATAGCCCATGTATGTGCCTGGACCCATGCAGCCATACCCTGGAACCCAGCCAGCCCAGGAGACTGCCCCCCCAACCCCTTCCACAGTGCTGTACTGTCCAGAAATGCTGTTGGTATACCACCCACCCCCTCGGCACTGACACCCTCAGTCCCCATACATGTTGCTGGTGCCACAGCCCTTACCCACCCAGCTGCCATGGCCCTCCACATCTGCCTTGTGGGTTGGGGCAGCACTGATGGTTTACTCCTGGTCCCATCACAACCAATGAGTGATGTCCATGGGGGATGCAGTGGGTTAAGGCAGGGTCTGCCCTGGCATAGCTGACACCCTATTGTGCCCCCCCCATGTGCAGCACAATGTGTCTTCATGCACGCCGCCCAGTACTGGCACACCCCAAGCACACCCCCCCATCTGCCTTGGCGTGTAACCACTGCGCATTCCCTTTGTGAACGCCACACATGTCCCCTCCACAGCATTTATGTGTATGATGCCAACATGCCCGATTTCCATATGCACATTGGCATTGTGCATAGTACCCTTAGAGTGTGACTTTCTTATGCTTTTCTCCACTATTGGAAACCCCTCTGTGACTTCAAAGTGGTCTTTGCAATTGGACAAATCCTTATTTCAGCATCTGGTACAGGCTTCCTGATATTGTATCAACATAATTGTATTGGCTACTTGTGATAGCTTAAGATTTAACTTTTCTATTACTACAATTAACAAATATTGTACTGTTGCTTGTATATTTTGTGGGGTGTCTGGAGCCTTCAAACAAAGAATGAAAAACCTTTATGGAGGGGGAAAAAAATGTAACTTTACTATCATAACTTTACTATCATAGCCAAGGGGGGAGGCACTGGAAAGGAGCAGGAAAATCCTAGCCCCCCCCAAACAATCATGGTAGTAAGTG
This sequence comes from Neoceratodus forsteri, assembly GCA_016271365.2. NCBI lineage: Eukaryota > Metazoa > Chordata > Ceratodontiformes > Ceratodontidae > Neoceratodus > Neoceratodus forsteri. The sequence goes on from CM057454.1 coordinate 1,225,967,124, forward strand.
TGGCAAACACCAACATGGAGGTGTCGATAGGGAGAAGGGCAGGGGTAAATGGAGAAAGTGACAAAGGCAAGAAGGACAGGGATGGGGCAAAAGGGGGTAAGGCCATCAGGAAATGGAGGGTAATGAGTACCAATGCCCGTAGTCTGGGCAACAAGCTCCCTGAGCTGGTGGCCTTAATGGAAGAGGATGCCTGGATATTGTAGCAGTCATAGAAATATGGTACACAGAGAACCATGACTGGGATGTTAACATACCAGGTACATAAACCTACAGGAGAGACAGGCAGGGGAGAGAGGGGAGGAGTAGCTCTATGTAAAGGAAGGGATAAAAGCAACTGAACAAAAGAGTAAACAGGGAGGAGAGGAGGCACTGTGGGTCACCTTGGAGACTGGAAAGGGCACCACAATCCACACAGGGGTTGTGTACAGACCCCCATGTCAGGGGGAAGGAATGGACAAGGATATAATGGAAGGCATTCTTAGAATGGCAGAGAAAGGGGAGATACTGTTGATGGGAGACCTGAATATGCCAGATGTTAACTGGAGCACATTTGCTGCAGCAATATCCAAGAGCAGGGCCATTCTTGACACCCTACAGGTGGCAGGCATTAGACAGCTAGTTTCGGAACCCACTCGTGAGGGAGCAATCTTAGACCTCGTACTCTCAAACGGGGGCAGTGAGAGGATCTCAGATCTAGAAGTGGGTTGCCATCTGGGGACAAGTGACCATCAAACAGTGTGGTTCACGTTAAACTCAGCTACAGAGTCAAGCCATACAAAAGTGAGGGTACTGGACTTTGGAGGGCTGACTTTGGCAAGATGGGAGAGTGCCTCAGAAAGCACTAGCAAACAGGCTAGAAGGAGGTGTGGAGCAACAATTGGGAATTATCAAAACTGCCATCACAGAGGCAACAAGCCTTTGTGTGAAGCAAATAAACATATCAAAATGAAAGAAAAAGCCACTATGGTTCTCAAGAGAGGTGGCTGTGAAAGTCAGGAAGAAAAAGATAGCATTCCAGAAGTATAAGGAAACACAGAAGGAGCAGGACAGAGAGCTATACCAGTTAAGGCAGAAAGAAGCAGGGAGGGAAGTCAGAATAGCAAAGGTCCAAACTGAGGAAAAGATAGCCAACTCAGTTAAGAAGGGGGATAAAACCTTTTATAGGTACATCAGCGAGCGTAGAAAGACAAAGAGAGGGATAGTGAGGCTGAATAGAATAAACGGTGGGTGGGCAGAGGGGGACAGTGAAAAAGCAGGAATACTGAACGAATATTTCTGCTCAGTATTCACAAAAGAGGAGGGGGAAGTGCCTAATCCAATTAACAGAAGCACTCTTGATAGGGGGTCGATCCAGTCCTTTCACAGAAGAAAGGGTTCTGCAAGAACTCCTAAAACTGAAGGTGGACAAAGCAATGGGGCCTGATGGAATTCACCCCAGAATTCTAAAAGAATTAAGGGGGGAACTAGTGAAACCACTGGCTACTCTTTTTAATAAATCATGGGAGGATGGTGTGGTACCCGAGGACTGGAGGAAGGTGGATGTGATTCCCCTTCACAAAAGTGGGACCAAGACAGAGGCAGGAAACTACAGACCTGTCAGTCTGACCTCTGTGGTAGGGGAAGTGATGGAGTCATTTCTGAAGGAAAGAATAGTTGAGTACCTAGAGGTCAGTGGAGCACAGGATCCAAGGCAGCATGGGTTCACAGCGGGAAGGTCATGTCAGACGAATCTAATAGATTTCTTTGACTGGGTGACCAAAGTAGTAGACCAGGGAGGGGCTGTGGACATGGCCTACCTAGACTTTAGCAAGGCATTTGACACAGTCCCACACAAAAGATTATTAGTCAAATTAACCAGCCTGGGAGTGGGTCTCAGGGTGGTAGCCTGGGTAAAACATTGGCTGGACAACAGGACACAGAAGGTAATTGTAAATGGAATCCACTCTGAAGAAAGGGCGGTTACTAGTGGGGTACCGCAGGGTCTCAATGTGGGTCCAGTCCTTTTAATGTCTTCATCAGTGGCATGCAGAGGGACTGGAAGGAAAAGTATGCCTTTTGCAGATGACACAAAGATCTGCAACAGGGTTGATACACAAGGAGGCGTGGAAAGGATGAAACGGTCTTGGCAAGGTTGGAGGAATGGTCTGATGTATGGCAGCTAGATTCAATGCAAGAAAGTGCAAAATAATGCACCTGGGAAACAAGAACCCAGGGGAAGAATACACAATGGGTGGGGAAGTAGTAACAACAACAAAACAGGAAAGGGACCTGGGGTAATCATATCAGAGCGACCTTAAGGTTAGCAAGCAATGTGAGAAGGCAGTAGGGAGGGCCGGGGTATACTGAGATGTATGGGAGAGGCATCAGCAGCAGAAAACAGGAAGTTGTTATCCCTCTGTACAGATAGTTGGTGAGACCCCATCTGGAATACTGTGTCCAGTTCTGGAGACCCCATCTCCATAAGGACATAGACAGGATAGAGGCAGTCCAGAGGAGGGCAACTAAAATGGTGCAGGGTCTGCAAGAGAAGCAGTGAGGAGAGACTAAAGGAGCTTAATATGTATACCCTTGAGGAAAGAAGGGAGGGGGACATGATAGAAACTTTCAAGTACCTCAAGGGAATCAACAAAGTCCAAGAGGGTAGCATCTTTCAGAAAAGAGACTTGCAAGAACAAGGGGACACAATTTAAAGATAGAAGGAGGGCGGTTCAGGGGCAATGTGAGGAAGCATTATTTCAGAGAGGGTAGTGGATGCATGGAACAGCCTTCCTGAGGAAGTTGTGGAGTCTAAAACTGTGGGAGAATTCAAGAATGCATGGGACAGACATAAGGCAATTCTTGTGGGGGGCAGGAAGATATAGGCTGTTGGTTAAATAGGATCTGCGGCCTATCCTGTAGGTAGGGAAATGGGCAGACTAGATGGGCCTAGCGGTCCTTATCTGCCGTCAAAGTCTATGTTTCTATGTTTCTATAACAATCTGCACTCATCAGAAGCCAAGCTGTTGTGGACCATGAAGCCTATTAGCATCCACCCTTGTTAGTGCTTTCCCTGGGATGTAGCTCAAGCTACTCCTTAGCAATAACTCACCCATGCCCTGATTGGCCATCATCCAGTGTGGTCATGTAGTGTCTGCATGTTTTTGTGTGCCTCTTCCTTGGCATGGGACCTTCCCAATCATGCTCCCCCCCAGTCTCCCTCCGATGCTTCAGGGGGGCATCCTCAGGCCAGACTGCAATGAAGGTTCTCTCCTTCAGGAAGAAACTCCCTATGGTCCTTGGCTGCATGAGCCCACAGCATACTGAATGGTTTAACGGGCCAGTTAACAGAAAAATTTCCAAGCCTCTCATGGATCCCGAAGGCCCAGTTAGGTAGGGGGAGGAGCAAAAGAAAGTGAAATGAACTCTCAGTGGCAGCTTGAGCGGGTAGTAAGAGAAGACAAGAAGAAGGATGGAAGGAGACAGTTTCAGATGGGTGAGCATGTAGAAAAATCAGTTTGCTCTCTACTAGCATTTCAATCGGGGTATTAATCGGCCGAATAGTTTAAAATAAATAAATAAATAAATTGAACTTGAACATTCAGTGGCTCCTCAAATGACTGCAGTGTCATCTGACAGCAAGCATATGAACATACAAAGAAGCCAGCGGAAATAGGCCATTTGGTCTATCAAGTCTGCTCGTATTGCAGGATCCACAGTTTGAGCTAATGTCCCTGCCCTCCCACCCCACTCCTCCCAACCTCCATACCCATGATCCTTACCTTCCCCCATGCCTATTCCAGCCTCTCTTAAAGCTGCCCACTGTCTTCAATGAGATTACCTCTTCTGGCAACACATTCCAAGTGTCCACCACCCTCTCTGTGAAGAAGTACTTCCTGACCTCCCTCCTAAACCTCCTACCCTCCAGCTTGAGACTGTGCCCCCTCATGTTATGGTTGCCACTCAGCTTAAAGACACTCTCCTTATCAAACTTATTTCTCCCTTTCAAGTACTTGAAGGTCCCAATCATGTCCCCTCTCTTCTGTCTTCTAGGGAGTACATGTTCAGTGCCCTCAACCTCTCCTCGTATGCCTTGCCCTTCTGACCGGCTATCATCTTTGTAACCCTCCTCTGGACCTTCTCCAGCAGGTTAATGTCCTTTTTGAGGTGTGGACACCAGTACTGAACTCCATACGCTAGATGCAGCCTTACTAGTGACCTGTACAATGGTAGTATAATCTCATCTCTCCTACTACTGTTCCCCCTAGCTATACATCCCAGCATCTTGTTTGCCTTTGCTGCTGCTTTCTTGCACTGCATGGAGTGCTTCAGGTCACTAGTGATAGCATAAGCTGGCATCTGTAGTAATGTAGGCTGGGAGCTCACCATGTGGATTCCAGAGGCATCTGTAGGCCCTAACAAGCCAAAGCAAACCAACGGTAAAAAGTATAAACAAAGTAAATATGCTGGAGATGATATGGTTTTTATTAAAGAAAAATTACAGTCTATGCATGTGAACATTGTAAGTCTGAAAAGGGAAGCCAAATCAAGAAAAAGAGCTTCGCACTCACCACCTCGTAATAAAAATCGCCCACTCAGTCTACAGAATGCAAAATATCCTTTATTGGAGTGCAGTGAAAAGCACCACTCCTCACGCTTTGACGCGTTTCGGAAACGAATCCTTTTTCAAAAAGCTTAAGGAACTCAGTGCATGATGCATCTTAAATACATCCTCATGACGTCATCAGTGAAAGACAAAAAAACTTACAAAGGCATAGACATATCTATACAAGTATATCTAAACAACAGTGTTATAAATTAATACCATCCAATATTACATCATTATATTAACTATAAAAATTGCTAAAACACACTCATTGTTAAATAAAGAGCAGGACAACATATCTATTGTCTGGTTATCTGTAAACCCAAAGGTCTTATAAACCATAATTCTGCTCACACATTTCTATTCTTATTTTCCTTTTATTTTTCTCTGTTTCCTGTGTTTCATTTTATATGCCTCTCCCAAATGTTAGAGACAGTGATCTGTAAGAAACCAAGACAGGGATCATTAAAAACATCTAAGAAAAAAATCAAAAATTAATTCTGAAAGAAAAAACCTTATAACCCCCAAGATATTTATATAAAGCTACATAGCCTATAATGTCCTTTTCCTGTACATATCAGAGATACCTCTGAATACTTTCTATATTTATTGAGAGTCACAGTAATTCATTTCTGTAAGTAAGGGGATATGTCAAATCTTTCATTCAGACCAGGATATTGGAATGCTTTCTACGTATAAATCCGAACACCTTCTCTTTTTAAAATCAGGATATCATAATCACCGCCCGGGGTGGGGGAACACTTTCTCAGTGCCTATAAATGTGAAATCATATTCATTTTTATCATTGTCACGTTGTTGAATATGCATTGCAGTGGTATAAGTTACATCTTGGTGACTAATGGCTCTCCCATGTTCCCCAACCCGTGCCTTCAACTGTCTTTTAGTTTTGCCAATATAATAAGCCCCACATTTACAGTTTGCTTGATAGATGACACCCACTGTATCACAAGTAATGAGCTGTCGAATGTAAAAACACTTCTGTACATTCGGGCTTGTAAAGTCCTTCTCCTTCTAATGATCTTACAATTGACACATTTTTGACATCTAAAGTAACCTAGGCCGGATATTCTGAGCGGATGCGCTATACGCAATAGGGATGAGCCAGTGCAAGTACGGAAATGCGCCATTGTGCGATATTCAGCAGGAGGCAGCTGCGCAGTGCAATAAGCAATGTGCCAGAGCACAACAGTAATGAATGCATGTGAAACCATAGGGGGTGGAACCATGAATAACATGCACAGTGCGATATTCAACAGCATGCACTGTGCGCAATAGCGGAGCAAGCAGAAGTTGCACGACAGCGGAAATGAGCCAAAATAAAAAGAAGCAAGAGGGGGGGGAGGGAAAATGCAAAAGGGAAGCCACAGGTGGGAGCGTGGTGATAGAGAGCCAGGGAGGAATAAAAGGAAGGAGGGCACAGGACTGGCAGGAACAGGACAGGGCCCACCAGAACTGTGCCAGAGTCAGGGTATGAGTGGGTGTGCCTGTGCCGCTGTGCAGAAAAAGGCATGGAGTGCCACAGTGGACTGAGGGCAGTGGCAAGAGGCAGGGCAGCCACAGGCAAAAGTCAGAGGTCCACCAGGTGCAGTGGGAGCACCAGGAACAGACAGTGGGGGGAACAGGACAACAGCTGCCCGTGGGGCGGAACACTAGCCATTGACATGGCCAGCGCCACCTTCCAGATGGAGACGGTAATGAGTGGAGTGAGAAGGCAGGCAGCAGGGAGGTGCGGCTGTAGAAGGGCCCGTTGGCGGTACACCCAGAACAGGCAGTACCGAGCCCATACCAGCTTCGAAAAGTACTCTGACACAGAGATTGTGGGCTGGTACCGCTTGAACTAGGCGATTGCTGAGGCAGCTCTGTGAGCCATGCAGTGATGAGATGCAGGCACCCACACGACGGAGCCATGCTCTGTCAGTTGAGATGAAGGTGACAGCCATCATGTGCCTGCTCACCACGGGCACTTTCCAGAGACCAACAGGGGACACAACAGGCATAACCCAGTCAGCTGCATCATGCCTACTCACACAATTCCTCAGCGCACTGCTGCCACATGCTGTGGAGTACATCTGTTTCCCCAGCACACAGGCAGAGCGCACAGCACACATACAGGAGTTCCACAGGATAGCACGGTTGCCTGGCATGCTCGAGGCCATTGACTGAACCCATGTAGGCATCCGCATGCCACCTGGCCCAGAGGGTGCGGCATACATCAACCGCAAGGGATACCCCAGCATAAACTGCCAGGTGGTGTGCAATGCCAGGGGGTGCATAACAAATGTCTATGCCACGCACCCTGGGGGAGCACACGATGCTTTCATCTGGCACCACTCTGCACTCTGCCACAGGTTTGAGAGTGGGGATATCCCCACTGGCCATCTAGTAGGTGAGTACGCATATCACGCAGGACGACGTGAGCAGATGTGGGGGGGTGCATAGTTAGAGGTGCCATGGATACTGGCCATGTTGGCCCATGGCATAGCGATGCAGACCACCATTCTAATGTCCACCCTCTACACACAGGTGACAGTGGTTACCCGCTATGGCCCTGGCTGCTCACACCATACCAGTGCCCGATGACCCCATCGCAGCTATGGTACAATGAGGCACACACCACAACACGGAATGTCATCAAGTGTGTGTTCGGGCTGCTGAAGGCACGGTTCTGGTGCCTGGACACATCAGGCGGTGCCCTACAGTACAGCCCCTTGAAGGCCTGCAGGCTATTCCTGACCTGCTGTATCCTGCACAACATGGCCACCGACTGTGGGATAGCTGTAGAGGTTGAAGAGGGGGACACTGGTGGGGACGATGAGGATGCTGGTCCAGCTGGTGATGGGCAGCCACCCCCTGGGCGATGAGACCCCCATCTGATCCGGATGGCACAGCTGCACCAGGACACCATTACAGAGGAGCATTTTGGTCAGCACAGGTAGGTCATGGGGCCATGCACAACCACCAAGGGCAAGAGCACAGCCCACAGACACACAGGGCAGGACGCCAGGGGCAGATGGCGGTAAGGGAATGGGTCTGAGTGGGGCACCGCACACGGCCGCAGGTATGGCCAGGGCCGAACACGACACGTGCACACACACCACAACACATGCACAAGGGGTAAATGGTATGCCAACCCCAACAGCCACCCCCACCCCCACACAGGACCACACACGACCATGCCCAGTGGCCATCACTGTGCGTGCCCCAGACGCTAGGCACCATTGCACACTGGTGGACAGTGCAACGCAGGCATCATCATGCACACGCCACAGTGGCCAGCAGCCGGGAGGGTGTGCACAAGGACCGTGTGTGTGCAGGGCCAGGTACCCCACCCATGCGTTACACAATACACACCACACTACACATAGGGCAGTGGCAGACAGTGGCTATGGTAGGAGACAGGTCAGTCACGTGGCACAGTACCACTGCCACCACGGATGTGTGGGCAGCCCCGCCGAGACCTGCCATCCATGCCAGGCTGACCATTGGCCTCATGGGGTGGCACTGACAGTCCCCCAGAGGTGACACTGCATGAACGCGACCGTGTTTGTGCAAGGGTCTGCAGCCCACCAAACATGTCTGCGCCAGGCGTGCTCGGTATGCCCACAGCCAAACACGGTGTCGACATAGCAGGTGTCGCACAGCACCGGAATCAGGGGGGTGGACATGACATTGTGCGGTGTCTGTGGTGGCTGGGCACTGGACTGGGTGCCCAGTGTAGCCATGACAGTTGTCAATGCAGTGGTCTGCCTGTCAATGGCAGCGGTCACATCCACCCACTGCCGGGCCATCTCTGCCAGGAGCAATCCATGATCCCTGCTGCACCGCTTGTCTGCCTGGTGCAGAACCGCACTGAGTGCATCCACCGCTATCATGAGCCGCATCTGCTTATCCACTGAAGCCTGGAGAAGATGGCTGTGTTCGTCAAAGAGGTCATCCGTTGGTCCGGCATGCTGTCCCTCGTGGTGTTCCTGGCCCTGCTGGCCAGCACCCCTTGACGTTGGACGCTGCACACCAGAGTCATGCTGGGGCACGTCCACACGCAGTGCACTGCCACTGCCCCCAACACTGTCCCACTGTTGTCACTGGCCGACTGCTGGTGCTGCCCCTCTGGCTGCCGATTGCCAGAGCTCACTGGCACTGCCGCAGCAGCTGCAACAGCCCCACCATCCTGGACACACACCAGTGCTGCACTGCTGGGGCATACAGGCACAGGCTGGGACTGGGTTGTTACACAGGTAGCCACGGTGGCATCACCCATGGCAACGCCCGTGTGGTTGCTTGCTGTCGGACCATCCTGTGTCCCACATGTATCACTGTCGGGACGTGTAGTCCATCATCATCAGTGCTGGATCCAGCCCTAATCTGTGTCCCAGCACGCTGGGGACCGTGGGCGCTGTCATGCTGGGATACAGGCAGGGCCTTGTCCGCACCCGCACCACCCACATCAGTCCGGACAGACGTGCAGGTATGCACTTGGCCAGTCCCTCGGACACCTGTGGAGGTGGATGGGCAATCCTCTGTGTCCAGGACCTCCCCCTTGGTGGACACACCCACCACCGCTTCCCCATGTAGATGCTCAGAAGCTGTAAGGGAACACATTAGTGTCAGTGGCTCCGCCTCGCCCTGTGGCATGCCCTCCACAACCCACACACTGACAGCACAGGACCTACCATGCAGTGATGGGCTGCCATCCATCTGGAAGCCACCACCAGGAATGCCCTCGATGGCACAACACCGCATGCTGCTGGCCACTCGCTCCTCCTGTGGCGTCAGGCATGGTACATCTAGCTGGCCCCCATTGGCGGCAGCACATGCAGCCCTGATGGCAGCCACCTTGTCCTTGATCTGCCTCCTGTCTGTGCCAACCTTCTTCTTGCACTCCTGCATGGACCGCTGGTGGCTGCCATGCTGGTTCATGGCACCTGCCACCTCACCGCAAGCCGCAGCACGGGCCTGTGGCATTCCCTGCTGACCACTGAGCAGCAGTTCCCTGTCCAGATATGCCTTGAACAGGGCATCTGATTCCGACCTGGTGAAGTTGGGCCTCCTCCTTCTCCTCCTTCCCTGTTCCTCCTGTTCCTCACACTAGGTCGTGCTCGAGCCTGTGGGAATGACAGGTGTTACCTTGGACTGTGCAGTCCCATTCAGCCCTCCCAAACCACAGTCCCCACATCCCAACAGCATGCAACCCACCACAACGGACTGCAATACCCAACCATGGCCTCTGCAGCCCCATGCCACATTTATATAGCGCAACGCAAGCAAATGAAGGCAGGCGCAACTGTAAGTGGATGCTAATGCAGTGGATGCACCGTGGAATGGCTAATGAGCTGATTTGCATATGCTGGCTGAATATCATGCTGTGCAATGTTGGTGAGAGTGCTCAGGCTATGGCGCAGCACTGTGACGTGCACAATCAGCACCACACGGCGCATGCCTGGGGCGCTGACACTGACGTATGCAGCACTGCTGACTTGCTGTGTGTGGGAGGCAGTGCAGAGCATGGCCACCACTGCACCTGTGGCACTAGTGTGCTGTTTGCCCATGTGGCGCTTGTGCCTTGGTGCACTGTGGGCACCATGGCACCACAGTGCGGTCGGCCACTGCAGGGCATCACATTCGAGCACCCTACTGTGCTACACGCAGGGTGTCCTAATAGCACTGTGGCGCACCATGCACGGACAGACCCTTGACCCTGCGGTCGACCTTTGCCCCCTAGGCACCATGCGTCCGCATGGTTGCACCCCTATCGCACAGTCTGGTGACAGTGCAATAGGGACTGGCAGCACAGTACCGCACTGCCTCCGCATGTGGGGAACATGCGTTCCAGAGTGCCATTTTGCTTGCAGTTTCAACAACAAGATGCCACATACCAGAGCACAGGTCTGGAGCACCATTGAGTTGGCAAACTTGGTGGCCCTGGTGGAGCCACATGCTGGTGCCCTCTTTGGGCAGGAACCCCTCCACAGTCCATGGACTGCTGTGTGGCAGAAGGTGTCAGAGGGTCTGGAGGAGGCAACTAGGATCAGCCGGTCAGCAGAGCAGTGTTGCCACTGCTGTGGTGACCTACAGCGGTGAGACCCTGACCGCCTGGAGCATCTGCAGGCACGTGCACAGCGAGGTGTGATGCCATGGCCAGGTAGGTGTTCCATCCAAACATTGGTAGTGTCCGTCTGTCCAAGTATCACAGTGTGCACAAGGCCATGCCGCAGAGGGGTGGGGTGCTGTCTAGTGGGGGTGGGGGGGTGCATCATGGCTGGGCTGTGCGGGCACGCACACACCAGGGGGGGCTTTGTTACTGACCTGTACTGATGTTTCCCTCTCCATGTTTGCACCCTAGGCCCGGAGGAGCGCTGTAGGGCACATCTGGCCCGAGAACAGGGGGAGCAGGCCGGAGTGGGTGCAGTACAGATGCAGCAGGGCCACGTTGGAGGGGCCATGGGCCAGCAGCACCCTGCTGGCTAGGATGCAGGTGAGTGCTGTGTTTCCCCTTACATCTGTGCATGCTGGATTGCAGGGGTGGTGGCGGGGTGGGGCCACCCGCACTTGGCCCCACTGCCGTGCATGCCACACGGTGCACTCAGCACTGTCCTGTGGCACTGCATGTATGGGTGGGTGTCACAGGTGGGCTGTGCATGCACTGGGTCCATGGCTGTGCCACTGCCTTCGCACTGCATAGCCATGTCACTGTGTGGCCATGGTGGTGCTGTGTGGGACATGGGCGGTGGGTGTGTGCAGCGTTCCGCTTGGCTATGGGTGCCTGGGTAGGCAGGTCATGTGGGTGCGGACACTGTGGGTGGTCGCATGCCATCACAGGGGCGTGGACCATGACTGTATGCCATGCACACTGGGTGGGCTGCAGGGGTCTGGCCAGTCACGCTTAATGACTCTGCTCCCTTGTCCTAGGTGGACAACGCTGGACTGCCCTAGAGAGAAATGTTCAGGAGCTGCTACAGCTGTCAAAGGCTACCCTGGAGCTGCTCCAACGCATGGAACGGGGTGACAGAAGGAGGCACAGGAGGCGCCACTGAGACCGAAGTGGAGAGAGGGGTCGCTATTAGACCAATGACGCGCCTGTTGTGCATTCCCCCCAGACTTACCCTCACACCCCTTCATCCTACTCCCTGTTGTACACCCTTGCCCTATGCCCACCCCCACCTGGTATGTGGCCCTCCCCCCACATTGTAAATAGTTTGGTTTGATGTCTTTTTTGTATAGTTCACACCTTTATTACAGACCTATTTGTTATGACAACTGTGGTGGTCTCTGATTTGACGCAGGCATATGGTGTTTGGCTGCAGTGGTGTGCATGGCGTCAGGGGTGGTGCAGGCCTGGGTGTGTGTGTGTGTCCAACAGGGACCCACTTATGGTGTGGGTGGGGACTCGGTCCCTGTCTGTGGTATGTGTGTTGTTCCCTGTGCACTGGATGCCTGTGTGCAGTGGTCCCTGGTGCATGTGCTGTGTCCCTTGTGCCCCTGTCAGTATGTCCATGGCTCATGCAGCTGGCCCCCTTGCATGTCTGTGGTATGCATGGTCTGCTAGCATGTCAGTGGTGGTTGTCCATGCCGGCCACCCTCTGGCCAAGGTGCAATGGTGACTTGCCTCCTGTCATCGGTATGTTGCATGTCTGCCTCAGGTGACACTGTGGGCTCTGCTGTTGTTGTCTCCCCTCCATGCTGTCGCTGGTGTCTGTTGCAGTGTCTGTGTTCTGCTGTCTGTCACTTGTGCTCCGGCTGCATGCTGGTGGCGGTCGGCTTCATGGTGCATGCGCAGGATGGCTGGTACACCTGTGCCATGGTGGGGTGCAGGCCGTGGGTACACAGCATCAGTGGATGCACGCCAGTGGCATTTGTTACCCTGCTATTGTGGCCCTGTGTCGGGGTGCCCTTGGGTCAGGGTGGGTGTTTGTCCATGCCCTGTGTCACATCCTGTGTGGCGCATGCCTCCATGCACCACAGTGGGCAACTGTACTGGCTGTTGGGGCCAGTGCTGGGACAGGGTGTGTGCATGTGTGGGTGTGCAGGATTCTGTCCTGCTGGTGGTGGTGTCCAGGGCAGGCCTTGTCACATGTGGGGTCCCTCAGGTACTGACGCAGGGTCGACCTCTCTGCTGTGCCATGGGGGGGGGCCATGCAAGGCGGCACTGTGTCTGCAGTTGTTGCGTCGAGGGCTGGTGTCACCCACTGTGGGGTGCTCACAGTGGTGCTGCCATGCATGGCTCCATGGTGCACAGGGTTGCATTTTCACAGTGGGGGTGGTGGCATGCATTCGGTGCCATGCACTGTTGGGCGCTGCTCCTGTGCCGGGTGTTTCGGGATCGCTGTACAGGGTGTGCTCTGCATTGGTAGGATGGGGTGGCACTGGGTGGCCGGCCCTCCTTGTGTTGCAGTCACTGCTTGCCGGGGGGTGTGCTGGGGCACCGTGCCCTGACTGTGGATTCGGTGCTGGTGTTCATGGGCTGGTGGTCCATCCAGCTCACCACTGGTTGTGCAGTTCATGGGTTGCAGGGGGGGTGCTGTCTGGCCTACTGCATGCTCCTCCGCCCATGGCTTCCATGGGTGGTGCACCCCTGCAATCCTGTCCCTGTCCCTGTGCATCCCTGGTTGTGCTACTGCGCTTCTATCCTGCTCCACTGCGCATCCCTGGTTGTGCTACTGCGCATCAGCCCTGCTCCACTGCACATCCCTGGTTGTGCCATGGTGCAGTTGGCACGATATTCAGCTGTGTTGCGCAAGCACACCTTGGCCTGCGCTGTGTTTGAATATTGCGCGTGTTGCGCAGGGATGCACTGCACTTGTGTCTGCTCCTGCTATTGCGCTTCTTTGTGGCACAGTCTGAATATCCAGCCCCCTGTATACATGTTAGTAAACCATGTATTTTGTGTGGGCTGAATCTGTTTACTATGTACCAGCATGTCCTTCAGATTAGTAGCTCTTCTGTATGTGAATCTAGGTGTCTGATCAAGAAATGCTTTCAAACCTATATCCCCTATCAAAATGTTCCAGTTTTGCATAATTATCTGTCTCATTCTATAGGAGTGCACATTATATGTTGTAATAAAATTCATCTGGTCATGACTAGATGTCTTATTTATTTAGCTTTTGTTAACCAGGTAAGCACGCTAGACAGTCAAGTGCCTATTTTCAGATGCAACCCGGGAGAATTACATAGGTACAGGCAATAAGAATACAGAGGCATGGTAACAGCAAAACAACAAGGTACAGTCAGGTACATTCAGAGAATTCAGGCTATAACAGTTACAGAGGCTAGCAATCAACAAGTTACAAACAAACAACAAGGTGAGGCAAGAGAGACAGGATGGAAGCTGTCCAGAGGAGGGCAACTAAAATGGTGCAGGGTCTGCACCAGAAGACATATGAAGTGAGACTTAAGGAGCTTAATATGTATAGCCTCGAGGAAAGGAGGGAGAGGGGGGACATGATAGAAACTTTCAAGTACCTCAAGGGAATCAACAAAGTCCAAGAGGGTAGCATCTTTCAAAAAAAGAGGTGTGCAAGAACAAGGGGGCACAATTTGAAGATAGAAGGGGCGCTCAGAGGTAATTTAAGGAAGTATTTTTTCACAGAGAGGGTTGTGGATGCATGGAACAGCCTTCCAGAGGAGGTTGTGGAGTCAAAAACAGTGGTGGAATTCAAGCATGCATGGGACAGTCATAAGGCAATTCTAGGGGGTGGGGGTAGGAAGAAGTAGGCTGCTGGTTAACTAGGATCTGCAGCTTATCCATCAGGTAGGGAAATGGGCAGACTGGGTGGGCCAAGCGGTCCTTATCTGCCATCAAATTCTATGTTTCTATGTTTCTATTAATAGACAGGTAGCTACCAGTCAGGGGACCGGCAGAGAGCCAATAAGGCAAGTGCTGTGTTAGGCAATGACAAACATGGGAGACAGTCAGGGAGGCAAACAATATTGCAGCAGGACAGTATAAGATTACGGGCAGGTTAGCCATCTGGACACATGCAGTCACAATGAGGCACAGCGTGCTCCCTAGGAGGGGTTGGACAGCTAGGAGCAAAGGCAGGCAGAGGCTTGTTTTAAGTGGGCCCAGAGTGAGGACCTGAAACACCTGTGGGAGGGAGCAGCCCTTACAAGTGCAGGGAGGAGGTTCCAAGCTCTGGGGGAGAGAGCCGTGAAGGCACAATCCCCTGCAGCTGAGCGAGTTTTGGGGACCATGAGTGTCAGGAAGTCACTGGACCCCAGCTGATAACAAGAGGGGGCGGGCTTGAGCAGAGCAGCCAGAGCGGGAGGAGTGGATGAGCAGATGATGTTATCTGAAAAGTTACCCAGAACAAAGGACCAATGGTTTCTGGGGGAGAGCTACCCCAGCCTGGAGTAGAGTTGACAGTGATGGGTGAGACGGGGGGGCCGATAGGGCAAAACGACACACGTTGTTGTATGCTGTGTCCCATTTAGTGAGCCAGGTTTTTGGGGCATTAACAAAGGAGGTGAGCCCATAGCAGAGCGAGGGGAGAAGAACCCCTTTTGCAGGAGCAAGTCAGGCGGCAGGGGTGAGGCAACTTTTGGCCCTGTATGCCAGACCCAATTTATAGTTAGTGGCCTTACAGGAGTTCTGTATGTGCAGGGAGAGGTCCAGCTGAGGGTCAAGGGTAACCCCCCGGTACTTGAATGAGTTGACCACTGACACAGGAACACCATCTCCCCCGCCAATGACCTTGAGATAGTCTGGGCACACCCTGATCTTGGCGAGGGAGCCTGTGTCTTCTGGAGGTTGATGACAAGCTTTTGTGCTTTGAGCCAGGATTGAATGCGATCAGAATCTGAGTTCAGCCTGGTGTTTATGTCTCTGATGTCATGGGAGCTGGCCAGAAGCACAAGGTCATCAGCATAGAAGGTGACTGTACCACAGGCAGGGTCTGAAGGCAGCTGGTTGATAAAGAGGGAGAACAGCAAAGGGCCAAGGACGGACCCCCGTGGCACCCCGCAGGTGATCGAAGCAAGCCCAGAGAGTGCTTTGTTTAACTTTTTGTACTGCTGCCTGCCTGAGAGGTAGTTGGTAAACCAGGCTGGTACAGGGCAGGAAAGGCCGAGGGATTGAAGGGCAGCACCCAGGAGGGTATGATCGACCAGATCAAAGGCCTTTAACAGGTCAATGAAGATAGCCCCTGTGGGCATACCTTGATCAGTCGCAGACCTGATTTCAGAGGTGACCTGTGGAAGGGCAGTGGAGGTGCTGTGCCCTTTTTACAGAACCCATGCTGCATGGGGGAGAGGGAGCCATGGGTTTGGAAGAAGGGAGCAAGTTGAGTGACCACGACCTTTTCAAGCAATTTGTTAACTGCAGATAGAATCGCTATGGGGCGATCGTTATCAAGAATTTTGGGATCCCCACGCTTGAGGACTTAATCACACGTGCCACCTTCCGGGTAGGGAGCCTTCCATGTGTCCGGGATAGTTCCAGTTATGAGAGAGGAGTCGAGAATGTGGGAGATGAGCCATGCCAAGAAGGGTGCCCCCTGGCAGAGCAACTTGGGCTCAAGGTTGTCATGTCCAGTTCTGAAGTGAGGGGAGAGACCTGATAGGAGCTTCCAAGTGTCTTTGTAGGAGACAGACTTGAAATAGAAAGCAGGGGAAATTGGGGGGGGGCAGCATCTTCAGTGAAGCTTGGTCCACTGGGTGCTGAAGACATGGGCATGAAGCCCAACAGGTCAGAGAACAGTGCACTGAAGGCGCTGGCTATCGTCAAGGTATTATTGCAGCTAACACCACTGATATGCATGTCGGAGACCTGAGGGCAGGCAGGACCACTAACGGTATGTTTGATAGCCCGACAGAAACTCCTTGGGTTCTTGGCAGTTGCTTCGAGGGAGGATTTGCAGAATTCACTCTTTGTGGAGTGGATAGCCCGCTTACAAGAGTTCCTGAGCTGTCTGTAATCCTCAAAGTCAGATCTGACCCTGGTGGACTTATATTTATGTCAGCTTTTATCCCTAAGCTTCATCAGGGCAAGCAAGCCCCCATGTAACCATTTTGTGACAGTGCCCCTCACTCTTCTCCTTATGAGTGGGGGTAAAAATGGATAGAAAGCAGTCAAGAGCAGCAGAGGGGTCGCTGTTTGCATAGACTTGGGACCAGTCAGCCCAGCTGAGGTCTGCAAGGAAGTTATCATTGTTAAATCTTGAGTAGTCCCTTATCTGGATGACTTTGGGGGAGGACCTGGGGGTATGAACCCTCCAGATGCAGTAAGTAGGGGAATGGTCTGAGATGGAATCTGAGAAGAGGCCGGAAGCAGCGATGCGATCGAGCCTGTTGCTCAGCATCCAGTCAAGAAGGATGCCCTTGTTCCCAGAGGAGGAGGTTCTGGTGGGTTTGGAAATAATTTGACCTAGGGCATGACCAGATAGGAGAGGCTCGTAGATTTTGGCATTGCCACTCAACCAATTAAGGTTGAAGTCTCCGAACACTAGGAGTTCACCAGTACCCACCTTTGGGCTGAGGCAGTCTAGGAGATGGGAGCGGTCACTAGCACCACCTTGAGGTGGGTTATATACACAGGCCAGGTGGAGCTTCTTGACATTGCCCAGCAGTAGGACAGCATGTAGGAACTCACAAGGAGAGGAGGGAGAGTGAGGGATGACTGTCACCTTGAGGTGGGACTTGAAGTAGAGCAACAGTCCACCACCCCTTTTTTTGCCTGCTCTATCCTGCCTGATCACTAGGTAGCTGGGGAGGATGCAGACAGAGTCTGGATGGGCAGGTTTAAGCCAAGTTTCAGAGAGCCCCAGGATGTCCAGGTTGTGGTGGGCGACCCAGGCTGTGAGGTCCAAGAGGTTAGCGAGAAGACTGCGGACGTTGAGGTGAGCAATCTTTAACCCTCTGGCATTCTGCCACTGGGGGGGGGGCATGGTGACAGCTAAGGGGGGTACAGGTGATAGGTTAAGCAGTAATACCAGATTGGGGGAGCCTAGAGCAGGAGTGGATTAGAACAGGCACATGGCACTGCAGCCCCCTTCAGGTAGGCAAGATCTAACTGAAATACAGAAGGCAGAGTAAAGTTCAAACAGACTTTTTATGCAGTGCACAGCAGGGAGAAATACAAAATATACTTAGCAGGCAGATACAGTAATTCTTAGCAGGCAGATGCATTCATTATTATAATCAGAAGATCACATGGAATTTTCCTAACTAGGATGCAGAAGCCACTTCCCCTGAAGAACTGATAGGACCAGAATGTAGTGGCCAACACCGAGGGAGTCAGTGGGGAGTAAGCTCTGACAGACATGGGGAATTACTGTGCAGCATGGCGCATCGAGGTCCGCAAAAGGTGCAATAAAAACAGGTTCTGGTGCCTGCAACAAGGGGTCAGCAGTGGGTAGGAACAGGCAGGGGCATTGACCAACAGGTAACAGGGTAAGATAAGGCACCACCCAGTTGATGAGAGGGATTAAGGTGCATTTAATGGGAGGAGGGAACAGGGCAGGTGGGGGGGCCTTTTGATGCTCAAGTCTGGAGCCCCGACTGGTATAGTGCAGGAGTGAGGAAATTACAGATTGAGCCCTGAGGAGCTACGGATTGCTGCTGCAGCCAGAGAGAGTGTTAAAAGTCCAAAGAATTCTGGTCCCAAGTTGTGCTGCAAGTCCTTCTGCAGCTCCGATGAGCTGGCATTGCAGCCAGATGCGGGAGAGAACGGCCCTTTTGTAGCCCCGAGGAGAGCAGGCAAGGAGGGTTTGGCACCTTTTTTCAAATGTTCCCCAACAGTCCCTCACTCAACAGCTCAAGTCGGGAGCCCTGACTGGTATAGTGCAGGAGTGAGGAAATTACAAATTGAGTCCAGAGGAGTTTCAGATTGCTGCTGCAGCCAGAGACAGTTAAAAGTCCAAAGAATTCCGGTCCCAAGTTGTGCTGTGAGTCCTCCTGCAGCTGCTGTTGTCTCTGTATTATTATATTTCTGTCAATTCCCTTAACTGTCTGGACAGTTTTGTTTATGTGTGTTGTACTGTACCCTCTTTCCTGAACTCTATTGTGAAGCTTGGTAGCAGCCTTGTCATAGGCTTCTTCAGTACTGCAGTTTCTTCTCAACCTTAAAAACTGTCCCTTCAGGATATTTTGTATTATATGTTGAGGGTGACAGCTAGACGACAAAAGTAATGTATTTCGTTCACATTCCTTCCTAAAAATATCTGTATAGGTATTCCCTTCTATGTCTTTCTGTATGTGCAGGTCAAGGTATTTCACCTCCCTCTGACTTGCTGTATAGGTGAAACATAAGTTTGAATTTGAATTGTGTAAATATTCAACAAACTGCTCAAATTTCTCCAGTGAACTATCCCAAATTATTATGATATCATCTATAAAGCGTCTTTACAGATTAATGAAAGGAAAAAAGGGATTAACATCAGAATCTCGAATAACTTCATTTTCCCACCTTCCCACATAGAGATTTGCTATACTGGGTGCAAAGGTGGCACCCATTGCAGTTCCACAAATTTGCAAGAAAAAATCATTCAGAAAAGTAAAAACATTACACTTTAGTACAAATTCTGTCAATTTCAGCAAAAACTCTGTTGGAGGTTCAGTATCCTTCTCATCAGCATTCCAAAAAAATGCTAAGCTATCCAGTGCATCCTCTTGTGGGATATTGGTATAAAGGGATACTACATCCATAGTAATGAGATATGAGTCTCCATGTACCTGAATATCCTCCAACGTTTGTAGGATGTTACTTATGTCTCTAACGTATGAACCTAAATTCAAAACATATGATCTAATGTGCCAATCTACAAACTGTGATAAAGGCTCCATAAGGGACCCTATGCCACTGACAATAGGTCTACCTGGGAGGGCTAAAGTGACATATACCTTATGAATTTTAGGCAAAGTGTAGATTGTTGCTCTACTCGGAAAATTGACAGTCAAAAAATCTCTTGCATCACTATCTATCCAACCCTTCTGAAAAGTTTCCCCAATATACTCATCAATACTGGATTTATATATTAGAGTTGGGTCTGATGTTAGTTTTTGATTAAAAAAACTAATATCAAGTTGCACCTTAACCTCCTTTAATATAGTCTTCAGCATCTAAAATTACAGCAGCCCCCCAACCCTTGTCAGCCAGTTTAATAACTATGTTCTTATCTTGTCTCAAATTCTCCAATGCTGTTCTTTCTTTTCTTGATATATTATCAAATTTTAGAGATGGTACATCATTAAATAGAACCTCTAATTCATTCTCACAAACTTGCTGGAAAGTGTTAATAGCTGCAGTTCCTACTGGGAAAAAATGGGATCTACCTCTAAATCTTTTAGTCGTGTCTAAAACTGTATGTCCGAGATGGTTCACCTCAGAGCTACTACTTATCATGCTTCCAGTACTATTATCTCGTCATTCAGATTCCGTTCTACCAAAATGAGATTTAAGGCATAAATTCCTACAGAACCGTTGAAGGTCCACAAATGTCTCAAATGTGTTCAGTCTGCTAGTAGGTACAAAAGAGAGACCCTTATTAAGTACCTCCATTTCAATCATAGATAACATCCTAGTGGACAAATTAATTACCTTGGAGGTCTTGGAGGAGAAACCAGGGAAGCCAGTGTAGAAAAAGAGAAAGCTGAGATTTTAGAGGAAAGGTTGGCTTATACTGAATATTCCCTATGCAAATTTGAAGATAAATCAAATGACAACATGTCCAAAATAGAAGCTTTAGGGGCCAAGGTTGATGACTTGGATAATCGTAGCAGAAGGAACAACTTGAGAATCATAGGGGTACCTGAACTGTTGGAAGGGAGCGATATGATCGGATATTTGCAGGAATTTCTCCCACCTATTTTAAATTTTAACTGACCCTGGCCCTTAGAAATTGAGAGGGCACATAGATCTCTGAGAGACCCTACAAAACAGGGTCAAAAGTCCAGACCACTCATTGCTAGATTTCTGAGGTTTAATGTGAAAGAAGAAATATTGGCAGTTGCCAGGCAGAAAAAAATATTATACTGGGGCAACATAGAGGACTGTGTATGAGCAGTCATACACAACAAGGATATTCTTGTATCGAGAGGTTTCCTTGGTTACAGATTACCTCAAGAGCACAGTTCGAGAGGTGCTCTGTTACCAAGGGGAACCTCGAGATACAAGAATATCCTTGTTTGTGTATGACTGCTCATCAGGGGTGTCGGCAGGCATACGCACTGTATGCAGCAGAGTACAGTAAAAAAATCAGGCAGGGGCAACAAAAAGAGGAAAGCAAGGACAGTGTGAGTCACATTGTGTCTGCTTCGCGCTGAACCCTTTTGCCTTTGTTGTTTGCTATGGGGCACTGATGCCACCAGCCAAATACACACAGAAGAACAACTTACCAGGCAGGCAGAAGAACAAAGGAAGGAGGATTACAGGAGGAAACTGATTACTTGAACTCAGACATGGCTGGGGGGGCAATGGTGTGGCGTGGTAGCGCATGTTTTGGTTTATGCTTACATAACGGAGGGGGCAACAGTGCATCAGTTTTGAGTACATGTTTAAAATTCCCTGGCTACACCCCTGCTGCTCATATACAATCTTTTATAGTGTGTGGGCAGTCACAACATAGAAAATCACACAAAACCAGCTAGTGAAGACAACGGAGAATAGAAATTTTAACATTTCCTTTTTTTTTAACTGACAGTGTGTTGCAGATGTTTCTGCAAGTTCAAGTTAAAATAAACAACTTCCAGCTTAATTGGATAGAGAGGAAATCAACTATGTGGCAGCCTTCCAAGTTGTTCTGCTGCAGTAGTGACATCACTACTGCAGCAGAACAACATAATGGTGTCACTTCTGCAGCAGAACAAGCATATTCTAGGCATGGAATTCCATACATAACAGCATTCCACCATACATTATAATAGGATCTACTGTATCTGTTTCAAGATTTTTCATCAGAAATTGTGGAGAAAAGAACATTTATTTTGTGACATACTCTTTGTTCTGCAAACACTTAATGTTCCTTATTACATCAAATATCCAGCTGTGCTTGTGGTTTCTAGGGGCATTGGTGTATCTAGTGAACAAGGTGACCGAAAGTGGGTGCCTACAAAAACAGTGACTCAATTACAGCACCTGCATTCACGGCTACCTAGCAGAGGGGTGACCGGATTCTGTGGTGACCAAAATATCATGATGGGAAGTACGTGGGTATATGCGCACGCGCACATGCACAGGGAGAGAGGCAGGGGAGGATGGTATGTGGGAGGGGATATGGTGGGCAGCTGCTGAGCTGATCCACTAGCGTGGTGGGGAGGGTGGTTGACTGGGAGGTGGAGGATTTGGGTTCTGCGTGGTGCAGACCTTTTTTTTGTTCCGGTAGGCGACATTCATTTTTTTTAAGTTTTTCACTCCCCCTGACATGCACCCCCCGGAGTTGAGAATCCATTAGTAGGGAGGTGGGGGGGGCAAAACCCCCCACATCAAAAATAAGAGCCCATGAGTCCTGGGTGCTGTTTTTCTCTGAGCTGCGAGTGTGTAGTGCCAAAATTAATTTTTGGTGATGTACACTTACCATAATGGTGATTGCTATTCCACGGTCGCTGTTATGATATGGAACAGGGCAGTGATATTTATAGCTTTGCTTCACCTGAGAAGGCTTGTTTTTTTTTTTGTTTTTTTACACAGTCATGGCCAGAGTCCTATGAAATCCTTAAAAATAGGCCAAACCAGTCTTCTTTTTCAAAAAAGACGTCCAACAGTCACAACTGAAACAGGAGGGATTCTAATGTGGACTTTAGCCATGAGCCCAAGAACATCAGCATAGCTCATGCTCCTCACCCCTTAAGAGAGATCCACAAATACAGCAAAGACAGACATTTATACCAGTGCTTCTACAAACCTGAACCCAACTCCCTACTGCTACAGCCACTAGTCTAGCTCTCTCCTATTACCCTGATCAAGACTTGAACCTGGTACTCTATGCACTTCAGGCACATACACTACCACCACACCATAGCAGCAACTAGACTCTGAGGTGATCTCTCACTACTATCTCCCCTCTTTCATCCTAGTCCCTCCATTTTTTCCTCACTTCAGCTCCACCAGCCTTCCCAACTATGCACATGCATCCCCTGCTCGCCAGTCTATCTCTTCTCCTCCTCCTCCCTTTGCCTTCCACATACCCTAGTGTCCCTATGAACCCTCAGCCTCACTACTCCAGTGTTCCTACCTACCCTCCTGTCCTCCCCTCCTCCTTTACCACTGCTCCTACCCCTCCCTCCTCCTCCACACATCCCATATGCTCCTCTCCACCTCACCCCCCTTCCAGACATCACCTGTCCTCCCCCCACAGCCCCCTTGCACTTCTGATCGCTCAGGCCTTCTCTGCCTGTGCTACCCTACCCACCCTTGTGCAACAAACCCCATTCCTTATTCTATCGCTCCCGCGTAAACTCTCCATCTGCCTCCTCTGACCAGAGCACTTCTCCTCCTTCTACTCCTAACAGGGAACATACACCCCAACCCAGGCCCTGCCCTCCCATCCACCCACTCAGCCCACTGGTCTTTGAGTAGCCTCCATGAACATATGCAGCCTGTTGAAGAAATTTGACGCCCTACAGTGCTGGGCCTTGCTCACCAACCAGACATCATAGCCCTGGTTGAAACCTGGCTGTCCAAATCAACTCCGGACTCATTTGTCTCCTCCCAGGCTATACCTTATACCGGAGGACCGAGTAGGCAAACGAGGGGAGGCTGTGCAATCTACACCAGGGCCACAATACCTGGACACGACTCCCACCCCTGCCCTCATAAATGGGGCCCAGGCCTCATTTCCCTCAGACTCACCCTAGACCTCTAGGAGCCCTCTCTATCTCACCACAGCCTCGTTCCCAAAGAACCAGCACCCAGCCCTGATATCTTTAACGGACTACCTGGCCACCCTCCACCATAAGGCAGAACAAATCCTAGTGGGGGACCTTAATGTAAATTGGCTCAGCACCTCCTCATCCACCACCAGAGACTCATTTGCCGCCCAAGATCTGACACAACTCGTCACCCAGCCCACGAGACTTAACCCTAAGAGTGGTACCAGCACCCTGCTGGATGTTATTATAACTAACCGACCCCATAAAATCCAAAACATCCAGGTCCTCCCAGACTCCTGAGTGACCACTCCCTATCCTATTCCACTGGTAGCCCCAATCCCAAACCCAAAGCCCAGACCACCCTCATGAGGCGCCTCCGCCCTGGTGGGCTGAAGAAACTTAGGCACTCCTCACCCAGATAGACTGGTCCCCATTCAGCAGGCAACCAACATTGATACTGCCCTCAGCTTTTCACTCACACCTTCAACATGGCCTGTGATCTCTTTACCCCTTAACCAAAACCCGGGTCCAAAAACAGAACGCACCATTGGTTAGTCTCGCCCTCCCTCCAATTACTTAGAAACCGGGATAACCTCTGGCACCTGCCACTGAAACAGGTCGTCTGTCTGATAGGCAAGCATACAATGCAGCCTGAAATAAATGCTCATGGGCCATCAGGAAAGCCAAGGCAGACCATTACCAGGCCTCCCTTACCTCCTCCTGGGGCTCAGCCCGGACCTTCTGGGATAATATTAAGCAACTCAATGGTAAAGCTTGCTCCCTGCCCCATCCCAGCTCACTAGAAATGGCACAACCTCCACCGAGCCTGCCACCATAGCTAACTGGTTCAACACCACTTTCACTGACCTTAGCTCAGTCCTCCTAGTAACTTCTTTGACCTCCCCCGCCAAACTCCCCCTGTCCTCCAGCACCCCAGCTTCCTCCTGCGAAAGATTTCCACCCAGGAAGCCAGACCCATCCTAACCAAAGCTCTCAATGGCAACAATCCCGGCAGTGACTCACTGGACCCCAGCACCCTCAGGCTGGTGCTAGATGAAGTCCTTGCACCTCTCACAAGCCTAATTAACCAGTCACTCTGCCTGGGACAATTCCCCACAGCTTGAAAACAGCCATTATCACACCTATTCATAAAGGAGGCGACAGGTCATCGGCCAACAACTACCGGCCAATCTCCATCCTCCTCCTCTCTAAAGCCCTGAGAAAGTGGTGGCCATTCAAATCACTGATTATCTGGCTAACATAACATCTTATGCCCAGAGCAACATGGCTTCCGTATGGGTCACAGTACCAGTACTGCCCTTATTGAATTCTCCAACTTCCTACACTCCTCCTTGGATACCAGCTCCCTAGCTGGTGCAGTGTTCATTGACCTCTCAAAGGCTTTCGACACTGTCTCCCATCCACTGCTGCTGAGTGCACTCTGCCTCACTGGTCTCTCGGCTGGCCCCTGGCATGGTGTGCTAGCTATCTTGACACTCGATCCCAGTGTGTCAAGATTAATAACACCACTCTCCGATACCGTCCCATTCTCTCTGGAGTCCCCAAGGCTCCATCCTGGGCCCTTCTTCTCGCTGTATCTGAACACCCTGCCCAGTGCATGCTCTGGCAAAATTCTGCTGTATGCAGGACGACGCTGTCCTTTTTGCCACCCACCGTAATCCCATCTCCCTACAGGACTCCCTACAGCAGTCTTTCAACAGTGCCGAGGCTTGGTTTAAGGAGCGCAGACTCGTCATCAATCTTAAGAAAACCAAAACTATGCTCTTTTCACACCCCCAAAACAAAGCTAGCAACCACCCACTCTATATCCTTCCAAGCACCAACCAACCACTGGAACAAGTCTGCTCCTACAAATACCTTGGGGTTACCTTCGATTCAGCCCTCACATTTCACAACCACATCGATGCCCTAACATCCGCCACCAACACACGGCTTGGCATCCTATTCCACCATAAAACCTGCCTTCCCCCAAATGCTCTCCGGCTAGCTGTTACATCGTCTGCTCTGTCCCTTGTAGACTATGGTCACCAGTATACTGGTGCTGCCGACACCACTGCACTCAACAAAATTCACCTAACCCTGAATAAAGCATGCAGATTGATTACTGGTGCCCCAGGCTCACACACACCTGTCAGCTATATGTCGATGCTAACCTGCTTACCCTGGATGAACGGGTTCCCGATACCAGACCTGTCTTCTCACCAAAACCCTACTCGGCTCTCCGGGTAATGGCATCCATCCACCAGAGCCCTCCCACTATTGCAACACGGTCTTCCTACAAGACCACTCTAAGGTCCCCAGAACAAGAACCAGCCGTGGCCAGAGGTCCTTCAGCTATAGAGCCCCAACCTGGTTTAACTCTCTCCCTGCCACCATCACCAATGCCATCACCATCTCCACATTCAAAACCGCACTGGAACCACATCTTCAGCACTCATGTAACTGCTCCTGTCTCTGAACATAGCCTCCACCTCTTTTTCTCTTGACAATGCCCCGGGCAGCTCTCCACCCAACCATCCCTCCACCACTTCCCTGTACACCATGCCTAGGTTTAACCTGGCCAGTGCCAGCTGTTTCAATGTTTATCTACCAGAATGCTCACTTGATACCGACTTGTGTAATACCTGTTATCAATTACATGTACCCTGTACCCAATTGTATTTGTCTGACCACAATGTGACGTGGCACCTCTGGTGAATGCCTATTGATTTTTTGCAAATCTTTGCTATGTAACCGAAACGCAATGTATGTCTTTATGTGACGTAGTACCTTTGGAAACGAGCCTCTGGCTCAAAGGTTGTAAACTGATTCTTAAATAAATAAAAAATAAAGTATTAAAACATGCCTCTCGACATCCCTCTGATCCAAAAGCAAATATCACTAAGGCACTGGCCTGGGCTTCTAAGATATCCAGGAGAGTTCAACCAGTTTTTAGAAACAAAAATGCAATCCCTAACAACGCTGGGCTACAACAAGCAAACAGCCCTTTTCCCCATGCTGGTACAGCTTCAGTAAATAAAGCTACATAATTCAAAGTGCACACCCCAGAATTTCCTGTCTAAAAATCTCCTTCAGCCCAGTGGAAGACATGTTTGAGCAACCATATTCACCAAGCAATTTGGAGTCTGAAGGAGATGCATGACTTTCTTGGTTATCATGCTGTTATCAATTAGGCCGTGGAGAGAGTTTGGAAATCTCTCAGCTCTTCGTGGTGGTTGAGCAATGATTGGGTGTCTGCAGACACATGAGCGCCCTCATTATAAAAAATGTTTTTCACTTTACTTCTGAGTGTTTTAAAATGTCTTCTGATGTTTTCATCTAGCTTCTAGTAGTTGCATATTATATTCAATTTATTTGATTTCACTGTGGTTTGCCTCATTTTGTATATTTATAAGTGGGTCAGAGGGTAAAGGTCAAATATTCAGAAACTGCACTCTGGAAATAGCAGCCTCCTTTATTCATATGCTGCTCATGGATCTTGGAGTCTCAAGCTCTAAATGTACATAGCATTTATCCTATTATCACAGAAATCATATTTTAAAAATTTCAGGGTCCTTTAGCTACCCATGTGAGTCAAAAATATTGTTAGTTTATGTGACTTCTTATACGAGTGTTATGTACCCTATTTTTGTCAAAGTGGGGGGGATCATCTTAAAGGTGTAGCAGCAATATTGGAACTAATTTAAAAGTTTGAATCTGCCTTCTGTAAGAGTTGCAGTTTTATAAAATGGGGATACAGGAATGTTATTTTAATTATATTTAATGCAACAAAATCTTTTAACTTTGTCCTTCAAGGCTCCTATCCATTCATAATCTTTTAGCCCTATTGATATGCTGTTTTTAGCCTACCATATGTGTTTTGCTTTTTATAAATCCAGGTTAGCTAAAACTACAGATATAAGCATGGTCACATATTTGTGAAATAAATGCTTGTCTGTTCTGCAGACCATTTGTTCCTACATCTGACCTATTTAAGGAGTTTTTAGGCTCTCATCAGGTTAGTACTGGAGTGACAGCTTAATACCTTGTTGCCTCTTCTTTTGAAATTTGGGGTATCCTTGGAGGCTACAGCTTGATCATCAGGGAAAGGTAAGTAGTTATTGGTGTGGGGATATTGGCTTCTTGATCCTGTGACAATTATCTCTTACTTCTCAATATTTTACTTAAACAGTGACCCTTGGCTCTCTTTAGGCCTAGGTTCTACTAAAATGGCCTTGCTGCTTTTTTCAAGCTATGTTGCGCAGGCAGAATATTATGCCCTGTGTTGGGTGTGAAAGGGAGTGGTAATTTTCTTGATAATATTGTCTGTTAATTAAGGTACATCTACGGCTATAAATATTTCATATTAAGAAGCTTATTCAAGTAGAGAGATTATTAGCACAGAAAATAAGTGTGGGTCTCTTTTTCAGGCTATCCTAAGGCTGTGCGTTCCAGTTTGAGACTAGTTTTCAGTGGTTTATTCACTCAGCTTTTATTGTACCTAGCTGAATGTGTGGTAGTGTCAGTGTATAAAATTTATACATAGTTATAATTGCTTTTGTGCCCTTTTAGTTGGGTGAAACACATATACACTTATCAAGGTTACAGTTCTCTTTAAAACTCATTTTGCATTATTTATCTTTTGTGTTATTTACTCTATAGTTATTTGTGCTATAGGTTATTATGACTGCTGTTAACATAATTACTTGGAATGTTCAAGGTTTGGGCTCACCCGTCAAAAGACACAGGATATTAAACCATTTAAATGAACATAGGGCTGACATAGCCTTGCTACAGGAACACATCTTTTACCTGTGGAAGCTGCCAAATTAACCTGAGGTTGGGTTTCCAAAGTAGAATTTTGCTGTTTTTCCTCAAAAAAAAAAGCGGGGGTTGCTATTTTGATCAGAAAAGGGACAGATTTTATCAAACATGGCCATTTAACAGACACAGAGAGGAGATATTGTAATAATAGGAGGCAATGTAGCGCAGTGGTTTAAGGCTCTGAGCTACAAACCTGGAGACCTGGGTTTGAATCCCACAGCGCCCACTTGCATACTGTGTGACCATGAGCAAGTCCCTTAACTTCCTTGTGCTCCCAGGCCACACCTTTAAATAAGTTTCAACTTAGTGTGTCTCTCCTGGTTGAAAAAAAAAGATGTCAGGTTCCATTAGGGAGTTTGTATGGAAGGAATGTGGCCATTTCTAATATTTATGCACCAAATAAGAAACTAAAAGGATTTTAACAAAATCTATTCTTTGTTTTAGCCAATGTGGGGGATTACGAGATTATTTTAGGTGGGGATTTTAATGGAGTAATGGATCCCATTTTGGATGGGTCCATGTCAAGGAATACTGATTCTCTGTCCACCTCTCAAAAAAGCTTACATAGTTTGGTAGATGATTTAAGCTTATTGGATGCTTGGAGGATAATGTACCCTAATGGAAGAGATTTTTCTTTTTTTGTCAGTGAGACATGGGGTATTCAGTAGGTTAGATTACTTTTTCATGCCTTTAGCACTCTGTAATAGTATTAGTCAGGTGGGGTATGAGAATCTTCTAATATCAGACCATAGTTTACTTAAGAGCTCAGTATTATTAGAAAACAAAAGTGGGAAATCTAGTAGTTGGAAGTTTAATACATCTCTACTACTAGACACGAATGTTAAAAAATTGATCCAGAAAGAGACTTCCTCTTATTTTAAATTCAGTTGCAATGGAGAAACATCAGCAAAGGTTGTATGGGAGGCATACAAAGCATTCATAAGGGGAGGCATTGTTAGTTTTGCATCCCCAAAAAAAGAGGGAGAGGCAGAAGGAGCTGGAAAAAAAGGAAGAATTGCTTATCAGGGCCCTGACAGTTATGAAACAACCCTTTGAAAAAAAAAGATGGGCTGTATAAAAGTCTGGGGTTAAAGTATAAAATAAATAGAATACAATCTGCTAAGATTGAATACTGTCTTTTTCGTACTAAACAGAAATTTTGGGAGTCTGGGGAAAAGGCAGGGAAGCTGTTGTCTTATAGGATCAAGCAGCAACAAAAGCAGAATGCTATTAAGGGGATTAGGAATAAAAGTAGGGTGATTAATGTGAAACAAATTAATAAATGTTTCATGGCTTTTTACAGTAACCTATACAAATCACAAGGGTTAGTAAAGAAGGCTGACACAGATGTCTTTCCTAAACATGCTAAATTACCTGCTTTAGAAGAATCTGACAGAAAGATGCTGGATAAGCCAATTTCACTACAGGAGATTTCAGAAGTCATTGCTGGGGCTCCAAGTGGGAAGGCCCCAGGGCCAGATGGGCTGCTAAATAAATTTTACAAACAATTGGGCTTTTCTATTAACCCTCACCTACTAGAGGCTATTCGTGACTCCTTTGCTTATGGTACCCTTCCTGACTCAATAAATGAGACCTACATTTGTTTATTGCATTAAAAAGGTAAAGATGAAATGGAATGTTGTAATTATAGGCCTATTTCATTGTTAAATTTCAGTTATAAGATTCTTGCAAAAAATAGCTAATAGAGCCTCTAAAGTACTATCAAACTTGATAGGTAGCAAACAGGTGGGTTTCATGAAAGGTAGGCAAGCCTCAGACAACTTTAGGAGATTATTCTCTGTATTATAGGCAACTAAGCTATCAGACAATAGCAGATTGCCCTCCCTAGCAATTTCCTTGGATATTGGTTAGGCCTTTGACTCCATAGAATGGGATTACCTATACAGAGTATTGGAATTTAATGGTTTTGGTTCTAGTATTCTAAAATGGATCCAAACTTTATATGCCAAACCGCGAGCATGTGTAATTTCAAATGGACTTAAATTGCCTCTTTTCTTTATTCAGTGGATACAGGCAGGGCTGCCCCTTGTCCCCCCTGCTATTTATCCATGCTATTGAACCTCTAATTAGGAAAATTTTGAAATTAGAGTTTTTGGGATTAAACTTGGGAAATACTCTAACAAATTCTTTGCTTTTGACAGTGACATGCAGCTGACTGTTTTGCACCCCATGACTTCCCTCCAAAGTGTTAAGGAACTTTTGCTTGCTACTGGAAATATTTCTGGTCTTCTTGTAAACCTGTAATACATCTGAATGCCTAAAGTTAAGTCAACCCTTTTTGGAGTTGGAAAAATTAAAAAAGGAATTGGTTATATCCTGGCCCTCTGACGGATTGTCATATTTAGGCATAAAAGGTTTTGATTCAATAAACAAAATTCTCCATCATAACCTTTCCAAATGTATTAATGACATGAAGATAGATTTAGACAAATGGTTTAAGTTGCATTCATCCCTTTGGGGGAAAATAAATGCAATAAAAAAGATTATAGCTCCAAACATCTTCTATTTCATGAACAACTTTCCTGCCAACATTCAACCTGAATGGTTCAGCAACATTGACAGAGCTATTTCACATTTTTTATGGGAGAAGAAACCCCCTCGCTTAGCTAAAAACAAACAAACCCTATAAAGAATGGCAGTTTAGCCCTCCCTTGGTGGCAGAAATATTTCTGGACTTTCAAGCTTCAACAAGCTGCCCTATGGTTTAGCTCCCTAAACGGAAATATTACCCCACTATGGCTTAAAATAGAAAAAATCTAGTCTTTCCTTTCAGCTTATCTGAGCTATTATTTAGATAGATACTCCTAAATTTAAAAAATCATCCTGTTCTCCAAATGTCGATTATTGTGTGTAGAAAATGTAATCCACTTAAGAAAATGGAGCATGTTCCTCTCCAATTCATGCCTTTGTGGCATGATAAATCATTAACCTTGAATGGCAAGGGTCTTTCATACAGTGGTTTGATGGCTAAAGGCATCAAAATAATAGGTGATCTGTTAGGCAATTACAATAGAATGCACTCTTTTGAAGACTTAACATTTAAATTTCATTTAAATAAGTGTGATTTTTTTCTTCTACCTACAAATAAGACTCTTTTTTTTTTTTTTAAAGTTAATATCCTAGAAGTGGATTTTACATTCAAAACTTACACAGCTTAGAGAAACCTCTTTAAAATAGCATAACTTACCCAAGGCCTTCAGCCTTATTTATACATTTTTTAAATGAAACAGATCCTTTCCTAACAGGAATGGATTCCCCCAGTACCCAGCCTTGCTCCTTAATCTAGTTTTCTTTTAGCTCAGAAAGCTTTTCTGATGTCCCTTAGCCTGCCTTCCCTCTAACTGCCTTGTTTGAATCTTAATTTTTGCTCCTCACCACTTTCCGCGGCTGCAAACAGGTCTATCCTAGGGCACCATACCTTCAGCCACCCCTTGCCTTGTTGTGCCTCAATTCCTCTTGCCTCTGCTCAATTTTTGAATTTTATTCATATCTCCCCCCCATTCCAGCTCCCCTCCCATGGCTGTAGACAGACTACTGGTGCCCTGTAATTTAATTCAGGTGCCAGTCTTTGGGCTCCCATTGTGTTAGTGAGTTCCTAACACCCCCCTCTCCTCAAAAGCTACTGTCACTAATTCCTTTTTCCATGCCCTGCCATTTAGTGCCTCAGCTAAGCCCTTTGTCCTAGGGCTATATCAGTAACCTTCCCTCTCTCTCTCCCCAGATGAAGCCCCACTGTGTCATTTCCACGCTGGTGACTGATGGGAGGAAGCTGCAGGCCAGATCGCAAGTGCCAGCAGCATCCCCCAAGGAATTTCTCAGAAAAAAAGCCCAGGTACGGCAGCAAGCGCAAGCTCTTATGCCACGAATTACATTGGTGCACAGACTCAGAAGCCCTAAGCCCATTGGACAGCATTGCAGCAGCCGGGGAATGATTGGCTGTGGTGCTCACTGACTGTCTCAGGCTGTTCTCCATGGCTTCTCTACAGCTTTCAGCCGAAAGGGCACTCATTCCTATGTTTCTTTTATGTGCTGTTTTTTGGGCCCTGCCTGCCCCCTCCCTAGCCCACCTTTAAATATGCTTTGACCACTCCCACTCTCCTGGACAACTATTTGATTGGCTACATCTTTTTTCTGATCTCTGTATAAAGTCAATCCTTTTGCCTGGGCAACAACCCTGCTGACCCTGTGAAAAGTGCACTAAGATGATTAAAGAGGCTAAGGCTACCTATTACCACTCTGAGCTTGACTGTGCTTCTAGGAACACATCCAAATTTTGGAAGACCATAAAAGACTTATCAGGTCACACCTCTAGAAACTCCCTACCCACAATACTTACCTCTGGCAATTACGCTATCTCTGATAGACCAGCTATTCTTGATGCTCTCAATGACCACTGTGTGACTGCAGGGCTTGCTTTGACAACTCTCCTGCTTACTCCTTATGCGCACAACTTGGCACTCAAGATCATGAAATACCTGTTCTTAACTCATCTTTCACTCTGTAGCCCGCATCCCTAAAAGAGGTTGAAGACCTCCTATTACAGCTTGATACCAAAAAAAGTGCTGGAGCTGATTTCCTAGACCTGTACTTCATAAAGATTGGGTACTAAGTCTTAGCTGCGCCAATCATGCATTTCTTCAACCTATCTCTTTCCCTGGGTGTCCTCCCATCTATCTGGAAAACAGCTCATGTTATCCCCCTGTTCAAATCCGGTGATCCCTATGTGATTGAAACAATTACAGGCCAATTTTTCTCCTCCCAATTCTGTCCAAATTACTGGAAAAGATTGTGAGTACTCAGCTCAGGAACTGCTTAGAGTCCACGGGGTGGCTAAACCCCTTGCAATCGGACTTTATAGCTCAACACAGTACTATCTCGGCTCTTGCTAAAGTGACTAATGACTGGCATCATGACCTGGATGATAGGAAATTTGTTTGCACAGTATTTCTGGACCTAAGCAAGGCCTTTGATACCATTGACCATAACCTACTCCTCTCCTCCCTCCAGAACATTGGCCTAGACAAACATGCTTTGAGATGGTTCGCCGATCATCTCACAGGCTGGTTACAGCAGGTGAAGGAAGAAGGTGAATTTTCACCTCTTAAACCTCTTCTACGAGGAGTACCGCAGAGAGTCTCCATCCTGGGTCATTTGTTGCTTGCAATTTATATTAATAACATTGACATGTCTGTAGAAGAGGCCAATATACACCTATTCGCAGATGACACAGTGCTCTACATAAGCAGACCAACACCTGAAGCAGCATGTTGTGACCTCCAATCTGATTTCAATCAGCTGCAGCTTCAGCTTCTGAACCTAAAGCTACTCTTCAATGCAAAGAAAACCAAAGCGATACTGTTCTTGCCCTTTATTTATGCATTAAACCCGGCTACCTCTGGAACTATTCTGCAGATAACTACTTTACTTGGAGAATCATTACAATATGTAACAAAATTCAAATACTTGAGTGTGTGGATTGACCATAGACTATCTTTCACTGACCATATCGAGGATCTGCCAAAGACACTTAGACAGAGACCTGGTCTATTTTTTAGGCTCAACCATTTTCTAACTAAAGAAGCTAAGCTGAGATTGGTCCAAACTATCTTCCTTTCCCTGCTAGTTTATGTGGATTTCCTCTATAATCAGGGCCTCACCACAATGTTAGCTAAGCTTGATATGTTCTATCATAGAGCCATTAAGTTTATTACTGGTCTCCCTTTTTCCACACATCACTGTTCCTTATATGCGGCTGTGGGATGGTCATCCCTCCCATACAGACATTAAAGAAATGCTGCAATTTGGACTTACAGATCTATCATCAAAAAACGACCCATCTACATTTCTGACTGCCTTCCATTAAACATGATGGGCAACTAAGCATTGAGGAGTGCTTCCTGTATTTCACTGAAAGTATCTAAGGTAAAATTTCATTTTGGTAGGGCTTTCATAAGCTATGTGTGGCCCGTTTTATGAAATAAGCTGCAAATGTCATTGAAACTTATCATTCCTATGAACCTGGCTGTCTTCAAAACGTTTTATGCACACTCCTATAAAGCATCCTGTAACTGCTTCCCTCATCCTTAATCTCCTCTACTTTCAGGCAGTGCCCCCCCAACCCCATCCTATCTGGCTTCTCCTATTGCTTATTGTTCATTGGTTCCCATCCTAACCTCACCCTTTTGCTCCTCCATACTCCCATTCTTGGATACTGCACCTGATATTCTCACATTTTCAACTTCCTGTATCCTGCTGGATTGTCTAACGCTCCCACCTTAAGGCAGGAGTAGCACTTACAGATTTATCGAGCCTTGTATCCCCTGCACTTGTACCTTATACCCCTTTATTCCCCTCTCTTCACTCTCTTTTGACCGCCTGTTAAACCATTCCTTCTCCTTCCCCCTCACCCCATTGCCTGGCCCTGTCTGTTACCCTCCCATCATCCCCTGTACTTCCTCACCCCTTCTGAACTTATCCTCACGTGTTGTATTGTAGTGTTGACATCTACTGCAATTTGACTGTATATGTACTTATATCATCCTTGTACTGGTCATTGTGTATATATTGTCTTCACCCTACAAAATGACTTGTACTCACCTTGTATACATTCTAAGCTACTGCTTTTTAGATTTATTTTTTCTGATATACACTGTGAATGTTGTAATTACTGTGAACTCTTCTTTTTGAATTGTATTGTACACTGTTTGTGATGTCTACTTAGGTCCATCTTGAAAATGAGTTTTGCTCAATGGTGCTCATCTGGTTAAATAAAGATTTGATTGATTGATCGATTGATTGAAAAATACTTATACTGCCATCTTCTGGTCTTCATTGAAAAGTCATCTCCCTTGATTCCACTCTAAATATGAGCTGAGACCCCTTGCTGTTGCCACCCACTTCCTGTGTGCAGGAAGCTGCAAAATTCTAGTCAAGTTCGGGTACATCCAACGTAATGGGGTTTTATTACTTTTTTCCTTGCCTCTGTCATTTCTGTTCTGCACCCTGGATTCCTGTGTTAGTCCACACTGGTCTCCTTGCAGTGTGGTCAGTTACAGTACCAATCTGGATTGCCTGGTTTCCTTCTACACTGCAGATTCTCACATACTGGCTTTCATACTACCTAATTTAGACCCTGCTTTCCAAACCCCGTGGCAATTTGGTACTTCTTCCACGAAGGTAACAGAGTGCAGGATACCTCTTACCTCTGCTTTGATCACCCAACATGCTTTGCTATTTACAGCCAAAGTTATTCTTCTTAGGTTGCTTGTCCCCCTAGGCTTGCAGCTCAGGGACCCTCCAAAGCTATGTAATTCCAATCATAAGCGAGTTAGACCCAAAGCTCACAGACTTCTGCTTGAAGCTATCCAGAAAGTCTTGCTGCTCTTATTGTTATTTTCTGGTAATGTCAAAATTAACCATGGTCCTCCCGCAGCAATCTCATCGCCTGCTGATCTAGCCAGCATCAAAGGGTTAAGCTTTATGCATATTAATGCGTGTAGCCTACTAAAAAAGTTTGCCTCTATACAAGCATTAACTTCCCATACAATGCCTGATGTGCTCGTGGTCACTGAGACCTGGCTCAGACTTGGTACCCCAGATAGTGAAGTGAATATCCCATCTTATACTCTATTCAGAACCGATAGGCTCACCAGAGGAGGAGGAGGAGTTGCCATCTATGTCAAGGAGAAATTGTCTGCTTCAGTTATAGATTCATCCTCACTCCCAAAGGAATTTGAGAGCCTGACTCTCAAGGTCAAACTATCTCCCTCAGCCTCAGTATGCATCCTAGGTTGCTATAGACCTCAATCTGTGGATCTAAAATTTCTGGACCATCTAAACAATATGATGGGATCCCTCCAGTCTGAGATTATTATACTAGGGGACTTTAATTTGGACTGATACTCCAATATTTCCTTACCCCTAAAGACTGTTTGAGGCTCTTTGGGTCTTTCCCAATTTATTTTGGAAGCAACATGGCCAAATAAAAAGTGCCCAAAAAATAGTACTCTTCTAGATCTCATTTTAGTAAGCAAACCCCATTTGTTTTCACATGCCAGAGTGTTCTTGGATTTCAATGACCACTGCATCATAGCAGGTGTAAGATCTGCCCCTAAACTATCATCCATTTCCAAATTCTCACTCAAGAGGAAATGGCATAATGTTGACATCTCTGCTTTCCTCTCAGACTTGTGAGACTCCCTGAGATGGCAGGACTTCTACTTGGCCAACGTAGTGCTCGTGGCATATGATATCTTCCAAGAAATCATGCTGGGGCACTAGACAAGCATGCACCCTTGGTCCAGATTCATTCTAAGAAAAAATCATGTCCTTGGTTTATGGCCCAATTAAAGGCCTCCCTGTTACATAGACTGGCTTTGAAAAAAAGCTTGGAAATCTAAACATCCAACTGACTGGACATCGTTCAGGAAGGTTAGAAACCAATGTTCCAATCTGGTTAGGGAAGCCAAGGCTAGCTATTTCCACAAAGAACTGAACATGTCCACCAAATGCTCAGCAAACTTCTGGAAAACCATCAAGGGTATTCAAGGTCATGCGGCACCGAGCACCTTACCCACAAAAATCTTCATCGGCGCAACTTCAGTGTTGAATGAATTGACCATCCTTGACTCCTTTAATAACCATTTTGCTACTGCAGGTCTTGCTTTCAATGCCCTCCCTGCCAATAACCTCCATTCTAATCTTGGAGCACCAGACATACCAGATCCGGCCTCAAGCATGGCCTTCTCCCGCCAGCCTGCTACCCTGAAAGACGTTGAGGATCTCCTCCTACAATTGGACACTAGGAAAAGTGCTAGGGCAGACCAATTGTACCCATGCTTCCTGAAGCTTAGTCTTCATGTCCTGGCTGTGCCTATCATGCACTTTTTTAACCTCTCCCTTTCGCAAGGCGATATTCCCCCCCCCATGGAAAACAGCTCATGTAATCCCCCTTTTTAAATCTGGAGACCCCAGTGACCTGAATAACTATAGACCAATCTCCTTACTTCCCACCCTTTCCAAACTAATGGAGAAAATAGTGAGTGTGCAGCTCAGGAACTACCTCGAAAGGGAGAACTTGCTCAGTCCCTTTCAGTCGGGATTCAGGCCTCAGCACAGTACTATATCAGCCCTTTCAAAGGTTACCAATGACTGGCAGTGTGCCCTGGATTCCAAGAATTTTGTTTGTGCAGTATTTCTAGACTTAAGCAAGGCATTCGATACAGTCGACCATGATCTGCTCCTTGTCTCCCTCAGAAATATCTCCTGTGGCCCCCTATCACTGAGGTGGTTCTCGAACTATCTAACAGGGCACCAGCAGCAGATCAAAGCTGAAGGGGAATTCTCATCCCTGAAACCTCTACTGAGGGGTGTACTGCAAAGCTCTATATTGGGTCCATTGCTGTTTGCAATGTACAATAACAATATTGACGTTGACATCAAATCTGCGAACATCCACCTCTTTGCCAATGACACGGTACTTTATATCGAAAGACCTTCTCTGGAAGCAGCTTGTAGGGACCTGCAACTGGAATTTAATCATCTACAACTACAACTATTGCACCAGAAATTGCTCCTGAATGCCAAAAAAACAAAGGCAATGTTTTTTTTTCTCCCTTTTCTTATGTTAATAATCCCGCAACTCAAGGCAGCATTCCCCAGATTCATACTCTTCTTGGTGAACTGCTGTAATAAAATTCAAATACCTGGGGGTGTGGATAGACCAAAAGCTTTCCTTTTGTGATCACATTGAGGATCTGCTAAAGAAGCCTAGGCAGAGGCTCTTTTATAGAATCAGAAATGTTCTAACACTGGATGCCAGGAAGAAACTGGTCCAAACCACATTCCTCACCTTAGTGGACTATGCAGATTTCCTTTACAGCCAAGACTCCACATCTGCCCTGGCCAGATTAGATGCAATATACCATAGGGCCTTGAAGTTCATAACTGTTCTCCCATACTCCACATACCACTGCTTTCTTTACGTTGCAGTTGGTTGGTCATCCCTTAACTACAGAAGACAGAAAAAAGCAGCTCTCTGAACATTTAGGGCCATCACAGAGATGCTGCCTCAGTACATATTTACCTACCATACCTAGAGGATTGTCTTCCTCTAGGTATGGTAGGTAAATATGTACTGAGGACTTTCACCTTCATCTCCCTTGCAGTACCAAAGTTCAAGTCGCACTTTGGCGGGTCTGCCATATCTCACACTTTACCCTCTCTCTAGAACAATTTGCAAAAAAACCTGAAGTTTGCCTACCCAATCAAATTATCAGCCTTCAAAGCACTTTATTCTCGCTCGATCAAGGAATCCTGTAACTGCTTCCCCCTGAAGGCACCTTCCCCTGGCCTCAACTCCTTCTTCTCCAGTGCATCCCTCCACTGGTACCTCTGTTCTACCCCTCATTAGGCTATGTTAGAGCCCATAAGAACCTTACCTGACTGCTCCTTCGATTCCTTCACTGAGTTTTCCCTTATTGTTGGTTCCCTTTCCAGGTCCCCCTGGCTCCCACCTACACTCCTTGTTTACCCCCTTCTGACACCGTTATGTGTGTTTTTGCATTCCACTCCCTCACTGTTGCCACCGTCCCACTGTAATCACTGGTCCTTACGGGCACCTTATGCACCTTTCACTACTCAACTTCTTGTGGCCCCCTCCTCTCCTCTCCCCCCTCCCCAGCCCCCTCAAGCTCCATTTATTCAATATTAGTGTCCAAGGATGCTTCAATTACACAATGTAATTATAGAAACATAGAAACATAGAAGTTGATGGCAGATAAGGACCATAAGACCCATCCAGTTGGCCCATTTCTTTTCCTACCTTATAAATGTGCCATCGACCTTTGCTCTGTCAATGGCCTATCTAATCATACTCATCTGTATCACTCTCTTATGCCTGTCCCATGCCTGTTTGAAGCCCTGCACTGTACTCGTATCCACAACTTCCTGAAGTAGGCCATTCCATACATCCATCACTCTTTCTGTGAAAAAGAACCTCTGCACATTACCCCTTAATCAGCCTCCCTCTAATCTCATGCTGTGTCCTCTTGTCTTGCTATTTTTCTTATATTGAAACAAGTTAGACTCTTTTGCCTTGTTAATGCCCTTAAGGTATTAGAATGTTTTGATCATATCACCTCTCTCCCTCCTTTGCTCTAGGGTATACATATTGAGATCCGTTAATCTGTCCTCATATGTTTTCTGATGCAGTCCCTGCACCATTTTGGTTGCCCTTCTCTGGACTGCCTCAATTTGGTTAATGGTCTTGTGAAGGTGTGGCCTCCAGTACTGCATGTAGTACTCCAGATGGAGCCTAACCAGTGCCTTGTAAAGAGGGATTATTACCTCCCCTCTTCCGACTTGTGATACCCCTACTAATACACCCTAACATCCCCCTAGCCTTACCTACTGCTTTAGAGATCTGCTTGGATAATTTCAGGTAATCAGTGATGATGATGCCCAAGTATCTTTCTTCCCTTGTGACTGCCAGCAACTCCCCTCCCAGCCTATGGGTGGCTTCAGGGATTCTCTTCCTTATGTGCATGATCTTGCACTTCTTTGCATTAAACCCCAGTTGCCACTCTTCCGACCATTTTGCTAGTTCATCCAGATCTCTTCTCATTCTGTCCACCCCATCTGGATCATCTACTCTGTTGCAGATCTTGGTGTCGTCTGCAAACAGACAAACCTTACCCTCCAGTCCATCTGCAATGTCACTGATGAAGATATTGAAGAGGACTGGCCCCAGGACTGATCCCTGAGGTACCCCACTTGTGACTTGCATCTCTTCTGACTGTATACCGTTTTCCACCACTCCCTGTTTTCTGCCCGTCAACCAGTTTGCCACCTAGTTGACCAATTTCTAACCCACCCTGAGCCTACCCAGCTTATTAATCAATCTTTTATGTGGAACAGTATTGAAAGCTTTGCTGAAGTCAAGGTAGGCAACAACAACTGCTCCACCTTGGTCCACCACTCTGGTTACCCAGTCAAAGAAATCTGTGAAATTAGTTTGACAGGACCTTCCTTTTGTAAACCCATGCTGTCTTGGATCCTGTGCTCCTATGGATTCCAGGTGTTGCACTATCCTTTTCTTAAGGAGTGCCTCCATAATCTTGCCCACTACTGAGGTAAGACTGACTGGTCTGTAGTTCTCTGCCTCCCTCTCTGCTACCACTCTTGTAAAGCAGGATCACATGAGCCCTTCTCCAGTATTCTGGGACCTCTCCTGTGCTCAGAGACTCACTAAACAGTTCTGATAATGGCTCTACTACTTCCACCCTTGGCTCCTTTAGTACCCTGGCATGTATGCCATCAGGTCCCATTGCCTTGTCCACCCTGAGCTTATCGAGCTCTTGTAGGACCCTTTTCTTTTGTGAAGGGACTAGTGCTCAACTCCCTCCCTCTGTGTCCATGGTGCTGAGCTGTGGGCCCTGCTCTGCCTTCTCTTTAGTAAATACTGTGCAGAAGTATCTATTTAGGATAGATGCTTTTACATGGTTCTCCTCCTTACACACACCCTTATCTCCTTTGATCTTAGCAATACCCCCTCTGGACTTTCTCCTTTCACTAATGTATCTATAGAAAGTCTTGTCACCTTTTTTACTGTTTGTGCTAGTGTTTCCTCAGTTTGGGCCTTTGCCTGTCTTACTGCCTTCCCTGCTTCCCTTAGGGAAGTTTGGTATGCCTCCCTATCTTCATCTCACTGCATTCCCTTATATTTCCTGAAGGCCAGCCTTTTGGTTCTGACCTTTTCTGCTACTGTTTTTTGAGAACCAAATTGGTTTCCTTCTTCTTTTGCACTTCCTTTTTTCTCTAACACAATACAATGTTGCTTCAAGTATTGCATCCTTAATGCTTGCCCACTTTGCCTGCACCCCCTCACCTGTATTTCTTTTTGCCAGGGCTAGCTTAACTCTGTTGGCCATCTTATCAAAGTCGGCTCCTCTGAAGTCCTATATCTTTGCCTTGGAATGGGATGATTTAGTTATAGCGGCCCAGTTGAACCATACCATGTGATGGTCATTGGCCCCCAGGTAACCTTCTACCTGGAGATCTGTGATCCTTTCCCTGTTAGTAAGTACTAGATCTAGGATAGCCCTGTCTCTTGTGGATTGTTGTACCAGTTGTTTGAGGCCCTCCTCCTGCATGGAATCCACCATGTGTCTTGTTCTGGCAGATGTTTCTGCTGGTATTGACCAATCTGTATCTGGCATGTTGAAGTCTCCCATTATCAGAACCTCCCCTTTAGCTGTCATGTTTTGTATATCTTCTGACAGTAATGTGTCTATGTCCTCCCCCTGGTCTGGGGGCCTGTAGACAACCCCAGTTCTTATGGCCGTCCCATTTCCTGTTTCCAGGGTGACCCACAGTTCTTCTGGCTCCTTATATGTATTCTGAATTTCTGTAGCTCTGATATTTTCATTGACATACAAGGCCACTCCATCCCCCCCCTTTTGGCACCTCAGTCTCTTCTGAACAGTTCATAGCCAGGTACTGAAGTCTCCCAAGTGTGGTTGCTCGTAAACCACACCTCGCTAATTGCTACTATGTCCAGTTTAGCCTCTGTCATTATTACCTGCAAGTCTGAGATCTTGTTTCTCAGGCTGCGAGCATTTGTGTACAGTGTTTTCCATTGGCCAGATTTCACTGTGTTAATTGTTGGGTGAGGTCTGGCGTTTCTCCTGTGCATCATATGGGGACCTGGACCTTTTTCCTTACCTGGTGATGCAAATGAACTGCAAACATGCTGAACTCCTGTTTGACCAATAGCTGTGGGGGGGAAGGGTGTTGTTCCCATTCGACGTATGGATTGCTGCACCCCTCTCCCCATTTGCTAGTTTAAATATTCTGCAAAGACGTCAAACTTCTGCCCCAATGCACTGACTCCCTCCTTAGTCAGATGCAGTCCATCAAATTTTAAAGAACGTTCACTCCCAAAACTGTTGCCAGTTCTCTACAAGTTTGTGTCCTTTTTCCTGGCACCAGCCCTTGAGCCACATGTTTAGCTCCCCTATCTCCCCTTCTCTGACCTTCCGACCATCTTCCCCCCTCTCCCAGACTGGCTGGATCTCAGAGAAGGAGCTGCCCAATGAAATGGATGATAGTTTGTTACCCAGCCTGGTCAAGTGTTCCTTGGTCTCCACAACTGACCAGCTGGCGAGATCATTAGTCCCTATGTGTACCAGGACATCAATGTTTTTTCCTGCTTCCTGAACAATGTTAGCAATGCGGCCAGTGTCTTTCCATGCTGATGTACCTGGGAGACATCTGACCATTACCCCTCGCTGGAGATAGGTATCAACTCCCCATATTATGGAGTCTCCTATGATCAGAAGTTTTTTGGATTTTCTTTTTGCTTTTTTTGTTTTGGTTCCTGTTTTGGGTGAGTTCTGTTGTGCTAGCTACTGTGCTGCAGTGTCCTGCTCTGCAATGTCCTCTGCCCCTTTGTTTGATTTCAGAGATAGTGACAGATACCTGTTTGTAGTTTTTATATGGTTTGTGGAGGTGATATGTTGGAGAGCACCGAGTGATGGGGCACCCGATTTGCCCCTTCTAACCACCTGCTAACCTCCTGAACCAACTACCCTCTGTGGTCGAGGTGATTCTGTTAGATGTTGGGGAAATGGCAGGAGGTTCTTATAATATATTTCCTCTTGAATATGAAATTTGAGGTACACAGTCTCTGCCCATGCTGCATGGAGCTGAGCCCTAAGATCTCTAATGGTCCAGCATGTAGGACAGTGTCCTAAAT
Organism: Neoceratodus forsteri; assembly: GCA_016271365.2. Classification (NCBI taxonomy): domain Eukaryota; kingdom Metazoa; phylum Chordata; order Ceratodontiformes; family Ceratodontidae; genus Neoceratodus; species Neoceratodus forsteri. Next base: position 1,226,010,128 of record CM057454.1, read on the forward strand.
CCTGTAAAACTGTCCTTCTGAAAAGTGTTCTGCAGTACCTGCAGTTAATGATATCCATTCCAGATAAGTTGCTGGGTTTATAACCTAGTCAGAGTAATTGGAAGGAAGAAAATGAAAGCAAAAGTTTGATTTTGTGTTTTGTTTGTTTGTTTTTTGTATAACTTGTTATAACAAGTTAAATCACTAGTGCTCCTGTAAATGAGGTCACCGTGTGGATACGCCACTGATCTGCCCCTTCCTGCTTTGCCACAGGAAATGTCACGACTGTGCTACCCTATAAAAGTAGTGTAGTGTGGGGTGGTTGAGGATGGGGGTGGGTGGGTGGCTGGGCCCTTCCCCTGCTGAAAAAAGAACAACCATGGATGAAAGAAACAAGGAGGTAAGAGCAGAAACAATCAGCCAGCAATGAATGCAATAACCCTGAAAGCTTATCCTAATGAGAGATAAAACTGTAAAACCTGTAAAGCACCACCTGTAATAATTTCACAGGACATATACCCTATAAGAAACACTTTGCTACAGAGAAAAATAAAGCAGTAACAGAAGGTATACCTTGAAAAAGACAATTTGAATCAGAAGATTACAGCAGTAATCTGTTACACACCTGTAGGCACACCTTGTAATAATGCAGCAGAAGATATACCCAGCAACAACAATTTGAATCAGAGAAAATAAAGAAATAAAATGTTAGCAACAAATAGTAACAATCCCTGTGAGTACAAAATAAAAATAACAACACACAGTAAATCTGCCTAGCCAAAAGAAGTCTTAATCCTTTGCCTTGCTCTGGTAAGGTTCTTTGCTCTGTCCTTTCAAGTAACCTAGAAGGAAAGAGCGCAGATGAAGCTAGGTGCCTTGGCCAGCAAACCTAGTCTCGTGCAGGATTAAGCAGTATATATAGTAGTACAGTGGCTATACTTTTAACTACTTACTTTTCATGGTTTTAGCTTAATGGCACATTCTAATACTCTATTTTGTTTGTATTATAAACCTCATATGTATAATTACTACTCTATATATTTACTATGTTACTGTGAATTCATTCTTTATGTATTGTTTACCCATTTATGATGTGAGTATTTCTTTGTATTTACAGTCCTGTTTACCTCTCCTTCCCAGGTCCATCTTGAAAATGAGCTTGTTCAACGATGTTCACCTGGTTAAATAAAGATATTGATTGATTGATTGAAAATGGGAAAATGATTTAAAGTTGCAAATTCCAGATACAGTTTGGGACAGGACTTGGGATAATGCAATCAAGTGCTGTAGGGGAACCCAAGGGAGACTTATCCAATTTAAAATAATACACTATTTTTATTATTCCCTAAATAGCTCTATAGCTTAGGTCTTGTCCAAAATGACTTATACTGGAGATGTGGAATGACAAAAGCAGGCCTGGATCATTTATTTTGGCACTGTAAAGGAGTTTTTGAATATGTGGAAAAAAAAGCGATATTGGAGAACATCGGACCACTGTACGTATTTTTGTTTTTGAGAATACAAATCCTGCAACGTAGTTGCATACCATAGTTGTATGAGAGCGTACATACAGCTAGCACTGCGCTACTTTCTCAGAACTACATTTTGGGTTTTTTTTTGTATTAGTTTATTTGAATTGGGGGGCTTAGCCCCCCCACACCCCCTTTTAAAAAAGAAAGGGGATGTAGGGGACAAAGCCCCCCAACTCAAATGAACTAATACAACATTTCACCCAACGCTAAGAATACAAGTGCTACTGAACTCAATCGTGAGAACTAGTGCCAAGTTTAATTCAGGCGCCGATGTCTCACACACATCACCTGTTCGGCTTACACATTTTCTTGCACAAGCAGTGGTGGTCTGATGTTCTCTACTATCGCCAAATCAAATACATGTGATTTGTCAAACATTTCTGGGGACTCCCATCCCATTTTCCCCTCTGGTTTTTGTTTTAGGGGATATTTCTGGTATTCAAGGTATAAAAAAAAAAACAAAAGAAAATGTGGATCCTATCTGTTGCCCTTGCTTTTAAAAGATTAATACTTCAGAGCTGGAAAGATCCAATGCCTCTTTGCTTCAAGCAATGGCTTGATTCTCTTGCAAGCTGGACAAACAATGAGAGAATCAGCTATTATTTACTTAATCAAAATTAAACTTTTAATGATACCGGGGCCCTTTTTTTGAGTTCTGTTTATAGTTCAGGAATTATTTTAGTTATAGAGTGTAGCTACGTAAAACCCTGATTTTCTTTTAGTAGACTCATATACATACTGGTTGTAAATTGTTTTATTATTTTAGCACCTCTCTTTATAAACCTTTCTTTTGTAATATTTTCCTGTATTTAAGCAACATTCCTTAAGTACTGCTGTTTTATTATAGTTCTCAATAAAATTTTAATTGAAAAAAATAAGTAGTCAACAGCTCCTCCATCGATGACTGCAGTTGTGCTGCAGCTTCCAATACTGCCTCCTCCAACCTGCATTGTCCGCCATTGTCCACCGACAATGGCTGTATCTGCTCTGACGGTCCTTCCATCAAGAGTGCATTCTATGGTCCTCCCATCGACGAGGATCTCTAGCCACTCCTCAGCTGCTCTGTTGACAATGCTCCCATTGATGACACATTCTGGCTGTCCAGCATCGATGTTGGACCATGTTTCTTCTGTTCTATTCTCGTCAATGGTCCTTTCATTGACGGGACCTTTTGGTCTGCCTCCCTCATCGATGGCATCTCCATTGATGATCATGGAGCCAACTCAGACAGCTTGGGGGATGTCTTCTTTAAGTACTCCCCCGTTGTCTATTTTGAGGTGTTACATAGAAACATAGATTTGATGACAGATAAGGACTGCTTGGCCCACCTAGTATGCCTATTTCCCTACCTACTGGATAAACTGCAGATCCTAGTTAACCAACAGCCTACTTCTTCCATCCACTGTATGGTACCATTGAGCTGGCCGGGTCCTTTACCCTTAGCTATCTTCTCTGTGGTGCCCATCCAGTACATGGCACCTCCCTCTTCAGGGGGTTAGCTGGCCACAGTGAACATTCAGGTTCTAGGTCACTCCATCATGGGCCTTACTAGACCCTCCCCATCTCCTTTGGGGAAGTGGTGATCCCTGCCCCAGTCCCCTCCAGGCCTTCTTCGGCCACTAGGACAAGGAGTTCCTCTCCTTTCTCCACTGGGTTCTGTCTTAAACCTGAGGATCCCTCCCTTCCAGACTGGGATTTGGAGGATGTGGAAGATGAGGAAATTGAACAAGATTATGGCTCTCAAATCTCTTCCTCAGAGACATCTTCTATGCTTGGGGATGCTTCTGAAGTGTTCCTCTGCTCTCCTCCTGATGACCCATCCTTTTTGGATATTATGGTGTATCTGCAGAAAACCTTCAGTTTCCAGGCTATGGAACAGGGTGTCTCAAGAAGCAAGTTGGCCCGGTACCTAGGCCTTCCTGATGGTCCCTCCTGGGTAGTCCCTCCCTGGTGGATACTTTTGAGGAGGCCATGTTGCCTGTCTGGCAACAGCCCTCCCAGGTCCCCTCTCTTCCCTGCAAAGCAGACAGGCTTTATAGGTCCCCTACGGCCCTTCCTTATTGTTCTATGCCTCCACAGGCAGACTCTGTGGTTAAGAATGCAGCTCATGATAAATCTGCTAGACTGCAACACATGAGTGTTCATCCCCCTGATAAAGAATCCAAGAAACTGGATATCATGGGGAAGAGGGTCTACGCTTTGACCACTTTGTCCCTTCGCATTTCGAATTATATGGGCCAATTTCTCAAATATCAGGAGGAGATCCTTAAGGCTTTTCATGCATTGGTCCAATCCCTTCCACATGGCCAGCCTCAGGAGGACCTTGATGGCAAACTTTTTACCACTGGGGCTGTCTGTCCCCACCTGCTTAGGGCTACCAGTGATGCAGCTGATACTTTGGCCCAGGTCTCCTTGGCAGGTGTTTGCCTCAGATGCCATGCATGACTGGGGATTTCAAGATTTTTCCAAGATGTCCAACAATCAGTTCTGAATACTCCTTTTAAAGGAAACAAACTTTTTGGACCACAGGCTCAACACATTCTAAAAGACCTACAAGACTCAGGTTGTACCCTTAAGTCTGTTCTGACCCCTTATCGCCTATGGGTGAAGCCTATTTACAAGGGTACATTTTGGAACTGTTCATCTAAAGGTAAACCTACTACTCAGTGACAGTCTGATCCTAAATGAAAGGCTCAGTTAGCTCTACCAGACAGACCTGCCCTAAAGAAGTCTCAATACGTCCCTGCTGTCCCTCAGCAGGGTCAGCCTTTGGCTTGAAGGTGTGTCTCTTGGCCATGGAGTCAGAGAACCCTGTCGAGGGGTTGTGGGATAACAGATGGACCAGACACCAAACTTCAAGTTCAACACACAATCTCTTTGTGATGTTTTTTTCAAAATACAAAAGATAATTTTCAGCAATGGCATATTCTTTCTTCAATACACCAGTTTGCAGCAACACACTATGAATGCCCTTCCTCTGCACTTAGTCAGCACCTACTGACTCGGTGATCTATGGATCTCACTTTCCAGTTGAGATTCGCCTCCCCTGTGTGGGTCTTGTTTGCTTGGGTAGTGGGGGCTTAGATAAAAAATAAAACAAGCTAAAGACAAAGAATCTTGGTGCAGAAGCACTGAATCAAGGGTTACCCCAAAGGGTATTGGCAATAAAGCCAAGTTTCAAAGAAACACAGCATCACACATACTCACAAAATGCAAAGCATCATGGGATATATGCAGATTACCATGACATTTTAGATTGGTTCAGTTTACAGCAGGAATACATGGTAGCAACTTACATGCGTTTAACAACACAGCCAACTTAATTTCTTTAATACAGTCACCTAGTACTTTTCACCTTTAAGCAATAAGGTATTTCTTAGAGTTATGTTAATGGCCTGTTAATCACACCCTAGGGGTGTTATGTGGCATGAGGACGAGTGCCACATGCCCCCACACTGTGATTACCAGGCCATTAACATAACCCTAATTAAATACCTTATTGCTATTATGGTAGTGGTCCAAGTATTATTTTTGTGGACAGTACATTTTTATTCAGTGTTTTTTAAAGTTTTAATGATATAGTTTCACAAATTGTCCCTCTGCAGTCATTCAGACTGGCAGCATGATTGTGTCACCTAGGCAACGATATCATAGGAGACATTCTGACCAATTGTAAACAGCTGGTGTTCGTGTGTAGCATATCCAGTTGCCGAAATTAGGTGAATTGTAAATACTGCAGGCCAGTTTGCTGTGATTGTTGTAATCCATGCTGTGTGTTCAAGTTATAATAAAATAACCCTCACAGCACATGTAATCAAGCACAGACACCAACAAAAATGATGCCATAATTTAAAACTAAAGGACACTACTTGACGTGTTTGTTTCCATGCTGGTCTATGTCAAAACTGGTTCTCCTTTTCTGTTTTTGCACTAGGCATACCTTAGATGCCATTGTAATTAATTAAAACTGCTGTGCAAAATATTTTTTTAATTATTTATTCATTTTTGGGTACCCCAACATGCTATGAGGTACTGTTGCCTAGTAACACCGAACTTGTAGCAACAAGCTTGGCTGTCTGTTTCATGGCAACATTTACATATCATGTTTATTCTTGAGCAGCCCTTATTGGCCAGAACACACTGTGGTGTGCATACTCACTGTATTATTGGGTTTCAGTACTGTTTCTGTGGAGACCAGGAAGTGGAGGGTGGGAAGAACGTTAATAACACTTAGAGAGGGACATATTTGCATGAAGCTTACATGAGCCATCGTTTTTCTTGAAAATGAAACTCTTGAATCATTGTTTATTTTAAAAAAAATCCATTCCTGCAGTAGATGTCAGATGTTACACCAGATTTATTTCACAATGTTTTGGGACTACCGACTGGATAAATTATTTGTTTTTCTTTATTTTTACTACGGTAATTTATTCACACGTGCAGCTTATGAGTCATGTCTATGTCACTTCAGGGTGGTCATGGTAAGCAGTGGTGGACAGCTGAGCAGTTTTAGAATGATTAAATGGAAGGCTTTTGAAAATCAGGTTCCACTATTTGTATCACTATTTTTTGATATGGCTGAACAAGCATGTTAATCAAAGATTAATGTAGGGCTGATTTAGAGATGCCAGCCAATCACAATGCAGCAATCTAAGCACCATTGCTAAAATTATCAAAAACACCTAGTGTCATGGTATTTTCAATATTTGCAGGTTTCATAAACTTAAGGTATATACATCAAGGTATTTTATGGCATACTAGTGCTATTACATACTAAATCTAACAATGATAAACACAGCCTGATGTTTTACATAAGCTCTGAGGTCATCACGATAACCTCCTTGTATGAGGACCTGAGAGGGAAAAGGAAAATTAAAGAGGACACTATAGCATAGTCAAGAAAGGGGAGGTGGGGTGCTCATAGGAGGCCAACGTTATGGACTAGAAGTTGTAAAGGATAGATTAGGCTAAGAAACAGAAGTGCTTTTGCAGCAGATTTAAGAAAAGGTCAGTCTTCAAGAGTGGTAGGATCTCCCTGTCACAACCCCCTCCTTGGCCATTGGGGGGCAGGTTCTTCCTGCACCTCAGAGGTTGGCAAAGGATCGCATCAGACTGGTGGATCCATCAGTTGATCCAGTACAGTCATACATTGGACTTGATAGGTTTTTCTCCTCCTTTACCTCCTCCAGTCTCATACTACCCACTAGATCATGCTCTAGTACTGCAAGCAGAAATACATGCTTTGTTACAAAAACATGCCATAGAACCAGTTCCTGCCCATCAAAGAGGTTCAGGGTTTTACTCCCGTTTCTTTATGGTTCCCAAATGAACAGGGGACTTGCATCCCATTATGGATCTCAAAGGCCTCAACCTCTATAGGTACCAGAAATTCAGGATAGTGATGTTGCCCACCCTTCATCCCCTGCTAAACACAGGAGATTGGCTTTGTTTCTTGGACATGAAGGATGCATACCTTCATATCCAGAGCCACCCCACTCACAGGCAGTTCTTCTGACTCCAGTTTCAAAGTCATCATTTTCAGTTTTGGTCCCTCCCTTTCAGCCTTTCCTCTGCCCCCAGGGTATTCACAAAATGCTGGCAGCTGTAGCAGGAGGTCTTCATCAGGAGGGTCTGTTCATCTTTCCATACCTAAATGACTGGCTCCTAAAGGCATCTACTTACCTCATGCTGGAATACACCCTGACAGTTACCATGGTGATCTCCATGGTAGGCATCATGATTAACTATCTGAAGATTATGCTGACCCCAGCATAGACTCTCCAGTATATTAGAGCAGTACTAGATACCTCCTGAGGCATGGCATTTCTGCCTGAATCCAGGGCAAATGCCATTCTGACTCTCATTCTCCATTTGGAACCTTATTGGTATGTCTCTGCAAGGGATTACCTTTGGCTCCTGGGATATTTGGCAGCTACCATCCCTCCTTTCCCTTATGCTGGACTTCGTATGAGGATCCTTCAGTGGAACCTCAGTACCCAATGGGATCAGAAATGGGATAACTTTCATGCCCCAGTCCTTCTGTCCTCCCCAGCACTTCGCTCACTACAATGGTAGATGTCCAGGGACAATCTCTTTCAGGGCATGCCATTCCATCCCCAGGTCCCAAACCTCATTCTAACAATAGGCACCTCCTTGATGGGTTGGGTACCCATTTTCCAGGGGTCCAGTCCCAGGGCTCTTGGACTGTGATGGAATCTCATCTTCACATCAACATCCTGGAATTGAGGGCTGTTCTCTACAGCTTACAGGTGTTTGAGACATTACTCCATCATGATTGCCTTCAAGTGCAATTGAACAGTTCTACAGTTGTTCACTACCTGAACAAACAAGGTGGTAGCCATTCATATCCTCTCTGCCGGGAGTCCATGAGGATGTGGCATTGGGTGATCTAGAGAGGCATTCACCTTCTGGCTTTTCACATTCCAGTGTTTTTGTATACTCTGGCAGACACCCTGAGCAGAACTCATGCTCAGGCTCAAGAATGGGTGCGTGGGGTCTCCCAGAATTAGACCTGTTTGCTTCTCCGCAAAATGCAAAACTGTCTCTCTATTGCTCTCTAGAGCGAGGTCCTGGAACTTCCTGGCTGGATGCAGATCTCATTCCTGGGCAGGAAAATTTCTTTATGCTTTCCTGCCCTTTCCTCTCGTATAGAGAGTGTTCTCAAAACTGGTCAGAGATGGAGTCTCAATGATTCTCATAGCCCCCTACTGGCCAAGGCAGATTTGGTTCCCCCTACTGTTGCAAATCTTGGATCAGGATTCTCTTCCTTTACCTATTTGTCCAGCCCTCCTCTCACAGGAGGATAGCTCCCTACTACACCCAGACCTCCACTCCCTCCACCTGCACACCTGGCTCCTGAGCACATAGTCCTCTCTCATTATCAGGTGTCCCCAGGGGTAGCAGAGATTCTGAGAGTGGAACAGAAGCCCTCTGCTAGAGCCTCCTACTCTATGAAATGGAAGCATTTCTCCATTTGGACCTCTTCTTGGGAACTGTAACGCTGTGACTGTTCCCTACAGAGAATACTGGACTACCTCCTTTTTCTGTTGGAAGCTGGTCTAAAATATTCATCAATAAAAGTACACCAGTCAGCTATTTCTGCTTTCCATTTACCTGTGGACAACAAACCATTGTCTCAGTTACCTCTCATTAGAACCTTCCTGAAAAGTACCCTACATTTGCATCCTCCTATTCGGGACCCTGTCCCAGTGTGGGATTTGAATCTTGCAATTGAAAAATTGACCGAAGGTTCTTTCGAGCCTGCTGAAGCATGTGAGCTCCAGATGTTGTCATGGAAAATTATGTTTTTGGTGGCGATTACATCAGATAGATGTCCCACTGAATTACAGGAGCTTATGTGAAAGACACGTAATTTACAATTTCATGTGGATCAGATGTTCTTATATACTAACCCCTACTTTCTACCTAAAGTTGTTTCTGAATTTACTCTGAATCAGTCTATTCAGTTGCCAGTATATTTTGCAGAGCCTGAGAATCAAGGGGAAGCCCTGCTTCATACTCTTGATGTGAAAAGAACATTGAGGATTTATCTTCTTCGCACTGAACAGTTGCATAAAACTGAGCAACTCTTTGTTTCTTTTGCCCCAGGATGACTGGACGATCGGGTTTCTATGCAGTGCTTCTCCACATGGTTGGCCAACTGCATTATGTTCATATATAACAAATATCAAAAAAAACTCTCACAGTATCCATGAAACCCCACTCCACTAGAGGCATAGAAACCTCCACATTGTGTTTTTTGAGGCGTGGCTTAGTTGGCAGCATGTCTGCCTGTGGAACAGAAGGTCATGGGTTCTTGTCCCACACCAGGATTGAACTTGCACCTAAAATGCTTGCATCCAAGTACAGTATTCGGGGGTGCTATACTGCTGGGATGTGCCGTTCTTCAGATGAGATGTTAAACTGAGGTCCCTTATACCCATCCTGGTGTTGTCCTTGTGGAAGTAAAAGAACCCAGGGCACTCTTCACAAAGAGTAGAGGACATTCCCGATGTCCTGGCCAACATTTCCCATCCCATAAACTAGTTCATGCAATTGTCTGGACTGTGTGTGGGTGTTGATGAATGACATGGCTGTGAGTACACATTCAGTCACTTCACTACAAGTTTAGCATTGCTTGTAAAGCATTTTGGGATGCATTGTGTATGAAGTACTGATCCTTCTTCTTCTCTGCTTCAGACATTTGCAAGGCTGCAACCTGGTCTACTGTACATACATTCACAAAACATTACAGTCTAGGCATTGCTTCTAAGAAACATGCTGCTTTTGGATGAGCTGTCCTTAATGGCCTGCTGTCCTAATTTGCTGTGGTTCACTTCCTTCTCCCATGGGGATCATAACTGCTTGGGTTTCTTCCCATGTGTTATGGCCTGCTGGAAGTGATTGACTCAAAGAAGATAGTACAGTTGCATAAGAACTTACCATAACAGTACATCTTTGAGACCATCTCTTGCAGCAGGCCATGCTGCCCCACCCACCATCTCCCTTGCTGCTGCTTCAGAAGGGTACCTTGCTCCATCCTCATGTGGAAGCCTTGAGCTACTGCCTTTTGTTACTATCCTCCATTCCCATTGGAGACCTATGATTCACTTTTCATATTGGTTGCTAAGATGAAAATTAGAACTGAGGAGTATCAGGGGCCTCCTCTTTATATATGTGCAAGATCACATTAGGTGATGGGAAGGGTAGACCTCTGGGAGAGACTGCTGTGAAATAATCTGGAGGAAGTGATGCCTATGGCTGGATATCACATGTGTTATGGCCTACTGCAAGAGATATTCTTGAAGATCTACTGTTACGGTAAGTTCTTACACAACTGTACTTTATGGGGGGTGCTGGGGTGGAGCCCCGGCACAGGTGGCGTGGGGGTGGGAGGGCAAAGCTCCACCACATTCAACATAAGTCCATGTTAGGATGCTAAAATTCAGTCTCCCAAACTCAGTCTAGTGGAGTTCAGGGAACTGAATTTCAGAATTCATAATAGATCCAAACAATGTACAGCATGACTGGGCAGTTGATGTTTCCAAGGATCACCAGTGCCTGTTTTGTCTGCTCTGTTAATTCCCCTGGATATCTGGGCATCATGCTCTGTTGAGTTTTTTAGGATCCCACAGCATGCTCTCTGGTAATGGAGGGACTTTACAGCAGCTGGACCTCTTCTTTAAGGAGAAGAGTTAGTTGAGGGGGACATAATTCAGTTGTCTGATGGGGCTAAGAAGGTAGAGTAAAGCAGGATGTTTGTAAAGCAGGAAAATAAAACAAGAAGACATGGGTGGAATCTTTAGAGGGTTAATGGGGGTCAGAAGAGAAACTGAGAAGCATTACTTAAAACAGAGCGGGATCCAAGCACAAAACAAACGAGTTTCTGAAGAGTAGTAACATCACTGCTAGCTCATTGACACAGCAGTAGCACTGTAGCTTGTGACACTGGTGAGACAGATTTAGGAAGGCGCTCAAGTCACCAAATGTTGACAAGGGGGATGAAGGCCAAACATCATGGAGGACACTTTCTTCTTCAGGGGAGGAAAGGTTGCTGCAACCGCTACAAAACTGTCACCTTGGTGACCACAGGTAACACTGCAGTGACAGTGCAGTTGGGAGGAGGGATGATTATGGAGTGCCCCTCTGTCACTCAGTGGGCATGACACTTGGACTCAAGTGAAGGCATCCCAAAGAGGACATGACTCAGCACCAGAACAAGGCAAATCCCTTCTCTGTGCAGGATTTTCCAGGCACACTTAGGGTCCTCCCTAACCACTGTACGCTGCTCCTCCAGCCCAGGAGCTTCTGCCTCTGCACACAGAAGGAGATGGAAAGTGAATCTAGCTCAGCCTGCCCCATCAAGTGGTGGGTGGGGTGGGGGGAAGAAGGCAGTCTCATGGAGTTGAAAGGAGGAAGCAGGGGGCTGACCAGATGAAGGGACCAGAGCACTTTTGGAGCATAAAAAGTTAATCAAAAGAGTAATAACATCACAGGAAACATCTGCTAGGATAGCAGGGGATAGGTTTTGGTCTGACTCCATTCTTTTAAATACTGATAGACCTGAAACTTCTTGGTCTTTGTAAACTGTCAGTCAGAACCTTGCCTGTCCCCTTTGAGTTAAAACAATTCCAGATTTATCAATGTGTTAAGTAAAATAAGAATAAAATACATCTCACATTATTTCAGGTGCCAGAAACCTTTGAAGATGTTGCAGTTGCTTTTTTTGAAGAGGAGTGGAAGATTTTAAGCAAGCAGGAGAAGGAGCTACACAGGGAAGTGATGGTGCAGAATTATGAAACCATGGTTTCAGTAGGTAAGGCTAGGAGAATGGGGTTTTAACAACTTCAAGTCTGATGGTGTGTCCAGGTAATGTAGTAACTGGATGGTATTAGGGGCCTGTTACAACATTCTTGTACCCTTATCTGAAAACTGAAGCAGCATGTTAAGAATATTATGCTTTCCTCTCTGTCTCCATTTGTGTCTCTCTTTATTGGCAGTGGAAGGAGAGACTTCACATGAAAAGGAAAGTTTTAAAACCACATTTATGATTTTGAAGTGACACTGTCAACTCCTTTAGGCTTCAAAGTGTCTCTAGTTTAAAAAAGAGATTGTTAATGTAGCTGGTAGTCTGATTTTGATTACTTTTTTCTTCTTAAGAGTGAAAAACAGACTACCTACCATATTGGTGTTACTGCACTAAAATGTGTTTGTTTACTGTACATTTCTTGATCAGCTCCCACTGCATCATTACTGGAGTTGGGAACACCCCCCATCTTTGTCTAGCCACTCACGATGCAGTGGCTGGAGAGAAGACTGTTGTACTATGATGTTTAGGGGGTGTTCCCAATGTTCAGGAAGTATGCAGTAATGGTAGAACAAGGATTTCAGTGAAAATAAGGTTAGGTATAACTACACCATTAGCATCTGTTTCAGATCTAGTAAGAAAGGTGGCTTATAAAACAACCAACAACATAAATGAATTTTACAGAACATAAGCATGCATAAAATGTGGGGTTTTAATTTGAAGTAATTCGATACAAAAAGTTTGGAGTGGTGTGATAAATTTGACACGTTTTGTGATCTGCTAGTCACACTGTATGAGTGTTTCATGACCTAGGTAAAGAAATACAGTGATTGGTTAATGTCCGACATTGGACCTATAATATATATTATTTGCTAGAAACTTCATTAGTGCACCGGTTAGGGTTCAAGTTAATGCTACAAAAGCCTCAAGCAACAAAATGAAAGCACATTAGGGTTTTGGATCTCCAGAGACTTGGTTAATCAGTGGTGTGGTTTTCTTTTGGGTTGTCCTCCCTAATGCCCCCCCATCCAGCCCATGTCTTCCTGTCCAAAGCATAAAGTACAGCTCCAAGTCAGTGCCTCAAAGTGATACTCTTCTAAGTTAGACAAGTATGTCTCGCCCCAATGTTGCCAACACAAATTGTTGTCACTTCCTTCATGCAGGGCCCTTCAGGAGATCATGTCTGATGATGTTTTTTTCAGGGAATGGGAGGGATTAGGAAAACTCATTCCAACAGAGGAAGTCAAACATTCATTGGGCTGTCTGGTGGGCTGCAGAAGTGCACAGCCTTCTAGTCCCTACAATTCCGTGTGGCTGAATACACAGATGCACAGGGCAAAGAGTCCAGCTGTCAGCTAATGCACAAGACCCTCTGCCATCCACAGGCACAGAGGTGCAGGGTCCTATACCAAAAGAAGAGCTGTCTTCACTATATGGTACTTAGGCCTGTGCAGGCAACGCTGCAGCTTTCATTCCCTAGCTTATGTGGATGTCACATAACGGCACCATCCCACCACCCTCACTTCACATAGCTGAGTCATTGAGCTCACCCCTGAACCCAGCTCGCCTGCACAGGATCACAGAACATACCCACAAAGGTGAACTCTGGCAGTACCCACAAAGGTGAACACTGGCAGTACACTCACAGTTTCTTAATATTTTTTTTTTATTTTGAACTCATATTTTCAAGATTGTTTGTATTGTATTGTCTGAAATATTATTATTTTTTTATTTAAATTTTGTTAACCAGGTAAGGACACTGGAACTAGTACATTTACAGGCCTGACCTGAAAATAAAAACAAGAAACATATAACCGCAGTACACAAACATAATAAATACATAAAATTAGACAAAGCATTTACAAACTTCCCAAGACAGTAAATACAACTTAAAATTATGTTTACATTGCTTCAATGAGGCAGAGAAGTGAAGATCAGCAGATAGTGAATTCCAGAATAGGGGAGCAGCAACTGAAAAGAATCAATAAACAGCTTTAGAGTGCTATGGAATAGTCTGAAGAAAATCAGCACCAGAAGAATGTAAATTACAAATAAAATAGAGGACCTTATTTTGACCAGATCCATAACTGGATAATTGGTGTCTGGAAAAACTTATTTGAACACTTGCAACTGAAAAAAAAATGTGATTTTGGATATGGAGACAGCCACGCCAGACTGGTGTATAAATGACAATGATGAAAACAATAAGAAAAATCCCAAACAAAACAACAAACATTATTACAAGTGACAGTCAGCATGTTGATTTATTTGATTGATAACCTAAAATAAAGACTTGCTACATAATCCAAGTGAGGAAGTAATGTCCCAGTGGTAATCGATCTACAGCTATCAAAAGTAAAATATTTCCTAAACTAAAAAAGTAGCCCCAACTTTTGATTGACCTTTTTTACTGACGCTTTAATCTGTAAAGACAAATTCAAACATGGATCCAATAGGACACCCAAGTACTTAAATTCATTAACAAATTCAATTCCCCCCACCCCCTATAATCATGAATCATAAAGTAGGGTTACTTTTCAAAAAATGAGGTGTTCCAAATAACAGTTTTTTTGTTAAACATTGAGAATCAAATGATTTTTTGAAAACAAACTACACACATTTTGAAATTCAGGTTCCAACAATGAGATGATCTGAGGTACAGATTTAGCTTGTGAAAAAGTTATAAGATCATCTGCATACAGTTACTTGACTTGAAAATGGAGGGAAGTGTGTTAATAATAAATAACGAAAAGAATAAGGGGCCCAATGTGGTCCTCTGTGGGACACCAAGACTGATAGACCTAACAGACAAAACCACTGACCTCAGAGTAACAACCTAAATCCTGTTTGATAAATAATGACAACACCAAGCTACAGTGTTCTAAGAAAAAAACAAGATGATTTAGTTTTGAACACAATAAAGAATGATTTACAAGATCAAGTACCTTGGTTTAGGTCCATGGAGACCGCCCCTGTTAAAAAGATCCTTTTTGAAGCCCTCGAGGAGGGCATTCATGAACCTGACCAAGGCAGTCTCTGTGCCATAGTGCTTTCAAAAACCATGTTATTCTGGTCACATCACATTGTAGGTTTCTAGATATTCAGTCATTTGACCAGAAGCAATGTTTTCTAGTAACATATTTAAGGAATTAAGAATGGATATGAGCCTAAAATCATCAAGGTTGTCAGCTTTAGATTTTTTTTTGCTATTGGAATTGCCCTTGCAAGTTTCCAAGTTGATGGAAACTATCCAGAAATTAGACATACATTAAAGACTGAACAAAGAGGGGCCGCAATTTGGAGGGCAATTAACTTAAAAAATTAGCCATCAAGATCTTCACCGCAGTCACTAAATTTATTTGGGAGAGTCCCCTAATAGCTTAAGTACATAAAATTTTGTTATCCTGTGATAAAAGTAGATAGGTCTATTACCCAGCTCTGCTTTGGTCTAATTTACGTGACTTGGTAAATTAACTGAACTACATCAATAGCTAGAAACATCAGAGAACTTAATATTAAACAAATTGGCTATTATAGCATGACACTATGCTCTCTGGGGTTCTGATTTTATTAACAGTTGATTTTTCCATTGGGGCTATTAAATGATTCGCTGAGTCCCAAAAGTTTTTTGGATCAGCCCAGTTGTCACTCAGTTGTTTTTATAGTAAGAAGTCTTGGGAACAAATAAGAATAGGATGAACTCCACCGCTATAGATTCTTCATAACGTTTTCTTTTATTGTCCAAAACACATATGTACTGGGGCAACAGTTTTATGGCTTCACCACTTCCTCAGACCCCACTGTGCTTCTATAATAAACAAAACAAAAACAGTGTTTTAACATCTTTATATTAAATATCAGAAAAATTCCTAAACCCCAAAACATCACTGGATCTATCAGTTCCCATAAGGCATGCTTATTCTGTAATCGCCATGCCAAACTCGCTCAGCTAATTGATTGTTATATTCATTAGAGACTTAAATACTACTTAATACTTGTGATGTTGAGGCAGCCAAATACCAGAGATAACAAACTCTGTTAATACTACGTCTTTTTTATTAGGGATTTTCACAACATTTTTCACAGTGATATGCTCTCACAAGATTGTTACAAACTACACTTCTCTATATAAATGGTTGCTCACCCTTATTCCATGTAAAACTGTGACTGGGTTGTCTTTTATGATTTTGACAACCTGTGGAAATAAGTACCTATCTTAAGTCCCCTTTCAAGACACCAACCCATTCTTTATGGACTGTTTTATGGGTAAAATGAAACATGCCATTACCTTGACAGGTCTCTGAAAAGTTTAATGGCTATGTGCTTTATTGGATGCTGTTCTCTCAGAACGTTCCCTTGTGCTGCCTTCAGCATCTACAAGCTTTAAAAAAAAATTCAGTTTTAAGGCCGAAATTTTGTATATTTCTGGCAAAACTTGCCTATGCAAGAGGAAAAAGGACTTAACTTACTTTATTAATCTGTGCCACGGCACCACCATTCCAAACAGGGAAGTGGTCAGCAGTGACAAAACTCTGTGTTTAAAACCCACAAGAAGTGGGGGAAGTAACAGACATCATGCATGACATCACACTGATTCCATGCATCGGTGGTGCTGAATACTGCCTGGAGAGGCAGAACACTGTGCATTCAGGTAGCTCAAATGGAAGAGAAAGGACATGCCAATACTGAGCCAGGACACAAAGTTAGCAGTTGCGCCCCCCCCCCCAACTCAGGAATAAAAATCCCAACTTTTTTTTGTATCAATATTCAGTCCTATTTAATGGCATAATGCCCTGAATTAGAATTAATCAATAAAAATATAGGGTGCAGACAACATGGGGGGATGGGGAAAGGAAGGAGTCCCAAACCAGGGAAGGGGAAGTGAGAACTACATATCTCATAATTCAATCTCATAGTTCTATATATTCTCAATCAAATTATGGCCAAAAGCATATTATTCACATAGAAAAAAAATACATGTATTCTACATCTCGTATCCTTCTATGCAGTAAGTAAGAATTTAATGATTTCAACAACAAATGGCTCATCACCCAAATTGAGGGATACACAATACTTGTAATGCTTCCTTACTGTCCATATGAATATTGTTCATAACATGAAGTCCGAACATTCTGGAAGAAGGAAAGCATTTATGGACTCATATAATGAAGGAAAATAATCTCAATAGTATACTTCCCATTCACAGTCTTCATTTAATCCTACATTGGGATCCAAGCAATTTAATGTAAACATCCAACTCACCTCTCTTTTTCAGAGTACATGATCCCAAAGTGCTTCACCACTTGATAGTATAGGTACTCGTTCAAGGCCTCAAAAGTGTAGGGAGGTTGCCAAATGTTCCATTGTGATGAAATGTCTAGCCACCGATGAATTTTCATCACAAAGTTGAATAATGTGCTTATGTTCCCTGATACGTTGTTTCAATTCTCTCATGGTTTTCCCTATATAAAGTTTATCACAGGGACATCTGAAAACATATACCATATCATCTGATTTTGATGTCTATGTGTTCCTTGATAAGAAACCTCTTGTTGGTATAAGGGTCTTCAAAATCCATCCTCTTTACTCATATTGCCATATTAATAGCAATGTCCACAAGGTACCATGCCTGGTGCCAACGGGCCCAATAATAACTGTTTTCAAGAATCCATTGGTGTATAATGTTGTATGTGTGCTAGAGATGCAGGGAATTTAAATTCCGCCAGAGAAGTGAACGTGAAGTGGGCACTTCACATGGGCACTCTGCTACACGGAGTAGGCAATGCAAAGTGCTAACTCTGCCTTGTCATTACAACTTCGCATTAAGGCAGAATGGCAGTGCAAAGTAAGGTGAAGTAATTATTTTTAATGGACTTTGAGTTCCTCATTATGATTCTAAGTGAGACACTTGGTGTTTCAGATTTGGCAGGGCCCCCACTCATCACATGGCTTACAGTACTGTTAGTCACATGCTCTTTAGCTAGGCAGGAAGGATGTGACTCAAACAAGCAGACACTTTTGCTTTCTCCTTTGCAGATGGAAAGAGAGTATTGTGTTTTGTGACTGCTGATACTTTGAGATCAGAGCAAGGAGGAGATTTAAACTTTGATTTAGACCCAAGTGCTTTTTTAAAAGCTACATTTTTTTGTCTTTTCTGTACTCATTTTTTTTTTACTTAATTTATCCTTTCTGTAAATTTTATTTTTCTTACCTTTATAAGTAGTAAGTTGTTTGTTCCCCCCCAGAAGCAGAACCAGCACCGCCTCCTGTCCTGACTCTGAGGCAGTTGAACCACCATCACCAAGTCCAGCACCAGGTCCTCTGGAGCAAGATGTGCCTGTTCCTCTGGGCCCAGGTGTCAAACCCATCCCTGTTCAGCACCATGACCAGTCAGCTGCCAGTTCATCTGGTCCTCCCCTGCCTGTGCCTGGTCCTCCCTGCACCTCCACTGTTTGGCAGTTTTTTGACTGTGTTGGGGGGACAGCAGTGTGGTCAAGTGCCACCTATGTGAGGTGCAGGTGCATCAGGCTGCCACAGAATGGATCATGCCTGCACCTGCTGGCCATTCTGTGGCAGAGAGTGCAGCTCTGCATTGCGGCATCCCTAAGAAGAGGAGGGCCACAGTAGCACCTGCTGCTCCACCAAGATCACATAGAGGGACATCAGTTGCAAATTATGTCCATGCTGGAACTGCTGCTGGAGCACCATGGGATCCCACATTAGTTTTTTTTCCTCACTCCATATTCCCCCCCACACCTTCCTTGCTGTGTTATAAAATGTATTCCTCAACCATCCCCGACCTTTGCATGTAATTATGCCCTTTTTTGTTGTTTTCTGTATGCGTGATACTTTGTATTCTGAGCAGTGCAAGTATACTGTGCTAAACTGCATGTGTGCAGTCAGTCTTCTTTCTAGTCTGTGTATGTACTGCAGGCACTGTCCAAATCCTGGATTAAAAACACTAATTACTTATTAATAAGTACAATGGTGGGATAGTGAAGCCTAGAGAGATATTACAAAACAGGCTTACAATACATCCAAATAACTTGTAAAAAAAAATAATGTTGTGACTCATGATGTAATCATAAATCATGATTTGTGACTGCATTTGTGACCGTGATGATGAAGAAATGCGAATGCCTATGATTGTACTTCCCCGGGGCCCCAATGAGGTGTGGCACAAAACTCCGGGCTTAAAAACACTCTTTAATGAGTACAATGGTGGAGTGGTGAGGCATGGAGAAATACTACAAAACAGGCTTAAAATACATCCAAGTAAATACTAAAAATGAATGTTGTGATTCGTGACATGATAGTAAATTGTAATTTGCGACTGCATTTGTGACCGTGATGATGAAGAAACATGAATGCCTATGGTTGTACTTCAATGGGCCCCGATGAGGTGTGGCACAAAACTCCCTGCCTTAAAAACACTCATTAATGAGTACAATGGTGGAGTGGTGAATCATGGAATGATACTACAAAACAGGCTTACAATGCATCCAAGTAACTATAAAAAATGATTAATGTTGTGATTCTTGACGTGATTGTAATTCATGATTTGTGACTGCATTTGTGACCATGATGATGAAGAATGTGATTTGTATCACAAGTGACTCGTGATGATGGTCCTGACTTAAAAACACATATTAATGAGTACAATGTTCATGCAGTATTATGCCCCACACCTGTCCAGTACTCTGAAGGGAAGTCAATGAAACAACTGTGACTTTAGTTAGAGATGTAGATTGGGCCCTAAAGAGATGCAAATGCACAGACAACTTAAGATTGTGCAGTGCACTGAAGAGATGCAGATGCAAAGGCACAACACCTAACTGTGCTCACCATCAGAAATTCAAATCTGGAAAATAATTCCTTTGCCGGTTGAGGCGGGCAGTGTACTGCACTGCTGCAGTAACAGTCACTAGTACTAGTACCAGTAAAGATACCACAAGGAAGTACAAAAATTACACAGCTGCAGTGGATAGCAGGTTCACATTGCTGAAATTATGTGGCACAATAAAAGGTGTCTTATTTGATTACACGTGTCACACACATACTCACACACACACTAAGTAATGTGTAGCAAATTGAAAACTTCTGTAATATAACCACATATTTTAAACAAACTAAAATTATACACTACAGCACCACAACAATCGGCAAAAAAATGGCAAGAATTACTGAAAATATTGCTGTGTACATTAACACAGTTATACAAGAAAAAATATCACCAAAACAGAAAGCACTGTCTTTTTCTCCAAGTTAATCTACCTACTCCACAGATACACCCCTTCCCTAAAGCACACTTCCACTGTCTCTCAGTACACAGACTCAGTGTTGTACATTAACATTTAAACTCCACACACAAACAATAAATGCTCAATGGTATGCGCACAGGAGGGTTTCTTATAATCGTTCTTATTTGTTCATATCTATGTCTTGGTGGTGTTTGGATGACCCAATTTTAAGTATTTTCTGAGATACAGTTAGGCAACCTGATACTAATTGTTTGTCCATAGTAATCATCCTTGACATAGCTTACTGAATTACTAACTTTATTCCTCAGATCACAATAGCTATCAAGCACCACAGGTGTGAAAACATATCTCACCCAGGATTTAAAGGAAAACTGCCATCAACAGGGTTTCTTAATGTCTGAAAGACCACAAAAAGCTAATTTGATTGAGCCATTGAATGTATCTGTGAGTCTTTGCAGTCAAGAGTTATTCAAATGTAAATCAATCTGTAATTAAAGGCTTGGGGCAGCCATATGTTTTAGGCTCCTGACAGGAAATGATGTCATCGAGGATCTTGGCCCTCCATTGACTCTTGGAGGGCCAAGATCCTCAGTGACATCATTTCCTGCCAGGAACCTAAAACATATGGCTGCCCTCAGCCCTTAATTACAGGCTGATTTACATGTGAATAACTCTTGACTGCAAAGACTCACAGATAAATACAATGGCTCAGTCAAATTAGGTGTTTATGGTTTTTCAGACATTGAGAAACCCTGTTGACAGTTCCCCTTTAAAAACAAATGACACCTGTCACGTTTATGAGGTGGTTTGAAAAAACGTCTATGGAGAACGTTTAGAGATGAAATATTGCAAATTAGCAGTTATGAGTGAACAGTGAAATATTGTGACATTCACTCATAACCTGTGCATTTTCCACATTTGTACACCAGATTTTTAGGATAGCCTTTTTATTACTCCACTTTATGAACCCAGTAGATTAAAAATGTAAAATTTTTACCAAAATGTCATTCCATGCTGCATGTGCAAAACACACTTTGGTCAGGATTTGAAAACCAAAAGCTGTTATGTTCATGAGGTGATGTGAAAAAATGGCTGTGCTAAAAATTAGGGGTCAAAATGTACTTAATTACCACACTACTTAAGAGCAAGTGTAGAACATTTTCGGTGTATGCCCACTACTTTGATGTATTTTAATATTTTCACTGCAAATTTTCCACATAGCCATGTTATGACCCAACCTCATGTAGTTGCTAGGTGAAAATTCTGGAATTCTGACTCAAGCATCACTTTGCACCATATGTCCAGAAACACATTTTGGCCAGCATTTCAAAAATTATAACTATCTTGTTGATGATTTGCTCTGAAAAAAAATGAGCATAGTTGGAAATCTGGGGTCAAAATATAGCAAATTATCAAAGTGAAAAACTGTTTATGTACGCTCGTAATGTTGTTTTTCCCCTATATTTTCAACATAACCTTCTTATGACAATACCCCATGCACAGAGTGGAAAACATTTTCAAAACCCACCAAAAACCTTCTGGAACAGAATTTTGTAATTTCATCACCATTGTTCATGGTGGGTTCCAAAAAGACCATGTTGAAAATTTGGTGTAAGAATGTTCAAAAATGACAAAGCTTTGAATAACGCATTCATCAATTTGTAGCAGCAAGGTATGTCTTTTGATTGGAGAGTGGATCTATGTTGGGGAATCTGTTCAGGTGAGTGAAAGTGAGTGGGGGTGAGTGCTGGGTGGGGGCAGGGGTGGGAGATGCTTGGTGTGGTTAGATCACTGATGGACTCTTCTTTTCTGCAGGTGAAAAAAAAAGATCAACAAGGGACAGTTTTCTTTATTGTAGGGGGACAGAAGCAAACCCAGGGGGATTGGGTACCAAAGTATCAGGAGGATCTCCTGCAGCACTGGGGATGGGCATTCTGGTGCCACCACAAATAAGGAGACAACAATCTGAAAGGGAGGGCAAGAGAAGTAGGCAGACTTATGCACAATAGTATCAATGTTTCATTTAAATTTAATATATTAGCTCTGTGTTTGCATCTTACATTTACATACAGTAGTGCAAATACCACATTTAATTAAAAAGCAGATAATTAATGCAAGGATTTTCAGAATTTAGAAGGTGGCCAAGTATCCAACAAGAGGAGGCCCACTTGAAAAATTATCAGGTATCATGTGGGCCGTTCTTGGGCATCATGTGTACCAGTCTGTTACTAAGCAATACTGGCAGTGGGAACCCCACTCTACTTCGAAAAGTAGTTATCTGGCTTGCTAGCTGGACAGACAGACAGGTGGTGGTGTGACAGATCATCAATGGATGCTTGCTTTGGTAAAAAGTTTAAAAGAGCAATGAAGGATGGTTTTCTTTATTGTAGGGGGGCAGAAACTGACACAGAGGATTGGGCACTTCAGTGTCAGGATGATCTTTGGTGGCACCAGGGTTGGGTGCATTGGTGCTGCCACTTACACTTAATGGTTTTGGGGGGGTCAGATCAGCTAGGGATCATTTTCTTTTTACAGGTTAGGAAAAAAAGATCAGTGAGGGACTCTTTTTCTTTGCTGCAGGGTGATAGAAGCTGACATTGGGTATTGGGCACCCCTGTGTCAGGATGATTTGTGGCGTGGGAGGGGGGCATACCAGTGCCACCACATGTATTCCGAAGTGGGGCATTTGACCTGGAGGGGAGGGATGCATGAGAAGCAATACCAGAGGTGGGCACCCCAGCTGCCTTATTGTTAAAAGTGTGTGTGGGGGGGAAGAGGGGTAGGTGACTTGGTCCGCTTAGCAGTAAAAAACAAAAACAAATGGATAGATAGATAGACAGACAGACACAGATAGACAGTATACAAGCATACCACTTTAAATTATGTATTAACAAAAAAAGCTGCTCCCAGGTATGTGTGGTGCTTGTCCAAGTAAACCATAAATATGAATGCACAAAATGTGGTAAACTCCAAATAAAACAGTCTGCAAAGTAATATTGTCAAGGCAGAATTATTTTAAAAATGGAAATAACAATTGTTTTGGTCCATAAACTGTGCTTTCCATGATTATGATTGGCACTTTAATCTGGCACTGCTGTTTACTTGAGAAAAAAATGATAGTACCAAGCCAGTGTCTGCAGGGGCACAATCAGGTGAGGTAGCGTGTAAGAGGCTGGTGCGGCTGTGATAGTTACCTGCCAGTGCAACTGTCTGGGCTGCTTTGCCTTACTTGCATTACTTCTGAGCTTTGAAAAAATGCAGCAGAAGAGTGGGTCGGTGGTTGTACTCGGTGAACTGTGGCATGATTTATAATGTTGGGAGTGTTAGAATTAGATAATTAATTTCAGCTGGAGTCATTTTAATGTCACAGTCTATGATCAAACACTGCTCAGAAGTTGGGTGAAGTCCGGGGGTGGGGTCTGGTTGGGTTTGAGGCTCACATTGCATGTAGGGTAATAAATACAATATATGATACTGCACTTTGTAAATTATGAATATGCTGAACAAAGTCTCCAAAAGAGTTTAATTTGTACCTGCAGCATTTATTTTGTATTTTGTTACCACCCATTGGTTTGGGCTGGGGATTGGTTTTATTAAAATGTATAGGAGTGTTTATCTGGCTGTTTTGTTTTGTTAGGTATGGCTATTAGTGGGTGTCAACCTTTTTTCCATTACAACCATGTCTGCCAGAAGTTTTTGTTTTTTTCAAAAGTTTCTGACAGGCATGAATATGTGGGCTGCACTACATTCAGCTTGGCATAAAAAGAGTCAGCTGTAGGATTATCCTATAAGGACACAGGTCCTGACAAATGTGGTCACATGATTCTTTTTTAATCATTTTATAAATCCTAACCTATTTCAGCATGCTGCCTACCTCTGCTCCTTGCAGAGCAGCTCATACATCATGTTGAATTTCCCTAATGTTTGCTCCTGCTTCAGAGAAATATGTCTATAAGCTGTGCTCTCCTGGTTGTTTGGAATAAAGTTCAAGATAGCCTCAAACTCCAAAACCTAATCACTCCATATAGCTTAAAAAAGTGGCCTACAGCAAATTGTGTGATTCCTGTACATGTCTTTGACTCCATGACCAATACTCCAATCTTATTATTCTCCTAACTTTTTAACCAGCCACTAACTCCTTATTTTTGGATTGGTCTAGCATCCGTAGTCCTCCCAAAGGGATTTACATCCACACCGTACCCTCACCTTCCTCCAACTGTTCATACCTCCTTCTTCTCTTCTCTCCCCGCATGCTCTTCTCCCTAACTTACCTTATCACACAACTACCTCCCCAACATTCCCTTTTCCCTCTCTTGCTTAAATGCCTCTCTTCTCAGACTATGATTGCTTCTTACCTGTTGTCAAAATGTATTGTAAATAATGCAACTACTCAGATGTTGCTCTGTGTCTCAGTGATCCTACTTATTGAAAACCCTGTACTAGATTGTATTCTTTTTTTATATATTATTTTATGGAACAGGGTGATGTGTTCTCTAGTGCATTTTTTGCTTTGTATGAGTTACCTACACTTGTTATATCTTATTTTGTTTACCAGTTGTATATTTTACTATATTGCCTGTTCTGGACCTCCTTGTAAATGAGCATGCTCAATGGAGTTATTTTCTGCCACTAAACTTGACTTGACTAATTAATCTGCTTTGGGTGGCATTTGACATCATATTTTTATATTGGTAACAAAACATTAAGTACAGTATTATGCAAGACCAGACGCACAGATGGGTACCCTTCAGAAATGGTCTTTAAGTGTCTTGGTAGTTCTCTGAGCTGGTAGGCAAAGTCGATGCTCAGAAACTAGTGTCCAAGGACAAAGCAGCCACATAAATCAAAAAGTCTTATTTCCAAGTCCATGAATGTTATTGTCTTCAAAATCTGGCACTCAGTTCATTGTAGGTAGGGATCAGATTTCTTTTATATGTTCTGCTAAGACAAGTAGTAATTTTTCTGTTTGTTCTGGTCACGCTCTGCAGAATGTTCTGCATACTGGTAGCATCCCCTCCTGTATACAGATGTTATAGGAGAAATATGATCCTTACCTACAGTGAACTAATGGACAGAAAGTGCTAATTTTGAGAGGTGCAATTTCTTTGGGTCTGAAGAGACTAAAGGCTATGTACTGTTCACTTGTATAAAGACAGAAAAAATCTTTAGAACAAAATATTGACTCATCCCCTGAAGAAGCCAACATAGGGCAAACTGTTGTGCTAGGCTGTGAGGGCCTGCTTGTAAAGAAAATACAATTAATGAACTTAGAAATAAGAATATCTGTGTGGCTGGTTTGTCCTAGGACACTTGTTTTGGAGTAAGTACAGCATAACTCGTGTGACCTAACATTTTACATTCATTGATCATCCACAGATCATCAGAAACCATCATATTTATTTATTTATTTTTGAAGTTTTGACTGGGTAGGCCCACTGAGAATATAAGTCCCTTTTCAGGGGTGACCTGAGGTTGGATACAGATGGTAACCAACTAAAATTTGGACCAGATTAAGCTGTTGATGGTATTCTAGTGAATGGGGGAAATTTGGCCAGGACACCGGGGAAATTCTCCTACTCTTTGGTAGGGGGAACCCTTGGTTCCAAGATGGCCATTTCCATTGTTGACATGGAGGAACCTCTGGAGGGAAGGGAGCAGGTCTCCTTCCCTACTTTGGCATTTCAAGAGGCATAAGAAAGAGGAACAATTATGGAACAAGAAGAAATGCAATTGGGAAGTGAATAGACCATAACAAAGGTTACCCGATCAATAAAAGGAAATTCACTGACTGAAAGCAGTGTTGGACCTGTAGCAAAACCTCAGAGCAAAATCCCTGTGTGTAGTGCAACTCATGCTTTGAATAACAACATGGAAACTTACCACCCTAGCGAAGCAACCTGTCAAAACTCTAAGCTGACACAGACTTCTGACACACCATCATCAAAGGAAATTACTGAAAGTGCTCAGCCGGCATTAAAGGAACCACTGGAGATTTTGACACCTAGTACAAGTAAAACTATAAATTCCTCCTGTATAATTGAGGGCCAGTCTAGTGAGGCCAAAAAAGAATGGTGGGGAAAAAACTACACTCGAGGGTCCACTGGGAATGGCATCAAGAAGTCAAAATGAATTTGGCCTAAAACAAGCCCTCGTGGAAATGAAAAGTAGCCACAAAAGAATCTGCTTAGTCGGTAGAGTCTGCTTTAATTGTGGTAGGCTGGGATCACTCAGAAGACACAAATGAGTCAGTTTCTGGATCATCCCCAATAAAAATATACAAATAGATTTAAAGGTACCTCTAGTAGGGGTGCAGCCAGTGAAGACGTCACACATATTTTTGAGCTACCAGAGGAATTACAACTCACATAGCACCCAGAGCTCCAACTATACAAAGATCCTCCCAGGCACCAGAACATTACTTCTGCTAAAATTCACACCAATGTGCACAATAATGACAATCGGGCAAAGAATTTGGAGCCTCCCCCCCCCGAACCAAACTAATACAGGCTCCAGACAACATCAGAGACCTTCTGCCTCTTTAATTCATGAGTGTGTATTCTCTGCCAAAAGGCATAATGCAGAGAGGCTTTGCTACGAGGGAGGACTAGAAGAACAACCAGATAGACTTTATGTGGCTAGGACTTTGTTAAAAGGCTCCTTGAAATATTAGTCTTTTTTATTTTTTTTTGTTAGTCCTTTTTCTCCTACCTTGGCTCCTGATCTGTCTTGTTTGTCTGTGCATCCTAGTCATCCAGCCACCATCTGGTACATCCCGGCTCCTAGGGACCCTCGCTTTCTATCCTCGCAGCTTACACCCTGTAGCAGGGTGGCAGAGAGCCCCCTACTCTCCTGCCAAGACCGGATCCAGTGTACAGTGATGTCCCCTGAACTGGGCATCCCATAGGATGACCTTCAAACTGCTGTGACCGGTCACCATTTTTCCTTGTTCTGTGCCCTTCATGAGTGGGAGCGTGCAGTGATGCCAATGGAAGGAGTGCACATGCATCCGCACGTGATCCTTCCCAGCGCTATGCCTCAGCTCAGCCCCTGCATTACACAGTGCCAACACACAACCCCCAGCCTCTGTTAGTGGCCAAAAGTGCACCAACAACTGGGATCCCTCTACCCCAGAGAGGGACAGCAGTCCCTCAGATGCTCAATCCCTCTCCTCCCCGGCCGACCCCTGGTGGCCTGAGTCCACTCCTGAACCCAGGTTGCCGATGTGGAGTGAGGTGTGGCATCAACGGGCTGGAATAAAATATTACTATTATGAAATATATGCACTAATATATGAGTCAGGAGAATCTGTGTTTGAGGTCAGTTTTAAAACCCCAGCAGGTCTTAAAATATTTTGGGTACAATTCCTTAAGCTTAAACAAACCCCTCTCTGGCCCCACTTTGAGGTGATTCCATTAACCAAACCAGCAATAAAAAATGTGACCATGTTATTCAGGAATGAGGGAGTCAGTATGACTGATTTGATTTTCTGGTTAAAACAGTGTTGCACGGTTTTGTAAGACCATGAAGCTATTTTTGATTCAGAGCATATATGGATGGAGGGTGGAGAGTAAACGTTCTGCTGAAAAACTACTCCATCAGGCTTTCAGCATTTGCCAAACAGTTTTTTTGTAGGCAACGATGGGGCATGTTCTTCTACCCAGGGCAGACAAAAGAGTGCTACAAGTGTGATTCCACTGAACATTTGAGCAGTATATCTGCTTAAGTACAATATAACACCTGTAATGAAATGGGGCACACAAGTTTGCACTGCAGCAACAGCAGGACCCATTATTTGTGTGATGGAAAAGGTCATTCTTGCCAGAGTTGCCCATGGGCTCCTCACAATGTCACTAGACAGGATGATGGAGCAGAGTAAAGGTTGTATGTTACCTTAGCAAAAAGAGCCAAGATAAACCTTCTCCCTCAGACTAGGGGTCCCCCTCCCGGGGTCTCCCCTTCTTCTCTGACTTCTGCCCCAAGGTCAGATCAGGCTCACTCACAGACAGACAAGCCTCCAGGCCAGGAAGGAATGTCGTCCACTGAAGCAGTATTACCACCCCCCCCATTATTCCATCTGTTCTGAACGTACTTTCCCTAATACAGACAAGCTCAAGGGAGGAAGGTCAAGTTCCCCAAGAGCTCCCTACTGGAAAACAGGAGCAAAGGCAGCCTGTAACTGAGCTCCCCTTACAAAATGAGACTGCAATAGCTGAAGAGGCTAAAAAAGAAGTGGAGAAAGAAAACATACCCGCCCCCCCATACCTGTTCCTAGAGAAAGAAGAATGGGTACAAGGAGGAAACAAAGTTGGGACCAACTGATATCTAAATTACAGAAAATCACTTCTGTCGATACTTCTAATAGATTTGAGTTCCTCCAGGATGAGGACATTATCTCTGACTCCTTATCAGTAAGGTCCTCGCAAGTTTCTAAAACTGAGGAACAAATTGAGAAGGAAAGGGAACAACCAAAAAAAAGCAAAAGTGAAAAAGAAAAATAATATAATGGAAAAAAACTCTGACACTATTAGAGAAATGGCGTTTTATCTAATACCCATATGGTAGGGCCCCTATACATCAAAACTGCCAATGACAATTTTTTTCTTGCTTACAAACAAATAAAGAAACTGTCTATTTCCTACAGGATATAAGAGTACACACTCTTGAAGAGCTCTTTAAACAAAAAAACTTGGCATAGAGGACCAGCTTACCGGTCATTAGGGACTGACACTTATTCAGGTCTTGTTTTTTTTTTTCATTTTTTATTGTGATCCTGGATTAAAACTTTTGAGAACAAGATCATTATATTGGTTCCACATCAGAGTTGAGACAAAACAGAAAAAAATATTTTACTGGCATTCAGTAATAACAGGCAGTATCTAAGGTTAGCTTAGACAATAAAAAATAACATTGTGCAACTGTCGGTATAGTACAATATATGCCACTTTTTTTTTACAGAGAGTGGAGAAAACTATAGACACAGACTAATGACTGGAATTACTGAGCAGGGGAGAAAAAACAACAGCCCAGCAGGCATCGTCAGGTGAAAGCAAGAGGAGAGAAACAGACATAATTCAAATGAATGAAACAGCAAGCAGCCTAGGTTGCCATGACGACTGGGGAGATAGGAGGGAAGTGGGAAAGTTGGGGGAAAGTGGGGAAAAAAGGGGGGGTGGATGGGGAGTGGTGGGGGGCTGTGTAATTTTATTCCCAAATATAGATGTTATGATTATAAAGGTTATCAACTTACTTCTCGGGAGGATTCTAATTTTAGATGCCAAAATAAAAAAACTCTTTAACCCAGTTTATCAGTATATATTGCCCATGAATATAGGCAGACAGAATTGATCTATTTAAAATTGTATAACCTTATTTGTATCCATCCCATTCAAGTATCTTTTGCAGGGATTTTAACTGCAACCTATCCCTTAAAGATAGAGGACAAAATACAAAAAACAATAAAAGTGTTTTGTGATATGCGTTTTTTAGTCAACTTAATCATAACAACCAAACCTACAGACACATGTTACTCATTTAGTGGAAAATCAAATTATACCTTTCAAAAAGTGTGTCTTGCCATGTGCATTGATTTTTTTTGTTTCTGTCACCAGACCTACAGATTGCAAATGCTTAATTACAGGTGACTGAATTCATGGATCGTAGCCATCTGCAAATAGGCATTAATAATTCACTTCAAACAGAGCGTGGTCCAGGCTTATGGAAAATGAATTAATCCCTATTAGAACATATAGTTGTGTCTCAGGAGTTGCAGTATGCAGTTCTGATATTCTATGACAACCCACTATTATGGTGGGAGGACACTAAACATGACCTAGTACTTTTATTTAAGGCATTAAGTAAAAGACAGAGACATAATGAATACATGCAGTACTTACAATATATGACACAACTGCAAAAAGTGATGTCTCAATCATATGAGTCAAAATTAAATATACAAAACAAATTATAAAAATAAAACAGGAAATGTACAAATATCATAAAAAGCAAGCAGAAACACTCAAGTTATAGCAGACCTTTAATATGCAATGTAACTTATCATTAATTTGCCCATATGAGAATTGCTCTTCCAGAATAAAAAAAAATGGAGTAGCTGTATGATGAGCAAACTATTTATCTAACAGGTGTCTGGAAGATATAGGGCCAGACCACTGAGAAACTTGGGACCAGTGATAAAACAGACAGGACACAGTCAAAAGGGATCAGATCATAAAAAAAAGTATTTATTGTGATTACAGATTTAAGCCCTGCATTGCCATATCTTGACACCGGAAGCATGAGTATTCCCTATAATCTGGAGCATATAATCAGGCTTGGAGTGCAAACGGTATGCAATATCTTACATAGTATGATAATAACCTTGGCAATGGCTAGTCTGTGCATATATTATAATTACAGCTAACAAACAAACAAAACAAGCCCTATTAGCTAAAATGTAGGTGGCTCCCAGTATCTAAAGAAATGC
The DNA here is from genome assembly GCA_016271365.2 of Neoceratodus forsteri. Lineage (NCBI taxonomy): Eukaryota > Metazoa > Chordata > Ceratodontiformes > Ceratodontidae > Neoceratodus > Neoceratodus forsteri. The sequence continues at coordinate 1,226,040,707 of CM057454.1, forward strand.
AAAGTATAAAAAATATGCCAAATAAGGGGTTCCGGCACTAAACAATATTTGATATTACAGGCAGGAAGCAGTCTACTAGGTGATGCTGTTGTATAAGGTAAAATCCAAATACAGTCAGATGTTATTGTTACACAATCCACCAGATGGTGGTGCAAACCACACTTGGTTATACAATGGTATTGTTGCATGCAATAAAGTGTAAAAAAAAAAAATAAATAAATAAAAGATTAGTTAGAAAAATAAGTAAAATCACATTATATTCGTATAAGTAGTCATAACCTCATAATTACCTGCAAAGAATGATCAGAAATTGGTCCCTGTTACCACTCTTGTATGGTGTGCACTGTTAGTAATAGTATCATAATGGTTAGCAGTAACAGAATAGTGTTGTCCAAGATGCACTATGTTGCCTTCCCACTAAGGCAACAAAATCAGTAAGTGGATGTGGGGTTACAATCCTGATGCATGGGTCTCATATAGAAAGTCGAGTTGGACATGGTCTTGTTTTAGTGTGCATCATGGACAACAGAGTGACATCAAAAAGGCAAATATTAAAAAGCTTGAATATTTCATTTTCATTTTTATTTTTTATACTTGGTAACTTGATCATCACTGCCCATTTTCACAAGTGGCAAGTAATACATAAAAGCATGATCATACAAAACATGTTATTACAGTACATAGCATAATACATAATAAAACATAACTACAAAACTTTTGAAAACAAACTCTAACTGGGTATGACCAAGAGCGACACTTAAGTCTCCATCATGGAAGAGATCATTAAGGGATTCTCCAGCACTGGAGATGTTGTTAATAATGTGGATAAGGTGTGTATCCTCCCTTACTAACACTGACTTACGTTTCAATGACAAGGGATTAATCTTAACATTGAATATGGGTAGGTATTGTGAGAGAGCATTTAAATAGTCTGGGTCACTAGAAATGTAATCTGCTTCTGGGACTGGGACCGAGGCGAGAACTACATGGCCAATAACAGTGATTTCATGTGGAATAAAACATAAATTAGGATCAGGAATATCACAAGTTAGAGACCCATGTTGTTTATGGTTAGTGCTGACACAGTACTGGCCATCAACATTATAAGATACATTTATTTGTTGAATTCACCATTTGGTGAGTTTGATGGGACAGGTGATGGATGAGTTCATGAGGTGGCTAGTATAGTGATGGATGTCTTCCTTGTAGTTGTTGTAGAATTGAGGGGGTGTCTCCTTTGGCAGAAGGGGTGATGAGGTCGAAGTGGAGTTACCTGTGCTAGGGTTAAAAGTTTTGTTAGATTGCAATTCCATATCAAGAGAAAAAGACCAATCAATTGCATCAGTGGGATAGCCACAGATAAGTTTGATTACATCAAACACATCATAGTGACAAATGTAGCGGTAACCCTTTTTGGCACAGCAATCCATTCATGGCGCTGCACAGGTGTCGAGGATATCATGGAATACCAGCAATGGAGGCAGGTTGATCCGTTCCCTGAAGATGTCTTCTTGAAGATGTTCCACTGAATGAATGCTGGCAAGTTTGTCGAAAATGGCAGGTTTAGGATCAAAATGTGGAAGAGAAACAGTAAAGGTGACATACTTGGTATCCTGAATAGAACATTGTTTAGTTTCATAACATGGGCCCTGGTTGGGGTGTCTAGTAACATACCCTAGATTTCTGGCAGTAGATAACGGGAACTGTACAATTCTTTCCATACATTTAGTGGTGCTTGATAAAGACCTACAGTGTGGGCAATACCATTTGGCCATACGGGTGTTATGGATCATAGTAGTCATCACAGAAGAGCCATAGGCTGAGCAAAGTAGTTATCTGGCTATAAAATGCTGCTCTGCTTCTTTATTGTTCTGGAAAACCAATTAATTGATTTTGTTCTTGGTGTCATTAAAATGTGTAGCTATGGCATGCATGTTATAAACTGTGAAGCACTCCTAATGGATAAGGCCATCTACATCTTGTAAAATAGGGGAAATAACATCTTGTCCTACACCAGTTTAGAATTTTAAAGTTTGGCTACATATGGCAGCCAAGTCTGCTCGATTCTGGATGGACATACCAGTCCCTACTAGACAAGTAACAGTACCTGTGACTCCTGCTATGTCAGCAAAGCCACTCTTGCTGTGAGGTTTCCCTTTAGATTTCTTGGGTTTGGGATGAGCTCTAAATACACCTCAGTGTGGGGTAATATGGGGTCCTGCTACATGGTCCTGAGTGTGAGTTTGATATGCTACCAAGAGATCAAGCAGCATGACACTACGGAATTTAAAAGTACTGGTGGGGGAGCACCAACCAATTCAGCCATATTCCAGTTGGTGAGCTTTAAAACAACAGGGGCATGAATAAACTGCACGTTGTTGATAAGGGTACCTGATAGAGAAGTGGCAACAAGTTCACTAGCTGATCCTTGTTCCAAAATGAAGCACTAGGTAGCAAGTTCTTCAGTTGGGGGTACCACAGTTAAAGACATAGCAGTGCTGGCAACAGAATAATGTGTACAGAATTGCTTACTAGATTCATTACTATAAGTGTTACAAGAGGCAGGGTTGATAAGTGCAGCAAGGTTATATAGACCAATATGTTGGACTTGGGCTTGTCGTTGGGAACAGGGTACCATTTGGAGAAATGTGGGTATTGGGCCAACCTTGTGTAAGCCTCCCCTCTTAAGAAGGGCTTCTGCTCCCACTAGGGATTGCCTTCCACCTCCTACCCACCCCCAAGATCAAAGGAATTTAGTAGTGCTCTGGGGGTTAATCCCTGCTGGATGCCTAAATGTGGAAGCAAAGGGCAGGTTAGGAAGGGTATGTAAGGGGTGTAAACAGGAAGTTCTGTGTCTCTTTTTCAGCCCAGGCAGTTGGCCATGGCTGGAGGCAGTGGCTGGAACAGCAGGAAAGGCAGGCAAGGAGGGAGCTCAATGGTCCTGGTGGGGGCTTGTGGGGGGAACCCCAAAGTCAGTAGATAAGGATGGCCCCCACAGTGATGTGGCATTGACAAGCAAGGAAAGGCACTCCACAGGGAGGATGGCCAGCCAGTGTATCTGCATCATTAAGATGGGGAGCCCTAGTTCTTAGGAGAAAAGCTGGGTAGGCAGGAGCCCCATGTGGATCCAGTGTAGGAGTTTCTTTGTACTGTCAGGGCCATGAGGATGGTGGCAGAGTTTCACAGAGGAGGGGCCAGTGGCAGAAGTCTCCTCCTGTACCCAGACTAGCAGGGCAGCCCAGGCGTGTAGGGAGCCCAGAGTGTCCTTCACCTATTCAGAGGGTCTACATGGAGGGGCAGGTCCTGGAGCACTGGCATTACAGGCCGGGTGGGCCACAGGTCTTAGGACAGACCTTGGAGGGCAGCTCCCAGCTGAAGCTTAGCTCAAGCTCAGGATGTATTTGGCAGGGATGTGGAACAGCGGCTGTGGTCTTTCCATAATGGTGATCTGGGGGCACTATAGAGATAATGGACACCATGGGACTTAGGAGGAATGTGGGTTGTTTGGAGGGTCTGAATGGTGGTAGTGCACAGGCCTTTCTTGTGGCAGGGTAGCCTGGGAGGTACAGTTTGTGCATTGGAGCTGGGCTGGGTTTAAGGGACCCAGCACCAGTGGGAGCGAGAGAATGAACATGGCCATAGCAATGGAACTGGTGTGAGAGATGCTTGGTACAATGGTGGGTTCTAGTTTAATGTGGAAGTAGGAAATAAGTGTTACTGGGCCTAGATCTGGCAGGAAAAATCCTGGTAGCCCTCGAGATTTGGGCTAAGATCCAGGGGCCAGGTTGGGGGAGCAGCATGCTTCTCCATGCCGGAGATAGGGCAGCTGACCAGAGCCAGACAGGGAAATGAGGAAAGAGTAAACCAGAAAAGAGAGAAAGGAGTTTGGGCTTGCCAGCACCAGTGAGCCAGGAGCCTGGTGTTTCTTCATATGAAGGATCGACTTGGGTAAACCATCCAAGCTTTCAGAAATGAAAATAACCTGCTTGTACCGCCTGTATGCCATTTTATCTGCTCAAGAGTGTCAGCATGGGTAAAATATAAAAAGTTTAGATGGCTCCATGGAGTTGCTTTATTTACTTGGAGAAAAATGGGACCCTTGTACCCCTGAAATCATTTGGAGTGCAGGTGACAAAATAAAGAGTTGTTTGGGAAGAAACTTGGTAGTGATTTTCCTTTATTTAAGTTAAAAAGGGGATAAATGACATGCAAAGCCCCTTGTATTTATTTTGTGTCCTACGTTGTAATTCCAGAAGTGATCATCAGTCTGCATCAGGATCATGGGGCTTGGGAGCTCGAGGGAGCTGAAGGCTACAGATTGCTTTGAGGTCCTGTGTACGGTGGCCCAGAGTTTGGGGCTTATCCAGCTCACAGAGGTAGAGATCAAGAGTGCATGGTGTGATGAAGCCATTGAGAAGTAGGGCAAATGCTTTCCTGTCTTTATTTTGGGTGCAATAGCTCGCAGTTGTTTCACATTGTGGTAATCCTTCCTATTTCTCCTGGTACATCTGTGATAAAATGTAAGCCCCTAGATAGAAGGGGAAGGGGGGGTTACACATGGGGATTCATCCAGAATGTTCCCTATAGTCAAAAACCCTGTCGGATCCCAAGTCCTAGTGTCCGAAGTGCTGGCAGGCTTCCTGGCTTAAATAGGCCTTGTTGCACAGTAAAACTGAGTTATGAGGTTGGCCTCAGAAAGAAGTAGGCCTCTGCATGCTGGTGTGGGGTGTGTGCATAACCAGCTGGTCAAGTGACTGTCTGGCAGATTCTGATTGGTGAATTGCAGACAAGAAGCTAGAGCAGCAGAAGGATCGCCATCTTTAGGAAAACAGTCAGAGGTAGCGGTGCCGAGAGAGAGAGAAGTTGAACAGAAAATAGAGAATGAACTATTACACTCCCACACTGGAACAGGCAGAAAGGACAGCTCCATCAAAAGTAAGAGGGTTCTTTTTATTGTGGGCATGGGGAGGAACAGCAGAAGGACTTGAGCAGGTAGCCCCCTAGGATTGGCACTGGATTGTTTTAGGCAAAGAAGGTGGAGAGGAGGTATCCCCCCAGGAGGAGCCACTTGCCATGGTTCCTGCATCATTGCTGTCCTGGTCATGGAAGGCAGGGGGAAAAGGACAGGCTAACAAAAGATGCGTGAAGTGTGGGTATCGGGAGGGGGGGAGGTGTTGCCAGGTTACCTGTGTGCAGAACTTGGACAGGTGTACCACCTGTTCCAAATTGGAGGTTCTCTCCCAGTGCCACAGAGGGCTCATATGTGTTGTGATCACTGGCTAGTGGGGATTCAGGAGCATCTGATGGACTGTCCCTGGGGAAATGTGCTCCTGTCCATTTGGCTCAAGCCAGAGCATTTCCCCAGATGTCATAGTCAAAGCAGTGAAAGAAGAGGGTGCAGGAATAAAACTGTAGCAAGGAGGTGACAGGGAGCATAGCCATCTGCCAAGCTCCCTGCCACTGGCTACCATCTATCCCAGTGATGGAGGAAGGGGCAGGGGTCTTAGAAAGCCAGCAGGAGATATCCCAGGGCCCATGGGGTCCCTGTCTCTGCCCCTGTCTACCAGTAGCCTACTGGTTCTGTCCACTAAGTTGGAGCCTGCATCTGGAGCTGAGACAGGGATAATAAAACCCACTGGGCTTGGTTTCAGGGAGGCTGCTGAGGACCAGAAAGTACTGGAGGAGCTGGATGAAGAGAAATTTATTGGGAAAAGGCTCCAGTTCCAGTATTACCAGGTGTATAGAGCCATCCCCAGGCCTTTCCATTATCAAGTGATCACCATGGTGGACTGTATCCCACAGCTTCCAATTCAGGCCAAAACCCTCCAGACCCATATGGATGGGTTGAACCCCAGTGGCCCACTGAACATCAGATATAGAAAGGGATGTGGTTGCCACTTAGGCAAGCCAGGATGACCAGTGTAAGAGACCTGCCAGAATGGAGCCAGGCAGAGAGATGTATCCGTAGGAAGTTGTATGTGGAGGATCCCTATATGAACTATCCATATATGCCCAAGAGGATATGGGACATCATTGAGGAGATGACAGAGGAGTGGATCTTCAAAGAAAAAATGGAACATTTGAAGAACCGCCCTGGAGGTGGAGGTGCCTCATCTTAACAATTGATTAAGCAGGCTTGGACAATGTGCTGTAAAGAAACATGATATGGTTTTACTCTATTTAAAAACTTTGCTTTGGTCCAGGACTTGTCTGGAACATGAACCAAATATTACATCCTAGACCACAATTCTTTGGGGGATGTGACCACCAAACCAGACCCAGAATATTAAGTCACACCGGGAGGGGGCCTGCAACATAGGCCTCTTGGAGAACAGACCTATGGACCGCACCAAGACAGTTGCTCTACAGAACAAGAATATGGTGACTGTATGTAGTTTTCTTAAAAGAAAAAAAAAATAAGACTTAAAATTATGTTTATTATTGAAAACAAAAATGTTAAAGATCATGGACAATTACTAGTGCGAAAGCTGGTTGAGAATGGTGTGAGGATATCAGTGTTAGTGAGAAAGTAAGTTAAGGGATTGTATGTAGATTAACCTGTTTCTATTTGGTGGGAGGTGTATTGGGGTTTTGTTAAAATTTCAGAACAACCTCAGTACTGTTTTTTGCTATATTTGATGGTAAAGTTTAATCATTAAGAAATCAATGATTATGATTGTCTAGTGACAGAGGAATAGTGTAGGTCTTTCTAAAATTTTATAAGTATCTCCTGGTGAAGGCAAGTTTTAGTTATTAGGGTAAACTTGGGTTTAGGAAGGCAGGTTTGGGTGGTGTTTGTGGCTGGATATGGTGTGTTCACTCTCAGAGGGCTGGGGAGTGCACATACCCGGTTTGATGGAAGGAGATCATCACTGGACCCTTGCCATCATTCCCAGGAGGGAGTGATTTCTTGGGTGTGGGAAGATTGTAAGCTCCCTCTTTTTGGAGGGGCTTATGCTCCCACTACGGACCTCCTTCCCCCTCCTACCCCCCCAAAGCTTAGGAATTTGTTAGTGCTCTAGGGGTTAATCCCTGCTGGATGCCTAAAGGTGGCAGTAGACGGCAGGTGAGGAAGGGTATATAAGGAGTGGAAACTGAAAGTTCTGGGTCTCTTTTTCCAGCCCGGGCAGTAGGCCTGGGCTGGAGGGGGCAGCTGGAAGAACAGGAGAGGCAGGTAAGAAGGAAGCTTGACGGTCCAGGTGAGGTGTGTGGGCAGACCCCCTCAAGTCAGTAGATAGGAACAGCCTCTACAGTGACATGGTGTTGAGGAACAGGGAAGGGAGCTCCACAGCGAGGATGGCCAGCTAGTGCATCTACATTGTTAAGATGGGGAGGCTTAGTTGTTAGAAGAAAGGCAAGGAAGGCAGGAGCCCTGTGTGGATCCAATGTAGGAGTTTCTTTGTACTGTCAAGGCTGAGGGGATGGTGGCAGAGTTCCCACAGAGGAGGGGCCAGTGGCAGAGGTTTCCTCCTGTACCTGGAGTGACAAGGCAGCCAATGCATGTAGGTAGACTGGAGTGTCCTTCACCCACTCACAGGGGCATGTGTGGAGGGTCAAGTCCTGGGGTGCCAGCATTTCAGAGCTGAGAAGGTTACAGGTCTTAGGACAGACCTTAGAGGGCAGTTCCCAGCTGGAGCTTAGTTCAAGCCCAGGATGTGTTTGGCGGGGACGTGGACCGGTGGCTGGGGCCATTCCTAAATGGTCATCTGGGGACACTGTAGAGATAACAGACATCATGGGTTTTGGAAGGAATGTTGGCTGCTTGGAGGGTCTGAGTAGTGGCAGTGCTCAGGTCCTTTTTGTGGTAGGGCAGCCTGGGAGTTGCAGCTTGAGCACTGGAGCTGGACCAAGTTTAAGGGACCCAGCACCAGTGGAAGCAAGAGAATGGACATGGATGTAATCCAGAAAAGGAAAAAGAGTTTGGGCTTACCAGTGCCGGTGAACCTTCATGTGAAGGATCTACTTGGTTAATACCCATTTGAGCTTTCAGAAACAGAAACAGAAATAACCTGATTGTACTGCCTGTATGCCATTTTGTCTGCTTGAGAATTCCAGCATGGTTGAAATGCAAAAGGTTTAGATGGCCCCATGAAGCTGTTTTATTAACTTGGAGGAGTGCAGGTGACAAAATAGAGTTTGGGGCTGATCCAGTTCACAGAGGTAAAGATCGAGTGTGCACAGTGTGATGAAGCCATCGAGAGGTAGGGCAAATGTTTTCCTATCGTTATTTTGAGTGTGCTAGCTTGGAGTTGTTTCGCATTGTGTTAATCCTGCCTATTTCCCCCTGTACATCTGCAATAAAATGTATGCCCCTTGACAGAGAGGGAAGGGGGTGTTATACTCGGAGTGTGCCTTTAGCTAAGTGGGCTACTAGAATTTGTTTACCCTGGCCATCATTTTGCCATTCAATTTGGAAAGAGGATTGGTCAGGAGAAACGACCATGGCATTGAAGTAGGCATCCTTGCCTTCCTGAACTGTAATTTGTCTAGACGGAAAAGTAATTCTGAATCCTTGTTTAAGAGATGGGTGTTCTGATACATTGCCGGGGGAAAGTAACTTTTGCTACCCTGTTTAATGCATAATTTTGTTTCTCTTGTAATCCCTGTTTTATATATTGCCCACTGTTCCTCCACCCCTAATTTCCTTCCCATCCCATTAGTACTTCTTTCAATTATCTTCACATTTCCTCCAAAGTCTGCCCTTCTAAAATCCAGGTTACGTGTGTTTGTGTGGTTTGATTCTGCTCCTTTTGTGATTTCAAACTACAGTGACCGGTGGTCATTGTTCCCCAGTGCTCCCCCACTGTTACTCCATCACACGGTCCCTGTTTGTGAGCATGAGGTCCTGTATTGTCTTCTGCCGAGTTGGTTCCATGACCAGTTGCTTAAGGAAGGCACCTTGAAGGGAGTCCAGGACAAATCTGCTCCTGGTTGATGCTGCTGCTGGGAGGCTCCAGTCCGCATCTGGAATATTGAAGTCACCAACCAGCACCGCCTCCTCCCCCTTGTCTGCCATCCTTTGGATGGCTAGCATCAACTCCCTGTCTGTTTCTTCCTTCTGAGCTAGTTGTCTGTAGACCACCCTTGTGTGGATTGCTGGCCCCATTTTCCTTTCCAGCTTAACCTATAGCATCTAGAAAACATAGAATTTGATGGCCTACCTAGTCTGCCCATTTCCCTACCTAATGGATAAGCTGCAGATCCTAGTTAACCAACTTCCTCCTACTCCCCACTAGAATTGCTTTATGTCTGTCCCATGCATTCTCAAATTCCCCCACTGTTTTTGACTCTACGACCTCCTCAGGAAGGCCATTCCACCTACAACCCTCTCTGTGAAGAAATACTTCCTCAAATTACCTCTGATTCATCCCCCCAGTATCTTCAAATTGTGCCCTCTTGTTCTTGCACATCTCTTTTTCTGAAAGTTGCTGCCCTCTTGGACTTTGTTGATTCCCTTAAGGTATTTGAAAGTTTCTATCATGTCCCCCCCATCCCTCTTTTCCTTGAGGCCATACATCTTAAGCTCCTTTAGTCTTTTTTCATATGTCTTCTAGTGCAGACCCTGCACCATTTTGGTTGCCCTCCTCTGGACAGCCCCCACCCTGTCTATGTCTTTGTGGAGATGGGGTCTCCAGAACTGTACACAGTACTCCAGATGTGGTTTTACCAGCTGACTATACAGAGGGCCAACAACTTCCTGTTTTCTACTGGTGACACCTCTCCCTATGCATCCCAGTATCCACCAGCCCTCCTTACTGCCTTCTCACATTGCTGGCCCACCATTAGGTCATCCAATATGACTACCCCCAGGTCCCTTTCCATTTTTGTTGTTGTCAGTATCTCACCCCCATTGTATACTCTTCCCCTGGGTTTTTGTTTACCAGGTGCATTACTTTGCACTTCTTTGCATTGAATCTAAGCTGCCATACATTTGACCATTCCTTCAACCTTGCCAAGTTCCTTTTCATCCTTTCCCTTTCTCAATCTATCCCCCATTTTGTTCCTCCTGGATCTCTGTGGCCTTTATGCCATCCTTCACATAAAGAGCCACTCTTCCACCCTTCCTGCCTGCCCTGTCTCTTCTAAATACGTTGTAGTTGGGTTTGGCCATATCCCAGTCATGGTTATCATCACACCAGGTCTCTGTGATGGCCACAATGTCCAGGTCCGACTGCACCATGGCAACCTCCAGAACCTCCATCTTGTTGCTTAGGCTACTGGCATTGGCACACATGGCTTTCCATGATGTGAACTCCCCAGACTGTTTAGCTGTTCTACTCCATCCCCCTTCCTGGTTGTCCTTTATCCCTTGTTCTCCCTGCTGTCTGTTCTTCTGTTGAATGTTTCCCCCTTTTTGCCTATCCACACCTTGGGTGCTTATCTCCATCTTTTGCACACTGCTTTGTTGAGATATCCCCTCCTTCTGTTCACTAGTTCCACTGCTAGCTGTTGGGGGTGGGCAATTGGGTGCCCTCCTTGCTGGCCTGCCACCCCCTTGGCTAGTTTAAATGCTTGTCCATGCAGCATTTAAACTTACCATTGAGTGCTTAGAGTCCCCTCCAGGTCAGATGCAGGTCATCAGTCTTGAACAAGTGCCCATCCCTCCAGGTGTGTCCCCAGTTACCAGTGAATCCAAACCCCTCCTTGCAGCACCAATTCTTCAACCATGAGTTAAAGTTCCTGGTGCATGTGCCCATACCCTCTCCCATGCCTCTCTCAGGTAGTACTTATGAGAAGGTGACAGAAGTACCGTAGCTACTTGCTGGAGAACCCTCTCCAATTTCCTAAGCTCTTTCTGAACTTCCTTAGGCTCCCCATTTGTCAGGTCATTAGTACCTAGGTGGCTAATGACATCCAGCTTACCCTCCCGTCTTGGTTTCCTGGCAGTCCCCAGGATCTTCCTCCCATCGTTCCACACCATGGCACCTGGTAGGCACCTCACCTCCCTGTCCTCCCCCTCCTGTGTTCCTAGCTGGATCCCTTTTATGATAGCCTAAAAACAATTCTAAGTAAAGTAAAGACAGCAAAACAATAACAGTACCACTAAAAGCCCACAAATCTAGGTTTAAAACAAAAACAGCAATGAGCAGTTGCTGCACTGCACTGAAAGGAATCTTGATCCGTCCCCTTCTGGCCTTTTCCTGCTGTGCCAGTGACACTGATCATGCTGATTTAAGTTTACAAAACCAATCGGTATTCACGGTTGGTGGTTTTATAGTTACATGTCTGATAAAATCATGATCTATATGAGGATCTTAGATCATGATCAAGATCTCCCTCTCGATCATTATTTTTATGCTTTCCATCTCCACAGCTGGCCATCCTTCCTGTTGGTCCTCCTAGCCCTGTTACCCTCACTTCTCCCAGGGGTTTACATCTCACACAGACCCACACAATTTGCTCCAAGTCAGGGAGGCAGGGAGTCCCTCAGCCTGCTAACATCAGATCCAGATTCCAAGAGGTGCCCAAGTTGCCAGATGCAGGCCTTGTTGCTGAAAGGAACTGAAAGGCTGATCTGGTTCTAAAAGGGGATGAGAGCAGCTGGGAAAGCAAAAAGAAAAAGGCTTCTCTGAGAACAAGAGGAATATGGAGAAGGTCATCTGGCATAATCATCAGGCTAAACTCAAAGAATCAAGGGTGGAGATCAGGAGGTCAAAATCAGACAAGAGGCTGTGGATTGCTGAGGGAGTAAAAGGTGGGAATACATTTTGTTAGGTTCATAAGGGAAACAAGGAACACTAGAGGGAATAGTTAGGCTGGTGGGGGAGGGTACATGGCTGTGCTCTAACTCTATTTAATCTGCCCCAGGCTGACAGATTCAGACTATCCAGCCTTAGGACAGTCTTATTATATATCAATTTGTCTGTTTCTTCCTCTCCTTGCTTCCTTTGTTAAAAAGGAAATAGTAGTACACTCCTTTATTACACTCCTGGCATGGTTGAAAATGGGGCCTTGGCCCAGTCCACATCTTGGTAAAACAATAAAATAAAAATAAATTGTCTAGGTCTGATTATATATAATTGTTTTATTACATGCATTCTGTTTTAGTAATAAATGTGCAGGGTATGATATCCCAAAGGAGAACTTGTTGTTTCTGTTTAAGAGGGATGAAGAACTCCTCATCGATGATGTAAAGGAGGAAGAAACTCAGCAGCAGGAGGGTCATCCTGAAGACACCCCCAACAGTAAGTAGATGGCATATATGTTTCTTTTTTTTCTAAAATGGTTGAGAGTTAATACTGTATAACACCTAAGCAGCAGTATTCCAAGGGCTACTATTTCTGCCTATATGTCTGAGCACAGGTTGAGGGGCCTGGATTCAGTAATAAGGTGCCCCCACTCAGAGTAGTGATATTGGGGGTGTCTATTCTGCTATAGCACTCTGGAAAGCTGTAACCCTCCACCATCCCTCCTAGTGACTCAGTACCTGGTGCAATAGTAAATTCTAGGGCTGTGTTAATACCGAATATTATTTCCTGAATACCACGAATAATGAGCTATTAGTTTATTCGGAATCCAAATGACAAATAGTTCACTATTCATCAGGTATTTGGGGAACAATAAACCCACCTTCCCCTACCTCAAGTAGCACCAACCCCGTTCTCCATCTATGTTTTGCAATAAAAAAGGCAACAAATTGGGGTGACCGGCACAACCCCACCCACCTCCACGGCCAGCTGCTGCCAGGTTTCATACATTCCTTATTAATTTAAAAGGCCTCATCATCTTCCACCCCCAGCAGCATCCCCCCGCCTCCTGCCGGCACCTAAAGGAGTAAATAAATGCAAGAAAAAGGCAGCTGGCGCAGCTACCTTGTTGTGAATTAAACGGTGCTTGCTTGCACTTATATAGAGAATAAGCTGATCACGTGATCAGCTTGTTCTCTATATAAGCACAAGCAAGTGCAGTTTCTTTCATAAGAAGGCAGCCAGCCTTGGAGGAGGGCAGGCTGCACTGACTTCCTTTAGGTGCAGGCAGGAGTCATGGGACTGCTGCTGGCTACTGGGGGTGCACAGGATGAGGAGGATGGACCATGGGAGGACTGCTTTAACTTTTAAAATAGTAATAAAAAAGCATGAAACCTGGTGGGTGGCCAGCCGTGAAGATGGGTGGGGTTGTGCCAGTCGCCGCCAAAGAATTTACTGCCTTTTTGTTTAATAGAAAAAGTGATTGGGGAACTTGGGGAGGGGGTTGGGTGATATCTGAGGGTGGGGAAGGGGTTTAATTAATTGTCAGATACCGAATATCCGGCTGAATATTTGATCGTGTGGGCCCCAAATACCAAATATTCGGTCAAATATTCAAAAAAAGGTATTTGCATAGCCCTAGTAAATTCACAGTCAGTGTAGAACAGTAATACTATGCACACACCCTTTACACTTACCATCAGGATTGGACTTGCAGAAACTCCCCTTGAGACCCCCTGAAAAATAAGGTTAGCAATACCATTGTACACTTTCAATACCATAACCCAACCACTACTATATATATACTAGTCAGATTAAATGTGGAAAAAGATAATCTGGTTTATTTAGGGATAAAAAACAAGGTGGGAGTGAATTTAGTCAAATGATTGGTAATCTGACTCAATTCAGTTTTGGCATGCAGTTTTAGTTCCAAATTGACAGTCACATAACACTGCGTATCCAGGATGAAAAGTCTGGCTAGCCAGAGGCATTGCTTGGGGGTGGCCAGCATTGCAGCTGATGTTGAGACCCTTGATGGAAAGAAAGGCAGTTAGCACGTACAAGAACAAGAGGGTTATTTGTAATCCTGAGCCAGATGGCTTAGTCTCTTGCAAAATCCAGAAACAAAAGCAATTAGCTGGTACCACAGATGATTTAGACATTTGTTGCATGGAGCTAGACAAAAAAAAACAGCTCAAGCTGCTAACTGGAGTGTGCATGACACCAGACGGTTCAGACAAAGAAAAGCATGCCAGCACAACTCGAAGCTCAGGCAATAAGCCTTATTGCCTGAGCTTGGAGTTGTGCTGGCTTGCTTTTTGTTGCATGGAACTACCCTGATTGTACTGACGCTACCAGGAATCTTCTGCAAGGCAGGTGATATGAAGACCTCCTGGTGATGACTGATGGGCATCGGGAAACAGGGCCAACATGACACACCTCCTCTTCATGACCTTTCCCCCAGGTGGCAGCAACATGCATCTGTTGCTGCACAGGGGCTGGATCACCGAGATGGTCTCTCTCTGAAACAGTCTCTGATGCAGGTGTCGCAGCCTAGGCTGATTTGGTAAGGCCCAGGCAAAATGAGCAGTCTGGCAAAGTTCATAATCTTCTGCTGGTGAAGCCTGCAGGTTGAATAACAGATTTGGCTATGAGCAAGCAGGTCTTGGCCCACATAATACATTCAAAGTAACATCTATCTCCAGAAACAGTTTGGATATAGTCCGGTTGCAATTCAGCAGCTTTACTGTGCAAACCCTTCGATCTGAGCATGTCTCCCACACAAGCTGCGCCGATCACTTCTAGAACAGGTCTTCAGTCCAAATTGCAAGCAGCACTGACAAACTTCATCTTTTTGTTCTGCTGTTGTTCCAAGCTGGTCTTGGACGAGTCCAACTTCTGCTTTTGGGTAGTCCCAAGCAGGAGAACTTGGCAGAGAGGCAAGTCTGACCTCTTCCTCTGATTCCCCTATGCTCTTTCTGGGAGCAGCTGCTCAAAAACTTGAGCTGTTCACACTTCAGCCTCCAGCTCTAACTGATCCCCTGCTTCATGCTGTTCTAGGGATTTCCCTTGTAATCCAAGCATTGGGTTGGCTGAAGAAGCTGCCAGTAATGGTTAAGGCTCCCCCTACAGGTTAGCTTTTTAGTGCCAACCTAAAAACTACAAAAACTACAGAACTTTAATCCCACGAGACACTGGGGATGAACACTCAGTTTGTTCCCCAGAGTCTCCATTGGTCCAATTACAGGAAGTCCTGGACCCAACATGGTGGTTTCCATTCAGAAGATAATCTGCAAGGAAAGCAGGTTAGAACAAACTCCTCTAATTCAAATATAGCAGTATAAAAACAGTAAATAAGCACAGTTTCTACATGGGCTCCCTCTGCACTATTAGCGACTGCAGAGTGGAGCAAAATAAAGTGGTGACTGGTCAGTTGCAAGCCCTAAATCACTTGGACCCAGCTCAGTCCATCCACTAAGTACAGGTTAGCTAATCTCTTAAAGGAACAGGCACAGAGGCTCCTATATGGCACTCTCACACAAATGAACAAAACACTTGAAAACAGGACACCAGCCAGACAGTGGGTATTGAGGCACTCAGGAAGACAATAAGGTAAACCCCAAATTGGTAGGGGGGGGTTACACTCTAATCTGCCTGGAAAAACTTGGCATCCATGTCAAGTCTACACACCCTACATTATTTCTACATGAAAGCATTATATGTAAATACATGCATGCTTCATTGGTATACCATATAATAAATTATGATTCCTCAGTGAAAATAAACTGGCTACAACAACAGTATTACTGTACTTTTGTTTTCCATTTGGCAATGAATTTCCATAAGAACACATTACCCTTTTTTCATAAACAAGTTAACAGATTCAAGTAGTTAAACACATTATTTGCACAACCCTTGTTTGTACTACCTCCTGCATGCTAACCCACATGGCTTGGGATCTGCCCTTATCAGCTACACTTGGGCTGTTTGGGGCAAGGGCATTAGTACACTAATTGGAGGGCTTCACTATCAAGTTTGAGGTGGCAGAGTAGCCTAACTTTGGAAGAGAATTCTCAGTAGTGTAAAACCCTTTATGAACTAGCTGAGGTGACACGCCCCCTAACGGAGGAGATAGCACTGATACAAAACAAAATGTTGCTGAAGGATACAAAAAGGATAGTAGCTCAAATGTATGCTTTGTTATATCAAGGGGAGGGCAGGGAATACAGAATACACATACAAGCAAAATGGGAAAAGGAGATAGGTTATATATTATATTTATATAATAAAATACTGGGCAGACATAAAGGAAATTCTAATGAGAATGTTTGATTTGCACCTGCTCCTTCGGTTTGAAAATCTAGTCTTGGGCCTTCCACCAGTAGATCTGTCAAGGAAGGACTACAAATATATATTCTACATCTGTGTGGCAGCAGCTACTAAGGCAATTACACAGAAATGGCTTACGCGGTCCTCTCCATCAGTGGAGATTTGGAAACATAACATGGAAAGGATTAAGCAATTAGAAAGTATAGGAGCAAAAGTGCAATTAAGGATGGAAAGGTTTAATGCCAGATGGTTATCCTATTATAAATTTATTCAAGAAACCACACAAAGGACGGCATTAGAGCAATACTTAACATAGAGAGGGATATTAGAAGAAGAGAAACGGAGATAGGAAGAGGTAGGATATTAAAACAGGAGGCAAATGAGTAAGCGGTGAACTGGAGGGAAGGGAGAAATGGGGAAGGGTATTCCGAAGGTGGGTTGGAGGAAAATGAATCGCTCAGGGACACATCCTGCATAACGTTATGAAAATGGAAAATAAAGATTAGTACTTAGATAAAAAGGTATCTTTAAGACACATAAGATGGAATATGAGAAGTACAGACATGGTATAAAACAGAGTAACTTCAAAGGATATAGTGTTAAAATGGAGTGAGAGAAAGGGGGAAGCAACAAAGAAAGAACACAGAGGAAGAAGATAGACTAAAGGAAGGGGAATGAAAACTTGGAACTTAAGGATAATGTAGAATGGATCAAGGAAGGAAACAGATAGGAAGACATTAGATACAGTATGAGGGGTCTGGGAAGATATAAAAATTGTTATGATGATAAAGAGGATTGCTATACTCTGTATCACTATTGTCTTCAGAACAAAGAATGTACCTATCTGTATCTGACAAAAGATATACCATGTCTATGATACCTTAGAATAAAAAGACAAGTAAAAAAAAAAAAAAACCTTTATGAACTACATTTAAGGGAAGATCTACAGGTCTTCCTGGGGAATCATAACTAAGGTGCACTACAGGCTTTGTGGCTCTTCTAGATTTCCTGGGAGGGGCAGATACAGGCCTAATCCTTTCAGCACTGGCATTTGGGTTGATCAGTCTGGCTCATTGTCTTTCAATACGCCAGCTTCTGAAGACAGGGATACCTCTGGCTCTGTCTCTCTGTTCTAGAAAAGGAACACTTTTATTGTCTTCCTTTGTTGGTTCTGGTTCAGCAGAAATACTTTCAGTAACTGGTCCTGAAATTCCAGGTTCATCATCAAGAGGAAGTTCCATGGAATTTAAATTATGTAACATATTACTGATACTATCAACATCATTATCTTCATTAACATCATTGTCCATAACACTGTCAAAATTATTGGTTGCAAACAGTTCAAATATATCTGGTATGTCACCAGTTATGCGCTCAGTGCTGGCAGTTGCCTCTTGAGGCTCATTTAGTTCCACGAGACACAAGGAGTCAACTATATCAGAAGTCACAGTTTGCACCTCACTTTCAGGGGGCATGGGGGTAATTGAGAGGGTTGGATGATTAGACAGTCCTGAGAGTCCAGCCTCATTGCCCATATTACACAAAGGGTTTCCTTGAAACAACTAACTCAGTTCATAAGATGGATAAAAAGTGGCCTCACACTCACTGTCATCAGGTTCAGACTTGCAGTCAGTTTCATTGTTAGCATGGCTGATAGAAGGCCTTGAATTTTTAACAACGGTAGGAGAGGTAAACTGTTTCTTTTTAGCTGCAGCTCTGGTTACAAGCCCCGGGGGACAGTATCCTCAGGCTCATAATTGAGGATGATTTGCCCAGTTGGTAACAAGTGATTTCTGTGCATTATTTTTACCTCTCCTGGATCATTTTATGGATGAACTTTGTAAACTGGTAACTCTTCCAGCTTACTGACAACAATGTATGGGGTGTGATGCCACCTGTCATCTATCTTGTGTTTTCCATGCAGTCCTAAATTTCTTAGCAAGACTCGATCTCCAGGATGCAGATCTTGGGCCTTGACACACCTGTCATGGCTTTCTTTGTTTGCTAAGTTTCTTTCTGGCTGCCATGGTGTAGGCTAACTGGTAGGCATGGTTCAACTGAGCTTTTAGTCTTTGGATATACTGGAGGTAGTTCTCTGCTTTTTCTCCATTAGGGGATACTCCAAAACAAATGTCTCCTGGTAACCTTGCTTCTTGACCAAACATTAAGTGATCGGGTGAGAACCCAGTTGCATCATTTCGAGTACAGTTATAGGCATGAACTAACATGCTTATCTGCTGACTCCATCTGGTCTTATCTTTTGGGTGAAGCATGCCCAACATGTCTAGTAAGGTCCGATTGAATCTTTCAGGCTGGGGGTCCCCTTAAGGGGGATAAGGTGTGGTTTGAGACTGTCACACTCCCCATGAGTGAGAGCATTTATTTAATCAGACAGCTTTCAAAGTCTCTTCTCTGATCAGAGTGAATTCTCTGGGGGGAACCATAATGGACAAATACTTTTCTATTAAAACCTTTGCCATGGTGGAAGTCTTTTGGTCCTTGGTTGGATAGGCCTGGGCGTAGAGGGTAAAATGATCAGTCACTACCAGCACCGTCCCAATATTCTTTTGATTTGGTTCTAAGCACAAGAAATCAATACATTCAAGCTCCCTGGGTGCACTGGTGCAAATTTTAACTAAGGGTGCAGCCCTCTGGGGTGAGCGTTGCTCTGCAGGCAATGGCTACAAGTTCTGATGTGAGTCTGAATGTCAGCCACCATTTTTGGCCAGTAGAAACAAGCATGGGCCAGATCAGTAGTTCTGTCACAACCTAAATGTCCCATCTGGTCATGGAGGGCTCATAGAACCACACATTTGAAAACTGTAGGTAATACTAGCTGCCATTTCTCAACCTGACCTTATCTATTGGTGGTCTCCCTGTAAAGCAGCTTGTTGTCCAACTGTAACCAAGGCTCCTTTCTGAACAACAGGGCAGTTCTTGGGTCTGGAGAATGAAATTTAGACACATTTTGTCCAGCATGAATAGTGTTTAACACAGGCTTAATTATAGGATCTTGGGATTGGACCCACTGAATATTGCCAGGAGTAAGTTGAGGCAGAGTACTAAGATCCAATGCTGTGAGATGGCAGTAGGCCACAGGAACACAAGTGTCAGGAGGACCCAGACAGTCCACAAGACAATCAACGGTTTCAGAGGATGGGTATTCATCTTTATCAAACTTCTGACAAAGGGTTTTAACAGATTGTTCTGACATTCTCACCCACTCAGATTTGGTGTCAGGTCTTCTTGAGAGGGCATCAGTGTCAATGTGATTCAGGCCTGGTTGATATTCCACAGAATAGTCACAGGTAGAGAGGGCTGATTGCCTACAGTTCCCAGTGGTATTTAACTTTGCTGAGGTTTGAACATAAGTAAGGAGGTTACTGTCAGTTTTTTACTGAGATTTTCTCACTGTAAAGATACTCAGGAAATTGATCTACAATTGCTCATTTTAGTGCAGGGAACTCAAGTTTGTGTACAGGGTAGTTCTTTTCTGATGGAGTAAGGCTCCTGCTGGCAAAAGCCACAGGGCATAATCCCTCCTTATACTCTTGGTACAGTACAGCTCCATGACCCTTCAAGCTGCCATTGGTATGTAACACATAAGGCTTGGTTGGATTGGCATAAGCAAGGACAGGGGGCATGGGTAAGTTGGTGAATTATATCATAAAAGGCCACCTCACACTCTCGAGTCCACCTTGTCCTGAAAAGTTACTTGGTTCGAAAATAAACCTTCTCTTCCTCTTTAACAATGTTTCTTTTGAATTTACGATTTGTTGGCAGATAACTTTGAGTTAAATCGAGCAAAGGTGGATGACTTTAGTATAATCTTTCATGAATTGGCTATAGGAGCTGCAGAACCCCAGGAATCTTTGCTGTTCTTTAAGACTGTTGGGCTGTGGCCAGCTGGTTAAGGCATCTACTTTGCTTGGATCTGTTTGAATCCCTTCAGATGACATAGATACATAGATACATAGACAGTGTCGGCAGATAAGGGCCTATGGCCGACCCAGTCTGCCCATTTGAGCTTGTAAGTTCAGTTTGTTTTCCTAGAAGTCTGTTGCCCTACCCTGACCTCCAGAATTCCTTTATGTCTATCCCATGCATTCTTAAATCCTGATTGTTTCAGCCCCACCACTTCCTCTGGCAGGGTGTTCCACTTGTCCACCACCCGTTCTGTGAAGAAATTCTTTCTCATGTTTCCTCTGAATCGTCCTCCCTCCAACTTCATCCCATGCCCTCTAGTCCTGGAACATCTTTTCGCTTAAAATAGTGTTTTCCTGCACCCTGTTCCTCCCTGTAAGATACTTGTATGTCTCTATCATATCCCCTCTCTCCCTCCTCTCCTCCAGGGAGTACATGTTCAGTTCCTTCAACCTGTCTTCATAGGACTTGTGATGCAATCCATGCACCATCTTTGTTGCCCTCCTCTGAACCTTCTCTGCCCTGTCTATGTCCTTACGTAGGTATGGTCTCCAGAACTGTACACTGTACTCCAGGTGGGGCCTCACTAGTGTCTTGTATAGTGGAATTATGACCTCCCTTTTCCTGCTGGTGATGCCCTGCCTATACATCCCAGCATCCTATTTGCTTTACCTGCTGCCTTGTCACACTGTTTCCTACCTTGAGGTCATCAGAGATGACAACCCCAAGATCCCTTCCTGCTTGGTGCACGCTATATCCCTCACCCCAACTGATATATTGTGCCAGGGTTTTTGTGCCCCATATGTATTATCTTGCACTTCTTTGCATTGAATTTCAACTGCCAAACCCCTGACCATTCTTCAAGTTTCTGCAGGTCCCTTCTCATTCTGTCTACACCCTCTGGTGTGTCTACTCTGTTACAGAGCTTTGTGTCATCAGCGAACAGTGAAATTCTGCCTTCTAGGTCCTGTGCAATGTCACTGATGAAGATGTTGAATAGGACCGGTCCCAGCACTGATCCCTGTGGACACAATGTGGCCCAGATATTTTATAGATTGCTGGAAGAACTGATGCTTGTCAATGGATAGTTTTAAACCAAAATCCTCCAACCAGTCTAGAACCCTTAACAAATGGATCTCATTCTCTTTGAGGGTCTGGCCAAATATAATAACATCATCCAGGTAGACAAGGCATTCCAATAAATGTATGTCCCCCACAGCTCACTCCATCAACCTCTGAAAGGTAGCAGGTGCTCCCAAAAAAACCCTGAGGCATGCGCAGAAACTCATAAAAACCTAAAGGGCAGATGAATGCTGTTTTTTCTCTATCTTCAAGGGCTATCAGGATCTGGTAGTGCCCACTCTGGAGGTCTAGTACAGAGAACCACTGGTTCCCATTAAGGCAATCAAGGGCATCCTGGATGTGTGGCATAGTATATTGATCAAATATAATTCTTCGATTAAGGGTCCGGTAGTCTACACACATCCTCACAGAGCCATTTTTCTTCCAGACTACCATGATAGGAGAGGTGTACTGATTGTAAGACACCTGTATAATTCCAAGTACTAGTGTCTCCTGGAGGTGGCATCAGACATTGTCGATGTCTGCTGGTGCCAGTCAGCAAGATCTCTCACAGAAAGGCATTTTCATCATGAAGTCTAATGTAATGTTCAGCCCCAGTGATGCATCTCACATCCCATTCTCTGAGACAATATCTTGCTTTGCTGAGCCAGTTTTTGGCTGATCTTTGCTCGCCACTCTTCAGGGATGGGTTAGTACTGTAGTTGGCTGTCTTATGCTGCATGCAAGGGCATTTGGGATTAACATTTCTGTTAGAGGCTGGGCTAGGATTAGTTAAGTCTACTTGCTGTAGGGAGAGTTAGTGTGGAGAGGCTGTATAGGTAGTGTGGACCATGGGTAGGATTGTAGGGTGCAATGAATGTGGGGCAGCAATGCAGATGAATATACTGTGGAGGCTGGGAGGGTGCCCAATATGCCACAAGCTAAGGAGACTCAAGAAAGAGGTTTAGTGGCTTGGCAGGGAGCTGGGGGGGGTTGAGGGATGAAAGGAGAATTGTGTCTGTAGGAGGGCTGACATCTGAGAGTATTGTAGGGGCAGCACAGATTAGGAACAGTGGGTCAAGGGAGGGGTCCGGGGGAGGTGTCAAGACAGACAGGAAGCCAGCTGATGAAGGGTGGACTCTAGTAGGACCTAGAAAAAGAGGAGCAGCAGTAGGCAGAAGGGAGGAGAAAACATATAGTAAGGCAAAGGGGGTAGGGAACATGTTTGCTGTACTAGCAACACATGGGAAAGAGGACACAGGAGGAGACTGCACAAGGGATAGTACTCACAAAGAGATGAGAGTGAGGGGCATTACTAGTGGAAAGATTGAGCATGGCATGGTTGGGGGAAGGATAATACTTGGAGAGGTGAGGAGGAAGAAGGAGAGGGAGGTTGGCAGTCAAACAGGAGGAGTGGGAGAGGTCTCATTTGAGAGGGGCAGGGGAGAAGACACTGGGTCACATGGTAAAAGCACTGTCTTAAGTGGCCCCAGAAATGAGAACCTGGGGGAGTGGCGCTGGGCACAAGGAAAAGAGGAGGGAGGTGTACTGGCATTGGTGGACTCCATACTCAAGGGCATCAGATGGGACAGCAAGGGGGAGAGGCACAGTCGGATATGGGTGGAGTCCATACCAGGACTAAAAGCAGACATGGCAGGACCGGCAATCCTAGGTGCATAAGGAGGGGTAGGAGGAAACCACACATTGTGGTATATGTGGGGACAAATGACCTAGCAGGGAAAATGGTGGAGGTAACAAATGAGATGATTGAGGAAGTGGAAAGGTTGAGCGAGTAGACTGTGGAGTCTGTGGCCTTCTCTGAGGTGCTCCCAGTACCCTGCACAAGCACAGTAAGAAAGGAGAGGATTAGGGAGTTGAACACATGGTTGGTAGCTTGGCAGAAGACACCAGGAGAAAGGACTGCTGTGTGACTGGACTTCTCTGCTGGGACTAAAGTAGAAGAACTTTTGTACTTGAACCTTTAATTTAGGGTATAAAAAACTAACATACAAAACAAACAAAAAAAAAGTGTGTGTTTGGGTTAACTGAACTGAATGGGTATCTGAAGAGTTATCTAGGTGTAAATCTCAGGTGACTGAAAGGACTTAACTGCTGTGAGGTTTAAATTACTTGTAGAAAGATCTGGTAAGTAAGGGGAGTGGCTTAGCTAGAAGGAAGCTACATTTAAGACTGCCTTAGAAAGATTCTGCTAATAGCTTGTAGAAGACACCAGGAGAAAGGACTGCTGTGTGACTGGACTTCTCTGCTGGGACTATATTCGCCTCCTTCCCTCCCTTCCACCCCCACCCAAAGCTAGTTCTATTTTTATAGGCACAGGATTTGACTGACAACAGGAACTTCCTGTTTAGGGGTAGGAAGTAGGTGATCACAGAACCACCAAGGACCCACCATCCTAGAAGGGCAAGAGTAGCTCTCTGGCCCCCTCTAGCTACTGGAGGTCTGCCTCTGAGCAAGTAAGTGGTCTACTGAGAAATATAGGATATTCTTGTCTCAGAACAGGACAATCAGGAGCTTAAAGGGCACACAGGCAGAAAGTAAGGAGAGAGAGAAAAGAAAACAGAGGAAAGAGTAAGGATTGCAAACAGTTAAGGGGCCAGAAAAAGACATGATTGGAGTGGTGCAGTGCAGTGGCTGGGGCAGCAGTCTTCAGGAGATGTTCTGGAGGATGCGGTGTTGTCCCATCTGCAGGTGCCTCTCTGGGCTGAGGGAGGAGGTTGCTCATCTCCAAGCTGAGTTGGCCAGGATTTGTGGGACCTCCTCTTCCATCCAGGGACCACCAGTGCCACTGCCGTTGCCTCAGAGGTTGCCAAGAAAGAGGAGTGGTTGGACTACAGTGGGCTCAAGGAGGGTGAGGGTGATGGAACAGAGGCACATCCCTCCAGTTGTACATCTCCACAATTCCTATGCCATTCTGGCAAAGTGTGGTTCCTCTATGGAGGCACCCACAGTGGAGACCAAGGAGGATGCTGGGAACCTCCACAAAGGAGACCCACAGGAGGGTGGCAGGGGACCCTGCAGGGAAGAAACAACTCCTGGTGGGGACTCCATTGTTAGGAAGAGTAGAACTGGGGAGGAAGGGAGAGGAGGTAAGGTGCCTGCCTGGTGCCATGGCTTGGGAGGGACAGGGAGCAGATCCTCAGGTTGCCAGAGCAGCTGCACAGGAGGGAGGCTGGATGTCATTGTCCACCTAGGGACAAATAACCTGGCTAGAAAGGGATTAGAGAAGTGCAGGAAGAGTTTGTGGAATTGGGGAGGGCCTTAGTCAAGTAGCATGCACGGTAACCTTCTCGGAGGTGCTACCATCTATGGCATAGGAGGCTAGGGTGTTCTGCACCATGGGATTCAATCAGTGGTTGAAAAACTGGTGTGGGCTCAGGGATTTAGCTTCATTGGGGACTGGGGTCCACCTGGGTGATGCAAGCCTATACTGTGATGGGCTGCATCTGTCAGGAGGAACCAGGATCCTAGGTGATGGGTTTAAATGCTTCATTGGCAAACTTTTAAACTAGCCAAAGGGGAGGCACTGGAAGGGCAGGAAAATCTATCCCCAAATAATCATAGTAGTAAATGCGGCAAACACCAACATAGAGGTGTCGATAGGGAGAAGGGCAGGGATAAATGGAGAAAGTGACAAAGGCAAGAAGGACAGGGATGGGGCAAAAGAGAGTAAGGCCATCAGGAAATGGAGGGTAATGAGTACCATGCCTGTAGTCTGGGCAACAAGCTCCCTGAGCTGGTGGCCTTAATGGAAGAGGGATGTCTGGATATCGTAGCAGTCACAGAAACATGGTACACAGAGAACCATGACTGGGATGTTAACATACCAGGGTACATAACCTACAGGAGAGACAGGCAGGTGAAAAGAGGGGGAGGAGTAGCTCTCTATGTAAAGGAAGGGATAAAAGCAATTGAACAAAAGAGTAAACAGGGAGCAGAGGAGGCACTGTGGGTCACCTTGGAGACTGGAAAGGGCACCACCATCCGCACAGGTGTTGTGTACAGACCCCCATGTCAGGGGGAAGGAATGGACAAGGATATGATAGAAGGCATTCTTAGAATGGCAGAGAAAGGGGAGATACTATTGATGGGAGACCTGAATATGCCAGATGTTAACTGGAGCACATTTGCTGTGGCCACATCCAAGAGCAGGGCTATTCTTGATGCCCTACAGGTGGCAGGCATTAGACAGCTAGTTTCAGAACCCACTCGTGAGGGAGCAATCTTAGACCTCATACTCTCAAACGGAGGCAGTGAGAGGATCTCAGATCTAGAAGTGGGTTGCCATCTGGGGACAAGTGACCATCAAACAGTGTGGTTCACGTTAAACTCAGCTACAGATTCAAGCCATGCAAAAGTGAGGTACTGGACTTTAGGAGGGCTGACTTTGCAAGATGGGAGTGCCTCAGAAAAGCACTAGCAAACAGGCTAGAAGGAGGTGTGGAGCAACAATGGGGAATTATCAAAACTGCCATCACAGAGGCAACAAGTCTTTGTGTGAAGCAAATAAACAAATCAAAATGAAACAAAAAGCCACTATGGTTCTCAAAAGAGGTGGCTGTGAAAGTCAGGAAGAAAAAGATAGCATTCCGGAAGTATAAGGAAACACAGAAGGAGCAAGACAGAGAGCTGTACCAGTTAAGGCAGAAGGAAGCAGGGATGGAAGTCAGAATAGCAAAGGCCCAAACTGAGTAAAAGATAGCCAACTCAGTTAAGAAGGGGGATAAAACCTTTTATAGGTACATCAGAGTAGAAAGACAAAGGGAGGGATAGTGAGGCTGAATAGAATGAATGGTGGGTGGGCAGAGGGGGACAGTGAAAAAGCAGGAATACTGAACGAATATTTCTGCTCAGTATTCCTAAAGAGGAGGGAAGTGCCTAATCCAATTAACAGAAGCACTCTTGATAGGGGTTGATCCCAGTCCTTTCACAGAAGAAAGGGTTCTGCAAGAACTCCTAAAACTGAAGGTGGACAAAGCAATGGGCCCTGATGGAATTCACACCAGAATTCTAAAAGAATTAAGGAGGAGCTAGTGAAACCACTGGCTACTCTTTTAATAAATTATGGGAGGATGGTGTGGTACCGAAGACTGGAGGAAGGCGGATGTGATTCCCTTCACAAAGTGGGACCAAGACAGAGGCAGAAACTACAGACCTGTCAGTCTGACCTCTGTGGTAGGGAAAGTGATGGAGTCACTTCTGCAGGAAAGAATAGTTGAGTACCTAGAGGCCAGTGGAGCACAGGACCCAAGGCAGCATGGGTTCACAGCCGGAAGGTCATGTCAGACAATTTAATAGATTTCTTTGACTGGTTGACCAAAGTAGTAGACCAGAGAGGGGCTGTGGACATGGCCTACCTAGACTTTAGCAAGGCATTTGACACAGTCCCACACAAAAGATTAACAGTCAGATTAACCAGCCTGGGAGTGGGTCCCATGGTGGTAGCCTGGGTAAAACATTGGCTGGACAACAGGACACAGAAGGTAATTGTAAATGGAGTCCACTCTGAAGAAAGGGGGGTTACTAGTGGGGTACCGCAGGGTTCAGTATTGGGTCCAATCCTTTTTAATGTCTTCATCAGTGACATTGCAGAGGGACTGGAAGGAAAAGTATGCCTTTTTGCAGATGACACAAAGATCTGCAACAGGGTTGATACACAAGGAGGCGTGAAAAGGATGACAAGGGATTTGGCAAGGTTGGAGGAATGGTCAGAAGTATGGCAGCTAGGATTCAATGCAAAAGTGCAAATAATGCACCTGGGAAACAAGAACCAGGGAAGAATACACAATGGGTGGGGAGGTAGTAACAACAACAAAAAGGAAAGGGACCTGGGGTAATCATATCAGATGACCTTAGGTTAGCAAGCAATGTGAGAAGGCAGTAGGAGGGCTGGGGTATACTGGGATGTATGGGAGAGGGCATCAGCAGCAGAAAACAGGAAGTTGTTATCCCTCTGTACAGACAGTTGGTGAGACCCCATCTGGAGTACTGTGTCCAGTTCTGGAGACCCCATCTCCACAAGGACATAGACAGGATAGAGGCAGTCCAGAGGAGGGCAACTAAAATGGTGCAGGGTCTGCAAGAGAAGCCGTATGAGGAGAGACTAAAGGAGCTTAATATGTATCCCTTTGAGGAAAGAAGGGAGAGGGGGGACATGATAGAAACTTTTAAGTATCTCAGTGGAATCAACAAAGTCCAAGAGGGTAGCATCTTTCAGAAAAAGAGACGTGCAAGAACAAGGGGACACAATTTAAAGATAGAAGGAGGCGATTCAGGGCAATGTGAGGAAGTATTATTTCACAGAGGGTAGTGGATGCATGGAACAGCCTTCCTGAGGAGGTTGTGGGGTTCTAAAACTGTGGGAGAATTCAAGAATGCATGGGACAGACATAAGGCAATTCTTGTGGGGGGTAGGAAGAAATAGGCTGTTGGTTAACTAGGATCTGCGGCCTATCCTGTAGGTAGGGAAATGGGCAGACTAGATGGGCCTAGTGGTCCTTATCTGCCATCAAAATCTATGTTTCGATGTCTATGTTTCTATGGTAGAATGATGTCGAACTAAGGGGTGTGGGGTTGTGGGCTGCTGGGGCAGTACCTGGGATAATAACAGTCTGTTTACAAGTGATAGGCTGCACCTGAGTGGGGAGGGGAAGAAGGTATTAAAGCAAACACTGGTGAGGTATATTGCGACAAAGATAGATTTAAACTAAATGGGGGGTGGCAAGTGGACAACAGGTAGGCAGGGATCCGATAGAGTACAGTCACAGTCTACCACCTAGACTAGCAGGGAAGGACTCGGGACAGCTGAAAAAAGAGGGAGTAGAAGGGAGGAAGTGGAGGTCAGGGAAGGGAAGGGGGCAGGGTGGAGGGTGGTCTTGCTGAATGCAAGAATCTTAGGCAACAAATCAGCTGAGCTACAGGCACTATTAGCAGTGTGGAGGGTGGATATTGCAGCTGTCACAGAAATGTGGGCAACTGAGCACTGGGACTGGGATCTGGCAATCCCAGGATACAATGTATACAGGAAGGACCGTAAGGAGGTGGGGCAGTGAGGTGGCAGGCTATGTAAGGGACAGGATCAAAAGCACAAGAGATGAGGGGAAGAAAAGAGAACAGAAGCAATTTGGCTGCAGCTCCTAGACTCAAGGAGTAGGAAACTGAGGTTTGGGGTGGTATACAGGCTGCTGTCTCAGTCTGAGGAGTTTAACAGGGAATTAGCGGGACAAATCAGAAAGGTATTTAGAAAAGGGAAGGTGGTCATCATGGGGGATTTCAACTTGCCGGGGGATTGATTGGAGCATTCCAGTCACCTCCAGTGCTAGGGAGCAAGTGCTCCTGGATGTGATCCAGGAGGGTCTTCTGACACAGTAGGTTAATGTACCTACTAGGCTAAAGAACACTTTAGATCTGGTATTGTTGAATGGGGAGGCAGTAAGGGAAATAAAGGTGGAGGACCAACTAGTCAACAGCAATGACCAAATGGTGTGGTTTAATATCACAAAGTGCGGGGAGCCCGAGAAATCGGTGACTCAGATGGTAAACTTCGGCGGGGGGGGGGAGACTTTGGGAGGATGCAGGAACTACTGATAGGGAAACTGGAGGGCATAAAGCATGAGATAGATGCAAAGCAGACATTGGATATTATTAATCTGGGGATTACAGAGGCAACAGAAGCCTGCACCAAGACACATAGTAAGTGGAGCAGAGCAAGAAAGCCATGCTGGTTGAACAGCGAGGTAGTGGAGGTGGTGAAAGCAAAATGAGAAGGGCACAAGAGATATAGGAGGATGGAGAAGGAAGTGGACAGGGAGGAGTATGCAAGATGGTCTATGGAGGTGACCAGAAAAGTGAGAGAAGCCATGGCCCAGAGGGAGCTGAGATTAAGGCAGGGAATTAACGGGGGGGAGACTTTTTCGGATACATCAGGGAGAAAAGGAAGTACAAGGAGACAAAAGTGAAGATAAAAAGGGGTGGGGAGTGGACAGAAAAGGAGAAAGAGCAGGCAGAAGCACTGAATGAATACTTTTGCTCAGTGTTCACAGAAGAAAAGAGGAACTGCTACCACCATGGGCTGGGAGGGTGGGGACAGGGGAGAGAGACGACAGGTGGAAGAATTACAAGTAGAGTCCTAGAGGGACTAAGGGTACTGAAGGTAGACAAGGCATCAGGGCCAGATGGTATCCACCCCACGGTGCTGAGGGAGATGGTGGAGGTGTTGGCAGAGTCACTGGCGGGTGTGTACAGTACCTCACTGGAGTCCGGATGTGTGCCACTGGACTGGAGGATGGCACATGTAGTACCATTGCACAAGAGTGGACCAAGGGATGAACAGGGTAATTATCATCTGGTAAGTCTCAACCTCCATAGTGTGCAAACTCATGGAAACTATACTAAATTAAAGACTGGTGCCATACTTGGAGGACAATGTCCTCCAGGATGTGAAGCAGCATGAGTTCATTTCAGGGAAGTCTTGTCTATCCAACCTGATACAATATTATGACTGGGTGACAGGTGTGCTAGATGAAGGTCATGCAGTGGATGTTCTTTACTTGTACTTCAGCAAGGCCTTTGATTCTGTGCCTCATGGGTGGCTTGGGGGAAGCTAACTGCTGTAGGGGTAGGGGCAAAAATGCTGAACTAGATTACAAGCTGGCTAAGTGGGAGGCTGCGGCGGGTGATGGTGACAGGGAGCTCTCAACTCCAAGGCTGGTGACAAGTGGAGTGCCACAGGGTTCTGTGTTGGGGCCAGTATTATTTGGGCTCTTCATATCAGACATTGCACAGAGGGTGGTGAGCAAGGTAGGTCTGTTTGCTAACGACACCAAATAGGAGCAGTGGTGGATGGAGGGGAAGGATGGAAGCAACTGCAGGAGGACCTAAGTAAGCTGGAGGAGTGGTCAGAGAGGTGGCAGCTGGGGTTCAATGCAAAGAAGTGTAAGGTTATGCACTTTGGGGTGAAGAACACAAAGAGAGAATACTGGCTGCGGGGGTTAAGCTGGGGATCACTGAGGAGGAGAAGGATCTAGGAGTAATGATAACAGGGACAGACTTGAGATGGTGCAGCACAGGATAATAGAGTAAGTCTTATGAGTTCCTTGAGGCATTAAACATATACTTGATGGAGATTTTGACCAACAAGGCAGGCCTTTGGAGGAGTGTGTCAGGGCACTGAACATGTACTTCTAGGGACGTGGATGTGATGTTCTATCAACACTTTCTGGCAGTTGCCGTATCCTTTAAGACTTACTGGAAATATCTTCAAGCTGGCTCCTGGCTCCTCCCACCCACACAGGTGATAACTCCCTCAACTCCACCCCATGATGACAGAACTTTCTTTCTGCTGGAAGAAGCAGGTTCCCTCTTTACTGCTCCCATGTTGGGTAAACCCTGGTGCTCAAATCTTTGAATTTACCTTCAAAACTTAAACTTAAACTCATATGAATTTCATCTTCACCTCGATCTTCAATTGCAGTTGCGATGGAGGATAAATCCGCACCTGGATTTTGCTGGTGCCAATGCTGGCAGAAGACGATGTATACCACCCCCCCATGCCTCGTGGCTGTACTGTTTTGGCCACCATCATGATATGCAGGCCTGTGACAATTGTCAGTTGTTTCACCCGATGATCCTTGAGGACCACATTGCCTGCCTGAAGTTGGGTCACCCAGAGAACCGTTATCCGCAGGTCAAATCTAAGGACACCTGTTGGGTGGTCTCTGCAGCTGTGGGGTTCACTGAGCAGTTGAAGCAACTCAAGGCCTTCGACAAGGAGGCAGCATAGGACACCACGCAGTCCTCTTCTGCCTTGGCTTTCATTCTGCTCCAGTTGGGTCCACTTATGCAGCCTCCTTAAAGGAGCTGTGCCAGTCCCTCCTGACCAAGGGGCAGGGCTATTCTGAATCACACAGTTCCTGCTCATGCAAGAAGGATAAAGAGAAGACTCATCATCAACAATCCTGGGACTGGGAGTGTTCTTGCTCTCAGGAATCTTCAGTTTTAACTATGGTCAAAATCACAGCCATGGCCTCTGGCTTCACGGAAACCACATCAGGCCAGTCATCTGAGATGCTGGATGATGTTGTGGCCAAGATTTTTCTCGACCTTGTCAATTGGTTGTCATCTGAAGAGGCTGAAAACTCTCTAGTTTTCAGGACCCCAGTGCTGCCGGTGATCACTGAAGGGATGGCCCAGTCATCTGAGCCGCGGGTCTCCCCAGCTCCCTCTGAGGCCCCCCATAGGCACCACCAATGGTGGAGGTCTTCATCTCCATGATCTACATCCTCTGGATTGAGCAGGTCTTGCCAACATCGGCAGTCTCACTCTCAGCACTGTGGAAAGAGGCATCAACACTATTCAAAATCATCCTCATAGGGTGAGGAGAGGCTTCAGTGTAAGTTGCGGTGACAGCACGAAGACCTTATGTGGCAACAGTTAGTTATGACTGGACCACTACTACCAATCCTGCCATTACCTGACTGTCACCTGAAAGGCCAACACCTCCAGCAGGGCTGGTTGGCACTGTCCCTCCCCCATCGGGGATGGTTCAGAATGTTTCAGCTTGGCCAAATCTGGCTTCTCTATCAATCTTGGTGGAGCAGCCACCCAAGTAGCTGTTATCCAGGACTCCATCCAAGGAGTCTCAGCAAGCCAAAGGGCTTCTCCATAGGCTGTCAGTCACTCTGATGCCTGAACACTTGCAGTGGGTTAAGAGGGATTCGGGTGGTCACCACTTTATGCAGCCTCATGATTCTTCTTTGCACTCCCATCCACTGGATAAGGAGTCAATGGGGAGTCTTTTGATGAAGGAAGGCCTCACGTCATTCGTTGGCATTTTCCACCTCATCTCTGAGTCCACAGGAATTAAACTATATTCCATTCAGAAGCAGGCTCATTATCCCTTTACAGAAATCCTGAATAAAGGGGACTCTTCAACTGGGGCTTTCCCAGTTGGCCCTACCCTGGAGCTCTGGCAGCCTCTTGCCTGGTGCCCTTGGCCCGGATCGCCTGCAAATATGTGGTGTTGATTGGTACCTTTTCAGGGATCATAGAGCAACCCTCGGCTGAAGGGGTTGGTGGCTGACTCTGTGTTTCAGCACTTTAGCAATACTGGAGATGTCAATAGACTGCTAGAGTCCAAGAAATTGGACCATCCAGCTAGGATGGTCTATGCTGCATCTTCACTAGGCCTCCACCAGGTGAGTGCAACCATCTTGATGGCACACTTCTCCCATGCCCTGTTAGGTTCCCTGGATGAGATGATTCCTCATCTTCCTGGGGTCCTCCAGACTAGGATCAAGCAGGTCCATGACTAGGATAGAGCTGTGGTGAAACAACAACTCCAGATGGCTCTGGATGTTGGAGATTCCTGTGCCCACTTGGTGGTTGTCATGGCTGACATGTATCGTAGGGCTTGGCTGCGGATGTCATACTTCACGACAGACACCCAGCACAAGCTGATGAATGTACCATTTTTAGGCACAGACCTATTTGGGCCTGTTCTGGAGGGTCACCTCCAGCACATTGAAAAGTCCAGTGCCACCCTGGACTCTGTGACATCTGCCCAGAAGGACCCCAATGGCCCCAGGCAGCAAAAGCACAAGCCCTTTTGTTTTTCTACTCCTGCGGCAAAAGCAGCCCAGCATCAGTCTGGTCAGCAGGCTCAGTCCTGGTGACCTCAAGTGAAGTCTGTGGCCTTTGTGGTCTGCAAGTCCGAAAGGAAGGGACCTGGTGGTCCCCTTCTGCAAGGTACTCTTCCTCCTCCATGCCTGCTCAGTGACGGGATGAGGGGTGCCTCCCTCATGCCCATCACACATCCCTGGGTCCTCCTGTGGGGGGCCAGCTCCACCACTTCCTTTTGACCAGGTCCACTGTTACCACAGACAGGTGGGTTTTGGAAGTGGTCAGTCAGGGTCTGCCTCTGGAATTCCCTCACAGCCAAACCCAGGCCCCACAGGAGGACTTCTTATCTGCAGACACTTGGTCAGCTCTTGGAGATGATATTTTATTTTATTTAGTTTTTGTTGACCGGGTAAGTGCACTAGACAAATCTTGCCTATTTTCAGGCATGACCCAAGGGATGGGGATACAGATGAATGCCAACTGACCTTGAACCAGATTAAGTTGTTGGTGGTATTTTTAGTGAATGAGAGAAATTTGGCCAGGACACTGAGGAAATTCACCTACCCTTTTCGATAAGTGCCATGGGATCTTTAACATTCACCTGAACTACCACCAATCTAGACAGATGGGACCTCATTTTAATGTCTCATCGGAAAGATGGCACCTCAGAAGTGCAACACCCTTCTCATGCTGCACTACGGTGTCAGTACTGAGATATTAACCCAAGTGCCAGATGTGGGAACTAAACCCACAGTCCTCAGATCTCCCGGCCTCAGAGGCAAGTGTGCTACCTACTGAGCCACTGACACTGGTAGCAGTGATATAGCCCAGCTCCTCCACAAAGAGGTTATGTTCAGGGTAGTGGATCCTCCGGAACACCCAGGATTTGTCTCCAGGTACTTCCTGGTACCAAATCGGATGGAGGGCTGTTGCCCCATTCTAGATCTGCATGACTTGAACACATTCTTCTGGTCTTGCACTTTCAGGATAGTCACTCTGTCTCAAATCGTACCATCTCTCAAGAAAAACATATGGTTTTACTCCCTGGATCTACATGAAGCATTCTTTCACATCCCAATCCGTCCATCCCACTGAAGGTTCCTCCACGTCTTTGAGTTCCAGGCCATGCCACTTAGCCTCTCCTCAGCCCTCAGGGTATTAACCAAATGCATAGCAGTGGTGGACCTTACCTGAGGAGCTGAGGGGTCTGGATGTATCTTACCTGGATGACTGACTGATTGCAGGTCCCTCCAGGCAGAAGGTGGAGCGGTCCAGGGACCTGGCCTTCCAGAACTGCATTGACCTTGGCTTTCAGGTCAACCAGACCAAGTTGGAACTCATGCCCTCACAGGTGATCAGCTTCATTGGGGATGAGCCCAACTCTTGCCAAGCCAGAGCGTGGCTCCTGGTGGACAGGGTGGAGGTTCTTTCCTCCTTTGTCTGACCATTTCTGGTTGTGCACTTGTGCCCCACCCAGGACTTCCTATGCCTTCTGGATTACATGGTGTCCTGCACCAGCATGATTCAATGGGCCCATTGGCATATGTGCTCCCTGCAATGGGAGCTGGCCAGCCAATGGTCTTGGCACAAAGGTCAGTTTGACCAGCTGGTCACTGTGACACAGAGGATGTGGGTTGCCCTCCAGTGGAAGCTCATCCCAGAGCATCTGCAGGAAGGGATCCTATTTGTCCACCCCATCTTGATGACTGACTCCTCTCTCATGAGTTGGGGTGCCCACCTGGAGGAATACAGAGTCCACAGGCTCTGGACCCCCCAGGAGTCCTGATGCCACATCAACCTGCTGGATCTCTGAGCGGTTTTGCTGACCACATTTGCTCCATTTTTCAGGGTCAAGTGGTCCAACTACAGATAGACAACACCACGACCATGTAATACCTCAACAAGCAAGACAGGATGCACTCCTTGTCCCTGTGCAAGGAAGCTGTCTGCATCTGGACCCTCATGCACAGCCTGGAGGCAGATCTCCTAGCCATTAATGTGGCAGGAGCTGGCAGATACCGTCAGCCAAGTGGGAGAGGCATCTCATGAGTGGTCCCTCCATCTGGAGGTAATTCACAGTCTGTTCTCTCAGTGAGGCACCCCTCAGGTAGATCTGTTTCCCTCCAGTGAGAATGCAAAGCTGAGGCTGTTTTGTGCCCACACACCCTCAGCAGAGCTTGCTGCAGGTGGATGCCTTCTCAAGCCCTTGGACCTCAGACCTTTTCTATGTCTTCCCTCCACTTCCCTTGATCCACAAGGTGTTACACAAGGTCAAGAAGGGCAAGGTATGGTTGATGCTGGAGGATCCAGACTGGCCATGCCAGTTTTGGTAACCTGATCTCCTCAGCCTCAGCAACAGGATCCCGAGGCATCTTCCCATACACCCAGAACTGCTGTCCATCAATCAGGGAAGATGCTCCACCCAGACCTTCAATCCTTGCACCTGCCAGCCTGGTTCCAGAGTGACTAGAGTTCCAGGCTTTGTGTCTCTCTGATGATGTCCTCACTATAGTCAAGGCACCTATAAAGGAATCAACCTGAAAATGCTATGCCTTCAAATGGAAGAGATTCTCCATTTGGTGTCAGAGCAAGAGATTGGACCCATCATCCTGCCTGGTGGCTAGCATTTTGGACTATCTGTAGTCTCTGTCCCAAGGGGGACTTCAGTCAGTGACCCTTAAGGTGCACCTGGAGGCAGATCTCCTAGCCATTAATGTGGCAGGAGCTGGCAGATGCCGTCAGCCAGATGGGAGAGGCATCTCGTGAGTGGTCCCTCCATCTGAAGGTAGTTCACAGTCTGTTCTCCCAGTGAGGAACCCCTCAGGTGGATCTGTTTCCCTCCAGTGAGAATGCAAAGCTGAGGCTGTTTTGTGCCCACACACCCTCAGCAGAGCTTGCTGCAGGTGGATGCCTTCTCAAGCCCTTGGACCCCAGGCCTCTTCTATGTCTTCCCTCCACTTCCCTTGATCCACATGACATTATGCAAGGTCAAGAGGGGCAAGGCATGGGTGATTCTGGAGGCTCCAGACTGGCCATGCCAGTTTTGGTAACCTGATCTCCTCAGCCTCAGCAACAGGATCCTGAGGCATCTTCCCATACACCCAGACCTGCTGTCCATCAATCAGGGAAGATACTCCACCCAGACCTTCAATCCCTGCACCTGCCAGCCTGGTTCCAGAGTGACTAGAGTTCCAGGCTTTGGGTCTCTCTGATGATGTCCTCACTATAGTCAAGGTACCTAGAAAGGAATCAACCTGAAAATGCTATGCCTTCAAATGGAAAAGATTCTCCATTTGGTGTCAGGGCAAGAGATTGGACCCTTTGTTCTGTCTGGTATTTAGCATTTTGTATTATCTGTAGTCTCTGTCCCAAGGGGGACTTCAGTCAGTGACCCTTAAGGTGTACCTGGCAGCCATCTCTGCATACGGGCATGGCCTGATCAGCAGTCAGTGGCTCAGGAGAAGGTAGTCTGTTGCTTTTGCAAAGGCCTTGACCACATTTCTCCTCTGGTGCATGAACCACCACCACCACCACCACCACCACCACCACCGTGGGACTTGTTGCTGGATTTTGGCCATGCTCATGAGCAAGCCCTTGGAACTGATGCACAGGTGTGAAATGTCTCACCTGTCATGGAAGACTGCCTTCCTGGTGGCCATCACATCAGCCAGAAATATCAGTGAGCTACAGTCACTCTCAGTGGTGTCTCCTTACCTGGTCTTCCACAGGAACAAGTTTGTCCTGCACCCCGACCTAAAGTTCCTCCCACAGGTTGTGTCAGAGTTTCATCTGAATCAGATGCTGACTTTGCCTGTGTTCTTTCTGAATCATACCTCAGAGGCTGAACACAAGCTCCATACTTTGGAACCAAGGTGAGCGCTGACTTATTACAGAGAGCACACAGCTGGAGTTCAGGGAGAGGTTCACCAGCTGTTTGTCATACGTGTTGAAGTTGCACCTGGCAGACCTGCAGCCAAGCAGATGACTGGCAGGTGGATCACTTCCTACACTGATATTTGTTGTAGGCTGGTGGGTGGGTAGCCTCCCAGAGTGCTAAGGGCTTATTCCACCCACCATACAGCTGCAACAATGGCTGATTCTAGGGACATCCCTATCCAGGAAACCTGCAAGCTGCTACCTGGAATTCAGCACACATCTTTATTGGTCTCAAGTCACGCTGGGATGCTGGTTTTGAGGCCTCACTTCTTCCACCTCTATTCCCTAAGTAGTGTGTGTGTGTCTTGCCTCCCTCCTCCCAGAGAACTGCTAGGAGCCTGCCAGTAAGTGTGGATAGAACATCGTGGTATATGATGTTCATCCACATGGACCCACCAGACCTCCCCAGCTTCGGCACAGATACTCTGCTTCCAGCGGGCAAGATCTGGTGTCATGGGGTGGAACCAAGGGAGGTATCACCCGGGTGGGTGGGAAGAGCCAGCTTGAAGACTTTTCCGGAAAGTCTTAAGGGGGAAGGTAACTGCCAGAAAGTGTGGATGAAAATGATATACCAATCCTAGAACTACTGCTACGGGTGAGTAACCTGTGTTTACTGGAGACCAGAAGGGAGAGGAAGATATGATAGAAAACTACAATTTCCTGAACAGATTAAACAAGGTGAAATGCAAGGAACTATTTAGCTTAAATTCTAGTTCGAAGTCACAAGGGCATGAGTGAAAACTGACAGGAAGGAGGTTCAGGAGAGGCATGAGGAAGTATTATTTTACAGAAGTGGTGGTGGAGCCCTGGAACAGTCTGTCAGCTGAAGTGATGGGTGCAAAAACAGTTGTCAGTTTAAAACATTGTTGGGACAGAGTGAAGGGTATAGTAGTCGCTAGGGGCAACGAACTTGCTAAGAAAAAGGGGGGAGCAGGTGGAGGGTTAAGACACTAGGTGGACAGTAGATCCCAGGGTTAGATACTGAACTCAAGCAGGCTAAATGGACCACTGTTCTTTTTCTGCCATCAATGTCTATTTCTGTTTATAAAAACTCTAGGCCTCCTAGGTGGCCATGGAGTCTGTGGCCACCGACATCCCACACCATGTAATTTCTTGCTCTCCACTACTTTGCTGTTCTCCCACACTCATTTTTATTTAAAAAAAAAAAAAAACAGGCTGCTTGCTGCAGCATTTTGATGGCTAAGGAGCCTGTCTTCTGTTAATTGGACTGCATGTTTGTGGATTGCATGTTTGCGTCTTTTCCTGAATTACCCCTTCAATGTGTCTCCCTTTGGTGGGAGAAAGTGGAGGTATAATCTCCAAAGTGTACTGGTGGACAGTTGTACAATAAATTAGAAAATTTGAAAGGAGTGATGTCTTATTTAATATTTGGTGTTGACAGCAAGCCAGTCCACTCCCCTGCTTAATATTATATGGTCCCGTTTTTCCACCCTGGTTGTGCTGACTCTGTATTTATAAATGACCTTCCCTCTGGCTGCTGCCTCTCGAAGATTCACATTTACATTGACAATATCTTGTTATTCTATTCTGGTCCCTCTGTCGCTGATGTCACAGCCCCCATGCAGTACAACTTTAAGAAAGTGCAGACATGGTTCCAACAAAACCAACTAAAACTTAACTTTAAAAAGACAGTTTCAATGTTCTTTGTATCTAGGCAGTAAGAGCTCAAATCTCCTAACCTTCACCTTTACTACAGTTGATGGCGCATCCCTCCAAGCAGCTGATTCTTTCAAATACCTGGGGGTTTGGTTGGATTGAGGTCTCTACTCCTCCACACACATAGAGTCCATCAGTTCTAAGCTATATCTTAAACTAAGTGTCCTTTACCAACACAAAGACTGCCTCTCTAAGTCAACTCAGCGTGACTTAGTCACAAAAAATATTCTCAGTTATAGACCATGCTGATATTGTGTATTGCTCAGCTCCAGCTACCTCACTAGCCACACTGCTAAATTCTTTATGTTGCTTCGCAACCTCCTCCCCCCTCCACTCACCACTGCTGCCTCTACTCCTCTTTCTCCCTTATGCTCCTTCCCAAAAGACGCCAGATAAATTGCCTCATTTTTGTTGGCAAGTTCTGATTCAGGACTCTCCCTTAATACCTCAACTCTTGTCATCCTCCTGTTAACTCTTCCAAGTACCCCCTTCATTCATGGGATATTCAGATGTTCTCCTTTCCACACCCTTGCACTTGCTTATGCCAAGCAGCCTTCTCCTTCCATCTCCCTCCCCTCTGGAATCAACTTCAAAAGGCCACCCACCATGTCCTCTCCTTCTCTGCCCTCAGATCCTTGCTTCATACCCTTTCTACTTCCCCCTGCATCTGACCCTCCTCTCCAACTGCCCCTCCACCCAGCCCTTCCTATCCTTTCCTCCTCTACCCTAACATCTAGCTCCATTACCTACTTGAAGGGTCCCCACCCTATGGTCCACTATGCCTTCCTTTTCCTTTGCTAGTTTAGCTACACCTAGTGGGCCTCCTCTGTCTCTGTAATTGCCTAAGTTGCCAATACCCCGTTCTTACTGAAACTGCTAATTTTCTTATTTGTCTCTGAAAGACTATCAGACAATTTTAATTGTTCTCTTCTGTACATGTTTTGTGATTATCATGTTTAAAGTGTATTACCTTGTATAATATTTTCATTGTTGTACTGCCATTGCAATCCCTCTGGTCCTTCTGTACCTACCAAAGTCATTTTTTTCATTTTTTTTTTAAATTTTGCTATTGAATGCTTCTGTTGTCTGTGTTCCCCATGCCTGAACAATCCCCTGGGTCGCACCCAGAAACGAGCTTCGGCTCAGTGTGCATTTTCTGGTTAAGAACTTTTAAATAAATACAAATAAAATCAAGTGGGGGTCAGGAGGCAATGCAGCAATGTCATATATGTATTTTGGGGACTGGATGGTTGGGCTATATACCAGGTTAAGGAGGAGGGAGAAGCTGACAGGAAGTAAGAAAATCAATAGACAGGAGGGGTGGTATCAGTGGAGGGTGGATTATGAAATGTGGTTTGGAGAATATGTGAAAAGTGTGAGTGAGTTAAGGACATCACAGGTAAAGGGGTCAGGTAATGGAGCAGACATGAGAAGTGGAGTTAGAACAGGGATATCTGAATGGAGGGAGGACTTCGAGAAGGAACAGATCTGGAGGCTAGACCAGAGAAAAGGAGTTCTAGAAGAAACATAAGACTGCTGTATTTATATTTGAACAGGGAATAGGGAGAAAGGTTGTGAGTCAGAAGAGTGGAGAACGGGGGCAGGACACAGGGGGGACAGGAGATAAGGGAGTTGAGGCAGCAGAGAAGGGATCCTTACCCGAACCTGAAAATGAGGTTGGCACTGTGAGACAGGTGCCTTTTGCAGTATATAGGTCAGACAGGGATGAGTAATGGGAGAAGTGATAAGTTTAAGAAGAGGCTAGGAGGTGGAACATATATGTATTTTGGGAACTGGGGGCTTGGGCCATGTACAAGAGGTTCCAGGTTAAGGAAGAGGGAGAGGCAGTCAGGAAGTAAGAGAATCAGTATACTGGAGGAGTGGCATCAATGAAGGGTGGAGTCTGGGAGAGGAGAATAAATAAAGCATGTGAGTGAACTGAGGCTGTCACAGGGAGAGTAGGTATGGGATCAGACCTGAGAAATGTAGTTACAAAGCAGAGACTTCTGAATTGAGAAAGGACTTGGAGAAGAAGGAAACGGATGGGAAGGCTAGACCAGAGAAACTGGAATTGATAGGAAATGTGACTACTGTACTGAGATTTTAGCAGCGGGTAGGTAGAAAGACTGAGAGTCAGCAGAGTGTAGGAAGGTCATGGGTTTTTGTACAGCACCTGAGCCTCTGGGATGGGGCACTATATTAAATTACCCTTCCAACCATCAGGGCACTGATTGGAATGCACCCATCATTAGGGTGCCACAAGGGAAAATTCGCAGTCCCCTCCCCAAGGTCCACCCCCCAGAGTTAAAATAATTAGAAAGGTGGGTGGCATGGGGGTCACAGGGGAGCATAGCCCCCCTCCCCACAAAAAGATGGAATGAAATCGGAACTTGGCATCCTGATGACCGGGCATGTCCCGATTGGTGCAGTCCGGTTCTAACTGTCTATCTGTCTCTGTAAGGCAAGGCAAATTTATTTGTATGGTGCTCATTCACAGAGGTTCTGAGCACCTTAACAATACTCAATACAAAAGACACACACATTAAAATACAGTACAATTTCAAAAAATACACAATATAATAATTCAAGGACTTTAAAAGCTTCAATCTGCCAAAAAGCAGACTGGACATAACAGATGGAATTCAGCAATCTACAAAGGCCAGACTGAAAAAGTGGTCCTTCAGCATATGCTTGAAAACATCCATCAAGGGGGCCTCCCCGGACAGTAGGTTGAAGCGAGTTCCACAGGGTCATCCCATAGACACTAAAAACATGGTCTTCCAGCAGCCAGTGCAGGGCACACAGGACCTGGGTTACATGACTGGACCTTGGAAGGCCCATCCTCAACCTGGCCACTGAGTTCTGCAAAGGGTCCCTCCCATGGCCCCGAAGTACAGAAAGTTACAGTAGTTGAGCCAAGAGGTAACAAAAGCATGCACTAGCATTGGCAGATCCTGGGGCAGAACAAGGGGCTTAATCCTGGCTATGTTCTGTAAGTGGTAAAAACACAGTTTTGACCACAGATAACACCTGATCTTCAAAGCTCAATCTGTTATCCAGGATCATGCTAAGATTTTGCACCCTTGGGGAGGCCACAAATGCACAGACCCCAGGACAAGGCCTGTGTCTGATCCCAGCAGCAATCCATCACTCCCATGACCAGGCTCGATTACCAGTACCTCCATCTTGGCTGAGTTATGGCTTCCAGCCAGCTATAAGCCATCTGATCATTGATTTTAGCCAAACAGTTGTTAATCATGTCTACAGCTCCTGGTGTCCCAGGGGCAAAAGACAAATACAGCTGGGTATCATCTGCATAGCAGTGAAAATCCACGCTGTAATGATCTCGCCCAAGGGCAGCATATACACCATGAACAACACTGACGACAAGCTCGAGACCCGTTTTACTCCACAGAACAGAGGCATTGAGTAGGAGGAGGAGAAATTCCCTATCACCACGCACTGCACCCTGTGCAGTGAGATAGGACTCAAACCACTTGATGGCAGTACCGGTAAGTTCACAAAACTCACAGAGCCGATGAAGAAGCATGATGTGGCTCACAGCGTCAGAAGCTGATGAGAAATTGAGGAGCACAAGAACTTACCTGTCTCCTCTATTTTAAGTCTTGAGTAGATCATTATGCACCCTCACTAGAGCTATTTCTTTACTATGGCTGGCTTGAAAACTTGACTAAAATGATTCGTAGATGTCAGAGGACACCAGGCAATCCTTGAGCTGCTGTGCTACTAATTTTTCTACAACCTTGCTCAAAAAAGGCAGGTTGGAGATAGGCTGGTAATTTGACAGGACATCAGAGTCAAGGGAAGGTTTTTTGAGAAGGGGACTCACCAGCACTTTTTTCGGAGCCACCGGAAAAACACCCTTCACCATCAAGCACCTGGCAATCCCTGCAATCAACAGGCCTACAGCTTCAATACATCCCATTAAGAAACCCATCAGGTGGGGGTCACATGATGGCTGCCTAGGCAAGAACACTGCCTTCCACCTCACTCTGCAGCCCACTCCTTAAATTCCCATATCTACTGCTTTTTCTAAATTGAACATAGCTCTTTGGGAAACCAGTTAATACTTTCCAGCACTGAATTTTAAAGTTTAAGGATGGAGGTCTACATGAGAGAGGCGCCCCACGGCACTCTCCACAGCCCACAAATGAGAAGGACAAATCTGCTAAAAGGCCCAAACAGCATGCTGCTGGCACTAGCAAAAATGCTTCTAGCAATGTGACTCTGACTGAGGAGAGATTTCTTGACATTATGGTGCCAATCCAGGAGACAGTATCCTGCATTTCAGTGGATCTCCAACAAATACACTCTTCAGTGGATTCCTTAACACTCAGGGTGATTGACTCTGAGTCATGGATAGTCTCGAATGAAAAATGGCAGGGAAGAATAGAAAAGGATCATACCAGCACGAGGCACAGAATTAAAAAATTAGAGGGGAATATTGAGGACTTGGAAGAACGTAGACAGCACAATAATTTGTTAATTATTGGTTTGCCAGAGGGGGAGTAGGGCAGCAACCCTAGTCTCTTTGTCCAGAAATTCTGTACTAAAATCACAGACCAGTCCCCTAATGCCTCTAACGATATTATCAAATGCACCCACCACTCTCTGCACCTCCCCTCCACCAGGCGTACCACCAAGGCCTCTAATTTTTCGGATGCTCAACTTTCAGGACAAACAGCACATACTCAGCAAAGTTAAAGAACTCAAGAAGGTGCAGCGGAAAGGGCGCAAAATAAGAATTGCCGAAGATCTGCCCCAGTCTGTGCGATCTTAACACCAAGAATTCCATCTGATCATATCTAAATTGATTGTGGCCAGCATACCCTTCGGAGTGAGATACCCAGCTGTCCTGCAGATTAAGAATGGTGACAAGTGGACCCCCTATGATACCCCCAAACAAGCGATTGAGGAGTTAAAACATCTGTTGCCAGATTTATTCAAGTGACTGGGAGTGATCTTTTTGCTGCTCTGGACAACCTGTGTGACACTAACACATACTGTGTTCAAGTGGCTGCGAGGCCCTGAACTACCCTGGTATGCTAAGACTCCCTCTTGCTCTGGTCCCATGACGACTTAAATTTACCTCTGCATAATACTGGTTTAGGGACTTCCTTGTGTTATGCCTACTGAATTGTGTATATACCTTAACATCAGCTGTTATGAGCTATAAGTTTTCCCTCATGGATAACACAGAACAACCAGACACTCTGGGACTTGTATTCGATCCCTCCTTGCAGGTCACTATTCAGGTTGAATGCTGTTGACTGCGTCGGAATCTACTGGGTGTAAGGGAGCCAAGAGCAATTTTTGCCTGCACGAACAGTGGCTATGTCA
The DNA here is from genome assembly GCA_016271365.2 of Neoceratodus forsteri. NCBI lineage: Eukaryota > Metazoa > Chordata > Ceratodontiformes > Ceratodontidae > Neoceratodus > Neoceratodus forsteri. The sequence continues at coordinate 1,226,084,320 of CM057454.1, forward strand.
ATCTTTTTATTTTTTCTTCGAGCCATGAGGAGTCCGATTTACTATTGTACAATGAGACTACCTTTCTTTTTGATTTTAAAGTGACTTAATTTTGCCAATGGCTACCAGCGGTCTGGGGCCTCACGGTGTGTCGCCTTTTGAACTGTGCGTTTACTTCTAAGCACCAGCTGTAACAGGCTTTCTCCTCAGGGCTTACAGGTTGGCTTTCAGCTGGAAAAGTCTTGGCTATGCTCGAAAGGACTGAGCGTAAGGGAGCTGTGAGTAACTCAATACCCACAAGTACAGTGGGACTATCAACTTTCTTTTCTTTGTACTTTGTTGACGAACTCAATATGAGAGACAGTATCTCACGGTTAGCCTCTAGAGCTTGGCTCTGTACTTTCATTTTGTTACATGGGACTATTTTTATGTTTTCTGATGACAATTTAATTAGTGCCTGTACTGCCTGTCTTTTTTCTTTTTTAAGCTCTGTATGATTACAAATGGGACTAACCAACATAGATTAATGGTTTGCAGTGCCTCTAATATTTTTTATCTTAAGCCTTTTATGACCAATTATTTGATTACATTACAAACTTGTTAACACAGTATTTCCATATATAGTTTGTACTTCAATTAATCTGTTGCAGAGGTTTGCTGGTTATGATATGTTTTGCTTATGTGGGATGGGTGTGGATGGTGGGGTGGGAGGCAAGGGATGTGTCTTCCTTAGAGTAGTGAGATTTACATCACCTGACAGTGTAAAATTGGTAGGTCAGTTTTGTCAGAACTGGGAGTAGATGGCCCAGTGGCACTGAGGTTTGAGGTGCTGGACGCCACACCTCGCTCCATACCAGTGACCCAGGTTCGGGAATGAGCCCGGGTCGGCAGGGGCCGACTAGGCTTAAGCATCTGAAGACAGCTGTCCTAGTCCGGGGGAAATGGGGTGGGTGCACACCACGCTCTGGCGGTCCTGGGGATGCCCGGAGGAACTACAGAGTTTGAACTATGGTGGGGGGAGCGGCAGACATCTGCATGCTAGTGCACAGACATCATTGCACGTCCGTGCCCCTATTGGGGAAGAACAAGGAAAAATTCAGCACAGTCCTGTGGCAGCTTGATAGCCGCAGTTCACCGGTCTGACGATGCCTGGAGGCCTTGCGCTGGCAGTGGATCCTCACCGGGCGCAGAGGCTTAGTGGGTGCCCCTCCAGATGATGTAGATGCCTATGCCAGCTAAGCTCGACAGCTTCAGGGTCGGCATCGGATAAGCGGTGGCCGGAGATTGGCAGGACTGTGGCTGCAAGTAAGAAAGTGTTCAATAAGAAAAAAAAAAAAAGAACTGGAGATGGATAATTGTTTAGGTAATATGTGGTTTTATTTTGTTTTGGTGAGTGGGACCAGATCTGTTATTTACAGCTACTTCTTTTTCTTATCCTGTTTACAGGAGGTTTCTCAGGGGATAAATCTGTGCAGCTGTTTTTTTATATTTGGGGAGTCAGCCTTTGTGATTGACCTGGGCCTTTCCCTCACTCTTGATTTTTCTCATAATTTACCAACATATGTTAAGATATGAGTGGCTATAGGAGGACCCTATAAGTTCATAAGTTGGAACATTTAAGGGGAAAAGACAGAAAGAAATGCATAATGGTATTAAAGCACCTTACATACCTAAGGACGGGAATTGCATGCATACAAGAAACGCACCTGCAGAGAGAGGATATACAGGTATCTCTTTTTAAGAGTGACTAGGTAGGGCAAGTGTTTGGTGCAGGAGTCTCTTCCAAATGAGGAGGTACTGTTATCCTTATCGCAAAATCTGTGCCTTTTGTCATGTTACAGGAATGGTGGGACCCATCAGGTAGGGTTGTCAGAACCCTCTGAAGTTCTGGGTTCTAGTTCTAGTCTAGAACTTTTGAAAAAGTCCTAGGGTTCTAATCTTTTTTAGAACTTTTTAGAACTTGAACCCTAATTTTTTATTGTGCTGCCAGTAATGAAGATAGTAATAAAATACATGTAAAGGAAAAACTGTTCGATATAAGGGGGAGAGAAATTATCATGTGTGACATTGATAGGAATACAACTAGGTTTATCTGTGGTTTCTTCTGTTTGCTAAAGCCAGCAACTTAATACGTAACAGGCCCACCCAACCACCCATATGTTAAAAGTTTTCCTGCTGCAGCTGCATCATAGTTCCTTAGTGAAAGAAAGAGGCACATTAGCCATTTATGTAGTCAGTTATATATACTCATCGTCATGAATTATGAGAAAAAATAACTGATATTACCTAATCTCAGCTATTTGCTACTTTCTGTTTTAAATGAGTAACTCAAAAGTTGCTATGTTTAAAAGAAAGCTTTTATAACAAAGTCAAGCCAAGGTACTACAGCAGTAGCATGTGGAGCTGTTGCAAAACATATTGGCCCAGATATTCAAACTGCGCCAGTCTGAGGCGCAAGCCCCTGCGCTGCTCAAAATAGTTGCGCAGGGGTGTGGCCGGGGTGATATTCAAAGGAGTTGCGCTGTTGAGCAACTCCTTTGAATATCACCCCGAGCCACAGCACTTGCGCATGGCGCAGTGGAACTTGCGCTACCGCAAGTTGCCAGAGTTGAGCATTAAACTTGCGGTGGCGCAAGTACCATTCTGCGTCATCACGCCAAATTCCGATATTCAAAGGTGACATTACCGTGGGGAATATAATTTAGCAAAAGGCGCGGGGGGCCATTGCATCTATTATAGCCCCATTTGCATGCCATTTGCATGTAGGTGCCCCGATCGAGGACTTGCTCCTGGCCACCCTGCCAGGCAGCAGCGTCGGGGACCGACGCCTAATGCAACCGATCGCGGGCATCACAGTTACATGACACCCCCACATCTCCACAGCCCGATCACGGGCAGAACGCGTACATGTCGCCCCCACATCTCCCACAGCCCGATCGTGGGCAGAACCTGTAATGACCCCAGTGCCCGATCGCGGGCAGAATGTAACCCTCCCCCAGCGAATAACTCCCTGGTGGTCAGTGGACGTAAAGCCCGATCGCGGGCAGAATGTCACAACACAGCCCCCAAACATCTCCCTGGTGAATGGGGGACACTCAGACACCAGGGAGATGTTTGGGGGTTGTGCAGTGACATTCTGCCCGGCGATCGGGTTTTACGGGTCCACTGACCACCAGGGAGTTATTCGGTTGGGGAGGGTTACATTCTGCCCGCCATCGGGCACTGGGGGTTCATATAGTGTTCTGCTCACATCGGGCTGTGGAGATGTGTGTGGGGGGTTCATGTATTTGTACTGCCCGCGACCGGGCTGTGGAGATGATGTGGGGGGTTCATGATTTGTACTGCCCTTTGATCAGGCTATGGGAGATGTGGGGGAGTTTCATGTAACTGTACTGCCCGCGATCGGGCTGGTGGGGGCACAGGGACCGAGTTGGGGCCAGCCAGGGGTGGCAGCTGCTGTGTTGCGCCCTGCAATGCAGCAGCTCACCTGTGGGTGGCCCTCAACTTGATCCTTTTTTTGGCTCAAGTTGTAGCAGGCACAGGTTGGTTACGATGACAACTCTGCACAACCCGACTGAATATCAGGTTGCGCAGGTTATGCATGGTTCCTCCCCCTCCTGTTGAGCATGCATTCATTTGCATTGCTCTTTTGCGCAACCTGTTGCCAGTGGAGCAACTGCCTCCTGCTGAATATCGCAGAATGGCGCAATGTAGGACTTGCGCATGCGCAACCCTGTTGCGCATGGAGCAACCCTTTTGAATATCTGGGCCATTATGTCATAACGTAGTCAGTCAAGACATTTGAATAAAAAATATGCCAGTCATTGTTGCTGGCAAAAAATGCATGCAATTTTCTAAGATAATGCATACATATACCAACATTTTTGTTGGCAAATTGAAGTAATACATACAACTTTTTAAGATGATGCATTTGTGCAGCTGATATTTCAATAAAATCTGTATTTCAGTCACATAAATAAAAAAGTGGTTTCCTCACCACATACTAACTTAAGCAACATTTAATGTAGCTGCAGCAGTCGGCATGTGATGTTTAAGGGACAGCGTCTGTCAACCCCATTATGTATCAAATGATCACTACTTGTAAAGCAAAAACACTTTATGATAGGTCACATTCTATGAAAACTGCTGATGCAGATTTTCTTTTATTTCTGATTCCTTTATTCTTTTTTTAAAGGGAGCAGGACAATTGTGCTAGGTGGCAGCAGTTTGCAATGTATTTAATAAGAAAAAAAAAATATATATATATATATATATATATTATAAGTACACAGTAGGTTCGGTCTGTCATCATTTTTTTCCTCACCATGCCCAGCTGATCACAAATCTGTAAATGAAAGGACTAAAACAACACCCACCTTTCACCCCATCACCCATTCCACTTTTCTTCCACCACCCTCATCTGTGCAGTAGCACCCATACCACCCTTATACCCATGTTAAAACCAGCCCACAACCCTCACCCATGTACTAGCATCCATTTTTGGTTTATGGCTAACATTTCTGTAATTGAAAAAATAATAAACAGCTACCAATTAGAACTCATTGTTTTGTCCTCTTAAAAATTGAAAAATAGACCATCCTCGGTCCCAGCCCATAGTGATGCACCACAAAGTCACAGAAGGTAAATCCAAAAATATATGTTTGCACTTTAACTATAAATAATATGATACAGAAAGGATTGACGTGACAGTGTCCCTTTATGCCAAATTTGGGCCTGTTCCACTGATGTTAAAATTGCCCTGTATATAAAACTTGTTGACTTTAGTTTAGACCCTAGCTACAAAGCAGTTTGCCATGAAATGGTGAAAGTTTTGGGGATATATAGTCAAGGTAGTAGATCGAGAAGGGAGAGACAACCAAAGTCATCACAGTCTGTAAAGTTTCCTTTTTGGTGCAGAGAGACTCTGTCCCACACAGTATTTACCAGCCACCACCATCTAAGTTGTCATCACCATCAACATCCACAACATCAATCACTTCAGGATCAGTTTGTATACTCTTGTAGGGATACGAAAATCTTGATTTATTAACTTTAATAAAAGTTAATGTGTGTACATTTTCTGGCAGCAACCTATTTCTGGTATCTGTCACAATATTGCCAGCTGTACTAAACATGTGTTCTGAAGATACATTTGTTGCAGGACAACCAATATATTTACAGGCTTCATCATACAGCTCTGTCCAAATTGACTTTTTTGATCTCCAGTATTCAAAAGGGCATGCATCAATAGGAATAGGCAGTTCTTGCAGGTAACTGTCTACCATGATGGACAGAGACCGCTCAGAAGAGGAATCAGCAGAAGCTGGTATGGCAGCAATTTGGGAAAGGTTTGCCACAGATTTAGCTTGCTACTAAGGGTTGAAGAAGTGGCAGTTGTGGAACAACTACTGTTAATGTTTGGTGACTTTTCCAGTTCTGTATCCCTTTGTGAAGATGAACCTGCATGTTGTGGTGATGACAACCTGAGAGTACTGTGCGTGTCTGTGTTTGACTCCTGTGAGTGCTGCAGCTCATCTAGCAACAGACATTTGTACTGCTCTATATCATCTGTTCTGGAAGATGTATAGCCTTGAACCTGGGGTCTAAGAGAGCTGCAAGGATGTAGTGTTTTGATTTCGTCATTGCAACTAATTTGTCATTGGTTTTGAAGCGCTCGCTCATTCTCTTTTCGAGATTCCCATGATACAGGTGACATGTTGTCTGCGCTGCAGATCTGTCTTTTTATTGTAGATTTAGAACAGTAAGATGATGTGAAATGAGCATTATGAGTGGGATAACCTGACTCACAGATCGCCTTCAGAAGACATGTCCTTGTAGCTGTCTCAAAGGAGCTAGGATGCAGCACACTGTCTCCATTAATTTCCACTGCAGCACAGACAGCATAATACCATCTCCAATAATGTAACTGGAGCAATACTTATGTACAGCTTGCTTTTGCTCCAAGAGCGCTGCAGCATATAAGCATTGAGTTCCAATGAGTGGAAACATTTTGAATCAGCTTTTGCTGGGGCAGCTTGTGTTTTTGCAGTTCGGACAATGTCCGTATAGCCTTAGTTGAATGTGAAAAGTGAGTCACAATTTTTGCAAACAGCAATCATACCATCCACTTGTGTTTCGTTGTTGAAATCCGTGACAATTAAGTGTAAGCAATGTGCAAAGCAAGAAGCATGCAGAAATCCTCCATCCTGTACTGCTTTCAAGATGTTGGCTCCATTGTCACTTACTATGAAGCCACATTTTAGACCGTGAGAATAAACCCATTCATCAAGGAGGTCATTTAGTTCCTGCAAGATGTTTGCAGCAGTATGACTTTGCCCAAACTTCTTTATATGCAGCAGTGCCATCTTTTGGGGTGTTTTGGTTTTTGAAGAAGCACAAAAAAAGTGACCCAATGAACGGTAAGCGACATATAATCTATGTTTTGAGTGCTGGTCCACATATCTGTTGTGACATGAATAACCCCATTCTCCGCAGTTTTAAGTGCAAGCATCACTGTCACTTTTGAAGCCTGATAAATGTTTGGTATTTCAACATAAGAAAAGTAGCTTCGATGAGGAACATTGTAACAAGGCTCTGCTAATGTCATGAGCTCCCTAAAATCCTTGTGATCTACCAAAGAGTATAGGAGAAGGGCTCCAGCTAACAGTTCACCAATTCGGTGATTAAGATGAAGGGTCTTTGGATGATTTCTAGTAAAGGTATTCTTCCTTTTAAATGCCTGAGACAGTGTTAGCTGTTTACAACATGTCCCTGCTGGTTTATTATACACCGTGCTTCGATGGGCAGATGGACGCGGAGATGGTGGACTAGGACTTATACATTCAGTGCCATCACTGGATGTGCAACTGGTACTAATGGTGCTGGCATTGGTGGTAACAGTGATCCTAGGGCTGGCAGTAGTTCTGCCCGCATCAAGTTCAGACAATTCAGTATCCATTTCAGATTTCTGACCCTTCTCACGTGCGGTCTGGAAGATGGAGGACATGGGTTTTGGATGATCAAGCAAAACTGAGTGCTTTATCAGATGGCGTTTAAGAGCTGTAGTGCCAAGGCATGACACAACTTTACCACGGCTTACACTCTGTTTGCACACAGAACAAATTGCTCTGCACGGATCAGTTTTACTGGCAGAGAAATAATTCCACACCTCAGATGTGACAAATTTTGTTCGAGTGCTAGGAAGATGGCTAAAGACTGTTTGTATCTTTTCACCTGTCCTAACAGAACCCGGGACATGCTCCTTGGTGCTAGAAGAGTGGGCAGAAGACTCTGATGGATTTTCATTGCTGGCCAACACAGAAGTGGTGGATTCAATGGATATGTCCTTTTCATTGCCAACAGTGCTGGATGTATTTGCAAGTGCACTACCTGATTCATTGTCAGCAGACTTGCTCATTTCACTTTGTTGAGGAAGTAATGATTCGTAGCGAGACACAACAGTGTCGGACTGAGACAAAGAGCTACTGTCTGAGTCAGAGAGGGACTCACTGTCACTTGCATTATTGCTGCTAGTCACAGGGATCTTAACAGCATGAATGGCATACCTTATGGTGCCTCTCCGTGTGACCCCAGCAGCTGTACAGGTTTTCTCAAAAGGTCCCCCTTTACCACACTTCACTATTGCTCTTTTGCTGTTTGTTGAATTTTTATCACGTGAAACATTTTGGTTATTTCTGCTAGCACCAGGATTACCACTATCACCAACACCTGCTCCAACACCAGCACTAGATGCTTCATCTATGTTGGCGTCAGCTCTAACAGACAGTACCAGTACTACCAGTATACTGCGGTGAACACACCCACACCCCAAACAATTCCTGTGTAAGAAAGCAATGTGACCTGTGATCGCAGGCTACAACTAAAAAATTTTATTTTGGCTGTGTGACACTGTGATACCGTGGACTGAAAGTAATTGAAGAATAGGACAGTTTGCAACTAAAGGATCCCAGGTTCAAGACTTACAGAATGATTGGGCTGCTGGGCATAGGCATACACATAGCAGTCAAGGGGCGCACAGCAGCAGGGTGATGGGCTGACCACAGGAGACGGAGTCACATACATAACCAACACACAACTCAGGGAATGAGAATTATATTTCTACACTTCTGTCGTGTAAGGTTAATGCCACCACACAACTGGCCACTGGGCTTCTCTCTGAAACACACACTGGGTAAGGTACAGATTTATTTGCCCCCCCTTGTTATATGCTTGTTGCTGGCAGCTGCTGAGTGTTCACCACTGTGCAGTGCTGCAGTTTTAAATAATCACAATCACATTTCACAAAGGTTCTTCACTTCTTATATTTTTATTCTCTCTCTCGAGTCCTCCTGATATTGATTGATCTCGATGTCAATCCCTCCCTTTTCCCCAATCCCTTCCCAATTTTTGATTAATCCCTCCACCTGAACCTCCCCCTAGTCCCACTCCCACCAAACCGTTAATTTACTGAGCCTTTTTTTCAGCCTTTCTCTCGTTCTCGGTCTCACAGGAAAATGGATGATGGAATTTTTTAAATAGCACTGCAGCAACTAGCAAGTGCTGCAGTCCGACTGTGGTCACACCAACCTGGGCCCTGGCCTATAAGTATAGTATCGGGCAAGCATGCCTGGCTGTGGTAGTAGAGTAGCAGTACGCTAACGCTACAGTTACGTAGGCTGCTGCTGCTGCCTTCTGAAATCCTCAGCAAATGGCACTCTGTCTCAGCTTGCATCTGCCTAAATACCCCCACAGATCCCGCAGTTCGCGGAGCTTACTCGACTCCCACCTGACCATATAGTATTGGTCAGGTGGTGAGGAGGATGACTTCACTTGAGCGTATGTACATAAGTACGTTATGCAAGCAGAAATGGACAACTCACGGTGGATCTGGCAAGGCTGGCAATGGCAAGTTCAACCCCCCCAACAACACTGCTGCTGCTGCACCCCCCCACCACATCGGGGCTGCCACTTGCCTGTTGCTGCTGGGACATGCCTCCTCCAGTCCCCACACATACCCCTACACCCCCCCCCTTCGGGGATGCCTACTGGGATGTGCCTTCTCCACCCTCCTCTCCACACACACACTGGGACTCAGATTCAAACCCTTTTGTGAACCTTTTAGTGTTTAAGTTCTAAGTTAGAACTCAAAGACCAGGGTTTGAGGAGGGTTCGAATCTTTGACAAGCTAGTTCTGACAACCCTACCATCAGGGCAAAACATAATAATCAAGGGTACTCTGGAATCCTTTCTGATATTAATAGGATCCATTTATGACCCAAACGTGGATTCCCCCTTTTTGTCACTCAACCACTCTCCCTCATATCCTTCGCTTCCTCTATACCGACTTTTTTAGGAGGGGACTGGAATCTGGTCCCCCAGACAGAGCTTGACCGCTCAGACACCAAAACACATGGACTGTCCCCTGCACAAAGGGCCCTACGTGACCTTATTGCTGAAGCAGGCCTAATCGATGTCTGGCAGACCCTACGTCCCATGGATAGATCACACTCCTGCTACGCTCCTCCACATGGTACACTGTCTAGAATTGATTACTGGCTAATAAGTGCCTTTTATCTCCCAGGTGTTTTAAAGGTAGCTATTCATTCTAGAGTAATCTCTGACTATGCCCCAGTTAGTATCCTTCATCTTATAGGTCCTGGAGTATGTAGGGATTCTTTGTGGCATTTGATACCCAGCTACTCAAGCTCCCTGATATATTATCCCACGTTCAAGAATTTATATCTGCTTTTCTGGACACTAACTTGGGCTCAGTAGGAAGAACTGACACAGATTTGGTAGCCCTCAAGTGCAGCATCTGAGGAGACTTCATTCGTATCTCATCCATGAGAGCCTGCAAGAACAAGCTCCTCGTGGACAGCCTCCTGAGTAAGATCAGCTCAACAGAAGCCTCCCTTAACCACCGTTTCCCAGAGTCAGAATGGGCTGAGTTCCATTTCTTGCAAGTATGGTTTTCCAACCTTATGGTACAGAAAGCAGAGCTTGCCATTCATCGCACTAAAATGAAGTATCCTGAGTCCGGGGAAGAAGCTGGGAAACTTCTCGCTCTTAGGCTGAGACAGGCATATTCTGTGAAATATATTGCCAGCCTGAGAGTGGCTCCTGGTAAGCCTCTAGTTTCTTACCCCAGAGACATTGCCACAATTTTTGATTTTTGGTGAATATTGTAGTAAATTCTACTCATTGGAGGACCCCCCGTTACTGATCAGGACTTCAGGGAATGCCTTCATTTGGTGAATGTCCCAGTACTCCCCTCATGCCTTACCGAGCATCTCAGAGCTCCAGTTTCTCTCACCGACGTTCTCCAGGCTATAAAACGACTGCCTCAAGATAAAACCCTTGGACCAGACTGTCTCCTAAGTAACTTCTACAAAGCCTCCCTTCCCAGCTTTCTTCACTGCTAGTAGTAGAAGTATATAACCTATGGTTTTCCCAGGGAATGCAGGACTCCAATTTCCTAACCACCCTGATTACTCAGAACACTGCCCAGGCTGAAGAATGCACATCAGGGGACTGCAGGATTCACAGAGGGGTTATAAGAGGTAAAGCCTATCTCCTTCCAGCTTACTTTCTGCAGGGGTGTTACCCTATCAGCGCTGCACGCTGACTGTCCTACCCGGCCAAGCAAGCAAGCTCATCTCTTCCTTTATTGTTGCATACTGGTCATGTGACACATCACATGATCTCTTCTTCTATTTTCTAAGTGTCCACTTTCCCATTTGCAACTTATAGTTTTTGACCACTAAAATTTGCTGCAGTGCCCTTCTAGGCACCACTCTGTTCACTCCCCTCATCTCCACTCCTCCATTTCCTATTTGCAACTGATACTGGTTTCTGACCACTGGGAGTCACCTAGCCCCTGTTTCTACCTTCCTCACACCACTCTGTTTTTTCCTCCTAATCTCTACTCCTCCCCACTTTTCTACTACTAAACCCCCTTTTCCCATAGTTTGCTACTGTCCCCCTGCAGGTCTCAACCCTGTACTCTTGACTCCAAGGTCAGTAGCTCTACCACTATGCCAATGAGTCAGACTCATTTCTCTCTCTGTTTTAAAGCTCTTAAAGCTTTTGGCTCCATAGTCTGCTAAAATACTTTTCTTCTGTCCCATTGCAGGTCTCAAACCCTGTACTCTTGACACCAAAGTCAGCAGCTCTACCACTAATCCAGCAAGTCAAGTTAATTTCTCTTGTTTTTTTTTAAACTCATAAAGCTTTTGGCTCCACCCCCAACTACTTTGTTCTGCCTCCAAGGCTCCTAGGCACCATGTATGTTCACTTCCTCTTTATGTGCCTCATCTTCAAAAGCATCCAGGGGCTCAACTCCCACCAGCCAGACCTTACCCCATGCCCTTTGTGGACTGCACCTTCATATCTCTCTGGAGTAACCCATCCCCCCACCCTGTCATTGCACCCTGGACCCTGCATCTGCCCCATAGCTAACCTCCCAACCCCACTGTCTGCCCTGGCTTCCCTTGGTTCCACCTTCTTTGTGTCTTCCTGACCCTCCAAACCCTGCCCATCCCTTGCTCCCGTATGGCCTCCCCCTCCTGTCAACATACTCCCAAAAAGTTAACAAACTGCCACCCTATGGCTAGAACCTTGATCATTTTATTACTCCTTTCTGGTAATATCCACCCTAATCCAGGCCCTGCCACCACCAGTCCATCAACAGGGTCCACTGGACTCCGCATTGCCTCTTTGAACATATGCAGCCTGCTGAAACAATTCACTGCCATTCAGTGATGGGTCATACAACATCAACCAGACATCATAGCCCTAGTAGAAACCTGGCTAACTAAGTCCACCCCAGACTCCTTTGTCTCTCTTCTGGGCTACACCATATGTCAAAAGGATCAAGCAGGTAAACGTGGAAGTGGTTGTGTGATTTATACTCATGACACCATCACTGGTCATGCACTCCCTGCCCCCAAGCTTGTTAATGGTGCCTCGGCCCTTACCCCCAAACTTGCCCAGGATCCTTCCAAGAGATCGCTCTAGCTCACAGTCTCCTATGTACCCACAAAGAATCAGAACCCAGCGATATAGTCTTCTACTGAATATCTCTCTCCCATAAAGCAGAACAAGTCCTAGTCGAGAACCTCAACGTGAACTGGCTCAGTCCCTCTGCCTCACCAATAAGAGATACCTTCGCTGCCTTAGACCTGACCCAACTCATCTCCCAAATCACTGGACGTAACCAAACTACAGGAACCTGCATCCTCCTAGATGTCATTGTCACCAACTGTCCCCAAAAGATTCAAGACATTCAAGTCCTGCCAGACTCCTTAAGTGACCACTCCCCTCTCCTATTCCTCTGGTCTGCTCCTACCCCCAAACCTGTGACCCAAACCACACTCTGCAGGCATCTCCGCCCAGGCGGACTGAAAAACTCACACAGTTCCTCGCTCAGATTGATTGGTCCCCCATCCACCAAGCATCCAACATTGATTCTGCCCTCGACTTCCTCTTCTCACAAGCCTTTAACAAGGCCTGTGATCTTTTTGCACCCTTCACCAAAATCCACTTCAAAAAGCATAATGCGCCTTGGGTCACACCTGCCCTACTCCAAATGCTCAGGGATAGGGATAACCTCTAGCACCTAGCCACCAAGACCAGCCGGACAGCTGACAGACAGGCCTACAACACTGTATGTAACAAGTGCACGTGGGCCATCTGTAAGGCCAAAGCAGACCACTACCAGGCCACTCTCACCTCCTCGTGGGGGTGTGCCAGGACCTTCTGGGACAATCTAAAAGAGATAAATGGGAAATCATGCTCCCCCATCCCAGCTTACCATTGACGGTTCCACCTTTACTGACCCAACTGACATTGCAAACTGCCTTAATTTCTCCTTTATGGATCTTAGCCCTGTTCACCCTAGTAACTTTTTCAACCCTACCCCCTGACCTACTGCCCCCATTACTTCAACTCCCCTGGTTCTATCTATGTAAAGTATCAGTCCAGGAAGCCAGTCCTCTTCTGCTTAAAGCACTAAACAGCAACAGTCCTAGCAACGACTCCCTGGATCCCAAAATACTCCATCTGGTCCTGGATGATGTCCTGGTCCCACTCACTGGCCTACTAAACCGGTCCCTCTATCTGGGGCAATTCCCCACAGCATGGTAGACAGCTATGGTCACTCCTATTCACAAAGGGAGTTACAGGTCCACCCCCAGCAACTATCATCCAATCTCCATCCTCCCCCTCCCCCCCGAAAGCCTTAGAAAAAGTATTGGCCATGCAACTCACCAAATATCTGACAAAATACAACATTCTATGCTCGGAACAGCATGGCTTCTGCGTTGGTCGCAGCACAAGTGGAGCATTAATGGAGTTCTCCAACTTCCTGCACTCCTCCCTGGACTTCAGCTCCCTAGCTGGAGCAGTGTTCATTGACCTCTCTAAGGCCTTTGACACTGTCTCCCACCCCTCCTACTAAATGCCCTCTACCATACAGGTTTCTCTTCTGGACCCCTCACCTCGTGCTCGAGTTACCTATCAGCCCATTCCCAGCGTGTCAAAAACAATGGGACACTCTCAGAAACCCGTCCCATTTGCTCAGAGGTTCCCCAGGGCTCTATCTTGGGCCCACTACTCTTTAGTTTCTACCTAAAAACCCTGCCCAGTGCCTGTTCTGGCAGTATTCTCCTGTACGCCAATGACACCATTATTTATGCCACTCACAAGAATCTTACCTCCCTCCAAGACTCCCTCCAGCACTCCTTCAATGATGCAGAGAACTGGTTTAAGGAGAGCAGACTAGACTTTAACCTCAAAAAAAACAAGTCAGTGCTCTTTGCCCACCACCAGAACAAAGCTAGCAACAACCCCCTCCAAATCCTCCCCAGTACCCTACAACTGCTTGAACAAGTTTACTCTTACAAATACCTTGGGATCACCTTTGACTCGGCCCTCACCTTTCATGCCCACATTACAGCCCTCACATCCACCGCTAACTCCCGACTTGGCATCCTCTACTGTCACAAGGATTGCCTCCGCTCTCAGACTTGCCATTACATCCTCAGTAATGACCCTTGTGGATTACGGCCTTCCGGTATATTGTGCTGCTGACTCCACGGCCCTCAACAAGATTTGACTCACCCTAAACAAGGTTTGCAGAGTAGTGACCAGTGCCCCCAGGCTCACCCACACTTGTCAGCTTTATGACATGGCCAAACTCCTTAACCTCGATGAAAGTCTCTGCTACCAAACTTGCCTCTGTCCAATTTGCACCCTCCACAGTCTCTACCAGAACCGCTAACAAGGTCACAAGGTCACCCTACTAGTACCCAGAACTAGGACCACCTGGGCGCAGAGGTCATTCAGCTACAGAGCCCCATTCTGGTTCAACTGACACCCGCAGCCATCTCTAGCACTCCCAAAATTGCCCCCTTCAAAACCGCCCTTCAGAACTACTGTTCAACACCAGCTGCTGCACCTGTCTCTAACAGATGCTCTGCTACTCTCAAGACACTCTTGACATTGCCCTCTGGGCTGAACTCCCCACCTCACCCCCCCACACTCCTTCATGGCCTCCCTTCCCACTGACGGTACCTACTGGTACTAATTCTATAACTCTGAAATGTTTCTAATTATTCATTGTGTTCTAGCAATTATGTGAAGCTATGTTATTCTGTATGATTGTATTCCGTTAATATGTGACACTGTATGTCCTCTCTTTGACAAGGTACCTTTGTGAATGAGCCTCTAACTCGAAGGTTGTAAATTCGATTGTACAATAAATAAATACTCTGATTCCCAAACTGAGGAAGGACCCACACTATCCTGAGAACTACCGCCCGATTTCCCTCCTGAATACAGATGTTAAGAATCTAGCCAAAATTCTCACCAATCATCTTTCACCGGTTACGGATGAAGTCATAGGTAGAGAACAGGTGAATTTTATGGCAGGAAGGATGCCCAGGAATCACATGCGGAAATTACTTCATCTCATTTCGGCATCTAGGGAGTCCAGAATCCCTTCGGTCCTGGTCTCCTTGGATGCCAAAAAGACTTTTGACCGGGTCTCTGGGCAATTTCTCTTCACCTCCCTACATCATTTTGGAATCCCAGGTGACTTTATCAAATGGGTTCAAGTTCTATATACCTCCCCCTCAGCCCAAGTCTAGTGCAATGGATGTCTCTCTGACTCCTTCCCTTTGAAAAGAGGCACCAGGCAGGGGTGCCCTCTCTCTCTCCTTTACCTGGAACCCATGATCAGGAAAATCCTTGCCACATCGGATATTAGAGGTATCCAAATAGAGGGGAAGGGTTATGCCCTATCTGCCTATGCAGAAGACCTACTCCTACACATTGAAGAGCTGGAAACATAGATTATTGCCCACAAGCAGGTGTTAGATTATTTTTTCACAGTATCACACTACAAGCTGAACCTATCCAAGACAAAGATGTTCCTCCTTAATATTTACTTTACCAAGTCTAGCTGTGATGGACTCAGATTTTCCTGGGAACCTAAAACCCTTATTTATCTTGGGATAAGTGTCACTAGAGATATACCTTCCATGATTAAACATAATTTTACTAATTTGGTGCAGGTGCTACAGGCAGATCTGATGAACTGGGGAGCTTTATCCTCTCTGGGGATGGGTAAATACCCTCAAAATGAATATTTTACCAAGATTGCTCTATCCATTGGGTATGCTGGAATTTGTCTTTCCCAAAACCTGGTTCATGAAGCTGCAGAGACTTTTTAAAACCTTCCTATGGAAGGGTAAGGCAGTGCAAAGGGCATACTATAAACTAACTGCCCCTAAACTACAAGGTGGCCAGGCCTTCCCTTCCCTTTTTAAATACTATTGCACCCAACACATCAGTAAAATAGCTCTCTGGCTTAAAGGAGATCTACAAATGCAGAGAGAGACACTTGCTTTCCTCTCTGGCTGGATACAGAGAAGGACCTAGTTTATAGGTTTGCTACCTCGCTCTCTGTCCTGTCATACTTGGCTCCCTCTCATCTCCCTTGCCCTCTCAGAGTTTCTCCCATAGCGTGGTCCCTGAAGTCCATGCAATAAGGACAAAGACTCCCGTTGGAGAACTGGCATCACTTGCCCTCTCAACCTATTTGCTCCAATTTACATTTTCCGATTGGAGGTCACCCCATTCCGCCCACCTTCCTTCCTACATTGAAGGATGGTACTCTGGCCGATCTCCTCTCGGAAGAAGAACTTACCTCATTTACTAACCTTCAATCCCAGTTTCAGTTGGGAACCAGAGACATTTTTAAGCATATGCAAATCAGACATTCAATTCTGTCTTTTCTAGGTACGACAACTCGTCTCTCTGGTCCTCCAGTGGGGCGGATGCAGATATTCAAATAAGGCTACCCAACCACATGCAAATTCTAGGGTCTATAAATGGCTACTGGTAGCTGACCCCAGACTACCCCAAGGAGTTTGTTACTACTGGGTCCAGGAGCTTTCCCATCCATCAGACTCTGAGTTTTGGCAAAAAGTGTGGAGCATTATATATGTGTATATTAAATAGGACAGGTTACGTTTCGCCCAGTTTAATATTATGTATAATTTGTATTATACCCCATTAAGGTTATATAAAATGGGACAAATCTCTTCTCCAATTTGCTCCCGATGTAAACTAACCTCTGGATCACTATATCATTTACTTTGGGACTGTCCCTGCTCTCAGGTTTTTTTGAGTTCTATTAAGTATCTCTTGGACCCACTCCAAGGGCTTGAACATCTTTTCACACCAGAGTGCTGCTTACTGACTATATTTCCCCATGGAACACCCAAAATAAGGAAAGTTCACCTATCCCTAGTGGTGGCAGTAATGAAACTGGTCATGCTCAGACATTGGCTTGAGGATTCCCTGCCTTCGACTACGGAATGGTACTGAGAAATTATTCTGGCCATACAATTGGAGAAACACATCTCCAATATATGACATAGGCCTCAGACATACCTGAAGGTTTGGGAACCCTAGATGACATTGCTGGCACTATGGAGACTGTAAGCTAAATTGATTCTCCACTTGATAAGCTGTACTAGTGTTCATGCTGCACAGAGAGGGAAGGGGGTGGAGGGAGGTGGGGGTTTGGGAAGGTAGTTTGTATTGTGTGTGTTTTGTTTAGTGTTATATGTCTGCTTATTGTACTTGCAGCATTTCCATCTATTGCCATGTGATTGTAAACTTGATCTTATATACTGCTTGTGATAAAGAATAATAAAGTATATTGAATAAAAAAATAAAGAAACCCGTCAGGCCAGGTCCAGTTCACAGGATGTATGCTTCAGCTCTAAGATCACCTTAGTCACTTCTGCCACCCCGCTGGCCTAAACTCCTCCCAGACAAAGTGCTTCTGAATCTCTCAGTCTGGCCACTGTGATGCGATTGCCTCATTGGTAGAATCCCCGACAGGATAGCTGATACCCTGTCAGAGGAAAACTGAGCAAACTCTTCACATAAAGTGGATGAAAAGGCTTTCTTCGACTGTAGACAGGCAGGATAAAGAAGTCTGTCCACAGTCAGAAAAAGCTGAGATGGTCTTTTCTTCCCTGCAGCAATTTCCCTGGACAGGAATTCTCCCTTCTTACTGGGAACTGCCCCCGGTACTCAATGTAGTGAGCATGCAGGGTCAGTCTGTCAGCCTCCAGCCGGATCTTTGGCCAGCAATGCTCCAGCCTCTGACCACTGATCTTCATCGCCTTGAGATCCACATCAAATCAGGGGGATCTCAAGTGGGAGGATATGGGTCATATATGAACTGGTGTAAAGGCATCCAGAGCTTCAGAGACCATCCTGTTATAGGTGGTCACTGCCTGTCCAGTGCCAATTGCACATGTCGCATCAACCCTAGATAGGTCAAGCAATGCCAGCAGTGCCTCTGGGTACAATCCCCTTAACAGGCAGTAGCTGGCCCGGCCCGGTGGTGCTGAGGGTTGAGGCACTGTACACCACACCTCACGTCACGCCAGTGACCTGAGTTCAGGAGTGAGCTCAGACACTGGGGGTCGGCAGAGGAGGGATCAGATCAAGCACCCAGCGGGCTGCTCTCCTGTCCCAGGGGGAAGGCACTTGGATGTCCAGAGCTCCGGCAACCCCTGGTGGAGACCGGGGGGATGCCACAGTAGCTCGGGCAGCATGTTACAGTGTGCCTGACACTGGCAGGGTTGCCGTGACCTAAGCATCGGGAAGGGGATGCACATGCAAGGGAGGGTGGGGAAAAGGACAGAAAACAGAAAAACCTGGCTCGCAGGGATAGATGACGGCACATCTCCACCATGCCCAGTGCCAGGTCTGACTGGCCCAAGCCTCATCACTCCTCCACCTAGGCCCCGCCCATCTGCCAGAGTCGGCATTTCTAAAAAGCCCAAGTAAGTGGTCGGGCTACCCTCTGCGGGCGGGTTAAACTGGGGGTGCTGGCAGCAGGGGGAGGAGAGAAAGGCATTACACCACAGCAGATCTCAGGTGGGCAGGCAGAAAGGAGAAGAAGCCTGAGAGAGTTCCCCTGAGCTGTGTCAGGAGGGAAAAATAGTTGGGGGGGGGAGAGGCAGTAGCTGACCATCTCCTCAAAGGAGGGACTTTCAAGGCAGGCTCCAAATGTGAACTCCATGGTACAATGATCAGACCAGAAGACTTGATCTATCTTTAGGTTGTCAGTCTCAAGACCCAGCTGGAACACCAGCTTGAGTGTGTGGCCATGCTGGTGGGTAGCAGATGTAACAGCCTGTGACAGGCCCAATGATGACATCAACTGGAGGAGATCGTAACCGAAATCCGAGGATTTGTCATTGATTCAGGCATTGAAGTCCCCAAGATTAAACACCTGGGGGACTCCAATACCTGGTTGACTATGAAATCTGCTACCTCCTGCAGGAATTCTTCCCCAACCCCAGGAGGGTGGTAAATGAAGAGAATCCTGCAACCTGCATGCTCACGCACCACAACACACTCAAAAGATTGGATATTATCAATTGGGTGTACCGTGATGCCTAGGCTGGATTGAAACACAGTGGCCACCAAGCACACCCTGCTTGGAAAGGAGTTGGTGGGAGAAATCAAGTTTCTGTCCAGCTAGATATTTGAATGAGGAGATTCTCCAGTTGATAGCCATATAGGATGGTAAAGACTGGTGGACCCTGGGTTCTAGTCAGGTGCTGCCAGGTGCCAGAGTTCACAGAGACACTCTTATAGTTCCACGGGAAAGGCCAGGCCATTGTATTACATTACACTAAAAAGTGGGGCAGGTGCACATTGCAGGATCATTCTCGTGTACCTGTCTGTAGGGCACAGGAATAAATTATTGCAAGAGCTACTGTAGGAGTTGGCAGGCTTCACAAATGGCCTAGTCACAGGCTTTCTCAAAGTTCTATCAGATCAGTCCTTTAAACAGCGCAGGGTTTCTGAAACTACAAAGATCCTCTCCATTTCAGACAGCGTAGTTCACAATACCTTGATGAGTTGAAAATATCAGTCCAGTCTCACAATCTCTATTCTCCTGAAATCCCTTTTCTGCAGTAGCAATTTCCGATGAAGACCTGGGCAATGCCTCTCACAGTCCAGTTGCACTTGCACAGAATCCTTCTGACTCAAAAAGAGCCCAGGAATACAGAAGAAAACCCAGCAAGTCCTTGGGTTTTCCTTGAGAATCCAGGGTCCTGATTGGCTGTTCAAGCCCATCAACTATCAATAATCATACAGATCAATATTTACTAATTGTTCATTGGGGCTTGATTTAGGCACATAAATTCAAGAAACTCGCTCTCCCAGAAGTCCTTTGGCTTAGGTTTGGGTGCTTAGAAAGGGGGAGTGGCTGCGAGATGGGGTTGAAGTATCACCAAAATGTCAGCCCCCATGTAGCTCTATGCAGTCCAACACAATTCCCCAATTTCAAATGTCTGTTTCAGCCAGATGATAAACCTTTCACTTACAATTCCCCCACCAATCTGCAGCCCCTTTTGTGCCCTTTCAAATGCCCTTAATTATTTACAGCTATTTCTCTGGGTTTTCCTGTCACTGCTACAGTAATACAGTCTCCCCAAGCAGCAGCCAGCACCTCATTAATATTCACGTGGGCTCATGCATATGGATGAGCCCTCGCCCTTAACCCCAGTTCCCAAACTCATTAATTTTGCTCCCAAGCCAGATGTCCAGTTCCCATTTACCTGGAGAGGGGCACCGGAGCTGCTGCTATACTTCTGGAAGGACAGCGAAACCAGCAGTCATGAGCTCAAAAGCACTGACTGTGCATGCCCATTCCCCACTGGCACAGTGGTGCAATTATAAACAGTGGGGGATTGCAACTTATCTCATGAGCTCAACGGGGCCAAAACAAAACACCAGGCTACAACGGGAAGGAGAACAAGGGGAAATTAAGGCAAGCCCCATGGCTGGTTACATAGGTTAATTTGGTGAAATATTCAGTCATTTTGCTTTGCCATGAACTGAGTTTGCCAACAATTCAGTGACATTGCAGTGTCAGTGGCTCAGTAGGTAGCTCACTTGCCTCTGAGGCCGGGAGATCAGAGGGCTGTGGGTTCAGTTCCCACATCTGGCACTTGGGTTACTATCCCAGTACTGACACTGTAGTGCAGCATGAGAGGGGTGCTGCACTTCTGAGGTGCCATCTTTCGGATGAGATGTTAAACCGAGGTCCCATCTGCCTGGATTGGTGGTAGTTCGGGTGGATGTTAAAGATCCCGTGGCACTTATCGAAAAGAGTAGGGGAACTTCCCTGGTGTCCTGGCCAAATTTCCCTCATTCACTAAAAATACCACCAACAGCTTAATCTGGTTCAAGGTCAGTTGGCATTCATTTGTATCCCCCTCCCCCTGGGTCGTGCCTGAAAATAGGCAGGATTTGTCTAGTGTACTTACCCGGTCAACAAAAACTAAAATAAAAAAAAAATTCCTTTTTAGTATGAATTTATGTGCTACAGTTGTCCGTTGAAGTGCCTTTATTGGGTTGATCAGGCATGCAAGTGATCCTAACTGTCTCTCAAGCCCACTGCATTGATGCATAGTGGCACATCTTCTTCTTCCTCTGGGCTCTCTTGCTCCGAGTCACTTGCAGTACTCTTAACTGAAGACATGATCTGTTCATCTGTCAGCTGATCGTGTGCCTGCATGTTGATATCAGCATGGTGTTAAATATTAGAGGAGGCTAAATAAAGTTTGCCAGCATCAATTTTCACAAGCCGTTCTGTATCCTCCTTCACAATCTCCTCAATCTCTTCCTGCACTTACTGACTTTTGAATATAGGCCCAAGTGTTGTCAGCCACCTGTTGTGTACTGTGCTTACAGTCACATTGGACCATGCCTCTTCAGCTTGGTGAGCTACAGCTTTAAGTGACACTGCAACTTTGCTCCACTCAGCAGCTACCACTGAGGAGGCTTTTTTGTTAGTGCCTTTTGAAAATCACTATAATGCCTCCATATGTTGGCTGTATACAGTACTTGAGGTTTTATCTTCCCATCCCTTGATATGAGTTCCGTCACAAGGGGTGAGCGAACCACAGATTTCGGGAGTAGGAACACTTCATGGAGGGTGTCTATGTAAATATGTCCTATCTTCTCCCTGAAATAAATCCTGATACCACTGTTGGAAAATCTCAGACATGTAAGGTACCCAGGTATAGTGACAATATTGTGGATTTTGAAATGTGCCAAAACAGCAGGGGTCACTTTATGTGTTACTGTTGCATTAGTATATAATAATAATAATAATAATAATAATAATAATAATAATAATGTAACTCACTTCTGCTGACATTAAAAACTTTGAATGCATTCACTTCATTTTTGCTGGCCAAAGTTAAAACTGACAGGCACTGTCAGAACATGTCAGTCTCACATACATCATAGACTGGTACTGACAGATACCCCCTTCCTATATAATAAGTTTGAGAAGAAACCCTCAAGCAGTTACATCTTCACAGGAGCACTGTTCACTATCAACATGGACACAGCAGATGTCACACCATTTCTGGAACTGCCACTACCTGCAAGTCTGTTGATGATCAGAAATTATGATCCTTACCCTGTATATCTCAACCAACAGCTCATCCTTCTCAATTACAATCACCCTAGTTACAGACACACCAGTGAGAAGTTGCTGAGTAAACCACATCTTCAAATTTAATGATTCTGTGTAGTGGGTTTCTAAATGTCAGCCTCACTGGCTTTTCTTAACTCATTCCTCATGAGCTCCTCTGACTCTGAACATTCAGAGACAAAATCCTTATGTGCAGTCTCCTGTTTTCTCCAGCTCGAAATTGTGGATTTTGTAAAGCCTGTTTATTTTGAGATTCTGTAAAGCACTCACCTGCTTTCAATCTGTCAAGGATTGAAAGCTTAGTACATGCAGCATATATGAAGTGTGTTGTGTTGGTGGTGGTGAACATCCATCACTGTAAGTATCAGTGTTTAGTATTGTAGTAGTAGTAGCAGTACTATATGTTATTCAAATCTTGAAAAGGGAACACTCCATTGAGCAGAGCTTATTTCAGAGGAGGTCCTGCAAGCAATCATTCAGTTACCATACTCTCTATCAAAATAAATGAAAATTTAATACATTTTAACAATTGCTAAATAAGGTAACAGTAGAAAAGACATTGACATAAACAGGGGAAATACAGAACATTTAGACATACTAGAAAGGTATTAAACAAAGTTGTACTGGCAGCATGGTAGCAGTGTTTCACTCTGTTTCTGAAAGCATTCTTTAATTTGTTGTTTCTTGTTTATCAAGTTTATAGCTCTTATCCATCATGGATGTTCTCCCAGTTTCTAGTCTAGGTCTAGGGACAGTAAAACTTGGTACCTTCTAAAGATCTCAGACATGTTTTTATTGGTCTAATTGTAAACAGATTTGTGATATATATAGTTTATTTAGCACTTTTGACACAAAGAGTATGATTTGGAACTCCCTCCTATGTGGTAAACTAAACCATTGTAAATTACGATGTAGTTGACAGTATTGTGTTTTGTAAGGGGCATCTAAGATATACCATGCCAATCTGTTGTACAGTACATCCATTTTCTCTAACCAATTTTTTGAGGCTCTGGAATACAGGATATCTCTATAATCTATGAGGCAAAACTTTACTCTTAATTAATTTTAATGTAAGATCTTTTTCTAAGTATGGTTTTACCCTGTATAATGCTCCCAGATTTTTATGTGTGTTGTTTACAAATAATTAAATGTGTTTCTCCCATTTAAGAGAGCTGTCTAACCATATGCTCAGATATCTGTATCTGGTGACCTGCATTATGGCATCCCCATATTTTGTTGTGATGCATAGGTCTTAATTTGAAAGAAATTTGTTAGATTTGTTAAATAAAATCGTCTGAGTTTTCTTTATGTTAAGTTTTATCAGATGAGCTTCAGAAAAGCTTTGAATATGGTCAAATGCTGTCTGAAGTCTGGCCTGTACCTGTACTGCTGAACTCCCATGGAATTTATAACCATGTCATCATCATATAGATGGTATTCTACAACTGTGTTTCTGAATTTGAGTCTGTTTACATAGATATTAAAAAGCAGGGGCCCTAAGATGGACCCCTGAGGCACTCCAGATCTTAAGTTTACCATAGTTGAGGTGCAGGCACCCAGGGATACAAACCATTTCCAGTCCTGCAAATAGGTCCTGAACCATTGAACTAATTGGGGAGAAAGGCCCAAATCCCCTAGCCTGGATAGGAGGACTTGATGACTGAGTATTTCAAAAGCTTTTGTTAGATCCATACACATAGCACCAGTCATCAGGCTTCTATCCAATCTATCCTAAATGTTACTTACCACCTTGACTAGGCGGTTTGGGTACGGTGGCAGGCTCTAAACCCTGACTGTTTAACATTCAGTTTATTTTCAGATTCCAAAAAGTTTGTGAGTTGATGGATATCACTCTTTCAAATATCTTAGAAATGTGTGTCAAAAGTCAGATTGGTCGATAGTTGTCTATATCAACTTTTTGAGTCTGATTTATGAATCAGTGTCACTCTAGCTGTTTTCCATTGTATAGGAAATTCAGCAGTAGAAAGTGAAAGGTTAAATATAAAAATCAAAGGATATGCATTACAAGGTACTGCATATTTAAGTAATTTTAAAGGTATTTCATCAACTCCAACCGATTTGTGTACATCCAATTTTAATAACTCTTTTCTCACTTCCTCTACTGAAATATCAGAGAATTTATACTGTGAGTCTAACTGGTAATTCTTAAGAGTGTTGGTTATCTGTGTCTCAGATTGTAGTGTCTGTAGATTAGGTTCAGGTCCTGTTTGTCCCACTCCATTAAAATATTCATTGAAAGCCTCCGCTACCTTAGGAATTAATGGAATCTGTTGTCCATTAATGTTAAAGTTTCTAGTATACTTACTTTTAAGTCCCCCCATCATACTGGAGATGATTTTCCAAAAGGCTGTAGGATTATTTTTACTGTTACTGTCAAGTTTATTTTAAAGTACATTTGTTTTGTCCCCCTACTTGCTTGAGTATATCTATTAATTGCTTTTATATGGGCTAGCCAATCATTTTCATCAGATGTACGTTTTGCTCTGTGCCAAAGTCTACTCTCTTTTGTTTTAATCTCTATAGTCCAGAGTTACATAATTTGGTACCTGTCTATTTAACAGTTCTTTTAATTAAAGGAACATGTTTGTCACAAACTAACTCCAAGCATCTGATGCTTTTGGAATTAGATAACCTAGTCCAGTCAATATATTCTACATCCATCATAAATTTAATATAATCTAGTTTCTTGACATTTCTTAAGAACAGAGTATCGGTGCTGTGTTTAATGTTAACTTTATTACGTACTGCATATATTATCTTATGATTTGAAAAAGAGTCAGTCACAGTTCACCCCATGCTCCTATACTGCATCCACATCAGTGTATTTCCTAATGGAATGGAGTAAGTATAATGCCCAAAAACTCCAAAGCACACCCCGACACTTGTCAGTGTCAACAAGGGTAGGGTGAGGTACAATGGTATGAGCGTTATAGCTGACGACCCAAAGGCACATCCCAATGCCAGTTGCTCTCTACAGGGTGGGGTTGGCATCACTTCAGTACTTCACCACCATTCCTATTATCGATTTCTAGCTCTGGCACTGCCAATGCCAATGCCAGCATGACAACATTCAGCACTGAAAAACGCTTCTTCTGTGTGGCATACATTATATGTGCACCATAACACATTCGGAACTGTGTGACACATTGTAATCTTCTGAATATCACTCAGTTGTGCATTTTCCAAGATACGCCATGCATTTCCATTTTGTATCACTGAAGTCATTTGAATAAGGGGCCCAGTGTGTTTTTGTGTTCATATAATCCTAAGCAGCATTGTAAAGAACCTTGAGCACAGGAATGATGCTTTAGAAATTAAATATTTCCAGTATCTATCTAACTAAAAAAAATAAAGGTCATGATTCAGTATTCTGTGAAAATATGGGCGACCGCAAAAATAGTGACTCGTATTCAATACTTTTATCACAGGGTCCTTACTGTTCACTGTTGGCTAACTGACCATTATCAATGTGTCTGTATAAATAATACTTTGTTTAACCAAGGAGAAGTTAGTAGCAGTGTCCCACAGGGATCAGTGCTGGGCCCAATATTATTTAATCTTTTCATATCTGACATGGGCAGGGACCTTAAAAATAATTTTATAAAATTTGCAGATGATGCAAAGTTAGGAAGCCAAGTTAACAGCCTTTCGCAGCACTTTTCCATAGTGGAAAATGCAGGAATACCTGAATCATGGGCAATAGAAATGGAATGATTTTCAACACTAATAAATGTGTGATCATGCACTTCGGACATAGAAACCCAAGTTTCTCTTACATACTAAATCAAACAATTTTAAGAAATTCTAATCTCGAAAGAGATCTTGGCATCCTAGTAGAAATAAACTTAATTTGTCTAATCATTGCACAGCTGCTTTTAAAACAACAATGGGATTGATTGCTAGGATTAGGCTATCCTTTACTACAAGAACTGAGCAATGTGTTATTCCTTTATATAGGAGTTATAGTCATCCTCACTTGCACTATGTATCTCAATTCTGGTCTCCTCATCTAGTTTAAGACAAGGATAGGGTTGAGAGAGTTCAAATATCTATTACTAAACTTATTCCAAGATTAAAGCATATGACATATTCTGATAGATTAACTTCAGTCGGACTACACCTTCTTTATATCAGATGCCAAAGGGGTGATTTATTACTTTTGTAAAAGATCCTTCAAAACCATGATCTTGTCAACAGCTATGGACTTAGTTATGGTACCGCTATGAGTATCACTAGATCTCATAACAGAAAGTTAATTGTGCCATGTGTCAATACCAACAAAAGAGGCAATTTCTGCTTGGTGAGAGTAGCTAAAATATGGAATAAATTAGCCACCCTTCATCTTTGATGTCAAAGACTTTAATGCCTTAAAAAAGCTACAGATGACTATTTTTATAATAAGCACACACTGATGTAATTTTGACCCACCAATGTGGGGGACATTCATGATGGACCTTGTGCCTCCTTATGTCCATGCAAACTTAGTAAACCTAGCAAACAGGGTGACAGCAAGGGTAGCGACCCACTGCGATGGGGAAGGCAGGTGAGGACGACCAGAAAGGGAGGTTAGGGAAGGGGAGGGATAGGAAAGTGGCTTAAGAACATGTACTGGATCTGATGCCACTGAGCCAGCCAAGCGGTGTGATAGTGAAGGAAGCTGGCCCTGGCATTGAATATCCTGGGTTCTGGGGTGGTGTTGGGACTGTGCCCCCCCCCACTGACATGCACCTTCCTAGAGCTGAGAATGTAAAAGCAGGAGGGTGCAGGGGTGCCTTCCCTCCACTAAAATACTTGTAATGCTGGATGATGGGTCACCTACAAGTGCATATCACAGATTTGGTTTTTGGTGATACACACTCGCTATAACAGCAATCACCATTTGGCAATCGCTATTATGACATAGAACCTCACAAGTCCCATCAGCCTTCCCACAACAGTTTTTCTAACTAAAAAAGACTAAATAAAAAAGAAGTTGTCACAATTCCCATTAGCCTTTCCACAACAGATTTTAGAGTTATTGACTAATTGTTGCCAGGGCTGTCCTTGTTCCCATTTTTCTGCAGGGTGACCACATTTGCAGTTCAGTCAGCTGGTTCTTTCCTGGCGTATTGAGTCTGTAAAAATGTCTGCCAGTGGTGCGGCCAATGACCTACCCAATTCTTTCAGCACCCTTGGGTGTAGCTTGTCTGATTCTGGGGATTTGTTCAAATTTAACACGAGGTGCTATCAGTACTGTACCTTCAGTAATGTTTTTAGTAATCAATATCTCCTAAACACCACTGATTCATTTCTTTGGTACCAATTTTTGCTCTTGAGTAATGAACCTGTTTCTTTCCACTGTGAATACTGAAATGAAATACTGTAGCTACTCTGCATGTTAACTTTGACTTCTTTCTCTCTTTGCTTTCAAACCTCTCAAGGCAGGAACTCTGATGAGCTCGACCCCAGATTTGTACACCTCTCTGACCCTGCCATTGCTCTACTGATTACCTCCCTTCTCAACCTTTCCTTCTCCCTTGCTTCTGTCCCTGACTCCTGGAAGCATGCCACTGCTATACTCCTCCCTAAATGAGGTGACTCCTCCAGCCCTGGCAATGACTTCTGTATCTCCCTACTCTCCTCCTTCATAAGAACACACTGTGCTATCTCAGTTCTCCCCCATCCTTGATTCTTCCTCTTTTTTCACCCCTTCCAGTCTAGCTTATGTAAACACCATTGGACCTCTTCCTTTCTTCTTTGGCTTACTGACTCCATTCTCTCAATCATGGATCAAAGCCTCATCATCACCACCATATATGTCAACTTGGTCAAAGCCTTTGACACTTTTGCCCACCCTTTTTCCTTGACAAGCTCAAGGCTGTGGAGTTCTCTGACTCCACAACTAATTGGTTTCACTCTTACCTTGAGAGCAGATCCCAACCTGTTAGAATTGGTGATTCCCTATCCTCCCACTTTCTAGCTGCACTGGTGTTCCCCAAGGTTCTGTCCTTGTCCCTTTACTCTTCTCGAGCTTCCTTCACAAAAGAAAGGGTCCTACAAGAGCTTGCTAAGCTCAGAGTGGACAAGGCAATGGGACCTGATGGCATACATCCCAGGGTACTTAAGGAGCTAAAGGTGGAACTAGCAGAGCCATTAGCAGAACTGTTTAGTGAGTTTCTGAGCACAGGAGAGGTCCCAGAAGACTGGAGAAGGGCTCATGTGATTCCGCTCCACAAGAGTGGTAGCAGGGGCGAGGCAGGGAACTACAGACCAGTCAGTCTTACCTCAGTAGTGGGCAAGATTATGGAGGCACCTTAAGGAAAGGATAGTGCAACACCTGGAATCCATAGGGCACAGGATCCAAGACAGCATGGGTTTACAAAGGAAGGTCCTGTCAAACTAATCTCATAGATTTCTTTGACTGGGTAACCAGAGTGGTGGACCAAGGGGCAATTGATGTCACCTACCTTGACTTCAGCAAAGCTTTTGACACTGTTCCACATAGAAGATTGATAAATAAGCTGGGTAGGCTTGGGGTGGGTCAGAAGTTGGTCAACTGGGTGGCAAACTGGTTGACTGGCAGAAAACAGAGAGTGGTGGTAAATGGTATACAGTCAGAAGAGATGCAAGTCACAAGTGGGGTACCTCAGGGATCAGTCCTGGGGCCAGTCCTCTTCAACATCTTCATTAGTGACCTTGGAGATGGACTAGAGGGTAAGGCTTGTCTGTTTGCAGATGACACCAAGATCTGCAACAGAGTAGATGATCCAAATGGGGTGGGCAGAATGAGAAGAGATCTGGCTAAACTAGCAAAATGGTCAGAAGAGTAGCAACTGGGATTTAATGCAAAGAAGTGCAAGATCATGCACATAGGAAGAGAACCCTGAAGCCACCTATAGGCTGGGAGGAGTTGCTAGCAGTCACAAAGGAAGAAAGACACTTGGGCATCATCATCACTGATGACCTGAAATCATCAAGCAGACTTCTAAAGCAGTAGGTAAGGCTAGGGGTGTTAGGGTGTATTAGTAGGGTATCACAAGTCGTAAGAGGGAGATAATAATCCTCTTTACAAGACACTGGTTAGCCCATCTGGAGTACTGCGTGCAGTATTGGAGGCCACACCTTCACAAGGACATTAACCAAATGAGGCAGTCCAGAGAAGGGGAACCAAATGGTGCAAGAACTGCATCAGAAGACATATGAGGACAGATTAACAGAGCTCAATATGATACCCTTGAGCAAAGGAGGGGAGAGGTGATATGATCGAGGCATTCAAACACCTTAAGGGCATTAACAAGGTGAAAGAGTCTAACATGTTTAAATATAAGAAAATAGCAGGGCAAGAGGACACAGCATGAGATTAGAGGGCTGATTAAGGGGAATGTAGGAAATTCTTTTCACAGAAAGTGGTGGATGCATGGAATGGCCTACCTCAAGAAGTGGTGGCTATGAATACAGTGCAGGGCTTCAAACAGGCATGGGATAGGCATAAGGGAGCAATACAAATGAGTATGAGTAGATAGGCCACTGACAGAGCAAAGGCCGATGGCACATTTATAAGGTAGAAAAAGAAATGGGCAGACTGGATGGACCTTGCAGTCCTTATCTGCTGTCAACTTCTATGTTTCTATGTTTCCTAAATGACCATCTCTATGTTTGCTCTTCTGCAACCATTCATGTGTACACAGATGACACAGTCCTATTTGCCTCTGGTTCATCCCCCACTGAGCCGACAACCAGACTTCAACTGTACTTCAACAACATTCAGCACTGGTTCATGTCAAATCGGCTATCCTTAAAGGTCAAGAAAAAGGGTTCAGAGACCATTGGCACTTAGTAGAAATTCTCCAGTGTCATCACCACCCCATCACAAACACTTTTTACATGGAGTCTCAAGTTGATTATGTTCCCTCATTTAAGTACCATGGAGCCTGGTTAGACCAGCACCTCAATGTTTCAGATCATGTGAATGCCACAAAATCTACAACCTCAACCTAGCCCACTATACAGGAGCAAAGGCTGCATCCTCCTCCATGCTCACAGAGCCATTATCTAGAAGTTCTTCTTTCTACTTTCAGCTATGGTGACAAGGTGTACAGTGCTGTTCCCAAGACCACCCCAGCCAGACTGTACCCAATCTTTCACTCCCTCCTTTACTTTGCCTGAGACTGTCTGCCCCACACTAACCACTGCTCCTTATAATCCTCCTTCTCCTTCCCCTCCTTTGAATCTTGACACCCACCTCATTGTGCATTCTTTGTGTTGAAATTCTGGCTGGTCTCCTTCCCCTCCCCTCTTACTTATTTTACTCACCACCCACCACCCTC
The DNA here is from genome assembly GCA_016271365.2 of Neoceratodus forsteri. Lineage (NCBI taxonomy): Eukaryota > Metazoa > Chordata > Ceratodontiformes > Ceratodontidae > Neoceratodus > Neoceratodus forsteri. Next base: position 1,226,114,674 of record CM057454.1, read on the forward strand.
CTCATATTTCCAATGTAACCCTAGCTATCGCTCTCTCACGCTCCCTTCTAGGTGAACCCTTACTTGTCAGGCTGCTTACTCCTACTGCTTCTCTAAACTTTGGAACTCACTCCCCTATCCATTCACTCCTCCTCTTCCAAACACACACTCTCTCTCCTTTCTACTCCATGACTTCACCTCTCACTCCTGCAGCAGTTATTGATAATTGTCCCGTCTCACTTCTCAGTTCCCTCTTCCCTTTTTCTCATCCTTCCTTTTACTCTGATGTGCGCTTGTCCCCTGCCACTTTTTTTTGTTTCTTTCTCTTTCCTAAAGCATTCTAGCCCTACCTGGTCTCAGCACCTTAGAAATGTGTTTTCATGTTACTCAATGGGAAGGGCATGTATGTACAGTATAAACTGCCTACTGTGAATTCTTAATTCTAAGAGAATGCCTGACCGTTGATCGATTTAAAATTGAGTTAAAAACATATTTATTTAATCTAGTTTTTCCCAATAATGGTTAACCTTGATATTTATTGTTCCTGTCTATTTCTGATATTTAGATTCAATGCAAAGAAATGCAAAGTAATGCACGTAGGAAACGAAAACCCAGGAGAAGAGTACACAATAGCAGAGGAGCTACTAACAACAACAAAAATGAAAAGGGACTTGGGGGTAGTCATATCAGATGACCTAAAGGTGGGTAAGCAATGTGAGAAGTTGGTAAGGAGAGCCAGGGGGATACTGGGATGCATAGGACGGGGCATCACAAGTAGAAAAAGGGAAGTGATTATCACTCTGTACAGACAGTTGGTGAGACCCCATCTGGAATACTGTGTGCAGTTTTGGAGACCCCTTCTATGCAAGGACATAGACAGGATGGAAGCAGTCCAGAGGAGGGCAACTAAAATGGTGCTGGGTCTGCATCAGAAACCATATGAAGAGAGACTGTGAGAGCTTAATATTTATAACCTTGATGAAAGGAGGGATGGGGGGACATGATAGAAACTTTTAAGTACCTCAAGGGAATCAACAAAGTCCAGAAGGGTAGTATTTTTCAGAAAAAGAGATGTGTAAGAACAAGGGGGCACAATTTAAAGATAGAGGGAGGACAGTTCAGGGATAATGTGAGGACATTTTTTTTCACGGAGAGAGTGGTGGATGCATGGAACCACCTTCCTGTGGAGGTTGTTGGGTCTAAAACAGTGGGGGAATTCAAACATGCATGTGACAGACATAAGGCAATTGTAGTGGGGGGTTGCAGGAAGTAGGCTGTTGGTTAACTAGAATCTGTAGCTTATCCAATAGAAAGGGAAATGGGCAGACTGGGTGGGCCAAGTGGTCCTTATCTGCCGTAAAAGTCTATGTTTCTATGTTTCTCATACTTGATTTTATGTACAGCACCTTGATTTCGAAAGGCACTATAAAAATAAAGATTTGATTTGATGCTGTATTACTTATATAATTTTTATAATTGTTTTCAACATACTGTATAATTTATCTTCTAATCATTTTTCTAATCCCCTTCTCCCCCCCTTCCTGGTGTTTAGGGGTATGATGGTGGAGCACAGAATAATGGAGCAACACTTGTCTGTTTGGCCTGGTTACCAGACCTGATGAAACTAGGGTGCACCGTACTTCCAGGGGTAGAGCTGGATGATGGGAAAAGTGGAGGCTGCTGGACTTGCCAACTTCACCTTGGAAGCCTTTGTATGCAGTCTTCACTAGGCAGGCCTCACTGTCTTCCTTGCTGGTCCTCTAGTTCTTTGTCTGAGGACAAAACAGGCATAGTACCCTAGTCTCCTTTGTTTTCATCCCAGAACGCACTGTTAGGAGTTGGGCTGTGGAAGCAAAACTCTTACTAGCAGCAAACAGTTCATCCAAAACAAATCAGGCAAACATCAGAACTGCAAGAACAGGGGATCCCATTACTGAACAGTTAATTTGGAACAAGAAACAGTCACTCCATGGAGCAAGAAAATGCACATGAGTTGCTCTGGATGAAGTCCATATGAAAGCCAATAGGTGCTCTGGACCATATAAGTCACTAACCATGCATCAAGTCCAGGCAGTTACATTCTGGCTAGGCATCCACAGTCCAACACACAGGCAGCTTAACTCACGGCCGAATCAGGCTTACAGTTGCAAGCAGCAGAACTCTCTTTCTCTACATCATGAGTAGGAGCACAGACCTCATGACAGATGGCTGATCCAGCACTCAGCCCCTCTTGTCATCAGGCTCCATTGGCTGAAAGGCATAGAGATATACTGTCTTATTCCAAGGGTGATTGGGGACCAGGGACTGCCCCAGGCCCCCACATCCCTCCTTCACCCTCACCTCATAGGTTCCATACCTCCTCCTCCTCTGTGCATCCAAGCTTCCTAAGCAATGCAGCTTCTCCTCATTCTGTGCTCTCCCAGATGATACCCTTTCTGGGCTCTTCATGAGGCAATTACATCTTGGGGGTCCTTCTCATTAGCGATCCTCCTGGCCAACAGCAACAGGCTCACCCCCAGACTGCAGGTCACAGGGTTCTTCATTTCTGTTGGATTCCCAGCCCTCCACAACAGGGGCTTCCAAAACTGCCTCTGCCATACCCTCCCACCTCCAGACAATACAGCCACACAAAGAAATAAATAAGAGTCCCAATGACCAATCGAGCTGTCAGCCCTGTTCAGTCTTCTCACCACTGCATCTCCCCTTCCTGTACTGCTTTGCCTTAAATGCTCGCTCCAGAGATGCAAAAACTCACCTACCAAAACCACCAGTCCACTACAAATCGATTTCATGGGAACCCAACACTCTGTGCTCCCAAAGACTTACATGGACCTCAGCTCTTGGCCCACCTGTCAAAGGCCAAACCATCATGGCTGGAGCCACAAAACAGCAAATCAGTCCCTAAATAGCTATATACATTTGCTCTGTCAGCACCAGCCAGCACTACACTACCCCCAAAAATGAACCATCCACTCCTTTAAATTTCTGTCATTTTATTTCATTGATTTTTTTATTGCCTTCCTGTAGTCCCAAGCCTGGCTAACCCAGATAAAACAGACCCATGACCTGCCTTGCTCCTGGAGTTGCAGGACCAATCTCTGCAGTAGGCCCACCAAAGGCCAAAACACCTGGATCTATCATGTACAGAGCCAGAAAACAGCAAATGGGAATGGAAGGTGCAAGTCCCACAGAGTCACTGACACAACCAGCACCACAGGGAGACCCAGAGCCATAGCTCCCAACTGATAAATCCATTTAAGGAGCTTACATAAATAATAAATAAATACATAAATATTCTCTTGGAAGCATACTCCATCTTTGTTATGTCACTCTATGTTGTACTTAATGTTCCTTTTCTCACTCATGAATATTAAGAAAATCTTGTCATTCGTCTTAATTCCCTCTGCAATATTCTGCACTGACTGTTCTATCTCTTACAGAAGAACATACAAAACTTGCCAGCAGAAATGGGACTCACAGTCTATCAAGTCTACTCAGATGTGCATCTAGCACCCTATATTGCAGCTGCCCTTCCCCCAACCCCCATTCACCTCCTGGAACTGCTCAGTGTCCTTTACCTAGTCACCCCTTCCTTGCCTTGTCCAGTGCACTTTTGAAACTCCCCACCTTACTGCAAGCCACCACCTCTTCTAGTAGAGCATTCCATTTCAACACTACCCTTTCAGAGAAGTAATGCCTCCTCATCTCCCTCCTGAATCTGCCCCCCCAGTCTTAGCCTGTGCCCCCTTTTCTTTCTTCCCTTCCTCAGCTTAAACAGCCCCTCTGTGCCTGTTTGGTTGATCTTCCTCAAGTATTTTTAAATTTTAATTATGTCCTCACTATCCCGTCTCTCCTCCAGGGTGAACAAACTCAAGTGACTCATCCTTTCTTTGCAGGTGCTGCCTTCCATCCCCATATCATTTTCATTGCCTTGCACTGTACTGTCTCAAGCAGCTTGATATCCTTTCTCAGGTATGGAAGTCAGTGTTGCATGCAGTACTCCAACTGCGGTTTGACCAAGCAGATGTACAGGGGCAGGATCACATCCTTGTGTCTGGATCAGAATCCTCTCTGTAATGCATCCCAGCATCCTAGTGGCCCTAGCCATGGCCCTTCTGCATTGAACAGAGTTGTTCATTCTCCCCTTTACTATGACCCCAAGTACTTCTCTTCCTCACTGATCCCTAACTGCACCCAACCCAACCAATATTCCCTCCTCAGGTTCTTCACCCCGAAGTGTATCACTTTTGCATATCTTTGCATTAAAACCCAATTGTCATCTTGCTGATCACTCCTTGAGTCTAGTTAGGTCACCATGCAGCCTCTGCCACTCCTCTGCAGTGTCCAAGACAGCTCCCATCTTGGTGTCATCTGCAAAGAGACTTATCCTGTTCCCACCCCCATATGCAATACCCGATATGTACTGACCAAACAACACCAGCCCCAGCACAGAGCCCTGTGGCACACTGCTGGACACTGACATGGTGTTGTTATGATGTCCTAGCTAATGGTTAGTTTAACTTTTGGATGTGGCTCTTTTTTTACCATATTTCTTGTTCCACATAGCCTAATGAAATAAATAACCAATAAACCCAAGTAGAGCATATTATTAAAAAATAAAATGAGATGTTCCAGAGAAAGGATATTTTAATCCAAATGTTACATGACAATGTAAGAATAACAGATTAAAACAGGCAGTCAAGAGTCCCTAAAAAATGTCCTGCTTCTCAGTCACAATACCTGTTTAGATCAACCTCTATCTTATGTCAGCAATTGCCAGTGTTAAACACCTGCAAGTTGTAATTTTGTGGAAACAAATAATCTTCGGAAAAACTGACATGCCAGAATCAGCAAAGTCTAAATTACCCTTAGAAAGCTTCTGAAAAAAAAAGTAAGTTGTTGTACTTCATTGCAACTAAATACTATAAATATTTTTTTAGTCAACAGGAGAGCTGAGAGCAGTGAGTATCTGAGCCAGGAATTATCACACAAGATGCCTGAAATGTGCCACACAGCAGAAAAACAATATCATTGTCTTCAGCAGGAGAACACTTTCTGTGTCCTCATCTCTGAACAACAGCAGATTCATAAAGGAGAGAGGTCATATATCTGTGCTAACTGTGACAAGAGTTTCACACAAAAAGTCTTCTGATAATACATGAGCGAATTCACATTGGAGAGAGATTATATAAATGTGCCGAATGTGACAAAAGGATTACATGCAATGGTAGCTTGGAAACTCATCAGATAACTTGTACTAGAGAGAGACCATATAAATGTGATGATTGTGATAAGAATTTTACAGTTCACAGTAAACACCCACAGCATCAACAAATTCACACTGGTGAGAAGCCATATAAATGTGCCACATGTCACACGAGTTTTACACAGAAGAGCTACCTGGTAGCACATCAGAAAATTCACACTGGAGAGAATACACCAATATCATCTGGTAAGTCATTACAGCAGACAACTGCTCAGCCAATATTGGTACATGAAACGAAACATGACACACCTACTAAAGACACACAGCAAAGTGCACATCAAGTGCCATATCTGAGCAAAACAGCTGAAGTTCTAGGTCAACCCATACAGAGAGCGGAAGAGCAGGAAATGCCAATTACAGGAACAACCCTTAACCAAGAGGAAGAAAACATGAGAGAAGACTTGCTGGACTTAATTGACATGGACAAATATATCAAAATACATCAAAGGGAAAGACTGCAAAATTACGCCTGACATACACAGTTAGGAACAAATAAAACAGATAAACAAAGTTATTGGAACCATCCAGAGGGATCCATATGATGTCACTGAAATAAACAGAATACATTATTGTGCAGCGAGACTAATAACAAATAGAGTAGTGCCAAAAAAGCAAGTAAAGAAGAACAAAAAGAGAGGGAAATTCAGCATACCACCATGGAAAAAGTGGATAGAAGGGACAATTATGGAATTAAGATCAGAAGTATCACTGCTGGAGGAGTTTAGAAAAGGTAATAGATCAATGAAAGTCATCAGGAAAGTGGATGAAATCAAACAAAAATGCTGTATTAAAACAGACCAGGACCTAAATTTTACCATCTCAAATAACAAGCTTAAGATTTCTGCTCAAGCCGAGAAGCTCAGGAGATACGTAGAAAGGAACAATGAAAAAATGCAAAATAGATGGTTTAGAGAAGATCCGAAGAAATTCTATAGGGAGCTGGGAAAGAAAACAGCAAACATAAAAACTCCACCAGTAAAGAAAGAAATTGAGGAATTCTGGAGAAGTATTTATGAAGATCCAGTTGAACATAATAGGGATGCAAAGTGGATACAGGAAATAAAAGACAGCATTAGAAATGGTACTACTAGAGATATGGAGTGGCCTGACGTAACAGTTAAGGAGATAGAAATGAAGATAAGGAAGACCTCCAACTGGAAAACCCCAGGTCCAGATGCAGTACCCAACTTCTGGTTGAAAGTATTAACATCTTTGCACCAAGATTTAGCTACCTCAAAAAACTATTTATACGCACATCCTGACTTAACACCTATCTGGTTAACGACAGGGAATACCACACTTCTTATTAAATCTTGAACCTGCCAGTCTCCCCAAGAACTATCGCCCAATAACCTGTTTACCAACAACATATAAACTATATACTGGAATCGATGCAGATAGAGTCTACAATCATTTAGACTGCAATAAACTCATGGCAATAGAACAAAAAGGTAATAAAAGAAAATCATATGGCACAAAGGACCATCTCTTGTTGAACAAAGCCATTATGGAGAGCTGCAAAAAATGCCGAAATCTTAGTGTAGCATGGATTGACTACAAAAAAGCATTTGACAGTATCCCACACTCCTGGATCACTGAATGCTTACGGATCTACAGGATACACCCTACACTGATAAACTTCATCACAACAACAATGACAAAGTGGCAAACCACCCTGCAATTAAATCATGAGAAAGGTCAAATCACCATCCCAAATATAAGTATCCAACGAGGGATATTTCAGGGTGACTCTTTGTCACCGCTTCTGTTTTGCCTTGTCCTCAATCCCTTGAGTAACCTAATCAACAACCTAGACTATGGATACAGCTTGAATCCCAGAAACAAAAACAATCAACAGCTAACATCTCACCTTCTATTTGTAGATGACCTAAAACTTTACAGTTCATCTGACAAACATTTGAAAGAACAACTACAAATTGTTAAGACCTTTTCTGATGACATACGGATGACGTTTGGCCTAAGACAAATGTGCCAAAGCAACATTTGTAGCAGGAAAGTATTTCGTAAAGAAAACATGAATCTGGCGGAGGTTTGTGACATAAAAGAACTTGAGCAAGAGGAGTGTATAAATACCTGGGAATAGATGAAGGAGCAACAGCACAACATGAACAAATGAGAGTAAAAGTAAGCAAGGAATATTTTAGAAGGTTAAAGCTAATTTTAAAACTGCTTTGACAACACGAAATAAAGTGCAAGCTATAAATCAACTCGCCCTTCCAGTGATATCATGCAGCTTTGGTGTGATAGACTGGCCACAGAAAGTGTTGAACCAGCTAGATATAAAAACAAGAAAAATGTTTCATGCTCACCAATTAATATACAAAAATCAGTGCATGCCAAGATTATACATCCCTAGGGCAGAGGGAGGCATGGGCCTCATTGAGATTGATTACACATATAGATCCACAATAGTAGGGCTACATACATACCTACTGACATCCTTGGACCCAAATATAGTCAAGGTCTTGCATCATGAAGAAAATAAGCCTCAAATGACTTCACTCATCAAATTAGGAGAAGCCTTCAGAAGGGTAGCAGAGATTGATGTCAATCCAAAGGTAGATAAGGAATTGTCAGCAACAGAAAATGCAAAGAATCAGAAAAAGAAGTATAAAGATAAAGACCAACAGAAAAGAAAAAACAATTGGAAAGTCCATAATTATAGTGGAAAATACAGGGATCTACTGGAGCAACCACAGATCGATCAAGCCCTGACCCATGAGTGGTTAAAAAGAGGTGAATTTAGGCCATGAGATGAGAGACTAATAATGGCAGCCCAAGATAGTGGGCTATGCACAAGATGGTTCACAAAATCCATAGAAAAAACAGGAGAAACAGACAAGTGCAGGTTCTGTAGTACAGAATTAGAAACAGTTGCGCATCTTGTGGCTGGATGTGAAGTACTTATGGCAGAAGGCCTGTATACTGAAAGACACAACAATGTAGCAAGATTGATCCACTAGAAACTGTGCAAACACTATAACATACAGGTAGCAGAGAGACACTGGAAACATGAACCACAAAGAATCACAGAGAATGAAGAAGTAATGATCACATGGGATCACCCCATACCAACAGCCAAGAAAGTGGAAGCAAGAAAACCTGATATTGTAATACAAGAAAAGAGAACAAAGGTAGCATTACTGATTGAAATAGCCACCCCTAGTGACTACAGTGTGCTGCGTACAGAGAGACACAAAATCATGAAATACCAAGATATGCAGTCAGAAACTAAACTGATGTGGAATAAGGACACAAGATTGTTCCAGTAGTGCTTGGAGCAATGGGACTAATCAAAAGAACTTTCAGGCACATTTAAATATGCTACCAATACTTGTGACACCTTATGAACTTCAAAAGGAAGCTATTTTGGGGACGTTGCGTGTGTGTGGAGAAGAGCGCTCTCAGCAAACATCAAAGATTAATACAGTACTAATTTCTTGAGTTTTGAATATGCCCTGGCTAAAGAATGGGGTCCATTCTTGCCACGGTATTAGAAATCCCTAAACATTTGGAGACACTAACCCCGAGAGAGAAACCATATAAATGTGCTACATCTGGCAACGGTTTTACACAGAAGAGTGACCTGGCAACACATCAGCAAGTTCACAGTGATGAGAAACCACATAAATGTGACAAATGTGACAAGAGTTTTACCTGGAAGAGTAGGTGGCAAAGGCATCAAAAAATTCACACTGGTGAGCGATCATCATATAAGTGTGACAAATATGACAAGAGCTTTACATGGAAACATAGTTGGAAAACGCATCAAAAGTTTCACACTGGTGAGCGATCAACATATAAATGTGAGAAATGTGACAAGAGTTGAACACAGAAGAGTAGTTGGAGAAGGCATCAAAAAATTCACACTGGTGAGCGATCATATAAATGTGACGCATGCAACAAGAGTTTTACACAGAAGAGTACCTTGTTAACACATCAGCAAACTCACAGTGATGAGAAACCATATAAATGTGCCACATGTCACAAGAGTTTTAAACGGAAGAGCTACCTGGCAACACATCAGCAAATCCACACTGGAGGCAGGTCATATAAATGTGACACATGTCACAAGAGTTTTACACAGAAGAGTACACGGATAACACATCAACAAACCCACACTGGAGAGAAACCATATAAATGTGCCACATGAGGCAAAAGTTTTACATGGAAGAGTAACCTGTTATCACATCAGCAAACTTACAGTGATGAGAAACCATATAAATGTGACAAATGTGATGAGTTTTAAATGGAAGAGCTACCTGGTAACACATCCTCATATCTACATTGGAATTTAGGTCATGAGATGAGAGATTGATAATAGCAGCCCAAGATAGGGGACTACACACAAGATGGTTCACAAAATCCATAGAAAAAAACAGGAGAAACAGACAAGTGCAAGTTTTGTAGTACAGAATTAGAAACAGTTGCATGTCTATTGGCTGGATGCGAAGTACTCATGGCAGTAGGCCTGTATAGTGAAAGACACAACAACGTAGCAAGATTGATCCACTGGAAACTATGCAGACACTATAACATACAGGTAGCAGAGAGATACTGGAAGCAAGAAACCACAAAGCTGAGGGCTGAGGTGCTGGATGCCTTACCTCGCACCATGCCAGTGACCCGTGTTTGGGAATGAGCATGGACCTCTGGGGGTTGGCCAGGGAAGAGAAGGACTGAGCACTCGATGGCTGCTTTCCTTCTCAGGGGGATCAACCTGCAAGCTCCCGCTGCATTACTGCCTCCTGGGGGAGCTTGGAAGGTAGGTGCAGTGGAGGGAGGTAGCAGCATGGGGTACAGACTTCGGCAGAGGGGCGGAGCAGAAGATGCATCTCATCATGCCCCCTTGCTCATTGACCCTCACTGCATGCCAGCTCTGGGGGAAGAGAAACAGAGGAAAATCACCCTCTCCTTGCCTAGGTGACGACTCCTCATTGTGTGCCCTCAGATCATAGGGGCAGACTCCGCTGCACAGTGTCCACAATCAATGGTCGGGGGGAGTAGAGGGCTCCCTCCACCCCACTGGGGGGTAATCTGGCATCAAGGATATATGAACCAGGTGCTCTAGGGGCAGCCTCCAGTGCGTGAAGAAGGATAGTGCAACAGAGGAAGTCTGATTGAGTGGTGAGAGGGGGCAGTAGGATGGATAAAATACTAGGTAAAAAATTAAAAAATAAACCACAAAGAATCACAGAGAATGAAGAAGTAATGATCACACGGGATCACCCAATACCAACAGACAAGAAAGTGGAAGTGAGAAAACCCGATATTGTAATACAAGAAAAGTGAACAAAGGTAGCATTGCTGATTGAAATAGAAATCCCTAGTGACTACAGTGTCCTGCGTATAGAGAGAGGCAAAATCATGAAATACCAACATATGCATTCAGAAACCAAACTAATGTGGAATTAGTGCACTCAAATTGTTCCAATAGTGCTTGGAGCAATGGGACTAATCAAAAAGAACTTTTAGGTACATTTAAATATGCTACCAATACTTGTGACACCTTATGAACTTCAAAAGAAAGCCATCTTGGGGATGTTGTGTGTGATGAGAAGAGCACTCTCAGCAAACATCAAAGACTAATACAGTACTAATTTCTTGAGTTTTTAATATGCCTTGACTAAAGAATGGGGTCCATTCTTGCTACGGTATTTGAAATGCCAAAACATTTGGAGACACTAACCCAAGACAGAAACCATATAAATGTGTTACATGTGACAAGAGTTTTACACACAAGAGTAATACATCAGAAAATCCACACTGGTGAGAAACCATATAAAGGTGACAAAATGTGACAAAAGTTTTACACTGAAGAGTCATGTGACAAAGCATTAGAAGGTTCACACTGAAAACAATCATCAGGACACAACAAGAGATATTCCAAGAAGATTTCTTGTCACCATTCCTGTTGTTCCCTGCTTCAACCCCCACTAAGTGGCCTCATTAATAACATAGGGAGTGGGGGTATAGCGTGAACTCCAGAAATAAAAAGATCTAACGGTATCTCCTCTTCTTTATGTAGATGAGTTAAGGCTTTATAGCTTGTGTGACAGACACCAGAATGATCAGTTGTAAAATGTCAACTCCTTCTCTGATGATATCTAGATAACATTTCTAATTAGACATGTGTACCAGAGCAACATTCACTGAAGAAAAGCTAATCTACAATATACTGAAAACATCAATTTGAATGAGGACTGTAACATAAAAGATCATAAACAAGAGGGAGTATACAAGTACAGTACATGAGTATTGATGAAGGAGTAGCAATGGAATATGAACAAATGAGAGAAAAGATCAGCAAAAATACTTGAGGTTGCTGAAACTTGTACTGGAAACTGCTTTGATAACACAGAATGAAATGCGAGCTGTAAATAAAACTTACCCTTCCTGTGCTCTCATACAGGTTTGGTGTCATTGGCCACGGAATGAGCTGGACCAGTTAGACAGAAAAACAAGACATTTCTCAACTAATTTACAGAAATTAGTGTATGCCAAAATTATGCATTCCAATGTCTGAAGGAGGCATGGGCCTTCTTAAGATTGATAGCACATATTGATCCAAAATTGTGGAACTACAGGCATATTTATTGATATCCCAAGACCGAAATGTAGTCAGAGTCCTGCATCATGAAAATAACAAAAACAAGACTACTTGCATAACAAAATAAGGGAAAGCCCTCTGGAGAGTAGCAACTCTGGATGAAATTCCACAAGTAAATATGAAACAACTGGCATCAGAATGTGCATTACTACAAAAGAAAGCTTTTAAAGAGAAAGACCAACAATAATAGAAAGACGACAGGAGAGTCCATAACTGCAGTCCTAGATACATGAATTAAGCTGAGCTACTCCAAATTCTCTCATGGGGATTTGCATATGTTTCCCATGATGCTTTGCATTATGGGGTATGTGCAATTGTGTTTCCTATAAGACTTGGCTGTATGGTCAATATCCTCTGAGATAATCCATGCCTCTGGGCATTTGCTCTGGGGTTCTATTGTAGTTCTTTTCCTTCTCCATTTTGGGGTCCCCATGACCCAAACATATAACATCCCCCTTAAGGGGTGGCTGGCTCCCTCTCCCTGGGCTAAGACACAGATATGGCACACTGATGAGTCCCAATGAGGTTGAAACACGTGTATGTGTCTGCTGTTCTTAACCTTTGCTGATTGCACTGTGAGGCTTTTTGGCACCATGCAATTTTGCTTAAAGCTGAGCCAGTATGAATTCTTTCATGGGGATTTGCATATGTTTCCCATGATGTTTTGCATTATGGGAGTATGTGCAATTGTGTTTCCTTTAAGACTTGGCTATATGGCCAATGTCCTCCAGGATAACCCGTGCTTCTGGGCATTTGCTGTGGGGTTCTTTTGTAGTTCTGCTGTAACAACCCCATATTGACCTAGCACTGACCCATCCGGGTTAACAAGAGAAGAATTGGGCTTGGATCCAGCATCCTGGACATTGTGTCACTTGTTCTACAGCTCCTGCTTAGAGAAGGGAACTCATGCCTCTAATGTATAGGAGCAAAAAGAGGCACTATGCCCAGAAGTAACTCCATTAGACTTCCTTATAATGTTTCATATTCTTACCATATGAGATGTAATTATCTGATCTTTTTTTGAATGTATCCTTTGTTTTACTTATAACTATTTCTAATAGCAAACTATTTCAGTGGTTCACCACTGTCCATGCAAATACATGTTTCCTTCTTGTTGCGTTACATCTGTTCCCCTTAAGTTGTAGGGGATGTCCCCATGATATTGAATTGTGGTTCTTAAAGTCTAAATCTAATTTGGTTATGCGATTACTGTCCTATATCACATTACAGCAGTAACACTCTATTTCTTCTTACTTACATGGGGTGTAACTAAATGATAAAATATACTTTTGTCATCTTGATTTTGTTCAAGGTTCACAGAATTAGTGACAAACTGTGCAGCATGTGTTCAGGGTTTAAGCATTTTAAACAAGGGAGAAGCATAGAAACACTGCTGGGGGCTCACAGGATTTTGTCAAACCAATTCTCAGCAAAAAGGTGCAGGTAAGAAACCAGAGGCTTTAAATTCTAACATATGATAGCTAACGCTAACCTTACTCTAATCAACTATGCGGAAGATGCATAAAGTCATAGAACAGATAATTTTATAAATTTTACTCTTTTAGTGGCTCCAAGTGGTCAAGTAGATGGTGGATACCCACAGTGTGGAGGCCATAGAGGCAATACATATATGAAGAACATAAGCTGTGTCAGTAGGTCTGTTTAAACAAAATCAGGTTGCTACTGTCTCTTATCGATCACTTGGGAAATTTACTATGAGAAGAAAATGTCAGTGTGAATGAACTCACAAAGGAATGTGGGTAGGTCATTTTAGATTCATAGATTCTGTCTGCAGTTAAGGACTGCCAAGCCCATCCAGACTGCCCGTTTACACTAGCTCACCAAGTGACCAGTGACCCTTACTGGTCATTGGCTTAGCTTTTTCTTCCTATCTCTATTATTCCTTTGTTTCTGTCCCATGCATGTTTAAAACCCACAACAGTGCAGTCTGCCACCACCCCCAGGTGAAGGGAATTTCATGCATCCACCGCCCTTTCCATGAAGACCTTCCTAATATTTCCCCTCATGTGAACACCCTTCAATCTTATGTCATGTCCTCTTGTCCTTGCTCTACTGTTGAGCTGAAATATGTTGTCCCCTTCCACTTTGTTTATGCCCTTGATGTACTTGAATGTTTCTAGCATGTTATCGCTCCCCCTCCTCTGTTCCAGTATGTACAAATTAAGGTCTTTCACTCTCCTCGTAAGGCTTGTGAAGTAATCTGTTTACCATTTTGGTTGCCCTTCTCTGCACCACCTCTAGCTTGTCAATGTCCGTTTGAAGGTGTGGTCTCCAGAATGGTACACAGATTTCAAGGTGAGGCTTCACCATGGTCTTGTACAGTGAAGCCATTACCTCCCTCCTTCTGCTTGTTATTCCCCTTCCAATACAGCCTACTGGCCCTTCTCACCAACCTGGTGGTCTGCATCTCCATATAATACAATTTTTCCCTGGTTGGGGGGGGAGCATTTATGCTAGCATTTGATACAATAGTGACTGAGTTTAAGAATCAACACCTTGCATGCTGTTAGTTAAACTGGGGTCAATACTCCAATGCGATGCCATCTTTACAGCTGTCAGGTGAGTGAAGGGCATATGGGCCGATTGCAACAGGATTTTAATGTTCACAAATTTAAGCTGTGCCACACTTCAAAGACAAAAACATTTTGAAGGTAGAAAATGAAATCTCAGAATTCAACATACTGTACTGTTAAATGCAATCTACCCTGCAAAATTGAGGGTACAACATGGAGGCCAGATATTCATCTTCACTAACTGAAAGACTTGGACAAACTGGTGGAAAAACAATGACTAAAAATAATTGCTGTTGAACTGATGAGTACAGTGAACTAAAATTTGACTCAAGAAAGGATTCCAAAGATGCTACTTGATATAGTATTTTTGAGTACTGGTAAATTAATATTGATCAAGACTACAGATATGTTAATAACTGAGGCTATATCATTACATCAATGAAAATATGTATAGTACTTTTTCTTTGATACTGCAATGCCAGTTGAGGTTTAAATGCTTCATTGGCAAACATTTAAACTAGCCAAGGGGGGAGGCACTAAAAAGGAGCAGAGAAATCCGAGCCTTCCCCCAAAAAACATGGTGATTAGTGAGGTAAACACCAAGGTACAGAAGTTATTAGGGAGAAGAACAGATTTAAATGTAAAAAAAGGCAAAGGCAGTAAGGACAGAAATGGGGCTAAAAGGGGTAAGGCTATCAAAAAGTGGAGGGTGATGAGTACCAATGCCCGTAGTCTGTGTAACAAGCTTCCTGAATAGTGGCCTTGATGGAAGAGGGTTGCCTGGATATTGTGGCAGTCACAGAAACATGGTACACAGAGAACCATGACTGGGATGTCAACATACCAGGATATACAATCTACATGAGGGACAGGGAGGTTAAAAGAGGAGGAGGAGTAGCTCTCTATGTGAAGGAAGAGATCAAAGCAACAGAACTAAAGAGTAAATAAGGAGCAGATGAGGCACTTTGGGTCACCCTGGAGACAGGAAATGGCACCACAATCTGCATGGGGGTTGTATATAGACCCCCACCTCAGGGGAAGGGAATGGACAAGGAAATGATAGAAGTCTTTCTTAGAATGGCAGAAAAAGGGGAGATATTGTTGATGGGGGATCTGAATATTCCAGATGTTAACTGGAGCACCTTTGCTGCAGGCACATCCAAGAGCAGGGTCATTCTTGATGCCCTACAGGGGCATGCCTCAGACAGCTAGTATTGGAACCCACTCGGGAGGAGAGCAGTCTTAGACCTGGTACTCTCAAATGGGGATGGAGAAAGAATCTCAGATTTAGAAGTGGGTAGCCATCTGGGAACAAGCGACCACCAAACAGTGTGGTTCATGATAAACACAGCCATACAATCAAGCCATACAAAAGCAAAGTACTGGACTTTAGGAGGCTGACTTTGGAAAATGAGAGAGTGCCTCAGAAAAGCACTAGCAAACAGGCAAGAAGGAGGGGTGGAGGAACAATGGGGAGTGATCAAAACAGCCATCACAGAGGCAACAAGCCTTTGTGTAAAGCAAATCAATAAAACACAATGAAGGAAAAAAAACGCTATGGTTCTCAAAAGAGGTGGCAGGGAAGGTTAAGGAGAAAAGGACAGCATTCAGGAAATATAAGGAAACACAGAAGGAGCAGGACAGAGAACTTTATCAGTTAAAGCAGAAAGAGGCTGGGAAGGCAGTCAGAATAGTAAAGGCCCAAACCGAGGAAAGGATAGCCAATTCTGTTAAGAAGGGATAAGACCTTTTATAGGTACATTAGGGAGCGAAGAAAGACCAAAGGAGGGATACTGAATCTTAATAAAGGGGAGGGAATGTGGGTAGAGGGTGACAGTGAAAAAGCAGGGATACTGAACAAATATTTCTGCTCAGTATTCACAAAGGAAGAGGAGGAGGAGTTACCTAAAACAAACAAGAGAAACACTCTGAAGACGGGGTCGATACCAGTCCATTTACAGAAGAAAGGGTTCTGAAAGAACTAATAAAATTGAAGGTGGACAAAGCAATGGGGCCTGATGGGATTCACCCAAGAATTCTAAAAGAACTAAGGGTAGAACTAGTGACACCGCTGACTACTCTCTTTAACAAATCATGGGAGGATGGGGTGGTACCCAAGGACTGGAGGAGGGCAGATGTAATTCCTCTTCACAAAAGTGGGAGCAGGACAGAGGCAGGAAACTACAGACCAGTTAGTTTGACCTCAGTGGTAGGGAAAAAGATGGAATCACTTCTGAAAGAAAGAATTGTTGAATACCTAGAGGCCAGTGGGGCACAGGACCCAAGGCAGCATGGATTAACGATGGGAAGGTCATGTCAGATGAATCTAATAGATTTCTTTGACTGGGTGACCAAAGTAGTAGACCAGGGAGGGGCTGTGGACATGGTCTACCTAGATTTTAGCAATGCATTTGATACAGTCCCACACAAAAGATTAATACATAAGATAGCCAGCCTTGGAGTGGGTCCCAAGGTGGTAGCCTGGATAAAAAATTGGCTAGACAACAGGACGCAAGGGTAGTAGTAAATGGAGTACACAGTGAAGAAAGGAAGGTTACTAGCAGGGTACTGCAGGGTTCAGTATTGGGACCGGTCCTTTTTAATGTCTTTATAAGTGACATTGCAGAGGAACTGGAAGGAAAAGTATGTCTCTTTGCAGATGACACAACGAACTGCAACAGGGTTGATACACAAGATGGAGTGGAAAGGATGAGAAGGGACTTGGCAAGGTTGGAGGAATGGTCAAATGTATGGCAGCTCAGATTCAATGCAAAGAAGTGCAAGGTGATGCACATGGGAAACAAAAACCCAGGGGAAGTGTACACAATGGAGGGTGAGATATTGACAACAGTAAAAAATAGAAAGGGACCTGGGGGTAATTATATCAGATGACCTAAAGGTGGGCAAGCAATGTGAGAAGGCAGTAAGGAAGGCTGGGGGGATACTGGGATGCATAGGGAGAGGCATCAATAGTAGAAAACAGGAAGTTGTTATCCCTCTGTACAGACAGTTGGTGAGACCCCATCTGGAGTACTGTGTGCAGTTCTGGAGACCCCATCTTCACAAAGACATAGACAGAGTGGAGGCTGTCAGAGGAGGCAACAAAAATGGTGCAGGGTCTGCACCGAAGACATACAAAGAAAGACTAAAGGAGCTTAATATATACCCTTGAGGAAAGAAGGAGAGAGGGGACATGATAGAAACTTTCAAGTACCTCAAGGGAATTAACAAAGTCCAGGAGGGTAGCATCTTCCAGAAAAAGAGATGTGCAAGAACAAGGGGGCACAATTTGAAGATAGAGGGGGGGACGGCTCAGAGGTAATGTGAGGAAGTATTTTTTCACTAAGAGGGTTGTGGATGCATGGAACAACCTCCCTGAGGAGGTCGTGGAGTCAAGAACAGTGGGGGACTTCAAGAATGCATGGGACAGGCATAAGGCAGCCCTAGTGAGGGGTAGGAGGAAGTAAGCTGTTGGTTAACTAGGATCTGCAGCTTATCTGTTAGGTAGGAAAATGGGCAGACTAGGTGGGCCAAGCGGTCCTTATCTGCCATCAAATTCTATGTATCTATGTTTCTATGTGGCACATTCAGTACCAGCCATCCAGAACTTACAAATTAGTGGGATGTACCATGATATGTAAGGTACTGCACTGCAGTGCTAAATACTGCGGCATTAATCACATTAGTGGGTGGTTAAATAATTATTCCTTTACTTTCTTTGACCCACGTGATGGAGGGACGTTTTGAAGTTATTTTGGAAATATATGGAATTAAAAGATTAGAAACACCTAGGAAATTAAAGGATTGTATATGCCACCTTTTACATATTGCTCTCACAACAGAGGGTATATATGTTACCTGCCCGCTAAATCTCCAAATATGCTACTGGTGTACTTGTGTATCTTGATTCCCAAAATTAAGCAGCTCAGATTTGGTCTCAAATACCTATATTAAAATCAAGCAGAATTAGTATTCTTCCTTCACAAAAAGTTCCAATACATCCTGAGGATGAATTACTTGATGATTTTAACAGGGAAATGTAAGAAGATAGAAGGAGGGAATATAGAATGACAGAATTAATAAATAAATAAATAAATATACAGTGGCCCATGAATGGTCCTGGAAGGATAGAGCTCTTTCTCTTTTTAGGTAGAAAGTCTCTGAAAAGAATTCAGTAGGTACAATAGAGGGACATATCTACATTTTTATCTCCTGCACCTCAAAATGATCTAAGGAGAGGTGGAACTAAGTGGATTGCATTACATAAATGTATTACAGATAGTCCCCAAATAGACTTTATTTTGAGGAATTCTTATCTTGTAACTTCAGTGTTAAAAGCTTCCTTAATTCCTGATAACCTTGGCATCATTTTGACAGACATTGCCCAAGTCCTCTAGAACTACATAGATCTGAGCCCAATTACCTGACCAAAATTAATCCAATTTCATGTATTTCTAGAAATTTTGAAATTACAACTCATAATTGGTTTATTTCATTATACGATCTTCCTATTATATGACCAGAATTTCACTCCATTATAACATCATTTACAACAGAATTTACTTGATGACTCAAGCTCTCAAAGCATTTTTTTCTTGAAATATTGAAGGCCTATCTAGTAAATTAGCAGATATTGAGGTTAATGATTTGTTTAACAGTTTATGATATTTTGTGTTACCAGGAACAATGGTGATATCATGATATTCCTTCTATGATTCCTGGTTGCACACCTTATACTCTAAGGCCCAGATATTCAAACTGCGCCAGGCTGTGGCACAAACCTGTGCGCTGCTCAAATTTGTTGTGCATGGGTGTGGCCAGGGTGATATTCAATGGGGTTGCGCTATGGCGCAACTGCTTTGAATATAACGTACCCTGTCCACCCCCACTGTGCATGGTGCAGTGGAACTGCGCCAGCGCAAATGGTCAGAGTGGAGCATTGAGATCCGGTGGTGCAAGTACCATTGCGCCATGCACAGCACCTGTGATATTCAAAGGGTAACATGCAAATGGGGCCATAATTTATGCAAGGTGCATGAGGGGCCATTTGCATCTGATTACGGCCCCATTTGCATGCCATTAGCATGCAGGTGTGCCGATCCCCGACGACTTGTGCCTGGCACCCTGCCAGGCAGCAGCCGTCGGGGAATGACGCCCCCTGCAGCCCGATCATGGGACGTCCTGTAAGGGACAAAGAATGTCTCCTATCCCTGTTGGTCCATTGGACCATGATTAGTCCGATCATGGGCATAACTGTATCCCCCCCGAAGTCCAACATCCCTGGTGGTCCAGTGGACCACGATTAGCCTGATTACGGGTATAACTCTATCCCCCCAAAGTCCGATATCTCTGGTGGTTCAGTGGACCACAAGTAGCCCGGTCATGGGCATCAGTATCCCCCCAAAGTCCAATATCCCTGATGGTCCAGTGGACTGCACGGAGCCCGATCACAGGTGGCATTCTTCCCCAAATCTGAAATCCCTGGTGATCTAATGGACTACCCCACCCACACTGGGCCCCACAGCCCCGCTCCCCTCGTCAGCGGCGGTGGCAGCACTCCACCCACCTGCACCCGTCGCCCGCCAACTGACAGCTCGGTATGGCTGCAAGCCCATTGGTTCAGAGCATGAGCCAATGGGCATGCAGCCCATACCGTACTAGTCAGTCCAGATATGTGAATAATACTGATGCCCATGATTGGGCTACTCGCAGTCCACTGGACCACCAGAGATATTGGACTTTGGGGGATGTCTGATGCCCATGATTGGGGTATGGAGGGCGCTGCCAGGTGTGGCGGGAACAGCCAATGGCCACCCACAGGTGGCAGCTGCTGTGTTGCGCCCTGCAATGCGGCAGCTCACCTGTGGGTGGCCCTCAACTTGTTCCTGTTTTTTTTAGGCGTAACTTTATGCAGGCGCCGGTAGGGGTTTATTTATTTTATTTATTTCAATCTAGGATTGCATTACCTTTGACCCGAAGCTCTTTTACAAAGGTTCCACATCAGTGTGTGCAACAGTCATCATTTTTAGTTACAAACATAAAGTCACTGACTTACTGACATGTAATAACCAGTACAAAGACTTGAGCTATGGCTATACAAGTGGAGGGGTTGATGGGAGAGTGAGGGTAGGAGATCGAGGTGGGGTAGGAGCTGCAGGGGTAAGGGGAGTACAGGAGGTGGGTGGGGGCAGGAGTGGAGATACAGGGGGGAGGTGGGCAAGGGTGGCAGCCAGGAGGCCTTGTTGAGGGAATATGCCAGGTAAGGTGTTAGGGGTGCAAAGACTGAATGTAAGTGCTGGGTGCTGGGGCATGTGCAGCTGGAACGGTGGAAATGTTAAGATGGGCAATCGCAGGATACAAGCAGCGAGAGACACAGCTTAGACTTGAAAAGACTGAGTGTTGGAGCGTTCACTATGTCACTGCCAAGAGAGTTGAGCCAGTTGGATGCCTGATAGGCAAATGATCTTTGTCCTTGGGTCGTGCGACATCATGGGATATGTTGTAGATGGGAATTGGATCTCCTTGTAGTGACATTCCTATGTCTAGGCTTAAGGAGGGCACAGGCACCAGGTGGGGCAAGTCTCATTATGATTTTCTTGGCCGTGATGCAGGTTTGGTATTTTATGCATTTGTCCAGTTGAAGCCATCCAGATTGGGAATAAAGGTCACATGTGTGGGTATGGCGATGTGAGCCAGTGATGAGACGACAGGCCTTATTCAGGGAGGTTGTGATATGTTTGAGAGCAGTGGTAGTTGCAGACCCATATATGATAAGACCATAGTCAATGATTCTGACAATGGAGCTTTGGACGGCCACTGACAGTGCTTCTGGGGTTAGGTGTGTCCTGTGCCGGAATAATATGCCTAACCTCACATTGTCAGACTTTGCCACATTGCTAATATGGACAGCGTATGAGAGGTGGGGATCAAGGGTGATGCCAAGGTACTTGAACGATTGTGTTTGCTCTAGGATGGCTCCTTGTTCAGTTGCAATGGAGAGGTGGAGTTATTTGTTTTTGTTGTGGGGGCTGCAAAAGACGATAGACTTGTTTTTTTTTCTGATTGAGAAGCAGTTTATGATTTAGGAACCAGGATTCGATGGAGGAGAAGGCCCGCTAAAGTTTATTTTGTAATTGGTTTGGATCAGGGTCCGAGGTGAGGATCACAGCATCGTCGGTGTAGAGAATTATTTGTTCTGGGTTGCTGTCCGGTAGTGAGTTTAAGAATAGGCTGAAGAGGAGGGGGTCCCAGAATGGAGCCCTGGGGAACTCCCAAGCAGACTGGTCTAGGGTCCAAGAGTGTATCAGTGATTCTTACTGTTTGGGACCATTCTTCAAGGTAGCTCTTAAACCAGCCAATGGTGTTGGTTGACAGCCCAGTGTTCTGAAGCTGGACAAGTAGGAGGCGGTGACTGACGGTGTTGAAGGCTTTAGTTAAGTCAATGTAGATTGAGCCTAGTAGTTCACCAGAATCAAGTGCATTGTGGATTGTGCCGGTGAATTCAAGTAGGGCTGCGGAGGTGCTGTGACCTTTGCGGAATCTGTGTTGTTGCTTGCACAGGATGTTGTACATATCCAGGTATTCTGTGAGCTGGTCCGAGACGATGCGTTCTAGTGCCTTGGAGAGTGGGGGTAGTAGGGAGATAGGTCTGTAGTTATCGTGGGCAGTTTTGTCACCACTTTTGTGGACTGGGGTGACAGCAGCAGATTTCCATCTGTCTAGGAACTGGCTAAGGCTGAGGGAGAGGTTGAAAATTCTGGTCAGAGGACTAAGCACTTCATCAAGTGTGAGAGACAGGATTTTGAGATCGAGGGAGTCATTACTGAATCTTGATTTACCAAGGGCTATGGTAACATATTTGCATACTTGGTGAGCCTTGACTGCTTTGAAGTAGAAGCAAGGGGAGCTGGTGGGAGTAGTGTTCATTGCAGACAGGGGGGCTACACCATCTTTAAAGTAGTCCTGAGGTAGAACAGCGCTGAGGTCGGTAAAGGCTTGATTAAAGGTATCCACAATGGTTTTTGGGTTGAGGGTTGTGGTTCCATTGATGTTGAGTATTGATGGGGGGGTTTGGGTGGATTCCCAGTGAGTTCCTTTATGTTCTTCCAGAATTCCCGACCATTGCCCCAATAGTTTATGAGGGCATGCTTATAGTAGGCGGACTTCATTTGACAGATGGTTTTGGTGCAGTCATTGTGGGCACGTTTGTAGTTTTGGATGTCATTTTGCCTTCCAGAGTTTCTGGCCAGCTCCCATAGGTGGTCTCTTGTTTTTAGCATCCTGAGGAGGTCACCTGTGAGCCAAGGGTTACTCAGTGATTTGACTTTGCGTTTCTTAATAGGAGCATATGTGTCACAGGCCACAGTGAAGATGTTTATGAAGTAGTCAAGGGCAGTGTTTATGTTGATTGCACCTGCATAACTCTGCACGCCCGGGCTGATTATTGGGCTGTGCAGTTTATGCATGGACATGCCCCCCCACCTGTGCCTGCATACATTACTGATGCGCCCCAGCACATCGGGATTTGTGCGGTGCACTTTTCCATTTTAAATATTGCACTGGGGTGCATCAGTGGGTTGTGCATGGCGCAACACCATTGCACCATGTGCAACCCTTTGGAATATCTGGGCCTATATGTCTTGGCATACAATCTAAAAGGTCAGGCAGGAATCAAACAGACCTGGTTATTTTTCTCAGAACTTCCGTGGATTGTCTGATAATGTAAATAATTTATAAACTGTTTTTTTTCTCTTAGTCCTTATATTAGAGAACAATAAAGCTTGAATTATTTTCATAAATGTGTATATACTTCACAGAACTAGTAAAATCTACACTTCCACTTTAAGGCAACAAATAGCAGAAATATTAGAAGGATTTAATGACCAAGTATGATAGTTCTTCTTTCATAATTGTTGGTGATTTCAATGCTAGGGTGCCCAAATCAAATGGATCTGGAGAACTTGCGATGAGTGTGATTTAAGACATATAACCTGAGGCTAAATGTAGGAAGAAATTTCAAAGGCACAAAATTTAATCAACAAGATTAGTTACTGGATTGGATGATGACCAACTTGTACTTATCTTTGGTGAATGGTTGGACTTTGGGAGACTCAGAGTTAGATTTCAGTTATATGGGTTCCATGGAATCACCAATTTTTAATTTGGTATAGGTTAATCAGGATGCCCTGGAAAACTTGTATTTCAAAGTTTTGGATTGCTCAGTCAGCTCACTCATTGATTATTACCTTCTGTTCTTTAAGACCCAATAGGGAAATAGATCAGGGTCCCCATGCTGAGAACAAATTTGATGTAGTAAACACTAAGGCCCAGATATTCAAAAGGGTTGCTCCATGCGCAACAGGGTTGCGCATGCGCAAGTCCTACATTGCGCCATTCTGCGATATTCAGCAGGAGGCAGTTGCGCCACTGAAAACAGGCTGAGCAACAGCGCAATGCAAATGAATGCATGCTCAACATGAGGGGGAGGAACCATGCATAAACTGCACAACCTGATATTCAGTCGGGCTGTGCAGAGTTGTGCAGGCGCTTAACCCCAACCTGCTCTGCACAACTTTGAAATAAAAAAAAGGATCAAGTTGAGGGCCACCCACAGGTGAGCTGCTGTATTGCAGGGCGCAACACAGCAGCTGCCACCCGTGGCTGGCCCCAACTCAGTCCCTGTGCCCTCCCACCAGCCCGATCGCGGGCGGTATGTATCAGACCCCCAAACAGCTCATAATGCCCGATTGCGGGCGTATATATCGAACCCCCAATCTCCCGATGCCTGATCGCGGGCAGTATGTCTGAATACATCCCCCACACAGCTCCCGATGCCCGATCACGGGCAGTATGTCTGAATACATCCCCCATACAGCTCCGATGCCGATCGTGGGCAGAATGTGAAACAAACCCCCAGTACCCGATCGCGGGCAGAATGTAAAAGCCCCCAACCCAAATATCTCCCTGGTGGTCAGTGGACCATAATGCCCGATCGTGGGCAGAATGTCAAATTACAACCCCCAAACATCTCCCTGGTGTCTAGTGTCCCCACCCCACCACGAAGCCCCTCCACCCGCTCCCCGGCAGCCAGCGGGTGGCAGCATCACCACCTGCCGCCCGCCCGCCCGCCCGACTGACTATCGGTAGGGCTGCCGCCCATTGGTGCAGAGCTACAGCCAATAGGCGTGCAGCCCATACCGTACATGACAGTCCAGATTTGTCTCAAATCTGGACTGTCATGTCACGGTATAAACTGCACGCCCGTGGCTGCTGGCTGCACCAATCAGCGTGCTGCCCACCGACAATCAGTCGGTGGGCGGCGGGCGCAGGCGGTGGATGCTGCCGCCACCCGCCGCCGGGGAGCGGTGGAGGGGCTTCGTGGGTGGGTGGGGTGGGGACATTAGACACCAGGGAGATGTTTGGGGGTTGTAACTTACATTCTGCCCGCGATCGGCATTACAGTCCACTGGACCACCAGGGAGATATCTGGGTTGGGGCTTTTACATTCTGCCCGCGATCGGGCACTGGGGGTTTTGTTTCACGCTCTGCCCGCGATCGGGCATCAGGAGCCGTGTGGGGGATGTATTCAGACATACTGCCCGCGATCGGGCATCGGAGATGTTTGTGGGGGCGGCATATTCCCGCCCGCGATTGGGGCATCGGGAGCTGTGTAGGGGGGGATGTATTCAGACATACTGCCCTCGATCGGGCTTCAGGAGATGTTGGGGGGGGAGAGTTTATACACACATACTGCCCGCGATCGGGCTGCAGGGTGCATCGGTCCCCGATGGCTGCTGCCTGGCAGGGCGGCCAGGCGCAAGTCCTCGGGGATCGGCGCACCTACATGCTAATGGCATGCAAATGGGGCCATAAATAGATGCAAATGGCCCCCCCTGTGCCTTGCATGAATTATGGCCCCATTTGCATGTCACCTTTTGAATATTGAAATTTGGCGATAGTAATGAATTTCATGCCCACCGCAGTTTAATGCTCAACTTGACAACTTATGTGGCAATAAGTTCCACTGCTGCATGCACAGTGGCTGGTTGGTGATATTCAGCGAGTTGCTCAATAGCGCAAGTCCTTTGAATATCGCCCCGGCCACACCCCTGCGCAACTATTTTGAGCAGCGCAGGGGCTTGCACCTCAGAATGGCACAGTTTGAATATCTGGGCCTAAGAGAATAAGATGGCAAACTTATGTAATTGAACTATGTTTCATGTTACTCATTTTTTTAACCTGTATCTACTTTAAAAACTGAAATAATCACCAATATAGGCAGAGATAATGTAGCTGTAATTAAAATCTAACTTGAAACTAAAAAAATTCTTACACTCTTGTTCACAGTAAATAAAACAAACACATCAAGCAAACTTGGTTTAATGGAAAATGTAGAGCTGCAAAACAGAAAATAAATAGGTTTAGTGAGATACAGTATACTAAAAACATAAGATAAGAGAAAATCTTAGGATTTAAAATAAATGGAGGAACAATTTTAAAAAAATCCTTAAAAAAAAAAAGAGAAGTTTGGCACCAACATGTGGAAGAAATAAAAAAGGCAGTTTTGGAACAAGACACCAAAGGAGTCTAGATGCTGGTAAGCCTGAGCTACATTCAATATTCCACAAATCTTGAGGCCTATATTGTGTGGCAATCTTGGGAGGCTCATTTTAAGGCACTGTATTTCTTCTCAATGGAAGAGCAAAAGTATGCGATCATTGACAAGTTGAATGTCTTCCTATAATTTTACATATCTCCTAGGCCAATCAGTATTTCTCCTGAGGATATTATATAAGCATTTCTTTCAGTTATGGCCAACAAAGCCCCAGGACCCAATTCAATTTTAGCAGACATTTACAAATCATTCCCAGACTGTTGGACTCCTATTTTTGTTGACGTATTTATTTGGTTGGTTCAAAGTAAATATCTGCCTGATAGCTTTGCCGGAAGGGCAATATTAAATAGCCTGATAAAAAGGGTCAAGTGTCTGATCCCAGCATGTATACTGTAGACTTATTTGTCTTCTAGATGCATCAACAAAGATATTTTGTAAAATTATATTACAAAAGCTGAAGGACTGGATTTAAGAAACCACCTAATGGATGAGTCACAAAGTAGCCCCAGACTTAACCAGTCGACCATACAATAGTGTTATGTGTTATCTCAGCTTATTCATAAATGTATTAAAAAAGCAAAGCATGAGGGCTGGCCTGGTAGTGCTGAGGGTTGAGGTGCTGGATGCCACACCTTGTGCTGTGCCAGTTGCCCAGGTTTGGGAACAACCTCAGGTTGCTGGCACTGGGGGGGAGGGTTGGAGCAGGATCTAGCATTGGCTTTCCTCTCCTGGGGAAGGGATGAGGTTGCCCACCTATAGTTCTGCCATCACTGAATGGAGGTTCGGTGCTGGCACAGGTGGTTAACGGTGAAACTGGAAAGTAGGGGCATTCCGAGTGGTGTGCATGTGCATGCCTCCACACGTGCATGCTACGTTGGGGATGTGTGGGTGTAGGGGCTGGGAGAAAACCCATAAAACCCCAAAAATTACATATGACAAAAAAAAGCAAAGCTCTGTGGCTACTTTGTAAATCTTAAAGCAGCCTTCAGTAGTATTAGCCATAAACTGTTATAGCAGAAGTGGTGGGCATTGGGTCTAGATTTTTTTTTTGTTGGATGTTCTAATTAGGTTACACAAAATACTCGCATGCAGGTACAATATAATCAAACTAGTTGTTTAACCTCAGTAACTCAAACACATTTGGGGGTCTGATAGGGATGTGTTTTGGCACCTGCGCTGTTCAATTTGTATATCAGCTCTATTATTGAACAGTTATTCAGCCTTTAATTTCACTGCTCTAAAGCGATCGATAGAAGTATGCGTTGTCTAGCTTATGCTGATGATATTATCCTGTTATTTACATCATTACTTGACTTACAAAGGAAAATGAATCATTTTGTCTAATTGTGTAATAACTAAAATGCAGTTATAAATAGGGATAAAACTAAGCCAGTGGTCTTTGGGAACAGGAGTAAGAAGATGCCAAGGTTATTCATCAAAATGCAAACAACTGGAACACAAATGTTCTATGGTTACTTAGATGTGAGGCGTTCTGACAGTTTCCTTTGAAATCAACATTTGAGATTAGATGAAACCAGAATAAATATTGCATTTAAGGCATTTAAAATATTTAACTGCAAGTTAGGAAAACATACTATCAAGGGTCTTCTTTTAGCTATTAATGCAAAAATAAAATCATGTGTGCTACAGTATATGAAGCCAAAATCTAGACTGCTTCTAATTTTTCATCTCTGGAAATTGGCTTGAATAAAATATATTGGGTGAGATATTCAGATTGCACCTGGCTATGGCGCAAGAGAGGGTGCGGGGCAACTGAGATGTGCTGGGGCCACAACAGTATGATATTCAAAGGCGATATGCCAGGGCGCATCTCCATTGAATATGACACAGAATGCACCTGGCACAGGTATAATGTGCTGGCACTTTCCCCAGACTGGGGGTCCCTGGATTGCTCCAGTGCAAATGTAGCTGCACTGGGTGCATCACCCACGATATTCAGCAGTCAGCATGCAGATGGGGCCATAATGTATGCATAGTGCAAATGGGGCCATTTGCATGTCATTATGGCCCCATTTTCATGAGTTGAGCAGGGCAGCCCGGTGAAATGCACTGGGCACCCTGTCCAGCATGTGGTGTGGACAGAGGGGGTCCTCAGTCACCCCTGCCCATAGTCCGATCGAGGGTAACAGCACAGTAACAAAATGCCCTGGTAGTCTAGTGGTGCCCCTCACCCATAACTATAATCACTGTCATATGTAACAGCAACCATGCCCTGGTAGTCCAGTGGTAACCCTCCCTCCACCCATAGCCACAATTGCCAGTAGCAGTGTCTGTAACAACCTGCCCTGGTAGTTCAGTTGTCCCCCCACACCCTCAGACATACAGGACCCCTGCCCACCCAGCTGCACCCCTGTCATCGGTGGGCAGCTGCAACCCAGCATGTAGTGTGACCGCATGCTAGGCAGATTCAAATATTTAAGCACTGTAAGATATTTTTCATTAGGGAGCCTGTGCTGTAAAACTTAGAAAATTCATCCTTTTCTGAATGCTGCCTGTATTTTGTGAAAAGAAGCTGCCGACAATACTGAAGGAAGAGGAATGAGACAGCAGCTTCACAACACCAGACAGAAGTGCGAGCATGCGTTGCTATGCAACAGACACACGCACTTCTGTCTGGTGTTGTGACGCTGCCGTCTCACTCGCTGTTCCCTCAGTACTGTTGGCAGTTTCTTTTCACAAAATACAGGCAGCATTCAGAAAATAATGCATTTTTTTTCAAGTTTTACAGCACAGGGTCTCTAATTGAAAATATCATACAGTGTATCACATTTGAATGTGCCTAGCGCTCGGTCACGCTACATTTCAGGGCATAGCGCTAGATCACGCTACATTACAGTTGCAGGTGGATAAAAGAAAGTTGCAGGATCAACCAGATAAAGTATGTTTTTCAATAATTAATTTGTTTGAAGATGCAAACAGGATCACCCAGATCACAGAGATGTTTGTGTTGGGGGGGCAAGCTCATAAAGGGACACAGCAAAGATAACTGGATGATGGAAAGTGAAACACTTTCATTACAATGACGTATAGGAATGTGAAGATATCAGTGATATCTCCATGGCCTGGCAGAGATATTACTTTTTATCCTGCTATTTATCCTAAAACATACATTCTATAAATATATATATAAATATATATATATATATATATAAAATAGGGGTGTGGTCGCACCCCTATATTTAGGGTTGAGTAGGCACTTTAATGTTAAACCTCAGATTTTGCACGTTAATAACTTTGCAACTGTTCAACAAATTTGAACGAAATTTGGAATGCTTGGTCAGGTATGGTATATCTCTTGATTTAACAAGTTGCGTTTCAGGTGGACATATGATTGTTGTGCAGCTGATCAACAATAAACAAACCTGAGGCACATAAAAATGCACTTTTTGTCACTTTTGTGTTTTTTTGTCCATTTTTTTGGTCTGTGTTTTTTGCCTGAATTTTGGGACATAGAAAGAGTTTGGGTCGAGGAACATGCAAGCATTTGTTTGGTGAACAAATATTAATCCATTCAAATGTCATTACAATTTGAAGTTCACATTATATGCTATGGGAACATTTATATGTATTTTTAACAATGTCCAGATGGCCCAAATTGGGATGCCCATATCTCCATAACAGTTTGGTCTTTTTACTTTAAATTTGAATAGGGTGTTAAGGGGATGACATAGGGATGTGAATTATAATGTTAAGGTGTTGGGGAATTAATTGGTTGCAGAGATATTCAAAGACAAAGTTGATGTTTTTCCCATAGGATTATATTGTGATCTGTGTTATGACTTTCGGCGCCGTTATCTCAGAAACAAAGCGAGATACAGACTTTTCGCTACTAGTGACATAGATAACATTGATTTGAAATTGTAGCCTAAGCGTGCAGTGGAATTTTGTTCGGTACATTGCACAGTTCATGAGATATTGTGAAATTACTGTCACAAGGGTTCAAAGAGTGCCTGTCTGGTACATTTCAGAGCCCATATCTTGGAAACTATATAAGGTATGGGTTCAGTTGGTGATTGCCTCATAATCTACTCACTGTCATGGTTACAGTGACACTTGCATTTTTTTCCCTAGCTGTTACAGTTCCCAAGATATGGACAAATTACTATTACAAGTGTTCAGTGGCCTATAGGGCTGCTATATGGCTCTGTAGCTATGCGTAAGTGGGAGTGCGGGCCTGAAGGGCCTGTGCTCCCCCAGATGCAAACGGCTATGCAGAAATGGACAAGTTGGTGGGAACATGGGGCCCCCTGCCACCAATACTTGTTTTTTAGTAGTATTCATACCGTGCCTACCTTATGACCTTCCTGTGACACGATGGTCTGTTGTACCTAGACACCTAGTGCTAGCACCTAGCCTTGGATTATATATGCAGTAGGTGCTGTCCCATCCATACCGCAGTACCTTGCTCACACCTTCCTCCAGTACACCGTGGTACAGCTGCCCACAGCCCCATTGTAAGCACTCTCTGGAGATGCCATGATTGTGCCTGGCAGGCTGCCTGCTTCCTTCAGACATAACTATACCTGTTTTAGTCGTATGTGAACTGGTCAAGAAAAAAGCTGTTTCACTTACTTCTGTCTGTCTGCCATGATAGTGATACCTGGGTCTCGCCTGTCCTTTTTTTCTCATGAAAATTACTGTAACAATATCCATCTCTGTATCTCTGTGGACTTGCCTGTTCCCACTGCTCACTGGTCTTGTTGATGCACTAGAATCAATTGTTAAGTTATGTACGTTTGTGTATAAGCACTTCTGTTAAGTTTTATTCCCACTGTAAATATTGCTGCTTATTTGCAATATAATCTGGATTTAACCAGGTCCATCTTGTAAATGAACTTGCTCAACAATGTTTGCCTGAATAAATAAAGATTTGATTGATTGGATTATTAAAGGTTCATTAATATAACCATTATTTTTTACAAATAACAATGATCTCCCTATTTTATTGGGGAAATTTTGGATTTGATGTGCACAGCTGGGCCAATATAAGCTCAAATTGTCCACTAAAAATGGTTACTATCTATGAATACTTGACCTACAAGTTATTTCCTGTTATTGTTAACTGAGAGGAACATCAAATGTTCACCATTGCAGTTGTTATTCTTTTTCATGATCATGTACAGCTCACTTGTACTTGCAGTATTTTGGATTATAGATGTATAGTGTTGGGCTATCACAAGCCCAAGCTATCTTTTCTACAGTTATAATCTATGGCCCAGATGTTCAAACTGCACCCAAAAAGTGTGCAATAGCAGGAGCAAGCACAAGTCCATTGTGCCCATGCATAAGAGGTGCGATATTCAAAAACTGAGCCGGTCAAGATGCACCTACAGCCAACGACCGAATATCACACCACCTGCACCATAGCGCAACAAGGGAGGGTAAGCTGAGCAGATCTGATGCACCATAGTGCAACAAGAGATGTTCAGCTGAGCAGTCCAGAGGCACCATAGTGCAACCAGGGATGTCCCCCAGCAGCAGGGCAGCAATGCAGCTGCACAGCCGGAGATGTAGGGGCCCACCCCCCGTGCACAGATGGGCAGAGGAACACACAGCAGAACAGACATCATCCCCCCACACCCCATGCATAGAAACATAGAAACATAGAAACATAGAAACATAGAATTTGACAGCAGATAAGGACCGCTTGGCCCACCCAGTCTGTCCATTTCCCTACCTGATGGATAAGCTGCAGATCCTAGTTAACCAGCAGCCTACTTCTTCCTACCCCAACCCCCTAGAATTGCCTTATGACTGTCCCATGCATGCTTGAATTCCACCACTGTTTTTAACTCCACAACCTCCTCTGGAAGGCTGTTCCATACATCCACAACCCTCTCTGTGAAAAAATACTTCCTTAAATTACCTCTGAGCCGGCCCCTTCTATCTTCAAATTGTGCCCCCTTGTTCTTGCACACCTCTTTTTTTGATAGATGCTACCCTCTTGGACTTTGTTGATTCCCTTGAGGTAATGCACTGCACAACTGGGGAAGGGCTGGAATGACCACTAGCCCATGGAGATAAGCAATCAACCCACAGCTGGGCCATGGTGCTCCATCACACCCCCTGGCAAGCTGTGACAGGCACACAAGGAGGGACAACCACCCCTTGCCACACCATCCCCAAATGCAGAGCACACCCTGCACCGTGACCCCCAGAAACCCTGCTCAGGTGCAACGTTCACCACTGCAGGATACCCCATGCATGCCACCACCCCCATTGTGACAATGCAACCCTGTGCACCACAAAACCATGTAAGGCAGCCCCACCATGAGCACCCACCAGAGGGTGGCAGCACACAGTAATGCAATGACTGCATACACAGTGCCACCACGCACAGTGCCCCCAAGGTACAGCTGAGAGACTGACCATGCATCGGCACACGAGGTACCCCACACGTGACAGGGCATGCCCCGGACACCACCACCAGTGGTACAGCACCTTGCACACCCTCCCAAGGACACACGCTGACCCAACACTGGCCACTGCAGCCAGCGTAGACACCCACAATGGTGTGTGGAAGCATGCACCACACTGGATGCAACACAGTGCATGGACAAACACCCACCCATACCCAAGGGCACACCAACACAGGGATGCAGTAGCGGGGCAACCAAGCCCCAGCATGGGCCCATGGAAACCGTGTACACACGGCCAGCAGTCCTCCATGGCACAGGAGTGCCAGCCACCCTGCACAGGCACTGTGGACCTGTACGCCACCATCAAT
Source organism: Neoceratodus forsteri (assembly GCA_016271365.2). Lineage (NCBI taxonomy): Eukaryota > Metazoa > Chordata > Ceratodontiformes > Ceratodontidae > Neoceratodus > Neoceratodus forsteri. The sequence goes on from CM057454.1 coordinate 1,226,147,446, forward strand.
TGCCCGGAGCACAAGTCACAGACAGTGGTGACATCCTCTTTAACACACACAAGCCACAGCATGGAGGTGGGATAATAACTGCGGAGGCCACAGTGTCACCCGAGGCAGACATGCACCACACCAGTGACAGGAGGTAACCCAGCATTGTGGCAGGTACAGTGGCTGCCCTGCATGTACAGCCACTACTGACATGCCAGCAGACCGTGCAGGTCACAGACATGCAAGAATGTCAGCTGCACAGGCCATGGACGGGCTGACAGGGGCACCATGGACACAGAGCATGCACCATGGACCACTGCACACAGTCATCCAGTGCAGAGGGAACAACACACAAACCACAGACACTGACTGATAGCTACTCCCACACCATTGTCACTTTCCCACAGACACACACACATACCCATGACTCTACCACCCCTGACGCCATGCACACCACTGCAGCTGAGCACCTATAGCCCACTGCAAATCAGAGACCACCACAGTATTCATATCAAAAGATTTCTAATCAAAAATATCAAACGAAACTAGGTACAACTTTGTACAAATGTGTGGGAAGAGGGCCACAAACAAGGTGGGAGTGGGTAAGGGGCAGGGGTGAACAAATGGGACAGGAAAAGAGGGGTGTGAGGGTGGGTCCAGGGGGTAGCGGAAATCAGGGGCATATAGAAGTTCAGTGGGAGTCCCACTCCCTGCTCCGGCTACTCTGCCTCCCATGTCTCCTCCGGACCCCCAGCCACTCAATCCTTTGCAGGATGTCCAGTGATGCCCTTGCCACAGTTAGTATCTCCTGCAGTGCTTCCCAGATAGCCTGCAGCTGGCAGACACCTAGGACAAGGGAGCACAGTCAATAGGTGTGAATGCACAGCCACATACAGCCCACCCACTGCACATGGCATATGGCCATGGGACATGCCTCTGTGATGGTGTGTGACCACCCACAGTGATCATGTCCACAAGACCTGCCCACCCAGGTGCATACAGCCATGCAGACTGCTGCACGTACACACACCAGCCAAGTCCTGCACAGCACCACCATGGCTGTTTAGTGACATGGCTATGTGGTGCGAAGGCTGTGGCACAGCCATGTACCCGGTGCACACATGGTCCACCATTGACACACTCCCAGACATGCAGTGCCACTGGATAGTGCTGACTGTAACAAGTTGCGTGCATGGCAGTGGTGTCAGTGGATGGTGGCCATGCTCCGCTGCCCACCCTGTTACACAGCATGCAATAGTAATCATGAAGGTATGACACTCATCATCATCAGGCTGGTCCCTCTGGCGCGGTGGACCTTCGCCCCTCCTAATGGCCCTATCTTCCTGCTGGTGCCTCTGCTCCCTGGCCAGTCATCTCTCTTTCAACTCTGTGGTGCAAACATGGAGAGAGGAACATCAGTACAATCCTGTAGCAAAGTCCCCCTGCCTCCATGTGTGTGCAATCCCACCCAGCCAGACCCACCCACCCACACCCTGTTAACACCACCACAGCCAACACCGGATGGTCCCTCCCTATGTTCTGGACACATGCAACCGTGATACCCATATGGAAGATAAAAGTGTGTGGACATCACACCTACCTGGCTGTGGCACCGTGCCCCTCCTGGCATGTGCTCAGAGGTGGACAAGCAGGTCTGGGTCCCTCCGCCTCAGATCCCCATACCTGTGGCGGCACTGCTCCACTGTCCGCCCCATTCCTGTGGCCTCCTCCAGGGCATCAGCCACCTCTTGCCACACCTGGCTCCTGGACCTGTCCAGGGGTGCCTCCCCAAACAATAGGCCATAAAGTGGCTCAACAATGGCAACCAGGTTTGCCATTTTGATCTAGCTCCACTGGGCAGCTCTCCTCAGTGCCATCTCTGTTACTCAGTGGGTTCAAAATGGTGTTCTGCAGTGCAGTTCCACCCCATGCAGATGCTGCAGAGTACAGCACTGCCATTCCCTATCACGCTGTCACTGAACAGCATGATAGTGGTGCATTCACGCCCTAATGCATGGCACCTAGGGGGCAAAGGTCGGGCACAGGGTCAAGGGTCTCTGGCGCACGGACAGGCACAGCGTGATTTGAACCCAATGTATGTAGCATGATTGGGTGCCTGTGTGCTACCTCCTGTAGCAGCCTACCGCACTGTTGCCCCAGTGCACTTACAATGCCCCAGTGCCATATAGGTGAACATCGCTGTAGCGCCACTGGCAAAATGGTGGCTGTGCCCTGCATTGCCTCCCATGCACAGCACATCACCAGCGCAGCAGGCGCCTGCATCAGAAACCCAGGCATGCGCAGTTAGATATGCACTGTGCATGTCAGAGAACTGCGCCCTTGGCTGAGCACGTTCAAAACAATTGCGCAAAGTGCAACAGTGCGATATTCAGCTGTCATATGCAAATCAGCTAATCAGCCATTTAGTGACGCAGCACTGCAATTTGTATCGACTTAAAGTTGCGCCTCGCCTCATTTGCATGGGTTGCGCTATAAAAGTGCGACAGTGGGCTGCACTGGCCATAGTCGGTTACTGCAGTCTATTGGTGAGTTTAATGCTGTTTAGGAGTGTGGACTGTGGATTTTGGGATATGCATGAGACTGCACTGTCACAGGTAACAACTGTCATTCTCACAGGCTGAAGCATGACCAAGCGAGTTGTGGGTGAGGAGGAACAGAGTGGTGGGAGGAGGAGGAGGAGGCCTAATTTCACCAAGGCCGAGATGGATGCCCTGTCTGAGGACTACCTGGATCAGGAGCCACTTCTCAGCTGATGTCAGGAAACACCAGGCCCGTGATGCTGCATGGGAGGATGTGGCACATGCAGTGAACCTGCATGGCAGACACCAGTGCTCCATGCAGGAGTGCAAGAAGAAGATGGGCACAAACAGGAGGAGAATAAAGAAGAAGGTGGCTGCCATTAGGGCAGCACAAGCTGCGACAGGTGGGAGACAGCCAGAGGTGCTAAGCCTGACCCCACAGGAGGAGAGGGTTGCTGGCAGCATGCAGCATTGTGCCATTGAGGGTGTTCCAGGTAGTGGCTTCCAGATGGGTGGTAGCCCATCACTGCATGGTAGGTCATGGTCTGTCTGTTGGGGGGGCAGGGTAGGTCACATGCAGTAACATGACTTTGTTTTCCCTTACAGATCCTGAGCATCTGCATGGGTCAGTGGTGGTGAGCCTGTCCACTGAGGCCAGTCAGATGGAGATGGAGGAGGGCCCATCCACCTCCACAGGTATACGTGTCTCAGTGTGACAGTGGGCCCACCTGGCTGTCCAGACTGATGTTATTGGAACAGGTGTGGAGGAGGCCCTGCCCGTGTCCCAGTGTGCCAGTGTCCATGGATGCCAGCATGCTGTGACTCAGGCTGGTGCCAGGTCCGTCACCGATGATGATGTCGCTAACGCCATGGGAAGTGACATGTATGTGCCATGGGATGGCCTCAATGCAGGTAACATTGTGGCCATGGCTGTGCGTGGAGCCGCCATGGAGACCTGTGTGTCATCACAGTCCCAGCCTGTGCCTGTCAGCACCAGAGGGGCAGCACTGGTGTGTGTACAGGACAGTGGGACTGTTGCGGCCACTGTGGTGGCACCAGTGAGCCCTGGGGAGTGGCAGCCAGAGGGACAGCATCAGCAGTCAGCCAATGAGCTTGGGGATACAGTGTCAGGGGGGTGGCATCAGTGCATCTGCTGTGGACATGCCCAGACCTGGTCCTGGTGTGTAGCACCCACCCTCAAGGGGTGCTGAGCATCAGGGCTGCGCACACCCTGAGGGAGAGGATGCAGAGGAGGCAGATGACCTCGTGGATGAGCACACCCGCATACTGCAAGCATCAGTCAACCAGCAGTTGCGGCTTGCGACGTCGGTGGATGCACTGCGTGTGGCTCTGGAGTGGGCAGAGGAGCATTGCAGCAGAGACACTGCTCTGATCCTGGCAGGGATGGACCAGTTGAGGGAGGATGTGACTGCTGCCATTGACAGGCAGACACAGTCATTCACTGCTGTCATGGCCACAATAGGCACACAGTTATTTGCCCATGCATCGCAGACAGCACACAGTGCACTGTCCACCCCCCCATTCCCGGCATCATGTGACACCATCCTTGTCGACACTGGGTTCAGCTGTGGGCATCCCAAGCACACCTGGCACAGGCATGTTTGGTGTGCTGCAGACCCCTGTGCGAACACAATCTCATTCACCCAGTGGAACCCCTGGGATACCATCAGTGCCATCCTATGAAGCCAGTGGTCAGCCTGTCAGTGCTGGCGGGTCTCGGCGGGGCAGCCCATGCATCCATGGTGGCTGGGACACTGTGGCGTGTGGCTGACCTGTCTCTCAACATGGCTACTGTCTGGTGCTGCCCTATGTGCATTGTGTCATTCAGCGGGCAATGCATGGGTGGGTACCCGTCCCTGCACGAGGACACACAGTCCATCTGCACACCCTCCTGGCTGCTGTCCACAGTTGCATGTGCATGATGATGCCTGCATTGCACTGTACACCAATGTGCAATAGTGCTCAGCATCTCACACACACACAATGACAGACAGTGGGCGTGGTGGTCTGTGGACATGTGTGTGGCTAGGGGCGTCTTTCTAGGTCGGTGTGCCTCCTACCCTTTGTGCATGTCTGGTGCATTTTGTGTGTGTGTGAGTGTGTGTGTCCACATGGCATGTTAGACCTCACCCATCTCTGGTTGTGTGTGGTTCCATGTCCGGCCAGTTCCCTTGACGGCATGTTCCCCTGGTGTGTGTCCATGCATGTTTGTGGGTTGTGCCTTAGCCACTGTTGGTTGCACATGGCCCCTTGACTTACCTGGGTTGGCTGAAGTGCTCCTCCATGATGGTGTCCCAGTGCAGCTGTGCCAGCCGGAGCAGCCGGGGGTCCCATCGCCCAAGGGGGGGCTACCCATCACCATTGTCACCGGCATCCTCATCATCCCCATCGCTGTCCCCCTCTTTGACCTGTACGGCTATCCCACATTCATTGGCCATATTGTGCAAGATGCAACAGGCCAGGAAGAGCCCACAGGCCTTTGAAGGACTGTACTGTAGGGCACTGCCAGAGGTGTCCAGGCAATGGAAACGTGCCTTCAGAATCCTGAACACCCGCTCAATGACATTATGTGTGGTGGCATGTGCCTCATTGTAGTGTTGCTGCAATGGCATCGCGGGCAGCCGGTAGGGTGTGAGCAGCCAGGGAGTGAGTGGGTATCCACTGTCACCTGTGTGTAGAGGGTGGGCATTAGTTTGGTGATCAGCATCGCCCTGCCCCGGGCCATGTAGGCCACTACTTATGCCACCTCTGACCATGCCCCCCCAGGCCCTATGATTATCTGTGTGGTTTGCATACTCACCCACTAGGTGGCCAGTGGGGATATCCCACTCTCGAATCTGTGGCACAGTGCTGACCGGTGCCAGATGAAGGCATCATGTGCTCCCCCAGGGTGCATGGCACAGACATTGATTATGCGCCCCCTGGCATCGCACACCACCTGGCAGTTGATGCTGGCATAGCCCTTGCAATCTATATATGTGGCCCCCTCGGGGACAGGTGGTGTGTGGATGGCCACATGGGTGCAGTCTATTGCCTCTAGCACACCAGGCATACATGCTACCCTGTGGAACTCCTGTATGTTTGCTGTGTGCTCCACCAGTGTGCTGGGGAAATGGATGTACTCTGCAACATGTGGCAGCAGTGTGCTGAGGAACTGGGTGAAATGACATGACATGGCCAACTGGGTTATACCTGTGGTGTCCCCAGTTGGTCTCTGGAAGGTACCCATGGTGAGCAAGCACATGCAAGCTGTCACTTTCGTCTCCACTGACAGAGCATGGCTCCATTGTGTGGGTGCCTTCATCACATCACTGAAAAACTCACAGAGCCACCTCAGAATTTCCCAATTCAGGTGGTACCAGCCCACGATCTCTGTATCACTATACAGCTCAAAGCCGGTGTGGGCTCAGTACTGCCTGTTGGGGGCATACCACCGATGAGCCCTTCCATGGCCATGCCCCCTGCTGCTCACCTTCTCACCCCCCTCATTACTGCCTCCATCTGGAAGGTGGCACTGGCCATGTCCCTGGCTTGTGTTCACTCCCCCTGGCAGCTGTTTCTGTATTCCCCCCACTGTCCTGGCTGCTACTTCCTCTGCACTGTGAACACCTGACTGTGCTGGCCTCACTGCTGTGTCGCAAGTACTTCCCCATTCTGCATTGTGGCTCCCCACACCTTCCCCTGTGCCTGTGGATTACAGGTGCCCTTTTCTGGCCTGACCTGTGTGTCCCTGCTGCCCAGTTTGTCCTGCTAGAGTTCAACCTCATGTGCCTTCCCTGTAGCGTTCTTGTGCCTCTCCCTTGCTCCCTTTGATTTTGGCTCATTCCAGCTATCACGCAACTTCTGCTGGGTCCCCTACTGTGCATGGCGCATGTTGTTGAATATCGCACTGCACCATTTATGCATAGTTCTCCCCCTTCAGTTGCACATACATTCACTATCATTGCGCTGTTGTTCAGCGTGATTTAGGGGGTGCAACTGCCTCCTGCTGAATATCACAGAATGGCACATTTTTTGGACTTGTGCAGGCACAACCCTTTGATGCATGGCTCAACTCTTTTGAATATCTGGCCCTATGTATGTCTGACTTGTACTGTATAACATGAATGTATTTTATGATAATCTAGGATAGCGACTTTTATGCCCTTTGTGAAAGTCTTTATGGACTGTGGTCTTTTACTACCAGGTCTTATTTGTTATACAGTGGAATCTGCTTAAATGCATACTTGTTTTGCAGCAAGAAAATGTGCATTAAAGTGCAATGGGCATTTATCCAAACTTCTATTTTTACAATGTAACATAAATAAAATAACTGATACCTGACACTGTAATGGCATTACATGTTTGTTTATCCTAGCAATATACTAAACATTTTAAAAATGTTAAAACATGCTATTGTGCAGCATAGACAAATAACTTAGTGAAGCACAATGCTATTACATATATGTGCGTGTGTGTGTATATATCAAAGCATATCATCTAACCACATTGTCTGTATTGCTTGTGGACCCAAAAAAGAAAATGATCTCAATCTCTTTTGCAACTTTTCAGTGTCAGATGAGTGACATATGATATTACATGCTGCTTTGCAACTGTTCAGAATCATCTGTGCACTTAAGATGTGCTAACTACCTAGAGAGAGAGAGATGTGCTGGTGAACTGTGAAACTGCAGTTAGCCAAAATATGCACTTATCCAGTGTGCACTTAGCAGTGTTTTGCACTATGTGAACAGTAAAAAAATTGAGAAACGGGAAAATTGTGCACTTATCAGGAATGTGCACTTATCCGATGCACACTTAAATGGACTCCACTGTATATTATTGTTCTGATTGTGATGAATTGTTTTGTTTTTGTATGAAATACTTTTGTCGATCATTAAACTTGTACTTCAACATTAATGGGTAATTCAACTTTCATTGTTCACTTGTTAATGCTGCTGTAGTGGACCATGTGGTGCTCTTGTTTAAATTAAAATGTCCTCGGTGCCATAGAGAATTGCAGCCTGGAACCTTGGAAGCTACCCCCCATTCAGCCAAACTACTCCAGTAGAAACTGGAAGAGGGGCACGCAACCTCTTTTCCTTTTTTAATGAAAAGAATGAAAAATGTCTGTCACAGAATATTCCAGAATTCAGTTCTTTATTTTACATCCACCCTATTCTCCGTCCCAATAGAACTTTTTCAGAGGACTTAATTTCTAAAAAAAGTTACAAACGATAATTACCAGTTTTTCATTAATGTACCTTTTTTTAGACAAATGTAAATATTTCAAATTCAGAACTCTTTTGGTTCTCCCTTGCTAAATAATATTTTATACTATAATAATGAGTGAGTCTAGCTTTTTTCATAGTTATATACAATACATAGTCGTCTTCTTTAAGGCTTCTGTAAATTAAATCAGTGTCTTTTCAGTAACCACACATTTCCAAAGACAATGTGTTAATACTTAATCACATTGTTGTTTTAGGCTGTATCACATTGTGCCTACTCCCCACCCTCTAACTCGTGGACCATCTGTATTAAATAGATTGATCCCCATAACATAGCCATAAAACTTTATAAAAGTTCCAACCAAGATAACTTAACATTTCAATTCATGTTATAGCAAATTAGCGAAGTTACGAGCATGTGTAGCAACACTGATACAACACTAAATAAAACATTTTTTTTTATTTTGCCCACCATGGTAATATGGTTTTTTTAGAGCCCAATTATGAACACTGGCACTGTCGCTCACATTAGTCCCAAAAGGTGATTCCACACAGTGACTGCGAAATCACCTTTCAGGTCTGAATAATGCCATAACAGTGACTGAATTCATGAGGAGAGGTCCCAATAACCCCATGTTGAAAATATAGTGCCAAAATTCCCAAAAATGCCTGAGATATGCACCAAAGTTGAGAAAACCCTATTTATGCCATTATACAGCTTACCGGCATTTCCTCAGTTCATGGTCGGTTTTGAAGAGTGCAGACGTGTTTCTGGTCCATGTAAGATCATCACGTTGGGCTACAGAGGTAAGTATGGGGTGGGGGTGTGGGGAAGCAGAGCCACGCAGAGGGTGGGTGCGGGTTGGGGAGGGGCAGGGAGACCTCGAGGGACCATTTCCTTTTTTAACAGGTTTAAAAAAAAACATTGTGGGATGGTTTTTCTTTTTCATGGGCATTTAGCATGCTGGGGTAGGCTCCCAGTGTGCCACCTGAGTGTTTTGGGGGGAATCTGTAGCTGACAGGGGATTGGGCACCCCTGTCAGCACATACCAAAGTGGGGACACAAGAGCTAAAGGGAACTGGGCACCCCCCTCAGCACAGAATAAAAGTGTGGGGGACTTATGCCAATGGAGAGTGGGCTCCCCTGTCAGCAAGGGGAAGGGGGGACTGAAGCTGTTGGGTATTGGGTGCCCTGTCAGTAAGCCCTGCAATGAGGGAGCAAGGCAATGGGGCATTGGCCACAACAGTGCTGCACCTCCACAACCTGCTTCTGCAGCAAGCTGCTGCAACATGTTTCTTGTACACGTGCACAAGCAACATAAAAACAGGAGGCACGGCAAATGGGAGGGAGTATGGAATAGAAAACAAATGGGGGGATCCTCAACTGGCCAGCCACACAGCCCCTGTTGAAATGTTGAAAGCAGAGCGAGTGGATGCCTGAAGTCTAAGTAGGGGATGTGGGAGAATCTATTCCCCCCATTGAACTTCAGGTTAAAATCCTTCCAAAAAGGTTTGGAATGAATTTGGTAAATAATTTACCATCCCCATGAATCTCTGAAGGCCTGTTTTACATTGCAGAGTGGGCATGTCCACAGTTGCCTTGCTTTTCTCAGGATCTGCTATCAGTCCTTCTTTACTTAGCTTATGCCCAATACTGGGATTTCTCTCAGTCCAGTTCTGGATTGTATCTAGCTCAACATTAAATTGTGTTTTTGAAACCTCTCCAGTATTTTCCTTAGTCTGTCACTGTGCTCTTGTATGTCACAATCTGATATTAGAATGCTATCCATGCACCTGTAAGTCTCAATGCCCTCTAGCACTTCAACTATCTGGGAAATATTTATTTCAAAAACCTCTGGTGCTGAATGAATTCCAAATGACATGCTTTTGAACTTGTACTGCCCAAAGGGTGTATTAAAATCCACTAGTTCTGAACTGGGTTCATCGACATGAATTTGCCAAAATGTGTGACCTGCTTCCAGCACTGATAAGATCCTAGCTCCAGCAAGCCTTGCTGCTATCTCCTGTACTGTCTTTAGGGGTAATGTTCCCTTTTAAGTGATGTGTTCAAATCCTGTGGCTCAATAAAGATTCTCACTTTATTTTGTTTCTCAATCACAACCACTGAGTTCACCCAATTATGGGTGTTTTTACTTTTTCTATAACTCCCAGTTTCTCTGTTTTCTCAGATTCAACCTTAACTTTGTTCTTTAATGCAAAGGTTGTTTTTTTTTTCGTGATGGGGGAATTACAGGACCCACTGAAGTGTTAATCTTACTGTGCTGTTCCCTTTCTAAACAGCTCAACTTTTGGAAAGCATCAGCAAAACTAGATAATAGTTCCATATTTGTGTTCCTTTGTTTCTTAGAATTAGCGGTTACTGAAAACATTTTCTTGACAAGTCTCATTTCTTGGCAAATTGGCAATCCTAGAACTGGAGTGATATTGGGGTCTACCATGTGAAATGTAATAAGGTGGTACTAATTTTTGAAACTCATGGCTAAAGTAACTTTTCCATGCACAATCAGCTGGTGCCCAGAATAGGAAATCAATCTTGCTCTCGATTTCAGAATCACCTCTCTTGACAAATGTTCTTACATCTTTAGAGGCATTACATTGCATTATACTCCCATGTCCAACTTAAAGTTCACTTTTCTTCCACTTATATTTAAAACCACTTTCCAATCAGTTTCCACTGCATTAGCGGTTAGAGTCTCCATACTGAAGGTATTTTCACTCTTGCTCTTGAATTCTTCTTTAATAACATGGACATTCGCACCCTATTCAGTACAACACATCTTTTTTTCAATTGTTTAACCAGGAGTGGCACACTAAGTTGAAAGCTTGTTTACTGGTGTGACCTGGGAGCACAGGGAAGCTAAATGACTTGCTTAGGGTCACACAGTATACAAGTGGGGCTGTGGGATTCAAACCCAGGTCTTCAGATTTGCAGCTCAGAGCCTTAAACCACTGCACTATACTGCTTCCCTCTGCCTTTCCATCTTGGAAAAAAGTTGTAACAATTACAGAATCTACATTTTTGTACAAGTGTGGGACACCTTGTTGGCTCATGCTCTCTACCACACATCCCACATCTGCATAATTTTGGCATTTATGCTGGTAAACTTTCTCTATCTTTGTTCAAGCTGCCTCATTCTAACCCTTTTTTAAAGAACTGTTGCATGCACAGTATTTTCCATTGAAATTGTCTCACTCAGAGATTTTATTTTCTCTTTAGTGAGCTCAGCTGCTCTACACATATCAATGGCTCTGGCCAGAGATAAAGCAACCTCCAGAAGCAGTCTTCTTCCTGGATCATTCTGTATGCCACAAACTATTCTGTTTCAAATTAGTGAGTCACTCAGACATCCAAATTCATATGACTTAGCTCTAAATCTTAAATCAGTAACATAGGCATCAATAGATTCACTTGGATTCTGGTTTTGGATATTAAATAAGTGAATCTCATGCATCACGTTTTTGCATGGGTAATAGTACCTCTCAAAACTGTCCATAACCTTCTACAAATTCTCTTTATCCTCTTCCTTCTCCCATTCAAAAATGCTGTACACCACAAGAGCCCCATGGCCAGCCACATGAAGAAAAGTCATAGCCTGTATCTTCTGTGATTTCTCAGCAATACCACCGGCTATAAAGAAGATGTGAACCTATTGCTCAAATCCATGCCAGTTCTCAAATTTCACTGCAGATCAAGAGCATTGGGTGGTGATAACTGCTCCATTCTGACACCATGTAATTATAGACAGAGGCTGAAATGTTTGTTTAAAACAAATTTACTAGTCTTACCAGCATAGTACACTACAGTGCAACATGGTTAATCTCAGAACAATATGGGTGGGTCATTGCCTGCCAAACTCTCATTTAATACAGCATGCACATGCTGAATGAGATAATGTCATACATCATTCATATTCATAACCCTACAGACATCTGTGATCAAATAGAGTCCAGGGTGTGGTGTTAGGGAGGGAAAACAGGGCAGAGTGAAGGGGTCTACCAGTCCTTTCCTGCCAACAGAGTCTATGTGTCTTTGTTTTGAGTAGTTTAAATGGCCTTCTCACATCATCAGAGTACAAGAAATAAAAAAAAAACCAATGACAGACACAAAGAATGAACATAAAAGTAGAACAACATTTTTTTTCATATGGCTTTTCACTTCTACTGGAGAGCTCTTCAGCTCCTGTCCTCCACCCATCAGCTGGTACCCACTTCCCCTGGACTTACCTTGGAGCTTGTTCCCCCATAGATTGCCACCAGTGGCAGAGTGGAGAGGGGAGGGCCATCCTCCCCCCAGGACACAAGTCCAGTTTTGCTCCTGGCATCCAGATGATGGTGCAAGTCCAGTGAGAAGTGCAGGGCTTCATCCTGCCACAGAATCTCTTTTTTGTTTTCTCCTGAGCCCATTGCTGTGGCTTGCATGTCAGAAATGTGCACATGGATGCACACTTGTCCTGCAGATCTGTGGCTATGCCCGAGCCGCTCATTGTCTGCACCGACACCAGCCCTCCACCCAGTGGCAGTCAAAGACTAATATGGCTGCCACCCCTTCTCCAGGAGAGGAGAGCTGCCCTGGGGATGCTCAAACATCTCCTGTCCTGCCGACCTCTGGCAACCCATGCTCATTCCTGAACATGGGTGAATGGCATGGCAGGACATATGGTGTTCACAGCTGCAGAGAAAGGTGGATGAGAAATGGATCTCAGGGCAGATAAGTGTTTTGTATACTGATTACTTTGTATAATGGGGGTGATTGCAACTAATATGGGTTTGCTAGAAGTGATTTGGGGTGCTTTTCAGAGACTGGAATGTGGGAGGAAGTCAAGAGAGGAAGGGTGAGGTAGGGGCTTAAATCAGGAGGAAGACAGAAGCCATGTGACTCAGACGGGGTTATCGAGCTGCCATAGTCAGACCTCTTATAAGTGTACCATATTTCTAGTTTTCATTAAGTGTGTCACAGCTGCAGAGAGAGGAGGTCGAGGAACAGACCTCAGGGCAGATAAGTGCTTTGGATATTGATTACTGTCTTCATCAAGAGTGATTGCAACTAATGAGGGACTGCTAAACTGATTTGGGGTGCTTTTCAGGGACTGACATGTGGTAGGAAGCCTAGAGAAGGAGGGTGAGGGAGGGACCTGAATCGGGAGGAAGACTGAGGTCACAGGTCTTGGTAGGACTTGTTGAGTCATTATATATTTCTAAGGGGTCAAACGACTCCAACGCATGAGTGATCCCAAAGCATGAGTGCTACAAAGCAGGAGTGTGGCATCTGACTAAGGGACATTGGCAGGACATCCACAGGGAAGACTGCAGGCCACAGGTCTCACTGGGCAGGACATACAGGATCCCAGGAGTCAGGAGAGGGGATAAGATACTGAAGGGACACAGCTAAGTGCTAATAGTAATGGGAATCATAAACAGGACTAAATTAGATTGGGAGAAAAAGGAAGAGGGAGAGACATAGGGGATGAAACAGCTACCAGGCATGGGGAGCAGCAAGAGGGAGGGAGGGGGATGGTTGATGCAGCAAACCAGGAAGGAAACCAGGATGGGCTTCTAAGCTGTAATGGCTGTGGGGTGGCCATCTTCTTAGAGATTGCTTAGAGGGCAGGGGGTTGTATGGTGTGTAGGCATATGAGGCAACTTAGGGAGGAGGTTTTAAGACTGAGAAGGGAGTGGAGGAAGAGGGGAGGGTGGACAGGGGGGCATGACAGGGGCCAAAGAACTGAAGGTGGCCTAACTCAGTTGCTGCAGCAGGCAACCAAAGGCAAAAATAAGGGGAGCGGATTCAGGGAGCTAACCGTGCAACCACTAAGGAGCAGTTGAGACCAGAGGCTGAAGGGTGGAAGGTGGTCAAGAAAAGGGAGGAGATGGGAACAGGAGCAGAGAATGGAAAAAAGTCACAGGGAAGGGAGGATGGGGAAGCTCAGGAACTGGGGAGGTAGAATTAGAATAGATTCTTAGTTCTAGTAAGCCTGGAGCAGCAAGGGAGGGGGTCAGTCATAGAAAAAGCAGGGTAGCATGGTAGAAAGGGGAGCTAGAAGTGAGGCAGGAAGCAGGGTCAGCACACAAGAGGGTAGCAGTGGTGGGGAAGGGAAGGGAAGGGAAGGTAGGATGGGGCAGGAGACTAAGGAAAGTGTTGTGGGAATCAAGTAGTGATTAGTAAGGTGGAGTGGCAACCATTCAGGTCAGGAGTATTAGGAGATGGGGGGGATTAAATATATGGGAAAAGCAAGGATAAGGGAAGGCAGTGGGAGCCAGTGGCAAGGAAAGAGCAAATGCAGTACAAGGGAAACTGAATCAGAAAGGGGTGGGGGACTGCAGGTAGGGAATGGTAGGGAAATGGATCTGGCTTGCCCAGGCACTAGCAAGGGGAAGCAGGGAGGCTAGGGTAGAGGATCAACAGGGATCAAGTGGGCCAAAGGGGCCTACAGGAGAGGAATCAGAAGGAGGGGACTGAGACTGGGAGCAGAGGAATGGAAAGCACCAGGGAGGTCAGCAGGATAAAGGAGGGATGATTGTTGTCCTGGGGCACTTAATACTAGAGGGTTTCAGATGGGGTGGCAGCAGGCCCATAGCTAGGACAGTGAGATGGGGGTACAGAAAGAATGATTAGGTGGGCAGCTACCAGTCACACTTCCTGACACACGATTAGTCAAAAACGCAGTGTCAGTCAGATGTCAGAATTAAGCCTTGTGTTATCTACTTGTAAATAATTTAACAGTCAAGTGCTGTGCAAGGTTAACAGTATTCATGAAACTAAAGTTGAAGTCTTCTTGGATAGTGGCATCTGAATTCTTCCACAAAGACATTCAGGTTAAGACTTGAAGTCATGTAATTTTTGTATGACAGGAGAATGAGGTTTCTCTTTCATTCATGACTCATGCTCATCCTCTGATGTGATAAAATTATTTTCAAACAAGAAAAGGAATTCTCACAAGCAGCAGTTGATGCTCCAAATAGTAAGACAGCAACACACATTTCAAAAATACATGGGAAAGCTTCCTGTAATTCCTTGGCAGCACCAGTAACTTCTTTAGATTGTTTGCACTGTTTCTTATCCATCAGTGCCTTGAATACAGCCATTTCAGCTTTCACTTTCTCAATATTTAAGCCAAGCAAGTCAATCAAAGCATGTAGAGATTCCATTTTCAAGAAGTCATGATAGCTAGTAGAATACAGTGATGACAAGCTTTTGTATAACTTGGAGTTCCTCTGAGAAAATCTCCTTTGCAATTCACTAGTGGTTTCATCAATGAGTTACCTCAGTAGTGGGCAAGATTATGGAGGCACTCCTTAAGGAAAGGATAGTGCAACACCTGGAATCCGTAGGAGCACATTATCCAAGACAGCATGGGTTTACAAAAGGGAAGGTCCTGTCAAACTAATCTCATAGATTTCTCTGACTGGGTAACCAGAGGGGTGGACCAAGGGGGAGTAGTCGATGTCACCTACCTTGACTTCAGCAAAGCTTTCAATACTGTTCCACACAGAAGATTGATTAATAAGCTGGGTAGACTCGGGGTGGGTCAGAAGTTGGTCAACTGGGTGGTAAACTGGTTGACGGGCAGAACACAGAGAGTGGTGGTAAATGGTATATAGTCAGAAGAGATGCAAGTAACAAATGGGGTACCTCAGGGATTAGTTCTGGGGCCAGTCCTCTTCAATATCTTCATCAGTGACATTGCAGATGGACTGGAGGGTAAGGTTTGTCTGTTTGCAGATGACACCAAGATCTGCAACAGAGTAGATGATCCAGATGGGTTGGACAGAATGAGAAGAGAGTTGGATAAACTGTCAAAATGGTTGGAATAGTGGCAACTGGGGTTTAATGCAAAGAAGTGCAAGATCCTGCACATAGGGAAGAGAAACCCTGAAGCCACCTATAGGCTGGGAGGAGAGTTGCTGGCAGTCACAAGGGATAAAAGAGACTTGGGCATCATCATCACCGATGACCTGAAATCATCCAAACAGACCACTAAAGCAGTAAGTAAGGCTAGAGGGATGTTGGGGTGTATTAGTAGGGGTATCACAAGTCAGAAAAGAGGGGTAATAATCCCTCTTTACAAGACACTGGTTAGGCCCCATCTGGAGTACTGCTTGTGGTACTGGAGGCCACACCTTCGCAAGGACATTAACCAAATTGAGGCAGTCCAGAGAAGGGCAACCAAAATGGTGCAGGGACTACATCAGTACACATATGAGGACAGATTAATGGAGCTCAATATGTATACCCTAGAGCAAAATAGGGAGACAGGTGATATGATCGAAACATTCAAACACCTTAAGGGCATTAACAAGGTGAAAGAGTCTAACATGTTTCAATATAAAAAAAATACAAAACAAGAGGACACAGCATGAGACTAGAGGGAATGCCGATTAAGGGGAAATGTGAGGAAGTTCTTTTTCACAGAAAAGATGGTGGATGCATGAAACAGCCTACCTCAGAAAGTGGTGAATATTACAGTGTAGGGATTCAAACAGGCATGTGATAGGCATAAAGGAGCAATACAGATGAGTATGAATAGATAGGCCATTGACAGAGCAAAGTCTGATGGCACATTTATAAAGTAGAAAAAGAAATGGTCAGACTGGATGGAACTTGAGGTCCTTATCTGCTGTCAACTTCTATGTTTCTATGTAAATCTGGGACCACTAATGCTCATTTAGAGTTTGGAATCTTGTTAAATACTCAGTGATGACTGAATCTCAAACCTTTCTGGGTAGCACTGTGGCTGTTTTGGCAGCACCCTGACCAGCATGATGTAATGCCAGTGTTTCACCCCATGCACTTTTCAAAATCAGGTGCTGGGATGAAATATCTGCTATACAATCTTCAAACAGTTCTCTCTTCTGTTGAAGTGTTTCACAGGAAACAGTAATCAATTCAAGTCCCTTAGCAAGGTGTATCAGTTCCTTTTGGAGGTAATTATTCACCAGATCAAGCACATTCAAATCATTCTCATAACCTCTGCCAAGAACAGGAACTGGGATGATTTTATAACTTCCAATAGCCCTCTTGCTTCAACTGACAAATCACTATAACCATTTGAAAACTCTGACAGAACACTGAATGTCTTCTAAATTATTGTGGATCACTTTTAAGGTTTTCAGGTGACCAGCCCATCTTGTGTCTACGAGTCTTTGCAGATGCTAAGCTTTGTACAGCACAATAACTTCATGTCTGCATAAAAATTTGTACAGATAATTGTAATTTGAGAACATATCTGCCACTGCCATGCTCTTCTCACACACGAGTAACAATCAGATGTAACTGATCATTCAAGCAGTGTGTGTAAGGAATTTCCTTGTTTAATTTCTCTTGCAAAAGCTTTTGTACACCTCCTTTGCACCCTAACATAATGGAGGCACCATCAAAGCAAGAACATAAAATATTTTGAGGGTTTACACCCAGATCTGAATGTTTTTCAAGATCTGTTGTGTAATATCTTCAGCAGTGAGGCCATACAATAAGTCTCTCCTTTGGTTTGTCATCAACAGAATATCGTAAAATAACAGACAAATGTTCAACATTCACAACATTCCTTGTGGTGTCAGATTTCAGGCAGAAGAACTTGACATCAGCATTGTTTTTAATAGCTGCAACAATATCTTGCAAAATATATTTTTTTTCATGATGTCAATTATTTCATTCTGAATTTCAGCAGAAGGGTACTTTGCATTTTTTGGAATGGTTTTCAGAATATCCATGAACAGTGGATCTTGCCCTGCAGTAAACATAATTAAGTTGAAGAAAACTCCTGATGCATTGTTCAGTGTTCGATCTAACTCATCTCCTTTCAGAGGCAGCTCATTTATGACAGCAAACGGAATGATTTTACCTAAGGTTTTTGCATAGTAAGTACCTATTCCCTTCAATTTGTGCAGATGACACCAAAGCAGCAATTGCTGCACATGTGGCCTCTCTCTTCCTTACTGCAGTCCAATCGCAATTGCATTCAAGTGGACTAAGCTGTGCTTATGTTTGTCGAGACCTTTCCCTTGACAAAGAGCTTTTTTCCAGCTGTGAAATCCAGCGGATATAAAAATCATATCAGTTCCCATTCCACCACCATTGCCAGACGTTCATACATCCGACACGGAAAACAGAAGGCATTACCAGCCACAACTGATTATTCCAACCATGGTCCGTTCACATACCATTTTTCACTAAAACTATGCAGCACTCCTCCAATATTTGTTTTAGGAAAATTTATTTTGGGTTGCACTGATTCTTGAGTTGCAAGATCTGACAGTATTAATGAATCCTTCCTGTTTGTAACCTCAATATGTTGTTCGTTATCATTAGCACATGTTGAAGTGGATTGTGAGCTTGGTTGAGTCTCTCTTTTAGATGCATGGGCACGAATAACACATTTGTCCATTCTGAAATCTACCTACGCTACTTTGGCATTGACAAAGAGGAATGAGGTCAGTGTCAGCCACCTAAAGCGGGCTAGTCACACAGCTAATCTCAGCAAGTTGGCTGGGGTAACAAGTGGAACTTTAAAATAAGTGTTGTGTTACCCCTTTGAGTTTCTTAGGCCACGTCAGTTACCACACAACAGCACACAAGTAGTCTTTTCTGGTGCTCTCAATCTATGCTACCTACTACTGTGGCAGTGCAGTGGCATTGAGGAATGAGGTTAGTGGCAGTCACCTAACATGGCAGGATAGTCAGTAGTGCCAGCAAGTTGGGGCTTACCCTAATGTATCTGTTTATATTATACAACTTAAGAAAATTAGAACACAAGTACAAGTATGAGATGGCCACCGGGGGACTGAATTTTAAATAAAATGTGTTCCAAGAAATGAACTCTTGTCTGTGTTTTATTTTCTAGAACACAACTCGGAAGACATGGGCCTGGGTGGGGCTGTGTTTCTAATAAATTGTGTTGCACACTTCAAAATGTGCTGTCTGTGTCTGTTTTATTTTCTTCAAAAAAGGTTTTTTTTTTTTATATTTTAGACACACATCCACACTACAATGCACACAGCCTCTAATGGACTGACAGAATAACTTTTTAGGATGCAGCCAGAGGCAGGTACTAACTAGGTACTGGTAGCAAATTAATGCTGTTCTTGTTCTAGACCAATACTAATCACTCCATGTACCAGCAGTCAGAGTGAGTACCAGTCTAATCTAACCTGTCCTTATCAGAATGAACATTTCTTTTCTACCCCCTGTCTCCTCCCCTTATACATTGGTCTCCCTATCTCTTTATTATTTTCTGCTTTTTTACTAATAACAGTACAGTACAGTGGTGTTCCTGTAATGTTCTTGTCCCTGTGACTGTCCCCTCAGCCTAGCCTCTCTAGACTCTCTCGATTTGTTTACTGCTATTGTACAGACTGGAACAGTGTGCACCCTGCCCTGGCTTTACTTATGGGCAACTGTGGTATGCAACACAAGGAAGCCTTGCACTCACAGTCCCTTGCAGTAATGCTAATATTTGTCTTCTTTTTCCTAAGGCAACTAAGCAGTTTTACTTGCACGGTTGGACACTGTTTACTTAACTAGGATTTGCAGCTTATCTGTTAGGTAGGAAAATGGGCAGGCTAGGTGGGCCAAGCGGTCCTTATCTGCCGTCAAATTCTATGTTTCTGTGTTTCTTATGTGGGCAACAAGTCTTGTACTAGTCCCCCTTGGTCTCTTCCTCTTTAATTTATTTATTTGTACCAGTCAGTGTAGTAGTACTACTACTGGCTAATCATGCCCTTAACTGCCTTAGAAAACAAGGCCAGGGAGGTAACAACAAACATCAAGTTACATCATGCACTCTCAGCCTGTCAGCTCTTTTCTTTCTTTCTTAGTCAAATTCTTTCCTTAGCTTCTATTATGTAGTCTGTCACGTTTTACTCTCTACTGTTTTACTGTTTGGCAGGGACTGGGGAATGGAAAGAAAGTTCTATGACCCTACACACTCAGTCGCCTGTCCGTTCTTTTCTTTCTTTCTTAAATTCTTAATGGCTGCTATGATTTAGTCTGTCACAATTTTTACTATATACTGTTTTCCTGTTTTGGCAGGGAGAAAGTTACACCCTGCAGCATGTCAGTTCTTTGATTTCTTTCTAGTTAAATGCTTTCTTTGGCTTCTATGATTCTGTCTCTGAATGAGTAATCATTTAGTCTGTGTCACCACACTAGTCCACTCCACTCAATGCTATTTTACTGTGTTTTGGCAGAGAGAAGATGATGACTTGCATGTCTTCATGTCTAATCTCTTGAAGACAAGTTATTTTTGATTTAGGTCTGATGGAATGCGAATCGTGAGATTAAGAGGCTATTTAAACTGAAAACAAAGTTAAGGTACTGTTGCCTCGGCGCTCCTGTAGTCCGCAGCTCCTTCCTACCCTCCCCCACCGTGGATCTTCAGACAACAACTGCCAGTCTGCCGCCTGGCCTCTCAGGCCTCTCTTAATGCATGTCATACACACTGCATAGTCAGAGGAGAAGTGGAAGAACTCTGCTATGGAAATCTTTTTTTTAACTTTGGCAGTACTGGCAGTCAGACTCAGAGACAACTCTCAGTCCCCAACAACCACCAACCCCAGAAAAACACAGAAAAGTGAAAGCAGCTGATCAGAAAGATGAGTGCTGAGTGCAACACCAGAGACATACACACATTCTTTCTCTGTCCGCAAGTCTGCAGTGACTGATGATGCACATAAGCACGTTGTCTCCTCCTATTATCTCCATCCGAGTCTGGACTGTGTCTGCCTGCCAATGAAACATAGAAACATAGACTTTGACAGCAGATAAGGATCACTTGGCCCACCAAGTCTGCTCATTTCCCTACCTCGAGGATAAGCTGCAGATCCTATTTAACCAACAGCCTATTTCTTCCTACCCCCCCAAAAAAATTGTCTTATGTCTGTCCCATGCATCCTTGAATTCTCCCACAGTTTTAGACCCCACAACCTCCTCAGGATGGCTGTTCCATGCGTCCACCACCCTCTCTGTGAAAAAATACTTCCTCACATTGCCCTGAGCCATCCCCCCTCTATCTTCAAATTGTGTCCCCTTGTTCTTGCACATCTCTTTTTCTGAAAGATGCTACCCTCTTGGACTTTGTTGATGCCACTGAGGTACTTAAATGTTTATATCATGTCCCCCTCTCCCTCCTTTCCTCAAGAGTATACATATTAAGCTCCTTTAGCCTCTCCTCGTATGGCTTCTCTTGCAGACCGTGCACCATTTTAGTTGCCCTCCTCTGAACAGACTCCATCCTGTCTATGTCCTTGTGGATATGGGGTCTCCAGAACTGGATGCAGTACTCCAGATGGGGTCTCACCAACTGTCTGTACAGAGGGGTAATAACTTCCTGTTTTCTGCTGGTGATGCCTCTCCCTATACATCCGAGTATCCCCCCAGCCCTCCCTACCACCTTCGCACATTGCTTGCCAACCTTAAGGTCATCTGATATGATTATCCCCAGGTCCCTTTCCATTTTTGTTGTTCTTACTACCTCCCCCCCCCACTGTGTAAACTTCCCCTGGGTTTTTGTTTCCCAAGTGCATTGCTTTGCACTTCTTTGCATTGAATCCAAGCTGCCATACTTCTGACCATTCCTCCAACCTTTCCAAGTCCCTTCTCATTCTTTCCACGCCTCCTTGTGTATCAACTCTGTTGCAGATCTTTATGCCATCTGCAAAAAGGCATACTTTTCATTCCAGTCCCTCTGCAATGTCACTTATAAAGACATTAAAAAGGACGGGACCCAGTACTGAACCCTGTGGTACCCCACTAGTAACCCCTCTTTCTTCAGAGTGGACTCCATTTACAATTACCTTCTGTGTCCTGTTGTTCAGCCAATGTTTTACCCAGGCTACCACCCTGGAACCCACTCTCAGGCTGGTTAATTTGACTACTAGTCTTTTGTGTTGGACTGTGTCAAATGCCTTGCTAAAGTCTAGGTAGGCCATGTCCACAGCTCCTCCCTGGTCTACTACTTTGGTCACCCAGTCAAAGAAATCAATTAGATTCATCTGATATGACCTTCCCGCTGTGAACCCATGCTGCCTTGGGTCCTGGGCCCCACTGGCCTCTAGGTACTCAACAATTCTTTCCTTCCGAAGTGATTCCATCACCTTCCCTACCACAGAGGTCAAACTGACAGGTCTGTAGTTTCCTGCCTCTGTCTTGCTCCCACTTTTGTGAAGGAGAATCACATCAGCCTTCTTCCAGTCCTCAGGTACCACACCATCCTCCCATGATTTGTTATAAAGGGTAGTCAGTGGTGTCACTAGTTCTGTGCTTAATTCTTTTAGAATTCTGGGGTGAATTCCATCTAGCCCCATTGCTTTGTCCACCTTCAGTTTTAGGAGTTCTTTCAGAACCCTTTCTTCTGTGAAAGGACTGGGATCGACCCCCCCCCCCCGAGTGCTTCTGTTAATTGGGTTAGGCACCTCCCCCACTTCCTCTTTTGTGAATACTGAACAGAAGTATTCATTCAGTATCCCTGCTATTGCACTGTCACTCTCTGCCCATCCACCATCCATTCTATTCAGCCTCACTATCCCTTCCTTTGTCTTTCTACACTCCCTGATATACCTATAAAAGGTTTTATCCCCCTTCTTAATCAAGTTGGCTATCTTTTCCTCAGTTTGTGCCTTTGCTATTCTGACTACCCTCCCTGCTTCCTTCCGCCTTAACTGGTACAGTTCTCTGTCCTGCTCCTTTTGTGTTTCCTTATACTTCCTAAATGCTATCTTTTTCTCCCTAACATAGAAACATAGAAACATAGAAGTTGACGGCAGATAAGGACCTCAAGGCCCATCCAGTCTGCCCATTTCTTTTTCTACCTTATAAATGTGCCATCAGCCTTTGCTCTGTCAGTGGCCTATCTATTCATAGTCATTTGTATTGCTCCTTCTGCCTATCCATGCCTGTTTGAAGCCCTGCACTGTATTCATAGCCACCACTTCTTGTGGTAAGCCATTCCATGCATCCACCACCCTTTCTGTGAAAAAGAATTTCCTCACATTCCCCCCTTAATCGGCCTCCCTCTAGTCTCATGCTGTGTCCTCTTGTCCTGCTATTTTTCTTATATTTAAACATGTTAGACTCTTTCACCTTGTTTATGCCCTTAAGGTGTTTGAATGCCTCGATCATATCACCTCTCTCCCTCCTTTGCTCAAGGGTATACATATTGAGCTCCGTTAATCTGGCCTCATATGTCTTCTGATGCAGTCCCTGCACCATTTTGGTTGCCCTTCTCTGGACTGCCTCAATTTGGTCCAGAGAAGGGCAACCTTCTAACCTTCACCGTCACCTCTTTTGAGAACCATAGTGGCTTTTTCTTTCATTTTATTTGTTTATTTGCTTCACACAAAAGGCTTGTTGCCTCTGTGATGGCAGTTTTGATATTTCCCCATTGTTGCTCCACCCCTCCTTCTAGACTGTTTGCTAGTGCTTTTCTAAGGCACTCTCCCATCTTGCCAAAGTCAGCCCTCCTGAAGTCCAGAACCCTCACTTTTGTATTGCTTGACTCTGTAGCTGAGTTTATCATGAACCACACTGTTTGGTGGTCACTTGTTCCCAAATGGCTACCCACTTCTAGATATGAGATCCTCTCACTGTCCCCATTTGACAGTACAAGGTCTAAGATTGCTCCATCATGAGTAGGTTCCAAAACTATCTGTCTGAGGCATGCCACCTGAAGGGCATCAAAAATTGCCCTGCTTTTGGATCTGGCTGCAGAAGAGGTGCTCCAGTTAACATCTGGCATATTAAGGTCCCCCATCAACAGTATCATCCCTTTCTCTGCCATTCTAAGTATGCCTTCTATCATATCCTTGTCCATTCCCTCACCCTGACATGGGGGTCTATATACAACCCCTGTGCAGATTGTGGTGCATTTTCCAGTCTCTAAGGTGGCCCACAGTGCCTCCTCTCCTCCCTGATTACTCTTTTGTTCAGTTGCTTTTATCCCTTCCCTTACATAGAGAGCTACCCCCCTTCTGCCCTCCCTGTCTCTTCTGTAGGTTGTGTACCTTGGTATGTTAACATCCCTGTCATGGTTCTCTGTGTACCATGTTTCTGTGACTGCTACGATATCCAGGCATCCCTCTTCCATCAAGGCCAACAGTTCAGAGAGCTTGTTGCCCAGACTACGGGTGTTGGTACTCATTACCCTCCATTTCTTGATGGCCTTACCCCTTTTTGCCCCATCCCTGTCCTTATTGAGTTTGTCACTTTCTCCATTTACCCCTGCACTTCTCCCTATTGACATCTCCATGTTGGTGTCTACCTCACTTAGTACCCTGATTTTTTTGGGGGGGCTAGGATTTCCCTGCTCCTTTCCAGTGCCTCCCCCCTTGGCTAGTTTAAATGCTTGCCAATTAAGTATTTAAACCTATCACATAGGAATCTGGTTCCCCTCCTGGACAGATGCAGACCATCACACCAGTATAGGCATGGGTTATCCCAGAGGATATTGGCCATACAGCCAGATTTTTAAGAGAACACAATTGCACATACCCTAATAATGCAAATCCCCATGAGAGAATTTGGACTGACTCAATTTTAAGCAGAATTGCATGGTGACGGAAGGCATCACAGTGCAATCAGAATTGGATAAGTACAGCAGACACATACACACATTTCATCTTCTTTTTGAATCATCAGTATGCCATATCTGTGTCTTAGCCCAGGGAGAGGGAGCCAGCCACCCCTTAAGGGGATGTTATTTGTCTGAGTCATGGAGAGCACAAAATAGAGAAGGAAAAGAACTACAAAGAATCCCAGAAAAAATGCACTGAGGCATGGGTTATCCCAAAGGATATTGGCCATACACCCACATTTTTAAGAGAACACAATTGTGAGTGTATAACAGGTATGAAAGCAAGGAAATTGGGCAGTTTATTAATAGGTGTGTGGGGATACTAGGGGGAACCTCATAGTGCGCTGCACCTGGGTACTAATGACTTGAAAAGGAGTAAGGTAGAAGAGGTGCATGAGAGATTCAAGGAATTAGGAAGGATAAGCAGTAGAAAGGGAAGGCCAGTTGCATTCTCTGAGATTCTCATAGTACAGAGAGCTAGTTTGGCTAGGAAACAAAGAATTTCAGAGTTCATTGAATGGCTGGGGGCATGGTGTGAGTCCATGGTATATGGACTGATGGGGGGTGGGATATGACATGAGAGAACAAAGACCTGCATGCACAGAACAGGATGCACTTTTGCAAGGAAGGCTCAGGGGTCCTAAAGAAAAGAAAAAGCTTGGGAGTTCATTGAAGCTAGTTATAATTTAAACTAGGCAGGGGGGTGAGGGGTTGGGCAGCAAACAGTACCACCAGGTAAGGGAGTCCATTAGGCCTCCCCCAATAGCTAGGCAGAAGGGGGAGAAGCAGAATTCAAAAAGGGCAGGAGTCAGGGTTGAGGACATGGGAAATGAGGGGAAGAGTTCAGACTGGAAGGTGGTCTCATTAAATATGAGGAGCCTAGGTAATAAGGTAATAGAACTGCAGGCTTTGATGTTGGGAGCAGGGGAACAGATAAGGGAGTAAAGGAGTATTTTACTACCATTTTGACTGAAATATTCCCACTTTCTGAATGTAGGATGTTTTTTTCCCACTCTGCAAATTTATAGTATGTGATGCACATGTACAAAGTTGGCAGTCCGATGAGATGCTAGCAGCATTGGCACTACACAGGAACCCATAGGGTTGGGGACAGAAGTTGCTCACTGGCTGGTTAGAAGGACTGCTGCAACATGACAATGTTAAAAATAAGGTCACAGTGTGATTCCACAGTAGTATTAGATACTCAGTGACTGCAGACATCCAGTGGGACTGAGACTTGGAAAAATACTACCAGGTGTAAGAAGGTAGTAGTATATACTTCTGAGTGCTAAAAATTATCTGGACCATTGGGCAGAAGGGGAGCTGAACATGGCTGCCATCACTAAAACATGGGCCACACTCTACCAGGACTGGGACCTAACAATCGCTGGGTACAAACTGTACTGTAGGAACAGAGTTAAGGGGAAAGAGGGTGCGGTGGCTGCCCATGTTAGGGAAGGGATATTGTGCAACAGGGAGGAAATGGATGAGGGCAGGGCCAAAGCCTTATGGGTCCAGATACAGAACTCAAGGGGTAGGAAGGTTAGATGGGGATTGTGTATAGGCCTACCTCTAAAAGTGGAGAGATTGATAGAGGGCTGGGGGAGCAAATATGGAGGCTCAATGGTAAAGGCAACACTGTGGTGGTTGAGTACTTCAGTTTACCATGGGTGGATTGGAACACCAAACAAATAAAAAGCCACCCCAACAGTCAGGTGTGCAAGGAGAAGAGCACCAAACTGGACAAGAAAAAATTCCAGCGCTACCCTGTGGAAGAAAATGTGGGATTGAAGGATGAAGACACCAAGAAGTCCAACAAAAATCTGCTTTATTCTGCAAAACAAAAATAAAATGCTACAGCGAACTGTACACGACAAAAGAAATAAAGAGGGTAATCCAAATAAACATTATGATACAAAAAAAGTCCAACCTCTAGGAGTAACTAGAGTTCTAGTTGGGTCAGCTTGTTGCTGAGCCCTAAAGCAGACTGACTGACACAGTGGTAACCACCACTTTCATAGCAGACCACACCAGGTGGTAGAGCTAAGCTCCGCCCCTTTTTTATTTAACACTAAATTCAGAATAAACTGTTAGTTTTTATAAATAAGCACATTTCTCCAATTCATTTTTTCAAACAAATTAATGTAATACTTTCAGAAAGGTGCAAAGAATAACAAAACAAAAAACAGATAGGTGTTTCCTTGACCCCCAGGCTCCTCCTACTAGTCCTCTACACTATATCTAAAGCAAAGAATGGGCCGGCCGGCACTACAGAAAGCAAGGTAAAGACCTGAAGAGGACCTGGGAGGAAGGAAACAAACACCAGGGTTCTGGTAAGCAGAAAGACAAAGAAAACAGCAATAATGTCTTTGTTTTCCACCTGGAAATGTACTTCCATTATTAGGACATTTGCATTGCACAAATGCTGTATCAAGAGTAAGGGAGCAGTGCAGTGTTGCAGCACTGAACAACCCTGGTAATATCGCCCACCGCTCCAATACAACTTTGGCTAATTTACATCTCGAAAATCTCCTAATAATCTGAATGCAATTAGGTACTCATTTTTATTAATATTTATTAATATTTATAGTGACCAACTGACATTGCTGCACAAATAAGGTCCTTTTCCAGACATTGAGCATATCTAATAGAGTGTGGGTGCAGTTTCAGAACAGCAGAGCTAAAGCATGTTAAACTGAAATTACCGCCCCAGCTCTCTCCTTTATACCTTTTTCTTTAAAACGTATCCCTTAAGGACCAAAACATAAAATGTGTCGTTTGCACAGATAACTGAACATCACAAAAGGTAAACACTATGCAGGGAAAGGGACTGTCCAAATAACTTCTAACTAATAGTGTATTTTGGACATGGCTTTTGTCCGGGCAGCCTTCCAGAATTTCTAAGGCACCCCGAACAGTAATATTGCGTCAGTATACCACTACCAGCTAAATCTGTTATTTTTCTATATTTTATTTACGTTCTTCTTGAAGTGTATTTCCTAATTACTACACCTCCTAGCGAACTATCACACGTTTACGGGGGTGAGTGTGCGCACATTCATGCAGGCGCCTGTGCGCACATCCGTGCAGGCACAATTAGCATTTAGAGAGGAGAGTTTCAGGACAGGAACTTAGGGAGACCAGAAGGTGGGATTATCAGGGATAGAAAGGACATCTACCAGGTGGCCTGCTTGAAGATGGGGACAGCAAAATGACAGTTATAATAAAAGAAACAGGAAAGAAAACCTAAGGGCTGTTGCAGCAGACTTTTATGAAAGATCTTCACAGTCCACAGACCCTTTCACATAATCCTCCCCACCCAAGAGAAAAACAAATGGTTTTCAAACAAGATGAATAGCCTGCCTAATTCCTAGCAACACACCCAAGATTCAGTTGGTCTTAATCAGATCTCTCCCAAGGAGAGATGGAGTTTCGGCCCACCCACTCTACGAAACTCCACCTCTACAAAAACAAAACAGAAGACATAATTCAGTATCAGAGATTAGTCTCTGATGTTTTATCAGACTTTACCTTAAGGTCTTATTCCATCTGAATTTATGGATCAGCTCCATATCAAGACATGAAGTTAGCATTTTTATTGGCTGGACCTGACCTATACTTAATAGTGAATTTATATGGTTGCAGGGCAAGATACCATCGCATGATGCGGGGGTTCTTATCCTTCGTAGCCTGTAACCAACATAGGGGATTGTGATCCATCCATACTTCAAAAGCCCAGAGATAGACTTTAATAATTCCACTGCCCATTTCAGGGCCATACATTCCTTTTCTGTGGTAAAATATCTGGTTTTCCTTTCATGGAGATTGCGACTAATGTATATTATGGGGTGTTCTTCCTCTTCAATCATTTGGGACAGTACTGTACCATCCCTGTATTTGAGGCATCAGTTTGAACAGTAAAAGGAAGGTCAAAGTTGGGACATCTAAGTAGAGGAGATGCACACAAATGGGCTTTAATAGTACAGAACACCTCCTCATAGGCTGGGGTCCATTTCACATTATTAGGCTGTCTTCTTTGTGAGGGCAGTTAAGGGGCTTGCTACAGTTGCAAAATTGGGCACAAATCTCCTATAGTACCCAGCTAGTCCCAGGAAGGACCATAGATGGCATTTTGTGATACTACAGGAACAATTAGCCACAGCATCCACCTTTTCTATATATTCGGTTTCACCTGCCCCAGTCCAGTTCTGAAGCCCAGATATTTAGTCTCCCTCATAACTAGGGAACATTTTGTTGGGTTGATGGTTGCCCCAGCCTGGAATATAGCATTAAAAACCTGGAACAGGTGTAGTAGGTGTTCCTCCCATCTAGGGCTAAACACCACAATGTCATCTAGATAAGTGGCACTGTAACCCGTATGCTGTCTAAGGACTTTGTCCATAAATTGTTGAAAGGTTGCAGACACCCCATGCAACCCAAAAGGCATAGTTGTAAACTGAAAATTTCCTACTGGGGTGCTAAATGCAGTCTTCTCTCTGGCTTGGTGATTTAGTGGGATTTTCCAATATCCTTTTGTTATATCAAAAGTACTGATATATTTAGCATTTCCAAGCTGGTCAATAATATCGTCGATCCAAGGCATAGGGAAGGCATCAAACTTGGATATGGCATTGAGGGGATGAAAGTCAAGGCACACTCCAACACTGCCTTCCTTCATTCCCACAACTACCATGGGGAAACCCCAATCACTGGTGGAGGGTTCCATCACACCTAAGTCTTGCATTTTATCTCTCTTATTACCTCACCCTTGACTTTTTCTGGCAACTTATAGTACTTTTGCCAGATGAGTGTATCCTGACTGACCCGAATACAATGTTCCACCCCCTTTGCTGTCCCTGGCACACAAGTAAACATCTCTTGAACCAGTTTCAGAGCCTTATCCAGTGCCTCCCTCTGAGTAACCTCTAACCCAGGGTTAATAAACAGGCCTTGGTATTACAGACAGTACCTTCCAACTTTTTATAAGCCTGCTCCATTTCACAGGTAGGTTGCTCAGGATGTATAAAGAGAAAAGGGGAATGGGTGGGTTCAGGTCAATCAAACCACCTTTTCAAAAGATTAGCAAGATAGACCTGAAGTTTTCTCCTTTCCTCTGGGAGTTCAGTTTCATAGTTGACAAGACCTGTCTGCCTATGAACAATATATGGGCCCTGCCATTTCATAGTCAATTTACTCTCTGAGGATGGTAACAATAGCAGTACCCAGTCTCCTGGGGAGAATGCCTTCTTACCAGCCCCTTGATCATAATGCTTTTTCTGTTCCTTTTGTTTGCCCTGGTTGTGCTGATGGGCTCACTGAATATACTGCACTAACCTTTGTTTCAATTGGTTAATATACTCTACACAAGGGGTACCCTCAGCTCCTTTGTGGCCTTCCCAATGTTCTTTGATTGTATCTAGGGGGGTCTTTTGGATTTTTCCCATAGAGCGTCTCAAATGGAGAGAACCTTGTTGATGCTTGCAGTACCTCCCTATATGCAAACATCAACAGGGGTAGGTACACATCCCAAGTCTTTCCCTCCTCTTGCACATATTTCTGTAACATACGTTTTAATGTTTTGTTGAACTGCTCGTCCAGCCCATCAGTTTAGGGATGATAGGGCGAGGTGTACAGTGCCCCAATCCCCAATTATTGGTATAGCTGGGTCAACAAGGCAGATCTAAAATTGCTACCCCGTCGGTCAGTATTTCTCAGGGAACACCTGCTCTGCTAAATATTTTGAGTAGTTCCTCTGCAATCTTGGGATCAGTGACCATTTGTAGTGGAATTGCCACTGAATATTTAGTTGTGTAATCACACAACACTAAGATGAACCAGTTCCCCTTACTGCTCTTTGTTAAGGGCCCCACAATATCCATAGCAACCCACTTGAAAGGGGGTGGTTACCAGGGGAAGAGTTTCCAGTGGTACTTTCTCCTTTTTGTAACAGCAGCAACTTTCTGGCACTCATGACAGCTTCTACAATAGCTGGCTATCTTGTCATGGATACCTGGCCAATAGTACCTATACAATAGGTGACTCAGGGTTTTATCCCTCCACAAATGACCTGCCATAGGGATGTCAAGGGCCAGTGTAATTAATTTTTGTCGGTATTGGACTGGTACTAACAGCTGTTCCACTATACCCTCTGTTGCTGGATTTTTACACTCCTTATACAATAATTTGTTATTCATAACAAATCTAGAGTAGGTTGTCTCTTTATCTGCTGCCACCACCTGTGAAAAGAAAGGGGTTAGGGTTAAATCAGCTGCCTGTTTAGTACCAAAGTCCTCTGTTTTCATATAATCTTGTAAAACATTAGGTATGTCCATCTGTTTATCAATCAATCAATCAATCAATCAAAATCTTTATTTATTCAGGCGAACATCATTGAGCAAAGCTCATTTACAAGATGGACCTGAGTGGTCATACAAATGAGGATACAAGTATTATTACATAGACAAGAATAGAATAAATAGCAATACAATGGCATGAAATGATTATATACAACAATTTACATATATACAAGTAACAATAGAACCATTTAGCCTGTAGGAAAAAAGAGGACAAAGGGTATAGCAGTCCTAAAATATAAGTTATATGGTCTAAACTAGTTTTTAAGTGAATATAATAGGTGATTCGGAAGAAAGAAATTGAGTTAATATAATGGATAGAAAAAGGAGGTTTAGTTGGGTCAGATAGGTGGGGGATTATGCTTTATAAAAGCAATTGCAGAGCTCTGGAAAAAGGGCGGAGAACAATCTTTGAAGGATGCCAGAGGTAGTAGGCTATCTAGCTTCATGGATTTTTGAGAGAGTTCCATGCAGCTGCTAAGGAATAGCTGAAAGCAGCCCTCCCATACCGGTGCAGGCATTGGGGACCTTTAATGTGATGAGTTTACTGATCCTTAAGGTGTATGGCCTGGTTGTAATTTGGGTAAAGCAATCAGTGATATAGGTTGGTAGTTTGCCTGTTAACGCTTTGAGTATCCAGATAACAGCATTCCTATTTCTTCTGTGTTGCAATGATGTCCAGTTGACTGCCATATAAAGGGAGCAATGATGGGTGTTGGAGGGAAGGTCAGTAATAAATCTTATGGACCTGTGATACAGGGTGTCCAGCTTATGTAAGAGATGACTTGAACAATGGCAGTAGAGAAAATCAGCATAATCAATGAGGGATAGGAATGAGGCCTGAATTAACCTTTTTTTGGAATCACTGTTTAGGTAATGTTTTATTCTAAAAAATAGTCCGAGCCTCTGTCTTAGCTTTTTAAGTAACTCTTCAATATGGACAGAATAGTCAAGCCTGTTATCTATCCAGACTCCAAGGTATTTGAAGTTATCAACAAATTCAAGTTTCTCTCCAAGTAAGGTGGATATATGTAGGGTGTTGGATGCTGGGGTAGTGGTAGTACAACTCTTTGTGGTAAAGAACATAGCTTTTGTTTTTTTTGCATTTAGAAGTAGTTTTTTGTCAAGTAGATTGTGCTGCAGAATGGAGAATTCGGATTGTAGAAGTTCACAGGCTTTGGAAGGTGAGGGATTGCTGACATACAATACAGTATCATCAGCAAACAGATGAATGTTAGATTGAGTGAGGTTGGCATCAATATTGTTTATATAAATAGCAAAGAGGATAGGGCCAAGAATAGAGCCTTGTGGTACACCCCTTAGCAGAGGTTTTGAGGTGGATAGGTAATTTCCATTTCTAACCAGTTGCGACCTATCTGAAAGGTAATCCTTAAACCAGTTGAGTGATAGGGAATCCAGGCCTAATGAGTTAAGGGAGGTGAGTAATAAGTCATGATCCACTGTGTTATCAGTCCACTGTTTCTTTTCTCTCCTTCACTTTTGTTTGGATTTTCTGTCTTTCCCCGCAGTATTCCATTTAGCTCATCGTCGAAGGGGTAAACCTGGGGCAAGGTGGTCTCTTGCTTTGCTTGGGCCCTGGTGGTTATTGCACAGAGTTCAGGAGCTGAGGTCATTAGTGTCTCAAAGTTTGGGTAATCATGCTAAATCACTACAGATACCGGTAGGTAAGGTACTAGTCCTACTTTGATGGCTTGAGTTTGCCCCTGGACACATAAGATGGTATCTGTTACGGGATAATAATGTACATCCCCAAGAATACCGGTTACCCCAGTTCTACCATGAGTGTCTATTCCAGGGAGTAATGCTGATTGAACCAGAGTCTGTCTGCTTCCAGAATCAAGAATAGCAGAGACCTCCTCCTCCCCCAGCTGTGCCATGGTCAAGTACTGCCAACAATTGGCTAGGGCTAACTGAGTTGGTTCCTTTTTCCATTTAGGGCAATATCTGGCTATATGCCCTTTCCCTTGGCACGTGTGACCAACAATATCTGGATTAAATGTCCTCCCAGTCTTAACTCCCTCTGTAGAGGTAGAGCCCCCAGTAATACTCCCAGAATTAGTAGATGAGGTAGAGGAAGGTCTTACCATGGGTGAGGGTCCGTGAGCCCCAGAATGTCCTTTTTGCACATGATGGTCTGGCGGTAAGGAAGTCCTCTGCTAATTGGGTAGCCTTCTGGGCTGTCATGGGGCAGTGGCCCCTCACCCCCATCTGTACATCCTGTGGAAGGATCCAAATAAATTACTTGAGGATGACAGCTTCCATCACTTGATCAACAGTTCTGGTAGAGGGCGGTAACCATTTATAGCATAGGTCCTGTATTTGAGTGTAAGCTTCTTGTGTGGTATCTGCAGTGTGGAAATGGAAAGTTCTGCCGGTACGTTTCCACACTGATGTCATATCTCTTCAATATGGCTTGACGAACATGATCATAGTTACTAGCATGCCTACTGTCGACATGGCTGTAGGCCAGCTGTGCCTTTCCGGACAGGTAGGGAGCCACCCACTGATCTCTTGGCCATCAACAGGCTTCAGCCATTCTTTCAAAGGTGGTAATATATGACTCGATATCATCAGAGTCATTGAGCTTTGACAATTTGATGTCCTTTGGCCCCTCAGTGTCTCTTGGGAGAGATGGTCGGGAAGTGCCCATGACTTGTATGGCCCAGAGGGTGTCATTCCAATGGGCCTCACTCTGGATCTGGTCCATCTCCATCTGTCTCTAAGTCCATCTGGCAAACACATAATCATTTTAACAGGTTGTGTATATCTTCAGGTGGTTGTTCCTCAGGTATTTTTTTCTTCTGCAGCAGTTTCGCCTTCAGCAGTCTCTTTACCCTCTCTCTTTGTCTCTCTTCTTCACATATCAGGAAGCCCAGTTAACAGAGGTTCTTGTGTGATTTCCACCATCTGCTGAGTCTAAACCCCACTGTAGCTTGATTGACTGGTCACTGGCAGTTCCTTCTTGGCCTCCATCTGGATATCTGGCTCGGTACCCCATGATGCAACACCTGCAGTTCAGGTGTCCCAATAAATCCTGCTTCTATCACCAGTGTGGAAGAAAGTGTGGGACTGAAAGATGAAGACACCAAGAAGTCCCAAAAAATCTGCTTTATTCAGCAAAACAAAAATAAAATGCTATAGCGAACTGTACACGACATAAGAAATAAAGAGGGTAATCCAAATAAACATTACAATACAAAAAAAGTTCAACCTCTAGGAGTAACTAGAGTTCTAGTTGGGTCAGCTCCTTGCTGAGCCCTAAAACAGACTGACTGACACAGTGGTAATCACCACTTTAATAGCAGACCACATCAGGTGGTAGAGTTAAGCTCCGCTCCGTTTTTACTTTAGCACTAAATTCAGAATAAACTGTTAGTTTTTATAAATAAGCACATTTCTCCAATTCTTTTTCAAACAAATTAATTTAATACCTTCAGAAAGGTTTTATATGCAAAGAATAACAAAACAAAAACCAGATGGGTGTTTCCTTGACCCCAGGCTCCTCCTACTAGTCCTCTACACTATATCTAATGCAAAGAATGGGCTGGCTGGCACTAAAGAGAGCAAGGTAGAGATCTGAAGAGGACCTGGGAGGAAGGAAACAAATGCCAGGGTTCTGGTAAGCAGAAAGGCAAAAAAAAAAACCAACAGTAATGTCTTTATTTTTCCCCCTGGAAATATTCATACATTATTAGGACATTTGCATTGCACAAATGCTATATCTGGAGCAAGGGAGCAGTGCAGTGTTGCAGCACTGAACAACCCTGGTAATACCGCCCACCCCTCCAATACAGCTTCGGCTAATTTTCATCTCGAAAATCTCCTAATCATCTGAATGCAATTTAGTACTCGTTTTTATTAATATTTATAGTGACCAACTGACACTACTGCACAAATAAGGTCCTTTTCCAGATGTTGTACATATCTAACAGAGCGTGGGTACGGTTTTAGAACAGCAGAGCTAAAGCATGTTAAACTAAAATTACCACCCCAGCTCTCTCCCTCGGACCGTTTTCTTTAAAACGTCTCTGTTAAGGACTGAAACCTAAGATGTGTCATTTGCACAGATAACTGAACAACACAAAAGGTAAACACTATACAGGGAAAGGGACTGTCCAAATAACTTCTAACTAATAGTGCATTTTGGCTAGGGCTTTTGTCCGGGCAGCCTTCCAGAATTATCGAGGCACCCCTAACAGTAATATTGCGGCACTATACTGCTACCAGCTAAATCTGTTATTTTTCTGTATTTTATTTATGTGCTTTTTGAAGTGTATTTCCTAATTACTACACCTACTAGTGAACTATCACATGTTCGCTCGAGTGAGTGTGCACACATTCGTGCAGGCACATGTGCGCACATTCGTGCAGGTACAACAAGCATTTCGAGAGGATAGTGTCAGGACTGGAACTTAGGGAAACCAGAAGGTGGGATTATCTGGTATAGAAAGGATATCTACCAGATAGCCTGCCTGAAGATGGGGAAAGCAAAAGGACAGTTATAATAAAAGAAACAGGAAAGAAAAGATAAGGGCTGTTGCAACAGACTTTTATGAAAGATCTCCACAGTCCACAGACCCCTTCACATTCCCACCAGGAACAAACACAATAATAAAAGTGGTGATCACAATATTTTATTAGACC
Organism: Neoceratodus forsteri; assembly: GCA_016271365.2. Lineage (NCBI taxonomy): Eukaryota > Metazoa > Chordata > Ceratodontiformes > Ceratodontidae > Neoceratodus > Neoceratodus forsteri. Next base: position 1,226,182,797 of record CM057454.1, read on the forward strand.
ATACCAAAGCAGCGTGTCAGGACTTCTTACAGGACCAGACAGCGGGCCGCAGACCTCTTGCCAGTTCACATTACAGCATCATCAGGGAGTGCCAGGACCAGACAGGGTGCATCCAAGGGTCCTGATGGAGATGACAGAGGTCCTGGTGGGACCACTGGAGGACTTGCTCAACACTTCCCTGAGTACTGGATGCATGTCCAGGGACTGGAAGATGGCACATGTGGTGCCCCTCCATAAGAGTGGACACAGGAATGAACTAAGGAATTACAGACCAGTAAGCATTATAGCCTTACAGCCATTGTGGGGAAGCTAATGGAGATTATCCTTAAGGAAAGGCTGGTGAGTTTCCTGGAGGGGGAAATGGTCCACAGGATGATAGGCAACATGGATTTGTATCTGGCAGATCATGTCAGACAAACCTGGTTGACATTTTTGATTGGGTGATGTGGTCACTGGATAAGGGCCATGCAGTGGATGTCCCTTACCTGGACTTCAGCAAGGCATTTGACTCTGTGCCTCTTGGAAGATGGACCAGCAAGTTGAACAGCCTAGGAGCTGGAAATAAAACTGGTCAGGTGGATTAAGAGCTGGTTGCAGAACAGGCAGCAGAGGGTGGAAGTTGGGGGACAGCTCTCAGTACCCAGGGCTGTAACCAGTGGGGTCGCACAGGGCTCTGTGCTAAGACTGGTACTATTTATTGTCTTAATTGCCAATATATTAGGTGGGATAAGGAGTAAGAGCAACCTCTTTGCAGATGATACAAAGATCTGCATAGAGGTGGTTAGTGAGGAAGGGGATAAAGTACTACAAGAGGATTTGGCAAGACTTGAACACTGGTCAGGCACATGGCAACTGGAGTTAAATGTTAAAAAGTGCAAGGCTTGGGGGCTAGAACCCTGGAACAGCTACTGGTTGGGGGAGTGCTGTTATCCACTTCAGCTGAGGAGAAAGATCTGGTTGTCCTTGTAACAGGACATGAATCACTCAGTAGAGGGTTGGAAGGCAGTTGCAAAGGTAAATAAAATGCTGGGATGCATCACCAGGGGAATCACCTCCAGGCGGGAGGAAGTCATTCGGTCCTTGTATAGGTTCCTAGTGAGACCAGACTTGGAGTACTGCGTGCAGTTTTGATGTCCCTTTTTGAAAAGGGACATCAAACTACTGAAGGGAGTCCAGTGTAGAGTGATGAAGATGATACTGGTAAAGGGGGACAAAACATATTAGGAGAGACTGCAGAAGTGTGATAGAATACCCTGGAGTATAGAAGGGAGAGAGGGGATATAATTGAGACCTTCAAGTAGCCAAAGAGCATGAACATAGTTAGTTCAGAGGGTTTGTTTAAATTTAAAGGGGGGAGGGACACCAGGGGGCACAGTCTGAAGTTGTAGGGAAGAAGTTTCAAGAGAGACATGAGGAGGTACTATTTTATGGAAAGGGCAGTGGTGGGTTGGAATAGACTGCCAGAGGAAGTGATATCACTGTGGATGGTGGGCAGCTTCAAAAGAGGGGAAGACCAGGCCAAAGGAGGGGAAGACATAATTAAGGACTTGGAGGGGCGCAGAAGGCAAAATAACCTCTTACTGATCAGGCTCCCAGAAGAATTAGAAGGCCAGAATCCCATTCTATTTTTGCAAAAATTTTACAAGAAAGTGGCCGGTCCATCTCCTAACAGCCCTGGCTACATTATCGAGAAGGTTCACAGGGCGTTGAGGCCTACCCCCCAACAAACTCTCCTCCTCACCCCCTGATCTTTAAATTCTTTAACTTTCTAGACAAACATCCATATTCTGGACAAGCTGAGGGATACCAAGGAGCTTCTATGGGAGGGAAATAAACTGAGACTAACACAAGACCTCCCCTGCTCTGTGAGGCTTAAAAGAGCAGAATTCAACCCTGTTGTCTCTAAATTGTTGGTTGCAGGAATCTGTTTTAAGATGCTGTACCCAGCTAGGCTGCAGGTGAATTGCCAGGGCTCAATGATGACCTTTGAAACCGAATTCCAGGCTAAATGAGAGCTCTCCAACTTGTTCCTGGATCTCTTTCATGCTCCCAAGTGAATTATCTATGGACTAGTCTGAGATTCATCTCGCATCCTTGGGATGATCTACAGTTTCAGGGGATGTAGTGATGTGAAGGACAACTTTGTTTACACCATATTGTGTCTTTTTTCCCTGCTCAGTAGAGACAGAGGGATCAGCGTCTTTCCAACCCAGAGGAGTTTGAACTAAGAGGGCACTACCTAACTTCAGAATCTGCGGCTTCCAATGGATACTGAACTGTTGTATATCATAGTTAAGGGGGGGGTCCACTTATAGTGGATGTGCATATGGATGGGACTAGCATAACAGAGAGAGACTTTCTCATGGATTGAACAGGGGGTGTTGCGGCCCACGGAAGCAGGGCCGGAGTGCAACAGGTAGAGATTTGGGAGTACTGGGGACACTGGAAGGCTTATATCCCCTGCAGTCAATCATCTCATTGCTGGAAAGTTAAAGGTAGGTCTGTGGCAAAGTTAATTGTTGGGGCTGGGGTGGTCACACGGGAGCAGTGGGGCACTCCTCCTTCTACTTCACGGGAGGACTTGGGTTGTCTCACTTAATACAGTAAAGGGGAAGACCATGATTTATCCTGTGCCTTCATATTGGGCCCGCTTTAAAGGTGGATGCCCTATGGGCCTTTCTGAGTCTAATAGTAGGAGGTGGTCCACTAAGAAGTGAGTGAGTGAGTGAGTTGGTGGAGTGTTATGCTATGCTGTGCCACCCCAGTGGAGTTGTTTAAATTGTGGCTTGCTTGTGCAGGGAGTGGAGGGGTGGGAGGTTGGGTTTCCCTGACCCCCACTGGAGTAATGACAACACAGATAAGCTGAATCAGTGAAATAGAAATTGTGCTAGGGCATAGTTTGCCAACACAGGCCTAGGTACAAGGACCTTCTTTGTTGTGGCAGCCCAGAGCCTTAGAATGTTCATCTCTCCTGATGGGAGCAAGCAGGTGATCCCTTCACTAACTGTTTTATAAACTGTTTTTTTACTGACAGGTCAATATCAGCCTTCACTGAAATGGAGACTGCCCTTAGAGTCCCTATGGTAAGGAGGTTGGAGGGCAACAATATGCTTGTGGGTCTGCTCTAGCAACACTGAAATGGGAGCTGCAGAGCTTACCTGGATCACAAGGATGGACCTTGGTGGTGAGATGAGGGACTGCAGGCTATATTTTAATAAAGTCTGTGCCCCTTCTGGCTCTCCATTTGCTGTCATAGTTCTGGACACATCGATCCTGAGGTGACACCACTCATTGATAGCTCTGCAATGTTTTACTCCTTGCTGGTTATGCAGTGCCAGACACATGGATCCTGGGTTATCATCATACAGTATGTGGGTAGTGTTATAAATATCTTTATTTTGCTGGTTCTCACACTCAGGGCTGTATATGGGGAGGGGAGTATTTGTTCACCTTTCACAAGTTTAGTAGAACCTGTTAAGTAGTTTTGCAGTTGGAACTGTTGGTATTGAGGGAGGGAGGGGGGAGGCGGGGCCCATAATAGATGTATTTTCTCATCACGGCAGTGGGTTTTTGGAGTTGCAGCCATTAGGGTTGGGGGGAGACTGTGGGTGTATCAAGGGGGTAGTGTTAATAGTTTGGTTTTTAGTAGTGTGTTTGGAATACAGGGGTGGGAGGGGGTGGTATCAGAGAGAACCATGGCTACTGGTATTGACTCCTGCTGATCCTTCAGCCCCAGAAATCCAGGATGGGGGGTTGGGGGAGCATGGAAGGGATGGTTATAGGGGTGGGAGGGGAGGTTGGGGCACCATATTTATGTAAAGGCAGGTAAATGGTGGTTCAACTTACAGTTACTGCAATTGATAATGAAGGGTACCTCTTACAAATTTATTTTGTGGAATATGAAGAAGGTGAATGATAAACACAAAATATACATGATCTTGTGCCAACTTAAAAAATACCAACTGGTCATGGTTTTCTTACAGGAAACTCATCTTAGGCAGGTGAACATACAGTACTTTTATAGGGAGTGGGTAGGACAGGCATTTAGGGTAGGGTTAAGTAGTAAGGGGGGTGACATAGGAATCCTTATATGGAGAGGGGCCCCTTTCCAACTGATTAAAGAATGCAGTGACCAGAAGGGCATATCTTATTATTACAGGGCCATTTTGGGTTAACTGAAGTACTTTTAGGGGGGATCTAAGGACCTAACATAGATTTTCCTGTGTTTTTCTCAAACCTTTTGGAGCACTTAATAACCTTCTCACATCTCCCAATTATCCTAGGAGGGGACTGGAACCTTGTTTTTCATTCAGACCTGGACAGATCAGGTTTGCACTGTAAAGGTCTCTCACAGGTTCAATGGGGTCTGAGATATTTATTTATTTATTTATTTATTTATATTTTATTTAGTTTTTGTTGACTGGGTAAGTACACTAGACAAATCCTGTCTATTTTCAGGCAAGACTAGGGGAAGGGGGATACAGATGAATTCCAACTGACCTTGAACCAGATTAAGCTGTTGGTGGTATTTTTAGTGAATGAGGGAAATTTGGCAAGGACACCGGGGAAATTACCCTACTCTTTTTGATAAGTGCCATGGGATCTTTAACATCCACCTGAACTACCACCAATCCAGTCAGATGGGACCTCGGTTTAATGTCTCATCTGAAAGACGGCACTTCATGCTGCACTACAGTGTCAGTACTGGGATATTAACCCAAGTGCCAGATGTGGGAACTGAACCCATAGCCCTCTGATCTCCCAGCCTCAGAGGTGAGTGTGCTTCCTACTGAGCCACTGACACTGCCTTATGGATTCTTTAGGATTGGGGGACCCATGGCATATCTTACATCCCAATGACAGACAATATACCCTTTTTTCTCCTCCCCATAAGATGTACTCTCGAACAGATTACTTCTTGATCTCTCTCTCTCTAATCTCTCAGGTCTTCTTGCCTGTGATATCCATCCCATCATGATCTCTGATCATGCTCCGGAGTATATGGAGCATTCTTTAAAGGGGTTAGAGGAACAGGATAGGGCCTGGCACTTGAACTCTAACCTTCTGAAAGACACACACTTTGTTATGACTCTTGAGGAGAACATACAAACTATCTTCAGGAAGAATGAGGGGACTTTGTCAAATTTGGACATGTTGTGGGGAGTCTTTGAGACAGACTGTAGCTAGTCCAAAACATGTCAGGCTATATGTTTTTTATAGTATAACAAAGGAAAAAACTTTTTAAACTGTAAGCGTCCCTCTTATGAGTTTGCGTGTGCCAGAACCTTTCTGTTGCCTAATGAGAGGGGAATGTATACATCTGGCGTCGAAGGCCAAAAAACAGAGAGTGGAAAAGACAGGACAATTACTGTCCCAGATTCATGCTCTCAAACAGTCTCTTCACTGTGGATGACCAGGATAAGTGGACTCAACTACATGCCTGTAGGGCTCAATACTTTGGTTTACTGGCAGAGCAGGCATATCTTGCTCTCCAGAGAGTTAAATTCTGGTATCTAAAATCAGGTGTGAGAGTGGACAGGTTACTGGACTTAAGGCTCAAACAGTTAAAAACCCAGCAAATGATCCAACGCCTTCAGCCTACCCCGGGAGATCAATTCTTACTAGACCCCGTGATACAGCCAACACATTCCAACAGTTTTACAAGACCCTCTACTGTCTGGAAGAGGAGCAAACCCCAGACATAACACTTATAGAAAGCTACCCCACTGTCCACCATCTCAGTGATTTGAGATATTTTGCAGGCCCCTATCTCTCTGGAGGAAATGCAGCAAGTTATAGAGCAACTACCTAAGGAAAAGGCTGTGGGTCTGGATGGATTCAACAACAACTTCTGTGCCACCTTTAAAGATATCTTAGCCCCTTTCCTTATCAAATTATTCAGTTATCTTTGCTCATCTGGTCTTTTGGATTGTTAATTCACCCAAGCATGGATTATAGTTATTCCCAACCTGGTAAACCGCACCTCTTACCGGGAAATTATTGCCCTATCTCCCTTTTGAATTCTGATCTAAAAATTCTAGCCAAGGTCTTGGCTAACCATCTCTTAAACTCTTAAAGACATGGCTGGGCCTCATCAGCCTAACTCAGGTTGGATTTGTGGTAGGACAACTATCCTCTGATCCCTTGAGTAAGGTCCTTCACCTCATCTCGATAGTGGGGGAGTGGGGGAGAGGCTAACTCCAGCAGTTTTGGTTTCCTTAGACACGGAGAAGGCATTTGACTGGGTTTCCTGGCATTTTCTTTTTGCCACCTTATGGAAATTTAGGTTTCTGACTCAATTTTGCAATTAGCTTAAGGTCATTTACCACCAGTCATTGGACAGGATATGGTGCAATGGTGTGTTTTCCACTTCCTTCTCCTTGCAACAAGGTACTAGGCAAGGTTGCCCCCTTTCTCCTTTCCTCTTTAATCTCTATTTGGAACCTCTGATTTGCTCTCTTCAGAACAGCCCTGACATACTTGGCATCCTGGTGGGTAATGTCAGATATACACTGTCTGCCTATGTGGATAACTATTACACCTAGAGAACCATCGCACTTCTGTACCAACAGCAGTTGACATCATAGACAAATTCTCTTGAGTGGCAGGGTAGAAACTAAATCTGGATAAATCTAAGGTTATGCCATTAAATATGCATGTTCAGACACTGTGGATTGAGGATCTAGGTCTCGCCTGGGAGCCTAAATCACTCACCTATTTAGGGATTAAAGTTTCTAAATCTATCTCCTCTCTGATTAAACTTAACCTATCTCCTCTCTATCAAGCCATACAGGTGGACCTGCAGAGGTGGAGCTCTCTTCCACTTTCACTGTGAGGGTGAGTGAACATGATCAGGATGAACATCTTACCCAGGATACTTTATCCACTGAGCATGGTGAACCCATATCTTCCCAAACACTGATTTGTCCATCTCCACTGCTCTTTTTCAGGCTTCCTCTGGCTTGGTAAAGCAGTCTGGAAGGCATATTCCAAGCTGACCCACCAGAAGGAGCTGGGTGGCTTAAGACAACCATTTTTTTTCTGCACTACATCGTTGTAAAATATTTAGGTGGAACTCAGGTGCCAATGGTCCCCCCAGGTGGTTATTGCATCCTGGTCTGGCTTTCATTAGAACAACACCTCTGTCAATCACAGGTTATTGATATAGGCAGTCTAATATATGCTAGTCCTTCTGATCTTCCCAAAACTCTCTGTGATTCCCCAATATGGTGGTCTCTCAAAGCTCGTCATCAGATCTTTTTCCACCTGGGACTAGCGTTACATAAGGATTTATCCCAACCCCTATTTGGAAACCCACATTTCAGAATAGCAAACTTTACAGTTCCTCAGAGCTTTTGCCTAGCCCATGTTAGGGCTTTGATTTTGTCCTTGGTCTCCCAGGGAAGATTCAGTTTGGCAAACGTAGTTCAGAAGAAATTCTCTATCCCAGTTTACCATCCTTTTAAACACTTACAACTGAATTAAGCAATCTTCTCATTTCTGAGTCCACCCTCATGGATTGGTCAAGGAGGCCTCGGGGATGCATGGATCCAGGGGAACTGGCACAGTACTATAATAGTGCAGTATCATGGGCCCTGGATTCCATTGCTCCTGTTTGTGTTCACCCACTCACTCTTCACCCTCAATCCCCATGGTTTGATGAGGACCTGAGGGAGTTGAGATGAGTGGGTCAAAGCTTAGAGTGGTGCTGGTGGAAATTTGGCCTCGAGGGGGACAAGCTTAAACTGATGGCCCATTATTGAGACTATCAGTCAGAAATTTCTTGTAAGAAGGCAGAATTCCTGTCCAGAGAGATTTCTGCAGCAAGGAATCAACCGGCTCAGCTCTTCCGTACTGTGGACAAGTTGTGCAATCCAGCCTGTCTGCAGTATCGGAGAGCCTTTTCACAGTCGAAGTGTGAGGATATTTGCTCAATTCTTTGCAGATAAGGTTGCCACCAATAGGTCAGAGATTTGGCCAGTGTGTTCTGTTGAGAGTTGCAACTATCGGTGGGAGAGCACATGCACCCAATCTGTCTGAGCTGATTTTGACCTGCCGGTGATCATTGCTATTGTGAAAATTGTCTGGTGCTTGCGGCTGACTTGCTGTAGTTTGGATCCGGGTCCAAACTGCCTCCTAGTGGAGTGTTTGGATGTCATTGGACCAGTCCTAGCTGAGATTGTCTGGTGTTCATTGGAGAAGGGTGTGTTCCCAGATCCCTTGAAGGAGGCAGTGGTGACACCCCTTTTCAAAGAAATCTTCCCTTGACCCAGATTGTCTTTTAAACTACAGGCCAGTCTCTAACCTGCCCTTTTGGGGCAAGGTTATCGAGAAGGTAGTTATGCTGCAGCTTGAAGACCATCTTACCACCCATGAGGTCTATGATACTCTCCAGTCCGGTTTCCGGAAGAGGCATAGTACTGAGACGGCTCTTGTTCAGGTGCTAAATGATTTCCTGATGGTGAGAGATCAGAAGAGCCATTTGATCTTGGTTCTCCTCGATTTCTCAGTGGCATTTGACACCGTGGACCATGGGGTAATATTGGAGCACCTGCAGTTGATATGCAGACTGTTGGGTACAGAATTCAGATGGTTTCACTCTTTCCTCACAGGCAGGTCTCAAAGAGTGAGATTGGGGATTTTTTCCTTGGCCCATCCTCCTCTGTCATGTGGGGTACTGCAGGGCTCCATTTTGTCTCCCATGTTGTTCATGGTGTACATGCTGCCATTGGGAGACATTATAAGGAAGTACGGGCTAAGTTTTCACTGCTATGCAGATGATACTCAGCTGTACATGTCCTTTGTACCTGAGCAAGGTGATCTTGTCTCAGTCTTTAACAACTGCCTCACTGAGATTCAGGACTGGATGAGTGCCAGCTGGTTGAAGTTAAACCATGAGAAGTCTGAAGTGTTGGTGGTGGACCCAGGTCATTGGGTAGAGGGGCTATCTCCTGGTTGCCTATCTGGTATTATACTAGGGGCAACTAGTTGAGGGCCTCTTAAAGGGTGCATAATCTGGGAATTGTGCTTGACACCAAACTGACACTTAAAGCTCAGGTGCTAGCTGTTGTCAAGGCCTCATTTTATCATCTGAGGAACCTTGCCCGGGTAGAACACCTTGTTCTGCCTGGGGACCTTCTTGCAGTGGTCCACACCTTTGTGTCCTCCTGCCCTGACTATTGCAATGCTCTATACCTAGGGCTTCCAGGGTGGAGATCCACCACCTGCAGCTGGTTCAGAACATGGCTGCCAAGCTGTTGACTGACTCATCAAGAGCCAGTCATATTATGCCTGTGCTCCTTGAACTGCACTGGCTGAAGGTGAGGTGGAGAATCACTTTCAGGGTCATGCTGCTGAATTATAAGGCCCTACATGAACAGGGACCACACTATTTGCAAGACCTTCTTTGTCACTAACACCCCCTCCTCCCACTCCGTTCTACCAATGAAGGATTGCTGAAGGTTCCCAGGGTCCATTTGAAGACTTTCAGGGCTAGAGCATTTGTGCTTGTGGCCCCAACCCTGTGGAACTCTTTACCTCGTGGGGTGAGAGAGTGTCTGTCCACTGAGTCTTTTAAGTCTTCATTGAAGACATATCTATTCGAGCAAGCATTCCCTGATATGCTTTGAATTTATTATATATTTAAAATAGGATAATGAGATGTATTTTATGATCTGGGATTTTAATCTAAATTAGTTTTTTAAAAATTTATTGTACAGGCGCTTTGTTTTTGAAAAGTGCCTTTTATAAATAAAGTTTGACTTTGACTTGACTTTGGATTCTCCCAATCCATTGTTGAATTCACTCATGAACAAAACCATTTTACCTCCCTCAATATCCAAATTCTATGATCTTTTACAACTCCATGACCCTGCCAGGTCCCATGGAACGTGTTTCTATTGGAAGTATGAGTTAGATCTTAATATGAACGAGAAGGAGTGGCAACAAGTCTGGCAGTGTTTATACAAACATGTAAAACAGGACTGTCTTCACTTTTTGCAATTCTGCATTTTACACAATCTCTATTTCTCCCCTGCATGACTGCATAGGATAGGCAGATCAGGGTCTCTGACCAGTATTAGATGTGGAATGTTTGACGGCACTTTAAAACACGTCCTTTGGGACTGCGTCCCGCTAATTCCTTTTTGGCAAGCAATTAGGGGACTTTGGACCCTATGCTGGGCTTGAACTCTTATTTTATTCAACAAATCAGTTTGGTGGGTCACTTCCCAAGGGAAATGCTAGGCTGCCGCAAAGTCTAAATGTCTCTAATTTCAGGGGTCACCAAACTCATTATTGTAAGACATTGGTTGGATCACACTAGCCCCTCTCTAAAAGAATGGCATTCTGAAATTCTTCAAGTCCTCGAGATGGAGTGGCTTATTGCAAAACAGATGGACCAACAGGAGGTGTTTAATAAGAAGTGGGCCCCACTTATGGCCCTTTTACCTCTTAAACGTTGTACATAAGTTTTCTCATAGCTATGAGGGGGAAAGAGAATGGAGTTATTCACATGAATCTTTGTCCAGGGGATACTCGATCAGAGCTGTTGTGGTAGCCGCCATCTCTCTGCCTTGCATTCGGAGGTTTTCTTCCAGATGAGCTTTTGAATCCATCTGTAATATTAAAGGTGCTCTGGGGTGGGGGAGTGATGGGGAGGTAGGGAAGGAATGGAGTAGTTAGGTAGAATATAGTTACTGTCACTTGGCGTGGCCATGCCAGTGTTCATTATAGTTCTTGCAATTGTTTGGCCTTGCAGAATCATTGTCACAGCTTTCCTGACATGTGCCTGATTTATTGTACTCTCCTGGTGGGAAGGGAGGAAGCTATTGATTTTATTTATGTACTTTTCTTTGTTGAGAGAATATTCAATAAAAAGTATATTAATTTGAAAGACAAAAGAATAAAACCTTTTATAGGTACCTTAGGGAGCAAAAAAATACTAAGGGAGGGATAATGAGGCTTAATAAAGGGAAGGGGAGGTGGGCAGAGGGTGACAGTGAAAAGGCAGCAATCCTGAATGAATACTTTTGCTCAAGATTCACAAAAGAAGAGGAGGGGAGGTACCTAAATCAAATAATAGAAGCACTCTGGATAGGGGGGTTGATATCAGTCCATTCACAGAAGAAAGGGTCCTGAAAGAACTCCTAAAACTCAAGGTGGACAAAGCAATGGGGCCTGATGGGATTCACTCAAGAATTCTAAAAGAACTAAGGAGAGACCTAGTGACACCACTGACTAACCTTTTTAATAAATCGTGGGAAGATGGTGTGGTATCTGAGGACTGGAGGAACGTGGATGTTATTCCCCTTCACAAAAGTGGGAGCAAGGCAGAGGCAGGAAACTACAGATCTGTTCGTTTGACCTCTGTGGTAGGGAAAGTGATGGAATCACTTCTGAAGGAGAGAACTGTTGAGTACCTAGAGGTCAGTGGAGCACAGGATCCAAGGCAGCATGGGTTCACAGAGGGAAGGTCATGTCAGACAAATCTAATTGATTTCTTTGATTGGGTGACCAAAGTAGTAGACCTGGGAGGGGCTGTGGACATGGCCTACCTAGACTTTAGCAAGGCATTTGACACAGTCCCACACAAAAGATTAATAGTTAAATTAACCAGCCTGGGAGTGGGTCCCAGGGTGGTAGCCTGGGTAAAACATTGGCTGGACAACAGGACACAGAAGGTAATTGTAAATGGAGTCCACTCTGAAGAAAGAGGGGTTACTAGTGGGGTACCGCAGGGTTCAGTACTGTGTCCAGTCCTTTTTAATGTCTTTATAAGTGACATTGCAGTTGGACTGGAAGGAAAAATATGCCTCTTTGCAGATGACACAAAGATCTACAACAGGGTTGATACACAAGGAGGCGTGGAAAGGATGAGAAGGGACTTGGCAAGGTTGGAGGAATGGTCAGAAGTATGACAGCTTGGATTCAATGCAAAGAAATGCAAAATAATGCATCTGGGAAGCAAAAACCCAGGAAGATTACACAATGGGGGAGGTAGTAACAACAACAAAAATGGAAAGGGTCCTGGGGGTAATCATATCAGATGACCTTAAGGTTGGCAAGCAATGTGAGAAGGCAGTAGGGAGGGCTGGGGGGATACTGGGATGTATAGGGAGAGGCATCACCAGCAGAAAACAGGAAGTTGTTATCCTCCTGTACAGACAGTTGGTGAGACACCATCTGGAGTACTGCATCCAGTTCTGGAGGCCCCTTCTCCGCAAGGACATAGACAGGATGGAGGCAGTTCAGAGGGGGCAACTAAAATGGTGCAGGGTCTGCAAGAAAAGCCATACAAGGAGAGACTAAAGGAGCTTAATATGTATACCCTTGAGGAAAGGAGGTAGAGGGTGGACATGATAGAAACGTTTAAGTACCTCAGTGGAATCAACAAAGTCCAAGAGGGTAGCATCTTTCAGAAATAGAGATTTGCAAGAACAAGGGGACACAATTAGAAGATGGGGGGAACGGCTCAGGGGCAATGTGAGGAAGTATTTTTTCACAGAGAGGGTGGTGGACACATGGAGCAGCCTTCCTGAGAAGGCTGTGGGGTCCAAAACTGTGGGAGAATTCAGGAATGCATGGGACAGACATAAGGCAATTTTTGTGGTGGGTAGGAAGAAATAGGCTGTTGGTTAAATAGGATCTGCAGCTTACCCTTTAGGTAGGGAAATGGGCAGACTGGGTGGGCCTAGCAGTCCTTATCTGCCGTCAAAGTCTATGTTTCTATGTTTCAGTCCCACACAAAAGATTAATAGAAAAGTTATGCAGCCTGGGGGTGGGTCCCAGGGTGGCAGCCTGTGTAAATATTGGCTGGACAACAGGACACAGAGGGTAATAGTAAACAGCAGAGTCCACTCTGAGGAAAGGAGTGTTACTAGCGGGGTACCGCAGAGTTCAGTACTCGGATTGTTCCTCTTTAATGTCTTTATAGGTGACATTGTAGAGGGTCTTGAAGGAAAAATATGCCCCTTTGCAGATGACACAAAGATCTGCAACAGGGTTGTTACACAAGGGGGAGTGGAAAGGATGAGAAGGGACTTGGCAAGGTTGGAAGAATGGTCAAAAGTATGAAAGCTTAGACGCAATGCAAAAAAAGTGCAAAGTAATGTACCTGGAAAACAAAAACCCAGGGGATGAGTACACAATGAGGGGGGCAGGTACTAACAACAATAAAAATGGAATGGGACATGAGGTAGTCATATCAGATATCCTAAAAGTATGTAAACAATGTGAGAAGGCAGTAAGGAGGGCTGGGGGCATACTGGTAGCCTGGGAAACAAGCTTGCTGGACAACAGGACACAGAGGGTAATAGTAAACGGACTACACGCTGAAGAATGGGGGGTTACTAGTGGGGTGCAGCAGGGTTCAGTATTGGGACTGGTCCTCTTTAATGTCTTTATAGGTGACATTGTAGAAGGTCTGGAAGGAAAAGTATGCCTCTTTGCAGATGATACAAAGATCTGCAAAAGAGTTGATACACAAGAAGGGCTGCAAAGAATGAGAAGGGACTTGGCAAGACTGGAGGAATGGTCAAAAAGATGGCAGCTTAGATTCATTGCAAAAAAGTGCGAAGTAATGCACCTGGGGAAGAGTACATGATGGGGGGTGGGGGTGTAACAACAACACAAATGGAAAGGGACCTGGGGGTAGTCATATCCAGGGCCCCTACTTTTCTGCGGCATAGTGGGACCAAGTTCTGTGGCAAGACTACCATTTTGCCGCAGAACTCCTGCGGCGGTTGTTTGTAATTTCTGCGGAAGTTCTGCGGCACTAACAAACTACCACATCACAGTGTCAGCTTGTCATCCTGACTTCGCTTTCATGGCAGTGGTTATAGCAATCAGGATGGTGGAAAACACAGTAACACTAGTTCAAAAAATAACAGACTTATAAAAATAATTTTATGCCTAAGAAGGCAAAACAAATGTCTCTCCCTTAAGGTCCTAGCCTGTTGCATAAATGACATATGCAGAGGGGATCTTATGTGATAAATAAGGTATTTCTATATGCATGCTATCTATCCCCCTAATGAGGTTTCCACTTTCTATCACTTATATATTTGTATGTGCTTTCCACACCACTCATGAGGTTCCCACTGTGTATCACTTATATATTTATATGCAGTCTGTAACATACATACAAATATGCATATGTGTGTGTGTGTGTGTGATGAGAGAGACAGAGATACTATACGTGTATGTGTGTATATGTGTGTGTATATATATATATATATTTTTTTTTTTATTTATTTCCATAAACTTGCATCCTCATTCATACAGGTCCCATTGGAAATGGAATAGAGGAGTTATTGCAAAACTCATTTCATGTCAACCTGCTTTCCCTGACACACTGCGTAACACCATCAGGCCGTGACATGCATGTGAACCAATTGTGAGATACAGCTCTCCGGCCCATCACAATGTGTCCACCATGTGGCAGAACACTGCACCATACCTTCTCAGGCTCCGAGTAATGATGTGTTCCACCAATCCTTGTGCTGCCAAGCCAGCTCCCAGAGCTAATCTCTGAACCCGAGTTGCCGGCACAGAAACACAGCATGCTACCCTCTGGCCCAACAGCTGTCCCTGCACACAACATTTCTCAATAACTTTTAGGTGATTCTATCAACTAATGACTATGTAATCAATAACCCTGGCAAAAATGCGTACAGTGCAATTATTTATTTAACAGGTCTGTTCTTTCAACAGGTCTACACATTATTATATTTAACTTTTCTGGGCATAATTTTTTAATTTTTCTTCAAAATTTAGACAGTTAAATTCATTTTGCCAGTTATTCATTTCAGACAGCGTCTCTATACCTTAAAGGCACAAATAGGTTTTTTACAAAGTGAGGTATGGACTTAACAGGTCTGCACTATTGACAAGGTTTTTGTTTAAGTTGGCCCTAGTGCAACAATGTAAGACTGAAAATTGTATTAGGCTGTAGTGCAGGTTGAGCAAATATCACCATGCATGATGTGCTGTGCCACCATCTCTGGCAGTGGGAGCAGTGGTAGATAAGTGACTGTTCATTTCTGTTGCAGAATGCAGTCATTTCATTAGCTAATGTATGATATAGCAATGATAACATCACATTCAGAACATATGGGGGGATTGAATATAAAGAGGGGAAGGGAACCAGATTCTATGTATAAACAGAAATATTAATAGAAAATCACCAAGAAGAGTGAATTCTGTGGCACCTCAGAAGTTCTGCGGTAGATTGCAAGTTCTGCTCAAAATTCTGCAGCCGCAGAATTCTACGGGTCTTGGTCGTATCAGATGACCTTAAGGTAGGTAAGCAATGTGAGAAGGCAGTAGGGAGAGCTGGGGGGATACTGGGATGTTTAGGGAGAGACAACACCAGTAGAAAACAGGAAGTTGTTATCCCTCTGTATAGGCAGTTGGTGAGACCCCTTCTGGAGTACTGCTTACAGCTCTGGAGACCCCATCTCCGCAAGGACAGAGACAGGATGGAGGCAGTCCAGAGGAGGGCAAGTAAAATGGTGCAGGGTCTGCAACAGAAGCAATATGAAGAGAGACTAAAAGTGCTTAATATGTATACCCTTGAGGAAAGGAGGGAGAGGGGGATCATGATAGAAACTTTCAAGTACCTCAAGGGAATCAACAAAGTCCAAGACGGGAGCATCTTTCAGAAAAAGAGATGTACAAGAACAAGGGGCCACAATCTGAAGATAGAGGGGGGGACGGCTCAGGGGCAACATGAGGAAGTACACAGAGACGGTGGTGGATGCATGGAACTGCCTTCCTGAGGAGGTTGTGGGGTCAAAAACAATGGTGGAATTCAAGAATGCATGGGACAGATGTAAGGCAATTATAGTGAGGGGTAGGAGGAAGTAGGGTGCTGGGTAACTGGAATCTGCAGCTTATCCAATAGGTAGGAAATGGGCAGACTAGGTGGGCCAAGTGGTCCTTATCTGCCGTGAAAGTCTATGTTTCTATGGGATTCATAGCGAGAGGCATCACCAGAAGAAAACATGAAGTTATTATCCCTCTGTACAGACAGTTGGTGAGACCCCATCTGGAGTACTGCAAGCTGTTCTGGAACCCCATCTCCGCAAGGACATAGACAGAATGGAGGCAGTCCAGAGGAGGGCAACTACTGGAGAACTAAATGTACTTTCAAAGGGCCTTACTTTCTGCCCAACAAAACCACTGGATAAAATACAGTTTTGTGGTGAATTGGAGGAATACTTCCATAGATTGAGACTTAAAGAATTCTTTGATGGCAAGGAAGAAATCACTGCTAGCAAAGACATTGCAATCAGTAATAATTTAATGGATAAGACAAAGAAATCTGAATTTACTCCCTCAAGTGGGCATAACAAAAAACTAGACAATTACATTCATTGTTTCTGCCAACAAGTCAGTGGTCAGATCCTTGCTAGGCAAAAACAGGCCCATTATAACCTTCCTCCACTGGATCGGAAAGCTATACTGACATTGAAATCAGACCACAATGTTGTCATCAAAAAAGCTGATAAAGGATTATATTAATGAAGCTAACAGACAGCTAACTGATCTTACCCACTACAAGATATAACAAGTATTTGTCAATGCCCAATGTTGATTGCATTGGTCTGTTGAGCTCGCTCAGTGGCCCTCTGTCACTGGCTCAGTCTGTTTGTCCCAGTGCTGCAGGCTGCTCTTTTGTACTGGGCTGCTGCCTGTGTAGGCACCTTGTTCTGCTGAGGAAGAAATCTGCAGCTGTCCCAACAGAGCTCCATTGAGGTGGCTCACTCCCCCTCTCTCTTTCGCTCATTCTGTTTCTCCTGGCGCTGCAGGCTGCCCTTTTATACTGGGCTCCTGCCTGTGTTGGTGGTTTTTTCTGCCCACAAAGAAATCCACAGCTGTCCTGACAGAGCTCTGTTGTGGTCGCTCACTCCCCCTGTCTCACTCACTCATTCTGGTTCTCCTGGCACTGCAGACTGCCCTTTTGTACTGGGCTCCTGCCTCTGTTGGCGCCTTTTTCTGCCCACAAAGAAATCTTCAGCAGTCCTGACAAAGCTCCGTTGAGCTTGTTCACTCCCCTTCTCTCACTCACTCATTCCATTTCTGCTGGCGCTGCAGGCTGCCCTTTTCTACTGTGCTCCTGCCTGCATTGCTGCCTTCTTATGCCCACAGAGAAATTTGCAGGAGTTACAATACAGCTCCGTTGAGCTCGCTCACTCACTAATTCTGGTTTTTCTGCCACTGCAGGCTGCCCTTTTGTACTGGGCCCCTGCATGCATTGCTGCCTTTTTCTGCCCACAAACAAATCTGCAGCAGTCCCAACAGAGCTCTGCTGAGCTCACTGACTCCCTCCTCCCTCACTCACTCGTTCTGTGTCTCCTGGAGCTGCAGGCTGCCCTTTTGTACTGGGCTCCTGCCTGCATTGGTGGCTTTTTCTGTCCAGAAAGAAATCTGAAGCAGTCACGACACAGCTCCATTAAGCTCGCTCACTCCCCCTCTGTCACTCATGCATTCCGTTTCTGCCGGTGCTGCAAGCTGGCCTTTTGTACTGGGCTCCTGCCTGCGTTGCCACATTTTCTGCCCACAAAGAAATCTGCAGCAGTCACAATAGAGCTCCATTGAGCTCGCTCACTACCACTCTGTCACTCGCTCATTCTGTTTCTCTTGACGCTGCAGACTGCGCTTTTGTATGGGATATGGGACTCCTGGCTGCGTTGGCACCTTTGTCTGTCCACAAAGAAATCCGCAGCTGTCCCAACAGAGCTCCATTGAGGTTGCTCCGTCTCCCTCTCTCATGTGCTCATTCTGTTTGTCCTGGCGCTGCAAGCTGCCCTTTTGTACGGGGCTCCTGCCTGCATTGGTGCCTTTTTCTGTCCACAAAGCAATCCGCAGCAGTCCTGACAGAGCTCCATTGAGCTCACTAAGTCCCCCTGTCTCAATCGCTCGTACTGTTTCTCCCACTGCTGCAGGCTGGCCTTTTGTACTGGACCCCTGCCTGCACTGACACCTTTTTCTGCCCACAAGGAAATCCGCAGCAGTCCCGACAAGCACTTCGGTGAGTTCGCTCATTCCCCCTCCCTCACTCGCTCTCTTGTTCTGTTTCTCCTAGTGCTGAAGGCTGCCCTTTTGTACTGGGCTCTTGTGCTGGGACCTTTGTCTGCCGACAAACAAATCTGCAGCAGTCCCGACAGAGCTCAGTTGAGCTCAGTCACTCCCCCCCCCCCCTTGGTCAATCTTAATCTGTCCCAAACACTGATTTCCCAGAGTGACCATGCTATTCTCCGGCAGGAGTACAAAAACATATTTTAGCCAGGATGTGAAAAATGACAGCTGAAGTGTTCATAAGGAGGCGTGAAAAAATGCCACTGTTGAAAATGTAGCGTGACAATATTACAAATTTGCAAAGTTATAAGGGTGTGTGGAAACAGTTCAATGCACGCTTGTAACACAGTCATGTTATGGAGTTTCATCACCAAATTTTCAACATAGGGATTTTAGGACCTCTGCTCATGAACAGTGCCACTGTCATTTTCTTAATCTGTCCCGAACACTGATTTCCCACCGTGACCATGTTATTCTGCGCTGGAACTGTGAAAACACAATTCGGTCAGGATGTGAAAAATGACAGCTGTACTACTTATAAGGAGGTGTGAAAAAATGCCATTGTTAAAAATCTGGTGTGACAATATTACAAATTCATGAGCTTACAGGTGTGTGAAAGTGACGCACACTTGTAACAGTAGTCAATTGGATGGGCTATCATCACCAAATTTTCAACATAGGCATTTTAGGACCTCTGCTCATGAACAGTATCACTGTCATTTTCTTAATCTGTCCCAAACAGTGATTTCCCACAGCAAACGCTCTATTCTGCACCGGAAGTGCGAAAACACATTTCAGCCAGGATGGGAAATATGACAGCTGTACTGTTCATAAGTAGGTCTGGGAAAATGGCAATGCTGAAAATCTGGAGTGAAAATATTATAAATTTGAAAGTTACGAGCTTGCGTGCCAACTGCGCAACGCATGCTCGTAACACAGTCATTTTATGGAGTATCGTTACCAAATTTTCAACATAGGCATTTTAGGACCTCTACTCATGAACAGTGTCACTATCATTTTCTTAATCTGTCCTGAACACTAATTTCCCACAGCGACCGCGCTATTCTGCGCCGGAAGTGCAAAAACACATTTCTGCCAGGATGGGAACAATGACAGCTGTACTGCTCACAAGGAGGTATGACAAAATGCCGATATTGAAAATCTGGCATGAAAATTTTTCCCAAATTTGAGAAGTTACTGACGTGCGTGAGCAATACTAGACTGCAGCTCATAAACAGTCATTTTTTGATTTTTTCCTACAAATTACAACATAGGCTTTTTGAGAGCCCACCTCATGAACACTGGCACTGCCATTTTGTTAATTGGCCCCAAAGGGTGATTCCATGCAGTCACCGCGAAACCACCTTTCCGGGCCGATTAACGCCGTGTCAGTTCAAGAATTCATGAGGAGGGGTCCCAAAAATCCCATGTTGAAGATTTGGTGAAAAAATTCCCAAAAATGCCTGAGATATGCACTAAAGTTGAAAAAAAAAAACCCTATTGATCACATTATACAGCTTACTGACATTTCCTCAGTTCGTGGTCGGCTTTGAAGAGTGCGGACGTGTTCCTGGTCCACTGAAGATCATCGCTCTGAGCTCTGGAGGTAAGTATGGGGTGAGGGGGTGGGGAGGCAGGGTACGCAGTGGGTGGGTGTGGGTTGTGGGAGGGGCAGGAGACTATGAGGGACTGTTTTTTACAAGTAAAAAAAACAAAAAAATTTGCGGGACCATCTTTAACTTTATTAGGGTATGTGGCACGCTGGGGCTCCCAGCGTGCCACCAGAGTCTTGCTTTGGGAGGCAGCTGTAGCCGATGGGGATCGGGCACCCCCATCGGCAAACAACAAAGGCATGTATGCGGGGTGGGCTCCCAGCATGCCACCGAGTCTTTGCTTTTGGGGGCAGCTGGCAGCCGATGGGACTGGGCACCCAGTCGGCAAACAACAAACTGCAGGGAATTCCTTTCTGCCTATGGGGATTGGGCACCCCATTGGCAGACAGTAAAACTGGGTTACATTATGCCAATGGGGAGTGGGCTCACCCGTTGGCAAATAAACATGGTGGTGGTGGGGGTAAATATTGTTTGTGAATATGGTGGCAAGCCGCCGCCATGTTCACAAACAATATCAGGGATCCTACATCCCGCCCTGCAGTGACGGGTCACTCCCTCTTCGCAGCGAATGGCTGATGCTGCAATGATGAGGCGGCCCCTGATTGCAGTGGCTGATTTTTTAGAAGGTTGTGGCACGCTGGCTGAACTGCTGTCAGCAGCAGCATGCCATGGCATTGGGGGACAGGGGACAAGCCTTTGCAGGCTGTGGGGGCATTGGGCACAACAGTGCCACACCTCCACAACCTGCTTGTGGAGAAAGCTGCCGCAACATGTTTCTTGTGCATGCGCGCAATCAACATAAAAATGAACTACATGACTTAATTGGAACGTTTCCAGACCATTTCCAAAAAAAAACTATCTGACCTTATCCCTGCTGAACCCAGGCCCGGGACATTCTACATGCTGCCTAAAATACATAAACCTGTCAATCCAGAAAGACCCATAGTCTCTGGTAATGGTACCTTGACTGAGGGGATCTCCGGGTTTGTAGAAACCATATTGAAACTGCTGGTTATGGAAAGAGACAGTAATATCCAGGACACTATGCACTTTTTATGTCTACTTTCTGGTTACAAGGACTTACCACCTGATACCATTTTAGTGATGATGAATGTAACATCCCTCTACACTAATATTCCACACATGGATGGTATTACAGCATGCCTTAAATACACGCAGGAGATAGGACCGGAACAAAACATCAACCCTGAAGTGGTGGGGGAACTTATGGAATTCCTTTTGACACATAACAACTTCAACTACAATGGCAAACGTTAAGTTCAAACTATGGGAACAGCAATGGGCACCAGGATGGCTCCACAGTATGATAACCTCTCTATGGCAGACTTGGAGGAGGACTTTTTAAGGCACTGTCCCCACAAACCACTAGCTTATTTCCATTACATTGATGATTTGTTTATTATCTGGATGAAGGGCACAGATGCACTTAAAGATTTTCATCAAGAACTTAATAACCTTCACCCTACCATAAAGCATACCCTGGATTATTCTACCACCAATGTTCATTTTCTGGACCCCACGGTCACCATTAAGGATGGAACCTTTCATACTGTACATGTATTTACAGGAAGCCAACAGACAGACAGCGATACCTACACAAGAAAAGTAATCACCCAAACCACACAAAAAATCTGTCATGTACATTCAAGCACTCCGATGTCACCGTATTTGTTCAAATCAGAATGACAGAGATACACGTTTTGCTATGTTGAAAAACACCTTTATTGAGCAGAGACACTCTTCCAGAGAAACTGTCAGGATAACAGAACATGCAACGCAAGTACCAAGACAACAACTACTCAATATAAAGAAAAGACAGCTACAGACAGAATACCCTTAGTAATCACATATCATCCAGACCTTGAACTTCAGCGTAAGATTATTAAAGACCTCCACCCAATATGCAATGAGGATGAGACCCTTAATTGTATTTTTAAGGAACTACCACTACTATCTTTTAAACAACCACCAAGTTTAGCCATAGAAACATTGAAACATAGACTTTGAAGGCAGATAGGGACCGCTTTGCCCACTTAGTCTGCCCATTTCCCTACCTACAGGATAAGCTGCAGATCCTATTTAACCAACAGCCTATTTCTTCCTACCCCACACAAAAATCGCCTTATGTGTGTCCCATGCATACTTGAATTTTCCCACAGTTTTAGACCCCACAACCTCCTCAGGAAGGCTGTTCCTTGCGTCCACCACCATTTCTGTGAAAAAAATACTTCCTCACATTGCTCCTGAGCCATCCCCCCTCTATCTTCAAATTTTGTCCCCTTGTTCTTGCACATCTCTTTTTCGGAAAGATGCTACCCTCTTGTACTTTGTTGATTCCACTGAGGTACTTAAAAGTTTCTATCATGTCCCCCCCCCCTCCTTTCCTCAAGGATATACATATTAAGCTCTATTAGTCTCTCCTCGTATGGCTTCTCTTGCAGACCCTGCACCATTTTAGTTGCCTTCCTCTGGACTGCCTCCATCCTGTCTATGTCCTTGCGGAGATGGGGTCTCCAGAACTGGACGCAGTACTCCAGATGGGGTCTCACCAATTGTAAGTGAGTAAGTAAAATTTTATTTTTTAAGCGCTTTTCAAAAATCCAAAGCGCTGTACAAATGAGCAACATTTAAATTACAAGCATATTATTAACAATAACAACAATAAAATCATTCTCCAAATGCTTTCACAAACAAAAAAGTTTTTAGCTCTGATTTAAAACTCTCGACGGTCAGGCAGCCTCGTATCCGACGAGGTAGAGAATTCCGCAGAGTGGGGTCAGCATAAGAAAATGCACGTGCCCCAGATGTCTTTAAATGAACCCTGGGAATCTCTAGCAATCCCTCATCAGTGGATTGGAGTGATCGAGAGGGACAGTAGGGAGTAAGGAGATCTTGTAGATACCACGGTCCCTGTTCATGTAGGGCTTTGTAGGCCAGTAGCCCGACCTTGAAGGTGATCATCCACTGAACTGGCAGCCAGTGCAGTCCACGCAGCACAGGCGTAATATGACTACTTCTAAATGTCCCAGTCAAAAGCCTGGCCGCTGCATTCTGCACCAGCTGCAAGTGGCAGATATAAACCCCTGGTAGCCCTAGGTACAGGGCATTGCAGTAATCAAGGCGAGTGGTCACAAAGGCATGGACCAAGATAGGAAGATCAGCTAAAGGAACCTGGTGTTTTACCCGGGCGATATTCCTAAGATGGTAAAAGGAAGATTTGACAATGGCCAACACCTGTGATTTTAGGGTCAGGCCGTCATCTATAATAACGCCCAGATTATATACCTGGTCTAAGGTTGGGAGCTGGACACCATCAAGCCATATGCCCGATGGAGCCCCAGCCTTACAACCCGCCTCAAGGCGACTTGCGTCCACAGCCAACACCTCAGTCTTATCCGGGTTTAACCTCAGCCAGCTGGCACTCATCCAATCTTTGATTTTGGATAGACAGCTATTAAACATAGAGACTACATCTTCCTGCCCGGGACTAAAGGACAGATACAGATGGGTATCATCTGCATAGCAGTGAAAACCCAAACTGTATCAGCTAATAATGTCTCCCAATGGCAGCATATAAACAGCGAACAACATGGGTGCTAAAATGGAGCCCTGCGGCACCCCACAGGACAGGGAGATGGCGTCAGAGGAATAAATTCCAGTGAGAACCCTCTGTCTCCGACCCATGAGGAAGGATTGAAATCAATGCAGAACTGTACCAGACAGTCCACAATAAAGCCGCAGGTGC
This sequence comes from Neoceratodus forsteri, assembly GCA_016271365.2. Classification (NCBI taxonomy): domain Eukaryota; kingdom Metazoa; phylum Chordata; order Ceratodontiformes; family Ceratodontidae; genus Neoceratodus; species Neoceratodus forsteri. Next base: position 1,226,206,257 of record CM057454.1, read on the forward strand.
TCCAAAAGCACACCATGGTCCACAGTATCAAATGCTGCAGAGAGATCAAGAAGGACTAGAATAGTACGAGCCTTTCGATCTCTCGCAATCAGGAGATCATTTAGAACCCGGACAAGGGCGGTCTCAGTGCTATGTCTTTTCCTAAACCCTAATTGAAGAGTATCATAGACATCGTGATTTATAAGATGGTCATCCAGTTGTAGCGCAACCACCTTTTCAATAACCTTACCCACAAAGGGCAGGTGAGAGACAGGTCTGTAGTTAGCTAAACAATCTGGATTCAATGAAGGCTTTTTAAGGAGCGGTTGAACGGCCACCTCCTTTAGGGGATCAGGAAAGACCCCCTGCTCCAAAGATTTCCAGATGATTTCAGCAAGGATCAGACAGATAGTGTCTACGCAACCTAATAAGAGTGACGTAGGGCCCAGATGCAAACTACAGCTGTTTGGTCGTACAGTCTGGACAATCCTCACAATATCCATGAACTCCGGCTTTCCAAAGTCAGACCAGGTAACACAGGTGTTTGTTTCCTCTCGCTGATCGCCGCAAACCCTTAAAGAGGTAGCCTGGCCGATGCCCAATCCAATGCTGGCAATTTTATCTGTGAAGAACCGAGCAAGCTCATCACACTTTATTTGTGAAAAATCTCTTCCAGACTGTAGACAGAGTGGATTGCACAGTCTGTCGACAGTACAAAAGAGTTGAGCTAGTCGGTTTCAACGCAGCAGCAATCTCCCTGGACAGGAATTCTTCCTTCTTAAGGGTGATTGCTGATTGATAGATACCATAATGGTCCATCAACCTAAGTCTGTCAGCATCCAGGCCGGATTTCCACCAAGCCCTCTCTAGCCTTCGCCCCACTCTCCTCAGTTCCTTCAAAGACTCATCATACCATGGAGTCTTTGGGCGCTGAATGAGTGGGCAAACATGGACAGGAGCAACTAAGTCCAGGGACTCACCCACTGCCTTATTATAGGCCAGAACGAGGTCCCCTGGACCCATGCACTCACCTGAAATACCCGATAGATCCAGTACTGCTAATAGGCCCTCTGGGGTAACTCCGCTTAAAGGGCGATACTGGACCATCTCCGTAGAGGCAGGCCTATTAGGGGGTGTCCCAAAGCTGAATCTTATGGTGTGATGATCTGTCCACACATTCGGTTCTACCCCCAAATGCGTAACCTCCAAATCCAGTAGAAACACTAGATCCATTGAGTGCCCCCCTATATGGGTAGCAGAGATAACTACTTGTGAAAAGCCCAACATAGTCATAAGTTGGAGGAGATTCTTTCCAAAATGTGAGAGTTCATTGCCAATTCAGGCATTGAAGTCGCCCAATATTAACCATCTGGGCGAATTCAATGCCATGTCGACAATGAAGTCTGCAAACTCCTTCAGGAATTCTCCACCATCACCGGGTGTACGGTAGATGAGGAGAATCCTGAACCCTGCACCTGCTCCCAGGATACACTCAAAGGATTGAGTGTCACCCACTGGCACATCCACAAGATTCAGGTCCGTATAGAGGGATAACAACTTCCTGTTTTCTGCTGGTGATGCCTCTCCCTATACATCCCAGTATCCCCCAGCCCTCCTAACTGCCTTCTCACATTGCTTGCTAACCTTAAGGTCATCAGATATGATTACCCCCAGGTCCCTTTCCATTTTTGTTGTTGTTACTACCCCCCCTCACTGTGTAACCTTCACCTGGGTTTTTCTTTCTCAGGTGCATTATTTTGCACTTCTTTGCAATGAATCCAAGCTGCCATACTTCTGACCATTCCTCCAACCTTGCCAAATCCCTTCTCATCCTTTCCACGCCTCCTTGTGTATCAACCCTGTTGCAGATCTTTGTGTCATCTGCAAAGAGGCATACTTTTCCTTCCAGTCCCTCTGCAATGTCACTCATAGAGACATTAAAAAGGACTGGACCCAGTACTGAACCCTGCAGTACCACACTAGTAACCCCTCCTTCTTCAGAGTGGACTCCATTTACAATTACCTTCTGTGTCCTGTTGTCCAGCTAATGTTTTACCCAGGCTACCACCCTGGGACCCACTCCCAGGCTGGTTAATTTGACTGTAACCCCACTACAAATGGGGGTTCCCAAAGGTCTTCCAAGAACTTGCCTAATTGCTCACAGCCTGGTTGGTGTTCAGCACCTAAGCCGTTTAAAATTGATTGCCAGTGAGTGCTTTTAAAGCCTCCATGTACTGTCTCTTTAAGGGCTGCCTGCTTGCAGTCATAATTAGTTTAAATGGGGGGCCTGTGTGTTTCTATGCCCAAGTCCCGCCCGAGCTGCTAAATAATTGCTCCGTATCTGCCATCGCTAAATGTGCAGAGTGAGCCCTTTTGAAAGATGTAACTGATTGCTGGTAGATTATTGAAATAGTAGTAGAAATGTAGTTTTGTTCTAACCTGCTTTCTTGCAGCCAGGACTGTTTCTGTTCAGCTCTACCATTTTGGTCCCGGACTGCCGAATGGGACCAATCAGTACTTGGGACTCTCAAATGGAGCCTGCTGAAATGTGGCTATGTGGAGTGAGACTCTGGGTAATGTAGTTTCTGGACTGTTGGTGCCTTTTTGCACCTATAGAGGGAGCCCTGCTTTGACTGAAATCTGAACCGACCAACCAAACCATTTGGATCTGAATGAAAGCCCTTGAGCTGGCTGCTGCAAGCCAGATTCAAGTTGGGAGCTGGAGAGAGAAGGAGCTCTGGGTGTGCAAGCGGCCATTTGGTGTTGTAGTTCGTGCGGGAGAACCGTGGAAGGCCTGATCCCTGGCCTACTAGCCTGCTATCTGCCCTGAGAGGGAGAAGAGGACGTTTCTTGACTGAATCCGAATTTGTACAGAGTAAAGCAAGCAGCTGAACTATTACCAGGCTCACACTGTAGAAAACTGAAAATTTTGCTGAAAGCGATCGGCCTGTCAGGACTCTAGTTACTGAAGTGCTCCCGGGTTTAGTAGTGATTTTTGTGATCGGGACCAAGGAGCCACCTGCCTGGTATTGTAAAACTTTCTTTACATATGAATGTGCTAAGTGCTGGAAGGGGGTCGCGATTTGAATTCCCCATTTGCGGTAGACTGTGCTAGTGCTGAAAGTTGTTTTCCCAGCAAGAATCAGACTGAATCCGTGCAGCCTGAAGCAGACAGGCCCTGCCATGATGGTCTTGTCCCACTACCCTGCTGCACAGAAAGATCCATCATCAAGGGGCCCAGCTTCCAGCCATCAGCCCTCCTGTGTTTAGCCTGGGTATCATGAGTAATTATCAGGGTAGCTCCCTGCAACTGTTCTTAAATCAAAGTGTGTCATCTGATTGCCTTGTGTTTTTCTTTCCACAAACTGAGCCATCTGGCTCCGGATTACAAATTGTGTGTGTGCATGTTCTTTTTCCATCACAGGGCCCCAACCAGCTGCAATGGACTTGGCTAGCCCCTTTATCCATCCTGGGTACCCAGACAGTGTGACTATATGGGACTCTGAGTGCATGCACAGTACTGTGATTATTAATGTTTTTAAACCAATTAACCTGATTCTCTCCCTTCCTTGTTACAGCCCCCTGAATAAATCAGATCTTACTGTTTCTGCATTTAAACTGACTGTGGTTTCTGTTTGTATTGGGGGTACTGTACTGTTGTCATTTGTGCTGCCTAACCTTATTTTACAGGGGGTCCCCAAAGTCAAGCTAACAGAACCAGTCTTGGGGGTAAGTGCCAGGTACAAGTGTATGTGGTTTGCATATCTGGGGTGTTGGGAAGGTTACTTCTGTGTACTGTGTGGGCCACTAGTGGGAGATAAGGGGGGGGTCACAGTGTCCCAGAGGGCTGTGGCCTGGTTAACATATCCCAAACCAACCCTGACCTTTGGGTGGAGGCATTCATCACTGAACCTAGGCCCCTCAACCTGTTAGTAGCCAAGCAGGCAGGGGTAGTAGCCCTCGGGATAGCGCCACCTAGGGGTTACATGACTATGAATCTTTTGTGTGGAATTGTGTCAAATGCCTTGCTAAAGTCTAGGTAGGCCATGTCCACAGCCCCTCTCTGGTCTACTACTTTGGTAATCCAATCAAAGAAATCAATTAGAGTTGTCTGACATGACCTTCCCACTGTGAACCCATGCTGCCTTGGGTCCTGTGTCCCACTGGCCTCTAGGTACTCAACAATTCATTCCATCACTTTCCCTACCACAGAGGTCAAACTGACAAGTCTGTAGTTTCCTGCCTCTGTCTTGCTCCCATTTTTGTGAAGAGGAATCACATCAGCATTCTTCAAGTCCTCAGGTACCACACCATCCTCCCATGATTTGTTAAAAAGGGTAGTCAGTGGTGTCACTAGTTCTCTCCTTATTTTTTTTAGAATTCTGGGTTGAATTCTATCTGGCCCCATTGCTTTGTCCACCTTCAGTTTTAGGAGTTCTTTCAGAACCCTTTCTTCTGTGAAATGACTGGGATCGCCCCCCCCCCATCCAGAGTGCTTCTGTTAATTGGATTAGGCAACTCCCACTCCTCCTTTTTTGTGAATACTGAGCAGAAATATTTGTTCAGTATCCCTGCTTTTTCACTGTCCCTCTCTGCCCATCTACCATCCATTCTATTCAGCCTTACTATCCCTCCCTTTGTCTTTCTACGCTCCCTGCTATACCTACAGTATAAAAGGTTTTATTCCCCTTCTTAACCGAGTTGGCTATCTTTTCCTCAGTTTGGGCTTTTGCTATTCTGACTACCCTCCCTACTTCCTTCTACCTTAACTGGTATAGTTCTCTGTCCTTCTTCTTCTGTATTTTCTTATACTTCCTAAATGCTATCTTTTTCTCCCTAACCTTCACCGCTACCTCTTTTGAGAACCATAGTGGCTTTTTCTTTCATTTTGATTTATTTGCTTCACACAAAGGCTTGTTGCTTCTGTGATGGCAGTTTTGATGTTTCCCCATTGTTGCTTCACCCTTCCTTCTAGCCTGTTTGCTAGTGCTTTTCTTAGGCACTCTCCCAACTTGCCAACGTCAGCCCTCCTGAAGTCCAGAACCCTCACTTTTGTATGGCTTGACTCTGTAGCTGAATTTATCAAGAACCACACTGTTTGGTGGTCATTTGTTTCCAGATGGCTATCCACTTCTAGATCTGAGATCCTCTCACTATCCCCATTTGAGAGTACAAGGTCTAAGATTGCTCCCTCATGAGTGGGTTTCAAAACTAGCTGTCTGAGGCATGCCACCTGAAGGGCATCGAGAATGGCCCTGCTTTTGGATGTGGCTGCAGCAAAGGTGCTCCAGTTAACATCTAGCATATTCAGGTCTCCCATCAACATTATCTCCCCTTTCTCTGCCATCCTAAGGATGCCTGCTATCATATCCTTGTCCATTCCCTCCCCCTGATAGGGGGGTCTGCATACAACCCCTGTGCAGATTGTGGTGTCATTTCCAGTCCCTAAGGTGACCCACAGTGCCTCCTCTCCTCCCTGTTTACTCTTTTGTTCAGTTGCTTTTATCCCTTCCCTTATATAGAGAGCTACTGCGCCCCCTCTTCTCCCCTCCCTGTCTCTCCTGTAGGTTGTGTACCCTGGTATGTTAACATCCCAGTCATGGTTCTCTGTGTACCATGTTTCTGTGACTGCTACGATATCCAGGTATCCCTCTTCCATCAAGGACACCAGTTCAGAGAGCTTGTTGCCCAGACTACGAGCATTGGTACTCATTACCCTCCATTTCTTGATGGCCTTACCCTTTTTACCCCATCCCTGTCCATACTGTATTTGTCATTTTCTCCATTTACCCCTGCACTTCTCCCTATCAACATCTCTATCTTGGTGTTTTTACTCACTTACTACCCTGATTTTTTTTTGGCTGGAGGGGCTAGGATTTCCCTGCTCCTTTCCAGTGCCACCCCCCCCTTGGCTAGTTTAAATGCTTGCCAATGAAGCATTTAAACCTATCTCCTAGGATCCTGGTTCCCCTCCTGGACAGATGCAGACCATCACACTAGTATAGGCCTGCATCCCTCCAGGTGGACTCCCAGTCCCCAATGAAGCCAAATCCCTGAGCTCTGCACCAGTTTTTCAACCACTGATTGAATCCCTTGGTGTGGCACACCCTGGCCTCTCCCATGCCATAGACAGGCAGCACCTCTGAGAAGGTTAGCGTGTGTGCTACTTGTCTAAGGCCCTTCCCCAACTCCACAAACTCTTCCTGCACTGCTCTGATCCCTTCCTTAGCCAGGTCATTTGTCCCTAGGTGGACAATAGCATCCAGCTCCCTCCCCTGTGCAGCTGCTCCGATGATCTTGAGGATTCACTCCCTGTCCCTCCAAGCCATGGCACCAGGCAGGCACCTTACCTCCCTCTCCCCTTCCTCCCCAGTTCTACCTTCCTAACAATGGAGCCCCTCCAAGAGTTGTTTCCTTCCCTTGTGGGGTCCCATGCCACCCTCCTGTGGGTCTCCTTTGTGGAGGTTTCCAGCATCCTCCAGCCATCCAGCCTGATTATTAGGAGCAAGTTTTCACCAGAATAGAATACCATGACACAAAATGGCACACAACCCTTCAATCAACGCACCTGTAAGACTTGTGAGCTCATTTCCCCCTCGGATTGTGTGGTTACATCACAAAACAGACAATTCAAGGTACATGGGAGTTATACATGCACATCACAACATGTTATTTCATTCAGTGCAAGAGATGTCCACAAACAGGTTATGTTGGAGAGACAAGCCAACAGTTCCACACTAGGATGAACTCACACAGACATACTATTAAAACAAAGAAGACTGAAAAACCAGTAGGGCACCACTTCTCCCTGCCTGAACACTGAATTTTGGATATGTCAGTAATGGTCTTAAAAGGAAATCTCAAAAACACACAACAGAGATGAGCTTTTGAGATTAAACTTATTTTACATCTCAATGTGATAGCAGATGGGATGAACATAGATCAAGGTTTCATGTGACATTACAGAAATTGACATCCGCAGACCTGTTATTCTTCAGACTGGCATATTATAGGACTTCAGCACGTGTGGGGTGTGGGTGTGTATGGGTGTACATGTGTGGGTATGTGTTGTTAAGTATGTGAATATAGAAGGTGTGGGGCTTGCTGTCACATTGAGGTAGGCTTCTATTTAGATACATGGAGTTACAGTGTGTTATTACTCTTACTTCACACACATAATGAATATTAATTTCTCCTTACTTTTTACCTTCACCTGGGAGTGGGGTTGATTCAATTGCCCCATATTCAGATTACCTAGCCTGTTACTGTACATGCAGGAATGTTACCATAGACTGTCACATATTTTTTTTTGACTCTGAACATATTGGAGTGCGAGATCTCATTTGCATGGGGGTCCTGGACAGATCTTTTTACATTTGGCTAATATTGTAGTGACTTGTGGAAATGTAGGTATGTTAGACCTCTGGTCTTACACACATACTTTATATTTACATCTTGTTACCTTACCTTGGGGAGGGTGGTCGTTTTATTTCATTGTGATTCTATCCAGAATCCTTGGCGATGTTACTATGCAGATAGGAGTAAGGTTAAATAGTGTCACATTTTTGCTGTGTGGGTATTAGGATACATGTTCCCTTTTACTTGGGATTTCATGACAAGTTGAATTCCTTTGGGGAACAATTGCAGTGATTGATGTGAATGAAGGTTCATTAGGAGTGTGTGTGTGTGTGTGTCTCCTTAAAACTAGTTATTCCCCCGGCATTATGGGTATGTGGGGTAAGGTAGGGTGTATTGCGTGTGTGAAGAGGAGGAGAGCAATTAAATTTGTATCTCTTATTCAGATTCCTTAGACACTTCCAGTACATCAAGTTGTTATACATTGAGAATTTATTGACATCAGTACATATCAGGCTGCATGGTCTTAATTCCTTGGTGGTCTTCGACAAGAGTTTTTGTTTGACACTATCACTGTCAATTTATATTTAAATTATCATTTATAAAGTCCTGTCACTACACTAGAGGTTTTTGAAGTTTATGGGACATGATATCTAGCTGGAGAGTGTAGCTGGGTAATGGGTCCAGCTAAGTTTTACAAATCATACAGTGTGCACTGATGTTTTTAAGACAGCTTTACTGGCAATTTCCTGTCTGTAGTATATACATTGAAACTTCTTGGAGTCCTAAGACAATCTTAGTATGTTTTTAACCTGGGCAGGGGTTGTTTTTCAGTAATCACATCCTTATACACATTGTGACACTCATAGCTTGATTTAAGAGTCATCTGTTTGAGCAGTGTTATCCTATGTCAATTACATTTATATGCAGTAGGATTGTTTGAATGTGTCTTGCACCAAGCACCTTTGACCCTGGGACCCTCCCAGCTTAAGGTAACATGGTACTGTTAAACTTCTGTGACATAATCTTCTGTTTTTTTTTTCACTAGTATTTTAAATCAATAGGGATCTTTTCTGTTTTTTTCTGCATGATCTAGCTGTTAAAAGTATTGTTTTTTCTAAATAACTGCATTACGCATCTGAAGAAGGACTGGTTGGTCTGAAAGCTAGAGTACTTTGTTCTTCTTGTTACATCTCTGTTGGCCCATTAAAAGGTATCAAATCATTTGCTTCTGGATCCATCTCTTTAAAGGAAAACTACACCCAAAATTTGAAAAAATATATGTTGTGCAGAGTGTTTTAATTTGTATGTGAAGTTCTAGTGTTTCCTTCCCTCTGACTGGTATTAGAAGTTTTTTCCTAAATTAGCCTGCTAGCTTTATGCTAGTTTTACGACCCCTGGGGATCTTCATACCTGATAGCCTAATTATATTTCTTGTTCCCACAGTGCATCTTGTCTCATGTGACTGTGATGTAAGAGAGACCCAACATTCAGCACACACATGCCAAACAAACTAAATATCTTGGAAGCTTTAGAAGCTGCACAAAAATTACTAGCAGCAAAGTTTTTCAGGGCAGTAAAACCTTTAGGATGAGGGTGGTCACCAAGCTGAATTCTACAGATTTTAAAATATATCCATCTCAATTGTTGTGAACTGATTGTAATGCAATGCTTTCTGCTGGATTTATGGGCTCTGCTACATCACCATCACATGAAGCAAGGTGCATTGTAGGACAAAGAAATACAATAAAGCTATTTGATATGGAGATCTCCAGGGGTCGTAAAACTACCCTAAAGCTAGCAGGCTATTTAGGAAAAAATCCTAATACCAGTCAGAGGGAAGGAAACACTAGAACTTCACATACAAATTAAAACACTCTGCACAACATATATTTTTTCAAGTTTTAGGTGTAGTTTTCCTTTAAGGGATTGCTATGTTTGGAAACCCCTCCCCCTGCTGCAGCAGACTATCAATATTAATTAGCTGGTTTAAATAATTTAGGGACACATTTCAGAGGCGGACAGGAAATGTAGTTTTGTTTTTCACAGCAGCTATGGTGGAAACAGAAGCACGCAAAGGGAACATGTTTTTTGGGAACATTCATTGAAATCTTTCTAGTCCCAAACTCTGAAGAGTGGTTCAGGGTTCTAAGCAGTGTGGTTCTGAATTGTAAGCAGGTGGTGCTGGAGATTACAACGGGACCATGAAGCTGGAGGTAAGGAAGCTGATGTGAAAGGGCAAAGCAGAAGTGTGGTGTCTGTTCGATATGTTTTTATCCGAAAAATGATTTAACTTTTTACAGAAGAAAACAGTAGTATTGAAAGAGTTCCCATACAAAAATGAAATCCATTTTTTTTTGATTATCAGCTTAACATTCTCTTATTTTTGTGTGGTTTATATTGTCTCCTTTCAGAAACCTTTTCCCCACCGCCATTTAAGATATTTTAGGACTGATGACAGCTTATTTTGTGTTTTTAAATGCTGAAGATTAAAAATGGCATGAAATAAGATTTCCTTTTTAAGATGCAATATATTTTTATATGCAACTTACGATATAGGAGATAATCACAGTTTCCTTTTATATGCTGAGTTTTATTTTCAGTAAATGAATGCATGTCAGGCAAAACTGTTATTGCCACATATTAACCCGTTGCACATGCTGATTATACAACTTAATTTTACACAACTTAGTATTAAATCATTTTTGCATTGAAAATGTAACTTTATTTCTTACCATTTACATTTTTTTAAATAAAACTTACAGACCTCGGGGGTAGCAGAGTGGACTGGCACACCCAAACTAAATATGAACAGTTTTAGGGATGGCAAAATATTCACTTTGAGTAGCAACTGACTTTTTTTTTTTTATATGATATTCACACGGTCGAATAATGTTAGTAAACAAAGGCAAATATTAAATTGCTAGCACAGAAAAATCTTCTGTTACAGCAGCTGATATGTTCTGCCCTTGGAGTGGACTAGCTCACACAAAAATGCTGCCTGCCAAGGGTTCTACTGAGCCATACAACATTTTTTTTCTGAAGTGGTTTGCGCAAGTATTTTAATTTACATTAGTCTGCTCACAGTTTGCAGCTCCTGTGGTGCTATAACACTGTCTGTGCAGCCTCACCCACAAAATAGCATTTTAATAACCCTAAGTGTGGAACAGAGCTGCAGTTAATGATCCTAAGTAAGGAACAGGGCTGCAGTTGTTGACACCACGTGGGGAGCAGGGCTGCAGTTGATACCACGTGGGGAACAGGGCTACAAATGAATGAATTGAGCATGATCAGGATGAGAGAAGGGCAGTGTATACTTAATTAGTTTTAATTTCTATATTTTTTACCTTTGAAAAGACAGACTTAGCTGTGCCAGCTCATTTCCATTTTTCCTTTTTTTTGGTGGGCGGTTACAAGGTCCTGCTTTTTTGACCAGGGTAATAGAGCATTTTGATGACACTAAGTGTGGAACAGGGCTGCAAATTAATTAATTGAGTAAGATCAGGATGAGATGGGGCTGTGTTTACTTAATTAGTTTTTATTTGTTTACCACAAAAGACAGATGCTGTATCATATAATTTCTGTGTATTTGGGGGGTTTACAAGGGCCTACTTTATGTACCAGGGGAATACAGTATAATATATTTATTTACAGCTCTATACAAAAGGCTTAGGGTGCCTCACAAATTATATATGTGAGCCCCCCCCAGTTAGGCTTACCTGTGTAGGCCACTGCCCTCTGCTGTACTGCCAGCATTCCTAAGGGGTGCTGCTTGAGCTCCAGACCCTGGTGCCCTGCTGGTGCTCCTGTGGCCATCCATTCCTCAGGTCCTGGGCCCACATAGTGATAGGGGCTGAGGTCCAATGTGCGTTTCAGTGCCTCTGGGCATCAGTGCTCAGTCTGTGGGGCAGAAAATTAGACTGAGCCAAAAGTAAGAAAAGAAGAAGCTGGTCCGCACCCCACTGTGCATATACTGCTGCCAGAGTGGCATATTTTAAAGAAGCCACTGCTTTATTTTTGTGTTTAGGCTATGGCCGATGTTTAAATATATTCCTGGCTCCAGGGCTGGCAGCAGTGCTGGGAATCTGTGTGATCAAGCCTCCAGGCTCCAGGGGGAATGTTTTTAGCCCTCTTAAGAGCATAAATAGCAAATAAAATGGTCTTGTCTGTATTGGGACTCCATATAATCAGTAATAGTGACCCCATGTGATGACAAAGTCAAGGGGACTACTGGGTCGGAGGACACCAGATTTGCCTGGGAGTTAGACTGCCAATCAGAGAAGGTGCTGCCACAAGCCATAAACAAGCATTTATCGATGCTGAATGTGTGCTTGCTGGTATTGGCATTGGTACTGCAAGAGTTAGAGAGCTGAATAGTAGGAAATGGCAGTGAAGTACTGTACTGGCGCAAGCCCCAACCCCCACCTTGCAGAGACTGACAGGCATTGGGGGTGTGGCTTTGGGTCATCAGGCATAAAGTTCATGTCATTCCACCCCACCCTGCAGACACAGACAGGTGTTATGGTGTGCCTTGGGGTTTTCGGTCCTTACGCTCACCCCATTCCATAAGGAAATTAGCTGTGGGGGTGCAGTATAGGAGAATGGAGTGAACATTAGGGCCGAAGACCCTTAGGCACACCTCAGTACCTGTCACTGGCTGCAGGGTGGTGTTGGGGGTACAATGGCATGAGCATTACAGCTGACATCCCCAATTCACACCCCAGTGCCTGTCAGTCTCTACAAGGTTGGGCATTACGGCTGAAAACCCTAACACCTTGGGCATTTATTGGTATTTTCACTACAGATTTTCAACATAGGCTTTTTGGGACTGCATCTCATGAATAGTGGCACTATCACTATGTCACTCAGTCCCCACAGGTGATTTTGCACAGTGACTGTGCCATTCAGCTCAACAGGTGTGAAAACACATTTTGGGTAGGATACAAAAAAAAGGCAGCTCTACTGTTCATGAGGAGGTGTGAAAAAATGGCAATGTTGGAAATTCGGAATGAAAATATTGAAAATTGGCAAAGTTACGAACGTGCGTAGACATTACTTTACTTGGTTTGTTTGAGAAAAAAGAAGGGCAAGGCCCATCTACATTTCCTCCCCACACTGGAGTGGGAACAATTCATATAACATGCTTCTTAGTTAACCAGTTGTTAATACCCTTTTTAAATACTGCAATATTAGTAGAATCCACTAATTCCTGAGGAAGTTGATTCCATATTCTTGGTGCCCTTAATGAGAAAAAGTTTAATCTGAGGTTGGTTTTTGCCATTGGCACCATTAGTTGTCTGGTATGACATCTAGGAACAATGCGCCTAGTAGCATAAAATAGTCCACATTTATTCATTAAGTCAGGGTTTTTTTTTTTAGTTTATATGTTAAAAGTAAATCCCACCCCCCCAACTCTTATATCCTGAAGAGAATGTAGGCCTGTAATAGATAATCTTGATTTATAGGGCATTTTTGCTAACCTGGGGTCATCCTGGTTGCACGTTTTTGAACTTTTTCTAAGCAATCAATATCGGATTTAAGATAGGGGTTCCAAAAGGGGGACCCATAGTCGATAAGGGGTCAGACACAGGATCTATATAGAGTAATCATACACTGCTCAGTTTTGGTTACAAACGATCGCTGAATCTGTCTGAGTAGTCCATTGGCATAATTTGCCACTTTGGTGCAGTGATCTACTGATGTAAGTTTAGAGTTGACTAGCACACCCAAATCCCTTTCCACATATGTTGGTTTCAATTGTGAAGTACAAATGTAGTATTTGTTTTTGGGATTATGAGATCCAAAGTGCAAAACTACACATTTATCAATATTGAACTCCATCAGGTTGTCAATAGCCCATTTTTTGATCAGCCGCAAATCGGAATTGAGAGAATCAAAATCTGATTGATTATTTACAGGACCCCCAAGCTTTGAATCGTTGGCAAATTTAGACAGCAAATTTTTATTGGATGCTTGGATATCACTGATATAAATATTAAACAAAACCAGGCCCAACACTGAGTCCTGAGGGACTCCACTAGTGACTGCACCTCGGTCAGATGAGTAATCATTTAATACAACTCTCTGAGTTCTATTTGTCAGCCATGCAGAAACCCAGTTAGCTAGTTGGTTTGAGAAGCCAAGATGAAGCATTTTATCAATAAGAATATCATGAGGGACTTTGTCGAAGGCCTTACTATAATCCAATAGAATGACATCTAATTGGTGGTTGATGTCCAGGCCCTGACTAATATGATTATAAAATGATATTAAGTTGGTTGTACGGGAGTGATTGGTTCTAAACCCGTGTTGAGTAGGATCAACAATGTTAAGTTCAAACATTTCTTATTCAAGAAATTATTTTATCAATTTTTCCATTGTTTTACAAATAATTGATGTGAGGCTAATAGGACGATAATTCTGAACAAGTGATCTACTACATTTTTTATAGATTGGAGTAAAAATGCAGTTAGTTCGGGACCTGGCCCAGTCCATTTGGAACTCCCCATCTTTCACTATTAATAAGAACCAGATTTCCTGTCAATGGTTGTCCCAATTGGGAGATGGGCAGCTTTTTTCTTTTATGGATGGAGAGGGGCATTGGTTATCAGTGGAAGATATTATTAGGAAATTTCTCATTCCGGTTTCCTCTCATTTCAAAGTTATACAATTAAAGCATTTACTTGTAATCAATTTCGGCAATACCCCTCCCTCCCAGACCATCACTTCTCTGATACCTGAGGTTTCCCCACTCTCTGGATATTCAGGTGTAATCTCTAAGCTATATCAGGTTTTGTTTTACAAAAAATATGGGGTCCCTTTGGGCCTTCAAGATTCTGGAATAATTGTTTTCCTCAACATTATTTGGATTGGCATTCTCTGTGGAGATCATGTCATAAATACATTTCTCAAGACAGATTGCGTCTCATGCAATATCATATTTTACATAACTTGTACTACACCCCGGTTAAATTACAGAAGTGGTGCTACCTGAATTCCAATATATGCAATAAATGTTTGCAGGAAGAGGGAACACTTCTCTACATGTTTTGGTCCTGCCCTAAAATCTCCCCCTTATGGGATTCAATTAAAACTTTCCTGGACCCTCTGCTGGGTCTTCAGGAATACTTCACTCCCGAGATCTGCCTGTTAGGGGACTTATCATCTATTAGAGTTAAGGTACAAATGTTTCACATTTCCATGATTGCCTTATCAGCTAAGAAGCTTGTTCTACGTCACTGGAAAGATAAATCCTCTCCATCTGTCCAGGAATGGGTAAAATAAATTCTGTCCAATCTGCACACAGAAAAAGCGATTGCTAGTCTCCACAATAGAATGGCAGCATATACTAAAATCTGGGATCCCCTTCACTCTCTAATTTTTCTGGTTCAAGTTTAAGTGTATCTCAGACTATATTGTCATGTGAGACCTTAAGTAAGATGCTTGGCATTTGACAGGTATTAGGTTGGGTTACTGCAGTAAGGGAAGGGAAGGGTGGGTCAGGCAGTTATTCCTTTACATTGTGTTGGAATGTCATTGTCACTGTCACTTAAACTGTCTTTTATTGTGGAAAATGTATCAATAAACTTTAAATTAAAAATATGCAGTTAGCCAATCGAAAGGAATTTTCACTTTGTGAAGAGATTTATTAAATATTATTTCAAAAGGAAATGCTAGAGCCTCAGCAGTATCAATTTGAAATCTAGCATTAATGAGGTCAGGACCTGGGCTTGTAGTTTTCTTTATATTTTTAAGAAGTGGGTAGATGTCAGAAGCCTTAATACTGTATGGCCCGGATATTCAAACTGCGCCAGGCTGTGGTGCAAGCCTGGGCGCAGCTCAACTTTGTTGCACAGGGGAGTGGCCTGGGCGATATTCAACGGAGCTGGGCTAGGGTGCAGCAGCTTTGAATATCGCACCCTGGCCACCCCCACTGTGCCAGCGCAAGTGACCAGAGTGGAGTATGGAGATGCGCTAGCGCAAGTGCCATTGCGCCATGCACAGCACCTGCGATATTCAAAAGGGGACATGCAAATGGGGCCATAATTTATGCAAGGTGCACAGGGGGCCATTTGCATCTCATCATGGCCCCATTTGCATGCCGTTAGCATGAAGGTGTGCTGATCCCCGATGACTTGCGCCTGGCGCCCTGCCAGGCAGCAGCCATCGGGGAACGATGCCCTCTGCAGCCCGATCACGGGCAGCATTCGTGTAAAAAAGAAAACCCCTCCTATATCTCTGGTGGTCCAGTGGACCTCTATGTGCCCGATCGCGGGCATCTGTCCTGACGATTACGCACCCCAAGTCCGATATCCCTGGTGGTCCAGTGGACTGCACTGAGCCCAATTGCGGGCATCAGTAACAGAAACCACCCCAAGTCCAATATCCCTGGTGGTCCAGTGGACCGATTGCTACCTGATTGTGGGCATCATGCCTCCATGAAATACCCTAAGACCCTGGTGATCTAGTGTACCCCCCCACCCACCCACTGAGCCCACCGCCCGCTCCCCGTCCAGTCGGCGGGTGGCAGCACCCCACCTGCCTGCCGCCCGCCGCCCGCCGACTGACAGCTCGGTAGGGCTGCATGCCCATTGGTTCACAGCACGAGCCTATGGGTGTGCAGTCGATATTGAATATTTAGTCCAGATATGTGAATGAATTCATTCACATATCTGGACTGAGTAGTATGGTGGGCAGCCATTGGCTCACGCCAGAACAATGGACGGCAGCCCTACCGAGCTGTCAATTGGCTGGCAGCGGGCGCAGGTGGGTGGGTGCTGCCGCCCGCCAGCTGACGGGGGAGCGGGTGGTGGGCCCAGTTGGTGGGTGGGGTACACTACACCACCAGGGTCTTAGAGGTATTTGCTGAGGTACAGATGCCCGCGATTGGCAGCAATCGGGTCCACTGACCACCAGGATATTGGACTTGGGGGGATTTCACACGGATGCGCACGATGGGTCATGGGGGCGCACAGATGCGGCAGGAACACGGGTGGCCACCACAGGTGGCAGCTGCTGTTGCGCCTGCACGCGGCAGCTCACCTGTGGGTGGCCATCACTTGTCCCTTTTTGTGGCGTGATTTTTGTGCAGGGCATTAGGCTGCGATGATGACTCTGCACATCCCGGCTGAATATCGGCTGTGCAGGTTATGCATGGGCACGCCTCCCACCTGTGCCTGCATAAGGCCACTGATGCGCTCCATTGTGCGTGCACTTTTCCCTTTTGAATATCGCACCCGGGCGCATCAGTGGGTTGGGCATGGCACAACACTGTTGCGCCATGCACAACCCTTTTGAATATCTGGGCCAATGTATGTATTGATTTTTACTGGGTTCTAGGATTTTTTAAAAGGAAATGGGAA
This sequence comes from Neoceratodus forsteri, assembly GCA_016271365.2. Classification (NCBI taxonomy): domain Eukaryota; kingdom Metazoa; phylum Chordata; order Ceratodontiformes; family Ceratodontidae; genus Neoceratodus; species Neoceratodus forsteri. Next base: position 1,226,222,954 of record CM057454.1, read on the forward strand.
CTTTTTTTGGAAAAAACTGAACACAACTATGAATTAGAAAGATTATATCAGAATCTACAGTAACTGTATGGGGGGGGGTACCATTAAGAGTTAATGGCCCTACCTTGTGAAAATTACCTTTTTTATTATTTAAATATGAAAATAATGCTTTATAGTCATCTTTTGTATGTGCTAACTTGAATTCAGTTTTTATTTTAGCCTGTTTAATCATGAGTTTGAGTTTCTGTAATGATTTTTTATATCCAGTAAGAACTACATCATTACCTTTAAATTGACTACTTTTAAGTTTCCCGAATAGTTTTTGTCTTTTTTATTTGCAACTTAATTGATTTATTCAACCATTTTGGTATCCTGCCCTTTTTATTGTAGTTTTTTTTTATCTGTACATATTTTTTTTCCAGTAAACGGATAAAATCTTTTAATAAGGTCCAAGCCTCGTTTGTGGAGAGACCCTAAAAAACCCTATCCCACTGAGTGTTACTGATTTCTCTATTAATGCTATTAAAGTCTGCACTGTCATAGTTTTTATATGTTGATTTATTTTTTAAACTGCAATGGACTCCTATTAGATCAAACAAAATTGAATAATGGTTAAGTATGTAAGTTTCTCATGGATGAGGTTTTAATAACTCATCGGTTGTTCATGGAATCATTAGTAAAATTCCTGCCACTGTCATCATTGCTACTTTTTGATGACAATAGTGAAAGTCACGGAAGTCCTGAATAAAGACCAAATGTCATGGAATCCATGACGTGTATGACTACCATGATAAATTTACATCCCTAATAATGGTCACTGTTTCCTAAGGGGTCCAAAATCTGGATATTTGAGAGTTTATGACTTATGTTAGAGATGAGAAGATTAAGAATGTTAGTTCCTCTGGTAGCAGAGGAAATAAGTTGCACTAAACCATTATCTGTCAATACTGACATAAATTCAGAATCATGATTACTATTACCTGTATGGGTGGACCAATTTATATGAGGCATATTAAAGTCTCCCAATATTATTACGTCCCTTTAATAGGTAAAATGGGCAAGACCTTTGATCAAGGCATTCCAGTTTTTTATATCACATGAAGGAGGATTATAACAGTTTCCAATAATTATTTGTGGAAGCCCTTTAAGTTGAACTGATACCCAGATGCTTTCGGAATTGTTTGGAACTAAGGGCTCAAAAGACGAAAAAACCTCTCTAATATAGAGACAACCCCCTACCACAACTCTAATTTTGTAATATAGTTTATAACCCTTAATTTGTTGACTCCACTGGGAATGTGAATCCCACCAAGTTTCTGTTATTGCAATTATAGCCAAATTTAATATTTTGCTTTTTGCTTCTAGTTCCGATAGTTTAGACATGTTCAAAGAACGAGCATTTAAAGACAAGATTTTAAGTGTTCCAGGTAACTGGGTTATGGAATTACTGAGAGCCGTGGGCTGTTTCCCATTCTTGCCCTTTTAGTCAGTTTAAATGATTATTTATAATGTTTAGAAAGGATTTTCCAAGCATAATGCTACCTCTCCCGCTGAGATGCAAGCCATCCCATCAATATAAAGATTTGTCAACAAAGTTTTCCCAATGAGTTATACAGGGAATGTTCTGTTTAATACACAATTTCCTTAGCCAGTTGTTTACTGATTTAATTTTTGAGGTTATCTCCTTGGTAGCTCTGGGACCCAGCAAAATTTCTGAGAAACAGACAGTACATCCTTTGTCCCCAAGCAAGTTGTTTAGTGCAACAAAGTCTTGTTTCAACTCAGTAGGGGTAGTGCTTTGAATGTTATTTATACCTGCATGAATTCTGACAAAGTGATTAGATCCTGCATTGTGTAAAATATTGGGAATCCTAGCCGTGATGTCATAGATTTTTGCCCTCCTGAAGCTAGAACAGGTGCGATTTATTTTGTCTGGGTTACAAATAGCCCTGTCCAGTTGCTTAATGAGGGAGTCACCAAGTACAAATATCTGCCTAGGGTCGTTAGTGGGGTTGGGGGCCCTAAAAGAACTAGAAGAAAGCACTAAGGGCGATGTTGAATAAAGGAATAATGCATGACAGGGTGTGTGTCGTGCTGGGATAACGTCACGCCTGGGGTGATTAGGCATGAGGCCGCAGGCTGAGTGTGATTAATCACCCCAGAAGTGACGTTATGCCAGCGCGACACACACCCTGGAGTGCATTATTCCTATTATACAATGCCTTAATTGTAAAACAAAGAAACAAAAAGATAAAAAATATATTAAAAGTAGATTTTTTTTTGTCATTTTTTGTGATGGGTAGGATTACATTATGCAAAAATAGTGCAGTTCTCTTGTTTAGTCAGTAGGTGGAGTTGTCCTGTTTTGTTGTGGCTTTGTGCTCCTGTTAGCAATCTTTGCTACTGCTGTCTTTTTTTATGAATAAGGGTTCCATATTAGCATAGCTCATTGGGGGGTTACCTTTTTTTTTTGGTATAATTCCTGCAGTCGCTATGCATTGTAGAAGGCAGCCCCCCCCCCACACACACACCAAATTGTCTGGAGAAGTGATTATATCCTGGGGTACAATATTATTTAATGGTGAATATTTATTTTGTAATGGAATTTGAAAAGAATGGTGTAAAGAATGGTGGATTTGTTTCCCCCCCCTCCCCAACGCTTGGTTTTACAATTATGAACCGTGGCCCAGTTATCTACAATGGACTGGGTGTGAGTAGTAACAGATTCCAAATCTATAGATTCGGACATGGAATCAATAGGGTGGGGAGTCCCAGAAGTATAATGTTCTACTGCCTGATCAATAAAAGTTTCCAAACTAGCAATATCACTATTACTGTTACTCCACTAAGAAGACTAGAGATTTGGTCTTGCAGAGACTTTATTAATAAACAGTTGTCACAGATACATTCTGGAACAGGAAGTCCTAGGCCAAACATGAAACGGTGATTACACTTTTTATATCGATCATCCATTATGCCAATTAGGCAGAACACTAATGTGCCTACAACCAACTAAGCGTATAATCTTGCCCTAGTGTTCTAGCACAGCAGATGTGATGCTGTGAAACTGTCTGTTTCCCGCTCCACCTACTAAACATGCGAAACACGCATGGAGATGTGCGTGCCTTTGCACGTGCCAAGCACTCGCCCCGCTCGCTACAGGGCTACCTTTTATAGCAGCCCCAACCCGGAAGTGTGACTCAGGGATCGCCGAGCGCACGCTCAAGCCCTGTCCACTTCAGCCAGATGTAGTAATTTTAAAAAGCCCACACCTGCCAAAGTGGTGTTTAGACTGTACAAAGCCTTGCAATAAGTTAAAAATATATGGACAGCAAAGTCCCTCTTCCCACATACACAACGGGGCTCACACAGTTTATAACACAAGCATAATAATGTTACATCTAGAATAGTTTAACTGAGTAAATGACTAGCGAGGCAGAAGGCTGTGCAGAGCAGTGTCTCACACAGAGCTGTTTGCGCAGCACACTCTCATAATGCAGTCATTCTTTTGACTTTTTTCATCAAATTTGCAACATGGCCTTTTTGGGACCCCCTCTCGTGAACTATTGTTTCGTTAATCGGTCCCAAAAGGTGTTTCCACACAGCGACCACAAAATCACCTTTCAGGACAAAGAAACGAAATGACAATTCAAGCGTTTATGCGGTGGGGTCCCAAGAACCCCATGTGGAAAATTTGGGTCAAAAAATCCAAAAAATGACTGAGATAGCAACCTAAGTTGAAACCCCCCATTGATGCCATTATAAAGCTTACTGTGAGTTTCTTCATTTTGCGGTCTGCTTTTGAAGAGTTCAGATGTGTTCCTGGTCCACAGATGATGGAGTGCATGACCTCCAGAGGTAGTAGTGTTGGGAGGTGCGCCAGAGGGAGTGTGGGGAGGCCGGAAGACAATGAGGGACCTTTTTTTATTTTATTTTTTCGGTTTAAAAAAAAAAATGGCCGGTTTTCCATTTACAGGATTAAAAAAAAAGTTTGACACACACTGGGGTGGGCTCCTAGAGTGCCACAATAGTGGTGGGCGGGGGATCGACTCTGGATTGGGTACCATTTATATTGGTAACGAGTGTTGAGGGCGTGAGATCCAACACAGGGAGGAGCATCCCTGTGTTGGAAAATAAAGGGGAAATTGTTAACCAGGAAAGGTACATGGGGGGGGCAACATGGGGATTGGGCACCCCATGTTGACTTATGGGGACTGTGTGGTGGGCGGCAAGAGCCACCATATTTGGCACACTGGGTAGGGCTCTCAGTGTGCCACTTAATGAGGGGGGGATATGCTGATATGGGATTGGGCACCCTGATGTCGGCTTTCCTGGGAGTGTATGGGCCCCTCCTGTTCAACGCCTACATCTCTGACATAAGGACAGGTATCAGGAGTGAGATGAGTCTCTTTGCAGATGACTCAAAACAGGGGGTGGTGGTGGATGGGGAGGAGGGGAGGGTGGCCCTGCAGGGGGACCTGGAGGCTCTGGAAAGATGGCCTAGAAAGTGGAAGCTGAAGTTCAATGCAAGGAAATGCAAGGTACTGCACCTGGGGGCCAGAAACCTGGGCCAAGTGTACACCCTGTGGGAGGAAATGCTACAAGTCTCGATGGCTGAGAGAGACCTGGGGTGATGGTGGATGTCAAGATGAACAACTCGGAGACTTGTAGGATGCAGCAGCCAAGGTCAACAGGATGCTGGGATGCATCGCTAGGGGGATCACCTCCAGAAGGAGGGAAGTGATACTCCCTCTGTATAACTGCTTGGTGAGGCCGCACCTCGAGTACTACATGCAGTTTTGGAGGCCACACTTAAAGAGGGACATTACACTCCTGGAGAGGGTCCAAAGGAGGACAGCCAAAATGATTTGGGGCTTGGAGGACAGGACCTATGAGGAGAGGCTCGAAGAGCTAAATATGTATACATTGGAAGAGAGAAGGGGGGCATGATAGAAGTCTTCAGGTGCATGAAGGGGGTAAATAGGGGAGGAACAGTCAGGGTGCTTCGAAGGAAGGAGGAGGGGGCCACTAGAGGGCATGGGTGGAAGCTGGAGGGGGGAAGATTCAGGGGAGAAAGGAGGAGGTGCTACTTCACTGAGAGGGTGGTGGAGCCATGGAATGCGCTGCCTAGGGGGCTGGTGGAGGCAGAGATGGTGGAGGGGTTCAAGAGGGGGTGGAACAGTTACAGGGGAAGGGTTCTGGAAGCAAAATCCAATGCAGCAAGAATATCTGGAACTGGGGAGGGAGAAGCCAGAGAGGGCGAGGGAGGCAGCAAGTTCAGCTCCCAGGGTGGGGGCTGACCAAACGAGCAGACGCGAAAGACCGTTAGGTCTATTCTGCTGCCACACCTCTGCAATGCTCTACTTACCTCAGTAGGTTTCTTGTGTACTGTGCATGCAAGCAAACATAAAAAGGACTGCTTTGCCAGCCACAAGGAGGTTCAGCCTGAATTAGAGTTCAAGATAGACTGCTGTGGGCTCTCCAGCCTAATTTCTGCATTTTGGGACCAAACAGCCAGGTCAGCCCCAGTTCTTAACAAGTAAGGCAGAGTGTCTGAAAGAGCAGTCTGAAAGGGAAAGACTTGAGAGATTTCCTGCAGCCATGGACAACTGGAAATTGTGCTGTAGAGAAAGTGAAAGTGACTGGGTTGCAGTGTGAGAACAGAAAGAGTAAGTGTGCAGACTGTGAGAAACAAAAATGCTGCAACCTTGAAACAAGACTGAACTATTATGTTTCTCCCTTGGCGTGGTAAGTGCTGTGTGAGACTGCATTTTGCTGCAAGCTTGAGATAGTGTGTGCTGAGGCAGAGACTGAGCAAGGGCCCAGCACAGCCATATATAAAGAAACCAAAGTGAGATTGCTGGGGCTAGACCCCGAGCCAAAGCCCAGCTGTTAATTGTGTGTTCATGGTGTGCAAAAGAGGGGTCTAGGGGACTATGCCTGCCTTGTTCCTAGACAGAGAAGATGATGACTGGTGAGGAAGATGGCAAGTGGCCTGCCTGGGGAAAACAGGCTACAAAGGCTCCAGAGGTGAAATTAGGAATGCCAAGCAAGTCTAGGCCAACGTTCTTCATTTTTCCAGTCAACCAGCTCTGCAGCCTTGTGGTGCACCACCAACAATATATCTACCCGTACTGTACAAAATCCAGCCTGCTGAAAGACACCCTGTGAACTTCTGAACTGTGAGTACCCCTGTTCATGTCTAGCTGCAGTTTTGGGGAGAACTTTATCAGCTAGCTAACTAGCTAGCTAGCTAGGAACAGAGGGTTAAGCCTTGAGCAGGACTGCACCAACTATAAAGTTTCAACCAGGCAGTAATGTTAAAGTTTACAACTGTTTAAAAGTTATTTGGGCCCCAGCAAAAGACCCCAGGGACAACATCTGCACCCCAGTGTGGTACCCACCAAAAGGGACTAAGGACACTTAGCAGTTGCCAGTGGGAAGACGGATGTACCCACAGGTGGGAGGTGGAGATACTGTTTAGGGTAACATTGTTCTGCCAGTGTTTAATGTCACTGTGCTATTTTCCTCCCCTTTTTCCCCTATCTTTATTCATTTTATATGCTGGTCTTGTGAATCGTTGCAAGCAGTAGGGAAGTGTCGGGGGCAGCTTATGTAAGTTCCTTGGGGGGGTGGTAACCTGCAATCTGTCTGGAGGTGTTTCCTGCCATTACACAGGTGGAGACACAGCACCAATTCTTCACTCAACTGCAGAACCCAGGTCAGCACCCTTGGAGGTGTGTGCAGTGTGGACCTCGAGGGCCCCGGGACAGTCAAGGTGAGTCAAAGAGCTGTCATATACACAACATACCCTTTACAGGGAAACAGGCAAGAATGTTGTAAGTATTTGGACTTGTGCAACATACAGGGATGTATGCTGACATATGCAAGCTACATGCAAGTTTTTTTTTTTTTTTTTTTTAATTATGCTTTATACTCCCCTACTGCCTGCCAGTTCCGACTCCTTCAAGACATCCAAGGGGTCAACCTCCTGCCGTCTGCCCTGCCGAATCAACAGTCCTCCATGGAGCTTCGTTTTTCCCCCCTGAGCAGGGATGAGGTGGTGCTCTAACACCCTGTAATCCTTCATTTTGTCAGGCCCTGGAGGTGGTCAGCGAGCAGGGGCAAATCGGAGGCATACCCCGGGTAGTCCATCATCCCAGAGCCAGCAGGCGTGTTTTTCCCATTTTCTCCCCGTCGCAGTGGAATCCCTGATGCCAGGCGCTGACATCCTCTGCCTTGGCTGCCCATCCTCAAAGTGGGGCTTGTGGTTCTCCCGGCTTCCATTTGAGGTCACACACAAGTAGCATGGGCATTGGCCATCCCCCACCCCCGGACACAGTGAGTTGTCGTGGGACACTCAAGCCGCATTCTCCCTAGCTGATCCAACCAGCGACCCGAGTCCACTCCCAAACCTGGATCGCCGGCGTGGAGCAAGGTGTGGCGACCAGTGCCTCAATCTTCAGCGCCACCGGGCCTACATGCAAGTTTTTATGTAAGACTTGTATGCAAGGAATATGTAAAGATTGTGATATTTTCCTTGTATGAGCAATTCATGCAAGGAAAATTCACTAAACAAGCAGAGCAAAGCTGGAAATGCACCAGCATTTTCTGAGAGAAAATAGCAAACCTATAGTTTTATTAATAATAATAATAATACATTTTACTTCACATAAGTGCCTTTCAAGCTATCAAGGTGCTTTATAAAAAGATAAAACAACAATAATAAAATCAGCGAACACAACAATAATGATAACAACTGGCTAAGGGGTCATATTTATTCGGTAACAGGCATAAGGTATTAAGGTAACAGCATATCTGAAACCAGGGCTAATACCCCTACATATCCTAGGTTACTGAAAGAAATGACGGAGAAATTAGCTGCTTCACTGGCTGATTTCTTTAACTTACCATTTGAACTGCAAGAGGTACCACAAGACTGGAAAAAGGACACAAGTCATTCCTCTACACAAATGCGGGAGCAAGATGAGTGCAAGCAACTACAGACCATTAAGCCTTACCGCAATTCTGGGTAAAACAATGGAAACCCTTCTCAAGGAAAGGATTATATCTTTTCTCAAGGACAACAACAAATTAGACACACGATAGCATGGCTTTACCAGAGGAAAATCATGCCAAACTAATCTAATTGACTTTTTCAACTGGATGACAAGAATAGTAGACCAGGTAGGTCCTGTAGATGTATATGTAGATTTCAGCAAGGGCTTTGATTCAGTCCCACATAGACAGATTGAGAGTAGGGCATCAGGTGGTAAACTCAGCATGGAGCTGGCTTACTGGAAGAACCCAGAGAGTACTAGTCAATGGCTCCCTTTCAGAGAAAACAGGAGTAGTTAGTGGAGTGCCACAGGGTTCAGTACTTGGACCAATCATGTTCATTGTTTCTATCAGCGACATTTCTGATAGACTGGAGGGTAAGTTGAGTTCGTTCACAGATGAGACAAAGATATGCAGCTGGTTAGACACTCCAGGTGGTAAGCTGTATAATGGCATAAACTGTTTTTTTTTTTTTTTTTCCAACTTGTGTGGCTATCTCAGCCATTTTTGTGAATTTTAACACCAAATTTTCAATGTGGGGTTCTTGGGACCCCACCTCATGAATTCAGTGACTGACATGTCGTTATTCGGTCCTGAAAGGTTGTAACCCCCTTGCAGATGGGGGTTCTTGAAAGCTCCCTCGGAGCATGTTTAAGTGCTCCCTACCAGGCTAGTATCCTGTTTTTTTTTTTTTTAGATGCTAAATGAGTAACAAGGAGCGTTTTGAAGCCTCTGTTTCTGTTTCTTTAAGGACTGCCTGTTGCAGTCGTGATTAATCGAAATGGGGGGCTGTGGGTTGTATGCCTGAGTCCCTCCCGGGCTGCTGAAAAGTAGCTCGCTTCTGGGGTCGCTAGTGGCCCAGAGGGAGCTTTGCTGGGGGATGTGATTGTCTGTTGAAAATAACGTAAAATGATAATGATAATGTAGTTGTTCTAACCTGCCTTCCTTTGCAGTGAGGACTGTTTCGGTTGTGTCCTCCATTTTGGTCCGGAACTGCCGAATTGGAATAGTTAGTTCTTCGGGACTCTGGAGAGTTGCCTGACCAATAGGAGAGCTGCTTGTAGGATGGAGAAGGCATTATGGGCTATAGCGCCTTTTTCGCACCACTGAGGGGCAGAGGATCGTCTGACTGACAGGCGTGCCAGCCAATGGATACGGGTAGCACCCGAATGTTAAGGAGAGCCCCAGGTTGAGAAAAGGGCAGAAGCGTAGTGCCTGGGGTGAAGGAAGGAGCTGTGTGCTTCTGCGCTTGCAGAGTGTTTGGCCGGGAAGCGCGTCATGTTGATCTGAGGTCCGTTTGCCATTGAGCCGAAGTTTGAATAACCCTGCTGCGTGTGGTCAGAGGAGGCTGGTGCCAGCCCAGCTACCCACCAGGCTTGACCTGTGTGGAGGATTGAAGAATCTGCTGAATCGCGCTTAGTCCTCTGAAGAGCTGAAGCCGCCCTTGCAGCGCCTTAGCCCGCTGAGAGTTCATGTTAACCCTTGGAGGCTGCGGCCTGGTGTGGTACCCCTCTGGATTTTTACCATATAAGTGTGCGAGGAGGCTGGTGAAACTCGGGTTCAGCCCTGCCCATGGTGCAGAAACTGTGATTGCTGGAGTCGTGAGTACTAAACCAGGGTAGCTCCCTGCTAAGTTACAACAGTGGTCTCAAGTTATTTTATTCTATCGCTGGCCGCCTAGCAAAACCTCCTTCTCCTCTTTACTTTTATTGGTATTATAAAGGCATTTCTGTGTCAGGGCCCCAACCAGCTGCCATGGTGGACTAGCCATTAGGGCTTGGGTACCCAGGGACAGTAAATATTAGGTTCAGGCCTGTGCACAGAGCCCTAGGTAGATAATTATAGAGTAAGCCAATTGCCTTGATTCCCCTACCCTTGTTATTTGCCTCCTTTTAATAAATCAGATTGATGTGTTGCAACTGCACCCTGGTTAGTTTGTGCATCTCTGGTGAACTGCTGCATAGTGACTGTGACATAACTGTACCTTACTTTACAGGGGATCCCCGGAGCGAGCTGAGAGGTACCATCCAGGGGGTAAGTGTATGTGGGAGAAGTATTGTTGGAACCCTGTGTGAGCCACTAGTGGGTCGAAAGGGGGGTTGCAGTAACCCAGAGGGCTGTGACCGAGGTAAACTCGCCAGGATCAACCCCCGACCTATGGGTGGAGGCACCCGTCAATGGATCTGGGCCCCTTACCCTGTCTCCGGGGAGGCAGACCGGGGTAGTAACCCTAAGGGTAGCACCCCCTGGGGGTCACAACTTGGAGGCACTGCTGGGATCAGCGTCCCTTAGTGGCCAAGGGGGGAAGTACATACGAAATGGAGAAACTGGAAGGGGATATGTTGGGGAAAATTAATTTGGGACCTATTAAGACAATGGTACACAGACTGATGGGGTGGGGTGAAGCCGAAGAGTTGGACTCCCAAAAAACTGTTACTGCTAGATGTGACTTTGGGAACCCCCACTGCTGATATCATTTCCGCAGCAGAGCGGGTGAAATGTTTAGGGAAGGTGGAGGTAAAAGGGCGTATGGCTGACTTGCTCGACCAGATGCTGCAGGTGCTACTTCTGTGCAGTGTGGCCATCGATCCCGAGAAGGTACCTCCTGTGATTTACCCGGAGGGTGCTTCACAGGGATGGAGGCTAATTCATATTCGAAGTGGATCAGTCACCCTTGGGGGGGTCTCCCCAAATGAATAGTTTTAAAGACAAACTGCTTAAATTGCTGGCTGTGGAGGGAAGAACTACCCAGGAACTGCTACAAGCATTGGATTTGTCCAGTGATACTACCCCTCAGGGTTCCCCCGGCACCTCCCCCTGTCCCCCCAAGAGTTCTGTGTTGGCTTCACTGCCCCTAGTGGTCCCACCTTAACAGCTCGATTCTTACCGTAAGTTAAAACTTTTTTCTGGCACAGTGCCCGTGCTTCCAGGGGAGGATGACCTGGAGACTTGGATGGACTATGCCACCCCCTTGGTCCAGGAATGGCAATGCTCTGAGGGGGAGAAAAGGAAGAGACTGATGGAGAGCTTGCAGGGTCCTGCTTTAGAAGCCATTAGGTTTTTGCGGGCCACCAGCCCGGAAGCCACTGCCGCAGAGTATCTCTCTGCTTTAGAAGGGGTGTTTGGGAGTACAGAGACTGGTGACGATTTATTATGGAAGTTCAGGTCTGCTAGGCAGTGGAGAAACTGTCCGCCTTTGTCACTAGGGTGGAGCGGGCCTTGCAGAAAGCCTATAGGAAGGGGGGAATCCATGCCACAGCCCTGAATCAGGTCAGGTTGGAACATGTTTTAAAATCCGCCAGATTCTCTAGTGTAATACTGCTGAAACTTAAGTTGCATGATCGACGGGCCATCCCGCCTGAATATTGTCAGTTAATGAGGGAAATTAGAGAAGTGGAGACTGATGAAAAGGGGTGGGAGCCATGTGTGGGGGCGGTGAACCCTAGTGGAACCCCTGAGCCTAGTACCCCTGAAGAGGTCAGCCTGTCCAGAGGGTCTGAGGGATCCCCAGATTTTCCTGGTGTCGTGGGAATGCGAGTTGTTTCCTTTGACCCCCATGTAGAGAGTGAGTTGAGGGCCGAGGTCAAGAATCTGTGGGAATTGGTGAGGGACTTAAAGCAATCTGCTATGTACCCTGTTAGGTCTGGGGCCCCTGAGATAAATCGAAACCAGACCACCGTCCCAAGGGAGCCCCCTCACCCCTCTCAGGGGCCCCCCCACAAATACGGGGCCCACCGTCAAACAGTGACTTCCGGGATCCCAAGTTCTGTTACCATTGTGGAGAAAATGGGCATTTTCAACCTGAGTGTCAGAGGCCGGAGAACTTAAGGAAAGTTAACAGTAGACTGATAACTTGGCATCGGCGGACCCAGTCTCGACCCCCCCAGGAAAAGTTTTGTGACTCGGGCCCAGGCTCAGTTGACCCTCAATGCTGTGGCCCCCGATTGGTCTGATGTGGTCGGGCCTTCAATGGAGACCTCGGTGCGAGTAAATGGGATTCCCCCTCGGGCTGTATTAGACAGTGCCTCTCAGGTAACCATCATGTTTCAGGACTGGTATCAGGCACATTTACCTGAGATGCCCCTGCAACCCTTAAATGGTCTACATGTGTGGGGGTTGAGCGACAAGGCATATCCGTATTTGGGGTATATCCAGGTTTGGTTATCATTCTCGACATCTGTGGCTGGAATGGATGAGCAGGTGGAAAGTTTAGTTTTAGTTTGCCTACCCACTGGACTGTATGATGGGGTGCCTCTGTTGATTGGGACGAATGCTCATATGTTTGGACGATTGGCCCAGTTGTGCTCAGAAAAACAGGCATTCAAAACTGAGTGAGCTTTAAAAATACCCGCTGTGCTCAAAAACGCAGTTGCCACCCGGAGGAAGGTTGGCGAGGAGGAACCTGAGGGCCCGGTGGGGGTGGTGTGGAAAAAGGATCTGGCTCCCATGGTACTCACCCCAAATGCCCAGTGTGTCCTGCATGGAGAAGTACGATTAAGGACAGATGTCAAGAATAAACTGTTGATGTTGGATGCGCCTGGGGAGGGAAGATTGCCTGAAGGACTGCTGATAAAGCCCAGTATTTTGCCGGCTAGAGCTCATGCTTATGTCAGGAGAGTAATGGTTCAAGTGCATAATATGTCTGACAAAGAGATTCGAATATGAAGAGTGTGTACCCTGGCAAGTGTCCATTGTGCGGATACCGCGGTGCTGCCAAGTAGTAAGGGTCCTGAGTTACTCCTGATTTGTTTGATTTCGGTGATTCTCCGTTGCCAGCTGAATGGAAAAAGAGGATCAGTGAGAGGCTTGCCCAAAGGGACCAGGTATTCTCCCTGAAAGAATGGGACATGGGATGTGTGCAAGGGGCCGAGCATCACATTCGGTTGCATGATGAAAGGCCCTTCCGAGAGAGATCCCGGCGTCTGGCCCCTGCTGACATCGATGATGTACGGCGGCATCTGCAAGAAATGTTGGCTGCTGGTGTGATACAAGAGTCCAAGAGCCCCTATGCTTCCCCCATTGTGGTGGTAAGAAAGAAGAACGGGACGGTTCGGATGTGTGTAGACTATCGCACTTTGAATCGGCGGACCATTCACAACCAGTATACCATGCCATGAATACAGGACGCCTTGGACTGTTTGAATGGTAGCAAGTGGTTTCTGTGTTGGATCTCCACAGCGGGTACTATCAGATCCCGATGGCCCCAGGGGACCAAGAGAAGACTGCATTCATTTGCCCCTTAGATTTCTATGAGTTCATTAGGATGCCTCAGGGGATCTCAGGCGCCCCAGCCACCTTTCAGCACCTGATGGAGAGAGCCGTGGGGGATATGAATTAGTTCGAGTGTCTGGTCTATTTAGATGACGTTGTAGTGTTTGGACGCTCACTGGAAGAGCACGAACAGCGACTGTTTAAGGTCTTGGATAGGTTGGAGGAGTTCGGCCTCAAGCTGTCTATCGATAAGTGTCAATTTTTCCAGACTTCTGTAAAATATGTGGGCCACATAGTGTCTACTGAGAGCATAGAGACTGATCCTAGCAAAGTGGAGGCGTTGACTACTTGGCCCCAGCCCAGGAACTTGAAAGAGTTGCAACGATTTCTGGAGTTTTGCAGATATTATAGGCAATTTTGTCAAGGACTATTCTCGAGTGATTCGTCCCCTCCTCAGCCTTACTCAGGGGTACCCTCCCACACTCAAAAAGTATAAGAAAGCTATGAGATCCGAGACCGAGAAGAGGTATTTCCAGCCAAATGAACTGTTTGGGGATCGTTGGACTGTTGAGTGTGAGGACGCTTTCTATGACATTATATATCAACTCACCCATGCACCCGTGTTGGCTTATGCTGACCTGGCCAAGCCCTACGTTCTCCATACCGATGCTAGTCTTCAAGGATTGGGGGCTGTGTTGTATCAGGAGCACTCAAATGGCCTGAGACCTGTAGCCTTTGCCAGTAGAAGTCTGGCTCCATCAGAGAAGAACTATCCCGTGCATAAGCTAGAGTTCCTAGCTCTAAAGTGAGCCATTGTTGATCAGTTAGATGACTATTTGTACGGTGCTAAAGTATTAGTAAAGACAGATAACAATCCTCTGACCTATGTACAAACCTCAGCCAAGTTGGACGCCACTGGCCATAGGTGGCTCTCCACCTTGGCCACCTACGACTATGCTGTTGAATACAGGGCCGGTTTAAACCATATAGATGCAGATGCCCTTTCGCGGAAGCCTATGCCCAAAGCTGATTGGATCAGGTTGTCTGCGCCTGACATAAGAGCTCTTTGCCAGAAGTTTGACAAGGAAGAGCAGGTGTCCCCGGATGCTGTGAACTGTATGGTGGATTGCCTGGGGCCATCTGAGAGCTGTATACCTGTTGCCTACTGTCATTTTTCCACCCTGGACACTAGTTCACTGCCTCAGTTTGGCCATACTAGTCTTCAGCAGGCTCAATCCAGAGATCCTCTGATAAAGCTGGTGGTGGAGGCCCTGCAGGCCGGGTGAGATGTGTCCAAGTTGCGCTCTACCGACTTACGAGCCACTCTGTTATATAAAGAAGGGCCCAGATTAAGGCTGATTAACCAACTACTGTACCGAGAGACTGTATATAAAGAGGACCAGATTGTTAAAGAACAGCTGGTGCTGCCTTCAGAGTTAAAGGAACTGGTGTTAAGGTCTTTGCATAATCAGATGGGGCACCTTGGCATCGACCAAACTCTCGATTTGGTATGAGCCCGGTTCTACTGGCCCAAGATGAGCGCAGATGTGGAGCGGTATGTCAAGACCTGTAGTCAGTGTTTGCAGAGGAAAGCCTTGCCCCAGGGAGCTGCTCCTATGGTCAACATTACCACTAGTGCCCCTATGGAACTAGTCTACATTGATTTCTTAAGTCTGGAACCCGATCTGAAAAATATTAGTAATATATTGGTGGTTAACGATCATCTCACCCGGTACGCACAGGCGTTCCCTACTAAGGATCAGAAAGCAACCATGGTGGCTAAGATATTTGTTGAAAACTTTTTTGTCCACTATGGGGCCCCTCAGCGGATCCATTCCGACCAGGGGAGGGACTTTGAGAGCCGCTTGATCAAAGAGATGCTGTCTTTGTGGGGGTGCGAAAGTCCAGAACCACCCCTTACCATCCTCAGGGAGATCCCCAGCCTGAAAGGTTTAATCGTACGTTACTTGACATGTTGGGCACCTTGCAACCCAAAGACAAACCGAGATGGAGCCAGCAGATTAGTACCCTGGTTCATGCTTATAACTGCACCAAGAGTGATGCCACGGAATTTTCCCCGTACCGACTGATATTTGGGAGAGAAGCTAGATTGCCCATGGATGTGTGTTTTGGGGTTTCCCCTGATGGGGTGCAAGCAGAAAATCATCTACAATATTTATTTATTTAGACAGCAGTTTGGAAAACCTTTGTACTATGTACAGAAGCTGAAGGCCCAGTTAAATCATGCTTATCGGTTGGCCCAGACCACGGCTGCTAAACGAAACTTGGCCAATAAGGAGAGGTATGACAAGAAAGTGAAGACGTTGGAGCTAAGAGAAGGGGATAGAGTGTTGCTGCGAAATCTAGGGCTGCATGGAAAACATAAGATTGCTGACCGATGGCATCACCTCCCCCACATTGTTGTGGGTCAGCTGGCCAATCTGTCTGTGTATAAAGTGCGACCTGAAAACAATTCCAAGGATGTAAAAACTATTCACCGAAATCATCTGCTACCCATCAGGCAAATCCTGATTGAAGCCAGACCTTCAACTGCCACCCCTCCCGGCCTGTGACTAGATCTGCTGCTAAGAAAAGAACCAAACCTATGGGCCCATCAGCAAGCTAACCAAGAGAGCTTTGTCCAAACCCTGCAGAAGGAGATGATCAACAATCGGGGTCGGAGGACAATGAAGATGATATCAAATACTATCCCTCTTACAAACTGAGCCAGTTGTTTTGGGGCAATCCCCTTGTTAACTCCGGAAACGAGATTGGCCCGTCTGGACTGTTTGAGCCCCATACTTTGTCGCCAGAGATGATACCTCCAAAAAATTAGTTGGGTAGCAGGGAAGCCCTAGGGCTGGGGTCCTTAAGCCTGGCTGAACTGTCTGGCCTGGCTGCATTATCTGACTTCTCAGATGAAGAGAGTGAGGTTGGGAGACAAGCCACTGATATGCCAGAACCGGAGGAATTTTTTGAATGCCCCGATGGTTCCTTACTAGTAGATGCGCAGCCCTCAGCTGAGCCCAGTGGAGTGGGTCCTGGGGTAGAGGATCGGGCCACCAATAATATTATGAGTACTGAACCCTGTTCCCTTGTGGAGATTCCCGTCCCTAATGTCAGTGGGGCTGAGTTGGAACCAGGGCCTGGTTTAGGGTTCCCCGAGACACCTAGACGCTCCAGCCAAGAAGTACGGCCTGTAGTAAAATTGAGCTATGAGTCTCTAGACCAGCCTGTGGACCTGCCCTTAAACGTGGTCAATAAAGGGGTGTATGTATCCCCGAGCTCTTTGCCTAAGATAGCCCTGGGGGGTGACTCTAGTCTGTTAATATTGCCCTTCGGGTGTGGAGCCCCTACTTAAGGTGACCCGACAGTAACTAAAATGGAGGGATTCCCCCAGACTTGGGGCTGTGGGCAGGAAATATTGACCTGATTAGGAAAGAGAGGAACAAAGGGTTGTGTGTATACACCGTTGTGTAACCCATAGTACGCTGTAAATATTCATGTATGTAATGCAAGGTGTGATGTACTGTCACTTGGGCTGTGTGCCTTCAGCTGAACTAAGGGTAATTACTTGGCGCGGACGCAGGTTTTTCCAGGCCAGGGAGGGTGTAACCCCCTTCCAGATGGGGATTCTTGAACGCTCCCTCGGAGCCTGTTTAAGTGCTCCCTACCAGGCTAGTGTCCTGTTTTTTAGATGCTAAATGAGTAACAAGGAGCGTTTTGAAGCCTCCGTTTCTGTTTCTTTAAGGACTGCCTGTTGCAGTCGTGATTTATCGAAATGGGGGGCTGTGGGTTATATGCCCGAGTCCGGCCCGGGCCGCTGAAAAGTAGCTCGTTTCTGGGGTCACCAGTGGCCCAGAGGGAGCTTTGCTGGGGGATGTGATTGTCTGTTGAAAATAATGTATAATGATAATGTAGTTGTTCTAACCTGCCTTCCTTTGCAGTGAGGACTGTTTCGGTTGTCTCCTCCATTTTGGTCCGGAACTGTCAAATTGGACCAATTAGTTCTTTGGGACTCTGGAGAGTTGTCCGACCAATAGGAGAGCTGCTTGTAGGATGGAGAAGGCATTATGGACTATAGCGCCTTTTTCGCACCACTGAGGGGAAGAGGATCGTCTGACTGGCAGGCGTGCCGGCCAATGGATACAGGAAGCACCCAAATGTTAAGGAGAGCCCCAGGTTGAGAAAGGGGCAGAAGCGTAGTGCCTGGGGTGAAGGAAGGAGCTGAGTGCTTCTGCACTTGCAGAGTGTTTGCGCGGGAAGCGCGTGACGGTCTGAGGGGCCGTTTTTCCCATTGAGCAAGTTTGAATAACCCTGCTGCATGTGGTCAGAGGAGGCTGGTGCCAGCCCAGCTACCCACTAGGCTTGACCTGTTTGGAGGATTGAAGAATCTGCTGAATTGCGCTTAGTCCTCTGAAGAGTTGAAGCCGCCGTTGCAGCGCCTTATCCCGCTGAGAGTTCATGTTAAGCCTTGGAGGCTGCGGCCTGGTGTGGTACCCTCTGGATTTTTACCATATAAGTGAGTGAGGAGGCTGGTGAAACTCAGGTTCAGCCCTGCCCATGGTGCAGAAACTGTGATTGCTGGAGTCATGAGTACTAAACCAGGGTAGCTCCCTGCTAAGTTACAACAGTGGTCTCAAGTTATTTTATTCTATCGCTGGCCGCCTAGCAAAACCTCCTTCTCCTCTTGACTTGTATCAGTATTATAAAGACATTTCTGTGTCAGGGCCCCAACCAGCTGCCACGGTGGACTAGCCATTAGGGCTTGGGTACCCAGAGACAGCAAATATTAGGTTCAGACCTGTGCACAGAGCCCTAGGTAGATAATTATAGAGTAAGCCAATTGCCCTGATTCCCCTGCCCTTGTTATTTGCCTCCTTTTAGTAAATCAGATTGATGTGTTGCAACTGCACCCTGGTTAGTTTGTGCATCTCAGGTGAACTGCTGCATAGTGACTGTGACATAACTGTACCTTACTTTACAGGGGATCCCCGGAGCGAGCTGAGAGATACCATCTGGGGGGTAAGTGTATGTGGGAGAAGTATTGTTGGAACCCTGTGTGAGCCACTAGTGGGTCGAAAGGGGAGTTGCAGTAACCCAGAGGGCTGTGACCGAGGTAAACTCACCAGGACCAACCCCGACCTCTGGGTGGAGGCACCCGTCAACGGATCTGAGCCTCTTACCCTGTCTCCAGGGAGGCAGGCAGGGATAGTAGCCCTAAGGGTAGTGCCCCCTGGGGGTTACAAGGTAATTTCATGGTCACTGCACGGAATCGCCTTTCGGGACTGTTTAACGAAATGACAATTTCACTGTTCATGAGGTGGGTTCCCAAAAAGCCTATGTTGCAAATTTGGTGAAAACATTCCAAAAAAAATGACTGTGTTATGAGTGTGCATTGCGCAGTTTCCATGCACACGCGTAACTTCGAGAATTTGTATTATTTTCACTCCAGATTTTCAACATTGGCATGTTTTCACACCTCCTTATGAACAGTACAGCTGTCATTTTTTACATCCTGCTTGAAATGTGTTTGCACACATCAGGCACACAGTGGCGCAGTCTCTGTGGGAAATCAATGCTCAGGACAGATTAAGAAACTCATAGTGACACGGTTCATGATCAGAGATCACAAAATGCCTATGTTGAAAATTTGGAGAAAGAATTTCACAAAATGACTGTGTTACAAGTGTGCATTGTGCAGTTTCCCTGCATGCTTGTAAGTGCGAGAATTTTTTAATATTTTCTCTCCAGATTTTCAACATTGCCGTCTCTTCACACCTCCCTATGAATGGTACAGCTGTGATTTTTCACATCCTGCCTGAACTGTGTTTTCACACATCTGGCACAGAATTGCATGATCTGGACAGATTAAAGTGATGTTCTGACTTATAGGTAAATGAGCAGACGAGAGCAGAAATTTTTATTTTAAAGTTATTGCCTTTTGTTTTGGAAGGGATCGTAACTGGCATCGAAGCCTCAGCCAGCTGATCCCTTCCAGCTTCCTGGTGCTGGCGCTCTACCCAGCTCCACCCCGGAGCTCTCAGAAATTGTGATGTGTGGCCAGGGAGAGCGCGGGAGTGAGCCCCATACAAGTCTGGGGGCTATTTTTAAGGCAGGTTTTTAGCCATTTTAAACAGTCTTAGGGAAAAATTAAAGCAGTCGCTTACCTAGTAAGGTCCCTACTAGTTAAGCGACCACTTTAATTTTCCTACCACATGTCACAATTTCTGAGAGAGCGGGGGCGGAGTTGGGCGGAGCACCAGGAAGCTGGAAGGGATCAGCTGGCCGAGGGCTTCAGCGCCAGTTCTCATCCCTTCCAAAACAAAAAGTAATAACTTTAAAATTAAAATTTTGCCACCAGTCAGCCCAGGATGATATAAGGTGTTAAGCTATGAAGCTCAATACCATATATTGGAATTTTCCTTTAACAAAATCACAGTGCCACTGTTCATGAGCAGAGGTCCCAAATGCTTTCATGAGGTGGAGTCACAAAAGGCCATGTTAAAAATGTGTACTGCAAATACCAACAAACGCCTGGGGTGTCAGGGTTTTTAACCTTAACGTCCCACCCTGTATAGACTGACAGGCGTCAGGGGTGTGCGTTTGGATTGCTGGCTGTAATGCTCATGCCATTCCACCCCACCCCCACCCTGCAGCCAGTGACAGGCATTGAGGTGTGCCTTGGACTCTTCGGCCCCAGAGTTCATCCCATTCTCCTGTACTGCACCCATTTCAGTGTATTTCCTTATGGAATGGGGTGACTGTAAAGCCGAACACCCCAAGGCACACCTCAACACTTGTCAGTGTCTGCAGGATAGAGTGAGGTGAAATGGCATGAGCGTTATGAGTGATGACCCAGAGGCACACTCCAATGCCTGTCCATCTCTGTAGGGTGTGGGTGGGGTTGCTGTCACTTCAGTACTTCACTGCCATTCCTATTCTGCATCTAACTCATGCACTTCAATTGCTAATACCAGCAAGCAAACATTCTGCATTGACAAATACTTGCTTGTATTAACACTGTGAGTTGTCAACATCTTGTGGTTCCTGGTATTCCTTGGAGGTTCAGAGTGTGACTTTCTTATGTTTTTCTCCACTATTAGGAATCCCTCTGTAGCTTCAAAGTGGTCTGTGTGATTGGACAGGTCCTTTTTATTTTGTCTTGCACTTGCAGCACAAGCAACATTTTGTGACAGCTTGCTGGAGTAGCAAGTTGTAGAGGTGTGGCTGTGTTGTGGCCAATGGCGACACTGTTTTTTTTTTGGCTGGTCTCTGTGGCACCAATGAATGAGCACGCTGTCTATGACAGCTCTTGAGAAGCATGTCACCAACTTGAATTTTGCTGCTGCAATGAGAGAGCGCCTCATCATTGCAGGGCGAGCCTTGCCTGCTGAAACATTTCAATAAACATAGCGGATGCGTCTGCCTCTCACAAACCTTACAAAGCCAACTACAGGGGTGCCCAATCCCCCTTTCAGCATGTTTATAACCTCCTCAAGATTTTGTGGCACATTGGGAGCCCACCCCAGTATGCCTCCTGTGCTCTGAAGCCGATCTCGTCCGCATGTTCCTGCCCCCACCCCATCCCCATTGTGTGCCACACTGGGAGCCCACTCCAGTATGGCCATCATAACCCCCCCCAAAGTCATGGGGCACACTGGAAGCCCACCCCAGTGTGCCCAGCAGTTGTTTAATTCACCTGTAAATAAAGAAAAATTTCCTGCGATGTCCGCTCCTGAAAATAAGAAATGGTTTGTTGTTGAGTCAGAGAGCCCCCCAAACCCGCACCGACCCACTGCTCACTCCAACTCCCCTTACCTCATACTTACCTCCGGAGCCTAGCGTGGTGGTCTACGGTGGAGCGGGATGCATTTGAACTCTTCAAAAGTCGACCGCGAACTAAAGAAAATCACTGTAAGCTGTATAATGGCATCAATGGGTGGTGGGGGGTTCAACTTAGGTGGATATCTCAGCCATTTTTATGACTTTTGGCTTCAAATTTTCCACATGGGGTTCTTGGGACTTCACCTCATGAACTCAATCACTGTCATTTCGTTATTCGGTCCTGAAAGGTGATTTCGTAGTCAGTGTGTGTGGGATCACTTTTCGGACCAGCTAATGAAATGACAGTGTCACTGTTCATGAGGTGGGCTCCTAAAAAGCCTATGTTGCAAATTTGGTGAAAAAATTCCCAGAAATGACTTATGAGTGTGCGTTGCGCAGTTTCTAGGCACACTTGTAACTTCAAGAATTTTGAATATTTTCACTCCAGATTTTCAACATAGAAACATAGACTTTGATGGCAGATAAGGACCGCTTGGCCCACCTAGTCTGCCCATTTCCCTACCTAGAGGATAAGCTGCAGATCCTATTTAACCAACAGCTTATTTCTTCCTACCCCCCACAAAAATTGCCTTATGTTTGTCCCATGCATTCTTGAATTCTCCCACAGTTTTAGACCCCACAACCTCCTCAGGAAGGCTGTTCCATGCGTCCACCACCCTCTCTGTGAAAAAATACTTCCTCACATTGCCCCTGAGCCGTCCCCCCTCTATCTTTAAATTGTGTCCCCTTGTTCTTGCACATCTCTTTTTCTGAAAGATGCTATCCTCTCAGACTTTGTTGATTCCACTGAGGTACTTAAACGTTTCTATCATGTCCCCTCTCTCCCTCCTTTCTTCAAGGGTATACATATTAAGTTCCTTTAGTCTCTCCTCGTGTGGCTTCTCTTGCAGACCCTGCACCATTTTAGTTGTCCTCCTTTAAACTGCCTCCATCCTGTCTATGTCCTTGCAGAGATGGGGTCTCCAGAACTGGACGCAGTATTTCAGATGGGGTCTCACCAACTGTCTGTACAGGGGCATAACAACTTCCTGTTTTCTGCTGGTGATACCTCTCCCTATACATCCCAGTATCCCCCCATCCCTCCCTACCGCCTTCTCACATTGCTTGTCAACCTTAAGGTCATCTGATATGATTACCTCTAGGTCTCTTTCCATTTTTGTTGTTATTACTACCCCCCATTGTGTAATCTTCCCCTGGGTTTTTGTTTCCCAGGTGCATTACTTTGCACTTCCTTGCATTGAATCCAAGCTGCCATACTTCTGACGATTTCTTACAACCTGCTACTCCATTGTCATTTTTTGATACCTCATTATGAACAGTACAGCTGTCCTATTTCACATCCTGCCCAAAATGTGTTTTCGCACATCTGGTGCATAATGGCGTGGTCGCTGTGGGAAATCAATGTTCGGGACAGATTAAGAAAATCACAGTGCGACTGTTCATGAGCGGAGGTCCCAAATGTTTTTATGAGGTGGGGTCACAAAAAAGCTTACGTTAAAAATTTGGAGTGCAAATACCAACAAACGCGCAGGGTGTTGGGGTTTCTAACCATAACGCCCCACCCTGTAGAGACTGACAGTCGGCAGGGGTGTGACTTTGAATTGTCTGCTGCATTGCTAATGTTGTTCCACCCCCACCCCACCCTGTAGCCAGTGAAAGGCAGCAAGGTGTGCCTTGGACTTTTCGGCCCCAATGTTCACCCCATTCTCCTATATTGCACCCATCTCAATGTATTTCCTTATGAAATGGTGTGAGTGTAAGGCCTGGAGATCCCAAGGCATAATGCGACACTTGTCAGAGTCTGCAGGGTAGGGTGAGGTGAAATGGCATGAGCATTATAGCCGATGGCCCAAAGGCGCACCTCAGTGCCTGTCAGTATCTGAAGGGTGGGCTGGGGTTGGCATCAGTTCCATATTTCACTGCCATTCCTATTGTGCATCTCTCTAACTCTTGCCCTACCAATGCCAATGCCAGCAAGACAGCATTCTGCATTGACAAATGCTTGTTTCATCATCTGGTTAGTACAGGCCTTGTGATATTTCACCAACATAATTGTATTAGCTACTTGTGATAGCTTAAGATTTAACTTTGCTATTATTGCAATTTAAACAAGCACTCTTCAGAAGCCATGCTGTTGTGGACCATGAAGCCTATTAGCACCCACCCCCATTAGTGCTTTCCCCAGGATGTAGCAGAAACTATGACCCAGCTACTCCTTAGCAATAACTTAGCCATGCCCTGATGGCCATCATCCAGTGGGGTCATGGAGTGCCTGCATGTTGCCTCTTCCTTGACATAGAACCTTCCCAATCATGCTCCTCACTAGAGTCTCCTTCTGATGCTTCGGTGGGGTGGGGGGGGGGCATCCTCAGGCCAGACTGCCATGGTGGTTCTCCCTTTAAGAAGGAAAGTCCCCATGGTCCTTTGCTCTGTTGGCCAACAACATACTGGATGATTTAATGGGCTAATTAAGAGCAAAAGATCCAAGCCTCTCTTGGATCCCAAAGGCCCAGTTAGGTAGGAGCAGGAGCAAGAGGAGGTGAAATGAGCTCTGAGTGGGTAGTAATAGAAGAAGAGATGAAGGATGGATGGAGACAGTTCCAGATGGGCAAGCACATCAAAAAATCAGTTTGCCCAGCACAGGTGTTGCAGTAGAGAATACTGAAATAATGGGAATCTGAAAAATAGAGTGCAAAGGAAGATGGTACAGGAGTTGTGTGTAGGTCAAAGAGGTAGGCAGTGCTAGAGAAGCAAGCCAGTTCTTTTAAGAGGAAAGAATCACAATGAAAGCAGTACTGAAAATTTAGAGGGGAAGAAGAGGCACATGTAGATGGAGCATTGGTGAGTGAGGAGAAAAGAATCCATAGTAAAGTAGCTTAAAGAATATAAGAGGTGGTTCAGCTTAGCCAGGGTAGACTACAGACCACATTAGCATAGCAAAATTGGCTTAAGGAGGTGAAGTGAGCTCAAAGTGGCATCTTGAGCGGGTAGTAAAAGAGGGAGAGGCAACGAGGGGGGATGGGAGATGGTTCCAGACAAAAGGTAAATGCATAGAAAAAGCAGTTTGTCTAGCAGAGGTGTTGCACGGGGAGAATGCTGAAGGAACAATAATCAGAGGAGCAGAGTGTCTTGTATACATTTGTACTCCTTCACAGTAATCCAGAATTATACCCTCGTAACATGTGTGATTCTCCTCTTGCTTGAAGATCTGTGTGAAATAGCGAAATAATAACAGGTTCCTATATGCAGATAATTCTCATGTACTTATGGCCAGGGTGCCAATACCACATATGTTATGTGAATGAACACTAAATATGAGGAACCTGTGACTATGAATGGAGTTTGTCCTTATTGTTGTGGAAAATATTGATGTTATCCTACCATAAAACAGTTAGCCAATCATGCTTATGTAACTCCTGTGTGGCATTATTCCAAGGGATACTACCCCTGTGTTTGCACTGTAGCCTGCAGGTTGAGGGGCCTGGGCTTTCTCAACAGGTGCCTCCATCTAGAGGACAGGGTTGCTGGCAACGTGACTGCCTTGGGTACAGCCCTCCGGGACACTGATACCCCCTCTTTACCTCTAGTGGCCTGGCTAAGCTTGCACCTACCTCACAATGACACACTTTTGCAACTCACAGTGAATCCCTCCTTATAACCATTTACCACCAGGGCTGGATTGGCTGGAATGACCCTGGAGACCCCCTGTAAAACAAGACCGGTAACAGCAAATGGCAATGTAACAGTACTTTCAATACAGAGGTACACCACAACCAGTTTGGATGCAAAAAGATTTAGATCTGATTTACTAGGGGGATGTAAACAAAGGAGGGGGCAGTAATCTAGAGGTTGATTTTAGATCTGATTGATTCAGGTTAAAAGGCATGCACTCAAAAGTCCCTTCAACACAGTCACATACACTCTGGGTACCCAGTTGTTGATGTAGGCTAGTCTGAAGCATTGCCCAGGGTAGACTGGTGTTGCAGCTAGTTGGGGCCCTGTGATGAAAAGAAACATGCATGCGCTATAGCCCACAATTTGTAATCCAGAGCCGGATGGCTCAAT
This sequence comes from Neoceratodus forsteri, assembly GCA_016271365.2. Lineage (NCBI taxonomy): Eukaryota > Metazoa > Chordata > Ceratodontiformes > Ceratodontidae > Neoceratodus > Neoceratodus forsteri. The sequence goes on from CM057454.1 coordinate 1,226,248,115, forward strand.
CCAAAAACAATCAGCAACCCACACTTTAATCAGATGAAACTCTTTAAATTGGGAGCTTGCTTGCTGGGAGCTACCCTGATTAACTACTCATTCTACCCCAGACCAGGTGGTTCTCCGATTGAAATAAGACCTGCAGACTCAGATGGATGCAGATGGAGGTGAAGTCCCTTGTGGTCCTCGTCGATGATGCTGATCTTTCGGCTGGCAGAACGTGAGCGGTCCAAGAAAACATGTAAAATGAAACACTGTTGAAACTAATCAGCCGCACAGCACTTATAACAACTCGCACATAGTTATATGTAACAACAAACTTGGTCCTTTTGGTCCTTCCAGGTGGGATACAAGCTGATCCTCTTTTTTCGGAATCACGGACACAGATAACCTGCAGCTGCAGCTACCCATGGTGGAAGATGGGGATCCACAGACTAACTGCCGAAAAACAGTTTAGGCCCGGAAGCCTGACCTCTGATAGCTGGCAGGCTCCCCAGAGGCACACACACTAGCTCTCGGGCTGTCTCTCAAAATCTGACCTTTTTCAGCCAGAGCCCTCTTTTATCTGGCGCAGAATTCTAAAAATCTTATTGGCTGCCAAAGCTGTCCTGAAGCAGTTCATAGTCCTAATTGGTGGGTGTTTTGGTGCCTAGAAATTGTCCCAGTTATTCCCCCATAAGTCTCTGGTAAAACCCCAGAAGCCCTTTTGTTAAGACCTGGCTTCCGATTGGAGGAAATGCACAGAAATGGTGGCTGCAGTCAGTTCCCACAGCAGCACAATTCACTATCCCCACCACACATTACGTTCTGGTGCAGCCATTATTAATATTATTTTTGTTTGTTTCCCTACTGTCTGGTAGCTCCATTGGTCCTCTTTCCAGCAAGACCATTTCTAAATAAATCAGAAGTCCCCACAGGGAGATGCAGCTCCCGGAACACACCACCCCCAGCAAACACATAGAGCTCATGAATATTCATAAGGGCTGTCCTATGCCCTGACATTTGCCCCTTGACCTTTCTGATACCCTGGAGGTAGCGCTTAAGGCAACTGCCGTTTATTTAATTTAGAACCCTTTCTCCCTCTTGGCTTAAGTCCCTGGTGCCTATTTTAGCTTTACAGTGGCTCCAGGAATGGGGGGGGGGGACAGTCTTTCAGCTTGTGACAGTAGCTAGTGGGTGGATGCGCAAGGCATCCCTCTTGATCATGCGAGCGGCAGCAGATGGAGCCGTAGAGGCAGCGGGACACCAGGAGACAGTGGGAGGCACCTGAAGGCACAGCAGGTAAGCCCCCCAAATGGGGGGGGGGGGCGTTGGGGGCGTTGCACTTAAAAAATAATAAAATTATCCTTACACTGTCTTTCTGAAGTTTTAGGTCATTACAGCCTCCCCTGCCTTGGAAAGCTTGGTGTCTGCGCCAAGACGTAGAATATGGTATTGATCACTAATAACTTTTTAATATATTTTGGCAAGTTCTTTGTTTCAATACATAACTATGTACATATACCATACCATTACTTTAGATTCTTATTAGCATTGTATGACATTTTGAGTTCACTACACATACTTGAACAATTTTACATTTTTTTCATACTTTAGACTGTATTGCATTGTCAGTAACATTATATCCACCACATTATTTTGCAACATTTCACCTGATACCTCTGCCTAAACATGTGGGACCCTTTTTATACTGTGTGGAGGTCTTAATGTGGAGGCAAGAAGCAGAAGTGATCATTAATCTGGGCAAGGAATTGGCTGCGACATACACTCCTTTGTGGACAACATTCATAGGAAGATTGCCCGGTGTTCCTAAAGTATCATACGTAAGCTTGGTTCTTGGCTTTACAGACTTTTCTGAGCACCGTGGTGCAATGAGCACAGGAACTGACATTTCTACTTCAGCATTCGGGTTAGCCACTCTCGGTTCATTATCCAGCAATAAAGCAGCTTCTGTAGTCATGGATTCCATTGCACTTGTTTGTTGGTTGTTACTAGTTTCAGACACACTGGCTTGAGTACTATTGTCACTCTTTTGTTTGTTAACTTGAACAGTGTGATTACTTTCTGATCCTTCAAGCTCATTCTCTTCAAAGAGGTATATCGGCAAAGTTTGAGTCATCCAAAACATTGCTGGCATTTCCAGGAGGGGCCACATTTGGAGATTTAAACAGTTCTCTTATTCTGCTTAACCTAGCCTCACTTTCCAGAGCACTCACTGATCCACTACTTTCCTCCTCTAATTCAGGCTTACTGACTTCAGATAATTCCACTAAGCAAAGAGAGTCTGCCCCGTCTGAAGCTATACTATGTATGACGCTTTCTGGTGGCTCAGGAATGACTGACATGGCAGTGTTACCAGATAATTCTGTACTTTCTGAGTCTCCTTTATTGACAGCAGGAATTCCTTGGAACAACTGTGACAACTTGAAAGAAGGGTAATACTCATAACCAAATTCACTGTCGGCAGAGGTTGAGTTTCTTCATTAACAGCTGCATCACTAGTTGAAAGCTTAGGCTGCTGAGGAACAAGGGATTGACTCAGTTTCTGCTTTTTTTGACACAGATATGCTAGTAGGCCCATCTGGCTTATCATTTCCGGGCGCTGTGCACACTATGACTTGACCGATTGGTAGCAAATGGTTGCGGTGCATTGTCTTTACTGTGGCAGGGTTCCCTTCTGGCCTGATTTTGTAGACTGGCAGATCATTTAGTTTAATGATCACTACATAAGGAGTGTGGTTCCAGTGGTCAGCTATTTTGTGCCTCCCTTGCAGGCCCAATTTCCTGACAAGCACTCTATCTCCTGGCTGTAACTCCTGCGCTTTCACTTTTCGGTTGTACCGAGTTTTGTTTGCAAGATTTCTTTTAGCAGCCATGGACTGGGCCAGCTGATAAGCATGATGCAACTGATCTTTGAGCTTTTGTACTTACTGGAGGTAGTTGTCAGCTTTAGTTCCATCTGGCGAGACTCTGAAGCATATGTCCATGGGCAATCTAGCATCCCTTCCAAACATCAGCTTATAAGGTGAGAACCCAGTAGCATCATTGCATGTACAGTTATAAGCATGTACCAGTGCACTCACTTGCTGACTCCATTTAGGTTTATCTTTGGGATGGAGAGTGCCCATCTTATCTAACAACGTGCAGTTAAAGCGTTCAGGCTGTGGGTCACCTTGCAGGTGGTAAGGGGTGGTTCTAGACTTTCTCACTCCCCACAAAGATAGCATCTCTTTAATCAACCTGCTCTCGAAGTCTCTCCTTTGGTTGGAGTGGATGCGCTGGGGAGTGACATAGTGTATGAAGAACTTTTTTACGAGAACCTTTGCTACTGTGGATGCATTTTGGTCCTTAGTAGGATAGGCCTGAGCATAGCGTGTAAAGTGGTTGGTCACTATCAGAATAGTGTTTATGTTTTTTGAGTCTGGCTCCAAGCACAAAAAAATCTATGCAGACAAGTTCCATTGGTGCATTAGTTGAAATGTTTATTAGCGGGGCAGCTTTGTGAGGAAGAACTTTTCTCTGTAAGCATCTGCTGCAAGTCTTAATGTATTGTTCCACATCTGCTGTTAGTTTTGAACAGTAAAAATGAGCTTTTGCCAGTTCTGTAGTCCTTTCACTGCCTACGTGCCCCATTTGATCATGTAAGGCCTTTAGCACTATTTGCTTGAACTTGCTAGGAAGGACCAGTTGTGTTAGTATAACTTTACCCTGTCCCACTGTAACTTCTCTGTGTAGTAGGCCATCTTTTACTTTAAACCTGGGCCACTCACGATGTAGCAAGGCAGTCCTTTGGTCATCAGATCTCATTTTGGATGCATCTTGTCCTTTGCTTATGGCTTTCAATACAAGCCCAATCATGGGATCATTATATTGTTCTCTCATAACATCCACTTTGGTGAGCTGCAGCAAAGTGCTGAGGTCCAGAGTTTCAAATTTACAGTAGACAGGGGTAATACAAGTGCTGTTGGGGGGGCAGACAGTCAGCTAAGCAGTTCACTGTATTAGAAGCAGGGTGTTCCCCATGATCAAACTTTTAACACATAGCCCGGACTGATTGTTCAGACATCTTTACCCATTCGGGTTCAGCAACTGATCTCCGAGATAAAGCATCTGCATCTGTGTGGATCATCCCAAGACGGTATTTGACAGAATAGTCGTAAGTGGTTAGCGCTGAGAGCTATCTGTGGCCTATGGTGTCCAATTTGACTGACAGCTGAACGTAAGTGAGGGGGTTGTTCTTGGTCTTTATGAGGATTTTTGCCCCATACAAATACTCATGAAACTGGTTGACCACAGCCCACTTTAAAGCCAGGAACTCAAGCTTCTGCACGGGGTAATTTTTCTCTGAAGGTGTTAGGCTCCTACTTGCAAAGGCCACTGGGCGCAGTCCCTCCTCATATTCTTGGTAAAGCACAGCTCCAAGGCTGCTCAGGCTGGCGTCAGTGTGTAACACGTAAAGGCTGGCAGGATCAGCATAGGCCAAGACCAGGGCATGGGTGAGCAGGTGGATGATGTCATAAATGGCTGTGTCACATTCAGTGGTCCATCAATTCCCAAATGATTTGCTTGGCTTAAAGTAAACTTTGTCCCTCTCCTTGACTGCGTTTTTCCTATACTTGTGGTTGGTAGAAGGGTAACCTTGGGTTAAGTTTAACAAAGGCCTGATCACTTTGGTATAGTCTTTAACAAAACACCTGTAATTGCCACAGAATTCTGGGAATCTCTGGAGTTCTTTAAGGTTAGTAGGCCTCGGTCAAGTGGTGAGTGCTTTAGCTTTACTTTGGTCGGTTTGTGTGTCCTTTGAAGATACAATGTGTCCCACGTACTTTACTGATTCCTGGAAAAATTGACATTTATCATTAGACAGCTTGAGACCGAATTCTTCCTGGCAATCAAAGACTTTGAACAGGCGAAACTCATGTTCTTCCAGGGCCTTACCGAAAATTATTATATCATCTAAGCAGACTAGACATTCAAGGAGGTTCATATTACCTACAGCCCACTCCATGAGCCTCTGAAAGGTGGCTGGCACTCTGCATATCCCCTGGGGCATATGCAAAAATTCATAGAAACCCAAGGGACAGATGAAGGCTGTTTTTTCCCCTATCTTCTGGGGCCATCGGAATTTGTTAGTATCTACTCCGAAGATCTAACACGGAAAACCACTCGCTTCCATTCAGACAATCTAAGGCATCTTGAATATGGGGCATAGTATATTGATCTGGGATGGTTCTTCGGTTCCGTGTTCTGTAGTTGACACACATTCTCACAGCACCATTCTTTTTCCGGACCACCACAATCTGGGATGCATATGGGCTGCGTGACTCTTGTATGATGCCTGCAGGGAGCATTTCCTGGAGATAATGTCTGGTATCATCAATGTCTGCCAGAGCCAGTTGTCAAGACCTTATCCCGAAGGGCCTGTCATCATGGAGTCTGATGTGGTGTTCAGTGCCCTCAGCACATCCGACGTCCCACTACTGGAGGGAAAATACTGGGGTCCTTTGAGACAGTTTTTCACTAATCTGCCTTTCCCAGCTGTTGGGTATGGGTGACTTCCCAAAATCAAACAATTTAGGCAATAGTTCCTGTGTGGCCTTAGGTGAGCACTTTGATGGCAGCATGGTGGTGTCAGCACAGTACATTTTGGACAGTGTGCAACCTCGGTTTATCTTGACATTTTGTAGCTGTACCACCACTCTTCTTGCATAAGCATAGGCACAGACAGGCAGTACACTGGGCATGACCAGTAGCCCAACAGGCAGCCTTCCTTCGTCTGGGGCATCCAGCATCAATATCTTGTTAGTTATGTTTTTATGCAGCCGCACTTCACCACTGACCGTACACTCAGCATTTGGAAGGAGGATGATAGCAGAGGGATCCTTCTTCCAGACAATTCCCACGGGCTTATCCTGGTCTTCTGGCTCAGACTGCAGCTGCATATATGCCTTCTGGACTAGGGCATGGACATTTAAGGCTTTTCCAGGCTAGTAAAGCTGCTTTTCCTGACAATGCTGAGCCAGATGGCTGAAAGTGTGTGCGTTTGTACCAGTTAACACAGGGACTCCATGGTGCAAACCAGAAGGAGGGCATATTAGAGCCAGAGTCTCCACAGGGTCTCCCACACCAGCCACAGATGAAGGGAATGTGAGCCATACTTTCAAGTAACCAAGGTAGGGGTAGGATGTTTCACTTAACCCCCATACATGCAGTTCCTCAAAAGGCTGAATGGATGGTCGGCCAGGTATTGGTCATACCAGTCTTTGAAAATTATTGTGACCCGAGACTCACTGTCCAGGATGGCTTGAGCTGGAATTTTGTTCACATTTACTGTAGTCTCCATAGATGGGCCTACCAAGTCTGACCAGTTCAGAGAGGAATCATTAGGGACTTGAACTGCTGACTTTGCTATGTAAGCATTCTGATGTGACTGAGCAGGATTTCCCTGGGCACCTCCCGGCCATGAATAACATTCTGCAATGAACTGGTCTCTCACCTTAACGGGATCATCCCTGGACTGGCATTTCCTCTTCATGTGACCATCTCTATCGCATTTATGGCAGAATACCACTTCTCGGGTCCACCTCAGCTGTGGGGGTACTTCACGGTTGTCCTGAAAGTCTGGGTTAGTAGGTGGGGGAAGAGTGAACATTAGCAGCTTGAACAGGGGCACTCGAAGCCGCAGATACTGGTTGAGCAGAGGCATCACGCTCCATCAGTTCTGTCACCAAGGCAGACAGCTTGCTTAGTTGAGTCTCCAGGCTACTAACTGTAAGGGGGTTGGGGGCACAAGTGTCTACGCCCACCACTGTCACTCTGCTCCCAGCATTCTGGGCTTCACCATTGGTAGTACTGACTGCAACTTTAGTTTTCCATTCTCAAATTTCTTTAAGGACTTCCTGAAGTTTAGTATCTCACACTGCACCCCCTTCAGGAATAGGGACAACATTAGCCACTGTCACACAGTGGTCCCCCAAGTCCTCCTCCTTGGCCTCCCTTTACCAGCACATGGTAGGGGGGAGGGTTAGCTCTTTTATCATGTAACTGCAGTTTAAAGAGGATCCAGCTGGAATGCTTGGCAGACTTGAGCATGCGGTCTAGTTCACTAGGGGACACATCCCCCTTTACTAAAAATCCTTTGCAACAACTCTTCTGACCAGGTTAGATAGGCTGACAAAGGCTCGCCTTGTTTCTAACAGCCTTGAATTTCCACAGTAACTCCTTGGAAGAATTGGTGCTTTGAAACACAAACTCTAGGGCAGTTAGGTGTTCTTGTGCACTAGCATTTGAGTCAGTGGCCCTCTATGATCTGAGAATGGCCAGGGCAGGCCCCCTCAAGCTTTCTCCTTAGCGTTTTCTTTTCTCTGCATTAGAGCACTGCCAGTCCCGCACTAAGGTAGTAGCAAAGTCCAGCTAGGTCTCCAGGTCATCTTCCCCAGGTGGCGTGAGAAGGGTGCCTGAGAACATTCATAGTTTGCAATACGAATCATGGCTGTCAGTGTGCACATAGATAGGGGCAAGAACTGGTGCTTCCCCAGGGGTCGGAATGGGGATTGGCGAAGACTCTAGGGAGAGAGTACCCTGGGAGGTGTCAAACAACTTTTTCATGTCCCCTGTGGTTTGACCCCCAGTCTGTAATAATCGTGAAATTGTATCCCTTAACCCTTCAGCTTTGGGGGATTCCTCAGCCCTAGCCATGACACTGAACATATGTACAACTTTCTATACCATTTTTGGTTCATCTATCACAATTTCGTGGGGCACCTGGGTGAGATCTATGGGAAGGCTACATTCTACCATGGCCATTAACGTGTGATTATTCCTGTCCAAAAGGTGAGCCCTCACCTCGGTTTTACCAAGATAATTTATGTGGCCCAGAGCTCCCTCAATGGTGGCCTTACTGGTACCCCTAGGAATGTCTAACAGCATTAGAGTCTTGTGAGAGTTCACCTCATTTACCTCACACCAATCAAGCAGGTGCTGTACAGACATATTAATTTCAGCAGTTCTATCCCCTAGTTCAGACATCTGTTCCATTTTGATGGCAGTATTCATATTTAAAATTCTGCCTAGCAGTTTAACCTCCTGCTATTTGGAGGCGCTAATCCCAGCGGTGCCTCCAAAATGTAACCCCTAGGTGGCGCTATCCCAAGGGATACTACCCCTGCCTGCACTGTAGCCTGCAGATTGAGGGGCCTGGGCTCTCTAAACAGGTACCTCCACCCAGCGGACAGGGTTGTTGGCAATGTGACTGCCTAGGGTACAGCCCTCCAGGACACTGATACCCCCCCCGTTTACCCCTAGTGGCCTGGCTAAGCTTGCGCCTACCTCACACCAACACACTTTTGCAACTCACAGTGAATCCCTCCTTATAACTATTTACCACCAGGGCTGGACTGGCTGGAACGACCCTGGAGACCCCCTGTAAAACAAAGCCAGTAACAACAAACAGCAATATCATAGTACATTTTTTATTTATTTATTTATTAAATTTTGATAACCGGGTAAGCCCACTGGGCCCCGAAGGTTCCTTTTTCAGGGGCGACCAGGGGATTACATGGAATATTACATGGGATTGTATACAGCAAAAGTACATTACATAAGACACATCGAAACATAATATGGGGTAATACATAGTAGCATTTCATCAGGTTACATATGCTGGGTAGGCTATAGGTTGGTGTAGCCATTGTAGGTATTTCCCTGAGGTGTGAGAGGCGAGGGGATGGCCCTTGTGCGCAATGAGTTGTGATGAATTAGGCTTACGCTTAGGAGCCCCTTCCTTTAGCAATTGCACTTGGAGGTGACCATCATATTCAATACAGAGGCACACCACAGCCAGTTTGGATGCAAAAAGATTTAGATCTGATTTATTAGGGGGATGTGGACAAGGAAGGGGCAGTAATCTAGAGGTTGATTTTAGATCAGATTGATTCAGGTTACAAGGCTTGCACTCGAAAGTCCCTTCAACACAGTCACACACACTCTGGGTACCCGGTTGTTGATGCAGGCTAGCCTGAAGCATTGCCCGGGGTTGGCCGGCATTGCAGCTAGTTGGGGCCCTGTGATGGAAAGAAACATGCATGTACTGTAACCCACAATTTGTAATCCAGAGCCGAATGGCTCAGTCCAAAAACAATCAGCAACCCACACTTTAATCAGAATACACACTTTAAATTGGAAGCTTGTTTGCAGGGAGCTACCCTGATTGATTACTCACTCTACCCCAGACCAGGTAATTCTCCGATGAAATAAGACCTGCAGACTCAGATGGATGCAGATGGAGGTGAAGTCCCTTGTGATGCTCGTCGATGATGCTGGTCCTTCCGGCTGGCAGAACAACGTGAGCAGGCTGAGAAAACATGTAAAACGAAACACTGTTGAATTAATCGGCCACACAGCACTTATAACAACTCACACACATTTATATGTAACAACAAACTTGGTCCTTTGTGGTCCTTCCAGGCAGGATGCAGGCTGATCCTCTTTTTTCAGAATTATGGACACAGATGACCCGCAACTGCAGGCTGCAACTACCCAGGCTGGAAGATAGGGACCTGTGGACTAACGGCCGAAATACAGTTTAGGCCCAGAGGCCTGACCTCTGAGAGCTGGCACGCTCCCCAGAGTCACATACACTAGCTCTCGGGCTGTCTCTCCAACTCTGACCTTTTTCAGCCAGAGCCCTCTTTTATATGGGGCAGAGTTCCAAATATCTTATTGGCTGCCAAAGCTGTCCTGAAACAGTTCCCAATCGTAATTGGTGGGTGTTTTGGCACCTAGAAATTGTCCGAGTTATTCCCCCTTAAGTCCCTGGTAAAACCCTAGAAACCCAACCTGGCTTCCAATTGGAGGAAATGCACAGACATGGTGGCTGCAGTCAATTCCCACAGCAGCACAATTCACTATCCCCACACCATTAAGTTCTGGTGCAGCCAGTATGAATAATTCTTTTGTTTAGTTTCCCTGCCAGCTGGTAGCCCCATTAGTCCTCTTTCCAGCCAGACCACTTTTAAATAAATCAGCAGTCCCCACAGGGAGTCGCAGCTCCTGAAACACACCAGTCCAGCAAACACACAGAGCTCATGAATATTCATAAGGGCTCTCCTATGCCCCTGACATTTGCCCCTTGACCTTTCTGGTGCCCTGGAGGCAACGCTCATGGCAGCTGCCGTTTATTTAGTTTAGAACCCTTCCTCCTTCTTGACTTAAGTCCCCTATTTTAGCTTAACAGTGGCACCGGGAACTGGGGTGGGGGGGGGACAAAGGTTCGGCTTGTGACTGCAACTAGAGGTTGGATGCGCAAGGCATCCCTCTCGATCATGTGAGTGGTGGCAGAAGATGCTGCAGAGGCAGCGGGATGCCTGGAGACAGAGGGAGGCACCCGAAGGCACAGCAGGTAAGCCCCCCAAATGGTGTGGGGGGGGGGCGTTATACTTAAAAGTAAAAAAAAAAAAAAAACAATTATCCTTGCATTGGCTTTGTGAAGTTTTGGGTCTTGATGGCTGTGGCCCAGCTAGTCTTCTCTTTTCCCAGGAAGAAGTTTAACCAGTTGAGGTCACTGCCTCCCACTGGTTTCTTGTCATGCACACTCAAGATAGGTACTCCGACTTTGGTTTCCCTAAAAGCATAATGGAAGAACAGTGTACAGTATGCCTGGGCAGTTGATGTTGCCAAGGAACATCAGTGCCTCTGTTTTGTCTGCTTTGTTAATTCCCCTGGATATCTGGGCATACTGCTCTGCTGAGCTGTTTGGGGTCATGTGGCACACTCCCCAGGTGATGGAGAGTTTGCAGCAGCTGGACCAATTCTTTAAGGAGAAGAGTTAGTTCAGGGGGATATCATTTAGTTGTCTGATGGGGTTAAGAAGGTAGAGTCAAGTAGTCTGTTTGTAAAGCAGGAAAATAAAACAAGACATGGGTGGAATCTTTGGAGGGTTTGTGGGGGGGGGTTAGAAGAGAAAGTGAGAAGCATTACTTAACAGAGTGGGGTCCAAGCACAAAGCAAATGAGTTTCTGAAGAGTAGTAACATCACAGTTGACCCATTGGCATAGTAGTAGCGTTATTGCTCATGATGCAGGTAAGCCAGATTTGGGGAGGAAGTCCATTCATTGCAGAGGACACTAACTTTCTTCTTTTCGGGAGGGAAGGTTGCAGTTGCTACAACACTGTCACCTTGGTGACCACAGGTAACACTGCAGTGACTGTATAACTGAAAGGGGTGGGGATGATGATGGAGCACCCCTCTGCAGGCTCGGCTCAGTAAGCATGGTACAGGGCTCAAGTGTCAGCATCCCAAATGGGGCATGACTCAGCACCAGAACAAGAAAAAGTCCTGCTTTGTACAGGAATGACCAGAAGCACTTGGGCTTCACCTTCACCTCTGTCTGTTGCTCCTCCATCCCAGGAACTCCTGCCTCTGCACACAGAAGGAGATGGAAAGGGAATCTGGCTCAACCTGACCTCATCACGGGGGGAGGGGAGGTCAGCCTTGTGGAGTTGAAAGGAGGAAGCAGGGAGCTGGGGCTAGGCCAGAGCAGTTTGGGACCATAAAAAGTAAATTAAAAGATTAATAACATTGGTCACGTGATGGCTGCCTGAGGGACTGTAACTCTGACATGCGCTCTCTCCCCTATTACATTATGATTTAATCTTACTTCTCTTTTTCATTTTTTTTTAAGTGTCTCCAGTTTTCCTCTACCTGTTGGAAAGTCTCTCTGATTGGGATCTGTGGATTGCTCGTGATGCAGGCTGAAGTAGAAATTAAAATTCCCCCGCCCCAGCACACCCCACCGCTGACCCCTGAACGGGAGAAAACATTGAAGTTTTCTAAACTGCAGGCTGCACCTGCAAAGAAAGGCTCAATGGCTGGCACAACACTGACAGAGGAATGATTTTTGGATGAAATGGGCCCAATAAAAGACTCTCGTAGCTTTTACAGGAGAATTGCAAAGAATGCAGGCCTCTTTGGATTCTCTGTCTACCCAGGTATTGGATTTGGAAGCCTGACTGTCTTCACTGGATGATTGTTAGGCTAAACTTGATCCAGAGGTGGTCCTGTTTCACCAGAGGCTTCATAAGGCTAAGACCAGCTAGAGGATATAGAGGGAAGAAGCCAGTGAAATAATTTAGTGATTATTGGTTTGCCTGAAAAAGAAGAGGGCATGGATGCTATTAAGATTGTTCAAGCGGTTTTGTGAAAAACTGGCAGGGCCCTCTCCCAATTGGACTGTTTATGTAGTGGAGAGGGATCACCACTCGTTGCATTCTATGCTCCGCTCCACATGCCCCTCCAAGACCCCTCATTTTCAGACTGCTAAACTACCTGGCTAAGACACATATTCTACAGGAAATGAGGAAGTGTGGGAGGCCATAAGATCAAGGTGGCCTAGGATTTGCTCCAGTCAATTCATCTGCGGCAGGTGGCCTATCACCCACTGGTCACCAAATTGATTGCGTCAAGTTGCCCAGTTTGAGTTTGCTACCCGGCCACCCTACAGGTCTAGCATGATGGGAAATGGTGCTCCATGGACACAGCACAATGGCAAGCAGCTGTGGTTCTCAAGTGCCTGGGTCTCAAGCACATGTTTCCTGACCTCTTTAAGTGACACTCCGCCCTGCATGATGCTGGTGGATCTCTGCCTCTGATGGACCTTGAACGTTTTATTTGCTACTATTCTTTCTACTGCTGGTGTGATGCCTGCAGATTGGAGAGGTATTTTGTGAACATAAAGGATCCCCTTTTGGTTACTTTGAACTTTTTGTCGATTTCCCCCTGCTCAGCCTGCGTCACTGACAACCTGGCCCTTTTTTGTGACAGAGTCTTCCTTTTTCTTTGGACTAATGCTGCAGACAACCCAATTCAAATCTGGGGGTTTATCTTGATGGCAGCCTGTGGAATTCTGAGCGGAGTCCCAGGGTGGAGGGGCACTCTTTTCGTCTGTTGTGGGTTTCCCCTCAATGCCTTTGTGTCCCCCCTCATGTGATCGGTTTGACTTGCAAGCTCCGCATTGGATTCCTGCCATGACCAGCGAGAGGACCTATCACTACGGCACTTCTCTCCTGCTCGGCATAAGGTAGTTGGAACTGAAGACTAGAATTGGGGGAGGAATGCTGGAGGCTACCGTGGTCTGCTGCCCTTGTGGATGTGTTGTTTATTGCTGACAATGAGAGAGACTTGATAGTTGGCACTAGTTGCTCTGATTGATTTTTCTCTGTGGTTACCCTCATCTCCTTGGGACTTTTTATCCAGGGGACCCCCGGTGTGGACCTGTTGTAGGGATCTCCTCTCTTCCTGGCTGGACTTCACTCCCTTATATGATCCTTAAGCTGGGCAGGATGTAGGACATTTTCCTTTTGCAGACTGGACAGCTCTTTTCTCGACTGTGGACTTCTCTTTCCTGCATGCCTGTATTTCGCTATTCAGACTGTAGGGGGATATATGCAGGCTCAAGCCAGTTGGTTTACAGCTGTATAATTGTTCTATTGATTGTTTATCCTGTTGAGATTGGAGGACAATTGTATGTACTATTTACTACTGTTTTGTGGTTATGTGATAGGAGGGGAGGTGGGAACAGTGCAACATCAGGCTGCACCCATCCAGGGCAGGGACTGGGGGTTTGGTCCAAGCATACAGTGCTCTTAACTTGGACTTGGATAGAAGTTCTGTTTTTTTTTTTTTTTTGTCAGATATTGGGGTCTTTTTAGTGGGCCTTTTAAATAGTTCATGGGGGAGGGGCTTTTTTGGTGAAGGGGTTATGGGTTGGTGGTTTCAGGATGGGATGGCTGGCGGGTGGAGGAGGTGGAGGTGGAGGTGGGTAGGGTGGCTGGCTGTTTTTGTTTGGGCTGGTTTTTCCTTTTTGCTCATATGGAGGGGTGGGACCTGGAGCATGGGGCTCTGTTTATTGGGTCACGAGGTCAGTACAGTTCCTTGGGTTCCTATGGTGTTAAAAGGTACCAGTTGTGACATTTATTATGTATAGCTTTCTCACGTGGAACATTAAAGGTGCCCAGGAGAAGAGGAAACGCTACATGATTTTGAAACACCTCAAAAAGCTTGAACCTATTGTTATTTTTCCAGGAAACTCACCTCCGTAGGGAGGGTGTTTAGTATTGTTGGAGGGATTGGGTGTGCCACATATTTGGGGTGGGGATCTACACCAGGAGAGGGGGAGTTGCCATCCTTGTTGATCGGAGGGTGCCATACATTTTACTGCAGGAGGTCTGGGACCCAGAAGGTTGCTTCATACTCCTCCATTGCTAGTTGGGACTATTTGAATTAGTACTAGGGTCAGTATATACTCCTAACCAGGATTCTTCCCAGTTTTTCATGACTTTGTTGTCGCACCTTGCCCCTTTCCTGCATTTAGTGCTCATTATTGGTGGGGACTGGAATTTAGTTTGTGACTCTGGCATTAACCGATTTGGGTCCACTAGGAAAGGACTTTCCCCAGGGCAATGGGGTCTACGTGATTTGCTGGATATAGCTGGATTCTGGATCCCTGGCACCTCTTACACCCATCTGAGCACCAGTATACCTTTTATTTCTGTGCCACATGCCTTGCAGTCAAGAATTGGTTACTTCTTGGTACCTTGATTATGACTGGCCTGAAGGCCAGTGAAATACACCCTATGGTGGTTTCTGACCATGCCACAGTCTATCTGGACCTGAGCTGCCTAGGCCTGGAGAAGTGTGATTCTACCTGGTGGCTTAATGCCACCCTGCTCAAAGATATGGATATGCTCCAGTCTGATGAAACATTTCTGGATAACTTTTTCAGGGCTAGCAAGGGCTCTGTCCCCTCTTTAGACATGTAATGGGGAGATGTTAAATGTGCAGTGGTGGGGGGGGGCTGATCCGAATCGCTTCCACCAGCAAGAAACTGAAGGTGAGTAAGAGGGATGCCTCATTGTGGCAAATCTAGTCCTTGGAGCATTCCCTCTTTTTCTTCTCCTACTCTGACGTAACAGTCTGGCATCAGCTGAGTGCCCTGAGAGAACAGTATTTTGGCCTTTTAGTGGAGCAGGTTGACCTTGCCCTCCAACACACAAAGATTAGCTATCTGGAGACTGAAGAGAGGATCAGTAAGCTCGTGGCCTTATGTCTTCACCAGGCCGACGCCAAGAGAGCCATACACTCCCTTCGACCTGACCAGCAATGTCCGCTTCTTACTCGACCATGGGAGATTGCAGAGGCATTTGCCCACTACTATCAATCTTTATACAGTGATGACTTATCCTCTCCTGACCTTCCAGACCATATTGGGAACTATCTAGCTATCTTACAACTCCCACAGTGCTCCCCTGCCCAGAGTGAGACGTTGAACTCCCCTTTCCTATCACTGAAGGAGAAGTCTGGGAAGCGATTTGTTCCCTGCCTAAGAATAAAGCCCTGGGTCCCGATGGTTTTCTCAATTTCTGTATTGATTGTGGGAATTGGTTATTCCTGTCCTCACCTGCTTGCTTAATTACCTCCGTTCCTCTGGTCTTTCTGATTTCTCCTTCACCTAGACTCGGATCACTTTCATTCCAAAGCTGGGTAGGGATCCCTTCTTGCCTAGCAACTACTGACCCATTTCCTGCCTCAATTCCAATATAAAGATAATGGCAAAGGTCTTAGCCAGCCGCTTGCTCCAGGTGTGGTCATGCCTTATTAGCCCACGCAAGTTAGCTTCATGGCAGGCTGATCCTCTTCAGATCACCTACGTAAGCTATGATACTTGGTTTCTTCATCAAGCGAGGCAAGGTCCCTGTGGCTTTGGTCTCGCTCGATGCAGAAATAGCTTTTTGATATGGTTTCATGGCCTTTTCTTTTTGCCACACCGTTGGTTTGGGTTCTCTCATGGTTTTTGTGCCTGGGTGTGTGCCCTTTATTCCACTTCTACAGCCCAGATTAACTGCAAAGGTATTCTGTCTGCCCCCTTGACCTTACAGCATGGAACGCAGCAGGGGTGTGCTCTTTTCCCCTTTTTATTCAATCTTTACCTGGAACCCCTCTTGCATAACCTTCTGAACAATCCTAAAGTGGAGGGAAGTTTTAAGTGGGCGGGGTCAGTTGTAAGTTTTCGGCTTATGCTAATGATTTGCCACTGCGTCCCCTCAACCCTCACTCCTCTATTCCAGCAGCACTCACTGAAATCTGCAGTTTTTCAGAATGGTGGCATATAGACTGAGTCTCGACAAGGCCAAGGTTCTACTGCTTAATGGTTTTGTTTCCTACCAGCAAATCTTGGACTTGGGCTCTTTTTGGGAATCTCACCCCCTGACATATCTGGGAATCCAGGTTACTTGGGACTTGGCCATGGTGGAGAGGGAGAATTTAGCTCCGCTGATACAGGACATTTCTGGGAATCTCCAGAGGTGAATAGACCTCCCCCTCTCCCTCTGGGACAAAGTGAATGTGGTCAAGATGAATGTATTACCACAACTTTTATATCCCAGTGGAATGTTACGTCTCTTTTTGTCCAAGGTCTGGTTTGCCAAACTTTATTGTCTATCTTGGCCTTCCTCTGGTGGAGAGAGACACCACATAGAGCTTACTTCAAGATCTCCTTTTTTTCGAGGGAGCAGGGTGATCTCCACTGCCCCACTTTTTTCTAGTACTACTGTGCTTTGCAAGTTCTAAACTTTTTCTATGGGACTCTTTTCCCCAACCTCTCCCAATGGTTCAGGCTACCAACCCCTGTGGTTGACATTAGAACAGCGCCTATGTGAACAAGCAGGCCTCCAGCTTCACAGTCTCTTATACTTCAGGCCCTCACAACTACCATACAAGATTCAAGTACTTGAAAGGGATAAATAAGGTTGTTAAGGAGAGTCTCTTTAAGCTGAGTGACAATCATAACATGGGGGACACAGTCTTAAGCTGGAGGGTGGGAGGTTTAGGATGGAGGTCAGGAAGCACTTCTTCACAGAGAAGGGGGTGGACACTTAAAATGCGCTGCCAGAAGAGGTAATCTTGTTGAAGACAGTGGGCAGCTTTGAGAGGCTGGGATAAACATAGGGAGAAGGTAAGGATTATGGGTAGGGAGGATGGGAGGAATGGGGAGGGAGGGCAGGGACATTAGCTCAGGCTGTGGACCCTGCAATATGAGCACACATGATAGACCAAATGGCCTTCTTCTGCTGGCTTCTTTGTATGTTCACATGTTCATGGTACACCCATGTGGTGGTGGTCCCTTAGAGCACTTAAACAGCTCTGTGCGTACATGGGCTGGAAGTAGGGCAGGGATCTATCTCAGCCCCTTCTGGGAAACCCCAGTGTTCAGATTGCACACTAGTCAATCCCTCCTCCTTTCTGCCCTTAACTTCAGTTGGCCACCCTATCATCGGTTACCATGGATGGCACCCTTGTTTCTCTCCTGGTACTCCAGAATCGGTTCAACATCCTGCTGTGTCACCCATTTAAATACCTACAGCTCAAGGGGGCTCTGATCTCATTCTTGGGCCCTCCTCCCTGGTCCCCCCCCCAAGCAGAGACTTTACCTTTAGTCCTTCATCTAGCAGCCCAATCTCACAAAGTGCCTGACTTCTACCAATTTTGCCAATTAGGGGACCTGGCCAACCTGGAAGGTATCTGCTTTTATTGGCAGCATGTTTTACACCTCCAGGTGGCAGTCAAAGTCTGGCAGGGTGTTTGGAAGCGCCTGTACAAGTTTGTCAAGCAAGACCGATATTGGCTGCTCCAAATTCAAATTTTACACAATCTATATTTCACACCCTCCAGGCTTCATAAGATGGGTAAACTGGCATCCCACACCTGTTCTCATTGTAGAGTAGCTGAGGGTCACCTGAGACATATCATCTGTGACTGCCCAAAGATCACCTCCTTTTGGTTCAGTATTCGGCACTAATTTGATCCCCTACTGGGACTAGACTCTTTCTTTACTCCTGAGATCTGTCTGGTTGGATTGAACCCTGCAGACTTGTTTGGGCCACGATCTTAATAACGGAAAAATTGATTGTCTGCTGGCACTGGCTGGATGGTGTTATTCTGATGTACCAGGAGATAGTGATGGCTCTCGAAATGTAGAAGCAGATTGCCCATGAAGATAGTCGACCACTTACGTTTCAATATCATTGTGAACTGCTGCACACCCTGTTGGCTATCTCGAGTCCCTCACAGTCTCCCTAACTTGTGGTCTTCCACAGTAGTCCTCTTTGTGGATCCTCTTCTGGGTACCTAGCCTGTTGTTGTTGCTTGTACTTCCTCACCTTTTATGGGGCCTTGAGTGTTAGTTGGTGTGCTTCAGGGTAAGGAGGTTGGAAGGTGGGGCACTTTGGGGGTGGGGGTTGGTGCGTTGGTTTTGTTTGTGTATCCTTGTTATGTTATTGCTATCTTCGACTTCATTGTACTTTGAAATTTTAATCAAATTTGATTACTTGGGGAAAAAAAGAGTAATAGCATCACAGGAAACATCTACTAACATAACCTTACCAGAGCAAGGAAATGGATTAAGGCATCTTTTGGCTAGGCAGATTTATTGTGTGTTATTTTTATTTTGTACTCACAGAGATTGTTACTGTTTGTTGCTAACATTTTATTTCTTTATTTTTCTCTGATTCAAATTGTTGTTGTTGGGTATATCTTATGCTGTATTATTACAGGGTGTGCCTATAGGTGTATGCTTACAGATTACAGATTACTGCTGTAATCTTCTGATTCAAATTGTCTTTTGCAAGGTATATCTTCTGTTACTGCTTTATTTTTCTCTGTAGCAAAGTGTTTCTTGCAGGGTATATCTTCTGTGAAATTATTACAGGTGGTGCTTTGCAGGTTTTACAGTTTTATCTATCATTAGGATAAGCTTTCAGGGCTATTGCATTTGTTGCTGGCTGATTGTTTCTTCGCTTACCTCCTTGTTTCTTTCGTCCGTGGTTCTTCTTTTTCAGCAGGGGAAGGGCCCATCACACTACACTACACTCCTTTTATAGGGTAGAACAGTCGTGACATTTCTTGTAGCAAAGCAAGAAGGGGAGGATCAGAGGGTATGCACACAGTGACCTCATTTACAGGGGCACTAGTAATTTAACTTGTTATAACAAGTTATACAAAAACAAACAAAACACAAAATCAAACTTTTGCTTTCATTTTCTTCCTTCTAATTACTCTGACCAGGTTATAAACCTAGCAACTTCTCTGGAATGGATATCATTAACTGCAGGTACTGCGGAACACTTTTCGGAAGGGCAGTTTTACAGGATTTAGGACACTGTCCTACATGCTGGGTCATTGGAGATGTAAGGGCTCAGCTCCAGGCAGCATGGGCAGAGGTTGTGCGCCTCAAATTGCATATTCAAGAGGAAATATATTATAGGAACCACCTGCCATTTCCCCAACATCCAATAGAAGCACCTCGACCGCAGAGGGTAGTTGGTCTGGGAGGTTGGCGGGTGGTTAGGAGGGGCAAATCGGGTGCTCCATCACTCGGTTCTCTCCAACATATCACCTGCACAAACCATATAAAAACTACAAACAGGTATCTGCCTCTGTCTCTGAAATCAAACAAAGGGGCAGAGGACACTGCAGAGCAAGACACTGCAGCACAAGAGCTAGCACAACAAAACTCGCCCGAAATAGGAACCAAAACAAAAAAAGCAAAAAGGAAATCCAAAAAACTTCTGATCCTAGGAGACTCCATGATTTGGGGAGTTGATACATATCTCCTGCCAGGGGTAATGGTCAGAGGTCCCAGGTACATCAGCATGGAGAGACACTGAGCGCATTGCTAAAATTGTTCAGGAAGCGGAGAAAATATTAACGTCCTGGTATACATAGAAATTAACGATCTCGCCAGCCGGTCAGCTGTGGAGACCAAGAAACACTTGACCAGGCTGGGTGACAAACTATCATCCATTTCATCCAGCATCTCCTTCTCTGAGATCCTGCCAGTCTGGGAGACGGGAGCAGATGGACGGAAGGTCACAGAAGGGGAGACGGGGTCAAGGGCTGGTGCCAGAAAAAAGGACACAAATTTGTAGGGGAACTGGCAACAGTTTTGGGAGCGAAAGTTCTTTAAATATGATGGACTGCATCTGACTAAGGAGGGAGTCAGTGCATTGGGGCAGAAATTTGACATCTTTGCAGAATATTTAAACTAGCAAATGGGGAGAAAGGTGCAGCACCCCATACGTCGAATGGGAAGAACCACCCCCTCAGCTAGTGGTCAAACAGGAGTTCAGCAAGTTTGTAGTTCATTTGCATCACCAGTAAGGAAAAAGGTCCAGATCCCCATACAACGTATAGGGGGAAATGCCAGACCTCGCCCAACAACTAACATGCCAAAATCTGGCCAATGGAAAATCATATACACAAATGCTCACAGTCTGGGAAACAAGATCCCAGACCTGCAGGCAATAATGACAGAGGCTAAACTGGACATAGTAGCCATTAGCGAGACATGGTTTACCAGTAACCACACTGGGGAGACTTCAGTACCTGGCTATGTACTGTTCAGAAGAGATCAAGGTGCAAAAAGGGGGTGGAATGGCCCTTTATGTCAATGAAAATATCAAAGCTACAGAAATTCAGAATACATATAAGGAGCCAGAAGAACTGTGGGTCACCCTGGAAACAGGAAATGTGACAGCCATACAAACTGGGGTTATGTACAGGCCTCCAGATTAAGGGGAGGACACAGACACATTACTGTTAGAAGATATATAAAACTTGACAGCTAAAGGGAAGGTTCTGATAATGGGAGACTTCAGCATGCCAGATACAGATTGATCAATAACAGCTGGAACATCTGCCAGAACTAGACACATGGTGGATTCCCTGCAGGGGGAGGGACTCAAAAAACTGGTACAACAACCCACAAGAGACAGGGCTATCCTAGATCTAGTACTGACTAACAGGGAATGGATCAGAGATCTCCAGGTAGAAGGTCACCTGGAGGCCAGCGACTATCACATGGTATGGTTCAATTTGGCCATTAGAACTAAATCATCCCATTCCAAGGCAAAATATGGGACTTCAGAGGAGCTGACTTTGATAAGATGGCCAACAGAGTTAAGTTAGCCCTGGCAAAAAGAAATACAGGTGAGGGGGTACAGGCAAAGTGGGCAAGCATTAAAGATGCAATACTTGAAGCAACATCTCACTGTGTTAGAGAGAAAGGAAGTGCAAAAGAAGAAGGAAACCACTTTGGTTCTCAAAACAGCAGCAGAAAAGGTCAGAGCCAAAAGGCTGGCCTTTCAGGAAATATAAAGGGAACAGGGAGGATGAAGAGGAGGACATCAACTTCCCTAAGGAAGCAGGGAAGGCAGTAAGGCAGCCAAAGGCCCAAACTGAGAAAACACTAGCACAAACAGTAAAAAAAAAGGTGACAAGACTTTCTATAGATACATTAGTAAAAGGAGAACGTCCAGAGGGGGTATCGCTAAGATCAAAGAGGATAAGGGGATATGTGAGGAGGAGGACCATGTAAAAGCATCTATCCTAAATGGATACTTCTGCTCAATATTTACAGAAGAGAAGGTAGGGCAGGGCCCACAGCTCATTACCATGGACACAGGGGGGAGGGAGGTGTGCACTAGTCCCTTCACAAAAGAAAGCGTCCTACAAGAGCTCGATAAGCTCAGGGTGGACAAGGCAATAGAACCAGATGGCATACATCCCAGAGTACTAAAAGAGCTAAGGGTGGAACTAGCAGAACTGTGTAGTGAGTCTCTGAGCACAGAAGAGGTCCCAGGAGACTGGAGAAGGGCTCATGTGATCCCGCTCCACAAGAGTGGTAGCAGGGAGAAGGCAGGGAACTACAGACCAGTCAGTCTTACCTCAGTAGAGAGAGAGATTATGGAGGCACTCCTTAAGGAAAAGATAGTGCAACACCTGGAATCCATAGGAGCACAGGATCCAAGACAGCATGGGTTTACAAAAGGAAGGTCCTGTCAACCTAATCTCATAGATCTCTTTGACTGGGTAACCAGAGTGGTGGACCAAGGGGGAGCAGTTGATTTCTCCTACCTTGTCTTCTGCAAAGCTTTCGATACTATTCTACATAGAAGATTGATTAATAAGCTGGGTAGGCTTGGGGTGGGTCAGACGTTGGTCAACTGGGTGGCAAACTGATTGATGGGCAGAAAACTGAGAGTGGTGGTAAACGGTATACAGTCAGGAGAGATGCAAGTCACAAGTGGGGTACCTCAGGGATCAGTCCTAGGACCAGTTCTCTTCAATATCTTCATCAGTAACATTGCAGATGGACTGGAGGGTAATGTTTGTCTGTTTGCAGATGACACCAAGATCTGCAACAGAGTAGATGATCCAGATGGGGTGGTCAGAATGAGAAGAGATCTGGATAAACTATCAAAATGGTCGGAAGAGTGGCAACTGGAGTTTAATGCAAAGAAGTGCAAAATCATGCACACAGGGAAGAGAAACCCTGAAGCCACCTATAGGCTGGGAGGGGAGTTTGCTGGCAGTCACAAGGGAAGAAAGAGACTTGGGCATCATCATCACCGATGACCTGAAATCATCCAAGCAGACCACTAAAGCAGTAGGTAAGGCTAGAGAGATGTGGGGGTGTATGAGTAGGGGTATCACAAGTTGGAAGAGGGAGGTAATAATCCCTCTTTACAAGACACTGGTTAGGCCCCATCTGGAATACTGCATGCAGTGCTGGAGGTCACACCTTCACAAGGTCATTAACCAAACTGAGGCAGTCCAGAGAAGGGCAACCAAAATGGAGCAGGGACTGCATCAGAAAACATATGAGGACAAATTAATGGAGCTCCATATGTATACCTTAGAGCAAAGGAGGGGGAGGGAGAGGGGTGATATGATCGAAACATTCAAACACCTTAAGGGCATTAACAAGATTAAAGAGTCTGACATGTTTCAATATAAGAAAAATAGCAGGGCAAGAGGACACAGCATGAGATTAGAGGGAGGCCGATTTAAGGGGTATTGTAAGGAAGTTCTTTTTCACAGAAAGGGTGGCGGGTGAATGGAATGGCCTACCTCAGGAAGTGGTGGATATGAATACAGTGCAGGGCTTCAAACAGGCAAGGGATAGGCATAAGGGAGTAATACAGATGATTATGAATAGATAGGCCATTGACAGAGCAAACGCCGATGGCACATTCATAAGGCAGAAAAAGAAATGAGCAGAATGGATGTGCCTTGCGGTCCTTATCTGCTGTGAATTTCTATGTTTCTCTGTTAGGATAGCAGGGAGATGGGGATTGGTCTGACTCCATTCTGTTAAATACTGATGGACAAGGCCCCGAATTTACCTCTGCAGTTTTTCTAAATTCTGTTGCAAGCCCCCCTGTTACTGCAGAACTTCTGTGGCATTAATTTCCTGTTTCTGCGGTAATTCTTTGGCAGCAGTTGGGGGCTTTGGATGCATTTAGCAACGTCCCCACAAGCACCCACGTATGGGGATAATGTTAGTTTTTGGGCTGGGGACTATAAACCAGAGAAGGTTGTCAATTTACTCCTGAGTTTTTAGTATTAGAAAGTAAAAAGTCCAGCCCATCCATCTAAGCCCCATCCCCACACCCCAGCCTGAGAGTTGCTGAATCCACCAAATTTGAATGAGTAATATTTTTAGCAGCTATCAGTCCCACTGCACAGTGGCCCTCATCCTTCTAGTTTTGCCACTAGGCCATAATGCTAATTTTTCAATCCAGTAGTGCTTTGTTCGGCTACACTCAAAACACTTCTGGGACATGAAACCGGAATTCAGGCCCAGTGGTGAAATTAGAAGGATGAGGATTACAGCACGGTATGAGACCTAATAAAAATATTTCTACTTCAAATAAAGGGACTTAAGGAGATTCTCAGGATGGAGTAGGGAGGGTGGTGGGGCTGAGCTGGATGGTGTGTGTGTGTGTGTGTGTGTGTGTGTGTGTGTGTGTGTGTGTGTGTGTGTGTGTGTATTTACCTGTTCGGATTTTTAAGGTAAGGCCCTAGTAGACAAACTAATAGCCAGGGGCTGTTTCAAAATGTTTTTCAGATTTTTGTTTTTAAATTCCACAGAATTCCAAAATGCATTCTGTGTAATTTAATGTAAACTGTTGAATAGTTTGTATGATTCATGGAATAATTTTCCTTGGTCAGAGTCAAATTAAACTGCTGTTATACTGATTTTTCTTTCTTTTTTTTTATTATGCTTTATCGCCCCATCCAGCAGCCCCTATCAATCTGATCTACACATGCTCAAGCCCTGCCACATAACCCAGGACTTGCCTCACTCCCATACACCCCCAGCATATCCCCCAGGGGTGGGGCCGCCAAGGAGCTCCTTCCCCTGATGGAGACTGAATGGTAGAATGGGAGCATGGGTCTGCAACGCAGGGGCAGATGTCATCATGCAGTGAGCATGGGTCTGCAACTCGGGGGCAGATGTCATCATGCGGTGGTGGTACCTCCATTTTCCCATTTTCTTCCTGGGTACAGGTATGTGTCATGCAGTGATGTTGGGGAGGCATGCTGAACATCTGACACATCTCCCAAACGTAGTCCGTTCCGGCTGTTATATTCCAGGCTACTATGAGTGGTTATCTGAACACCGGCAACTTCCCTACTCTCCCTCCCCACAGGAGAAAAGCAGTCTATGGGATGCTCAATCTGCACCCCCAGCCAGCCCTCCAGCTTCCTAGGCTTATTCCCAAACCCAGGTTGTCAGTGTTGCCAGCGATACTACTATGCTGGCATGCCTGCTAAATACTGACTCTTCAGTATAAATTGCAGAATAATATCATTTAATGTAAACCGTGGAATAATATTCCGCAGTTCATGTAAACCGCGGAATAATATTCCGCAGTTCATGTAAACCGCAGAATAAAATTCCGCAGTTCATGTAAACCGCAGAATAAAATTCCGCAGTTCATGTAAACCACAGAATAATATTCCGTAGTTCATGTAAACTGCAAAATAATATTCCATAGTTCATGTAAACCACAGAATAATATTCCGTAGTTCATGTAAACTGCAAAATAATATTCCGAAGTTCATGTAAACCACAGAATAATATTCCGTAGTTCATGTAAACTGCAAAATAATATTCCGAAGTTCATGTAAACCACAGAATAATATTCCGCAGTTCATGTAAGTGCGGATTACATTAAATTCGGCTGCAATCTTCATGGCCGCGGAATCGTGGAAAAATTGGGGCCTTGCTGATGGATCTGGAACTCGTTGGTCTTTTCCAGCTGTCAGTCTGACCCTTGTCTGTTCCCTCTGAGTTAAAAAGTTGCAGATGTAGCAGTGTGTTAAGTAAAATAAGAATAATTTACATCTCACATTGTTTCAGGTGCCAGAAACCTTTGAAGATGTTGCAGTTGCTTTTTCTAAAGAGGAGTGGAAGATGTTAAGCAAGCAGGAGAAGGAGCTACACAGGGAAGTGATGGTGCAGAATTATGAGACCATGGTTTCAGTAGGTAAGGCTAAGGGAATGGGGTTTTAACAACTTCGTCAGATGGTGGGTCAGGGTAATGCTGTAATTGGATCTGATTGGGGCCTATCACAACATTCTTGTACCTTATCTGAAAACTAAAGCAGCATGTGAGGAATATTAGGCTTTCCTCTCTGTCTCCATTTGTGTCACTCTTTGCTGGCAGTGGAGGGAGACTTCACATGAAAAGGAAAGTTTTAAAACCACGTTTATGATTTTAAAGGGACACTGTAAACTCCTTTAGGCCTTAAAGTGTCTCTAGTGTAAAAACACATGTTACGGTTTGTCATTCTGTAGATTGTTGATGTAGCTGGTAGTTTGAGTTTGGTTACATTTTTCTTCTTAAGAGTGAAACACAGACTTCGTACCATATTGGTGTTACCACACAAAAATGTGTTTGTTTACAGTTCTTGATCTGCTCCCACTGCATCTTTCCTGGACCTTGGAACACCCCTTCTATGTCTAGCCACTTATGATCCAGTGGTAGGAGAGAGGAGACAATTGTATCATGAGTGGCTGCACAGTTTAGGGGTGTTTCCAATGTTCAAGAAGTATGCAGTAATGGTAGATCAAGGATTTGAATAAAAATAAGGTTGGGTATAATTACACAGTTAGCAATCATTTCATTTCTAGTACAAAATGTAGCCTATAAAACGACCATTAATATCAACGAATTTTACAGAAGGTAAGCATTCATAAACTGTGGGTTTTTAACTTATTCATTCATTCATTCATTCATTTGCTAACCAGGTTGGTGCACTGATCTGAAGACTTTTTTCAGGTGCAGCACAGGCCAGAAACTGGCACAAACAGCATGAAATACAGAGAGAACAGTGTGGATTATACAGGGAATATAACAGTGTAGGTCAAGCTAACAGAGAAAATATTAGGCAAACAGTAACAGGTGCATCAGCAATTGATCAAACCAAGATATATAACATTTAGGTAAACGGGATAAGGTTGCTCCATCATTCAACAACAGGAATAACAGTAGTAATCGGGGCAGGAGAGGAGAGCAGTGCACTGGAGAGGGGAGGGGCTAGGGTGGGCAGAAAGGCAGGTGAAGTCATGCTATCTGCCTGTGGGCAGATGCAGGTCATGGAGGACAGAAAGTGCATTCTTAATAATTTAGATTTAGAGGGGGTTCAGGGGAATGAAGAGAGGATGGAAGGTTGTTCCATAGTGAGGGGCCAGTTGGAAGAATGCTCTTTGGCCCATCCTCATAGCAAAGTTAGGGCATTCAAGCTGAAGGTGGGAAGATTGGCATAGGTTGTAGCAGTAGGTTCTGGGCCAGATAAGAAGGGATAGTGGAAAGTAAGGGGCATTGTGCAAGGTATCAGCAATGGTCCAGGCCAGCAGGTAGTGTTGCGCTTGTGGAGGGAGTCAGTTGAGGGACTGGCAAAGAGCAGTGGAGAGTGAGGAGAGGGGTGTGGAGATCAAAGCAGCATATTCAGTTGTAGGTAATGTCTAGGTGATTCAGGTTAGTAAGGGAGGTGACGGAGTTCACCGGGGAGCCATAGTCAAGGAGGTGGAGGAGGTTGCCATGGGCAGTAGCAAGGCAGGCTTCCGGCAAGAGGTGGTTGATAATGAGCAAACCTCTATCTTCTCATTGATGTGCCTGATCAGTGAGACAGTGTGGTTAGTGAAAGTTGGGGATGGGTCCAGGATTACCCCCAGATACTTGAAGGTGGGAACAGCGTCAAGGGAAGATGTATCTGGGGATTTAACAGTGAGAAGGCTGACATTGTGGGCAAGGGAAGAGAGTTTTGGTTTGGAACCAGACTCATGGCCTTTGTTTTGGCAGCACTGACCAACAGTGTGTTGGTGGAGACCCAGCAATGTGCCTTGCAGAAATCATTGGTAAGTGTGGTGGATAGTGAGGAGGGGGAGTGGTCACTCTGGTAGAGTATTAGGTCGTCCCATCAGTACAGAGACGTAATTTACAGGATAGGCCCTCCAACAGGAGAGAGAGTTAATGAAGGGGGAAAAGAGGAGAGGGCCAAAGACTGATCCTTGGGGACACCCACAGAGACTAGTAAGAGGGGGGACACCAAGGCAGACAACCTCTGTTCTACTAGAGCGGTAACTAGTGGGCCAGGCAGTGGAAGCAGGGGAGAAACCATGGGCATTGAGTTTTGCTATCAGGATGTTATCAGGCATAGATATGTGGGCTGTGCTGCATCCAGCTTGGCATAAAAGGTGCCAGCCTCAGGCTTGTCCTATAAGGACACATGTCCAGACCCATGTGATCACACAATTCCTTTTTACTCATTTTACAAATCATTATTGACCTGCTTTGGGTGGTAATTGACATTTTTTTATTTATTGATTACTAGGATTACAAACACTTTTGAACCAGAGGTTCTTTTACAAAGGTTCCATGTCGGGTACAACTGTGGAACATACAACAACACAATAATCAATACAGGGTAGATTATCTACATCACTCAGCTAACAGTAAATTAATAGGCATAGAAAATTCTAGAAATTAAACAATCTAAGACAGAAACAATTAAGAATCAAAATAGAGCTGGCCCGGTGGTGCTGAGGGTTGAGGTGCTGGACGCCACACCACGCACCACGCTGACAGCATGGGCTTGGGAATGAGCCCGGGCCATTGGGGGTTGGCAGGGGTGTGAAAGGATTGAGCATCTGGACCAGCTCTCCTTTCCTGGGGTGGGGGGGGTTAGGCAAGCTGCTGTTCTGGTGGCTGCTAGTGGCAGCTGGGGGCATGGCTTAGGTGGCTGTCAGCATTGCAGGGGGGAGCTGCAGCAGACATCTTATGAGGGTGCGTGGGAGCACACACCCTGTGTACAGGACGTCATTGCTCATCCAAGCTCGCCGGGGGGACACAGATGAGAAAATCTCCCACACCCTGTATAGGTGGCGGCATCCTCCCATGCCCGCCCCATCACTCTCCCAATACTGGGTCCACTTCACTGACTCTCCCAATCCCCTCGGCTGCTTGGTGGGATGGGCCCGAATGTCTGACCAGGTAGGTGTGGGAGTGTCTGTCCCCGATTTTCTGGTGGGGTGGTCTTCAGGTGGGAGGTAGCATGGTTGGTGGTGAGTGAAGATTGCCTGAGAGAGGTCCAGGGTACGGGTGCAGAAAAAGAGTTAACGAAAAAAAATAATCAAAATAGAAGAAGTGGAGAGATGTGAACAGGCTACATTGGTATAGGTACAAACATGGGAAAAAGATAATTAAGAGCATAATAAAGAAAGGTAGAGGGGTGAGGGGAGACAGTTAAACTGTGACATTGTTAAGTGCAAAAGGCCATAGAAGTGCAAGGTCAGGCATGGGGGTGGGGGGAGGAGGAGAAGGAGAAGGAGGAGGAAGAGGCCAGGAGTTGTTTTTATATTAGTAACAAAACATTGTTAAGTACAGTTTTATGCAAGACGAGACGCACAGATTGGTATCCTTCAGAACTGATCTTTAAGTGTGTAGGTAGTTCTCCAAGCTGGTAGGCAAAGTAGATGCTCAGAAACTAGTGTCCCAGGACAAACCAGTCACACAAATCAAAAAATCTTGTTTCCAAATCCATTAATTTTATTTTCCTCAATAGCTGACCATCAATTCATTGTAGGTAAGGGTTAGATTTATTTTATATCTTCTGCTAAGACAAGCAGTAATTTTTCTACTTGCGTTCTGGTCATGCTCTGCAGTGTTCTGCATACTGGCAGCATCTTCTCCTGTGTACAGATGTTCATACCTCTCAACCTCTCGTCTCATAAATCAGGGACAAGACTTTAAAATATCGGGGACAAAGACCCCAAATCAGGGACACATCTTAAAATTTGGTAGTATTCACTCAGAAAGCTGATAGAATTATGGGATTTATGTAAGATGCATTTTCTGAATAGGATGAAATCTGTAACTTTAATATTTAACATTATTTTATGCTTACAATCCCCAGTGTTCTGTCACAAAAATACAAATTTTATGAGGGACAGAGACAAATTCTGAGGCAAAATCAGGGATGTCCCTGAAAATCAGGGACAGTTGAGAGGTGTGCAGATGTTACAGAAGAAATCTGATCCTTAACTACAATGAACTAATAGACAGTGCTGTAATTTTGAGATATGCAGTTTATTTGGGTCTGAAGAGACTGATCGCTATGTTCTGTTCACTTGTATTAAGAGAGAAAAATTCATTAGAACAAAATATTGATAAGGCCCTTGTCCCCTGAAGAAGCCCATGTAGGGCAAAATGTTGTGCCAGGCTGTGAGGGCCTGCTTGTGCAGAAAATAAAATTAATGAACTTAGGGATAAGAATTTCTGTGTGGCTGGTTTGTCCTGGGACACTTGTTTTGGAGTTTTTATTTATTTTTTTAATTTACTTATTTCAAATTCGGATTAATACATTTGAACCGGGGGCTCGTTTACAAAGGCTCCAAGTCAACAAGGATTACAAGACATTTACAGGTGATGAAACATTGCAGAACAGAAAGACATCAACTAACAAGTGGTATAGTGTGCATTTACAACATTAAGCAGGGTACAAGTGAGGAGAAACAGGAGCACACTCGCAGAGAAACATATTAATGCAGCACTAATTAAGTGCGGTACAGTGTTTAACAATCATGTTACTGCTCAGACGGGGCGCTCCCAATCTGCAAAAAATGCAGTTTTAGCAGCCAAGGTGATGTTTGTCAAGGGGAGGTAGTAGGTGGTGGAAGGTGAGGGGAGATAAGTACAGCATGACTTGTGTGACTTAAAATTTTACATTACAGAACTAACACATTCATCATAGATCTTTCACAGATCATCAGAAACCATCATATTTATTTATTGGAGTTTTGACTGGGTAGGCCCACTGAGGCTAGAAGTCCCTTTTTTCAGAAGTGACCCAGGGTGGCATGCAGATGGTAACCAACTGAAACTGAACCAGGTTAAGCTGTTGGTGGTATTTTAGTGAATGGGGGACATTTTGCCTTGACACTGGGGAACGTCCCTTACTTTGCCATTAAGGGAATTGCTGGTCGTCGGCACAAGGGCCACTTGGGGTATTCAGTGGAGGAGATTGATGTGCAGGAGGCTGGGGGAACAGGTCTCTTTCTCAGCCTTGGCAGCTCAAGAGACTGAAGATATTGGGAAGATTTAAGTTTTCACTCATGATGGGTTCTGGTCTCAGTATGGAAAATGCTGAGATGGTGGGGAAATGTTTACAAATCCCACTTGATTTGGAGATCGGAATGGATGTTGAAATAGACTACAAATTCTGCATGAATTGATAAAAACTTTGGAAAAACTTAGGAGGATTTAAAAGCCTTATTTCAGGATGACCTTAATGATCCATCGAGAGTGAAGGATTCTGCCAGAGTCGAAGTAATTCTGATGGAGGCTTTAGAGGAAAAGAAATGACAACTGCTACAGCAAACGAAATCAGAATGGTCAGTCGCCGCAGCTCTACACAACACAGAATGGGTAGCTGATTCAGAATGCACCTGGAAACTGAACTCTGTGGACCCAGATGCTGTCAAATACAAGGATGTGGTAGTACCCAAAACAGGTAAACTGATTTGTTTCTTCTAAAAAGGAAAGCAGTGACTGTACAAAAAAAGAAAGCAGTGACTGTACAAATCATGAAAACAGGAAAATGGAAAAGGGTGAAGAATTTAATAAACAGCCAAATGAAAGTAAAGAACCAGGTAATACGCAGCCTAAAGTGTCAAGCCAGCATAGTAAACTAACAACTGCAGAGCTTTTGCTGAATTGGGTACCTGAGGATAATATATAAGACACGACTTTGGGAATGGCTACAGCTGCTTCTCAGAACTTTTTGGAACTTGTTAGGAGGCAAAACTCTAAAGTCTCTGAACTGTCTGAACAAGCAATGAATAATGATTTACCACTTGGTTTTGGGTTATAAAAGTTACAAGACTCTGCACAAAAACATTTTTATAAACCTATGCTCAGGATGCCTGACTTACTTAAAAATAAGGGAGAACCTGCCCCAAGAAAAAACACAGTGTGTTTGTTATACAAAGGAGGCCTGGAAAACCCTCCCGACAGATTCTACATAGTGAAAACCCTGTTAAAACAACTTTTTACGATTCTGTGCATCAGGAGTATTTGCCCTGATTCATACAGATGAACATAACTTTGATACTAGCTTTAAAACTTTGGAATGCTTGAACTGACTTTGGTCTAAATACAATTCTTTGAAAAATACATCACTATGGACACCCTTTATGGCAACACCAATCATCAAACTAGTGGTCTGAACTGTGATGATTTTGTTTAAAAATGAAGGGGTTAATATAGCTGGCATATTATTCTTCATAAAAAATCCTGTGAAGTTTCAGAGCACCCCACCTCAATAATTGGTTTGGAACAGTTCTGGACTAGGGGTTGGAGGGTAAAATGAAAACTTATTATGTTAAATAATGGAATAGTGCATTTGCCTAGTTGTTGTTTTAGGGCTGCAGTGGGCATAGCCCTGCAACACTTCTAGGATCACTGAGAAAGAGGACATTTCTTCTGTCCTTACAACATGTTGTATTGTGTCACAGTGGCCTCTGCCACCATGAAATGGTCTGCCCATGTTGTCTGTACCATCCGCAGCACTGCACTCTTTCCTGCAGTCATCCCCATCTGTGTTGGCCCCTGTCCTGTCCTGCCCCTGTCCGCCCTACTCGAGCAAGAGAAACTCCTCCCCGCAGGCACACAGAGACCATTTGTGAGAGACTATTTTTAAACCCTGCATCCCCCTCTCCTTACACTGCCCAAGAACACACAGCTCTGCCTCTCCTAGAGCTCCGTGGCACACCTCCAGTTCTCTGTCATACCACAGGACCTCACAGAATTAGAGCAAACTTGAAGAAACCTGCAGCAACATCTGTCTGGTTTAGGGCTGCAGTGGATGGAGCCCTGCAGTCCTTTTAAGATCACTAAGAAAAAGGACTTGCATTCCTTGGGAACCAACAACATAATGGAGTGTGGGGGGAAAAAAGAAAAGGACTCCCCTGGAAACACTGCAGATTGCACTATCTTTTTTTTTTTTTTTTTTTTACTTTCCCCCAGCTCTCACCATCTTTTGACACATCTTCACTCTTCAGAGCCAGACAGTGAACAGAAGAAACTGGTTTCCTTTTTGCCAGAAGTCACTCTTCCCCCACATACTGTAGATCAATTGTTACAAGTACCTGCACTTCTCTTAGCATTCTGCTTAAATCAACATGGTGTCGAGATGCTGCGGCCCCTACTCTGATTTTTAATGCAGTCTTTGCCAAAGTCAGCCTGGACACTGGTGTAGGTATTTTTTAATTTTTTATTTATTCTTTTTGCCCCTACTGCTCCCGTCGTTATTTTTCTGCTCTGGTCATGGGCCCCCTTATGCCTCCACCTCCAGAAATACCTGCGTCCCCATGGTTATCTGTGGCTTTCCCCAGAGGCGGGGCGTGGCACCGACCCTCCATTGCTCGGGCGGCGGTACTGATATCTGGTCGGGGACAGGCTCTAGAGAGCTGAGTGAGGGCCTTACGGGGCAAGGAGTGCCATATAGGCGCGGGCTCGGGATTTTATCCGCCCTCCCTTAAGCAGGATGGGGACGTGCAATGACGACCTGCGTCCGCGCCATCCTGACGTACTGTTGAGCATTGACGTGACGCAGCAACCCAGCCTCCGCTAGGTGCCGCTCGTATACCGAGTGCTGCCCTGCCCTCCCCCCGAAGGAGAGCTGTCCAAAGGATGCTCGATCCTTCTCCCCCCGGCCGGCCCTCCGGTGTCCTGGGTCCATTCCCGAACCAGGTCACGGTGTACATGGCAAATCAACCCCGCTGCGCCCAATGAGCGACGGGCCGTGGGGTATTTTAAACATGTTCACTCTGTAAAATGCAGACTGTATTTAAAAGAACTAAAATAATGTGTAACAAAACAAATCTTTTCCAAAGCGGTTGTGCTCTAATATATTAAATACCTAACTTACAAATCAAAATAACCAAGGCATACCTCTAATTTTCAGTGCAATGAAGCTCTCAGAAATTTGCAAAAATTAAAAAATAAATATTGCAAATGCCAAACCAGTCCAAATGTGTTTAACACAAAACAATGCGGCTCCTGTTTATGCTACTTTAAAAAGCTGTTCCCCAAGATTGTCTCCGACTGTACATGCTAGATTTTCTCTCCTCTCTTGATTTTTCCCATAGCATGACAAAATGCTACAGCATGTTTAAGTGAACAAGGTTCACGCTTGTCAACTTTTTGTCTTTACAAGCAAAATTAATGACAAGAAGTGAGATTTCTGTCTTATGTGTATTAGTAAAAAAAAAAAAAATACAGGTATTTTATCGAGCAGAGTGCATACTGGGTTACATATCGGAGGGTGCTACTCCTCTTAATCTAAAAGGATAATTTAACTCATGCTGCTATAACCATACATCTTTTGAGGGAAAAGGGAGAGCTCTTAATAAATATTCAAAAAACAATACTGCTGTAAAGGAGTCCATGAGGAGCTGTATAATAGATAATTCGAGTTAAACAGTCTCAGTATACATCATCACATCACTCCCCCTCCACTAAGGAAAGGACAAAGTGCCGCAAGGACCAACCCCCCTTTCTCCCAGCATTTCATACCTTGGGACAGCAGCTGACCAAGCAAGGCTTTGAACTCTGCTGCTGTTGGGCACTTGCTTCCTCCTGGCTACCTTTGCAAACTATCTCATCACTTCCACTATACAAGACACTAGTGAGGCCCCACCTGGAGTACAGTGTACAGTTCTGGAGACCATACCTATGTAAGGACATAGACAGGGTAGAGAAGGTTCAGAGGAGGGCAACAAAGATGGTGCATGGATTGCATCACAAGTCCTATGAAGACAGGTTGAAGGAACTGAGCATGTACTCCCTGGAGGAGAGGAGGGAGAGAGGGGATATGATAGAGACAAACAAATATCTTACAGGGAGGAACAGGGTGCAGGAAAACACTATTTTTAAGCGAAAAAGATGTTCCAGGACTAGAGGGCATGGGATGAAGTTGGAGGGAGGATGATTCAGAGGAAACATGAGAAAGAATTTCTTCACAGAGCGGGTGGTGGACAAGTGGAACACCCTGCCAGAGGAAGTGGTGGGGGCTGAAACAATCACGGGATTTAAGAATGCATGGGATAGACACAAAGGAATTCTGGAGGTCAGGGGTAAGGTGCAACAGACTTCTAGGAAAACAACCTGAACTTTCAAGCTCAAATGGGCAGACTGGGTGGACCATAGGCCCTTATCTGCCGGCACTGTCTATGTATGTATCTATGTATGTACTTCTCTTTTTTTTTTTCTAAGTAAAATGAAAAAGCAGTGATGAGATATAAAATAGCCAGTCCCCTGCAGCGTTCCCCAGTCCTACTTTGGTTGATCTACTGTCCATTTGTACCTTAAGCTGCACCAAGTCAAGTGCTCGATTACGAAGTCCAAACCAGTCTCTGCATCTCTCTGAGTAAAGAGTTGTCCTCTGATCTGCTGCCTTTAGCCTTTGGGATAGGTTCCCCAAGAAGTTGAAGCTTTCCTCTTTCTTTCTACCAGCATGACTCCCTCCTCCTCCTCCAACCTGCTTTTTTTTTTTTTGAAATTTAATAAACTTTATTGATTGTAAAGCATTCACATACAATGGACAGAGACATGAAGTAACATCAGTGTCTGGATACCCCCGAGATACTGCCGCCCCCGGTGGGTAATACCCTATAAAAGCATGCTAATATAAAGGGTGGACTACAATATCCAATTTGAACCGCACTGGGTTACGTGCATCTTGGCCGACCCTTCCCCCCGCCATATCAATAGGACTATACATTCAGATTACCCACCGTGTACAGTGTACGTATGTATGTATGTATGTATGTATATATGTATAAATAGTTTCCCCCATTTTCTGTCATAGCTCTGGGGAGTATGCTGTAGACTGGCGACCATGCGTTCCACATGGAGATTAAACAGCAACTCTTGCAACCAATCATTGTAGGAAATTGAGGATTGATCCAGCCAATGTTTAAGGACCACTTTTAAGGAAAGGGAAATTAGTGACATGAAGTACCTACGTTCTAAAACTGGGATGGGGGCCATGTCCCCAAGAATGCATATCTCTGGTTGAAGTAGCCCATGCAGGCCCAGCAAGGGAGCAGCTGTGTCCTCAATTAACTTCCAGAGAGGGGCCACTTTAGGACATGTCCAAAAAATATGTAAAAGGGAGACCTCCTCATGACCACACCTAGTATAGCTGGGTGACTGCAGTCGCCCCATACTTGCCAACTTCTGTGGGGTATAAAAAAGATTTAGTATGTTAAATTGGGTAAGCCTTAATCTGTCTTGTGATATGTAGCAGTAGGTACCCTTCCAAATATCTAACCACTGTTGGGGAGAAATGGGAAACAACTGGTCCCAATAAGGAGAGGACCCATTGATTTCTGGGGCATATCAAGAAAATAATACTCCTTAAAGAAAGGAGACAGCATGTTTCTGGGAGATTAGGGGGAAAAGTGAAGAAAAGAACTTGGAAAAATCTGTGGTCCAAGAGCCTCGATCAAACCATTGGATCAGCACATGTCTTAGTTGAAAAACCTTAAAAATGTTTTTTTTTTTTTTACAGTCTAGGCCAAGTATATTGGGTGAGGATCTTAAGACCCCATTATCCAACAGGTCCCGAACCTTTAGTGCATCCAGTTGAGGAAGCCAGTCCACTTTAAGAGCCTGCCCCGACAATTTTAAAATTTACGTTTTGGAGGATGGGTTGGGAAATATCTTGGGAGATTAGAGATTTTACCAAAGCCCAGAATTGTGAATATACCCTCAGAGAAATCTCTATGACAGAGTCTTTCACTCCGGGTGGAAGGCTAGACCAAGGAAGATAAAGCAGAGAGGATAGAGCAAGGCCATTGTATTGCAATGGTTGTATTTCCAGGTCAAGCCAAGGAGGCCTATATCCATGTGGGGGGCCCAAAGAGGAAGGGATAAACCACTGAAGTAGTTTTCTAAAATGGCTATAGAAACCGTAAAACAAGAAGTGGGGAAGTTTGATGCCTCCAATGTATTTTGGTGCTGCCAACTTCTTGTACACCCTCCTAGGAGCCTTATCTTGCCATATAAATATCATAATTTTCTGGTGCACCTTCTTAAACCATTTCAGTGGGAGCCAGAAATTCAGCATGTGGAGGTGATAAAACAGCTGGGGCAGGACATTCATTTTAATAACTGAAATACAGCCCCATAGAGAAACATAGAAACATAGAAGTTGACAGCAGATAAGGACCGCAAGGCCCATCCAGTCTGCCCATTCCTTTTTCTACCTTATAAATGTGCCATCGGCCTTTGCTCTGTCAGTGGCCTATCTATTCATAGTCATTTGTATTGCTCCCTTATGCCTATCCCATGCCTGTTTTGAAGCCCTGCACTGTATTCATAGCCACCACTTCTTGTGGTAAGCCATTCCAGCATCCACCACCCTTTCTGTGAAAAAATTTCCTCATTCCCCTTAATCGGCCTCCTCTAATCTCATGCTGTGTCCTCTTGTCCTGCTATTTTCCTTATATTTAAACATGTTAGACTCTTTCACCTTGTTTATGCCCTTAAGGTGTTTGAATGCCTCGATCATATCACTCTCCCTCCTTTGCTCAAGGGTATACATATTGAGCTCCGTTAATCTGTCCTCATATGTCTTCTGATGCAGTCCCTGCACCATTTGGTTGCCCTTCTCTGGACTGCCTCAATTTGGTTAATGTCCTTGTGAAGGTGTGGCCTCAATACTGCAGTACTCCAGATGGGGCCTAACCAGTGTCTTGTACAGAGGGATTATTACCTCCCTCTTCGACTTGTGATACCCTACTAATACACCCTAACACCCCCTAGCCTTACCTACTGCTTTAGAGGTCTGCTTGGATGATTTTAGGTCATCAGTGATGATGATGATGCCCAAGTTTCTTTCTTCCTTTGTGACTGCTAGCAACTCCCCTCCCAGCCTATAGGTGGCTTCAGGGTTTCTCTTCCCTATGTGCATGATTTTGCACTTCTTTCCATTAAATCCCAGTTGCCACTCTTCTGACCATTCTGCTAGTTTATCCAGATCTCTTCTCATTCTGCCCACCCCATCTGGATCATCTAATGAAGATGTTGAAGAGGACTGGCCCCAGGACTGATCCCTGAGGTACCCCACTTGTGACTTGCATCTCTTCTGACTGTATACCATTTACCACCACTCTCTGTTTTCTGCCCGTCAACCAGTTTGCCACCCAGTTGACCAACTTCTGACCCACCCCGAGCCTACCCAGCTTATTTATCAATCTTCTATGTGGAACAGTGTCAAAAGCTTTGCTGAAGTCAAGGTAGGCGACATCAACTGCTCCCCCTTGGTCCACCACTCTGGTTACCCAGTCAAATCTATGAGATTAGTTTGACAGGACCTTCCTTTTGTAAACCCATGCTGTCTTGGATCCTGTGCCCCTATGGATTCCAGGTGTTGCACTATCCTTTCCTTAAGGAGTGCCTCCATAATCTTGCCCACTACTGAGGTAAGACTGACGGTCTGGTTCCCGCCTCCTCCCTACCACTCTTGTGGGCGGGATCACATAAACCCTTCTCCAGTCTTCTGGGACCTCTCCTGTGCTCAGAGACTCACTAAACAATTCTGCTAATGGCTCTGCTAGTTCCTTCTTTAGCTCCTTAAGTACCCTGGGATGTATGCCATCAGGTCCCATTGCCTTATCCACCCTGAGCTTAGCAAGCTCTTGTAGGACCCTTTCTTTTGTGAAGGGAGTAGTGCTCACCTCCCTACCCCCTGTGTCCATGATGCTGAGCTGTGGGCCCTGCCCTACCTTCTCTTCAGTAAACACTGAGCAAAAGTATCTATTTAGGATAGATGCCTTTACAGGGTCCTCCTCACATGCTCCATTTTCTCCATTAAGCTTAGCAATACCCCCTCTGGACTTTCTCCTTTCACTAGTGTATCTATTGAAAGTCTTGTCACCTTCTTTTACTGTTCGTGCTAGTGTTTCCTCAGTTTGGGACTTTGCCTGCCTTACTGCCTTACCTGCTTCCCTTAGGGCAGTTTGGTATGAGACAAGGGAAGGGCTTGCCAGCGATGCAGGTCTAGCTGAACCCATTTCATCACGTTCACCAAATTAAGCTTATGCATGAGAGAGTAATCTTTAGCCAGAAACATACCCAGATATTTAAGTAACTGAGGGGACCAGGTCATACCCACAGACACAGAATCCTGTTTGTTAACCATAACAGTAAGGGATAGAACTTCAGCTTTAAGATTAAGCTTATAGTTAGAGAAGGCTCCATACTCCTCAATGATCTGTACAACAGCAGCAGGGAGAGATATATCCAGATAAGTGAGATGAAGCAAAATGTCATCTGCCTAAACTGACATCAGGAAAGTATCCTTCCCCACTGGGATACCAGTAACCTCTGGGGATGTGAAGTCTGCAAAATAAAGGTTCCACGTATAAATTAAAAAGGAGGGGGGGAGATGGGGACAACCCTGCCTCATGCCGGACCCAAGTGGAATGGGGTGGAAAACACCCCATTACAATAAACTCTTGAAGACTGGGAAGAATATAGGATCTGTACCCAACATATAAAAGACTGCGGAAAATCAAAGGCCTCAAGAGTTGAGAACAGCAAAGTCCAGTCCACTCTATCGAAAGCCTGCTCTGCATCCAGGGAGACCAAGGCCATAGGAGTACTTGATCCCCTGGATGCAGAGAAGATATGGGACAGTTTCCTAAAGTGATCCAAGGAAGATCGGTTAGGAATAAATCCCACTTGTTCACGAGTAAGGAGACCTTTCCATACTTGACGCATCCCGGTAGCTAGAATTTTAGCAAGGATTTTAATATCATAATTTATCGATGAAATGGGCCTGTAGTTAACAATGGTGTCTGGGGATTGGTCAGGTTTCAAAAGCACTACAATAAGAGCTTTGAGAAAAGCAGGGTCTGATATACCATGTTCATGGACATAGGTGAAAAAACAAGAAAGAAGGGGCAACAACTGTTCTAAGAATGTCTTATAGAAATTAGGGGTAAACCCCCCATCTGGGCCTGGTGATTTGTCCTGTGTCAGACTTGACACCGCTTGCCGGATTTTTGACATGGTTATAGGTTGGGCAAGAGGTCTGTTGCTCCAGTGTTGGACATGGAGGGGCACACTTGTGGAGATAAGATGAGAGCTCGGAGTGGGACATAGAAGAGGGTCTGGAACCATGCAGCTCTGCATAAAATGAGGCAAATTCCTGGGCAATGTCCCTGGTCAGTATAGCAGAGATCAGTCTTTAGCTTTGATAGCAGTTATTAACCTGGAAGATTCTACCTGCTACAACCTAAGAGCCAGTAATCTACGTGCTTTCTCTCCCTGGTCAATATATCTCACCTTCATCTTTAAAAGGGCATATTCAGCCTTTTCCTGTACCAGATCAGCATATTTATCCCACAGGATTGTCAGATTCTGTAAGATAGCCTCTGATGATTGAGAGGAAAGGTTATTCTCAATGGTAGTAATCTGTTGGAGGAGGTTATCCGTGGTAGAAGCGCAAACTATTTTTGTGCTTGGAAGCCATCCGGATGAGCTTCCCTCTAATAAAGCTTTTGCAAGCATCCCACTCCAGGTCAGCTCTGCCCACAGAGCCTGAATTTTGTTGGTCAGACAAAGTAATTTGGTCCTTGATCCGATCAACCATAAATTTGTCAGTGAGAAGCTGATTATTATGCTTCTAGATAGTATCCTTTTCCAAGTTGGAATTAAGGGCAAGTGTGAGCCAGACCGTTGAATGGTTGGAGAGGAACTAGAGCCTATCTCTCTCACTATTACCCCAGAAAAAAGGGATTTACTAATGAGAACATAATCCGACCTGGAGTAGGAACCATGAGCCAAAGAGTAATAGGTGTAAACCTTGTCCTACGGGTGAAGGACCCACCATGGATCACATAGCCCCAAAGTTTGAATCATATCTCGCAATGAAGGTTGCTCGGGAGATAGCCCTAACTATTACTCTCCAGGCCTGTCTAAGTCGGGAGAACATTCCAATCACCACCCAAAATTAAGGGTACAGAGGAGAATTTAGAAATTTGGTTAGTAAGGTCCATAAAGAAAGAGGGGTCCGCTTGGTTAGGGCCGTACACACACCCTAAAATGATTTCCATTCACTCTAACACCCCTTTCACAAAGACATACCGGCCATTGGGATCATCAGGTGTCTGCTGGGATTGGAAAGGAACCTGTCGCGATATTACAATAGCCACCCATCTACTTGTAGTGGCAAAGCCAGCTGCATATACTTGTCTGACAAATTGCCTGTGGAGCAGATTCGTCTCCATCACTAGGAGATGAGTCTCCTGCAGGAAAGTGATCTGGCAGCAGAGCAGTTGCAAATGCTTAAGGATTTGGTGCCTCTTAAGGGGTGACTTTGCTCCTTTAACATTGTAAGATGCAACCTTCAGGGGGTTGGTCATAACATTATCTTAGCTACTTCTGTGCCCTACCCAGATGCAGAAATTGTCCCACCCACATATATTCTGAAAGCTCCACTGAACCCAACCCTCCCTCTCCCCACATCCCATATCCCACATAAATCCCAAAAAGGCCCAAGCAAAATCCCCCATAATTCCAGTACCCTCCCCCAAAAAACATATCTTTCCCCTGGGAAACGTAGCGTAGTTAAGCCAAAAAACTGCAACAGTGACAGGAGAGCAAAAACCCCCATAATCATAGCTCATGTCAGCCCCATTTGCATACCGGCTCAGACAGCACCCTTAAGCTCCGCCCCCCCCCCCCCCCCCGCTTCATCCCGGCAGCCCCAAAATTTTGCAGACTGTAGATTGTGAATCTGAATATATATATATATATATATATATATATAAAATATATGAGCAAAACCAAATGTTATCCCCATAACCAGCCATTGCTTGAATTTTATCCCCCATGTAAAAAGGAAGTAAACCAAAAAAGTGCCTCAAGCTGAGGAGTTCAAAAACTGTAAACAAGATTGAAGCTTAGAACTTCTTATAATCATGCCCCCAATGAATCTAACCAAACCAAAAGTCTGAGCTGTCTAGCTATGTAGAGACTCCAACTGGTCATAAAAGGAATTGCAGTTCAAACACATGATGATAAAAGAAAAGGCATAACAGGACCCCCCTCATAGCTTAGAGTGCATATATGAACCCAAACTTGCCATCCATAATAATAACTCTGTAGCACCCAGTGCAGTGACCACCAAACATGCCCAAATTAACAAGTCAGATGGGAACAGTTCATGGGGCACTGAAGAGTTCAGGGAGCAATCGCTGCAGTTCTCCAGTTGCTTGTTCTATGCTCTCAAATGAGTACCAGGCATCCTTGCAGTAGACCTATAGTTTAGCAGGGTAAAGCATCTTGAATTTGATGGTAGCAGCCAGTAATTTGACCACCACAGGATGAAAAGAAGCCCTCTTTTGCCTAACTGTAGCCGATAGATCCTTCGAAATACGTAGGCGCTGGCCCTCCCAGGATACTTCCTTTAGCTCTCCACACTTTTGCAACACATACAGTATTGCTTATCCAAACAGTTCAAGAGCTTTTTGATGAGAGGACGAGGGGGAGCTCCCGGCTGTGGCCTGGCTTGCAAGGAGCGATGTGCCCTCTCAACAATGTAACAAGAATGGTTATGGGAAGGTACTGCTATTTTTTCCAGAAGCTTTTGTGTAAACAAAATTGGAGAAGAAGCCTCTGTATCTTCAGGCAGCACAAAATGAGAAAGTTATTACGCCTGCTCCTTCCTTCTAAGTCCTCTAGTTTCCCTTCTACTTTTGCCAGTTTTTGCCTCAATGATGTAATCTGCAGACCCACCCTATCTTTCAATCCATCCATGGACGTGATCTGCGCCTCTACGTCCCTGACCCTCCTTGCTGCCTAATTTAGATCCACTCGCAACATTTTTAATTCCTCAGAGAGAGATTGCATAAACTCTCTGAGAGGTTGCATTTCAGCTAGAAAGTGCTCTTTGGAGAGAGGGGAAGGTGGCGTAGTCGCAGTGGCAGAACAGCTGGAAGAAGCCCCCTGAGATATGGCCTTCTGCTGTTCTTCTCCAGCATTACGGGGGGGGGTGAGAGGTGGATGGGCCTGCTTCATCTCGGTGTCCATTCCAGGCAGACTGAAGTGGGAACCAGGACAAATAAATGACCAGATGATGCCCAGAAGTTAGTGCAACTTTCCTGTAGCACAAGAATGGGGAAATAGTGAAAAAACTGCTGGTAATAGGCGGGAGAGGTGGGAGCAAGACGGGTATGCAGCCACTAGCTAAGAGGCATCACTTAACTCCTTTCAGCCTCCATCCTGCTGGCACTGGCATTTGTTTCAAACTCTTCCCTTTCAAAGATCCTTTTGCCGTCCACCCTTACAGATGGAGACTATCAGAGGACAACCAGCTTAGTGGTTTACTGACATAGGTTAGGAGCCATCAATTTTTTTTTTAAATAAAAACTTTAAGAAAATAAGGCTTAGAATGAATGAATCTTGCTCACTAAATCATGACCATGAGATAAAAGTCACCTACTGGTTCGAGTTACATACAGGCTAAAACAAATCAATGCAATAGTGAGACGAACCCTCTCAAACTCACCCCAGGTCAGAAAAGGAGCTCCAGACAAAAACGTGCAGAAAAGTAATTTTTTATTTCATATATCCACACTTGTATATCAAAAAGTGCCAGTTTAAGTTAACCCCCTGCAGACCACCACCAAAAAAAAAGCATTTTGCTCCTACCACGGGAGCTTTTTCAAATGCTAGTGAACACGTTTAGAAAAATGGTTTAAATAATACTGGTGTCATAATGTCATCATGAGGGGCCCTAGTTAACAAACCGTTAAATATTCTAATTAACAAGTGCTATATATCCTTATACAGCCCACCAATTAAAACTCCTATGAAACTGCCCCTCACAGATTACTGAATCATAGGCACATCCTTCATATTTTATTTATTTAGTATCACAACCATTGGACTTCAGAGATTTCTTAAAGATTTTTTAACACAAGCATGCGTAACTTGCAAGTGTCTCATTCTTTTCAATTTAATTGTCCATTAATATTTCCTGTATATGTGTTCTTTAACACCCGTAATAAGTTATTTGTACAAGCTTCAATATATCTTCAAGATGTTGTTAAGCATTTGTCTTGCAGGGTGAAATGTTGTGACTCAGTCCGGGGCAATAAACTAAAATCTGTTACAAGATTCTCCCACATTCAAAGAGATGCAGCATCGCCTGGATCTGGAGAAATAAGAACATTTTCTTTGTTACATATTCTAAACAGATGGACCGGTGACAGTGTAAATCTAGCACTCATTTCCTCTATGTATCTATTTATAAATGTGCATACACATTTGAACGTTTTCAAACGTGTCAGTTGCCATTTGGAAGAGGAAAAGGGGAGATAAACTATGCAATGATTTGCATAAAACAGAGTGCCTGACAGTCTATATAAGAGAGCAACGTAGCATATAGTAGGGTGATCATGAAGAACGTGGGGTTGGATTTAAGTGTGTGTGTATATTTGGTGAAATAAAATAATTCAATAGAAATAAAGACATTTTCCTCATTTGTAATAACCCCACTATTTATTTTGATTATAGTAAGTTTATAAAGGACAAGCACCATGAGGCTCAGTTGCCCTTTGTGTTAAAAAATGAACCACACTGAATAATATCACAATGGTTAGATAAAAACATGACCTATAACTATTCATGAACCAGAGGGTATCAAGTATAATAAAGTCCTCTGGTTAGGTAATTGCTGGGGAGGGGGGATAATAACAGAACTGGAAGCTATTGAGACATAATGTCCCATACATTGCATCTAGTCTTGATTGTAACAGCAATTAGATGTTTTATTTTTAAAAAGTTATTTCAAGTTGTGAGTCAAGTCCCTGTGTTTTAAAAGCTCCCATTATAAACAATTGTTTGGTAATTAGGGCCTGTCATGATGACATTATGCCACCAGTATTATTTAAACAATATTTCTAAATGTGTTCACTTGCCCTTGAAAAAGCTCCTCTGGTAGGAGCAAAATGCTGATGGGCTTTTTTGTGGCGGTCTGCAATGTATTGATATCAACTGGCACTTTTTGATTTACTTATATAAATTGCAAATGTTTGTGCAGAATTTCAGCTACCTGACTAGTATCAAGAAGGTACATATACTGTAGAAGAGGAAATGTTCATGGTTCTTTTTATTTCATCGTGTTTGCTGTAAGGCACTGAATCACAGGGGAAAAAAAAAAAAAAAAAAGAACCGTGAACAATAAATGCATTCAGCGGCTAGTAATTTCGTAGACGTTCACTTGCTCGCCTACTCCCCTGAGTGAAAGGTACAGTACTTTTAACAACGTTTGTAAGCTTCTAAGGATGCTCTCTGG
This sequence comes from Neoceratodus forsteri, assembly GCA_016271365.2. NCBI lineage: Eukaryota > Metazoa > Chordata > Ceratodontiformes > Ceratodontidae > Neoceratodus > Neoceratodus forsteri. Next base: position 1,226,292,885 of record CM057454.1, read on the forward strand.
AGAGACTAGAATGCAGAGTGAGTCTAATGCAAAGTAAATCTGGCAATCTGTTTACTTACTGCTGGCCTTGATAGAGCTGCTAACATACTGTAACAAAAATGCTGTGTGCTATTTTCCCTCTCTTGAGCCCCTTATATATATCCACTTGCAGCTAGTGCAGAATGCTGCGGCCAGACTTTTGACTGGTACATCATGGACCAGTCATATTACTCCTGTGCTGCGCGGACTGCACTGCCTGCCTGTTCAGTGACGAATCACCTTTAAGTTTGGCTTGCTAACCTTCAAAGCCCTACATGAACAGGGACCTGGCTACCTGAAAGATTTCCTGACTCCCTACTGCCCCCTTCGTCCTCTCCAATCCACCAATGAGGGATTGCTAGAGATTTCCAGGGTTCGTTTAAAATCTTCCGGTGCCTGTGCTTTTTCCTTTGTAGCATCCTCCCTGTGGAATTCTCTACCTCGTTGGTTAAGAGAGTGCCTGACTCTTGATAGCTTTAGATCTATGCTGAAGACATATCTTTTTACTCTAGCCTTCCCAGATGAATTTTAATTCATAGTTATATTTATTGTTTTATTGTTAAACATTTTATGTTTGTTTATTATATTTTAAATGTGCAGCGCCTTGGTTTTGGAAAGGCACTATATAAATAAAGTTTTACTTACTTTCTTTCTCAACATTCACTGCTAAAATAAAAACAGTGTTGCAGATACTAGCGGGCAGTAACCAAAAAACTTAAAACAAGGGCTTAGTGTGGTTGCTAAGAGATTGCTGGAGGTCGCTGGTTACTGTGATACTGCTAGCCATGGTGCGGTAACCACATATACATTAGTTATGGACTAAGAGACATTTTCACAGCATGTTAGCATTCTTTATTAAACATGCAGCACAAATCCATACTTAGAGTTAAAAAGCAAACTGCTTTCATAATGCCGTTTTCCACTGCATATTTCCCAGCATTAAATCTTGGCTCAGCACTATAAACGTATGTTGAATGGTGTGTTTTTTGCAGATGAGTAACTGACATTGCAATTTACTTTTAACACTCTCAGTGACTGGAACGGTCACAGATGCTAATGCTGTGAGGTCATCTGCTTTCAGCTTATCTATGGTTGTAAATGGACATTTCTGTGCCTTCCCTCAGTCCAGCTACTTAAGGACATTGCTGCTCGAAGTTTAGACACTAGCAGACAGTAACAGTAGCAGTAGAAATAGAAGGCAGTAGCAGATTGAGACACAGACCACACGAATCAGGCAGATTGAGACACAAACCACACAAATCGGGCAGTAGCAGGCTGTTTAAGAATACAGACACTGTAGTGATTATGATCAAGAGACAGCTGAATCATTTTAACTATAGTACTTACTTAGTATTATACAATGTGGTAAATCCAAAGTCCCAAATCCTGCATCCTGATTGGTTGGCTGTCATAATTACCACTGTGATAAATCCTCCAGTGTACCCACTGGAAGAAGTGCCAGCCAACCTTATAGCCTGCTAATCCCGTCGCTTTCACTTCAAATGAAACTGCAGCGATTTGTCCTGTGGCCAAAATATCGCGGTAAATTGTTTACAAAATTACCTCCTCTTTCGAAGTGTATGGACCTCAGTCAGATAGAACATAGTTAAAAAACATTAAAGAAACAACATTCACCATTGTATAATAAAAAAAAATTCCCTCCAGGGTGTGGGTACACTGGAGGACTTAACACGACTGGTGTGATTCGGTCACTCGGCGGTCCTCCAGCGTACCCACATCCTGGAGGCATAAATTGCTTTAATGTAATTCAGTGCCCGTAATTAACCTGCTGTTACAACGATTAGCAGCACATTAGACCATACTTGACCTGCAGTTAACTGTAGTTAGCTCAAGTGTAGTGGATAGTGAGCAATGCTTTGAAATGTGGTCCGTGTTAGAAAAGTGTCAGAATGTGCTTTTAAATGAATTAATTAATTTGCAATCGGGGCAATACCACAAAAATATGTGGAGTGCAAACATGTCATAGCCGCAGCAGCGCTAAACATATTTTATATGTCCTTTTCCTATTCAACAGTAATTGCGATGCCTGGCTCACCCATCGCATGCGTGGTGCTTTCACCAAATATCTATGTTACTTTACTAGATTATTTTATGTTCTCTAGCTGCTACTGGAGCAGCAGAAAAAATGGGTTCTGACAGGGTTCACTATGGTATCCCAGAGCTTAACATCTAAGGGAAATTACTATTATTAAATACCTAGCTTACAAATAAAATAATATGATTTAAGGGACAAGGCATCCCTCTAATTTTCAGTGTGATATAGCTCCAAAAAATTAGGAAACAAAATTGCAAATGCCATACCAGTCCAAGTGTGTTTAACACAAAACAAAAACAATGGGGCTTCTGTTTACCCTACTTTAAAAAGCTGTTCACCAAAACAGTCTCCCACTGTACATGCTGGATTTTCTCTCCTCCCTTGATTTTCCCCATAGAATGGCAAAATGCTACAGCATTTTTAAGTAAACAAGATTCGCACTTGTCAGTTTGTCAGTTTTCTGTCTTTACAAGCAAAACTATTGAGAAGAGTGGGGTTTCTCTTTTTTTTTTCCATTTTATACTAACATACTAAAATGCCAGCAGAATAGGCCTAACGGTCTTTTGTGTCTGCTCGTTTGGTCAGCCCCCACCCTGGGAGCTGACCTTGCTGTCCCCCCTTCCCTCTCTGGCTTCTTCCTTCTCAGTCCTGGATATTCTCGCGGCACTGGTTTTTGCTTCCAGAACTCTTCCCCTGCACCTGTCCCACCCCCTCTTGAACCCCTCCACTGTCTCTGCCTCCACCAGCCCCCTGGGCAGCGCATTCCATGGCTCCACCACCCTCTCAGTGAAGTAGCGCCTCCTCCTCCTTTCTCCCCTGAATCTCCCCCCCCCTCCAGCTTCCACCCATGCCCTTTAGTTGCCCCCCTCCTTCCTTGAACACCCTGAATGCTCCTCCCTATTTACCTCCTTCATGTACCTGAAGACCTCTATCATATCCGCCCGATCCCTTCTCTCTTCCAATGTGTATATATTTAGCTCTTTGAGCCTCTCTCCATAGGTCCTATCCCCCAAGCACCAAATCATTTTGATTGCCCTCCTCTGGACCCTCTCCAGGAGTTCAATGTCCCTCTTTAAATGTGGCCTCCAAAACTGCATGCAGTACTCAAGGTGTGGCCTCACCAAGCAGTTATATAGTGGGAGTATCACTTCCGTCCTTCTGGAGGTGATTCCCTTAGTGATGCATCCAAGCATTCTGTTGGCCTTTGCCGCTGCCCTCCTACAAGTCTCTGAGTTGTTCATCTTGACGTTCACCACCACCCCAGGTCCCTCTCAGTCATCGAGACTTAGCATTTCCCAGTGTATACTTGCCGGGGTTTCTGAGCTCCAGGTGCAGTACCTTGCATTTCCCTGCATTGAACCTCAGCTTCCACTTTCTAGACCACTTTCCAGAGCCTCCAGGTCCCCCTGTAGGGCCACCCCCCTCCTCCCCATCCACCACCGCCCCCAGTTTTGAGTCATCCACAAAGAGACTCTTCTCACTCGTGATACCCTTCCTTATGTTAAAGACGTAGGCATTGAACAGGTGGGGACCAAGGACTAATCCCTGAGGGACTCCACTAATGACCCTCCTTGGGGATGAGACTATTCCACCAACCATGACCCTCTGGGTTCGGACCTGGAGCCAATTGCCTATCCGTCTGATCATCTGGTTCCCCACCCCCATTTCTCCCAGCTTATCCAACAGGCCCCCGTGAGGAACAGAGTCAAACTCCTTGCTGAAGTCAAGAAAGAGGACGTCCACTGATCTACCCAGGTCCAAGACACTCGTCACCTAGTCATAGAACTCCACAAGGTTTGTCTGACATGATTTCCCCAGGACAAATCCATGCTGTCTATCATCCTGGCACCCTAACTTTTCCAGGTCCCCCCCAATCTCTCCTTGACAATGCCCTCCATCACCTTGCCCACCACTGATGTCAGGCTGATGGGCCTGTAGTTCCCTGCCACCTCCCTTGATCCCCCTTGTGGATAGGCACTATATGCATAACCTTCCAGTCCTGGGGCACCCACCTTGTCCTCAGAGAGATGCTGAAGAACTCCGCCAGGGGATTTGTCAGGACATCCACCAGTTCCTTCAGCACTCTGGGATGTAATTTATCTGGCCCTGGTGCATTCTCCATCTTAAGGGACCTGAGGGCTTCCCTCACTCTCTCTGCCATGATTTCCACCTCCGCTACCTCATCCCCCTGCTTTGTCTTCCCCTCCACCTGCCAGTGATGCCCCCCCTCTCCCCAGACTTGTTGGTCGATAAGGGTCCCCCCTCCTCAGTTTCACTGTCTCCTCCCATGTATGATGCAGCCCCCCCCATTTTCATTGATGAAAACTGAGGCGAAGTACTCATTTAGTACCTCAGCCTGCTCACCCGGGTCTTGTGCCCATCTCTCCCCTGTTTTAATCCTGCTAATCTGCCCCTTTACCCTTTGTTTTTCCCCAATGTATCTAAAGAACCCCTTGTTCCCTCTTCTAATTTCCCTGGTCAGGTTCTGCTCCTTCCTTGCTTTAGCTGCCCTCACCACCCATGGGGCCCTTCTAGCCATCAGCTCATACTCCCCTCTGTCCCTTTTACTCCTTGAGCACTTGAATTGCCTGTAGGCCGCCTTCTTTCCCCTCACCACCTTCTGAACCTCCCTGGTCCACCAGCAGGGTTTTTGGGCCCTACCGCATTTTCGTCTTACTTTTGTGCAGGTGCTGGTAGCATCCTGCACCCCCCTCCTGATGATTTCCCACCTACTGTCAGTGTCCATGTCTGGCCCAATCCCATCCAAGTGCTCTTTAAGGATCCTTCCCATTTCCTTGCAATCTGCCCCCCGAAGTCAGTTACCTCCGTCTTTGTGCAGCCTTCAACCCCGCCTAGGTTCAGGCAGGACCAGACCGTGGCATGGTCACTCCCTGCCGACGGGTCCCTTACCTCCAGGCCCCCAATCTGATCACTGTCTGCCAGGACTACATCCAGTATCCGCTCCTCCCAGTTCGGTTCCCCCACCTGCTGAGTTAGGAACGGGTCCTGAAAACATCCAGCAACCTCTGTTCCCTGGCCACCGAGGATGTCATAGTCTCCCAGTCTGTTCCTGGCATGTTTAAGTCCCCCAGCACCACCATCCTTCCCCTTCCCAATCTGCAGTGTTTCCCAGCATCTGCCACTAGACTCTCCTCCATCTCCTCCACCAACGCAGGGGGTCTGTACACCACTCCTATTTTTACTCTCTTGCCCCCTATTGTTATCAAGCTGACCCAAATCGCCTTCACAGTTCCCTCCGCCTCCTCCACTCCTTCTGTGGCAATGCAGTTTTTGACTATTATTGCTGCCCCTCCTCCCCTTCCCTCCCCCTGCCTTTTCTGAACATCATGTAACCCTCCAGGTTCAGGTCCCAGTCATGCCCTGCGGTGGCTCAGGTCTCAGTGACCGCTACCAACATCCACCTCTCCCTCAGTTAGCATCACCTGGAGCTCAGGCATTTTATTGCCCAAGCTCCTAGCAGGACTACCTTCCACCCTTTCCCTATACTTCCATTTCCCCTGCTCGTGTTCCCGTGGGGATTCTGTCTTCCCCGATCCGCACCTTACCAGTCATCCTTCTCCTACATTCCTCCAGCTCCCCTGTGGAGTGGAGACAGATTCCCTCCTTTATTGGACCCCTTGACAGCTTTTTCTCCTATCCTTCCCCCCTTTACAAATTTAAACCACACCTTTCAACAGTGAACCCCTCTATTTTCAACTTACAGATTTCCTTCCCTTCCGAATTGAGATGGAGCCTATCTCTAGCATACAGCCCCTTATCCTCCCAGGTCTCCCCCCAATCCCCTATCAACCCATACCCACTGGCCCCACACCACTCCCTGAGCCACTGGCTTATCACTCTAATCTTCCTCTTGTGTTCCCTACTAGCCCTTGGCACCGGCAGGATTTCTAAGAAGGAAATTGTGCATCCTATATCATGACAGACCCTGGCAAGCTCCCTGAACCTTGCCTGTATCTCTAGCTCACTATTTCCCTCAATGTCATTGGTATCCAGGTGGACCAGTATGTCCGGGGAACCTCCACAATCCTTTGCCAGCTGATATACCTCTTGCTTGGTCCAGGGAAGCATTTTGTTCTAACCAGGCAGGCTTCTCCCTCCCTATCCCATTTGATCCCCCTGATCATGGAATCACCCAACAGGAGCACTCTGACCACCCCTTTTCCTCCATTTCCCCCCTTCCATGTCCCTCATCCTTTCTACCGGCCCCTCCCCCCAGCTGACTCATTGCTCCTCCCCCTATCTGGGTGCCACCTGCCATCCCTCCTTATTTGCCCCTGCCACCCCTCCCCTCCGATCCTATGCCTCTCATCCTCCTGGGTATCCTTCTGTGCCTCGCTACTCCCACCATTACTGCTTGTGACTGGTCCCCCCATCTACTAAACTAGCCTGGCTCGTCCTCCCTTCCTTCCCGTCTCTGTTCAGCCCCTCCTTGCCTGTCATGCTCCCCTGGTCTAAACCCTCAACTCCCTTTACTGTATCCTCCTTGTACTTCTGGTCCTTCTCCTTGCCCTTTCCTCCCAACTGGTCCTTCTCTTTGCGCTTTCCTCCCTCTACCCCCTCCTCCTCCTGCTCTGATCCCCTGCTCTCCCCGTTTTCCCGCATTCCAAGTTCCCCCCTGTTCCTTCTGCTATCTGGCCCCTGCCTCCTGCCCCCTACTCCCTTTCCATCTCTAACCACCCCTGTCATGGCTACATCACCCCCCTCTTCCTCAAGCAGAAGAAGAGAATTGAAGTGGTTACTGAGCTTAAGGTCTGATCCACCTCCCCCCTTGCCTCCTTCTGTCCAGCCCTAGCCATCTGCCTACTTCCCTGAGAATGTCCTCCCTTTGGCCCCCCCATCTGTGAGGGTCCCCAGTTATCTGCCTGCTTCCTTGGTAGTATCCTCCTTTTGGGCCCCATCTGCCAGGGTCCCTGTGCGACCCCAGAGTACTCTCCTGCACTCCTTTCCCTATGCCCCCACTCCTAGTGCTTGGTGCCACCCCATGAGAGAGACCCTGCCCTATTCCCTAACCATACCTCCCCCTTCCCCCAGCTGTCTCCTAATCCCCTTAACCTCCTCCCTAAGCTGTGCCAGCTAGTAGCACACTGGGCAACCACTGAACTTCCAAGCCCAGTCCAGTATCATGGCTGTCCCACACCCTGTGCACCCCACCATCCTCCCAAAGATGCCGGCCCTAATGACATGTGGTCCCATCCCCCTCCAAGTAGGTTTCCTTGGGTGAGCCACCAGGTTCCCCATTAGTCCACAATACACCCCTACCCACTAATCAGGTCACCTACTAATCCTAGCTACAGTCCCACAGTAAACAGGTACCCCTGTTACTAGGTGCAGTACAACACAGTAAACTTATAAGAGAAGTGAACAACTCCCTAAGCTCCTCTCTCCCAACCTTTAAACCCAACCCCCAGTGGCTAGAACTACATGAGCTGCACCTGAAGCCTTTTCCTCCAATTGCAGGGCAAGTGTTCATCTATAAATCAGCCGAGCTCTGGGGAGGAAGGGGTGGGGAGGGGGCGGGATTAGGGCCTACACCCGACTCTTTCTCTCGAGTGTATCAGCCCTGTGTCTGCACCTCCAAGCACTGCAACCAAAGAAACCACCCCAATTAAATCCAACCAAATAGGTTTTAAATCAGAAGAAATAGGCCTCCACAAATGCAGCCTTTTACACAGTGAAACATCAAACAAACAAGCCGACTTATAGCCACCAAAAACAATTTTCAAACTTCCAACAGACCCAAAAACAATACCCTGCTTGCCCCTTAGAAGTAGTAAGAAAGAAAAGAAATAACCTACCAAGTAAAATCCACAAGAAACCATGTAAAAACAACAAGAAGGAGCTACTGTACTGGAACAGATCTGCCCCCTTCCCCTTCCAGTTACTTCTGAGAAGCCAAAGCAACTGACACCACAAACCTGATTCAGCTCTGCCTCCAGTTAATTAGCTGAGTGAGACCTGGACAGACCATTAGCACCCTTCCCCCACTATGCACTAAACTTTGCAGCTAGTGAAGCCAGCAAAAAGGAATCAAAATTCCACTCAAAGTCCCCCAAAATGGGTTTGCTACCAATGGAAACAGGTCTCCAATTCAAACAGCTTCCACTAACAACACATCAGAATAGGCTTGAAATTAACAGATATAGGTCTCCAATTCAAAGGAACCTCCCCAATTAAATCCCACGAAATAGGTTTTAAATCAGAAGAAACAGGCCTCCGCAAACGCAGCTTGCTACAAAGTGAAACATTAAACAAATGAGCCCACTTATAGCCACCGAAAACAGTTTTCAAACTTCCAACAGCCCCAAAAACAATACCCTGCTAGCCCCGTAAAGTAGTAAGAAGGAAGAGAAATAACCTACCAAGTAAAATCCACAAGAAACCATGTAAAAACAACAAGAAGGAGCTACTGTACTGGAACAGATCTGCCCCCTTCCCCTTGCAGTTACTTTATGTGTATTAATTTAAAAAAAAAAATTCAGGTATTTTATCGAGCAGAGTACATACTGGGTTACATATAGAAAGGCGCTATCCCTCTTAATCTAAAAGGATACTTTAACTCGTGCTGCTATAACCATACATCATTTGGGGGAAAGAGAGAAATCTCTTAACAAATACTCAAAAATCAATGCTGCTGCTGTAAAGGAGTCCATGATGAGCTGTATGATTGATAGATAATTCAAGTTAAACAGTCTCAATATACATCATCGCATCATTCCCCCTCCACTAAGGAATGCGTAAGGCACCACAAGACCCCCCCTTCCTCCCAGCATTTCACACCTTGGGACAGCAGCCGACTGAGCAAGGCTTTGACCACTGCCACTGCTGGGCCCTTGCTTCCTCCTGCTACCGTTGTAAACTATCTCATCACTTTCTTTTGTTCTAAATTAAACAAATGAGCAGTGATGAGATATAAAATAGCCAGTCCTATGCAGCCTGCCCCAGTCTTGCTTTGAGTGATCCACCATCCCTCCATGACCTAAGCTGTGCCTCCCAAAAGAGACAAGACTCCTTTAATGTTTCGGCTCCTATGAGCCAGACATCCAGCACAGTACCAGTTTGTAGTGAGACACATAGGCAGTAGCAACAAGCAATCAGACATTGTAGCCACAGGTTAATAACACAAAGTAAGGGAGTAGAAAGGAATATGTCAATTTCTGTCTTAATTAAATAAATTGATCTATAGATAGTCAATGGTGTGGTGCATGGAGGAATTTTCTCAAGCTAATTTTCCAGTTCTGTACTCTGTGTCCCCCCCCCCCAATGAACTTGTGACTCACAGCCTGGCTAAGTCCTATAGATGGGTGGAGAGCAAGTCAAACTGAAAGAAACTTGGTGTGAACGAGCAGTCTAACAACCAGGTCTCAGTTTTGACTCTACTGCAGAATCAGCAAGGCTGCACTACAGAACCCCATGCTTCTTCTAAACAGTATACGCCAGAACAGCTCTATCTCCCTAGCTGGCACATTCTTACCAGAATTATTAGTTATTTATTTGGTGGAATTGTTGGCCAGAAAAGGCACACTCAGTAGCTAAGACCAGTAAGCTGAAGCTCATTTCCTGGTGCATAGGGGAGAACAAGTGATTTGCTTGTGACACGACATGAAGGTGGGAGGTTGTGGAATTTAAACTGGTATGCAGCTGCTACCTTGACATTTCCACATTGACTGAAACTACCATGACAACAGCACCAGGTTGCTGTAGTGTCACCGCAGGACCCCACAACTGCTGTCTGGGGGTATTGACCCCTCCCCAAAACCACTCTGACTCGGATTGGTTATTTTAGTAGCTGGGGGTGTGAGGTGGCAGAGCCCTATGCATGGGTTTGGGGGGCAGAGCCCCTTAAGAAAGCACTCTTGTCTTCTGACTCTCTTCATGCCAACTGCAAATGCAGTCGACATAAGGGAGTTGCTGTAACGTTGGCTGACAAATAATTTGTCTACCGACTGTCATGGATCCTTTAAACCCAGATCTACCGAGTCACCAGGTTAATAGTTTGCTTCTCTTACCTCTAAGTTATTTCTTGTCACTTGGGAGCTTTGAGTCTTTCTTCTTGTCCTCTATAATACAAAACATTAAGGAGCTCCAGGCATCTTGGTTCTCACTGCTAGAAAAGTCTAAATCTTGCTTGCTGCATTTTGTTGGTTTTACATGTGTACTTTAATTTCCTAAACTACATTTTAATAGTCTACAGTGTACACATTTTCAGTTTGTTGGAGTCTTGGTTGTGAAATTAAGCCCTAAAACATTGATGTGTGTTGCGAAATATACTCATCACATGAATACAGTACATCCTACTTGCTAATCACATGTTAGTATTTTAAAAAGACACGTCATATTCCATATTGAAAAGCTTCATATGTACCCGAGGTTCTTCTGATCACTGACTAATTTTGATTACCCAATTACCTTTCGAAATACTTAGTTTTACATTCTAGTTGACATACAGTACTTCCTTACAGCTGCTCAGTTTTATTATTTTTTCCACTATAGCTATTTAGCTTTGTGGTTGAGCTGCTTGTTTATGAAAATCACTGGGAACTACTGGCAGACTTGCAGTCATTGTATGCTGCTCATGTGTATTTACTGTACATTGATTAGTGACTGTTAGCATAAGTTCTGTTCTGTTCTGTGTTGTTTTTCACTAGGAGTTTGCCACTCCTAGTTAATTCAGCTCATATTCCCTTAGTTTTATACAACTGGACAAAGGTGAATGGTGAAGTGAAACTTAGTTTGCTCCATTTTTATGGCTGTGGGCGGAGCCTTCAGCTATTTTGCTATCTGTAGCTTGAAAATGGAGTTTCGTGGAACACATTTTTTGGACTTTTCAGTGTATCCTTCCACATCTACAAATAACTATGACAACTAAAATAAAATGTCCCTTCTTTCTGTTTAGAATGTTTGAGACATAACTCCAAGCTGCATATCTGAGGGCCATTAGGAAGCTGAAACAGCTTGTTAAATATTGGTTGCCTATTAAACTGGAGATCTGTTTACCCCTTCGAAATGCAGCAGCGTGTACATTTAAATGATTATCATTTAAACATTTTTTGTTACTAACTTCAGTTGGGGATGAATATCTTTCAAGAAAGATTCATACCTCTTAAATGTTACTCTTTCCCAGCAAATTTTTTAAAGATTTACACTGTTTTTAACCTCTAAAGACCTATCTGATAAAATGCCAGGTCTTCAGTGAACTACCCGGACTAAATACATAAATTTCTTTTTGACAGAAAGGGCTGTGGCCTGCTTCCCAAACATAACAGATAAGAGCTATTGAGATCTCTTATAGTAAGAGTGTGTGTGTGTGTGTGTGCGTGTGTGTGTGTGTGTGTGTGTGTGTTTGGGGGACAGGTGGAGAAACAGTCAAACTCCTGGCCAGGGAGACATCATCTAATGAATTAACTGCTGACAAACCACAAGTGATACAGAAGCAAATGATCTGATATCTTTTATTGGACCAACATAGATGTAACAAAAATAACTTCTACCATTTATAAAATTCCTGATCAAACAACTGCAAACAGAAGATTGTTTTTTGTCATTTTATATTATGATATACTGAGCGTGTATTTACTGAGTTGCTGGATCAGGAGCTTGATAAAATAATATTTATTTAACTCATTCAAGATTCCATCAGGTGGACAGAAAAAAGTCTATGAGAATTTGTCTGAAAACGAACTATAGGATGCAAAAATAGCGTGTGTGTGTGTATATATGTGTGTGTATATATATATATATATATATATATCTATTTATTTACAATAAATTTGTTTACAGGCGTTACTGTTATCTTTTGAAAGATTGTCTGACTTGTGATTACTAATTTTGATATGGATCATGAAATAAAGAGCTTGATATTTGTTATTTCGTATAGTCCACCATCATGCCTTATGCATAGCATATAAATTCAAGGCCATCATGACATACAGTATAATATTAATACTGAGCAGCAAATCGGAGCTCTTTTCCTAATAAAAGGCAGCTGATATAATAAATAAAGAACAAAGTCATAAATAAGAAACCAGTGGTTTATGGGAAAATCTGCAGGGATTTATACAGGGATTTGATTCTGCCTTTGTGGGGAAAATGCATGGAAAATTTAGGGCTTTTTACAGAGTAATGGTTATTTGGATCTGGGAGCACTGATTATCTCCTATCCTATATTTTGTATCCTGGATAGGGCAGGGGAGATGCTACATCTCATTGTCACAATGATCTTCATTTACACGTTTTTGCACTGTATTTACTCAGGCTGTCCCACATTAGATGCAATATCTTATTTTCAGTGGGGTCATGAGTTTGCCATTTTTATAATGTATTTATTCAGGCTACCTAGCCCAGGGTCCCCATATTCAAAGGAGATACACAGCACATCCTGGTGGAAAGGGAGATGTGCCTCAACTCCAACAATGCACAGCAGTGCAATATTCAAATGTGCGGGATGCACCGGCTGCAAGGGAATGGGCCAGGACACACACAAATGGTATGCCATTCAAGTCGAGGGGACAATCCCATGCTACAGCATATTTAGTGGGAATGTGCCCCTCACAGTCCAGAGCACCACGGCCCACAATTAGGCCATGAATAGCTGGTCTAACCTAGCCAGCCTTCCACAAGTGGACTGCAGATGTGCACCCAGCTGCACAGCAGCCTGGCAGCTCTGGTGGACTAGAGGGTACCCCCTTTCCATCCCCAGTCTAGCCAACTCCATCCCTGAAGAGCTCCTTAATGTACGGCCTCCCCCAGACCCGATTGCACCAGAAGAAACCATGGTCCATATCCATAGTCTAGAGGACTCCCATCCACTGCCCCTGTACACAGACACCCTCACCCTTCCCATACCCAACCTGTTGTAAAGACTGGCACTGCCCTCCACACCCTGCCATGGCCAGCCATTGACTGCACTGAATCTGGGCTGGGGACCTGCACTCTGGAATGACCCAACTGGCTGTACCGTGCATTGGGGCACCATGCCAGCTGTGAATCTACCAGTGTATGCAGCCATGTGTAAGTCCCTGGCAAACTGAAGAGGGAATTTACATACCTCCAATGCATGCCTTGCTGATGCTGTATCTTCATGTTGTCATACACTGCTGCAAGTCTACACCATCCTCTGTTCACCTGTGTAACATGCCACCCTCCAGACTGCTGAAGTGTCCCGGGTGCCATGGGGTGTGGTATCCCGTAATGCCATTTGCAGTGTATGCTTCAGACTATAGATAGTTCATCCACAGTTCCCCAATTGTACAAATGAATGGGAGTCTGGCTGTAACATGCCTGTTTTGGGACCTGTGTGAGTGAGTACAGCATCGGCTGTCACTCACACTGAGCAGTGCAATGGCACCAGGATGATGGATCCACATGCAAGTGCCTGAGGAGTATGGCCACTGGGTGTTATTACCCACACAGCTCGTGCCTACATATAACACATTCCAGCATCCCACTGTGAGTACTCCGCCACCTGCAGATAGAGTGGTATGATCCCATTACAGAGTCAATCGTATCAAAGGGATGTGCTGGGTGGCAGGGAGGAGGTGTCTGTGCACTGTTGAGGGGGGGCAGGGGCCACTACACCATGGACTTGGACTGTAGGTGTATTCAGGTGCAATTAGGGATGGCATTGGGTCCCTGCAACATGGAACCGATAGAGCCTGGACTTCGGTACAATTAGGGCTGGTGGAATGGGTGGGAGGGTGCCACTATACCACCAGAGACTGCAGGGTCTGTCCCACATGGGAGCGATTGGGGTCAGGGCTTTAGTGTGAGAGCTGCTTCAGTGCATTCATCCCCATGACAGCATGAAAATGGGCTGGTAATGAGAATGCATAAGGCCCCTTTGTACCCTGCATGCTCAATTAGTTCATTTGCATTCCTGGGCTGAATATCACCCATGGGGGCTGTGGTGCATACCGGTGTGTGCCATGCATTCCCTGTGGAAGGTATTCAGTCGGGGTCACCCTGGATGCAACTGACTTGGTAGTTGCCTGCACTGCAATTCCCATCCAGAGTCACATTTTCAACAGGAACGATGAAGCCTGCCAGGATGAAGCACAGTGTCACAGGTTTACTACATGACAAAAGAGATTAGCTCTCTTTGAAATTGCATTGTTTGCTGCAGTAACTCTACTGCAGAATTCTGCAGTGCTGCACTTCATCCTGGTGGGCTTCACAATATGCACACCCTGTACCGGTGGCGCATTCTCTTTGAATATTGAATCATTGCCGACTGGCACACCCTCTTTGTGCAACGCATCTTTCTGCTCGTGCATCGATCCAACACTTAATATATCCCCCCAGATGTAAAATATTGTTTTTAGTGTGTTCTGATCTTACACAATGCAGCATAATATTGCATAGGTGTTGAGCCCCACCGAAAATAAGATGCCATTTATTCTGTGAACTATCCAGGCTAAATATATAGCAATCAGCAGGCATATTCTAGGAAAACACATAGTAAAAATGTGTAAAAGGAAGACGACATTGAAACTGCTTCTCCACAGATCTGCATTGTGCAAATTCATTAGAAATAATAGGTAAAAGCATCCCAAAAGCTCTCCACAGTCATATCAGCTCTGACCAGAATTTGTTTACTTAGTTTCAGCAGATGGTCTTGTTACATAAATTATCTAAATCTAGTCACTAGCAATGTTAATAGGGACTGTTTCAAACTATGGAGGGTTTCTTTTCCATTTAATCAGCTGTGCTACCTTAACTCCCATCTGTACTGTACATATGAAAGAACTCACTGTTAGATTATAGCACTCTATTTTAAACTTTTTTGCTTGGTCATCTCCTTTTTTGAGCAGTATTATTTATAAATTTATAGCTTACGATTACATCTTAAGATGTTTAATTAAATCATGCCATACTGGTTGCTAGTCTATCAACAGAAAGACAGCCCACGTGTATGTCTTTTACTGCCCACACTATATGTAACCCCTCACCCCTGCCTTTTTACTAAAACGACAGGTGGCATGCTGCTGGCGTTATAAGCAATACCTGGTGGGGACCTGGGTTCAGGGAGGATGAGGTTACCTGGCACAAGGGACCTAGGTTTGACTACTCTGCACAGGGGCACCCAAGTAAATCCAAATACAGGAAGCAATAACTGTAATGTCCAGAACCAGGAATTGGGATTTTTCAGTGTGGCTTTATTCATAAACTAGCTGAACATAAACAAAGCATAGATGGTCCCACAAGGGGCTACGTTCACTGTATATGCAGATTAGAGACTACAAGGCGGTCCACTTAAAGAATGAACACATTTCTACTATGGTCTGGCTCTGGACCCACCAGGCACTCAGCCCGGACTTGCATGCGCTTTGGATACACAGCCCGACTGGCCCGGCTCCCCTGCCGGCCACATGACTGATGGTCCATTTGAAGAATGATCCCAACTTTACTTGGAGAGACTCCCATCACACAAGGAGTATATTTTCCCAAGCTGTGACTCACCACACCACTTAGAGTCTGCGACTCCTAGGAGAGATTTCTTTTCTTACTTCCATCGGACTCCCATCAAACAAGGAGACTCCCATCAAACAAGGAGTATAATTTCCCATCCTGTGGCTCCCCACACCACTTAGAGTCTGCGACTCCTAGAGAGATTTTCAAGTTGCGACCCATGTCTGGGTACCTACCTCATCATTGGCCAAATGCATGAGGCAAGTAGCAATTCACAGTAGAAATCCGTAGAGGTGGACCTGGTTACTAAAGATGGGGGGTGTTCCCACCTCCAGCTCCCACAGCCCATACCCGGCCATTTCTCTGGACAAACAGAAACTTAGAACTTTAAAATGTAGATTGAATGGTGGATGACCTGAAGCACCCCCTCTACAACAGTACTTGAAATCCATCCAGACTTTAGACGTTAACTACTCCATTTGTTTGTCCTAGTACAATAGGCCTCCCAAATAGTAGTGCACACCCCAGCTTTTTCTTCATAATTTCAAATTGAAGAAAACATTTTGTTGCCTCTCAGTGAGCACAACACTCACCCTTTCGTTGCAGGTGCCCCACAGGCGAAGTACCACTTCTTTCACTGTTATACAAGAACAGAAACTGTAAACAGGCAGCTTTCTTCTATAGTGGAAATAAGGGATTGCCCCTGGAATCCACAGAGGGACTTTTCTTCCCCCCCCCGGAGGGAGGGGGCACTGAGACCTGGACAGCGGTCTCCACCACTTTAAACTGGACTGTAACTTTCTCCCAAGGAGGTAAACAGACAACTGACTTTGAAAACTCCCAAAGTTCTAACTCACTCCCTGAGCTGCAGATTCCAATGTGGCTTATGCAACCGCGATAGTTCTATGGTGATGTCATCTCTCAAGTCTCAGCTGTGACTGAGAACAGAGTGAAACAGTGCGAAACCCATTTAACTGGAGTTTCACAAGCTGCCTTCCCTGCCTACCACTAGGTCTTACTGGGATTCTAGTAAACCTGGGTAACAAGGGGGTTACTTATATTTCTTTTTTTTTTTAACTTTACTTTTTATTTTGATTATTTTGGCATACCAATATAGATCCATACAGTTCAATTATCATTTTTCGTTTTCCATCTTATACATGTTAATTAGACATTTGTTCTTTTCTTTACTGAAAGACATTAAATAATCTAGACCCCCTAAAGTTACAGAGACTGGTTACTCAGATTTGGATCCTGGAGTGGCAAAAATTTCACTGCAGGCTACTATGAGCTTCAGATGAAATGGCACAGTTTCTTGTAGCGAAACTAAAGTCTCTGATCTTGTTCCTTCCGGAATATAGTCTGAGTTCCATCTCCTACCATCATCAATCTTCATTTTCTCTGGACCAATGAACTCAAGTCCTTGTAATTCTACCAACTACAGATATACAAAATTAAAAAATAAACAGTATGCACAGTTACTCCATCCATTTTCCCTTTTTATATATATATTATTTTTTTGTTTGTTTGTTTTAACACACAACCTCCATTTCCCTTAGTTTACATATCCCTTTCCCTTCTTCCCTTATGTATCCCCTTCCTCGGTTCTGGTATGGGCCATCCACTTAAATTGCTTTCCTGTATATCTTTGTTTCCCCTTCTATCATATCTCCTCTAGTTCTCCCCTCCACCCGCCTCTCTCCACAGCCTCCAAGGACGCCATATGTTCTGAAAGTTTTCAACTTTAAGGTGCAGTGTATATGTAATATTTTCCATTCTTTCTATTTCTTCCATTTTTGAGACCCACATTGTTTGGGAGGGGGGTTCAGAGGATAGCCATTTAGTAGTGATGCATTTCAATGCAACCACTCTCATTATCTGACACAATTCCCTTCTTTGACGCTCTCCCATCGATAAGGTGGGGAGGCCTAACACTAAGTCCTGAAATGTAAAAGGAATGGGGAAGAGTGCTACTCATTCCATCACTGAGTGTACCTGTCGCCAGAACTTTGACAGTTTGTCACATCCCCAAAATATATGGAAGTGTGTACCCATTTGTGTGCCGCACAGGCGCCAGCATGCCGAAGAGGTCTATGGTTTATAATGTGCCGTTATCTCTGGATTTCTAAAAAATCTAATGAGTATTTTCCAATTCTCGCCACGTCGTGGCTGATGAGATCTGCCAACCCCTTTGAAGCCTGCGATCCCACTCTTCTCTTGTAATAGTTATTTTGGCATCTCTTTCTCACCTTGATCGTGTCTCTTCTAGGGTTGGGGCCCTTTTTGAGTCTATGAAAATCGTATATAATGCGGACAAGTATCTCAGTTTATCCCTAATTTTTATAGAGTCCCACCAATACAATTCAAGTGGAGTCAGGTCCCTGCTTATCTTTAGGAAGTTTCCTTCCTCTGTAAGGAAGTGCCGTGTTTGGAGGAACCTATAAAAGTCCTCTTTGCGAAGAGAAAAGCTCCTGTAAAGAGCTAAAGGAAGACAACCATTTTCATCTGAGATTGTTTAAGCGTGGTGAGGCCTTATGTTCCAATAGGCAAACCCAAGAATTAGGACGGTGGGGGGGACTCGATGTGTACCTAATTAAGGAGAGGGGTCCCAACGTGTTCGGTGTATGTGTTATCCTTTTTAAGTTTATTAGGATACGCAGAGAGTGTTTAACCCATGGATTATCAGTAGATGCCAAAACTTGGGGAGATATCTCTGATGTGGGCAGGGTCCATAATTTATAGTTATACATTGAATTCTTTTCTAATAAATAGCAGCCAGAGTCTATCCACTGTTTGGCCCATGAAACTAGTTGTGACCCCTGAGCCGCTAAGTAATAAAGATACATATCGGGCAGTCCTAAACCCCCTCTTTCTTTTGACTGTGTAAGGGTCTTATATGAAACTCATGGACATTTTCCTGACCAAATAAAGTTAGAAATTTCTTTGTTTAGCTGTTTCCAGAAACCGGGCTTTACAGGGATCGGGAGAGTTTGAAAGAAAAACAACCATCTCAGTAGAATATTCATCTTGATTACCTGGATCTTACGATATAGCGTCAGGAGCAACAGTTTCCAATGGGCAAAGTCTGCTTGCATGCTTTTATACAGCTTCATATAATTATCTGTAAATAGACGGGATAGATCCACCGAAATCTGTATCCTTAAATAACGAAAAGTATTATTGCGGGCCCATTTGAACGGGAAATTCTCTCTGAAATCCCTCTGAGGATTCCCACTTTCTAGTTTTCTTTTATTTTCTTCCGTCCCCCTTTCCAGTCTTTCCAAGGATTCACTCATTTTCTGCAGCGTAGCGCATAATTGTTTAGAAGTTATTGTACACTATCGTTCTTCTCTTTTCTCCGAGTTTTCCTCGGCCTGCCGCGAGGATTCCGGTGTACTAGCTGGCTGAGGCTGGGCATAATCCAATAATGTTTTTAGCTGTGAATTCATCTGGTTGACGTTCCTCTCTCTTTGTTTATGTCTGGAAGTCATTTCCTCACAATCTCCACTGAGTCCTATCGATGGATGGGTTAGATTCCCTTCTGAATTTGGTGGATTTAACCTGGACAGGGTAGAGTTACCAAATCAGGCTGCCATTAGGCTGGTGCACCCACCGGAAGTCTCCCACACTATATTTCTTCACCATGAGTTCTTTCCTTAATTTGTAACCCAGCCTGAGTATTTTAGTTTGTGTAGGATTTATTACTCTTGGCAGATGATATTATTAATTTTAAAGTATGCAGTTGCACTCTAATTGATGCAATCACATGATTGTGCAACAATGTAGCTTGCTGCATGATCATCTGATATTCAGCCTGATTACAAATTCATAGACCAGTACACAACCTTAAAAATATATATGCCATTTTTTTCCTGATGCAAACACATATTGGGCAGTATAATACACAACACAACTGGTCCTGCTTGTATTCCCCCCCCCATTACAACAAAATTATTGTACCTACTACCTACAGAGTACTGTTTCTTTTTCTCATTTTTATGTTGGTTTGTGCTTGTGCCAGCCAACATATTGCATTAGTAGCAGATTTGGAGGCGCGGTCACTGTTGGGCGAATGCAGAGCACGCAGCAGTCGGTCCGTCTCTCATTCCCCAATAAGCCTGCATGCCAGCGCCACACCAGGAATACATAATGTGGTGAGCACATCTAACAAAAGTTCCGCTGCAATGCGAGCAAAGCTCGTCATCGCAGCACCTCAATATGCTTTCCCTGGTGAAAAATTACATAAACATGGCAGCACACAGCCTGCCGCGGTACCCGACAGGGTGCCCACTCCCTCTGTCGGCATGCCTGACAATGTATGTGCCGATGTGAGTCCACTCCCGTCGGCATAATACACCATTTGTTATGTGCTGAGGGGTGCCAATCTACCGGCTAGCCTCCCCAAACACTCTGGTAGCATGCTGGAGCCCACCCCAAGCGTGCCAAATGCCCCTAAAAACAAAACAAAAAAAAAAAAACCTGCAATGTTTTTGTGTTGTTTTATTTTAACCTGTAAAAGAAGAAAATGTCCCTCGTGGTCTGTCCAGCTCCCTCCCCAACCCACGCCCACCCTCTGTGCACCCTCCCACCCCCACTCCCATACTTACCTCCGGAGTCTGGTGCGACAATCTTCGGTGGATTGGGAACACGTCTGCACTCTTCAAAGTCGACTTCGGACTGAAGAAATGCCGGTAAGCTGTTTAATGGCATAAATAGGGTTTTTTTTCAACTTTGGTGCATATCTCAGGCATTTTTTGGAATTTTTGCACCAAATTTTCAATATGGGGTTATTGGGGCTCCTCCTCATAAACGCAGTCACTGTCATGGTGTTATTCAGTCCTGAAACGTGATTTCGAAGTCACTGCGCTGAATCACCTTTCGGGACTGAGTAACAAAACAACAGTGCCACTGTTCATGGGGGGGGCGCTTTCAAAATGCCTATGTTGCAAATTAGATTAAAAAAATCACAAAATGGCTGTTTAACGAGTGTGCATTGCGCTGTTTCCACGTACGCTCATAACTTTGTGAATTTGTAATATTTTTACTCCAGATTTTCTACATTGGCATTTTTCCACACCTCCTTATGAACAGTACAGCTGTCATTTTACATATCCTGGCTGAAATGTTTTTTCACACGTCCGGCGCAGAATAGCACGGTCGCAGTGCGAAATCAGTTTTTCAGGACAGTTTGAGAAAATGATGGTGACACTGTTCATGAGCAGAGGTCTTAAAATTCGTATGTTGAAAATTTGGTGCCAAAAGTCCATAAAATGACTGTGTTACAAGCGTGCTTTGCACAGTTTCCACGCACCCATGTAAATTTGCAAATTTGCAATATTTTCATGCCAGATTTTCAACACTGGTTTTTTCACACCTCCTTATCAACAGGATAGCTGTCATTTTTCACAGCCTGCCCAAAATGTGTTTCCACACCTGTGGTGCACAATGGCATGGTCGCTGTGGGAAATCAACTTTTCAGACAGATTAACAAAATCTCACTGCCACTTTTTATGAGGGGAGGCCCCAAAATGCCTATGTTGAAAATGTGGCTAAAAAACTCCCAAAAATAATTGGGTTATGGACATGTATTGCACAGTTTCTATGCATGCTCATGACTTCACCAATGTTTTATATTTACACTCCAGATTTTCAATGTTGCCATTTTTTATGCTTCCTCATGAACAATACAGTTGTCATTTTTCACATCCTGCCCAAAATGTCTTTTTGTCCCTGTGTTGCCAAATGGCATAGCTGCTGTGCAAAACCACTTTTCAGCTAACAAACTGATTGTGCCGCTGTTCATGAGGTGGGGTCACAAAAAGCATATGTTGAAAATTTGTTGTGAAAATACCAACAAATGCCTGCAACGTTAGGGTTTCCAACTGTAACACCCCACCCTGTAGAGACTGCCAGGTGTCAGGGGTGTAACTTGGGATCATTGGCTGTAATGCTTATGCCATTCCACCTCCACCCTTACCCTGCAGCCAGTGACAGGGATCGAGGTGTACCCTGGAGTGTTCAGCCCTAACTTTCACCCCATTCTCTTATACTGCACCCATCTCAGTTTATTTCCTTATGGAATGGGGTAAGTATAAGGCCCAAAGACCCCAAAGCACACCATGGCACTTGTCAGTGTCTACAGGGTAGGGTGAGGTAAAATGGCATGAGCGTTATAGCTGACGCCCCAAAGGTACACCCCAGCGCCTGTCGGTCTCTGCAGGGTGGGGGTGGCGTTGGCATCAGTTCCATACTTCACTGCCATTCCTATTATGCATCTCTAACTCCTGCACTACCAATACCAATGCCAGCGAGACAACATTTGGCATTGACTAATGCTTGTTTTGTATTATTAGTGATGATCAACTATATTCCCCGTCTTCATGGTTTGAAAGTCATGCTCGTGCTACTGCTGGCACTACCAATCCTCTCTGCATAGTCTTTAAATTCTGTTGTGTAAGAAAAAACACCCACTCTCAATGCTTGTCTCCTCATTCTCCTTCCATACTAGAAGAAGACGAGGGACTACAACTCAAATTTTACAAAAATTACATGTACAGAAGTTGCATACCAAAAACGTTCTGAGCACACAATAACCTCTTAAAAGGGGTGCCCAGGCCAATGCCAATTCAATCCATAGTTTAATAATGAACAGACAAACTGTCCTGCCTAGGCAGGGCTATTTGTCTGCACATTTGTTCATTAATTAACTATGGATTAAATTGGCATTGGCCTGGGTGTCCCTTTTATGAGGTTATTGTGGACTATTTGCACAGCTGTTCATTAACCAACTATAGATTAAATTGGCATTGGCCTGGGCGTTCCTTTTATGAGGTTATTGTGTGCTTAGAACTTTTTTGGTATATATGTATTAGTTGTTCCAGAGCAAGTTTTTCCTCGTGCACACACTGTTTTTTCTTGTTATACATAGAAGTTACTTTAGGACAAATGTCCTAATGCAAAACTGTTGTCATGCCATCAAGTTTCAGCAGGTGTAAAGACCCAATTAGATGTCTTTCCTCAGCTATTCTCTCTATTGCAACCCCTCCAATCTGATTAAGTGTTGTTTTTTTGGAGGGTGGGGGGTTGGTTGTCCTCATGTGTATTGCACTGCATTACTTTATTATTAACTTTCATTTGTCATATTGAGGTTTTTAAATATCTAAAGAGGTTTAACAGGGTATAGAAGTGAAGCTTATTTCAGGGAAAGGAGGGCTCAAAAACAATGGGTCATGGCATGAAGCTGGAGAGAGGGAAATTGAGGGGAAATACAAGAAAGTACTTTTTCACAAAGAGGATGGTGGATGCCTGGGATGGGCTGCCTGATGAGGTAGTAAGGGCTGCTGGATGAGGTAGTAAGGGATGAAACTGTCTCTGGTTTTAAGCACGCATAGGACAGACAGACACAAGGGGATCCTGAGGGGGTGGTGAGGTGGAACGGATTCAGGGATACTCAATAGATAAGAGTATTAAGGAGCAGTCTAGATGGGCTATATTGGTCATTATCTGCTGGCAATTGCATGTATGTACAGTATGAATATGTGTATGTATGTATATATAAATGTATATACGTGTGTGTGTATATGTGTGTGTGTGTGTGTATATATATATATATATATATATATATATTCTGCACAATTTTTCTACCTTTTCAATTTTCTGTACTGCTGATTTTGCACAAGGACACTACAGTAGTTGTTCTCTAGTCCATGGGTACCACCCGAATAATTAGAGAGCAGTTATAGATAACTTCTAATGGTGGTTTTAAGCCACCTACATTATGCCATCTCCCTCAGCACTGTAGGGATTATTCTCTCTGGTCTTACAGATGTGTTCACTTTTAGCACTCTCTGTCCCTCCAGCACCCTACTTTTGGTGATGGGAACACTTCTGGACCTATCCCATTCTTATCCTTCAGTCCAGTTGCACAGTCAGACAGTGAAGCATCCTCTATCATTGTGAAAACTCAGCAATTAAACATATAGGCATAAAATGGCCTACATTTTCTTTTTCAATATTTAATTCTATACCCAGCAAGATTCCTTGCCGTACACATGTCCGTTTCCTCCCACCACTCCCTGTCTTAAGTATTGGTAATTTTCAATATTTTTACCCTGAATTCCTCAGCTGCAACCCTATTGGCTCTGGCCAGAGTTTATTTTTTTAGGACAGGACAGAGGCTCACTGTTTTATGGAGAACAACCTAAGTCACACTTTTAGCATACAAGAAAAGACCAAGAACAAAAGCAGGGAAGAAAACAGAGCCTAGAGGGAAAGAAAGGAAAATCTTGAAAAGGAAAGGCAAATGGATTATTTCAAATAAATATATAAAGTGCTGTCAGTAGAGAAAACCTGGGGTGACACTGAAGAGGAAGATGGGGAATTGGACTCGTCCACTATCTCTTCTTCCACAATAGATCATTCTTCAGGGATAGAAGAGGGAGGGAAGGGAACACAGTTAAGAAATACAATACTAGGCCTAAATAAAACTACACGATTATATTCTTAGCCTTAATGTTATGCATGGCGTCTGTACAAATATTGACTCTTAACACCAGTAGCATAAAGGATGGGAAAAGATGCCTTACCATCCTCTCTGAACTAGCCATTTGCAAGGCAGATATAATATGTATTCAGGATACTAGAATAAAAACATTTTATTAGATGGGGCAAGCCAGCAGATTATGTGAAAGGGATGCCACCCCAGCTTTTAGTCCCAAGGAACAGACACATGCGATGGAGTAAGAGTTATTTTCACAAACAACGATCTAAAGGTGACCAAACTCATAGATTTAGAGCGATGAAGGACACGGATTCTTGATATTTAGTTCAGTATAGCAAGACTGAGACTGATAAACACTTACACCCCACAAGTGAAAAGCCAACAAATTGAATTATTCCAAAAAAGTACAACCTTATCTGCACACAGCAAGCATGGTAGTGGCGTGAAGGGGGGTTCAGTTGTGCTATGCAGCAACAAAACAGAGGATGAAAGACTAGTAAAATGTATTGTGATTCAAATGCTTTAAAGGATATAATAACTACTACATAGCTACAAG
The DNA here is from genome assembly GCA_016271365.2 of Neoceratodus forsteri. Lineage (NCBI taxonomy): Eukaryota > Metazoa > Chordata > Ceratodontiformes > Ceratodontidae > Neoceratodus > Neoceratodus forsteri. The sequence continues at coordinate 1,226,317,440 of CM057454.1, forward strand.
ATGCTTATAGACTGAAACATGACTCTGGGGGGAATACTTACTTTAGAGGACCACTGTCTGCTCGGCCGCGGATTGATTATTTTTTTATTTAGAAGGTCCTCACAGTTAAAAAGATACATACAAGAAACATGTCATTATCTGATCACAAAGTCATAGAGATGGAACTTGCTTGGGGAAATGTCCTTGCTAGTAAAAAAAAAAAAAAGCCTTGGAGGTTAAATGCAGCAATGTTATAATCAGACACTACAAAAAGAGACTGGGAAAAAATACTAAAGAAGAAGAAATTCGAGATCAGTTGACAGCATATTCTAGAAATTCAGGTTGCAGTATTAATATAGAAAAAAGCATAGGAGTTAAATTAGGAAAAGACACTGTCAGTACTCAGAATACATATGCAACTATAAAACTCACACAAGACCCTGTATAGATACTAGGGATTACATTTGGGAATTGAGGCTTAGCCCTGATGAATTGGGAAAATAAAATGGCAAAAGGTGAAGGAATAACAGCGAATTGGAAACAAAACAAATTTCCCCCCCAAAAATGGATATTACTCATTAAGAATTTATTGTTACCAAGTTTTCTTTACATTTGTTACTTGTTTGCACCCCCAGTACAACTAGAGACCAGATTGTTTAATATATTTTTCCAGGCATTATGGGAGAGTCAACTGAACCCCATAAAGAGCGAAACCACAAACAGACCCATTCAAGAAGGGGATTTCGGGATAGTCAATCCCTTGGCATTCTACTATAACATTCTTATGTATTATATATAGAATAATATATGCGGTGGTGTGTGTAATGAGAATGTACACACACCTGAGCTGTGTGATGCTACATAAAAGCATCCCGCAATGAGGGTGTGTGTAAAATCAAGTTTTACACAAGCCACCCCATATTTTATTTTTTATAATTTCTGGCATGCACTTTTTCACCTCAGCAATTATACAAAATAAAATAAGGAAACCGCAAAGCAAACAGGTTGTGTTCAGGCAGCCATGCAGCAGTCTGGTATCTGCGCAATCCGCAAGTTACAGTGCCTCACTTGTTTGAGGGATAAAGAAGTGGGCTTTTTGTTAAAAACATTAATTATTTGTGTATTGTTTTTATTATTTTGAAGCTGACTGCTGAGCAGTGGTTGCGGCGAGCTGGTACATGCTTGCTGACAGGGAACTCCAGCGTGTGCCATGTTTCCTTTTTGTTTTTCCTTTTTTTTTTTTGTTTCGGGGTCAGAGAAAGAGTTTTCTTTTTTTGATTAAAAAAAAAAATTCAACTTACCGCCAAGTCTGAGGGGCGGTGAAGTCTGAGGCCACAGAAGATTGCAAGAGAAAAGGTACTATAGTACAGCGAAGGAAAATCAGTGACTGCCACCATACCTCTCAACCTCCTGCCTTATAAATCAGGGACAAGGCTTAAAATAATCAGGGACAAAGGACCAAAATCAGGGACACATCTTCAAAATTAGAGATATCCACCCAGAAAGCTGGCAGAATATGGGGCTTAGTGCAAAATGCATTTTCTAAAGAAGAACAAGTCTGTAACTTTAATGATTGGCATTATTTTGTGCTTACAGTCCCCATTGTTTAACTACAAAAACACAAATTTTAGGAGGTACAAAGTAAAATTTTGAGGCAAAATCAGGGACACTTGAGAGGTATGACTGCCACATGTGTGGTCCAAGGGGAACCCATCAAAATTATTACCGAGTTTCCCTATGGGGGAAAAAGCGAACACCAGTAATTATAATATAATTACACCAAACATACAGCATCCCAAACCTTGGAAGGAAGTTATTGATGAATGGGTAGGTATTTGCCAACAAACCTGGTTAGAGAACAAAAGCAAGGCATTATCCAGAACATAGGTACTACCAAAAAATGATAACTGGTTAGGTGCACTAGACACAAAAGTGACTATTTTCAGGCACAACCCGGGAGGTCACAACATAGAGAGATACAGGTACAAAGCAAAATACAGTGTCAACATGTTAGGAACATGTTCCAGAAAATGACGACATGGAGAGTATGATATCAAGCAGTTATGAGGAATTCAAGACAAGGAATTTATGACATCATACTAACAGCTTGCGGACAGGGAGGATTAGTTATTCCTAGCTGTCTCCCTGTTCACAGTAAGATCATGCTATCTCAGCTGAGAAATGGCTGAATTCCCACATTTACATGGGCTCTGCTATGACTCAGAAAACATGGACATTTAAATGTGAAAAGCAATAAGAAACTTTAGCAGATTACAGAAAGATACAGCCCACAAACCAGTTGTGCACAGATATTAGAAATGCAGGAGCATCTATTTTTGTAGTGCATTCACGCTCATAACCTATGGGAAAGGTAGCTAAACTATGGAATAATAAACCGTTTGTAATAATGGCTACTCAGTTAATATTTGCAATTTACTCAATTATAAAGATACTCTACAGGTAATATTTGCTCTGTTAAAATATATATGTTGTAGTAGTAGTAGTAAAATATTTTATTCATACAATTACATGAATTAGGATTGTCTCGATTGAGCTGCTGCTCATTTACAATGAGGTCCTAGGGTTTACAAAACAAATATATGACAGGCATGCTGCAAGTGGGTAATACAGCAGCATGAAGTATCTTCTGAGGTTATTATAAAAAATGTATGTATTTCATTGCAACACATTTATGAAGGAGATAAAATGCATTGCAGACTACTGTATGTTAAAAAAACTATGGAAATCCTGTGAGGAAAAAATATATACAAAAAAAAAGAGGGAGGAATGGAGACAGTAAAACATTGGAAGTTTTTATTTGAAGAAGGAGGTACTCCGAAACATGTCAGGCTGGTAGTCGGCTGTGTTTAAAATTAAAAACTTTGTTTTAACAGATGAGGCATTCTGACTTTTGGCTAGTATGTGCTAGAACTTGTTTTGGAATATGGTGGAGGTTCTCTTGCAGGTGGGAGCCTTGATTTATATCTAAGACAGGGTGGCTTTGGCCATCATAGTTCTATGGAGATTCCAAGTCCTGATAAGTGCACATCTGATAAAGTGTCCACATATTTATCAGCAGTGGAAATATCTGATCAGGAGCCACTAGGTGTGGCAGGCCTACAACATGTGGAATGGATGTCTGGTCCGCTGGACACAGAACACTGGTTGGGGATGCTTTGGCATTATGAGAGCCTCTGGATAGAAAGGAGCAGAGAGCATGGTTTTTGCTGCTCATAGCAGAGAAAGAAGTGGAGACAGGAAGTGTGGGGGACATGCCTGACTCCACGCAACAGTTGGTGGTTGGTTCTGACTTTTCACATAGCAAGACCCTACTGGCTGCTGGTGGGGATATCGATGCACCACTCAGCAAAGTGAATGGACAGTTTCCATGCTCTTCTGAGCAGGCACTGCTTGTGGGTGCTGGCAGCGATCACCCGACAGGAAGGGTTGGATGACGAGAAGTGTCCTGAGAGTCTGCATGGTTCTGGATGGTATCGGCACTGTGGGTAAGTCAGCTGGCTGAGCCATTTTCAAAGGCGGCTTCGTGAACTGGATGCAAACTACAGCAGGGATTAACTTTAACTGCTGCTTTTGAGGGGCAGTCTTCTCCTGTGGTGACATTAATTCTGGATCAGAACTTTTTCCTGGATATGACTTGATCCCAGTGGAGGTTGCTAAGGCTCTGAACCAGGAAGGAGTGCAAGCCCCAATCACAGTAGCACTGGTAAGTGATATTCCCAGTGCTAATCATGTTGTTCAGTCTACTATGCACAATATCTGTTCAGGACTGGCGGTTGTGGGTGAGGACAGTGTGCATGATGCATAATGTCATCTGCTGTTTGTAAGAGCGGTGTGCCAGGAGTTTCTCCCAGCTTAGTGAATTATAAGGTTCTGTTTACCCCTCCTATTGAGGAGGTTGTTACTTGTGTATGGCTGACATGCTCTATCAATGCCCTAAGGAATCCTTGGGGCCAGAAGTTCTGTTATGGCCAGTTAGTACCAACCCTCCCCCTGTCTCTTGGGCTGAGATTATGGACCAGGTTGAAGCAGGCCCAATAAACAAGCACACAGAGCTTGCTGAGAAAAAACAGGCATTTACACCCAGTACAAAGGCGGGGGGCCTGCTGCACAGAACCCCGCCCCCCCCCCGTTCGGTGGAAGGGTTGAATCCAGATGGACCACCTAACACTACCTTTAAATTGTGCAATTTATTCTCCAATCTGGGGAAACATGCTATCAGGTGAAATGCAGTCCACATTAAATATAAAGGGGGACTGGAATACACTCCAGACAGAGCATATGTGGAGAAGAAACTGCTGAAAGACTCTATGCAGTTTACCCCAAATGAGGTTTTTGCACTTATCCACATTTCAGGTGATATACAGTTTAATGTGAGTTTCATTAATTCCCAATATTTGCAACAGTTTTGGAAAAAGTACCACCAGCTCAAGAACACTCCTTTTTGGACACCTTTCATATCCATTCCACATACAAAACCTAAAATTAAAAACATTTTAAAAGTACTTTTCTACAGTGAAAGCATCCATATCTGATATTCTTTACTGGGTGAAGCAGAGGGTCTATGTCATCAATCGCCCTACCCCAATTGTGGAATCTGAAATTTTTTGGATGGGGGTGTTGGAAAATTAGAATCAGACTGCATATGTCTGACAATGGCCCAATCCACCTGTCAAGTTGTTTTTATATTGGCCAAAACAGAGTTTTCTTTCTATTTGGGGCAACCCAAGATGTGCCACTGGTGTGGCTCCTTATCCATTTAAGTAATGTCTGTGACATGGTAGTGCATAAATTTTGCCTCTAAACTGGGCACACAAGTATGTTCTGTCACAACCCAATGAAGTGATACTTGTGTGATGAGACTGGGCGTTTATGTATGCAATGCCCATGGGCTGTGCTCAACAAAGGCTCTTTCTTTGATCAAGCTGATATGGTGCATGAGACACAGTCCTGATGGGCCAACGAGGTGGCAGCTGGACAGCAGTCACCTGAGCCTTAGGGAGGTCAACATTCACTTGACCTTTCTGCAGCACCAACTGAGTCAACAACTGCTGCAAGAAGTGCAAACAGGGAAGCAGAGTCTGCTCCGGATGAGGCTATGTTAGTCTCCATGGATGTTTCGGGAAGTCACCATGAACCCCGGACAGTTGGGAGCTGGTAACAGATACAGTGCAGGAGCAATTTATGTAATGATCCCCCAGCCTCCAAAAAAACTACCAGATGGTTAAGGGCAAACCACGCTCAGCCATGAACACCACTAAATCTAAGACTGCCAAAACAGATGGTGAGAATTTACAGAACACTTTTCTGGCATTGCAAACCCCTACTTAGGATGAGGGGGAGGACTCAGAATCCTCCTCTGTAATTTCCTCTCATAAAGAATTGTCAGATATGGAGGTGGATGCCCCAGAGCTTGTTAAAGCAAAGAAAGACTCGAAAGAAACCTTGTTGCACCCCTAGTGCCCTCTTTTGACAACCTTCATGGACATTTGTTCCTTTGAGGAGCTCTATGTGGTATCCCTTAATGTGAACAGTATCTGCAACTATGTTCGGAGGAAAACTTTTCTCACTCTTAGTCAGACCAAAGCTAACATACAGTCATTTACTTACAGGATACACAGCTACGAACTCTGGCAGATATTCACCAAGCTCAGAAGAAATGGATTTCAGGTCCTTCCATATGGTCAATTGGGGAGCATTCTTGTTCAGGGGGTGGGCATCTTGTTTAAGGACTGCCAGCTGCTCCTGGGGAGGTAATGGATGTGGACCCAGAGAGGATGCTTATTGCTGACCTTTTGGGTCATGGGCAGGTCTTAAGGGTAGGGGTGGTGTATGCTCCCCAAACTAAATGTACTAGAGTAGCTTTCTTTCATATGTACTGGTCGTATCTTCATATGGTTAGGAAGGCCATAACAGGTGGGTATTTTAATGGCCCTTTATAGATATAGATATAGATATAGATATAGATATAGATATAGATATAGATATAGATATGTATGTATGTATGTATGTATGTATGTATGTATGTATGTATTAAAGTCTCAGATTTACAAATACCTTTGAGCTGAAGGCTTTTTTTTTTAAAGATACCATTCAAAAAGGAAGGAACAAGGGAACAATTACATGGTACAGAAGGTTGTTACAATAGATACAATTTACATATAATACATATACATAGAGTGCATAGTAAATGCTGTACATATAGATAGAGTACATAGTAAATGCTGTAGAAGATTCCATGAGGTACAAGTTTACAGGTGACTAAAAACATTGAGAGTGGCAAGTGGAAATAACCTTGTCATGCACCTCAGAGGTTTGAGGATTCAGAAGTAGGAGAGGGGGACATAGAGTAAGCATGGCTTGAGTAGGGTTGAGAGCTGCCCAAGTGGGCAGTGTAAAGTGGGGGCAAGGTAAGAGAAAAGATGTGTAGAGTAGAGGAGTAGAAGTAGGACAACAGAGTGAGGTGGAAAAAAAAGGGGGGAGTACAGCAAGGGATGGTGGGAAAGGGGGACATGAGAGCAGGGGAGGAGGTAAGGTAGGAGTACAATTATGGATGGTAAGGAGGGTAGGCAGTGAGGAGGTGATAGACTGTGCCAGGACTGGTATGCAGGGTTGCGGTGGATAGAATGATGGAAGGCAGAAAGTGCTACAAATTGAGTGTTTACATTTTTAAGACAAGACTGAGAGTACTCGAAAGTTGTTTAGTGACTCTAATGCTTTGAAACAAATCCTGACTATTACTAAGATGCAAGATGCATTTAGATCAGTGCACTAGAAGGGGAGGTCATACTTACAATAGAGGTGCTCTCTCGTTGAAGGCTGATTTTATGTTTGTATCAGACAGTTGCAACATACTGTGAACCCAGACATTCCCAACAGCTACATTTGACCATTTTGAGTTACATATGTCGGTGGGAGGGTTCAAAGCCATGAAGGTAGGCCCAAGTTATTGCTATCAAGCTAGGGCTATGATGGCAGTTTTCTATGATGTCCTCTCAGATTGGTGGGAGGACATGAAAAAGGGCCCAGCAGTGTCTTTTCCAAAAATATGGCTGGTCAAGAGGACATCATGATAATTTTCAGTTTTTGACCTTATGGTCACAGCTCTTTCATTTAATATCTTGACAGACATGGAAAAACAGTTATATTCTGCCCAGGTCACACAGATTAAGGCAAATATGAAGGCCTTCTTACATAACAGGGACAAAACCCTGCAGGTTGAGTATGCCTGTGGCTTGCATGGTTCACATTTATCATTAGACAATTACAAGGGCTGCCAAAGTACAGTGGCCAGAAAACAGGTAACTGCCCTTAGAGATGAACTGGGAGTTGTTCACACAGCTATGCCAGATATTTTGACAGTTACTACAGGATTTTTGGGGCAAGTATTTGAGCAGCATCAGCCAGGGACTGCGAACTTACTGCAGTTTTTTTGGGTGGGTAACAGGTAGAGGACTTAACTTCTCAGGAGTGTGAGAAACTGCTTAAACCAATTGTGGTGGGAGAAGTGGGTAGTACAATCTGGCGGCTGCGTTCAGGTGCAGCCCCAGGACTGCATGGCTTGGGGTGAGGTTTTACCAGTCAGTTTGTGATCTGGTGGCTCCTCTTTTGTGTGCTGTTTTTAATGATATGTTAGACAACCTAAGGCTGCCAGACAAAAAGGGGGAATGCTATGGGTATTGGTAATTGGAGACCCATATCCTAATTATGTTGTGATTTGTAAGGTGTTGGCTAACATTCTTCGACACTGCCTTACTACAGTGGCTCAGAGTTTGATTGGCATTAGTCAAACCTGCAGCCTGCCAGGAATAACTATGGGGGACAACCTTTTACAAATTTGTGAGATCTTAGAAAGAAGTTGGCTTAATATGATACAGGGGTTGGTCATTTCCCTTGATCAACAGAGGGCTTTTGATTAAGAGCCACATGCTTATTTGTTTACAGTACCAGCCTTTTATGGTATGCCTTGTAAGTTTATCTTATGGATCAAATTGATGTATTCCATGGCTAACTTTATGGTTTTGTTAAATTACAAGGTCACAAGGTATGTGTAACAAGGGGCATCAGGCAGGGGTGCCCCTTTAAGCCATTATTATATATATTCTGTATTAACTTATTAATCAGAAAAATGTATTTTGAAATTACAATTTTATTGGTTTATTTGCCCAACATACAAACAGACAGTTACACATAGATAGGTAGCAAATAATACATTCCATCCAAGGCTTACCTTGATCAATGAAACAATGGATCTGTAGAAATATTCTTAGATAAGCAACTTTCTTCTGAAATTGATCCACAGGTTATTCATACCTCCTCTGTAGTGTATAAAAACAGACAGACAACATACAAAAACACAACCTAACCACATCACCCCTTCCCCCCAATGAACCCCTCTCCCCGGCAGCGCTGCTTCCTCCCCTGCTATTGGGGTTAAATTGATAGAAACCTTGGTGATGTAAGATCCTCCTCTACAGCCCTTCTATGTGGTTTATTCGACTAACCCAGAGTGTCCCTTACCATCATCTCAATCAATGGTATGCCCTCCCTTTTACACATAATTTCCAAAAAGGGAAGCCATCGAGTCTTGTGCTTATCTGGCTGAAGTCTCAGGTTGGTTGTTATCTGTTACATTAATTTAATTTGATTGCAAATAGACAGCCATTGTACAGTGGGCAGTTCGTCCATTAACCATAACTTGGGTATGGATTTCTATGCCTGAGGGCCTGTCACCCCTTGAGGGGGTTCTCCCAAAATCACAAAGCGGGGGTTATTTGGGATAGGAACTTGTTGGATTTTGCTCATGGATTTGGTGACTGACATCCAGAAGTCACTAATTTTAGGGCAACTCCAAAAGATATGTTCATGTGTGCCTTCTAGCCCACATCCCCTCCAGCACTTCCTTCCCTCTGGTCCCCCAAAGTGTTTTGTGACCATAGGGGTTCGAAAATATCTGGAAACCACCTGCCAGCGAAACTCTTTCTAAAAGGGGGAAGCTGTGGTTTTTTGAGCTAACCCCCACACTTTATCCCATTTGATATTCTCTGGCAAATTCAATTCTGACTCCCACTTTTGGTGAATGGGTCACCTAAAATTATCTGGGGGACCTTTACAAGTTTTGTATGTGATAGAAATCAAGTGGGCCTTCGGGTTTGTCCCCTTTGCAATGCCCAGAAAGAACTTCAGTACCTGGTAAAGGGGGTGGGGTAGGGAAAAACCTTTTCTGGCTCCAGATTGTAAGAAATGGCGCAATTGCAGGCATGCATAAAAATCAGTCTGAGATAAAAGGAATTGTGTCTTTAATTGGGTGAAGTTCTTTATAGTCTCCTCATCATATACCTGAGCAAATGCACCTAAACCTCCTCTCTTCCATCTTTTGAAAATTGGGTTATCTCTCCCTGGCCCAAAATCCAGAGAGTTAGAAATTAGTCCATGCGCTGAAATGGTCCTTTCCATCTTGAAGTCCCTTAGTGAGGCATACCAAACCTTCACTGCATTTTTAAGCCAAGGCATGGGAAGGGCACTAAGCCAGCCCAAAATCTTAACATTAAAAAGAATTGCTTCTAACACATCCCTCCCAGTTGACTCCAGCTCCATGATCACCCAGCTGGGTTTACTTTGTGCTGCCCAATAGGCTGCCAGGTGTTGTAGCTGTGCAGCTCTATAATAGCCCCTAAGGTCAGGTACCCCCAACCCACTCTTACCTTTGTCCAGTTTGAGGACTGTCCACTTCAGCCTAGGTTTTTTCCCAGCACAGACAAACTTCTGGATTATCCTATGAGCATCTTGCCAGAACTTCTTTGGTGGGCATAGGGGAATAGAATCAAACTGGAACAGCATTCTGGGTAGAATATTCATTCTCACTGTCTCAACCCTAATTGTAATAGATAGGGGGAGGACCGACCACCTCTCACAATCTTATCTCCTCTAACAGCTTTCGATGGTTCAGCTGATAAAGTTTGCTGGTGTCTAGGGGAATGTGGATACTCAGGTATCTGAAACTCTGTGTCACCCATCTTAAATTAGTTAAGGTTTTCACCCTAGGCGACCCCCCTGTACCAATTGGTAGAATTTCTGATTTCATCTCATTAATTTTGAAACCAGATATGTTACCATACTTCCTCAAGAAGGCCATGGCCTCTGAGAGAGAGGTGTCAGGACTCCCAAGGTAGAGAAGGGTGTTGTCCACATAAAGCAAAATACAGTTGTCCACCGATTCTGTCTGCACCCCTTAATAGCTGGGGAAGACCTAAATGCCTCAGCCAGAGGCTCCACACTGAGGATGAAGAGCAGGGAGGACAGAGGGCACCCCTGTCTGGTTCCTCTCTCTATGGAAAACTGCTGTGATAGTACCCCATTCACTCGAACTTGCGCTGAGGGGTGAGAACAGAGGGCTGTCACTCATGCTCGAAACTTGGGTCCAGAATTAAACGTCTCTAAAGTGGCTGCAAGAAGGGGCCATTCCAGGTGATCAAATGCCTTTTCAGCATCTAAAGCAACAGCTACTGCCAGTTGTTCCCCTTTTCCTTCCCCTCCTAGTCATGGACCTTATTGTTAGAAGCCTTTTGACATTATCATGGAGTTGTCTTCCTGGCATAAAGCTAGCTTGATCCAGGTGGACCAACTGCGTGATTACTGTCTGAAACTGGTTGGCAATCATTCTGGCAAAGATTTTAACATCAACATTTAGGAGTGAAATTGGCCGATAGTCCCCACAAAGGGTCCCCTCTTTACCCTGTTTGGGTATGACTGATATCAGGGCTCTGGCCTATGTGTCTGGGGCTTCCTGCGGCTCGTGGGCCAGGTTGCAAATTTGAAGCAGAGTAGGGGTTACCTCCCATTTAAATATTTGATAATATTCCCCAATAAATCCATCCGGGCCTGGGAATTTATTGTGCTTAAGGTCTTTGATCACCACCCCAGTTCTTCCCGGGTAAACGGGCGGCCCAGCAGTTGTCCCTGCACACCTGAGAGTTTAGGTAGATGTAATTTTCCTAGGAATCCCTTTATTTCCCCTTTGCTGTTTTCCTGTGCTTCTGAGGTGCAGAGGTTCTGGTAGAACCTATAAAAACATTGGGCTATCTTCTGCAGCTTGGTTTCCAATTGCCCAGGGACCTCTGGATTTACCACCAAGGAAACATGCCTTTCTACCATCTGCCTTGGAAGCTTGAAGGCCAAAAGTCTCCCGGCTTTGTTCCCTCCCTCATAATATTTCTGGGCCATGAAGCTAAGTGAGTTCTCTTTTTGGCTGTTATGAGTTGTAGATTCTCCCTTGCTTTTTTAAGTTCCTCCAAAGTAGCAGACAGGTTCCCCTTTTTATGTTCTGTTTCCAGTTCCCTGATTCTCTGCTCTAAACTACTCTGCTGTTGTTGTGAAGCTTTCTTTTTACTGGAGGCATACGCTATGGCTTCGTCCCTTACCACTGCCTTCAGCCCATCCCACAGATATTTGGGCTTTGATATGGTACCCGTATTCTCCATCCAGTAGTTATTAATAACCTCCTTGATCTTGGAAACAAAAACTTTGTCTTTTAACCATCCCGCATTAAGTTGCCACACTGATTGTCAGCTAGAAGGTCCCAGCTTCAGAGTCACCCCTATTTTGGCGTGATCTGAGAGGCAAATGGGGTATATCTCTTAATCGAAGATGGTATGGAACCATGTTTTTTGTGTGTAAAACCTATTGATTCATGAATAAGAAGTCTGGGCATAGGAATAAAAAGTAAAATCTTTACTTGTGGGGAATTTCTCCTGCCAGGTATCCACCAGACCATTCTCCTCCCTCAGGTGTGAAAGAGCCCTGGCCGTGACGTTATCCACTGATTTCTTTTGTCCTGACCTATCCTGCTGAGAGCTCTCTATACAATTCCACTCTCCCCCCATAATGATTTGACCAGGGGCCAGCGTCGCCAGGTAGCCAAACACCTGTCTAAAAAGTTGTGAATTACAGGGTGTGGGGGCATAAACATTCACGACATGAATCAGTCGTTTCACTATTTTCCCAGTAGCTGCTGCTAATCTCCCCTCCAGATAGGTGTGTGTGTGTATGCTAAGCTGTGAGAAGCTGAGTCCCCTGCAAATTAGGATGGCCACTCCTGCTTTCTTTGCTTTGGGGTGCGACGAGGCCACCACCTCTCCCACCCACAAATGTCTCAACTTTGAATGTTCAGAAGCCAAGAGATGCATCTCCTGTAGTAACCCTATATCACACCTGGATCTTGCTAGATCTTTGAGAATGAAATACCTCTTTGTTGGTGTGTTAAGCCCTTTAACATTCAGAAACAGAATTCCTAATGTTTCCATATGGAGTCTTTGTGAGTCATTTTGCATGTAGCCAGATTTGGGCCTTCCCAGGCTTATTGCTGGCAACCTGAACATCCCACCATTAGGCAATGAATTCCTGGATCCTCTAGACCTAGGACTGAATCCTCCTTAATTGGCAGCGCTGCATTTACCCTCCCAGCCCAACCCAAAACAAAAAGTTCTCTCCCTTTATTACCCCCCAATAACAGAACATGCAAACTATTTACAAAAGTCTGCCAGGCTCTTAACCCTCCTCCCCTTCCCATGACAGACATGCTATCCACAGATAGTATAACAGAAGGAATCTCCTTCTGACCTGGAGCTCGAGCCAACTGTGGCTCCTCGCCTCGCCTACCAGTACGAGACTGTGAGAAAGTGCGGTCCCCAGGAGTGAAATGTTTGCCCGAGCCCAAACCAGATCTAGCGAGTAGCTCGGAGTGAAGGAATAAGACCACAACCCAGGCTTTCGGTGACCTTTACCATGATCTGGGGCCGGAAAGAGCACCCCTGCACATGGCTACTCCCTGGGGCGCCCACCCCTCCAGAACTTCTCTGTATCAACCGGCTCCGGCAGCCCCCAAGCACAACAAATCCATGAAAAGGTACATAGAACAGTTATTGCAACAGTAAATTGTACAGAGCTGATGTGGTGTGGTCCTTAGAGTAAAGGTGGGCATTGTTATGCGTGGCTAGTACTAATTTGTACACCCTCTTAACAGTTCCCAGCCTATCGCACCCCATGTGTCTCAGTATATCAAATTGATATTGTAGACTCACGCTCCGGGCCACACAGATTCTCACCAGGAGCAGCAAGCTCACTGAGCCCATCGGGGGTAAAATACTGCTGCTTCACGCCAACTTATCTCCTCAGCCAAAGGGGTGCCGTGTTGCAGGGAACACGCCTACCATTATGCCTCATCTCGGTGACAACTGATGTGGGGTCTAAACACGACGTCAGCTCTGTATCCAAATTTATCAAGTCAGGCATATATGCTTTTAACCCTAACAGCTATAACATCCAGTAACAATCCGCTTAAGCAGAGCATGCAAATAAAATAAAGTCTCCCTTCTTCTCTCTCCACATGAAAACCGAAAGTGAGAGCTTTCCCACAGAGGGAACTTTCCTGACCTCTGCACTATCTCCCTCTTGTTAGGTAAATCTATGCATCTTCATTATATGGTCAACATAACTTCAATAGTAACCAAGTCTCAGGAGTCTTTTTAAGTTCGCACACCAAGTCCCGAGTCTATATCTGTTAGCTATGGATAAAATAAAGCAACGGGGGAAAAACGATAACTGCAAATGTCAAGTAGTTACTTGCTTAGAGAGAGTTTTGCTGAGGTGGATCAAGTCCTTGCATAGCTGGTTGTCAGGCTCTGCGTTCCCTCGTGTCCCGATCCTCTGTCCTTTCTTGCCCACACTTGACCACTGAAGATGGAGAAGGGTTTGTTCAATAAGCACCTGTTGATAGTCCGGGATCTCAATTCCGAATTTGGAGAGTGTTTTTTTGGCCTGGTGTAACGAGTCATAAAGCTTGCTGCCTTCCTCCCAGTGAATAAAAATTTAAGCTGGATGGCGAAGTTGGGCCTTGACTTGCTTCTTCCTTAATTATTTGATGACTGCCAGCACTTTCTTGTGTTTCTGCATGGTTGCAGAAGGAAAATCTTGGTCGACGTATACACATTTGCCATTTTAGCCCAAGCTTTCCGCAATACCATTTCTTTAACTGGATACCGATTAAACTTAGCCAGGATAGATCTAGGAGGTGCATCATTTTTCAGGCAGGGGCCCAAGGCCCTGTGTACTCTTTCAAGGTCAAGGGGCTCCGAGTCAGGAATGTCTAGCTCTTGCCTTAGCCAGGATCGGATAAAGTCAGAGGGGTCATCCTGCTCACTGCCTTCTGAAAAGCAGAAAATATGAATTGTCTTCCTACGACCTCTCGATTCGACATCTTCTGCCCGCATGGTCAGTTCGCATTCCCATTTGGCTAGATACACCACCACGTGGCTTAATTTGAGCGTGTCCTCCCTCAGACCATCGAAGTCTGTCTCCAGATCGGTGGTGCACCTCTCCAAATGTTTTAATTCCTGCTTAATGCCCTTGACATTGGTATCAATCCTCTGCAGCATTTTCAAAATATGTGCAGTGGCCCTGCCATCCAAAGAACTATGGCACAAGGGCGTTTCATCCTCCCCCCCCCCCATCCGAGCCTGTGGCTGACTCGGAGGCCCGAGAGAGAGAGAGAGACCGACTGGGGATGCAGTCTGCTCTAGATCTACTTCTGTCATTGCCTTTCACCGCAAATCTTCCTTTCATCTTAGCTGCCTGACTCATTGCTGCCCATCACCATTGTTTTAAGTGTTGCCTGGGGGCTAATTGCACCAGATTGTGTTTGATTATAGCACTGTGGTCCCGGAGCTTTAGGTTAAGCCGCCATGCCACTTGGTGACATCACTGAAAGTCCATTAATTAGAAAAATTAATACAATGCCACAGATTAGACACCTAACCCTCTCTAGTGAGAGCCCAGTTCTTAAAAAATTTCGGCATATGTGGATGATATTTGTTTATTTGTACAGGCTGAGACCTCCTGTCAGGAAGCAATGACTGTGCTGGAGGTATTGTGGAGGCAGTATAGCACAGTGGTCTAAGGCTCTGAAGTGCAAATCTGGTGACATCCAGCAGACCAGACCTGGGTTTGAATCCCACAGCTTCCACTTGCATACTGTGTGACCCTGAGCAAGTCACTTAACCTCCTTGTGCTCCCAGGTTGCTCCTGTAAAAAAGCTCTCAGCTTAGTGTGCTATACCTGGTTAAACAACTAAATAAATAAGTAAATTTTCACAGTTGGTAGATGCTAACATCAATATTGGGAAGAGTAAATGGTATGAGTGAAATGGTATGTTTGGGCCAGTCTATGAGTGTTAACCGGACACACACTTGTGGGATTCCCACTGACACTGCAGTTACCATTTTAGGGGTACGGTTTGGAACAGGGGATATGGCTGCTATTAATTGGGTGGCAAAACTACAAGAGGGGAGAATGGAGGTTAGTGCCCTGGAAATCCATGCACATTTCAAAGTTAGAGTCCAATCAGTTAAAACATTACTCAACCCACTTTTGTTGCACCTCCATTATATCTCCCCGTGGAATTAGAAACAAAATTATATAAATTGTTGGGGAATAGGTTTAACTCCATTCAGTGACAGATTGTGTATATTTTTGTGGCACAGGGGGGGGTAGATAAGGTAAGTTCTCTGCTGTTTTTCCACAAGTTATCTTGGTCTGTTACTGTGTCACATACAGTATTTTAAGGCATACTGCCAACCATTGGGTTCTCTGGTCAAGGGAATGGTTTGCCACAATACTCCCTTTATAGGGGAGAATAAATGGCACTGCCATACAAAACTTAAGAAAACAGAAGTACCTTCATATGTTTTGGTGGTCTTTTCTAAAATAAAGCTTTGGAAAGTTGCCCTATACCACTGTCATACATTACCAAAGGCATTATATGCCTGCATTTCAGAGTGTAACTTTTTAACCCTGGTTTGGTTTCCGGGTGGTCCAGAGAATATTGAGTCGCATACTTTGAAGCAGCTGACGGAGACACGGCTCCTCAAATACATGTGTGATGTAAATTAAGAAAAAATACACAACATCCAAGCTAGCATTTAAATAATTCTTTTATATATTTAAAAGAAGCAAAAAAGTAACAAACAAATTACAAGTTACGATACAAATTATTGTGGTTCACGTACCAATGAAGAGCAAACAGCCCTGCGCTTCAAGGCCAAAAGGACCTCTTTGTCATGTGTGACATAGTCTGGATGACTAGCCATGGGCATTTAGGGGTTCATGATAATCATAAACACAAACAACTGAGGGATCGGTGTTGCCTGAGGGATACATGGAACCAAGTTCGGGAAACTCAGGAACATTTATTTATTTTTTGTCCCTTTATAATTACCTTTTGGAAGCTTATTATGCAAATTTTGAATTGTACAAAATGCCAGATGACTTTGTATAAAATCTTGCTTTTAGGGGTATATTCCGGCCTGTAGACCAGGTATAACCATAGTACCCTAAGGGTCATCTGCGGGATTTTGAAGTACTATATCTGGCAGGTTCTATGTCAATTGGTGTTACAACAAGCATATATGGGGCAACGGGAAATGTTTAACACAAAAACAAGTGCAAACTGTTTATGTACAAGAAGAAGTTATTTGAGACAGCAATTGCACGATCCCTAGAAACATGCATTAAGTTGGATGAAATTAGTTTGTTTTCACGTAAGTGGTGATACTGGTTTGGGGTTAACTTAGGGGTTTTCTTCCCGTGGTTGTTTTTTGAATTGTCATGAGTTTGGAGTGTCATTTGTCCTTATGTGAAGTATGATTTCTTTCAATAAAAACCTCCTCAGCAGACAAAAAATATAAAAAGCTAAAACCATAGATGTAGCCTTTTGAGACCACAGAGCTGTGTATTTCCAAATATCCTAGAAGGAACTACCCTCTTGTAAAAATTTTTTTGAAGACTAAATACAGAATTATTAGAAAATGAAAAAGTAATTAAAGAATGTAAAAAATGATGTATGGCAAGACAGTGGATCTATGTGATAACGGCGATGGCACATCACCAAAAACATATTTCACTGATGTAATCCCCAGCGCACAGCAAAACGGCGCTGAGGAGTCAGGATTTTTTGTTTTATGTGGGGGACTGTGCCCCCGTACCATCTACTTAAGGATTCTGAAGTCCAGGGGCTGCATGTCGGGGAGGTGCAAACGCGGCATAAATTAAATTTCAGGCCGGGTGCAGCAAAAAGTATGCGCACCCGGACCCTAACCCAGCACCATTCCCACTGCAGCCCTGAACCCACCCACCATTCTATGGCACCAGCTCACCATGGCGCCACCCCCTACAACCCCTCAGTACCCTCCCACCCCATGCTCGGCATGCTTGCTCCCCCACGCGCATAGGCATGTAGTGACAGGATGTCACTATTTCGCACGTCCCCCCAATCCGGTCGCCCACCTTCCCCAGTTGCCCCAATGACAGGCACCGCAATTGAGTTGCCCTTTTGATAGGTGCTCAGTTGTGGTTGTCAAAGTCACAGGATATCTAAGACAGTCAGTATCATGCATGTATGACTCAGTTATTGCATGGTGGGAGGATTCTAAAAACATTTTAAAATCTTTATTTCAAAACTTAGTTGGAAATCAAGAAAATGCACAATATTCAAAGTATCTAAAATTGAGGAAACAATTACATTTTTTAATTTCTAAATTACAAAAAATCTTAAAACAAATTATAGTTTACAAATCAGTAATATATAAAGAAGGAAAGGTAAAAAATAAAACATAACGGAGCAAAAACCTTACAACAGGAAATGAAATTTGGAACCCAAAGTAAGAAACAAACTTTTGATCCTTTCAAAGAAAGTAAATAAAGAACAGAGCATAGAATTCTAACAGAATTGGAAGATACCTTGGGGAATAAAAGTTGAGATATGAAAGATATCCTACAAACAAAAGAACACTTTTGTTTCCAATAGCTTTGGAACTCAACATAAATGCATAAGATCAGAAGAATACTTTGAAACTTTGTTCATCCCAAAATTATCCAAATTTCAGAAGAATAAAATAATGCGATCAGCTACAGAAGAGGAAACTTTTAAGTCTATTAAAGCCCTTAAGAATAGTACAGTACCTGGCACAGACAGGCAAACTGATATATATTATAGGGGCACAGTTACACCCCTATATTTAGGGTTGAGTAGGCGCTTCTATGTTAAACTCAAAATTTTGCAGGTTAATAATGTTGGACCCATTCAACAGATTTGCATAAAATTTGGTATGTACAGTGGGGCATGGTAGGTCTCTTGATTTGCCAAATTTAGTTTTGGTCAGACTTATGGTTTTTGTGCACCAAAATGCTGAAAAATGCACTTTTCGCCAGTTATATGGGTAGTTTGGGGGATTTTGTCCATGGCGCTGTGCGGCCATTGTGCAGTGTGCTGCTCTGTGAGTTGACTTGTCTGAAAGAGCTTGGGTGAACGAACATGCCGCTTTTCATTTGGTGAAAAAATATTAATCCATTCAAAAGTTATTAAACATTTAAGTTCCCATTATAAGTCAATGGGAAAATTTATATGGTTATTTTGCGAAAGAAGAATGGGGTTTTGGCCATCTGGTCCCTCCTCACGATCAAAGAACTTGCAGGCTCGCGGTCAAAGAATCTTTGATCATGAGAATTCTTTGATCGCGATGGCAGCCATCTTGTTTTCATTTTGCTGTCAGAAAAATTCAAATATCTCGGCTCAGGGGTCACTCCTGAAGTAAAACTTGGATGGGTTTTACTCAGGGGGCTTCGCTCTATCGACCCGTGGCCGTTGTTTGCTTTAAAATGGTCAAACAATAGAGTTTTGAACATTTTTATTCTTTGATTGCGAGCCTGCAAATTCTACGATCGTGAGATTCTTTGACTGCTCACTCCCTTGTCAATGGGAATGCTTCCCCCATCGACGGAGCATTCTACTACACATTTCTCATTGATGGGCCTTGTGTCCCCATCGACTGAGCGTTCCTCATTGACAGGGCTGCTTCCCCCGTCAATGGAGCATCTATTGATCACTCTCTCATTGACAGAAATGCTTCTCCTGTCGACGGAACCTACTGTTTTGCATTTCTTGTCGATGGAGACTGTTCCCCCATTGATGGAACGTCTCATTTCTCATTCCTTATAGACGGAACATTGCCCTTTGCATTCCTCATTGACGGGGGTGGTTCCCCGGTAGATTGTGGGGGCTCCGGCCCCCGGGATGTTCCATTCCATGAATCCCCCCTGTCCTTCCTGGCACTGGCACACTGTTGCTGCATCGTCGGAGGTCACCCCTCCGTTGTCTTTCTTATGCCCCTTGGGTGCCTCCTTCTCTCCTCCCTCATCTCCTCTGGGGGTATTTGGGGGTGCTCCTTTATCACGCTCCATGTTCTATTCCCCTCCGCCTCCTCCAGTGCCTTCCCACTGGGGTTGGGCTGCCCTCCAAGGGGTTTCTGGGACTGTTGTTCCCGACGTTCCTCCCCATGCCTCTCGTCAACCTGTCGATGCCCATAGGCACCCTCTGCCTGTAGACTTCCCACCTTCCCAGGTGCCTGGCATTGCCCACATTGTCTTGGAGGTTTTGCACTCTTTGGGCTGCGATCTGCCTCTGGTCCCTCCACCGGGTCCTGTGCCTCAGTGTACCCCCTCCCCTCCCTGCTGAAGTGGCTTCATCCAGAACCATCCCTGTTTGTCTGCCATTCCTGTGGCTGACTCCTCGGTCGTTATGGCGGCTCATGACTGCACCACTCGGCTCTGACACACCAGTTCTTTGCTGCTGGGTAAGGAATCCCGGCGCACTGATTTTCTTGGCAAGAAGGTTTAAATCTCTAGTACCTTGCTGCTTTGCATTTTCAACTATATGGGCCATATGTTCCGGTACCTCCGCACCTTGAGTGCCTCCACTTTGGACCTTCTTTCCAACTTGCCTCACCACCTGAGGATGGACCAGTTGGGGTAGCCCCTGTCTGCCATTTCCTTGCTTTCCCGTCACCTTCCTCGGTCAGGATATGATGCAGTCGATGCTTCTGCCTGTCTATCTGCCACTGGCATTGCCTTGTGGTGCCATGCCTGGCTTCGGGTGTCTGGTTTGGCTCCCACCATCCAATTGGCAGTTGCCGCCCCCCCACTTTTTGTGGTGACAAGTTGTTTGGTCCTGGTACCAATGCCATTCTGTATTCCCTCCAGGCTTCCAGTTATACTCTGCAGTCCTGGATCTCTACCGTGCCCCCCAGACGTGTTCTTCTTCTCCCTCGGCTGGGGTGTCTAGATTCCTGGCCCTTACCGGGGTGCTGCTCGGGACTGCGGTAGGTCTTCCAGAGGGACTTCCACTTTTACCCCTCCATCCCATGCCTGTCCATCTTGGGGGCCTGGCCTGCCCCTGCTCATTAACTGTACCTCAGGGCTTTCCCCCAGCCTCCACTCGCAAGCTTCGAAGGGGCACGGGGGTCTTTCCACTCTTTCTTTAAAGGCTTGATTCCCAATGATGGACGTTTCACTCCTCTTTGAGGATCATTTGGAACTCCTGCTATCCTCCCTCTTAGAGACCCTTTGGTTGTTCCTTGCTGTGGGATTCCTGGTGCTTCTACCCCTAGTGCAGTCCGCCACCTGCCCACGCATTCCGTGCTTTGGGAGCTCTTCTGGACTTACCTTACACCATAGCCTTTCAACCTCTGCTCATCAGGTTGCATTGATTTGCCTGGCCTCCTACTCCTCTCTCATCTCAACTTCCTGGGAGCATACGTTGCTTGCCCACCCTTCGCATATCTGCCTTTTCCGGGTGTGGTGCGAGTCAACCTGCCTTCCACTGCCTGTGACGCCGTCCCTCTCCTTGGGATCACACGGCCATCTCCTGGATTTTCTGTGACTCCTCCATGGCTTATGCCTGGACTCTGCTTGTCTCTCTCTTTGAACGTTCTCCCAAATGTTCCTGTCTCCTTTGCCGATGGCCACGCCATCGTGCCCGGCTTCCTGCTTTGCCTGTCCTCCCATCTGGACGTAACTGCTTGGTACTCTCCCATGTGTAATGACCTACTGCAAGAGACCATTCCGTAGAAGATAGAGTGGTTACATAAGAACTTACCGTAACAGTAGATCTTCCAGGAATGTCTCTTGCAGTAGGTACAATCCCACCCTCCGTCCCCCTGCCTTTTGCTCAGGATTCCCGGATCTCAGGATGTTGGGTTGGGACTCGCTGGTGCCTCTGTCCTAGCCTTTGCTTGCTGAAGCTGGTGGGGAACAGAGGATACCTGGGACTGCCCACACTTATATAGTGGCTGAGGAAGTGATGTCATGTGGGCGGTCCCTGAAGAAGACTGCTGGAAGAAGCTACCGTGTCATAGTGCCATCTGGTGAACTCCCAAGTTTAATAACCTACTGCAAGAGATATTCCTGAAAGATCTACTGTTATGGTAAGTTCTTACATAAACACTCTTTCTAGGAGTGGTATATGTTTTTCATCCACACGAACCCACCCAACCTCCCCGGCTGTGACACACAACCTGGCTTCCAGCGGGCAAAGATCTAGATTCGTGGGGCGGAACCAAGGGTTTTTCCACCCGGGTGGGAGGGAGGAGCCAGCTTGAAGACTTTTCTGTGAGATTTAAAGGGGAAAGGGACATGCCAACCAGTATGGATGAACAACATATACCACTCCTAGAACTACTGCTACAGGTGAGTAACCTGTGTTTCCCTTCTTCCATTCTGCCCTCCACAATTTTTCATTCCCTCCTTCCATTCTTCCTCATTTTACTCCTATCACTGTAAATCTTGATTATCTATATTACATTAGTGGCTACCAATTACTATTGTGTCATCTTACCAACTAGTGCTACATACTGTTGCTAAGTTATTATGTGTTTGTGTTACCAACTGTCACCGTCTGTTGCCTGATTGCTATGTGTCTTCATATATCCTATAGTTAGCTGTTGCATTGTTAGCCAGTGTGATCCACCTGTTTTTTTTTTTTTTTACAATTGTTTAACCAGGTGAGACACACTAAGCTGAAAGGTTTTTTACAGGTGCAACCTGGGAGCACAGGGAAGTTAAGTGACTTGCTCAGGGTCACACAGTATATGCAAGTGGGGGCTGTGGGATTCAAACCCAGGTCTCCAGATTTGCAGCTCAGAGCCTTAAACCACTGTGCTATACTGCCTCAGTGTAATCTCTCCTGCTCTCATTGTATGCAAGTAAGCAAATTGTATTCCAGCATTGTAACATTTCTCTGTATTCTATTCCATTGTTCCCTTCCCAATCCCCCAGGTCACACTGGGAGATGAGCAACTTGTTGCTCAGTGTGCTTTCCTGGTGAAACATTTCAATAAATAAAATAAATACCAGGAGGTGCATCGGAGGTGGGTCCAGACAACACTGAGTGGGTCACAGACCCTGGACAATCTTCAACACCACCTTGCCAAAGACAGACCAGACAAACTGGGCATCTATAATCTCACACCCATCACCGCAGCACCCATTTAAGCAAGCTGTACAGATCTCCGACATATGGTGGCAACCTTATCCGCGAAAAATCAAGCGAATTCTGTGAAAAGGCTTCCCTGTTTTGGAGACAGGCTGGATTGCACAGCCTGTCCACAGTATGGAAGAGCTGAGCCAATTGATTTCACACAACTGCAGTCTCCCTGGACAGGAACTCTGCCTTCTTACGGGAGATGGCTGATTGATCAGACTTATAATGGGACATTAATCTAAGCTTGTCATTAGCCAGTTTGATTTTCCACCAGCATTGCTCCAACCTTCTCCCCACTCTCCTCAATGCACTCAAAGTCCAATCAAACCAAGGGGACTGAGGATGACGGATGAGGGGGCGAACACGAACAGGAGCTAAAGAATCCAGTACAACTGTCACCACCTTATTATAGGCTAGCAGCATATTCCCCTGAATCCGAGCTTACGCTTGATCTACCCGATAGGTCCAGCACTGCCATAAGACCATCGGGGTCAAACCCTGTAAAGGGTGGTACCGGACCATCTCTGTAGGGGCAGATTTATTTGGGGGAGCTATGAAATTGAACTCTATAGTGTGGCGATCAAACCACCCAATGGGTTCCACCACCACATCAGAGATCTCCATCTCCAGTAGGAAAACGATGTCTATCAAGTGACCTTGCCTGTGGGTCGAAGAGGTAAACAGCTGTGTAAAGCCCAATGAAATCATCAGTTGGAGGAAATCCTACTTATGATGATCCAGGTCAAGGTTAAGGAATTCCTTGCCATCTTGGTTTCTTGGTCACTCTCAAGTAGGAGGCATCGACATTGACCCTCTTCTTCCTCCTCATCCTCAGGCAGTGAAAAGTATCACTGGCATACAGTATGCAAGGCCCCTGGAATTCTGCGATTCTGTGGTTGCGGAATTTTTCACAGAATTTGCATCATGCCACAGAATTCATATTGTACCACAGAATTCATTGTTTCTTGTGAATTTTCATTCAAAATACACAGTTTTTCCATAGTGCCAGGCTCCCGTATCCATCTTGTTTATCCTCTATGCTTGGCAGGTGATGTCATCTATGACATCACATCAGATTTTAGCCAATGGTAGGACTGCATTCTGCCATAGAAATGAATACTTCATGCCGCAGAAATCAGAAAATGCTGCCGCAGAAGCCTAGGATCCCTGTCACAGAAATCAGAAAATTCTGCTGCAGAGCACAAGGGGCCCTGACAGTATGTAGTGGTGCTATGGAGAGCTCTTTTCTTTGGCAGCATCACGTCTTGATTGGGCAGGATAGGATTCTATACTTTACCCTTATGATCCCCCTGATTGTTACCAGTTCAGCCCTCAATGGTCCTGCTGACAGAGCTGTCCTCAACATGAGTCTCTCTACCAATTCAGATGGAACTGCCTCCACGACAGGCCAGCTACTGGCTTGCCAGGCTGATTGTCCATGGAAATCATGCACTCAGATTAGTCCCAGGTGGTTCACGGTGGCAAACAGCTGGGGGCCAATTTTAAAGATTACTCAAGGACTCTGATTGGCTCTCAGTGCAATCCTCAAGGACTTGTGCTTTTGACTATGATTTGGCCAAAGAGTTGACTACCGACTGTTGGCTGGTGTCTTTCAGGCCTCTTGTCAGGCACATGTCTGAGTCCACGGAGGTTCCCTTGGAGCCAGTCCAGAAATTGACCAAATACCCCTTACTAAGATCTTAGATGAGGAGCAATCCCCCAGGGCTGCATAACTCATGGCTGTGGCTATTCTGAGACCAGTACTGGATATTTTGCATAGGCAAGCTTCCTACTCGGCACCCTCTGCACCATAAGTGTGCTGCTGCTACTAGCACCTTGTCTGGATTTTCAGATTACCCATCAACCAAGGATCTGGTTGCAGAATCAGTCTTCCATAAGTCCAGCAATACTGGGAATATGGACAAGCCCCTAACAAGGAGTTCAAAAAGCTTGAGCACACAGCAGAGGTCTACACTGCATCCTCCCATGCTCTGTCAAGTGAGTTATGCCCTGTTTATGGCTCACTATGTTCATTCCCTGATGACAGTCCTGGATCATGTCATCTCATACCTCCCTGCCAACAAGCAGCTGGCAAAAAAAGTGGTCCGAGACCAGGGTCAAGCATTGGCAAATGACCAACTTGAGACAGCATTGAATGTGGTGATTCTTGCACCTATGCCATGGTAGTAGCCGTCGTGATGTGTTGCAGTGCATCTGCCAAGTACAGTGGACACCCAGCACAAGTTGGCTGATATCTCCTTTCTGAGCACCTACTTCTTTTGACCATGGGGGAGGGTATTGTATGTGGCTGTGTTCTAACTTTATTTCCTCTGCCCCAGGCTGACAGATTTTCTGACTATCCAGCCATAGGATAGTCCTAATAAATATCAGTTTGTGTGTTTCTTCCTCCCCTTACTTCCTTTGTCAATGAAAAGAGGACATTGGTACAGCCCACATCTTGGTAAAACAATAAAATAAAAGTCAAATGTCTAGCTCTGATTATATATAATTGTTTGATCACCTGCTTTCTGTTTTTGTAATTAATGTGCAGGGTACAGTATCCCAAAGGAGCACTTGTTATTGCTGTTTGAGAGGGATGAGGAACCCCCCATTGATGATGTAAAGGAGGAAGAAACTCAGATGCAGGAGGGTCATCTTAAAGACACCCCAAACAGTAAGTAGATGTCATGTATGGGTTTTTTCCTGAAATGGTTGAGTGTTAAGAAGGATAGAAATAAGTCAAAATTACTTGTTTCCCTTTGCAAACATTAAACCTTACGGCATTTACAAAAGAATAAAGATACTAAGTACATTCTCCCAAATTAATGGGAAAGACTATGTTGAAACTACTATCCCCACAGAGCATCGGTGAACTGTGATTTAAACATCACATTTCCTCATGGGTGTGATACATTATATTGACTATAGCTGAGTTACCTTCACAGGGGAACAGCTTGAAACAATCCAGGGATAGCTTCAAGTTTATTTGTAGGATGTTTGGAAGAATTAGAAAAAAGCTGACATTGAAACACGAGTTCTTCATATACTCTAGGAGTGAGTCAAAACCAAACCGGACTTCTGTGTCAGTAGCCAGCAGTTTATTTCCCCAAAAGGGGATTCTGAAGCTGTGGGGCAGTATAACACTTCAGTTAAATGAATTGTGCCATTAGGCTATTGGAGAGGGTAGGGTGATAGAAAAGGATGGGCAAAGGACTACCTTCCTTAAATAATTATTATTGGTTCAGTTTTCACCAGGGAGGAATGTGGGGCCGTGCCTGCAAGTGGCATCATAATGGGCAATAAAGGGGTCACAAAGATAAGGCAGCCAGTATTTACAAGCGAGATGGTCAAGGAAGGGCTGACAGCCCTATAGATGCATTAAGCTCAGGACCAGATGGGTTGCATCCGTGGATGCTCAAGAGACTGGTAGTGAAATTCCCTGAACCACTGTTAGGACTATTCAACCTGTTCACTAAGGACAGGGTGGTTCAGAAGGATTGGAGGGTGGCGGACATCATTCTGCTCTTATGGTGGTGGGGGGGAAGGACCAGGAACAAGACTCATACTGTAGACCTGTCAGTCTGACCTCCGTTATATAGAAGTTGATGGAGTCACTGCTTAAAGATGACCTCTTAGACTTCCTGGTGTGTAAAGGTCTCCAGGATATCGAACAGCATGGGCTCATGAGCAGGGAGGTCCTGTCAGGCAACCGTGATAGTTTTCTTTGATTCAGTGATGAGAAAATTGGATAGGGGCCATGACATAGATTTGCTCTGCAGTGAATTAAGTAAGGCTTTTAAGTTGGTGTCCCACAGACACTTGCTGATGAAGATTGAGGATCTGAGTGCGGCTAACGACACAGTTAACTGGGTAGGAAACTGACTAAAGGGTAGGCAGCAGAGGGTTGTGGTCATCAGGGTTGAATTAGCAGAGAGGGAGATCACAAGCAGATTGTCACCGGGATCTGTCCCAGGTCCAATCCTCTTTAAAATGATCAACCGACAGTAAAGAAAGAAGGTATCTAGAGCAATTTGTCTCTCTTTGCAGATGACACAAGCTCTGTGAGAGGGTGGATAGCAGTAAGGAAATCTGAGAAATGCAGTCTCGCTTACAAAAAGCTAGATGTGTGGTCCAAGGTTTGGCAGTTGGAACTGAATGCCAAACAAGTGCAGAGAAATTCAGTACCAAAACATGCAAAGTGATAAATCTAGGGAATAAGAACCCCAGAACAGAGCATTGCATGGGTGGGGTGAGACTGAGTACTATGGCTGAGGAAAGTGACCTTAGAGTTCTCATTAATGACACTGTCAAGCAATCAAGAATGTGCACAAGGCCTACTGTATAATAAGGCAAGTAGGAAGCTGGAGTGTATTAGGAGGGGTTTTGATAGCAGGAGAAAGAAGGTAATACTACCCCTTAATAGATCATTAGTGGGGCCACACCTGGAATACTGTGCCTGTTCTTAAGCCCCATCCTCAGGAAGGATTGAGATGGACTTGAGATGGTGCAGCAAGAAAAAATGGGCAGAATGGATGGGCCTTGCAGTTCTTATCTGCTATCAGCTTCTACTTTTCTATGTTGCAGGGTAACAAAAATGATTTAGGACCATCAGGCAGGTCTTAGGAGTAGCGTGACAAGGCACTGAACATGTACTTACTGGAGACCAGAAGGGAGAGGAAGATATTATAGAAACTTTTAAGTTCCTAAAAGGATTAAGCAAGGTGAACTGTGAGGAATTATTTAACTTGAATGCTAGTTCGAGGCCACAAGGGCATGAGTGAAAACTGACAGGAGGGTGGTTCAAGAGGGACTTGAGGAAGTACTATTGTACAGAAATGGTGGTGGAGCCATGGAACAATCTATCAGCTAATGTGGTGGGTGCTAAAACAGTTGCTAGTTTAAAACATGGTTGGGACAGAGTGAAGGGTATAGTAGTCGCTAGGGTGCAACAAACTTGCGAAGAAGAAGGGGGGAGGAGGTGGAGGGCTAGGACCCTGGATGGGACAGTAGGTCTCAGGGTTAGAAACGGACCTCAAGCAAGCTAAATGGACCACTGCTGCTTTTCTGCCATCATTGTCTGTATCTGTGTTTATAAAAACTCTTAGGCCTCCAAGGTGGCCAGTCCTACACTAGACATTTTCTGCCCTCCAGCCCTTTGTTGTTCTCCCAGACACATTTTAATTTAAAAAAACAGGTTGCTTGCTACAGCATTTTGTTGGTTAAGGAGCCTGTCTTCTGTTAAGCATTTTGTATATTCGTGTCTTTTCTTGAATTTCCCCTTCAATGGGTCTCCCTTTAGTGGGAGAAAGTGGAGGTATAAGCTCCAAAGCGTACTGGCGGACAGTTATATAATAAATCAGAAAATTTGAAAGGAGTAGTGTCTTATTTAATATTTGGTGTTGACAGCAGGCCAATCCGCTCCCCTTCTTAACATTATATGGTCCTAGTTGTCCACCTTGGTTGTATTGACTCAGTATTTATAAATGACCTTCCCTCTGTCTACTCCCTCTCCAAGATTCACATGTATGTTGAGGATATCGTGTTATTCTGTGCTGGTCCCTCTGCTGCTAATGTCACAGCCCCCCTTCAGTGTGACTTTAAGAAAGTGCAGACATGTTTCCAACAAAGCCAATTAAAACTTAACTCTAAAAAGTCAGTCTCAGTGATCTTTGGATCTAGGCAAAAACAGCTCAAATCTCCTAATCCCCCACCTTTACCACCCTCGACGGGGCACCCCTCCAGGCAGTCAGTTTTTTTCAAATACCTGGGGTTTGGTTGGATTGCAGTCTCAACTTCTCCACACACAAGAGTCCACCTGTTCTAAGCCACACCCTGAAAAAGGTGTCCTTTACCAACAAAAAGACTGCCACTCTATGCCAAATTGGCGTGACTTTGTCACTGAAAACATTCTCCCAGTTATAGACTATGCCGATATTGTCTATTGCTCAGCTCCAGCCACCTCACTAGCCAGACTGGACACACTGCTAAATTCTTTATCCTGCTTCACAACCTCCTCCTCCTCCCCTCTCACGCAGCACTGTTGCCTCTACTCCTCTTTCTCCCTTATGCCCCATCCCAAAAGGAGCCAGATACATAGCCTCATTTTTGTTGGCAAGTTCTGATTCGGGACTCTCCCTTCATACTGTACCTGAACGCTTGTCATTCTCCTGTTAAAGAGCAACTCTCCATTGTAACAAAAGGCTTAAAAATTCTAGATTTACACCAATTGTTTTAACTTTTTTGTTTTGTAGTTATTTTTTTTTTTTAACTTTCCCTGAGTCCACTAAATATTGTAGGCAATGCAGCACTTATTTCACTGAGCCTTTCAAAATGTATATGACTCTCCCTTGCTAACCACACACTTGTTTTTTGTGACATCACAGTCTGTTGTCATGATGAGTACTATGATGTCATAAAGAAAGGCACTGTGAGGGTAACAGGGGAGAGGCAGATGTTTTCAGATGGTTTCTATACAGACTTGTTAGATGGACTACCAAGATTTACTGTAAATCTTGGAAAGGAACACTGAAAATAAAAAATATATTCTCTAGTAAATTGCAACGGCTAAAACATCTTATTCATGAAAACACATGCTGAAATGCAGAGTTGCTGTTTAACTCCTCTGAGTACCGACTTCATTCATGGGATGTTCCAATGTTTTCCCTTCCACACCTTTCCACTTGCTCAGGCCAAGCAGCCTTCTCCTACCAGTACCCTCACCTCTGGATTCGACTCCCAAGGGCCACCCACCATGCCACCTCCTTCTCTGCCCTCAAATCCCTGCTTCGTATCCTTCCCACTCCCCCTGCACCTGACCCTCCTCTCTCCAACCACCCCTCCACCCACTCCTCCCAACCTTTCCCCCTCTCTTCCCTAATGC
Source organism: Neoceratodus forsteri (assembly GCA_016271365.2). Classification (NCBI taxonomy): domain Eukaryota; kingdom Metazoa; phylum Chordata; order Ceratodontiformes; family Ceratodontidae; genus Neoceratodus; species Neoceratodus forsteri. The sequence goes on from CM057454.1 coordinate 1,226,346,683, forward strand.
CCAGCTCCCTTGCCCACTTAAGGGGCCCCCACCGCTGTGGTACAGTATATATAGAAACTGAGAAGTTGACGGCAGATAAGGACTGCAAGGCCCATCCAGTCTGCCCATTTCTTTTCCTACCTTATAAATGTGCTATCAGCTTTTGCTCTGTCAATGGCTTATCTATTTATACTCATCTGCATTGCTCCCTTATGCCTATCCCATGCCTGTTTGAAGCCCTGCACTGTATTCATATCCACCAATTCCTAAGGTGAGCCATTCCATGCATCCACCACCCTTTCTGTGAAAAAGAACTTTCCTCACATTACCCCTTAATCGGCCTCCCTCTAATCTCATGCTGTGTCCTCTTGTCCTGCTATTTTTCTTATATTGAAACATGTTAGACTCTTTCACCTTGTTAATACCCTTAAGGTGTTTGAATGTTTCGATCATATCACCTCTCTCCCTCCTTTGCTCTAGGATATACATATTGAGTTCCGTTAATCTGTCCTCAGGTGTTTTCTGATGTAGTTCCTGCACCATTTTGTTTGCCCTTCTCTGGACTGAATCAATTTGGTTAATGTCCTTGTGAAGGTGTGGCCTCCAGTACTGCACACAGTACTCCAGATGGGGCTTAACCAGTGTCTTGTAAAGAGGGATTATTACCTCCCTCTCCCGACTTGTGATACCCCTACTAATACACCCTAACATCCCCCTAGCTCTACCTACTGTTTTAGTGGTCTGCTTGGATGATTTCAGGTCATCAGTGATGATGATGCCCTAGTCTCTTTCTTCCCTTGTGACTGCCAGCAACTCCTCCTGCCTATAGGTGGCTTCAGGGTTTCTCTTCCCTATGTGCATGATCTTTCACTTCTTTGCATTAAACCCCAGTTGCCACTCTTCCAACCATTTTGCTTGTTTATCCAGATCTCTTCTCATTCTGCCCACACCATCTGGATCATCTACTCTGTTGCAGATCTTGGTGTCATCTGCAAACAGACAAACCTTACCCTCCAGTCCATCTGCAATGTCACTGATGAAGATATTGAAGAGTACTGGCCCCAGGACTGACCTCTGAGGTACCCCACTTGTGACTTGCATCTCTTCTGACCGCATACCATTTACCACCACTCTCTGTTTTATGCCCGTCAACCAGTTTGCCACCCAGTTGACCAACTTCTGACCCGTACTGAGCCTACCCAACTTATTAATCAATATTCTATGTGGAACAATATCGAACGCGTCACTGAAGTCAAGGTAGGCGACATCAATTGCTCCCCCTTGGTCCACCACTCTGGTTACCCAGTCAAAGAAATCTATGAGATTAGTTTGACAAGACCTTCCTTTTGTAAACCCATGCTGTCTTGGATCCTGTGCTCCTATGGATTCCAGGTGTTGCACTATCCTTTCCTTAAGGAGTGCCTCTATAATCTTGCCCACTACTGAGGTAAGACTGACTGGTCTGTAGTTCTCTGACTCCTCCGTGCTACCACTCTTGTGAAGTGGGATCACATGAGCTCTTCTCCAGTCTTCTAGGACCTCTCCTGTGCTCAGAGACTCACTAAACAGTTCTGATAGTGGCTGTGCTAGTTCCACCTGTAGCTCCTTTAGTACCCTGTGATGTATGCCATCAGGTCCCATTGCCTTGTCCACCCTGAGCTTATCAAGCTCTTGTAGGACCCTTTCTTTTGTGAAGGGACTAGTGCTCACCTCCTTCCCCCCTGTGTCCATGGTGCTGAGCTGTGAGCCCTGCCCAACCTTCTTTTCAGTAAATACTGAGCAGAAGTATCTATTTAGGATAGATGCTTTTACATGGTCCTCCTCCTCACACGCCCCCCGTATCTCCTTTGATCTTGGCAATACGCCCTCTGCACTTTCTCCTTTCATTAATGTATCTATTGAAAGTCTTATCACCCTCTTTTACTGTTTGTGCTAGTGTTTTCCCTGCTTCCCTTAGGGAAGTTTGGTATGCCTCCCTATCTTCATCCCACTGCATTCCCTTATATTTCCTGATGGCCAGCCTTTTAGCTCTGACCTATTCTGCTACTGTATTTGAGAACCAAAGTGGTTTCCTTCTTCTTTTGCACTTCCTTTTCTCTCCAACACACTGGGATGTTGCTTCAAGTATTGCATCCTTAATGCTTGCCCACTTTGCCTGTACCCCCTCACCTATATTTCTTTTTGCCAGGGTTAGTTTAACTCTGTTGGCCCTCTTATCAAAGTCAGCTCCTCTGAAGTCCCATATTTTTGCCTTGGAATGGGATGATTTAGTTGTAGTGGCCAAACTGAACCATACCATGTGATGGTCACTGGCCCCCAGGTGACCTTCTACCTGGAGATCTGTGATCCTTTCCCTGTTAGTCAGTACTAGATCTAGGATAGCCCTGTCTCTTGTAGGCTGTTGTACCAGTTGTTTGAGGCCCTCCCCCTGCAGGGAATCCACCATGTGTCTAGTTCTGGCAGATGTTTCTGCTGGTATTGACCAATCTGTATCTGGTATGTTGAAGTCTCCCATTATCAGAACCTCCCCTTTAGCTGTCATGTTTTGTATATCTTCTAACAGTAATGTGTCTGTGTCCTCCCCCTGGTCTGAGGGCCTGTAGACAACCCCAGTTCTTATGGCTGTCCCATTTCCTGTTTTCAGGGTGACCCACACTACTTCTGGCTCCTTATGTGTGTTTTGAATTTCTGTAGCTTTGATATTTTCATTGACGTACAGGGCAACTCCACCTCCCCTTTTTGCACCTCAGTCTCTTTGGAACAGTACATAGCCAGGTACTGAAGTCTCCCAAGTGTGGTTACTGATAAACCACGTCGCGCTAATTGCTACTATGTCCAGTTTAGCCTCTTGTCATTATTGCCTGCAGGTCTGGGATCTTGTTTCCCAGACTGCGAGCATTTGTGTACGTTATTTTCCATTGGCCAGATTTTGGTGCGTTAGTTGTTGGATGAGGTCTGGCATTTCCCCTGTGCATTGTATAGGGAGCTGGACCTTTTTCCTTACCTGGTGATGCAAATGAACTGCAAACGTGCTGAACTCCTGTTTGACCACTAGCTGGGGGGGGTGTTCTTCCCATTTGACATATGGGGTTCTGCACCCTTCGCCCCATTTGCTAGTTTAAATAGTCTGCAAAGACATCAAACTTCTGCCCTAATGCACTGACTCCCTCCTTAGTCAGATGCAGTCCATCAAATTTAAAGAACATTCACTCCCCAAACTGTTGCCAGTTCCCTACAAATTTGTGTCCTTTTTCCTGGTACCAGCCCTTGAGCCACATGTTTAGCTGCCCTAACTCCCCTTCTCTGACCTTTCATCCATCTGCCCCCCTGTCCCACACTGGCAGGATCTCGGAGAAGGAGATGCCGGATGAAATGGATGGTAGTTTGTCACCCAGCCTGGTCAGGTGTTCCTTGGTCTCCACAACTGACCTGCTGACGAGATCATTAGCCCCTATGTGTACCAGGATGTCAAAGTTTTCCCCTGCTTCCTGAACAATTTTAGCAATGCAGTCAGTGTCTCTCCACATTGATGTACCTGGGAGACATGTGACCATTATCTCTGGCTGGAGATAGGTATCAACTCCCCGAATCATGGAGTCTCCTATGATCAGAGGTTTTTTGGATTTCCTTTTTGCTTTTTTTGTTTTGGTTCCTGTTTTGTGTGAGTTTTGTTGTGCTAGTTCCTGTACTGCAGTGTCTTTCTCTGCAGTGTCCTCTGCCCCGTTGTTTGATTTCGGAGATAGAGGCAGATATCTGTTTGTAGTTTTTATATGGTTTATGGAGGTAATATGTTGGAGAGCACTGAGTGATGGGGCACCTGATTTGCCCCCCTTAACCACCTGCCAACCTCCTGGACCAACTACCCTCTGCGGTCGAGGTGCTTCTGTTGGATGTTGGGGAAATGGTGGGTGGTTCTTATATTTCCTCTTGAATATGAAATCTGAGGCGTGCAATCTCTGCCCATGCTGCCTGGTGCTGAGTCCTAAGATCTCCAGAGGCCCAGCATGTAGGACAGTGTCCTAAATCTTGTAAAACTTCCCTTCTGAAAAGTGTTCTGCAGTACCTGCAGTTAATGATATCCATTCCAGGTAAGCTACTGGGTTTATAACCTGGTCAGAGTAATTAGAAGGAAGAAAATGAAAGCAAAAGTTTGATTTTGTGTTTTGTTTGTTTTTGTATAACTTGTTATAACAAGTTAAATTACTAGTGCCCCTGTAAATGAGGTCACCATGTGGATACCCCACGGATCTGCCCCTTCCTGCTTTGCCACAGGAAATGTCACAGCTGTGCTACCCTATAAAAGGAGTATAGTGTGGGGTGGTTGGGGATGGGTGTGGGTGGCAGGGCCCTTCCTCTGCCAAAAAAGAAGAACCACGGAAGAAAGAAACAAGGAGTTAAGAGCAGAAACAATCAGTCAGCAACAAATGCAGTAACCCTGAAAGCTTATTCTAATGATAGCTAAAACTGCAAAACCTGTAAAGCACCACCTGTAAACATTTCACAGAAGATATACCCTGTCAGAAACACTTTGCTACAGAGAAAAATAAAGCAGTAACAGAAGATATACCTTGCAAAAGACAGTTTGAATCAGAGATAAATAAAGCAATAAAATGTTAGCAACAAATAGTAACAATCCCTGTGAGTACAAAATAAAAATAACAACACACAGTAACTAGCCAAAAGAAGTCTTAATCCTTTCCCTTGCTCTGGTAAGGTTCTTTGCTTCATCCTTTCAAGCAACCTAGAAAGAAAGAGCTCAGGTGAAGCTAGGTGCATTGGCCAGCAAACTTAGTCTTCCACCTCCTTTTCCTTTGCTAATTTAGCTACACATAACTGGGCCTTATCTGTATCTGCAATTGTTAAGTTGATATTTTTTTAAGTGGCTAGTTTTTCATTTGCAGGTTGTACAGATCTGCCACTAGAGGGATCTTGTTCTTTCATCTAAAAAAGTCTACTCTCTAAAAGTCACAGTTGCTTTACTTGCTATTTACCTTCCTTGTACTGCCTCCCTACTAAATTCTGTTCTACCGAAATTTTCTTTCTTCACTACCTCTCCCTGCCTGTTTCTTTTTTTTTCCCTTTCTTTAGCCCTACACCAGCTATAGGTTCCTCCCCAACCTGCTCCTTCCCCATCTCTCCCTCCTTGTCCTTCCTCCCTTGTTCTCTCTCCCAGGCCCCTGCCACCCCCACCCCATACCCACTATCAGCAAAATCAATACCAGCAGTACCTTGGGAACACTTCACTTCTCGAACAGTCCTCCCCATGGGCCTCCACTTGGCAGTATCTGGCTGCTTCTTAACACCACTAAGATTGGTCTTAATGCCAGCCTATCCCTACTGTACCTCACTGCATATCATCGGGGCTGTCATATGGACTGTACTGCCCATACACTAAAAGGAAACACAAATTATCACTACTGGACCTGCGCCACTGTTCAATGAAGCTCCTCCTACTTCTCCTACTGATTTCGGGCAACATCCATCCAAACCCTGGCCTGGGCTGTTCAAGCCTTCTGAAAAAGACAGGAGCCCTCACCATCGCAACCATAAATATCTGCAGCCTGTTACCAAAGCTTGATGCACTCCAAGCCTTTATCAGCCAACATAATCCTGACATCCTTGCTGTAGTTGAAACATAGCTGACACCAGAAGTTCCTGATCTGGCAATTGCCTTACAGGGCTACAATGTTTTCAGACTGGACCACGTCTCTAAAAGGGGAGAGAGCTGTGCCATCTACAGTAAGGATAATCTCCTGGGGCATCTTGTTCCAACCCCCGTCCCTGCCTCCTTGGCCCAGCTTCTACACATTAAAATTCTTCTAGGTCCCAATCAAAAGCCCTTACCATCGTCTCTGCATATATTCCACCTCGAGATCAAGATCTTGGCATCAAAGAAGTTCTTAACTTCGTCAGCTCCCAACCTTCTGGCTCTGAACACATTCTGCTTGGTGATTTCAGTATAAACTGGCTCGCATCTGATGTCTACACTCATAAGGATGCCCTTGCAGCTGCCAAACTCTCACAATTGGTCACCACACCAACTCAGATAAATTACAAAACTGGCACCAGTACCCTGCTGGACTGGGTTCTCATCAATCACCCTACCAGGATCTCTTGTACCTCCGTTCTCCAAGACTCTCTCAGTGACCACTCCCCGGTTATATGTGAATGGTCTAATAAATTTCAAAGCCACCCCCTATATTCATTACCAGCAGAGTTCTCCCCCGTGGTCAACTTACCCATCTCAAACAGTACCTATCCTTGCAAGACTGGCTGCCCATCTACAAGGCGGCGGATGTTAACCTAGCCCTCGGCTACTTCATCACCACCTTCAATAAGGCCTGTGACCTCTTCACTCCTTCAAAAAACTGGAAAACAAAAGCCCTCTGTAACCCTTGGATAACTGTGGAGCTCCTTTCCCAGCTGAAATCTAGGGACCACCTGTGGGCAGTGGCTAAAGCCACAGGCAAACAATCTGACTTCCAAAAATACAGACATGCCCGTAATGCCTGCACAAAATCCATTCATCTCACAAAAAGCTCATATTATTAGGATTTCCTCACCAACACCTGGGAAAATGGTCGTGCTTTCTGGGACAGTATCAAGGACATTACTGGGAAGCAATCAAAGTCCCCTCCTGCCATGTTAATTGTTGAAGGGTCCACTACCCTTGATCCCATGTTCATTGCAAATACCTTTATCACGGCTTTTACTGACCTCAGTACTGTTCTACCACCTGATTTCTTCACAGTCACACCCCCTCTAACACACCCTGTACTCTGTCAAACCACCCTCATTTTTACTTCACGGAGATTAAGATGAATGAAGCTCACCGCCACATCACCTCAGCCATCTCCACTTCCAGAATCAGCAATGACACCCTGGACTTTAAGCTGCTATCACTTACACTTGACGAGGTCCTCAGTCCCCTAACTAAAATTCTTAACCTGTCTCTCCACACCAGTACATTCCCTAAAATATCGAAAACTGCCACTGTGACCCCAGTCCACAAAACTGGGGATAAGACCTGCCACTCTAACTACCTCCCGATCTCCATATTGCCACCACTATCCAAGGCCCTAGAGCGTATTGTTGCAGCCCAGCTGACTGATTATTTGGACAGATATGATATTCTGTGCACACAACAACACGGTTTTAGAAAAGGACATAGTACCACCACTGCCCTGCTTGAATTTACAGGTGCAGTGCATAGTTCTCTTGATAAAGGACTTCTTACTGGGGCTGTCTTCATCAACCTCTCGAAGGCATTTGACATGGTCCATCATTGGCTGCTGTATGACCAACTACTCCTTGCTGGCCTCGCACCGAACTCAGCCCGCTGGTTCAGAAGCTACCTTGACAACCGCTCTCAAAGAGTAAAAATTGCCAGTGCTATCTCGGACACCTTCCCTGTCCGCTCCGGAGTACCTCAGGGGTCCATACTGGGTCATCTCCTTTTCAGCCGCTTTTTAAACTCTACCACAATCCTGCTTGGAACAAATCATCCTGTATGCGGATGATGCTGTTGTCTTTTCTATGCACAAGGACCTTTCACCACTACAACACAGCCTTCAACTCAGATTCAGTGCCGTTGAAACATGGTTCTCCAATCATAAACTAGTCCTCAATCACAAGAAAACCAAGTCATTGCTATTCTGCAGTTCACATAACCGTTACTATCAACACCCCCTTGCCATCTCCACCAAGCAGGGGACTGTCCTCGAACAAGTTTACTCTTTCAAATACCTAGGGATTCTGCTTGACCTCAATCTCTCCTATACGGCTCACATTTTATTTTATTTATTTATTTAGCTTTTGTTTACTGGGTGAGTACACTAGATGAGTATTATGCCTATTTTCAGGAACAACCCGGGAGAGTACAGACAGTGATACAGAAATAGGGTAGGGAAAAAAAATCACACAGCGTTACAAAAAGTGCAGAGAACAAATGAAAGTACATCATGACGGCATAACAATAGGTAGGAGTATATGCAAGTACATCACACAGTGTTACAGGATAGTGCAGAGAGCAGTGCTCGCTTGACATGACAGCATAACAAATAAAGGGATGATTTCAATCATTTTGCAGGAAGCAGAAGTCAATAAGGCAGCCTATAACATTGTAGTAGGCACCACCAGGAGACAGTAGGTCAGACATGCATTTAGAGACATGTAGATAAAGGCTGAAACCAGCAAGTGTGGGTGTTGCCAGTTATGCCCAAATTGAGGGTACCATGGATTGAAGATAGAAATAGGATACGCAAACAAATTCAGGCAACCTGTATGAGGCAAGAAGGAGGTCACATAAAGTACATTAGTCTAGGGCTTAAAATTCACTGGAGCTAGTTTAAGACCCCACAAGGATTTACGAAAACTTTGGTCGGAGGAGGCCAATCTGACATGTTCTGGAAGGGAGTTCCAGAGTCTAGGAGCACTTACGACAAAGTTCCTGTCCCCCATGAGGGTCCGGTTGGGGGGGACTTTGAGCGTTCCCAAGGCCTGGGACCTAAGAGGGTAGGGAGAAATGTCTGTTTGTGGTAGACGCTGGGCCAGCCCCAACAGACATTGACAGCGTGGCTAAAGCTGCCAGCATGCACCTTGGATTACTCTACAAGCACAGGTAGCACCTCACCCCAGAGGCCCTGAAGATTGCCATCCAGTGCTCTGTGGTGTCAATTATTGATTATGGCCTCATTATCTATGGCTCTGCTACGACGTCTGCCCTCCGACGTATGACAACTGCACTTAACAAAGCATGCTGACTCACAACTGGTGCCCACCATCTCACCCACACCTGTGCCCTTTATAAACAATCCGGATGGCTCCAACTCTCCAACCCTATAAAGTATCTCACATGTGCTATGGCGGGAAAAATCAACCTTGGCCTCACACACCCGGTGTTACTGCCTTGTTACATCAAAAAACAACCAACAGAACACCAGGAGCTCGACAACCCAGATTCTACAAGTTCCTTACTGTCGAACTATGCAGGGCCAATGCTCCTTCACCTATAGGGCTCCTCTATGGATGAATGATCTCAGCCACACCATCTCCTCTGCCTCAACACTAGGTCTGTTCAAAACCAGGCTCTGGGCCCATCTCATTGCCTCTAGCTCCTGTGACTGCCTCTCCTAGATGATGATCTACACAGCTTTAATCCTAACTTATATACACTGCTTAACCCCTGGCCCCCCAGTCCCCTTCCCCCAGCTCCTGAGGTGCCACTTCAAATCTCAGGTCTTCATACCACCTCATTAGTCTCTCCTTGCCCCATTATAGCACTTATTTCCCCCTCTCACCCTGCCCCCTTTTTCTCTTCTATCACTCCTTCCCATTTATTTTTCGACAAATGCCTCTGGCTGCATCTTCATCCTCCCCCTCTTCTCTGCCACCCCCAGGTGCCTGACCCTACCCATCCTTGTGGGCACTTGCGTCCTAGCTGTGTTCACCATTTTACTATAGCTGCCTCTGTTAACTACCTACACTTCTCCTCCTCCTCTACACCTTATTCTTCCTATAATTGACACCTTTCGATAGCACTGTTGTACATGAATTGTTTACTGTTATTTCACTGTTGCTTCTTTGTTGTTTGTTATTTCTGATGTGGAACCTTTGTAAAAGAGCCTTGGCTCAAAGGTACTTGTAATCCTAGAATAAATAAATAAAATAAATTTAAAAAAAATACCCTATCCTTACTGAAACTGCTCAGTCTCTTATTCACCTCGGAAAGTCTATCAGACAATTTTTAATTATTCTCTTATGTACATGTTTTGTGATTATCAAGTTTAAAGTGTATTACCTTACATAATATTTTCATTGTTGTGCTGCCATTGTAATCCCTCTCGTCCTTCTGTACCTACCAAAGTAATTTTTTTCTTTTTCTTTTTTTTCCAATTTTGCTATTGTGCATTCTGTTGTATGTTTCCACCCTGCCTACGAACAATCCCCCAGGCAGCACTTAGAAACAAGCTTCGGCTCAGTATGCCTTTCCTGGTTAACAACTGTTAAATAAATAAGAATAAAATGAAGTGGGGGTCAGGAAGTGATGCAGCAATGTCATATATGTATGTTGGGGACTGGGTGGTTGGGCTAGGTACCAGGTTAGGGAGGAGGGAGAGGCTGACAGAAGTAAGAAAATCAATAGAAAGGAGGGGTGGTATCAGTGGAGGGTGGAGGATGAAATGTGGCAGTGGAGAATATCTGAAGAGTGTGAGTGAGCTGAGGATATCACAGGGAAAGGGATCAGGTAAAGGAGCAGACATGAGAAGTGAAGTCACCGAAGGGATTTCTGAATGGATGGAGGTCTTGGAGAGGGAACAGATTGGGAGGTTAGACCAGAAAAAAGGAGTTCTAGAAGCAACATAAGACTGCTGTACTTGTATTTTAACAGGGGGAAGGGAGAAAGATGGTGAGTCAGAAAAGTGGAGGAAGGGAGCAGGAAACATCATGGGGACAGGAGATAAGGGAGCTGAAACAGCAGAGGAGGGATCCTTACCAGAATCTGAAAATAAGGGAGGCACTGTGAGACAGGTGCCTTTCACAGTTGATGGGTGGAACAGGGAGGAGTAGTGGGAACTGTGATAAGTTTGAGAAGGAGTTAGGAGGTGGAACATATATGTATTTGGGGGACTGGGGCCTTGGACTAGGTACCAGAGATTCCAGGTTATGGGGGAGGGAGACGCAGACAGGAAATAAGAGAATCAGTAGAAGGGAGGAGTGGTATAAATGAATGGTGGAGAATGAAGTCTGGGAGAGGAGAATATGTAAAGAATGTGAGCGAGCTGAGGCTGTCACAGGGAGAATGGCGTAGCTACAGGTTCAGGCATGAGAAATACAATCACAGAGCAAGGACTTCTTAACTGAGGAAGAACTTGGAAAAGAAGGAATGGATGAGGAAGCTAGACCAGAGAAACCGGAACTGATAGGAAATGTGAATACTGTGGTGAGGTTTTAGCAGGGAGTCGGGAGAAAGACTGTGTATCAGAAAAGTGTAGAGAGGGGTCAGTAGACATTATTGGGGGCAAGAGAGAATGGAGCTGAGATAGCAGAGGAGTGATGCATACCAGAATGTGAAAATAAGGGTGCTATTTTGAGAGACTAATCTTTCCTCAAGAGATGAGGGTAAGAGAGGAAAAATGGCAGCAGTGTTACATTTGAGGAGAGATGTTCAGAACAAAGCAGCAGAAAGAGTTGAAAGGGAGCCCACTCTGGTGAGCGTGGATTTGTGGTGGCACCATACACTATAAAGCTCATGGTAATGTAGGGAGGGCAATTGTTAAAATCTCCCAGTGGGCAGGAACAGGGATATAGGCTTTGTTACTGAATAAATGTTATGATTTTTAGTGATTTTGATTAATTTTCTGTGGTTTATCTATATACTGTATTTGATTTTTAAATTTCTGCTTGTTAATTGCTGTCATGGTTTTATCTATAGCACCTGTGCCTCTGAGATGGGGCGCTATATGAAATTATCTGACTGTCTGTCTGTCTCTGTAGAGTACACCAAGCTTGGAAAGGAGTTGGTGGGAGAAATCAAGATTTCTGTCTAGTAAGATATTTGAATGAGTCTTTCTGGTTGACAGCCATCTAGGATGGTAAAGACTGGTGGACCCAGAATTCTAGCTAGGTGGTGCTAGGTGCAAGAGTTCACAGAGACAGTCTTATAGTTATACGGAAATGGCCAGGTCAGTATAATACATTTCAATAAAAGGTGGGTCAGTTGCACATTGCAGGATCATTTTCATGTACCTGTCAGTAGGGCACAGGAATAAATTATTGCAAGAGCTACTGTAGGAGTTGGCAGGCTTCACAGATGACATAGTCGTAGGCTTCCTCAAAGTTTTGGTGTTGCGGACTTGCATACACCTGGGTCACTGATGAGGCTTCACTTTTTGATGAACAGGTCCTCCAATTGATGACATTACTAGGCATTGTTCTGGCAGTTGCCTCTGGAACCCATGCTCGGGGCCTTACCTTGGATCTGGTTTTCTTGTAGGGGCTTGACGTTTGTAATGTCAGACTTGATCTGGTTATTTGGTTGGATCATCATCTCATGCAGTCCTTTGTCAGAGTCCCAGCATTTAAATCACCCTCCTATAGAGATATTTCTTTACAGTCTTAAATGTAGTATGGAACCTAGCAAACTCTTAGCAGTGAAGGACTAGAGAATCTTCTCCCACCACTCAGGTGGTATGTCTTTTGACTCCACCCCATAATGTGAGATCATCCTTTCTACTGGAAGAGTTGTGTCTCCTCCTTTTCAGATCTGCACGTGGTGTAGGCCAGAAATATTCGCAGTGAGCCATTTGGCTAACTTTGTTCAAACCTCTTTCCAGCTTGTATTTTGGACATATTTCTAAGCTCCGTTCTCATCCTCCAATATATACAATGGACTACGGTGATTCTAAGCTGGCTCCCAGCTTTAAATGCTGCATCCAATGCAGCAAAGAATGTTGTGGATGGATCCACGTGTCTCATGCATTTGATGTTTAGGTGAACATCATGACATTGCAGCCTGCGACCTGTGTAAGGCTATGTTTACCACTTCTCTTCAAAACTACTATGGTCATCTTTTCGCTAGCTGGCTGGCCCAATAGGATCCTCTGGTGAAATCCAAGGAAGCTCGCATAGCTGTCCCCACAGTGGTTGTATGTGATAAAGCGAGTCTGAAAGACCGCCTATCACATAAAGTGACCACAGAATGAGCCCATGTTCAAAATGACGACTGATATTGTGCTGACCGTCGCAAATAGCGACGGTCGCTACAATACTTTAAAGTAACTCAGAAAAAATATATTGTTATGTAGGGGGCTGTGCCCCCCCCCAACTAAAATAACCAACTCTAAGTAGGATGCGGACCACGGGGCAAGTTACTGGATTTAAAAATTTAAAAGAAGATTCAGCCTCCAGCCAGACCCGAACCCAGATCTGGTCACATCACAAGTGGTGGTGTATACCACTATGCTATGCGAGCAGCTCAGTGGGAATCGGCCTCACAGGATCCTATATCCTGTAGTAGTGAGTACAGCTCCTTGCTATACTCACTACACAGGATGTTGTGACGTATTCTGCCACTTGCTCTCATGTAGAGGGCTATTATTGAGTCACTCAAAAGTGCAGCACTCAATAATAGGTGCTCTACATGGGTGTCACCCCCGCAGCTGCAGGGTCTATGGCCCACCGGCAGCTATGGAAGGGGCAGCTGCCATGGCCGCAGCAGGCATCTCATTGATTCTGGCACAGTTAGGGGCCAGCATCAGTATGATATTCGCAGGTAACTTCTGTGAAATGTGCAGACTCTCCAGACCTTTGGGAAGATCCTTACCCACCACAGTAAGGCAAAAAAGTTGATGTAAGTGCCAGCGTTTGTTGTGCGATGAGAAAAGGGTATACTTTTTCTGCTCCCTCGACTCTATCGACCACTTCATGGCTTTTGAGTGCTTAGCTTTGTTCAAACCTGATTTGGTCAAGGGACAGGCTACTAAATCCACAGTGCATCTATTGAGTTTAACAGCATTTACACAGGTTGAACAGGTGGTCAGGATTTTTCTTGACACTGTCAACCCATTGACTGAGGGGACTGAAGATGATTCAGTCTCCAAGACCCTGCTTGTTTTGGGCCTCACATAAAGGGGACAGAAGCAGTCTGCGTACCCAGCTGTTTCCATTCAGGAGTTGCTTCCTTCTGGGATTAAATGATCAAACCCGGTATGAGTAGTTCTATTCTGCCAATCTGGTATGAGTAGTTTATTCTGCCCCTCTGGTCATATGTCCTCATTGTCATTGGCTATGTTGACATTTCAGATCCAGGTCCAGGTCAAGGTTGTGGAATTACTTGCTGTCTTAGTCTCTTGGTTTTGCTTAAGTGGGAGGCATCACCATTGATGCTGTTCTTCCTCCTCATCCTCTGACAGTGAAAAGCTTCATTGCCATATGCAGTGGTGCTTTGAAGAGCTCCTTGGCAGCATCAGGTATTGATTGGGCAGGATAGGGGTCTACGCTTCTTCCCCATGATCCCCTGATTGTCACCAGTTCAGCCCACACTGGTCCTGATGAAAGCTGTCCCCAACACGAGTCTCTGTACCAATTCAGATGAAACTTCCTCCATGACAGGCCAGCTACTGGCTTGCCAGGCTTATTTTCCATGGAGATAATGCACTCAGATGAGTCCCAAGTGGTACATGATGGTAATTGGCCTAGGGCCATTTGTTTTTAAAGATTACTCAATGACTGTGATGGGTACTCAGTGCAGTCCTTGAGAACTTGTGCTTTTGACTATTATTTGGCCAATGAGTTTACTGCTGACTGTTGGCCGATGCCCTTCAGGGCTCCTCTAAAGCTTATGTCTGAGTCCATGGAGGTTCCCTTGGAGCCAGTCCAGAAAATGACCAAATACCCTTTACTGAGATCCTAAGATGGGGATGGATTCCCCAGCACTACATTCCTCATGGCTGTGGCCATTCTGAGACCAGTGCTGGATGTTTTGCAGAACCCAGTTTCCTGCCAGGCACCCTCTCACCATAAGTATGCAGTTCCTACCAGCATCTTGTCTGGATTTTCAGACCACCCCTCAGCCAAGGATCTGGTTGCAGAATCAGTCTTCCATAAGTCCAACAATACTGGGGATGTGGGCAAGCCCCTAACTAGGAGTTCAAAAAGATTGAGCAGACAGGAAAGGTCTACATTGCATCCTCCCATGCTCTCTGTCAGATGGGTTATGTCCTGTTGATGGCCCACTATGGTCACTCCTTGATGGGAGTCCTGGATCATGTCATTTCATACCTGCCTGCCAACAAACAGCTGGCAGTGAAAGTGGTCCAAGACCAGTTTCAGACAGTCTTGGATATGGTGATTCTTGCACCTATGCCATGGTAGTAGCCGTCGTTATGTGTTGCAGTGCCTGTCTGACCAGTTGGCTGATATCCCCTTCTTGAGCACCTACTTCTCTTTGGCCCTGGGCTGGAAGGACACCTCACCAGAATTGAGTTCTGTGACCTTCCCTCAGAAAGACTCAAATGGGCAGCAGCAAAAAATTCAGTTTTGACCTTTTCTATCACAGCAGCCTAGGCAACAGTTGCCCTAAGCAGGGGCTAACTGAGGTGTGGTATCCCACGTCCAAATACCCTTGTTAAGGACCCAAAAAAGGTCAGGGGTATGGGCAGTGGTGTCCCCCCAACAACAGGCACTGGTGCCCTCACAAAGCTGCCTAGTGACAGGTTGGGGGTGGTCTACCTTATACCTGTCCAGTCCCTGCCCCAGCTCTCAATGGGGGGTCGACCGCACCACTTCTGGCACACTTGGTCCATAATTACCTCAGACAGGTGGGTTCTAGAAGTGGTGGCCAAAAGGTTCTTGACTTCAGTGCTGTCCTGCCTTATCAACCGTACGCACCAAGGGAGTACATGGAGTCTCAGGACACACAGTATGACTCAGAGAGGATGTTGCTCAGCTCCTCAAAAAAAAAAAAAGGAGCTCTAGCCCATGTCCCTCTCCATGGCTTGCAAGGGTTTTGTGCAGAGGTCAATCTTAACCTTTTTTTGCACTAGCCAACAGGACAACTTGGTTCAGAATTGTACTAGCCTGCAAATGGTTGCACTAGCCCTCAATTATAATGGTAAATTTTGATCACTTATACAGGAAACAATGCAAGCCAAGAAATACTCTGATTATTTCACATTTATCCTGCTCCCACATTGCTTCCAGCTCCCCAGCAGAAAAAAAACACTGCAATACCATTGCATATGAAAGGACCGGAAGTTTTAAGTGGTACAGGACTAGGATACGGTCCAGAGGATTGGCATGAGCAGGAACGGGATGAATACACTCAAAGGAGGGAAGAGAGAGCATTGGACGAAAGTGCATTGCGGAAGGCAGAGGGGAGGGCATTCCAATTGTTGGGGCAGCGGTAGGAAAAGGCAGATTGGCCAACAGTAGTGGAGCGGTAGGGGATGGTGAATGAATGAGAGCCAACATTCCGAAGGGAATAGAGGCTCAGTGAAGAGGCTGAGATGAGCGAGGAAAGATAGACGGGGAGATTGCCATACCAAAATTTAGCCATGAAAGAAGCAGTGTGAGCTAGATGTCTGGACTCCAGTGAAGGGAAGAACGTGGCTATATAAAGATTGCATTGGTGAGTACTAGGGGGGGCAGGATAGTATGAAATGGCAGAAGAAAATGAAGAGAGTGTCCAGTCTGGCCAGAGTAGCTGTTGGGGTGACACTGTAGACTATGTCTGCATAGTCAAAGGTAAGAAGAATCATTTTCTGCACAGTTCTGTGGCGGGCTGTTGGAGGAATGCAGTCCTTGTTTCTATATAAGGCTCCAAGCTTGCGGAGTAGTTTCTTATGGATTGCATCCATATGTGCTGAAAAGTCCAAATGGTGGTCTAGCCAGACCCCGAAAGGTATCTGAAGGAAGTAACATTCTCAAGCAGGATACCATCCAGTGTATAGAAAGCTGGGGATGCATTAAGGGAAGATAACCTCTGTCTGGTGCTGAAAGACATGGAGACTTTTTTTAGCATTCAGAAAAACCTAAGGGGCTTGGGAAATAGAAAATGTGACATTTTTATTTTTAAAAGCATTGCTTTTAATATACTCTGCCCCAGCAATAGCAGATTTTTTTTTTAACATTGTCCTTTCGTCAGCCCAGGGGAAACAGTACATAGGCATAATGCTATACTATCTCTATTTCTATATAGGATTATCTGTGTACCCCAGGAAGGCCTATTTTAAGCTTTCAAATGATGTATTTTATTAAGGTTTATTTTTGTGCCATACATGATCGAAAGCTTTGTTTTTAGGATGAAAGGACGTGCTGGGTTGGACTGTAGGATGGTGATGGCTGGTGAAGGGACATGCTGGTGATGGGGACCTCCTACACTTGACAGTAATGGCAGCTATGGATCTGTGTATAGTCATTTCAGAGTCTGGTCTGCAGTGGTGTCAAGGGAAAGAACAGAGTTAAGATATTTGAAGGGGAGAGGGAAGTTATTGTGAGACTGGGATAAAACCCACCACTTGCAGGGCCGACCCTGTATACCTCCTTGCATTTTGTCACTGAAATGTTGCATACAGACACTCAAAATGTAGGAAAATGAGGGGCACTGGTCTTAATAATGGCTCAGCAGGTAGCACACTTGCCTCTGGGGCCAGGAGATGAGAAGGCTGTGGGTTCTATCACCACACCAGGGACTTGGGTTAATATCCCAATACTGGCACTGCAGTGCAGCATGGGGGGGTGCTGCACTCCTGAGGTGCCATCTTTTGGATGAGACGTTAAACGAAGATCCCATCTGCCTGTTCTGGTGGTAGTTCAGGTGGATGTTAAAGATCCCGTGGCACTTCTCGAAAAAAGAGTAGGGGAATTTTGTTGGGGGTAAAGGGGAGTATAATTCCGAGGTCATTCTGGTTCTGGCCAATCAACTAACTAACTTTCCTTATCTGTTTTTTTTTTTTTTTTTTTTTTTATCTTTTTCTCTGCTTCAGCTCTCATTCTCATCTGACTTTGCGTTCAGAATAGTGTCACATAATCTCCATAGTAAGGCACATTTTCCAGCCAAATATTTATTTTGATCTGATTCATACACTTCTTGTATTGAAGAGTATACATTCTTGAAGAGTATTTCATGAGGCATATAGTTTTGCTGTAGTGCCCATTTGTACCATAACTGCCAAAGGTAGTATTTCAGGGTTGCAAACACAATCTGAAGTGTTTCTCTCATAAACTGTTGCACGAGAGTTTGGGCTAGTAAAACACTGTTAAGATCGACCCATGTTTTTTTGTTCAAGTATTTCCTGGTCCCGAAATAGATGTGGGGGTGACTCATACTGGATCTGTACAGTCTGAATCAGTTTCTCAGGAAGCACATGTTCAAGATGAGTATGCTGAACCAGATAATACTATTTCTGAAGCAAGGCATGTTCTACTTCCCAGACATCCAGGTCACATTCTTCCACATTCCTATCCATCCATCCCACTGGTAGTACCTTCTGTTTCAAGCTTTTGTTCTCTACTTCTTCCTGGCTTGCCATTCAGCCTCTGCTTGGTGCCTAGGGTCTTCACCAAGTGCATGGCGGTGACCGCAGCATTTCTCTGGCACTGGGGGTCATGGTATACCCCTATCTGGATGACTGACTGATAGCTGGGCTGTTCTAGAACGCAGTAGAGTAGTTCATGAACCTAGCCCTCCAGACCTGCAAAGATCTGGGCCTACTGGTCAGTCCAGCCAAGTGCAAACTCAACCCCTTGCAGGTGATTCACTTCCAGGTAAGAACTAGACTTGCTTTGGTCAAGGTCCAACTCCTTGTGGACCAAGTGCTGAATCTTACCTCTCTTGCCTGATAATTTCAATCATTCCATGCTGGGTGCTCACCCTCAAAATCATTTCTCTACAGTAATCTTGGTGGGATGTCACAGTGGTCTGTTTATTACCCTGACAAGCCAATTCTAACCCTTTCAAGACTGTTACACAACAGCACCCTTTTTCTTTTCTTCTTCTGTCCTTTTTTCCTTTCCTTTCATTCTGCAGGCTGGCCACCTGCGGACATGATGATGATGACAACAACGACGACAACAACTTTATACAGGAAACAAGCTTTAGGGACAACGTCCTTGTTTACAAAGAATGCCCTGTGCATATTACATAAAAAAACATATAACAATGACATATTAATACATGATCACACCTCACAAATACCAAAGTCATGTATAAATTGTTTTCAATCTATAAATGAAAATCCAATTCAAATTAGTACAACAGTTATATAACCTTACATGTACTGATCTGTATTGCTGTATCTTGTATCCTACGCAGTGCACTGTACTATGATTGTTAACAACTAATACCATGAATCTCCTGCCCTCTTGCACAAAAATTGGAAAATTGTATACTGTTTTAGTAACCCTGTGCAATCTGTATGACACTGTGATACCTGTCTGTATGTTCAAACCTTATGTAACAATCCACGGGTCGCCCCTGAAAAAGGGACCTTCAGGGCTCAGCGGGCCTACCCGTTAACAAAATTTAATAAATAAATAAATAAATAACCAGCATGAATGCAGTTACAGCTAAGATGAATCATAGCAGTTGCATCCTGTGTGAAATTTATTTCTCGCCGCAAACTGGAATTTTTGGACTGTATTTTCCAATGTGATATCTTTGGGTATAGTATTCCATGTACACGCTACAGCTGCTTGTAATGCTATCTCCCTCTCACTCCTGCTCCTGTTTCCACTGAAGCTCTAAACCTCCACTCCCTAGCCTGACCTCTGACGCCTACCACCTCTCCCATTCCCTCCCCACCCCACCTTCCATCAGCCCTACTCTTCCCTTTCTTTTTCGTGCTCAAAATGTAACATCTATTGCCTGTGTATAGTTAAAATCTTAATGTATATAGAACTTATAGATATGTAGATATGGTGTACATAACTAGCTCTACATTATTGTATCCACTACACAATGTATGTAGAATTTGATACTGTAATGTACTGACTCCCTGTACAATTGCTCTGCTCTACTGTACTATGTATGTCCCCGGGTCGACCCTGAAAAAGGGACTGTAATTATCTCAGTGGCCCTACCCAGTCACCAAAACTCAAATAAATAAATAATATCTCACCAAACATGTTATTTATTTTTGGCTAGTCCATTCCTAATGAGGTTTCTCTCATATGATATTTGTTTTCTCTTGCACTCTGATTTAACAAAATATTCAAGGGGTGATTGACTTTGTGCTTCACAAGTCCATAACACCAAGTAGACCATTGTATGTTCCTTCTTAACTCTGGACCTATCCACTGTAATTTGTCGTAGACTTTACAATGGTACTCTCCAAATCTGCTGAGGCTGGCAAATCTCGTCAGCCTATAGTATGCTTGATCGATTTTCCTGAGTGCATTTTTTTGAGGTATTTCTATACACCAATGCCTCATAATTTAATGCAGGGAGTATTAATTGGATTACTAACTTGGTTCTTATTGTTTTTCCCAGTGAAGAAGACATTCTTCTCAAGGCACCCAATTTTTGATTTACATTTTTTTACTACCAAATTTACATGCTCATCATACATCAGCCTCTGATCAGTTACCACCCCTAAGTATTTATCAGTATTTGTTTTGGGAATATTTTGTTTATTAATAAAGACATGTTTAGTTCAGTATCCATAGATGATCTAATATTTGATGTAAAAGTCATACATTGAGTCTGTTTTAGGTTCATCAATAGTTTGGCTTTACAAAACCAATTCTTCATTAGGAGCATGTCTTCCTGCAGTTTAAATTCCAAGTTAGCATGGCTATCAGCGGACATGGTCTTCCCTACTGGTACACGCTGTTTTCTGTTGGATAGATAAGATTTGAACCATGACAATGATTCTTCATGCACTCCAATCTCATACAGTTTTCTTAAGGTAGTCCTGTGGTCCACCAAAACAAACTCTTTACTGAGGTCCACAAGCACGGCCCCTGTGCTGCACCCTTGATTCATTGGGACAGCTGTAAGGTTGTTGAAGTCAATAAGGGCTGTGTCTTTGGACCTCCCTGCCCTAAAGCTGTGCTGACATAACCTTAAGTATTTTCTCTTTGTGTCCTCAGGCTAGTTCAGATAATGGCAGTACTGCTGTACATAACCCCCCCCCCCCCGAACAAATTAAAAGAAACTCCTTGAAGAGACTCTGAAATGTTTTAATTGTAATTGCCAGGGGTGTATAGGTGTTCTAGTCATCTAATGTGTAAAGAATCACATTATATATATTAGAAGAGGGGCCGGTGTGTGGTCTCTGTATTTTGTTTTTGTAAAACACACCATATGCCCTGCTGTAGCGTTATTTATGCTTTCAAATATAAAACCCTAAGTTCAGGCGCATAAATCAAGATGTTACCATAATTGGGCGTGTTTGTATTTATCTTGTCGGTGACCCAAAAGGAAGCTTTGTCTGTATATTAGCACCTGAAGTGTGGATAAAACATGGCGGAAGTGCAGCTGTTTTTGTGTTTTTTGGACCAAAGGCTAGCTGATACTAGCATAACTCTTCACCTGCTGGATACAGAGTATAGCTGGCTGGTATATGCAGAATACGGAGTCGGCTTTTGAAGGTGGGTCAGATTTCGCACCTCAGTACTGGAAACTTTTTTTGTCCCCCTTTTCCCGATAGAGGTACTTCACAGGGAATGGCATAGCATGTTCGGGGAAGATAGAATTAAGAAAGAGGGACACCAGTACAATGTTTTTATACTAATATTTTTTTCTCTCTTCTCTTTCTCCCCCTCCCACTCTTGTGTAACGCTCCCACAGGTTAACAGTGTGATTCTATGTTACTGTCTGTTGCTGTTATGCTAAAAAGCACCAAGACATGATAATTCTGCACTGTTTCATGTTTACTGTTGCTCAGTTATTAAGTCAAGCTGCTAGCAAGTTGTCTTACCTGTTCAGCACTATCACGCAATGAAGAGCTACTTAGCCCTCTTCCATAGGAAGATCCTGCCCATTGTCATTCAGCCTTATTCTAAGAGCCAGCCGGCCCTGTTATCTCTTCTCTTATACACTGACTGACATTGTGGGAGGAGTCTGTGCCAGGAATAGAGTTCATTTCTTCAAATAACAAAGTGTTTAATGGTTTTGAAGTAATATGAAACCAAAGACAAGTGTAAATATTGAAAGGAAGTGTGTTCTAAAGAAATAAGATGTTAAAGGGGAAAAAGTGGAAGGATTTACCAGGTCACATGTGAGACAATGGATATATAAGGAGTATAGTCCGAGACACAAGTCAGATGTGTTGGGAGGTCAGTGTTGAGCGTTGAGCTGACCTAGGTTTGCTTATTTTCAGACCTAAAAGTTCAGATGGGCTATATATCTACCAAACCTGTGAGAGTCTAGTGTATTCTAGAGTGGCGTTGTTGTATTTATTCCAACGTAACCGTGTTGGTAACTGTAAAATTGTACTTTAATTTTGCCTTTGAATTTTATTTTCGTCGAAACCAGTCCACTTTTCATTTATGTTATTATTTTCTTATGGTCAACTGGCAATTGCCATATTTTGTTTGAATCCTGATCATAGTGTGTGTGTTCTTCATTCGCACAACATCACATGGGGGAGACTTATAATGTTTTCTCCTCTAACTGAGAATGAAAGAACTTTTAGATGGGCATTATGCTGCAGCACAGCAAGGTTTCTTTCTGCTCTGTCCTGGTCTATGAAGCCGAGCTTACTGTGAGTAATTTTGTCTACTTTTTGCTTGAATGCCAGCAATTTAATCTTCGCTGTCTGTGTGTTTGTATTTTTATCAGTACAGTAAACAGCATAGGTTAGTGACATGCAGATTGGGTCAGACTAAACTGAGGGTTTTTTTAATTAGTGTACTTTTTTCTTCCTACGATTGGCCACCCCCATTGGTCCGAACCTCTAAGCTCAGATTCCTCATCCATTTCTCGGGACTTACCTCAACTCACAGGTCACTCTGTCTTGGCCACCAGGGCATGGCCACCATGGGCACCCTGTCCCCTGACAGACTCAGTCAGTACAGCAAGAGCCAGTGCCATGGTCAGTAGTGTGGGGCCTGCGATATGAGGTTGATGTCCTCATGCCATAGTCAAACTTTTTCCCTTGATTTTCTCCCTCCAAGACATCACGCACCAAGGGAAAGTGAGAAGTGGGTCAGGTGACTTGATAACCCAGCCCTCTGGGATGCTGTACCTACCCACCTACCCTACCAACCAGCCCACAGAATGGATACCCAACAGTTAAGACCATAAACCATGAGCCAGTGATAATCTGACAAACACAGAGATACCCTGTAGACAGCAATTTTAAACAGTAAATCACAGCTTAATTGGGGGGGGGCAGGGATTAGGATGTGGTACCTTGAGGAGGGATAGCTGTTGAAAAAGGCTTGATTAGTATGTAAATGGTGAAAAAATAACCATAGGGGCCCTTAGGGCAGACCACCCCTGGATGCCCAACCTCACTGGTAGCAGTGTTACACCCTGAGAGTCCCTAGGGTTACCCACTAGTTGCAGACCTGGATGTTGCCAGGGGTTGGCCAGCTATTGGGGCCCTGAGAAATTGGAAAAATTTTTTAAATCAAATCAGGCAAGCAATCTTTATTTTAACAGGTGAAATGCTATTGAGTGAACTCATTTACAAAGTCAAATTCACAGTCCCTTGATTTAATTCTAGGAGCCAGGTCCTGGGTGCTAACGATGTTGAAGAACTCAGCAACGTCTAGAGTATCAATTTCCTGATGTCCTGGAGTCTGGAGCTCCATGCAATGTCATGCATTAATGGGCAAAAGGGAGAATGGTCTCTGTTCCCTTGGCAGATTGAATCTTGCTTGAAGCTCTTGCAGCTTGTCCCCTTGATTGAAGATCTGGGTGCTTGTCACCTTCAGCCGCTTCTGTCCCATTGCAGAGCTCTATGGCAGATTCTCATCAGTCCCAGATGGCCCAGACACAGAGTGGCCCCATGGCCTGGCTCTGCACAAGGGTCATAGGTGCCCTAGCACCCCAGCAAACATCAGTGACCTTTTGAGACAGTGGGTCCCACTTGGAAGGGGGTTGACGAGTTCCTTCCCTGGCTCTGAGTAAGGTCTCCCGAACAGTAGGAGCCCTCAGCAGTCCCTGCACTGAATTTGCAAGTTGACAGGCTCAGGCAAGTCTCCTGGATAAACAGCAGCAACAGTTTGTCATGGTTGCTATCCTACTTGTGTAGATGAAATCAAAACTATGGAGCATTTGTTTGTTAGCTGCCCCTATATAGCATCATTTTGGGACTTAATTGGGTGTCCAGTCAATTCAGCCCAGTGAATTCAGCCCCATGGCAATTCAGCCCAAGGCAATTCAGCTCCTATGTGAATTCAGCCCCAGTCAATTCAGTTCCATGTCAGTTTAGCTCCTATGTCAATTCAGCCCTTATGTAAATTCAGCTCCTTTTGGCTCTGCACTAGAATAAACGTAACTAACTACATATGTAAACATATTTAAGCTTTATTGAAAGCTTTAAAACATATTTTTTGCAATTAAGTACACTTTATTGAAAATGTTAATTTGCACATACAGTACATGCAGCAAACACCCATCACATACACCAGACAGAAAAACAAAACAGAACTCAAATAAGCCTAAACATAACCTTCTAACTCGTACAACACACAAACTACTCCGAATAACCCACTCCGACCCTCATGTGCACATTCCAACAGTTCCAGCTGTAAATACTAGAATGGACAGTGACTAAGGATATAACTGCCATTTGGGTTTTTGGCTTAATGGTGGAAAGGGCGGAGTACTCTCCCTACAGACAAATGTCCCCTGTAAGAAATGGAGGAAAGGCTGAAGAGTGGAGCATTAAAACATATTGGCCCCTATTCATGAATAGATGCACATGAGACTCATATAGGGACATGCAGCTCCGCACCCATGGGATTTTCATGTGCGGGCCACATTGATGAACACCAATCCCTCCTGGCTCCCATACGCAGCCCTGTCACCCGGCGCGCAGATACCTGCAGAGCTCCGGGATTGACTTCAACAACAATATGGAGCTGATCCAGAGTTATCACTGAATGTGAGAATTTTGGCTGCGCTGGCATTCGTGCCTATACACAATGTAGTGAAAGCATTCGAGGCTTTAATGGACAGTGTGCATTATGGCGAGTATGAGGATTTGCTACATCCTATGACTGACTATTCTGAAGATGTTTGGTTTGGGAGGAAGGACAGAAGACAAAGGCAATGACAATCCAGATTTCTTCAGAGCCAGTGGAACTGCAATGATGCAACTCCTGTATAACACATTATAACAGCACAAACAAATTTCCATGTGGTGGCGCTATGCAGACATCACCGCAACCGCGTAAACTTACTGTATATTAGCGGTATTATGGTACCCGGAAGTCAGCTGTCAATTGTCTACAAAACAATAAGAATACTGGCGATTGTATTCCATCATTTTGCAGACTACTGACTCCAGAGTACTAAGATGATGTCTCTCCTCTCTTGGCTGAACAAGAAGCCCACTGTCAAGCAGGACTTATCCAGTGAGCCCCTGAGCACTAGGTTTGAGCCAGACTGCTGCAGTCACCCTCCAAGTTGCTGAGGCAGTGATTGCAGAACTTTCTGCTGAGACTTCAGGTCATGTGCCAAAGAAGCGCCGGACTAAGTACACAAAGTACACTGCAGGGGTTCAGTTCGAAGTTGGCAAGTATGCAGTGGAGAATGGTGTTATGAATGCTGTTCATTTCTATAGCAAGAAGTACTCCAGCACCATTAATGTGAGTACTGTGCATGGGTTCAAAAAAGACTACCTAGCAGAGTTTAGCAAAAACCCCGACCCCAGCAAACTGTTTCCTGAACTGCCCAGTTAACCCCATGGACGACCTGCATTGCTCAATGATGAAGTGGAAGAGGAGCTGAAAAAGATTATTAAAAGCCTGAGGTCAGAGGAAGCAGTTGTGAATGCCCGTGTTGTTTCAGCCATTGCATCTGGGGTAGTCAAGGCACACAACCCTGACCTGCTGTCTGAAAATGGTCGGCATCTTGCCTTCAGTAGGCAGTGGTCATAGAACCTTCTGAGTCGCATGGGGTATTCAAAACACAAGGTGACAGAAGCTGCACGAAAAAACCCTCTTGACTTTCCAGAGTTGAAGACTAAATGGGTGGCTACTGCCTGTAGCCAAGAATTGATCCCTCCTGCCCTTGTCATTAATTTGGATGAGACTGGTGTGCAGTTAGTGCCAAGCAGTCAGTGGACCATGGCGACTATTGGATTGAAGCAGGTTGAGGTCTGTGGGCTGGGTGACAAGAGGCAGGTATCAGTCGTGCTCCCTATCTCCATGATTGGTGAACTTCTCCCCCCCAGAACATTTATAATGGAAAGACCAAGAACTGCCTCCATACTTTCAAATTCCCAGACGGCTGGTTAATAAGCCATTCCAAGAACCACTGGGGCATGCAGTGAAACAATGCTGCAGTTCATTATGGAAGTGCTGGTCCCGTACATCAAAACAATCAAGCTGCAGATGGACCTACCCGATGAACAAAGATCACTGCTGTTAATGGATCTGTTCAGGGGTCACACCACTGAAGATGTCTTGCAATGCCTGGAGCAAAATGCAATTAGCCCTACTTTTGTTTCTGCTTCATGCACAGAATTATTACAGCCTCTTGATCTGACTGTGAACAAGTTGCTTAAAGATGAGTTAAAGCAACATTTCACAACCTGGTATGCTGATGCCGTGTCAGGCTAGCTTCAAAATGGATGTGCTTCTGGGAGAAATCAAAATTGACTTAAGGATGCAGAGTCTAAAAGCCAAGCATGCTTAATGGTTGGTGGACAGCATCAGTAAAGTTGCAGAGAGAGAAGAAGAGTTTATTAATGGGTTCCCCAAAGCTGGAATCTTAGAAGCACACACTCACTGCCGCAATTACTGAAAAAAAAAGTGGCAGATGTCTTTTGTTTATTCTTTTTTTTTTTGTTAAATAAAGTTTTTTGTTTTTGAAACACCCCTGAAGTAACAACTACACTCAAAGCACTACTTCACAAAATCACAGTCAACCCAACAACAACAACAACAACAGCCCCCCCGCCCCGTACAACTCCATTACATACGACGGCGTCTGTGATCCCTGTGGCCCGGCATGAGCATGGACTTCTATGTCTCCCCAAATACTTGCATTGTGAACATTTCTTAGGGCACTCACTTTTGACCTGCTGTGCCATTTCGTGCCAAGTTGTAGTGCTGTAAATGAATCCTGTAGGTCCAGTCACAGTAACTTTATTTTTCCCTATGCGTGCACTTGCAGCATGGAGCATGGAACCGATCGCATTTGAGTCATGTGAACTATGCGAGTATCGCGTGATTCGATGTAGATGTTTGACTACCGGTTCTACCTCAGCATGACGCAGAATGCAGAACAGAATGCAGTACACAAACAGTCTGTAATATTTAGTGAGTGCTTTAGATTTAAAGACAGATCAGATGCAAAGTGCTGTAAAATACACAGTGTATAAATAAATGCATGCACTTTATTTACGTGGATTATTAGTGACCCTCGGATACCACAGAAATTAAATTACCGCAGAAATATGGGGTCATAGAGTAATCAAGGCATCCCAAGGACAAACAATGCCGTTGAAGGATAGCACAACAGTTTTGCGAGCCTAAGTGCTGATCACCCAACAATATGGAAACTTATCGATGCTATGAAAAAAGAAGAGAGCCTACCACAGAACCAAAGAAAGTGTACAAGAACTCTGCTGACAGAGTTCAGCGCATTGTTGCAGAATACCATGCAAGGGAAACAGTGGAGTACCTGAGAGGACTTGCACACAGTTTCATGTTTTAACTTAATGGATGCTTACAATTCTCTCAATGGGCTCTATTCACTAAAGAAAGTTGTGTCTACATGCCACATACCTAGGGTGCATAGCCACCACACAGCTGCATGTGCTCACTGTGCCCCCTCCACCCCATTCATGACATTGTTGTGCCCCCCCAACACACCAGATCCCCTGGCCAATTGCAGAGCTCTGCGCGGGTGGTGGGGGCAGCCACCACTCCACGCATTCATGACCATGCGGTGCTGTGCGCGAGAACTGTTGGTTCCACTTCTGGAAAGCAGCTGTAAACCACTGGGCTGGTTGCCCCCAGGAAAAGCTGCTTCTGGATGCAGCGGACATGGCGGGAAGGGCATCACCCCCCCCAACAGTGTTGCCCCTGCCATTGGGGCACTTCAGAAGGACAGGGGTTGGGTGGACGGGGTACCTCCCCACATCGGCATGGTCAGCACTCTGTGTGCTGGCTGACAACATGGCACCCGTTGCACGCAAAGGATTCAGTGCGGGTCCCTGCCTGGGCTTGATTGGCTGCGCACCCTGATCCACTGCTTTGCACCTGCCTGCCCCACGCGGACCTGTGCTTTGGGGGGTGGGGCCACATAAGGGAGCTGGGCGGGGGCCAGTGTTCGTGAATGCGGCCCCCGTGCGGAAATCCCACAGGCACAGAGCTGCATGCCACTATACGTGCCTCATGCGCGTTTATTCGTGAGTAGAGGCCAATATATTTTAATGCTCCACTTTTCACCCTTTCCTCCATTTTTTATAGAGGACATTTGTCTGTTGGGAGAGTACTCTGCCCTTCCCACCATTAAGCAAAAAACCCAAATGGCAGTTATATCCTTAGTCACTGTCCATTCTAGTATTTACAACTGGAGCTGTTGGATTGTTCACTTGAGGGTCAGGGTGGGTTAGTTAGGGTGGGTTGTGTTTTGTGTGGGTTAGAAGGTTATGTTTAGGTTTATTTCTGTTCTGGGTTTTTTTTTGTTTTTTTTTCTGTTAGTATTTTTTTCCCCAGAATCCCGCCAAGTCATCTGACGCGCACCCAGCGCCCACCGGGTATGAGACCCTTCCTTTTCAGCTCCCACGACTTACCCCTCATGGCAGGGGGTGGGAAGTGACTCAACCCACCAGACCAGATTCAGTTTCAGGGGAGGTGCCTTCCCAGTGGCACCGCAAAGGAGGCAGTCATCAACATGGAGAGGACTCCATGTTTTCGATGTGTTTTTCCCCTGCAGAGAGAAGCATGCAGTGACGCCAGTAAAGGAAGTGCGCACATACTTCCACCAGGCATCTGCCCCATCTCCATCCCTTCTGCTGCAGCATTGGCGCACTGCCCCTAGCCTCTGCCAGGGGTCAGCCAGATGCCGTTCACTGGTGTCCCCCCGGAGAAGGAGAGCAGTTCTTCAGATGCTAAAGTCTTTTCCATCCCTGCCAATCCCCGGCAGCCCATGCTCATCTCTGAACCCGGTTTGCCAACATGGCACGAGGTGTGGTGTCAAGCACCTCAACCCTCAGTGCCACAGGGCCGGCCTGTGTTCTGTTGTTTTGTTTTTCTGTCTGGTGTATGTGATTGGTGTTTGGTGTGTGTACTGTATGTGCAAATTAGCATTTTCAATAAATTGTACTTAATTGCAAAAAAATATGTTTTAAAGCTTTCAATAAAGCTTAAATATGTTCACATATATGTTGTTAATTATGTTTATTCTAGTCCAGAACCAAAAGGAGCTGAATTTACATAGCGGCTGAATTGACGTGGGGCTGAATTGACGTAGGAGCTGAATTGACTCGAGCTGAATTGAGTGGGGCTGAATTGACATAGGAGTTGAATTGACTCAGGCTGAATTGCTATGGGGCTGAATTGACAGGTGTTCCTTAATTGCAGAGAAATGGAAACAATCTGAGTTCAAGCATGCACAGTATGATGCACTAGTTTATGGTAAATTCAGTCCTAGATGGAAAAAATGGAATAGGGCGGTTACCAGTGGGGTACCGCAGGGTTCAGTATTGGGTCCAGTCCTTTTTAATGTCTTCATCAGTGACATTGCAGAGGGACTGGAAGGAAAAGTATGCCTTTTTGCAGATGACACAAAGATCTGCAACAGGGTTGATACACAAGGAGGCGTGGAAAGGATGAAAAGGGACTTGGCAAGGTTGGAGGAATGGTCAGACGTATGGCAGCTAGGATTCAATGCAAAAAGTGCAAAATAATGCACCTGGGAAACAAGAGCCAGGGAAGAATACACAATGGGTGGGGAGGTAGTAACAGCAACAAAACAGGAAAGGGACCTGGGGTAATCATATCAGATGATCTTAAGGTTAGCAAGCTGTGAGAAGGCAGTAGGGAGGGCCGGGGTATACTGGGATGTATAGGAGAGGCATCAGCAGCAGAGAACAGGAAGTTGTTATCCCTCTGTACAGACAGTTGGTGAGACTCCCCATCTGGAATACTATGTCCAGTTCTGAGACCCCATCTCCAAGGACATAGACAGGATAGAGGCAGTCCAGAGGAGGGCAACTAAAATGGTGCAGGGTCTGCAAGAGAAGCCGTGATGAGGAGAGACTAAAGGAGCTTAATATGTATACCCTTGAGGAAAGAAGGGAGAGGGGGACATGATAGAAACTTTCAAGTACCTCAAGGGAATCAACAAAGTCCAAGAGGGTAGCATCTTTCAGAAAAAGAGACTTGCAAGAACAAGGGACACGATTTAAAAGATAGAAGGAGGGCGGTTCAGGGCAATGTGAGGAAGTATTATTTCACAGAGAGGGTAGTGGATGCATGGAACAGCCTTCCTGAGGAAGTTGTGGGGTCTAAAACTGTGGGAGAATTCAAGAATGCATGGGACAGACATAAGGCAATTCTTGTGGGGGGCAGGAAGATATAGGCTGTTGGTTAACTAGGATCTGCGGTCTATCCTGTAGGTAGGGAAATGGGCAGACTAGATGGGCCTAGCAGTCCTTATCTGCCATCAAAGTCTATGTTTCTATGTTTCTATTAAGAGTTATAGTTACCATTATCAAATGGCATATATGAAATAATAGGTGCCTTTTTGTATTACAGCAGAAACGCATTTCACAGTTAGAACTAGTAAACAAAATGCCAGGATAACATCCCTGCTGTGATGGCCAACTGACCAATCAGAAGCCAGAATTCTTTCTTGCCATTGTATAATAGTTAACAATGTTATGGCTTCCTTTACTTCACTTTCCTTTATTGACCCATTTGTTGACATTGCATCTCCTTCTCCTAATTTGGATAATTCTGCCTTTTCAAATAAGTCTTCTTTTGTTTCCCCTTTCTGTTTTTGGTATTTCTGCTTTAGAAGTTCCTGCACCATTCATTTTATACCCCCTATATCTGTATGTAAAATACCTTTACTGTCTTTTAACTCATACATGTCTCTTCCCTCAATTCTGTCTTCATTACTGTGAGATGGGTTGGTTTGATGTTTTGTCCCCTGTGTACCACTTTTGTGTTTCCTTAATCAAGGACTTAATCATATTATATTGATAGTTTCTAATTTTTGTTTTAATTTCCTCTATTTAATCTGTTTCATCAACCTTACTTCTTTTCTGAGTGATGATTAGTTTATATAATTTAGCCCTTAAACTTAAATATTTTCCATAGTTTTTTTGTCTCTTCTCTCTGGGACTCCTTCACCATTAATTGTTTTATATCCCATTTTGTCTCCTCCCACCATTCTATTAGGGTGTCATATAGTTCCGTTACTGTCATTCTGGCCTCTAATAATTATCTTACCTTCTCACTACATTTTTCTTCCTGTGATCTTATACATATATATATATATATATTTTTTTAATCTTCTTTTTCTCCCCCAAGCTGCCAGCCGCCCGGTACTTTCAGCCCGGTCACGGGCCACGGACTTCCACCCCTCATATCAGCTGTGACCCTCCAATACCCCATGGCTTTCTCCCTATGGTGGGGCTGCTGCACTCCCCCTACACGCCACAGACATTGGGATGGGTTGGAGGACGCTTAGCTAATTAGTTCTTGGCGGTTTTCATTGAGGGTGGCTTACAGCTGTCCTTTTCCAGTTTTCTGGGAGGTGGGGACATGCAATGACATCCAGCATCCGCCCCCACCTCCTGTGTGTACTAGCTCCAGTAGTTGCAAGAACTCCCGGCCTCCTCCAGGGGTCTACCATGTGCGGGCACTTCCACGCCTCCCCGGAGAAGGAGCAGTCCACAGGATGATCCATCCTTCTCCCGGCCGCCCTCCAGTGTCCAGGGTCCGCTCCTCGAACCCGTCGCCGCATCGCAAGCGGAAACCAATCATACCGGTCGGCCTAGTTTCCACAAACCTCATATATTTTTTGCTGAATCTATCATTACCTTTACTGACATATGATCTGATGATTCTATTGGTATCACACATATATACACTACCGGTCAAAAGTTTTAGAACACCTCCATTTTTCCAGTTTTTATTGAAATTTACGCAGGTTAATGTCTCAATGTACTCTGAAATTAAAGCATAGAACAAATAAACAATTGGAGATAAAAAAAGAAATCATAGAATCATTTTGTTTAACAAAATTTAATCTAAATTTTTGACTCATCAAAGTAGCCACCTTTTGCAGATATACTGTAACACTTGAACACACTCGTGGCATTCTTCCTACAATGGACATCAAATATTGTTGGAAGTTCTTCCCAACACTGTTGCAGAAGTTCCCACAAATGTGTTGCACTTGTAGGTTGCTTTGCTTTCACCCTTCTGTCCAGTTCATCCCAAACCAGCTAGATGGGGTTTAAGTCTGGAGACTGTGCTGGCCATCCCATGATTTGAAGCCTGCTGTCTTGTTCTTTTCCTCGAAGGTAGTTCTTACATAGCCTGGAGGTATGTTTTGGGTCATTATCTTGCTGTAGGATGAACCCCTGACCAACTAAGCGTAGACCAGAGGGTATTGATGGCACTGCAAAATGCTGTGGTAGCCCTTTTGGTTCAGGTGCCAGTCACTCTGTGCTGTTGTCCTGTGAGCAGCCTATCAAGCTGTTGACTCTCAGAAACTTGTCTTCTGATTCTGTTGTGGCTTTGGGTCTGCCAGACCTCTTCCGGTCAGAGTTTCCTTCAGTTTCAAGCGCCTTTTGATGGTGTAGAAACTGTACTCCTGTTACCTTGGCTTTCTTTGCAATTTTTCTAAAGCAGTTTTGCTAACCTAATCTTTTTTTAAACCTCTAGCAGTTTACGCTTACCTTTGTACCATTTCCGTTATTCACTGGACTTGAATTGCTTAAATTTCAATAAATACTGGAAAATGGGGTGTTCTAAAACTTTAATTTTAGTTCTTTTGGTACCATCCAAAACTATTTTTTGTGAAAGTTTACCTTTGAAGAAGGTATGCTCTCCTTTTTTGTATTACTTTATAAGCATCCTCCATCAATGCATTCTCTAATATTTTTTTCAAATAATTTGAATCACAGAAAACTGTTGTTGTCTTCCTACCCCAATCAGCCCTTGTTAACCCACAATTAAAGTCCCCCCCCCCCATAAAACTAATTTGGATGTACATGGTCCCACTATCCCCTTTAAATTATTTCTTTCTGCTTTTGTTTGATGATTGTAAATTACTATAATTCTAACTGCTGTTCTTTTAATACATACATCTATTATGAAAACTCTACCTAGTACTGGGTCTACTATTTTCAAAATCTGTATTTCTTTGACATAAAAGCCACCCCCACCCCTGAACACCTTTCCTCCCCAGTTGTCCATAAAGTCGCCCCATCTCCATTCTTTCTGTACTTGGTTTAATTCCTCCATTGTATGTCACCTTGTGTCTTGTAACACTATAATATCATAGTTTAGCTCACCTAGTATTTTAAAAGTTATTAACCTTTTTTTTTCAAGCACTTAATTCTGTTTACATTACTTGTAATGCAGTTCAGCTGGTCCATCAGTTTTTATTTTTCTTTATTATTTTCCCCATCCTGTATCCTTGGATTTTGTTTCCTTTTCTTGGATACTTGTGTATCCATTGTGTCCTAGTCTGTGGATTCCTCTGGCTCTGAAAAGTCAGTGCTTGATATGTTCTTCGCCCATTGTGGCCCACTCCTTATCTTGCACTGGAGTGTATCTACAGTATTTGTCAATTGTACTCCTTCCATGTCTTTCTCCATTATTTTCCCTGTCTTCATTTGTTTTTTCTTTTTATGTTTGA
Source organism: Neoceratodus forsteri (assembly GCA_016271365.2). NCBI lineage: Eukaryota > Metazoa > Chordata > Ceratodontiformes > Ceratodontidae > Neoceratodus > Neoceratodus forsteri. Next base: position 1,226,380,173 of record CM057454.1, read on the forward strand.
GCGCTTGCATAGCCAACATCTTGTGACAGTGGGGATTTGGAAGCGCGGTCGCTGTTTGGCGAATGCAGGGCATGCATCAGTAAGTGCGTCCCTCATTCCCCAATCAGCCTGCATGCCGGCGCCACACCATGCATTCTAATGTGGCAGGCACATTTAAGGAAAGGTCCGCTGCAATCCAAGCAAAGCTCGTCAGAAGCAGTGGACCCTTCCTCTTGTCTTTCATCACATTGTCAGCATAGTGGGCAAGTGGCTTTGCCAACTGCTGACCCAGGGTGTCCAGTCCCTGTCGGGCTTACTCTGGTTGCAAAAATCCTTGCTGACAGGAGAGCCCACTCCCATCGGCATAAAGCATCCCCTCTTTTTTATGCTGAGGGGTGCCCAGTCCCCTCGGCTCTTGCCTCCCCGCCCCGCTTTCCTTGTGGCACCCCGTCCAGCATAAATTAACCCACCCCTCTTTTTGGTGTGTGCCGACGAGGGTGCCCAATCCCCCGTTGGCTGCAGAAACTCCCCCCCAAACAGTTAGGTGGCACACTGGGAGCCCACCCCAGCGTGCCAAGTACTCTGAAAAAAAATAAAAAACTGTCCCGCAATGTTAGTTTTTTTCCCCCTGTAACATAAGAACGGTCCCTCGTAGTCTCCCTAGAGTCCCTACCCACCACCACACTCCACCTGCTGCGCAAGACCCTGCTTCCTTAACATCCCCTCAATTCTATACTTACCTCTGGAGTCTGGCGCTGTGATCTTCGGTGGACCGGGAACATGTCTGCACTCTTCAAAGCCGACCGCAAACTGAGGAAATGCCGGTAAGCTGTATAATGTGATAGATAGGGGTTTTTCAACTTTGCTGCATATCTCAGTCATTTTTGGGAATTTTTGCACCAAATTTTCAACATGGGGTTTTTGGGACCCCTCTTCATGAGTTCTGTTACAGTTATGACGTTAATCGGTCCTGAAAGGTGATTTTGCAGTCACTGTGCAGAATCACCTTCCGGGGCCGACTAATGCAAGGACAGTGGCAGTGTTCATGAGGTGGGCTGTCAAAAAGCCTATGTTGCAAATTTGGTGGAAAAATCCAAAAATGGCTGATTTATGAGCTTGTGTTATGAAGGTTGCTACGTGATGCCTCAGAATTTGAAATTTGCAATATTTTCATGCCAGATTTTCAACATTGTCATTTTCTACACCTCCTTGTGAACAGTACAGCTGTAATTTTTCATATCCTGGCCGAAATGTGTTTCCGCACTTCCGGTGCACAATACGCCTTTCAGATGAGACGTTAAACCGAGGTCCCATCTGCCTGTATTGGTGGTAGTTCAGGTGGATGTTAAAGATCCCTTGGCACTTCTTGAAAAGAGTAGGGGAATTTCCCTGGTGTCCTTGCCAAATTTCCCTCATTCACTAAAAAATACCAGCAACAGCTTAATATGGTTCAAGGTCAGTTGGCATTCATCTGTATCCCCCTTCCCCAGGTCGTACCTGAAAATAGGCAGGATTTGTCTAGTGCACTTACCCGGTCAACAAAAAACTAAAAATAAATAAATAAATAAATAAAATACCGTGGTTGCTGTGAGAAATCAGTGTTCGGAGCAGATTACAAAAATGACAGTTACACTGTTCATGAGCAGAGGTCCTACAATGCCTATGCTGAAAATTTGGTGACGATACTCCATAACATGACTGTGTTATGAGCGTGCGTTGCGCACTTTGCACACATGCTCATTGGTTTGCGAATTTATAATATTTTCACTCCAGATTTTCAACATTGCCATTGTTTTGCACCTCCTTATGAACAGTACAGATGTCATTTTTCACATCCTGACCAAAATGTGTTTTCGCAGTTCTGGCGCAGAAAGCGTGGTCGCTGTGGAACGTCCGTGTTCAAGACACATTATGGAAATGACAGTGACACTGTTCATTAGCAGAGGTCTTAAAATGCCTATGTTGAAAATTTGGGGCCGGCAGTCCATGCAATTAGTGTTCTACGAGCTACAAGACGCAGTTTGCACGCACGCCGCGGACTTTGTGCATTTGCATATTTTCACTCCATATTCAACATTGGCATTTTTCCACACCTCCTTATGAACAGTGCAGCTGTCATTTTACATATCCTGCCTGAAATGTGTTTTCGCACGTCCGGCGCAGAATCGCACGGTCACTGTGCGAAATCAGATTTCGACCATGCGTACCTTCACTCATTTAAGACCCGTGGATTTTTCTGGCTGCATGAAACTTTAGACACTACAGTCTGCACTGCTACTTTGCTTCTATGGGTGTGCCATTTATTGTGTGTATTTTTGCTGTGCTTTTTATGCTGCTCTTTATTAAAGGTTCATTAAGTGCTGATTCCTTTGGGTTTTTTTTCGATTTACAAGTATGTTCAGCTCCGGGGTATTATGCACTCCCCTGTAAGAGCCCCCTAATCCGCTTAAAAATAGTCAAGAGGTATTTTTTTGGTTCTCTATACTTTTACAGCATTTTTTCTGGAGCTGAAATTGCTGAGGGTGAGCTCCAGGGGCTTTCTTGTATTACACACGTGGCCAATCACGCACCCATAGTAGAAGGCCTATCTTTTACAGATGAAGTAGGCCAGGACATATTGTTACCAGTGTAAAGAGTACAGGCCCTACTTCATGAGGTGGGCCCTCGTGGTAACAGAGATACCGTTGATTTTAGAGGTTTAGAATATATGCAGAAAAAGGTTATACGTTTTGACCTGCACGCTGCTTCCCTGTCCCAGTACTGGAGGGATAAAATGATACCACAGGGCATGAGAATTCAGAAACCTCCGTCATTTGCGATGAAAGATTTGGAATACTTACATGACTGGGAACAAATTTTAAATAAGTGCAGCTATGATTTGACGCTACTCAAGATAAAAAAAGCAAAAAAGAATCTGAAAAAGCAGCACAAGAGGTCACAAATTTAGAGATTAAGTTAAAGGATAGATTTCCATCGGCTGAATATGACACACTTAAACAAAGAACTGAACATAACGTGTCCACATTCCAATCAGAGTTGATTCTATGTAAACAAAAGAAATACCAGAGAGATGAAAGTGACTACAAGTCTGGGACAGTTTATACATGGCAGGGCACTAGAAAAAGGAATTATGCTGACAATAGAAAGCGGGTAGTTTTCACTGAAGAGGGTATGGATATTTCATCAGGGCCTGATAGCGATTTGGAGGAACAACGCAGGGCAGATGAAAATAGGCATTTTTTAGGTATGAACCAGGATCAGGATTTGGATTTGGCAGACCACAGAGAATTCAAACTAGAAGAGGAAGAGGGAAAGGATTCAGAGGCAACAGAGGAAGCTGGAGTTACAGAGGGAGACAGAACTGGGGGCGGGGGGGAGAAGGTCCCCCAGACCAAGGAATCCGAATTGAAGGTCATAAACCTCTCAGATATACAGTAGCACTGTCTAGAGAACAAGTACAAATTTTATCCAAAAGCCTCACCTTTGTCCCCACAAATAAAGTAAATCCTTTCCAAGCTGAAGTTGATCTCTTTAGATTTTTTAGGAAACTGTATCTGAAAGATCATTTTTTCTATATCTAATGAGGTTACAATGAATGTTGCAGATGTAGAGAGAGAAAATACAATATTTAAAAAATCATCAACTTTCAATCCTCCCCATTCTAACCATACCATCAATACTTTTTGTAACCTTGTTATAAATGATGTACACTCCCTTATTAATAAAAATAAATTTAAACATCAAACGCACAATATCTCGAGTAAAGAGAGAAAGGCAATAAAGGAATTACAAAGCCAGTGAGATATAGTAATTAAACAAGCAGATAAGGGTAGGGCAGTGGTGGTATGGGGTCTAAAGGACTATAACTTAGAAGTGGTACGCCAACTCAATAATGATTTGTTTTATGAGAAAATAGGAAGAGATCCAACAGAGACCATTAAAATAAAAGCAGATGCATTAATTGACAGTGGTCTGAATATGGGGTTTATTACATCAAAAGAAGTGGATTTTTTTAAAAATTCCATACCCGCGGAGAACAGTTTTGTATCTGTTACCAAAGGTTCATAAGAATACTAGTCCTGTACCTGGGAGACCTATTGTCTCTGCTAATGGTGCTGTCACTGAGAATATTTCAAAATCCGTTGATTTTTTTTTTTTCATTCAAAAAACAGTTCCATTACTGCAATCAAATATTAAAGATACTAAAGGTGTTTTACAGTTATTAAAATATGTGGTTGTAACAGAGACAGACATACTAGTGACCACAGATGTGGAGAGTCTCTATTCCAGCATCCCGCATGAGGGAGGTTTGATAGCAGTGCAGAAAAGTTTATCCCAAAGAAATAAAAGGAAATCTCCCACGGACTATATCATAGAGTTGGCAAGATTTGTACTTGAACAGAATTATTTTTGGTACAATGGAGAATATTATATTCAAAAAGGGAACGGCTATGGGCACCACTTTTGCGCCAAGCCTTGCTAACCTTTTTATGGGAGAATGGGCGGATTCTTCCATATATAATAGAGAACAAAATATATTTCTCAGACATATTAAGTTATGGAAAAGATACATTGATGATTGCCTAATGATATGGAGTGGGTCTGCCTGTGAACTGAACTATTTTATGGAATATAGTAACCACACCAGTATAAACTTGCATTTTACATTTGAAAGCAGTATTTTGAGAATCCTGTTTTTGGATATTATGATCGAAAAGCATGGTACTGGATTGGCAACAAGTCTATACAGAAAAACGCTTTCAAGGAATACACACCTTTTAAGAAGTAGTTGTCATCCACGATCTGTAGTAACCAATATACCAAAGGGACAATATATAAGAGCAAAGCGTATCTGCTCTTCTGAAAGTACATTTCAAATTGCTAAAAAGGATCGTACTGATCAATTCATAGCATGTGGGTGTGAACCAGAGTTACTCTTGGATACACTACAGACAGTCAACAATTTGGAGACAGACAAGTTGCTGGAGCCTAAATATAGAAAGGAAATGGACAATAAATTGATCTGTGTCACAGAATATAATAATATGGCATGTAAGATTGGAAAAATTATACATAAACATTGGGCCATTATATGTTCGGACCTTAGACTTACGAATCTTTGGGAAACCGCTCCCATGATTACCTATCCAAGAGGTCAAAATCTTAAAGACATGCTGGCTAGGTCTCATTTTCAAGTGGAAGAATCTAGAAATAGAACATGGTTACCAGCCCCACCACAAGGTGATTATAGATGCGGCCACTTTGTACATTGCTCAAATACATATGACACAAAATGTTTTCACCACAGATCAGGTAAAAAATATAATATCCAGTCATTTATTAACTGCAGTTCTACTGGAATTATATACATGTTGACATGTCCGTGTGGTAAGGCTTATGTGGGACAAACAAAAAGGGCCTTGAAACTCCAGATTGGTGAACATAAAGGAGCGATTAGGAACAGTAATTTGGATTATGCAATGTCACGCCATTACCAAACAGTGAGACATGGATCACCAGCGTCATTAAGATTTATTGGCTTGGAAAAGGTTGAAATAGGATTCAGAGATGGTGATCTTGGTAATAAGTTACTGCAAAGAGAAACTTACTGGACTTTTGAGCTTAATACTATGGTTCCGTATGGACTTAATGAAGAAAATCCATTGTATAGCTATTTATAGACCTTTTTTGTTTTTCAGTAATTGTAGTATATGCCACACAATATGTTCTAGCAATGCACTTATATGCCCAAGGCTTATCGAATCCTTTGTCATGTGGAGACTATGACTTTTTGGCTGTGCTGTCTGAGTAATTTAAGTGCAGTATTTTAAATCTTAGCACACAGTGACCATGACTTTTCGTGCTCTGGTCATTTTCTAATTAGCATGACTTGCTGGCTCTGCTCGTTCTTTAATACAAGTGTGCCTAAATAATAGTCGCCTTTTGTCTGGTATCTTTAAATGTTAGATTTAGATTGGGTGAAATTTTGTAAGATTTAGAATAACTATATGTAAAGTTCGCCGGGCTATTCTATTATCTGATTGCTCTGCTTTGTGTAAAGTTTGTGGTTTTATACGTGTTGTGTAAATAATCTTTTCTGCATGTACAAAAACTTCTTTGCATGGCATATTTATTATTATTTTAAAACATGAGTACTGGTGATTGGTACACTTTCCGATGCATATAGCTTTAATTGATGGTGTCTGTTTAGTATAAATAGGTCCATAGATGTAATAGGTGCTCTGAAGAAGACCATCACACGGTCGATATGTAAGCATACCCGAAGCATTGTGTGTGCATGCCGAGGGTCATGGTTGTGCTATTAGGAATTTTGGCGCTTTGTATTCACGGCGTGGTAGTGGTTTAGGTTTGCATTGTATTTCACCTAGAATTGGCTCGCAGTGTGTTTGGCCATCCGTTTTTATGTAGTTGATTAGCACACATTTCATGCGCCATACCGCTGTAAGTTTACAGAGAACGCCGACCATGCGTACCTGCACTCATTTAAGACCCGCGGATTTTTCTGGTTGCATGAAACTTTAGACACTACAGTCTGCACCGCTACTTTGCTTCTATGGATGAGATCTGTGCGATTTATTGTGTGTATTTTTTGCTGTGCTTTTTTATGCTGCTCTTTATTACAGGTTCATTAAATGCTGACCCCTTTGGTTTTTTTTTCAGTTCACAGATTTCAGGGCAGTTTGAGGGAATGACAATGACATTGTTCATGAGCAGAGATCCTAAAATGCCTATGTTGAAAATTTGTTGCTGAAAGTCCAGAAAATGACTGCTGCAAGCGTACGTTGCACAGTTTACACGCAGCCTTGTAACTTCGGACATTTGCAATATTTTCATGCCACGTTTTCACCACTGTCATTTGTGCACTCCTTCATATCAACAGTACAGCTGCCATTTTTCACAGCCTGCCCAAAACGCATTCCCGCAACTGTGGCGCACAATGGCATGCTCACTGTGGGAAATCACCTTGTGGGACACATTAACAAAAATCACAGTGAAACTGTTCATGAGGGGAGGTCCCAAAATACCTATGTTGAAAATGTGTCTAAAAAACTCTCACAGATAACTGGGTTGCGGGCGTCTGCTGCGCAGTTTGTATGCATGTTCATTGCTTCACCAATATTTCATATTGCCACTCCAGATTTTCAACATTGCCATTTTTAACGCCTCCTCATGAAAAATACAGTTGTCATTCTCCACTTCCTGCCCAAAACTGCGTTTTCGTCCCTCTGTCACCAAATGCCACAGCCGCTGTGCAAACCCACCTTTCAGCCAACAAAGCGATTGTGCCGCTTTTCATGAGGTGGCCTGACAAGCAGTCCATGTTGAACATGTAGAGTGAAACTACCACTACACGCCTATGGTGTTAGGGTTTCCAACTGCAGCACCCCACCCAGTATGGACTGACAGGCATCAGGGCTGTGACTTGAGATCATCAGATGTAGTTGTAACCCCCCTGCAAATGGGGGTTCCCAAAAGACTTCCAGGAGCTTGCTTGAATGCTCCAAGCCTGAATGGTGTTTGGCATTTAAGCCATTTATCAGTGAGTGTTTTTAGAGCCTCTGGTACTGTCTCTTTAAGAGCTGTCTGCTTGCAGACATAATTAGTTTGTATGGGGGGACTGTGTGCTTCTCTGAGTACCATTTGAGCTGCTGCCAATTCACTTCATTTTGCAGTCACTAGGAGTGCAAAGGGAACCTATCTGAAAGATGTAACTGTTTGCCAGAAATTATTTAGAGTAATAATGAAATTACAGTTTGTCTAACCTGCTTTCTTTGCAGTCAGAACTGTGTCTGCTAGTTCCCCATTCTAGTTTTGAACTGCTGAACTGGACCAATCAGTGTGGGGTAAGCTAGCTCTAAAATGGTGCCTTGACTAATCAGAACTTGAACTCATAATCTGAGCCAGCCACAAGAGGATTGTATGGGCAGTGACTCTGGGAGATGTAGTTTAGACTTCAGTGCCTTTTGGACCAACAGCAGCAGTCTATTGTGGTGACAGCCAATCCAGTCAAGAACTGGAGGAACTCAAAGGAAGTGCCCGTTTTGTCGGTTGGAGTTTCAGTTGAGCTTTGGCAGTGAAGAAGGAAGGAGCCCTGTGCTTTTCAGTGTGCAGTTTTAGTCAAAAAACGTGTGTAAGGCCCAGAGTTCCGGTCTGCAGCTTGTGTAACAGCTTGTTAGGACTGAATCCGTCCTGTGAAAAGAATCAAAGGATCTCTGAAGAGTAGAAACCAGGCTCACCCTGTAGAAGACTGGAGGAATTGCTGAAAATTGCACCTCGGTCTGTCAGGAACTGAATCTGCTGTGTGTTCTCCCGGGTATTGTGCAGTAATTGCGATCGGGATACAGATGCAGCCTGCCTGGTATAGTGCTTTCTTTTATATGGATGTGTGAAGAGGTTTGTGTACCTCAAGTGAGCCCTGCTGACATTGAAGGACCCTATCTTATTTGGAGGTCGTGAGTACTAATTCAGGGTCGCTCCCTCTTGAATTGCCACATTAAATCCAAATGGAATTACTGTACTGCTGACTGTTTAATTCTCCTTTTCTCTGTGTGAAAGGGCCCCTACCAGCTGCCACGGTTTGGACTAGCCACTAGGGCTTGGGTACCCAGGGACAGTAACTGATAGGGATAGGCCTGTGCACAGAGCCATAGGTAGATTATTAGAGTGATAAGCTAATTAACCTGATTTCCCTGTCCTTGTTATATCCCCAAATAAATCAGAGCTGCTTGTTTCAGCAAAGTTATACTGCCTGAGGTATTTGTCTATGTTAAAGTACTGTACTGTGATTGTTGCACTGTATCTCATTTCACAGGAGGTCCCAGTGCGAACCACACCTGGGGTAAGTGTATACTGTGAAGGTAATTCTGATATATTGTGGGCCACTAGTGGGAAGAAAGGGGTTGCAGTGTCCCAGAGGGCTGTGACCAAGTTAGTTTAACTATTGCAAACCCTGACCTCTGGGTGGAGGCACCGCCATTGGATCCAGGCCCTCAACCTGTTAGTGGCAAATCAGGCAGGGGTAGTAGCCCTGGGATAGCGCCATCTAGGGGTTACATCTTGGAGGCTCACCGCTGGGATTGTGTGTCCTCTAGTGGCCATATTTACAAACCACTGTTAAGAAAAAAATGGGTACCCCACAGAAGTGGCTGTGCACCGCTGGTGGAGTGGTGTACTGGGAGGAGATCGAGCCCCAAAATGCTATGCTTATCCTGGACATCCCCTGGGTATCACACACGGACACTGTGCAGGGAGTACTTTCCAAGGTGGAAGGTTTACAAAACCCTGTGGTGGTGGGTCGGATGCTAATCTGCTCACCCACACTTTCCTGGCCCTAGTAGAGTTTAAGGATCCCATAGATAGCTCCAAAGTGCCACAGACCATTACCCCAGAGGGAGCCCTCACTGCTTGGAGAGTGATAACTAAGGACAGTAAGACCTGGGGAATCAGCCCCACCACTATCTGAAACTTTTGAGGAGAAATTTGCTGAATGGTTGCTGGGAGAGGAAAACTGTGGAGGACTTGAAGAAACTATTCTTGCCACCTGGGGGTGTTCCTCCCCAACACCCTCTCCTGCTCCAGTGCCCGTAATTTGGTGGCTGAACCAATGCAGACTCCTATTTCTGCACCTGCCATTAGTCACGACTACCACAGGTTGAGGATCTTCTCTGGCACTCCCTCCCCACTCCCAAGGGGAGTGATGACTGGGAGACCTGGATAGACTATGTTGCCCCCAAGTGCTAGAAATGGCAATGCTCGGAAGGCGTAAAAGCTTAAAGAGGGTTAGTGAGAGCCTCCGAGGGTCCTGCCCTGGCTACCATCCAAGCAAACGGGCCAGTAACCCTGGAGCGACTGCACAGGCCTATCTTGAGGCCTTGGAGAATGTGTATGGGAGCCCAGATTCTGATGAGGACCTATGGTGGAGAGTAAGAAATGCACAACAGTACCAAGGGGAGTTGTTGTCTGTGTATGTCTCGGCTGGAAAAATTGTTGCAAGAATGCCTCAGAAAGGGTAGTTTGCCAGCGATTGAACTGGACCGAACCAGACTGGACAGAATCCTTAAGTCTACCCCTTCTCAGAACTGCTGTTGCTTCAGTTACGCCTGGCAAATCGACTGGAATCCCACCCTCCTATGATGAGTTAATGAGAGAAATCTGAGGAGTTGAGAAAAGGTGACCTGAGGTACCTGCACCAACAGCTGTGGCTATGACCGAGTGACTGAGGTGACCCATCAAGTGAAGTTCAGGGGCAGAGGTTGACAGTCAGTGAGTGCTCTGACAAGGAAAAGATATGCCACAATGGGGCGAACTGTTGAGAGAGATCCGAGAATTCAAAAACAGTCCCTTTATGAAGGCCACGCCTGCAAGTCACGGGCCCTGACCTATATCCGACTGCATCTGCTATGGGGTGGGGTACCCACCCATGTATCTCCTGCTGATAACAGCTCCAAACTCAATTCCTTGACCATGAAAGTGGAGAAACTGACGAGATGTCTCCAAATGCTTATCACGCAGAGACAGAGATGGCACCCAGGTTTCCAGTTAGTATACCCCCGCCTGGCTCCCAGTGTGTGCGCCCGGCCAGCTCAAACTCCAGAAAGTATGTTTTGCTATAATTGTGGGAAAGATGGGCACATGAAAAGGGAATGCCAGTCCCCAAAAGACACTGACAAAGTTGCATATAGGCTACAAGGAGAGCTTCGGAGAAGAAATCAGTGTTAAGAGGTGCACTATATGATCCCAGTGAGGGCACCAAAAATGCTAATCCACGTCCCTTGTGGCAAGGTCAGTTGCCCAGGCCCCTACTACGCCTCTCCAGACTGGTCCAGAATAGTGGGTCCCTCCATGGAGACCACTGTAAAGGTGAATGGAGTGTCTACAAGAGCTGTATTAGACAGTGGCTCCCAAGTGACAATTATGTTCCAGCATTGGTATCAGAAGCATTTGTCAGACGTACTCTTACAGCCTGCTAGAAGGACTGCATGTATGGGGGTTAGTGAGAAGGCCCACCTATTCCGGGTATATCCGACTTGGCTGTCTTCCCACCTCCTGGCTGGAGTGGCTGAACAAGTAGAGACCCTAGCCTTACTGTGTCCCCCACTGGACTGTATGATGGTGTCCCTTTGTTGATTGGAACAAATGCTCATATGTTCGGAAGGCTGGCACAGTTGTGTTATGAAAACAGGGGTCAAAGACTAGTAGAGCTTTAAGAGTTCCGGCTTTAATTAAGAAGGCCTATGAGGCACAGAGAGATGCTGAAAAACAGAACCAGAGGAACCGTCGGAATTGTATGGAAGAAGGATCCTGAGTTCTGATCCTGGCACCAAATGCCCAGTGTACCTTACAGGAGAGGTCCGTATCAGAAAGGATGTTAAGAATAAAATATTAATGTTGGATGCACCAGGCGTATGGAAAATTGCCAGAGGGACTGCTGGTCAAGCCTTTGTATTTTGCCCGCTAGAGCCCATGCTTATGCCAGAAGGGTAATGGTCCAAGTTCATAATGTGTCTGAAAGAGACATTCGAGTAAACAGAGGTTGCATCCTGGCTAATGTGCATTGTGCAGACACTGCAGTGCTACCCAGCAGCAAGAGTTCAAGGAAGAATGACAGAGTAACGCCTGACTTGTTTGATTTCGGCGACTCCCGCTGCCAGCTGAATGGAAAGTGAGGATCAGTGAGAAGCTTGCCCAGAGAGACTGGTGTTTTTTAAAGGAATGGGATGTAGGATGCGTGCAAGGAGCTGAGCACAATATCCGCTGCATGACGAAAGACCATTTCGTGAGAGGTCTCGACGCCTGGCACCTGCTGACATAGATGATGTGAGAGCGGCATCTGCAAGAGATGTTAGCTGCTGGTGTAATACAAGAATCCAGAAGCCCTTATGCTTCCCCATTGTGGTAGTGAGGAAAAGAATGGAACAGTAAGGATGTGTGTGGATTATCGCACCTTAAACCGGCGACTATCCTGATCAGTACACAATGCCCCGCATTCAGGATGCTTTGGACTGCCTAAACGGGAGCAAGTGGTTCTCTGTGCTGGATCTCCGCAGTGGGTACTACCAGATCCCGATGGCCCCAGAGGACCGTGGAGAAGACGGCCTTTATCTGTCCGCTTGTTCTATGAATTCATGAGGATGCCTCAAGGATTTCAGGTGCTCCAGCCACTTTTCAACGATTGATGGAGCGTGCAGTGGGGACATGAACTTACTAGAGTGCCTGGTATACCTAGATGATGTTATTGTGTTTGGCAGCTCACTGGAGGAACATGAGAGCAGATTATTTAAGGTATTGGACCGACTGGAGGACTTTGGCCTTAAACTGTCCATTGATAAGTGTCAATTCTTTCAAACATCAGTAAGTATGTGGACATAGTATCCACCGAGGAATAGAGACCCCACCCAAGTAAAGTTGAGGCCTTGACCACCTGGCCACAGCCCAAAAATCTAAAAGAACTGCAAGATTCCTGGGATTCTGTGGTTATTATCGCGCTTCATCAAGGACTATTCAAGAGTGATCCGCCTCTTTCTTAACCTTACTCAAGGGTATCCCCCAACCCACAAAAATACCAAAAGTCAAGCCCTCAAGACTGAAAGAGTGTATTTTCATCCGAGTGAAGTATTTGGGGCCCGCTGGACTCCTGATTGTGAGACTGCTTTTCATGAGATCATATATCAACTTACCCATGCTCCAGTGCTGGCCTATGCCGATCCAAGAAAACCTTACGTCCTGCACACTGATGCTAGCTTGCAAGGGTTGGGGCTGTGTTGTACCAAGAGTACGAGAATGGCCTCGAGACCAGTGGCCTTTGCCAGTAGAAGCCTGACCCCATCCGAAAAGAACTATCCTGTACATAAGTTAGAGTTCCTAGCTTTGAAGTGGGCTATTGTTGACCAATTCCATGAGTACTTGTATGGGGCTAAAATACTAGTAAAAACTGACAATAATCCTTTGACCTATGTGCAGACCTCAGCTAAGTTGGATGCCACTGGCCATAGGTGGCTTTCTGCATTATCTACATATGACTATGCTCTCGAATACCGAGCAGGTCTGAACCACATAGATGCTGATGCTCTCTCCCGGAGGCCTGTTCCCCAGAATGATTGGTCCGATTAGCAGAACCTGACATTCGGCACTCTGCCAGAAGTTTGACAGGGAGGAACAATGTCCACGGACGAGGACTGCATGGTGGATTGCTTGGGAGCTCTGAGACTGCGTATACCTGTTGCTTATTGCCACTTTTCTGCAATAGACATTGGTGCACTGCCTCAGCTGGACAATGACAGTATTCGGCGGCTCAATCCCCGATCCCATGATCAAAGCAGCTTTAGAAGCCCTCTATGCAGGAAAGATGTGTCCAAATTACGCTCCGCTGATTTGAGAACTGCACTGTTATACAAAGAAGGTCCTAAGTTGAAACTGATCAATAAACTGTTATACAGAGAAACAGTAGACAGAGGGGGACAAGTAGACAAACAACAACTAGTGCTGCCCACTGCCTTTCGAGACTCAGTACTGAGGTCCTTGCACAACCACATGGGGCACCTTGGTATAGACAGAACACTTGACTTGGTGAGATCCAGATTCTATTGGCCTAAGATGGGGGCTGATGTGAGCAACACATTCGAACTTGTAGTCGCTGCTTACAGAGGAAAGCTTTGCCCAAGAGGGGCCGCCCCTTGTTAACATCACCACCAGTGCACCCATGGAGCTGGTCTGTATTGATTTTCTGAGTTTGGAGTCAGATCAAAGAAATATCAGTAATGTGCTGGTGGTCACTGACCATTTCACGAGATATGCCCAAGCTTTCCCCATCAAAGACCAGAAAGCATCCACTGTGACAAAGTACTTGTAGAAAACTTTTGTTCACTATGGGCTCCACAAAGAATCCATTCTGATCAAGGGAGAGACTTTGAGAGTCGCCTGATCAAAGAGATGCTTTCTCTGTGGGAGCAAAGTCCAGAACCACCTCACACCCCAAGGGACCTCGCAGCCTGAACGCTTCTAACCGCACTTTGCTAGATATGCTAGGCACCCTGCACCCAAAGGACAAGCCTAGATGGAGCCAACAAATTAGCACCCTAGTACATGCTTATAACTGCACCAAAAGTGATGCCACTGGATTCTCCCCACCGCCTGATGTTTGGAAGAGAAGCTCGACTACCAGTAGATGTGTGTTTTGGGGTCTCTCCTGATGGGGTTCAAGCTGACAACTATTTACAGTATGTGCAAAAGTTAAAGGCCCAGCTAACTCATGCGTACTAACTGGCTCAAACCATGGCTGCCAAAAGAAATCTGGCCAACAAAGAAAGGTATGATAAAAGGTGAAAACACAGGAACTCCAGGAGGGAGATCGGGTATTGCTAAGAAATCTGGGACTGCATGGCAAGCACAAGATTGCTGACAGATGGCACCATCTCCCTCACATTGTAGTGGGCAAACTAGATGATCTGCCAGTGTACAAAGTAAGGCCTGAGAATAATTCAAAAGATGTAAAACAATGCATAGAAATCATTTATGCCCATTGGACAAATCTTAATTGAGTCTGAGCCCCTAGAAGATGCCCCTCTGGACCAGTGACTAGAGCTGCTGCTAAGAAAAGATCAAGAAAGCCTGCACCTACAGAAGCAAAGTTAAAGTGTTCCCTCCACAAGTCCCAGTTGAGCATGACTGTCAGTCCATATCGGAAGAAAGTGAGAGTGACTTTGAATACTATCCTTCTTACAACTGAGTCAATTGTTTCGGGCAATCCCCTAGTCATACTGGAGATGAAGCTGGGCCTTCTGGACTGTCTAAGCCCCCAGCTTCATCCCTGAGCCAATGCTCCCAGAAAGTGAAGTGCAAAGCATCAGATCAGATGAAATGGAATCATTGTGCATGGTTGAACTGTTTGAGCTTTCAGGAGGAAAATGATAGATTGGGGCAGACTGGTGATACACCGAACAAGAAGATGTATTTGAGTGCCCTGACAGTCCACTGCCAGTGTCTGAAAGCTCTCCATGTGAGCCAAATGTTGTGGACTCCAGAAACTGTAACTCCTGGAGCTGAAAGTGCCCCAAGTTCTAGCCTCTCTACCCCGTGGAGACCCCCTGACAAGTGAGGACAATGCTGAAAATGAGGCTCAGAGTGCAGAGACTATAACAGTCTCCCCTAGAAAGACTGGTCAGCTGTAAAGCCTGTGGTGCACCTCAGTTATGATTCACTTGGGAGGCCTGTGGACTTGCCTCTCAATGTTGTCCATAAAGGAGTGTATGTGTCCCCAGCTCATTGCCCAAACTGAGCATCAGTGCTAACTCCAAGTTACTTGTGTTGCCCTCTAAGATGGTGCCCTTGCCCCATCCAGCCCCAAGGTAACTGATAGGAAGGGCCTCTCAGGTTTCATGTACAAGAGGTAATAACTTGAGTTATGGTACAATGTGTATGTAATACTGTGTAAAGAGGACGTATTGCAATGTTTCAGAAATGTGTTCTTGGTAAAATGATATATTGACTGATGATTACATGTGCAGCCTAATGCAAATGTATATGGTTGCAGTTAAAACTTATGGGTACTTCTTGCTTGACGCGGACGCAAGCTTTCCCAGGCGAGGAAGGGTGTAACCCCCGCAAATGGGGGTTCCCAAAAGACTTCAGGAGCTTGCTTTGAATGCTCCAAGCCTGAATGGTGTTTGGCATTTAAGCCATTTATCAGTGAGTGTTTTTAGAGCCTCTGGTACTGTCTCTTTAAGAGCTGTCTGCTTGCAGACATAATTAGTTTGTATGGGGACTGTGTGCTTCTCTGAGTACCACTCGAGCTGCTGCCAATTCACTTCATTTTGCAGTCACTAGGGGTGCAAAGGGAACCTATCTGAAAGATGTAACTGTTTGCCAGAAATTATTTAGAGTAATAATGAAATTACAGTTTGTCTAACCTGCTTTCTTTGCAGTCAGAACTGTGTCTGCTAGTTCCCATTCTAGTTTTGAACTGCTGAACTGGACCAATCAGTGTGGTAAGCTAGCTCTAAAATGGTGCCTTGGACGAATCAGAACTTGGACTCATAATCTGAGCCAGCCACAAGAGGATTGTATGGGCAGTGACTCTGGGAGATGTAGTTTAGACTTCAGTGCCTTTTGGACCAACAGCAGCAGTCTATTGTGAGTGACAGCCAATCCAGTCAAGAACTGGGAGGAACTCAAAGGAAGTGCCAGTTTTGTCGGTTGGAGTTTCAGTTGAGCTTTGGCAGTGAAGAAGGAAGGAGCCCTGTGCTTTTTCAGTGTGCAGTTTTAGTCAAAAACGTGTGTGGGCCCAGAGTTCGGTCTGCAGCTTGTGTAACAGCTTGTTAGGACTGAATCCGTCCTGTGAAAAGAATCAAAGGATCTCTGAAGAGTAGAAACCAGGCTCACCCTGTAGAAGACTGGAGGAATTGCTGAAAATTGCACTCGGTCTGTCAGGAACTGAATCTGCTGTGTGTTCTCCCGGGTATTGTGCAGTAACTGCGATCGAGATACAGATGCAGCCTGCCTGGTATAGTGCTTTCTTTTATATGGATGTGTGAAGAGGTTTGTGTACCTCAAGTGAGCCCTGCTGACATTGAAGGACCCTATCTTATTTGGAGGTCGTGAGTACTAATTCAGGGTCGCTCCCTCTTGAATTGCCACATTAAATCCAAATGGAATTACTGTACTGCTGACTGTTTAATTCTCCTTTTCTCTGTGTGAAAGGGCCCCTACCAGCTGCCACGGTTTGGACTAGCCACTAGGGCTTGGGTACCCAGGGACAGTAACTGATAGGGATAGGCCTGTGCACAGAGCCATAGGTAGATTATTAGAGTGATAAGCTAATTAACCTGATTTCCCCCTGTCCTTGTTATATTCCCCCTAAATAAATCAGAGCTGCTTGTTTCAGCAAAGTTATACTGCCTGGAGGTATTTGTCTATGTTAAAGTACTGTACTGTGATTGTTGCACTGTATCTCATTTCACAGGAGGTCCCAGTGCCGGAACCACACCTGGGGGTAAGTGTATACTGTGAAGGTAATTCTGATATATTGTGTGGGCCACTAGTGGGAAGAAAGGGGGCTGCAGTGTCCCAGAGGGATGTGACCAAGTTAATTTAACTATTGCAAACCCTGACCTCTGGGTGGAGGCACCCGCCATTGGATCCAGGCCCCTCAACCTGTTAGTGGCAAATCAGGCAGGGGTAGTAGCCCCTGGGATAGCGCCATCTAGGGGTTACATAATGCTCACACCATTCCACCCCCTCACGCCCACCCTGCAGCCACTGACAGGCATCATGGTGTGTCTTGCACTGTTCAGCCACAAACTTTGCCCCACGCCCCTATACTGCACCCATGTCAGCGTATTTCCTTATGGAATGGGGTAAGTATAATGCCCAAAGATCCCAAAGCACACCATGGCGCTTGTCAGTGTCTACAGGGTAGGGTGAGGTACAATGACATGAGCATTATGCCTGACAACCCAAAGGCACACCCCACTGCCTGTCGCTTTCTAGAGGGTGGGGTTGGTGCCACTTCAGTACTTCACTGCCATTCCTATTATGCACCTCTAGCTCTGCCACTGCCAGTGCCAGCGTGACAACATTTGGCATTGACAAATGCTTGTTTGACCTTGTCACCATTGTGAATTTTGCACCTCCTTTCTTTCTTTCCCCTGATTTAGTGCTTGCACTCTTTGGCCCTTTTTTTCCATTTTTTCATTTTCATTTTTATGCTGTCTTGCCCACACACAAGAAACGTCTTGTGGTAGTAGGAGAAATGCAGGGCACTCTTTAGAAGGTGTGTCCCTCATTCGCCAATTAGCAAGCATGCTAGTGCTGACAAAAGTTTATGCAAAGTGCCACCAACATGAAACAAACTTGCCACTGCAATCAGAGACAAGTACTTCATACAGCGGCATAGATGACATGCATCCTACATGCCTTTCCTGATGAAATATTTCAGTGAACATGGTGGCGGCAGGAGAGCAAACAGCTGTTTGCTTTATAATGTCTGTGCCTCGCCATGCCACGCCACCGCTACCTGCCTGAAAGGTGGGAGGAGGTGCTTTCCTCTCCTGCCTCCTCCACGTCCCGCAGTGTCTGGCGCCAAAGTTCCTCCCAGCCGTGTGGAGCAGGTCACAATCTAAGCTCCATATAGGCTGGGAGTATTCAGTGCCTGAAGGCACTTCTACTTTAAGCATGATCCGATCATGCTGGCTGACCCCCTGCCTTGCAACATAGGGGTGCATAATCCCCCCAAATATATTTTAATGTGACACACTTGGAACCCATCCCTGTGTGCCAAAACCTGCTGTAGTGTTTCCAACACCAGGATGCTCACTTCTGGTGTCGGATGCACCCCCCACCCACATATCCTCCAACCTCAGGGTGCCCAATCCCCGGGTCGGCATTGATCTCCAGTATGGTAGCACACTGGGAGTCCACCCCAGTGAGCCAAACTCTAGTTTTCCTGGAGAAACTGAAAATGGACTCACAGCATCTTTTTTTAAAAAATATTTTTATTTAACCTGAAAAACAAGAAAAGGTCCATATCGTTGCCACCTGCCCACTTCCCCAACCTGCACCCTCCCTCTGCACACCCCACTTCCCCCAACCCATACTTACCTGTGAAGATCCGGAGCAGAGATCTTCAATGGACCGGGAACACGTCTGCACTCTTGAGACGCCAACTGCAAAGTGAAGAAATGACAGTAAGTCCTACAATAACATGGAATGGGGCGGGGTAAATTTAGGTTGATATCTCAGCCATTTTTGGGAGTTTTGGTCTCTCATTTTCAGCATGGGGTTCTTGGGACCCCACCTCATGAACACAGTCACTGTCATTTTGTTATTCGGTCCCAAAAGGTCATTTCATGGTCACTGTGTGGAATCACCTTTAGGGACCGATTAACGAAATGACAATGCCACTGTTCATGAGATGGGCTCCCAAAAAGCCTATGTTGCAAATTTAGTGAACAAATTCCAAAAAATTACACTTACAAGCATGCATTGTGCAGTTTCCACACACGCTCATAACCTCGAGAATTTTTTATATTTTCACTCCAGATTTTCAACATTGACATCTTTCCATACCTCCTTATGAACAGTATATCTGCAATTTTTTACATCCTTCCCAAAATGTGTTTTCTCACATCTGGCACACAATGGCACAGTCACTGTGGGAAATCAACATTCAGGACAGATTAAGAAAATCACAGTGGCACTAACCAAAATGCCTATGTTGAAAATCTGGTTAAAAAAAATCCACCAAAATAATTGCGTTATGGGCATATGTTAAGCAGTTTCTATGCACACTCGTGACTTCGCCAATTTTTCATATTTTCACTCTAGATTTTCAACATTACCCTTTTTTTTACACCTCCTCATGAACAGTAGAGCTGTCATTTTTCACATCCTGCCTGAAATGTGTTTGCATACCTGTGGCACCAAATGGCACAGTCGGCGCAAATCACCTTTATTAACAAACTGATAGTGGCTGGTCATGAGGTGGGGTCACAAAAACTCACGTTGGTGATTGAAAAATGCCCAACAAATGCCTGTTGGTAGGGTTTGCAACTGAAACGCCCCACCCTGTAGAGACTGACAGGTGTCAGGAGTGTGACTTGGGATTTTCAGTTGCAGTGCTCACTCCATTCCACTCCCATCCCCAGTCTGCAGCCAGTGCTAGGCATTGAGGTGTGTCTTGGACTCTTTGGCCCCAGCGTTCACCCCATTTTCCCATGCTGCACCCATCTCAGTGTATTTCCTTATGGAATGAGGCGAGCGTAAGGTCCAAAGACCCCAAGGCACACTTCAACACTTTTCGGTGTCTGCAGGGTAGGGTGAGGTGAAATGGCGTGAGCGTTATTGCTAACGACCCAAAGGCACACCCCAATGTCTGTCAGTCTCTGCATGGTGGGGGTTGGGTTGGCGTCAGTTCAATAATTCACTGCCATTCCTATTATGCATCTCTCTATCTTCTGAACTACCAATGCCAAAGCCAGCAAGACAACATTCGGCATTGACATATGCTTGTTTAAATTTTGTTCTGCCTTTTAGCTCTCTCTGTTTGACCGGGAAATACTTGCTCTATATAGGTAGTTTTTTTTTTTTCTCTGTTCATGTTATTCTGCAATTGTCTATCATCATTCCAGGCATCTGCAACAACTTTTTCCTGTGTGCCTTTTTCTTTCTGAGCTACTACTAAATATACATCCTGTTCTGCACTTTCTCCTGGGTCTGAGCTATTGTGGGAGGCCCATAGACAATTCAAATATATGTGCCTTTCATCTTCACACAAACTGCATTTTACTTTATTTTTGCAGTCCACCCTATGGTGCCGTATACTTCCACATAATCCACATTTTATTTTTCACATGCATTGCTAAGGTGCCCCCTTTCCTCACATCTGTAGCAAGCACATGGTTGTCTTGCATAAAACACTATTCCACAATCTCAACCTACAATAAAACAATTTAAGTGCTGTGTTTCACCATTTAGTTGCTTTAAAGTTGTTTTGTACTTCCATCCCCAGGTCCATAGACATTCCTCATCTAGTAAAGGTTCTGGTGGCCCATGTACCACACATCTTTGTTTTAACCAGAATGTAATATCCATCACATCTTCCCTCTCATTTCTGAAAAGTACAGTAGCAATTTTGAAAGCTGGTTTTGTCAGAGGTATTGCCATAAAATATTTCCATAAGGCAGTGTTCTTCTTCGGATGGTATCATTTCCAAAACCTGTCTAGGCCTCCTATGTTTTAAAACTGACATCATAGTCTGTGCTTCCTGGCACATGAATTAGCTCATATATTTCATAAGGATAGTACTTCATGCTATATTTAATAATTGTCTCCCTATAAATAGTATGTCTGGGCCATCTGCATCTGCTTCTCTAAATTTCAATCTGACAGCATTTCTTGTTTCAGCTTGCTGGTTTTTTTCTTCTTCAGGAAATAATTTTTCTCTTTATCCCCCCACACACACACACACAAACACAAACACACACACACACATTTTCTTTTGCCTATTTCCTTATTCACTTTGTTCTTTATATGTTTGTACTGTTTTTTTGCTCTACCTCCATGGAGGTTTTTCCACTCTCTTCATTTATTAAGCCCTCAATTCCCTTTGCATTATTTGGTGCTTCTGAATCACCTCTTTGTACTCCAGTTTTATCAAAACTTTTTGTTTCAAGTTTTTCTTCCAACTCTTCTTTGTCTACTTATTTCTTGTTTTGAGGTGTTCAGCCTGTATGGGTCCTATCCTGTCCCATCCTCAGTTCTTTTTCAACCTGCTTTTATTAAAGCATCTGCGACTCAATCTGGTGTTTCTTTAAACTCAATTGTTTTTTCTGTTTCAGAGAGTTCCGTTTCTTTTCTTGACGTTCTGTTTGGGGGCCTTCATGTTCAACTTCCATACCATCCTGTAATTCTGTTTCATCTTCCTTTATTTTATTTTTGTCTTGCATTTTTCCATCTATTTCCCCCTGCCCTTCTTAGGCTAAGTTGTTTCTGACCCTTTCTGGCCATACCTTTCAGGGATTTTATTTCTGCAGCTTCAGGGTTTTGCGATATATTAGTCACTCCCACAGTACAGAATGCAGCTCCCTTTGATGTTATGTGTCAGCATTTTTCAGCTGACTCTGACAGACCGTTCCCTTATCATTACTGCATTCCTCTACTTCAACTTTCTTTTTAAATAGCTCTGCTTTTTTCATCTCCACTCTTTTTATCTGTGAGGTTTGCTTTGCATTGACTTACTTGATCTTTCCCCGCCTTCCGTCTCCATGGAAAGCGGCTCAGCTTTTTCTCTCTCATGCCCTTCACTTCCAGCCATCTTCTCGTTCTCTTTTTTCCTATTGCACAGCTTCTTTACTTTTCCATTTTCCTGTTTCACCTCCATGGTCTCCAAAGGAATCGAGGCATGGGAGAAGACCTGCTCCCCAGCCTCCTACATGGTCTCTCTCGAACTACTGTACACCATAACAAAACTGACATTCCTTTGTCAGTCCCTCATGGATCATCCTACTGGCAGAGATGGGGAATTTCCCTGGTGCCCTGGCCAAATTTCCTCCCCATTCATTAAAAATACCAACAGCTTAATCTATCCCGGGTGCTCACCTAAGCGGTGGGGAGACAAACCGCCTGATTGCAAGGTACATTCTGTGAGACTGGCGCCTTTTGGACTATTCAAAACTTGGCACCCTCACCCTGATTGGTGGAACTCGTACTTGGGAGTAGTGCTGATCAGCCTGCCTACTCCTGTACTTTCTCCTGGTGCTAGCTGCCGTGGATCTGTGTCGCAGCATAGATTGTGCCTTTTCAGTGTACTCTAAATGGGTGCCTCGCTGCTAAAAGTCCCCAGTCTGCCTTGTAAGGATTTTAAGCTGGCTTTGTATACTGTTTTACTTTGTAGCAATTACAGCCCTTTTCTGTTGTTCTCAACATCTCAGTCTACAGCCTAGTGTACAAGTTTTTAAACCACATTTTTTTAAAGTTTAAGTGATAAGTTTAGAGTAAGGATTAGGTATTTTCCTGCCTGAAATTTTACTGCCTTGAAATCCCTTCTGAGTGATTTTGTTTACCTGCTCTACTCTGTCCATTTTTCCCTCAGCTCCCTATTCTGCTAAGCCCCCTCCCTCTAAGCCTACCGCCCACCCTGTTTCTTTGTTCACTGGTTGCCCCCACCCCTTCTAGACCCTTCTTAATCCCTCTCCCTTCCTCTTGCCTCCAGGATTACTGCCACCTGCTGGGGCTCAGACCTCCACTGAAAGCCCTTGGATGCCTTGCCGTAATCGGAGACTCCTGCAGCGTTCTCAGCTGTTTCTGTAGCTGACCATGCCACTTGCTTGAATCCGCTGCTGCCACCACTCCTCCAAACCCTGTTCATGGAAGGAGCAGACCCCTACACCGACCAGAAGGACCATCTTCTATCCCAGGTGCTCACCTGAACCATGGGGAGACAAATCACCTGACTGCAAGGTACGGTCCTTCCGGTGCTACGTGTCAGCTCCCACCCTTCCCCCTCACCCACCTGGGTGAACCTTTACTTATATAGCTTTGTCTTGATCAGATGTCTGTGGGCTTGTTTATTCATTGGCTTCTTATGCTGCTAAGCCACTAGGTGGAGTGACATATCTAGGGTGCAAATCCGTGAACTCCGAATCATTCAAGATTTCTCTCTATGTGTCTAAGAAGCTGCTTGTTGTCTTTCACTTGGGATTATTCCAGCTCCCTGCTAGGGCTTTTTTGTTGATGGTAGCCTTACTTGGACTGTTGGCCGGTGTCAACTTTTCCTTGCCACCACTTTCTCCTCCCTGGTTCTTGCCCTGTCCCATCCAGGAAACCTGCCTTGACTATCCCTGGCAGCCCTCTCTTGCTGGCTGACACTTCCGTTTCAGTGCCCTCCAGGGGTAAACCACCCCTCTCTTGGCTACACTTAATCTGTCACCTAGTGATAAATATGACTTGTTGCTATCTGGGGGTGGCCTTGGCACTTCTTTTCCTACTACTCTGCTTGGACAGAGTTGCGCTATCTCTCCCTCATGAGTTGGAGTCGAATAACTCCTGGACTGAGTCATATAACTATACTTTCTCTAACCTTATTGCTGTTAATAAAACTACATTCAGTAGCAGTCTCCTTCTATATGTTAAGGACTGTACCTACCTCTCTTTATATGTGCATAGTAATCTGAGGAGGAGGTGTGTCATTCCCACTGCCTTTCATAGTGTGAGGCTATGGTTCCTTGTCATCATTGCAATTTTCTTATCATGTGACGTAGAGCTCAGTCCAAGACCACCGACAGTGCATTTCTCCTCAAACGACATACCTGGGATCTGCAAAAATGGGCTATTTATTGCCCACATGAATATTAGAAGCCTAACTTGCCACCTAGGGGAACTTGAGGCTTGGGTCAATCTTTACAATCTGGATATTCTGTGCCTCACCGAGACTTGGCTTAAACTGGCAGTATCTGACTCCCTCTGCTCCCTGCCTAACTACTCCCTTATTAGCAGGGATAGGGCATCCCACAAGCAAGGTGGTGGTGGTGTACTATTCTACAAATGTCATCTCAACATCACTCTTCTATCTGCCCCTGTATCTCTAGCTGTGTGTGAATTTATACACACTACCCTCGCTCTGGGAGCCAAGAAACTATATATCGTCTGCCTATAACCCCCACAACTGTGGGTATAGCTTGTCTACAGAAGCTACTGGAATTTACCTCTCAAATTTACATTTGTAACAAGGTTGTCATATTAGGGGACCTTAACCTAAACTGACTTGGAAAAGATCTCAGTTCTCTTCTGTCTCTGACCCCTAGCTATAACCTCCATCAAATGATAACAATACTGACGAGGAACACGTCATCGTCACTCTCTGGTTCTCTTCTTGACTGGGTGCTGGTAAATCACATTGAACATGTCTTGACTGCTGGTATCCTGGCTGATGCCATAACGGACCACTCTCCGACTTTCTGCATCATGTCAGTGGGTGCTCCACCATCCTCCCCACCGCGGTTTGTCCCATTTACCAACTTTACTCACCTTGACCAAGTCACATTTCTATATGATGTTTCCAGAATTGACTGGTCAGGGATATATCACTCCTCCAGTGTTGAGGATGCCCTTCACATTTTTATCAGCAAATTCCTTGCTGTACAATGCAAGCGTGCCCCAAAGCTCACCCGTAGAGTCCGGTGTAAACAAACGAGATGGCTCAACAAAGATTTGCTCATAAATCTGCACCTCAGAGATAGACTTTGGAAGGAGTATGAGAAATCTGATCTGATATCTGATTTCAGTGCCTATAGGACTCTAAGGAACTTTTGTAAAAAAAACAAGTTAGAGCTGAGAAGATCCAATACTGCAAAGACCTACTATTCAGCTCTGCACGGGACCCTAGTAAATTTTGGACACATGTTAAGACATTTCTGGGGGGCTTCTCAATTGGTCATCCCTGGGGATATGATCATAAACGATGTGCATTTTAATGACCCTCTCACCATGCGAATTCTTTTAACCCACTTTTTTCGGACCTGACCCAATTTACCTTGTCTTTCAATACCCCCAAGCCCCTATTGACTGCTGATCTGGACACTCGGGGTACTCTGTCCCACGTGCCTTCTTTTGCTCCACCGTTCTACTTCAAAACTGTATCTAGGAAGGAGGTTTTGAAATTACTGACATCCATCTCTGCTAACACCAGTTCTGGCTCAGATTTCCTTGAACCTCGTCTCCTGAAACTTACTGCTCCCCTCATTGCCCAATCACTGGTGAAAATCTACACACTCTCAATCTCCTATTGTAAGGTCCCGGACCTGTGGAAAACTGCCAGTATTACACCTGTATTCAAAAAAGGTGACCCCAAGATCATCACTAACTACAGACCGATAGCCATTCTTTTGGTATTGAGCAAAATCCTAGAGAAAATTGTTGCAACTCAGACTACTGACTACCTAACTAAATTCAATCTGCTATCAGATACCCAGCATGATCTCAGGAAAGGACACAGCACGACCACTGCCCTCCTTAAATTCATCACCGACACACTCTCTAAAATGGATACTGGCAATCTTTCAGGGGCTGTTTTTTATTGACCTCACAAAGGCTTTTGACCTAGTTGACCATCCACTGCTCCTCTTCACGCTTCAACACCTATGCCTGTCCTCCTCCATTGTTGACTGGTTCAGTGGCTACCCGTCTAATAGGACTCAAATGGTGAAATTTAACTCATCATTATCTAACAGTACTTCCATCAACTTAGGGGTGCCCCAGGGCTCCATCCTTGGGCCCCTTCTGTTCTCGCTGTACATCATTAATGTTGGTGATGCTCTTAAATCCTGCTCTGCTGTTCTGTATGCTGATGATCTTGTCATCTATACCAGCTCTACTAGTGTAGCCTATATCAACACAACCCTCTCATCCACTTTAAAAATATACAAAACTGGTTAAAGGACCATAGGCTAGTCCTCAATGCAAACAAAACTAAGGCCATGCTGTTAGGCTCTGCTCCGAAGCTCCGTGTCTGTAAAACTTCACTGGTGGTTCATGACTCAGGTGGTTCACCACTGGAATGTATGACTTCTTTCAATTAACTTGGTGTCCTGCTAGATCAATACCTGGATTTCAACCTCCATGTTCAGTCAACCTGCAAAGCTGTCATTGCTAAACTGGGTGTAGCCTACAAGACTAGCTATGTGCTCACGCCCTCGACTAAACTGCCCATTGCCAAGGGAATTCTGCTCCCCACCATAACCTATGGGGCCCCCTTACTTGACACTGCTCACAAAAACTCCCTACTCAAATGGGACGTTACGTATAATAACATATGTCGATACGCCTCCTCGGCTCCTCGACTCACACACCACTGCAAACTCTACAGTGACCTTGGTTGGCTCTCACCCTCTGCTAGCAGGAAATACTACCTAGGATCTCTCACTGATTCAATAATTCGGCAGCAGACCCCGCTATCTTTGGCTGCACTGCTTGTGCCCCAAGTCGTGTCCCATGGCCTGCGATCTGCTAACAAATCTTTGCTTATGTGTACCAAGGTGTTGCACAAGAAAAAGGATTCAGTGCATTTGCTCATGCTGCTCCCCAGTTGTGGAATGTCCTGCCTCTTGACCTTAGATTATCCAACTCTCACCATTGCTTTAAGACAGATCTGCGACTTTATCTGTCACTTGCGGGCATATGCAGCTGCTTTGACTCTACCTGATGTGTGATGGCCGGCCTCTAGCTGTGTCATGCATTCACCTTAACCCACTCTCTGTTACTTCTTTGTCCCAGCCCTTCTCTCTTCTCACCCGCTCTTGTTCTCTACATATATCCACCCGCTGGCCCTCATGCTTGCTTGCCTCTGTCTTACTACCCTGCTGACCCCCTGGCATAACTATGTTCCCTACCTGTATTCTTACACAATACTTGCCTGTACATTTTCTGTTAATTTGTTCTCAGGTTTCGTGCATTTCGTTGGTCAAATGTTTTCCCTACTCTAGTGTCCTAGTACTATACTCTGCTCAGCGCAATGTACTGTATGCACTTATTTGTTAATGTACATGTCTGTTCAAGTTTTGTTCTGGCATAACAATATTCTTATCCAGTATTCCTATGCAATCCTGGACTGTACATTTTCTGTTAATGTTTTCTGTTTTTTTTGCAATTGTATCGGTCACATGTTATCCCTATTCAAGTGTTTTTGTACTGTACTCTGCTCAACTCAATGTAATTAATGCACTTTTGAATTGTTAGTCTGTATGTTTCTATATATTTTGTACTCTCCCAGGTCGTGCCTGAAAATAGTCATTTTATGGCTAGTGCACTTACCTGGTTAACAAAAACCAAATAAAAATAAATAAATCTGGTTCAAGGTTAGCTGGCATTCATCTGTATTCCCTTCCCCCCAGGTTGTGCCTGAAAATGGGCAAGAATTTGTCTAGTGCACTTACCTGGTCAACAAAAACTAAATAAAATAAATAAAAAGGATCCCCCCTCCCCAAAATGTGGGACATACATTGGCTGAGTTGCCTTTAAAAAATTAATGTCAAAGACAACCAAAAACATAAACCCCTTGAGGAAGAACTATGTAGCAGACCCCAATGTATGCAATAAATAGAAACTATAGAGCATTTGTGCTTTACATGCTCCTGTATAGTGGGTTCTGGGTAGCGATTGCTACAGTCACAAACAAAGGGATGATGTATGGTCACTATCAAAGTTCTGTACAGAAATGGAACAAAAGCACTTTACATATTCTCATGTGAAGCATTAAATGGTTGATATGGAACACAAGAAGTTCATTCAGTATTCAACAGAAACCGGGTTCACATTTTGAATTAATAGCAAAAATCACATCAGAACTCTGACAGATTTATAAGTTAGAGGCTAAGCATATGACAAAAGGAAGTCTTCATATGGCACAGCAAAATATGCCTTGGGTTACAGACTCTGATGTCCTAGTCACATAATGAGTAAATGAGATCACAGAAGTAACCATTTTAGGGTTTCCTATGTAGTATACTGCACTTTAATTCTTCTACTTATTAAGAGAAACCACAAGCCTCTATCATTTAAAAAATACAGAACAAGATGTTTACCATTTTTTCTCTATTTTCCTTACAAGTTTTCAAATTATTTTCCTTTTTTCTTGATTAGTAAAGGCATTTTATGTTAGACTATTTCTTTGTGATTATCAAACCACCTAGTATGATGATAGAATGCTTATGTGTTGGAAATGTTTTCCTTTTTTGGTTGTAAATTGGATTCTCTGGTGCTGTTAACCATGTCATTACTGGGCTTTAGTTTTGTGATGCTTGTTTATGTTTGATTTTTTTCCCCTTAATAAAAAAACCCTTCTCTTTTCGAGAAGTGCTATGAGATCTTTAAAGGGACACTGTCAACTCCCTTAGGTCTTAAAGAGTCCCTAGTTTAAAAAACATATTTTATGATTGCCAAAATTCTGTAAAGATTGTTGATGTAGCTGGTAGTTTGATTCTGACTCTTATTTTCTTTAAAATAGTAAAAAACAGACTGCCCATCATACTGGTGTTATCACACCAAAACAGGTTTGTTTACTATCCTTGATCAACTCCAAATGCGTCTTTCCTGGACTTGGGAACACCCATAAAACAGTCTAGCCCCTCATGATGCAGTGGGAGTTCAGGAGGCTACTGCCTTATGAGTGACTGCACTGTTTGGGTGTGTTTCTAATGCTCAGGAAGCATGCAGTAAGAACAGATCCAGGACTGTAAACAAAACAAGTTTGTTTATAAATATACATTGCCATGCATTTCAGTTCTACTAAACAAGGAGACAGACAAAACAAACAGCAACATCAGTGAATTTTAGAGAGGGTAAGCAATGATAAAATGTGGGGTTTCAACTAGAAATAGTATGATGAAAAATAGGTTGACAGTGTCCCTTTAATGTCCAAATGAACAACCACCAGAACAGGCAGACAGGACCTTGATTTAATGTCTCATGCAAAAGACAGCAACTCAGGAGTGCAACACCCTCCTCTTACTGAACTACAGCATCAGTATTGGGATTTATCAAAAGTGTCTGGTGTGGGGATGTAACCCACAACTTTCTGATCTTCCTGCCTCAAAAGAGGATGTACAACATGCTGAGCCACTAACACTGATCATGCTGATTTAAGTTTACAAAACTAATCAATAATCATGGTTGGTGATTTTATAGTTACACGTCTGATCATTAAATCATGCTCTAGATGATGATCGTAGATCATGATCTTTCTTGATAATATTTTTTTATGCTCCCCATTTCCACAGTCAGCCCTTCTTCCTGCTGGTCCTCCCAGCCCCATCACCCTCATTTCTCCAAGGGCTTACCTCTCACATAAGCCTTCACAGCTTGCCCTCCAAGGCAGGGCAGCAGGGAGTCTCTTGACCTGCTAACATCAGATCCAGATTCTGGGAGGTGCCTGAGTTGCTGGATACAGGGCCTGTAGAGGACTGCAGTCATCTTGCTGCAACCAGGGTTTTTCTGTTTTTTCCCTATGGGAGAGGTGTCATGCAATGACCTCATGGTGCACATGCTGACATCTGCCTCTCCTGCCCAAGTTTCCAGCTCGGGCTGCCTTTCCCCCAACTTCTGCCAAGGGCCAGTCATGCACTGGAATCTTCCCTAGCCTCTCCCCTGGAGGAGAAGAGCAGTCTAATGGACACTCCATCCTCTTTCCTGGCTGGATCTCCAACATCCTTGGCTCACTTTTGTACTTGGGTCATCGGCATTGCAAGCAGTAGAGCTACTGCTGCGTCGGCTGGCTGACTATCCACTGATGATCAAATAGTAACATTTGATGATTAACAAGGAACAGTGATGACTGAGCTTCACACAACATGATTGATTACTTATGGATTCGCCTGCGGATTTTGTGAAAGGAAGGTTGCCGAAAGAAACAAACATGAAAGGCTAATGTGATGCTCAAAGGGGATGACAGCAGCTGGGAAA
This sequence comes from Neoceratodus forsteri, assembly GCA_016271365.2. Classification (NCBI taxonomy): domain Eukaryota; kingdom Metazoa; phylum Chordata; order Ceratodontiformes; family Ceratodontidae; genus Neoceratodus; species Neoceratodus forsteri. The sequence goes on from CM057454.1 coordinate 1,226,410,119, forward strand.
GCAAAAAGAGAAGGCCTTCTCCGAGTAGAAGAGGAACATGGTGAACTAGGGGGTCTGACATAATTATCAGGCTAAACTAAAAGAAGCAAGGGTGGAGATCAGGAGGTGAAAGGCAAACAAGAGGCTATGGATTGCTGAGGGAGTAAAAGATGGGAATATTTGTTTTATGTACATAAGAGAAAAAAGAAAAACTGGAGGGAATGGTTAGTTAGACTGGTGGAGAAGGGCACATAGCTATGCTCTAACTTTATTTCATCTTCCCCAGGCTGACATATTTGGAGTATCCAGCCATAGGACTATTAGATATCAGTTTGTCTGTCACTTCCTCCCCTTACTTCCTTTGCCAAAAAGGAAACAGTATTACACTCATGGCATGGCTGAAAATGGGACATTGGCCCAGCCCACATTTTGGTAAAACAATAAAATAAAAGTCAGATGTCTAGCTTTGATGATATAAAATTGTTTTATTACCTAGTTTCTGTTTTTGTAATAAATGTGCAGGGTACAGTATCCCAAAGGAGCACATGTTATTTCTGTTTGAGAGGGATGAGGAACTCCCCGTCGATGATGTAAAAGAGGAAGAAACTCAGCAGCAGGAGGATCATCTTGAAGACACCCCAGACAGTAAGTAGATGGCATGTATGGGGGTTTTCCTAAAATGATAGAGAGTTAAGAAGGATAGAAAGAAGTCAGAATTGCCGGTTTCCCTTTGTAAACTTTAAAGCGTACAGCATTTACAAAAGAATACAGATACTAAGTACATTCTCCATATTTAATGGGAAAGATTCTGTTGAAACCAGTGCCCTCACAGAGCATCAGTTAACTGTGATTTAAACATCACACTTGCTCATGGGTGTGATGCATTATATATATTACAGCTGAGTTACCTTCACAGGGGAACAGCTTGAAACAATCCAGGGATAGCTTCAAGTGGATTTTTAGGATATTTGCAAGAGATAGGAATGCGGGGTCCAGCCTGAATCGTGTCAAAATACTCCTCCTGCCTGGGCTAAATTTGAGTTGGCTGGGGTGGAGGAGATGGTGGAGATAATTTTGAAGTTGTGGCTAACCCAGTGTGATCTGGACCCTGGTCCAGCCCAACTTTTAGTTGGTTGTTTGGATCTACTTGGACCTGTGGTTGCTGGGATTGTCTGGAGTTCACTGAGGAGTGGTATTTTCCCACTGGCTTTGAAGGAGGCTTTGGTTAGGCCTTTTTGAAGAAACCATTGTTGTACTCGGACTGCCTCAGCAACTACAGGCCGGTCTCAAACCTCCCATTTATAGGGAAGGTTATTTAAAAACTATTGGCCATTCAACTTAAAAGACATCTTCCCTCTTCTTCTACCTATGAGTCTTTCCAATCTAATTTCCGGGTAGGGCACAGTACAGAGACTGCACTGGTGAGGGTGCTAAATAACCTCCTGATAACGATGGATAGGAGAGGTCATATCATCTTGGTCCTCTTAAACCTCTCTGTTGCATTTGATACCATGGACCACAAAGTGCTGATTGCCTGTGGTTCTGGTGTGGCCTGTCCAGTAATGTTATCAACTGATTCAGCTCATACCTAACAGAGTGCAAAGGGTGACAATGGGGTTAGCCTTATCATCCCCGAAGCCTCTGTGCTGCAGGGTTCCGCAGGAATCGGTCTTGTCGCCCTTGCTGTTCAAGGTATATATGCTGCCGTTAGGGGACATTATCAGCTGGTAAGGCTTGGATTTTCACTGTTATGCAGATGATACCCAGCTGTACCTGTCCTGTGCGCCCAATTCTCAGGTGTCAGTCTCTGTATTTCACAGCTGCCTCGAGGAGATCCAGTTGTGGATGACTCATAACTGGCATAGGCTTAACCCAGGCAAGACTGAGGTACCGGTGGTGGATCTCGGTCATCAGGGTGGGGGAGGGGGTGGGGGGCTGCCTCTTGGCCTAGTGCTAGGGGGGGATCCCTCTTGTCCCTTCTACTCAGGTGAAGGACTTGGGCATGATCCTGGATGCTGGCCTGACTCAGGATGCACAGGTGACAGCCGTGGTTAAGAGTTTTTTTTTTTCATCTCTGGAACATTGCTTGGCTCCAATCCCTGATTCCACCTGAGGACCTGACCACACTGGTGCATGCTTTTGTCACTACCAGGTTGGACTATTGCAATGCTCTGTACGTAGAGTTATCTGGTGGCAACCTCTGCAGGCTGCAGCTGGTTCAGAATGTGGCAGCAAGATTGTTAATGGGGGTGGCAAGATGCAAAAATATTACTCTGGTCTTCTGCTAGCTGCACTGGCTGCCAGTCAGGTGGAGGATTGCCTTCAAGTAGGGCTTCTTACCTACAAGGCCCTACATAGAAGGGGACCTAGCTATTTACAAGATCTCCTTTTTTTTTTCTATTTAGTTGTTTAACCAGGTATAGCACACTAAGCTGAAAGCTTTTTTACAGGAGCGACCTGGGAGCACAAGGAGGTTAAGTGACTTGCTTAGGGTCACACAGTATGCAAGTGGAAGCTGTGGGATTCAAACCCAGGTCTGGTCTGCTGGATGTCACCAGATTTGCAGCTCAGAGCCTTAGACCACTGCGCTATACTGCCTCCTTATCCCCTATTACCCAGCCCTGGGCTCTCCATTCTGCCGGGGGCCTCCTGGTGGTTTCCAGGGCTAGGCTGCATCATTCCGGGCACAGGTCATTTTCAGTAGCTGTGTCTATATTGTGGAACTCCCTGCCAGGTTGTTTATGGGAGGCTCCCTTGGTGGAAGCCTTTAAAAAGGGCCTAAACATATTTTTGTTCCAGCAAGCATGTATGAATTAATTGCTGATATTTTGGAACTATTTAGATAGATACTGATTTTAATGCTCTTGGTGTTTTAAAAGTTCCGATGGTATATATGAATTGAGATTTGTTAGTCTGTTGATTATGATTGAGTTTTACAAACTGTACAGCTCCCAGAGACTCCGGAAATTGGCACTTTATAAATATAGCATCTATCTATCTATCTATCTAAAAAAAGTTGACACTGAAACACTAGCTGTTCCTGTACATTAGGAGTGATCAAACCTAAACTGTACTTCTGTGTCAGTAGCCAGTAATTTACTTCCCAAAAAGGAGATGCTGAAGTTGTGGGGCAGAATAACACTTCAGTTGAATGAATTGTGCTGTTAGGCTATTGGAAGGAGGTAGGCTGATAGAAAAGAATGCCTTCCTTAATAATTATTGTCGCTCAAGTTTTCACCAGGGAGGAACGTGGGGCTGTGCCTGACAGTGACATCATAATTGCTCATAAGGGGGTCACTAAGATGAGGCAGCAAATATATACAAACAACATGGTCAAGGAAGGGCTGGCAGCCCTATAGGTACATAAAGCTCAGGACCAGATGGGTTACATCCGAGGATACTCTGGGAACTGGCAGTGGAACTCACCGAACCCTTGCTAGGACTATTCAACCTGCTCACTAAGACCAGGGTGGTTCTGAGGGACTGGATGGTGGTGGACATCATTCTGCTCCATGAGGGGGATAGGGGACCAGGAATAAGACCTACACTATAGTCCTGTCAGTCTGACCTCCGCTGTGCAGAAGCTGATAGAGTCACTGATTAAAGAAGACCTCTTGGATTACCTGGTGAGTAACGGTCTCCAGGATAGTAAACGGCATGGACTCATGGCAGGGAGGTCCTTTCAGGCAAACCTGAAAGAGTTCTTTGATTCAGTGATGAGAAAATTTGATAGGGGCCATGCCTTAGATTTACTCTACAATGAATTAAGTAAGGCTTTAAGTTGGTGTCCCATTGCTGCTTGCTGAAGAAGATTGAGGATCTGGGTGTGGCTAAGGACATAGTTAACTGGGTAGGAAACTGACTAAAAGGTAGGCAGCAGAGGGTTGTAGTCGTCAGGGTCAAATCAGAAGAGAGGGAGGTCACAAGCAAGTTGTCAAAGAGATCTTTTCCAGGTCTGATGCTCTTTAATACGTTCATCAGAAACATTGGAGAAGGTGGCTTCCGGTGGCACTATGGCAGAATAGGCAGCATTGCTCCTGAGCACTCCCCCTTGCATTTTCAGAAGTGTAATATTTACCCCCAAAACCTCCTATTTTGGTGAAAAACTCTTCGGAAACAAGAAATTACCTGTTAGAGAACCTATATGCCCCCTCTGGCCAGACAAAAAAAAACGCTTTTGGGTCTTTGCTTGCAACACATCCGATTCTGATCGAGAGACTGGGATGGCGGGTTCAGAGGACCCGAGGCACACCAGGCATGGGAAACACAACTCCAGGAAGGTGTCTGCAGCAGTTACTATCTCGTCCCCGGATTCCATCCTTCTGGCCATCCAGGAATTCCGATCGGAGGTAAAAGAATCTCTCCGTGACCTCCAGTCGGATTTGGGCTTGTTGCAAAAGAGGGTAGATGAAGCTGACACAAATAACTGCTAATACGGTGCATCTGGATGTATTACAGGCCTTGCTCATGGAGTTGGCCCACATGCAGTTTGCCATTATTCAAAGACAGGAGGACTTTGAAAATAGGGCTAGGAGAAAGAATATCAGGCTCTATGGGATACTGGAGGGTGAGGAGGGCCCTGATATGCTTTCCTTGATCATTTTCTACAGTCCACACTGGAATTAGAGCCCTGGTTCCCTATTGACATTGAGTGGGCGCTCCGCTTCCTGGGTCCCAAACCACCTGTGGGGGCCCGCCCGCACTCTATTATAGTGCGTTTTCTGAATTATGCACTAAAAGAGACTGTCCTTCAGAAGGCTTGGTCCCAGAAACAAATATTCTATGCCAACAAGTGGGTCTTTTTTGACAATGATTTTGCTGCTACTATGCAGAGGCTTCGACATGAATATGCCCCCTTATTCTCTTGCCTGCTGGAACACAAACTTAAATTCAAAACTCCTTACCCAGCCCAGATAGTTGTTTTCTTTGAGTCAGGCCCTCGCTCGTATTCTGCAGCGGAGGAGGCGAGTCAGGATTTGCAAGTAAGGGGCTTGCTGGGAGACCGAGAGGCTTGTGGCTTCGCAAGGAGAGGTCGAGACCCTGAGAGGCTGGGTAGTGCTGTGCCTCCCCCGGAAAGGCCTACAACCACAGTGCAACTACAGTCTCTAAAGGAGATACTGTGAGGCATCCAGCAATTTTGAGGCACTCTGGCATTGGTTGATAGACTATCTGAGGCATCTGTAGCAACCTGAAGCAACTCTTGTCATTTGAGGCTCCTTCCAGTTTTAGGTGGGTGCTGGCGGTGGGCAGATGGGGGAATGCTGGGGGGGCTGGAGGTACGGGGACTGAGGGTGGCTCAATATCCACTTTTGGACCCATTTACTGGATAGATTGCTAATAGGGGATGAGACAAAGGATAGGACCTTATACCCTACCTGCGTGTACTAACTGGACACAATGGCACAGTGGGCTCACCCCTGTAAATTAGGTAGCCGAGGTCTCTCAATGGTGAGCCCACGGGTTTGGCCAAGAGCATCACACTAAAGTATTTTGTTGAGTGGTCCGTGGATTGGGCTTCTGTGGTCCCTGCCCCTGCCCCCCCACTCCCCTGGTCTGGCCACTGCTTTTACCCTCTCTGTCTTTACTCCGGAGGACTAAATATCTGGGACATATTAGAATTATAATATTATTTTCAAGATTTTTGCAAGGCTTGAAGGACTAAATAACAGGCACAGAATAAAAAAGAAAAGTAGTAAAGAAGAGACTGTCAGACACTTTACAAACTACAGCTGTGAAGTTAAAGGACTGCATTCATTTCAGGCTATTAATGCCCCCATTCTGGCTCTGCCACCAGGTCTTAAGTGGGGACACTGGGCTAGTTGGCTACTCTCCTGATAATTGGGGTTTTCTCCTATGGGCCTAGGGCCAGGCCCCAGTAGGGCATTTGGTTTGGGCCCAAGGTTATTACTACTATAGGGTTTTAAATAATTGATTAGCAGTTTTTTTCTTGGGACAATATAAACTGTGCATAAAGCATAATATAGGTTTTCTAGAAGTGTTATGTTTGTTAAACACAGTGAGGCAAGTGCTTTGCATTTTCACAATGTTTTAGAACTTTTATGAGCAAAGTGCTAATCAATTTTTAGAGTTAAATAAAACCCTGTATAAGAAATTCCTTGCCCCTTCCCCCCATGGGAATAGGTCTGACATTTGATATAAGGGCTAGAATTGTGGACCCGTTAGCCTTGGGAGGGTTCCTTCCTTCCCCCTTCCCCCTTGGTGACCCCCTCTTAGTTAGCTTACAGGTTGGTGAGTGGAGGGGATGGTGGGGTGTTCAGTTTAGGGCATTGTTTCCAAAATCAGTGGTTAAATGGATGCCGGAGAATTATCTGGATGTCCTCCCCCACTCCTTATCCTAATACCATGACTATTTTAACTTTTGTGGTTGAGAATAGGATTTGGGCAACATAGTTGGTGGGAGGGGTGGGGGGAGCTCGAGGGAGGGTTCTGGAGGGTAGGGGAAGATCAGGAGGATTAAGAGATATGCGGAGGGAGAATAGTGAGAAATAGATTAGAATAAGGTTGGATCATTATGGGGGGGATTACTTCATATTCTAGGGGAGCGAGGGGGACCTCTGATGGAGTTCGATGTTTCCTTTTTTTCCCTGTGTCTCCACTGTACTGGGTGGGTTTACCACTTTGATTGGTGGTGGTGCTACTACTAGGGAGCTTTGGCCCCATAATACTTGGAGGATACTACCCCGGCTCCATTGGGCCCCCTTTCCTTGTGGTGCCCAGGGCTAGACTCCGTTGTGGGATCTCATTTTCCTTCCAGATTGGAAGTCACACAGTTGTACCTAGTTGTTTATATAGATAAGTTGGTTAGTTCCCTCTTTCAAGGGGTGGGACAATTTATTGTTTGGGTAGTCTGTACTATAGTTACCTTTGATTGTAGGGCCCCAGTTGGGCCTCTTTTGATACCTTTTATTGACTTTAGAAAAAAAAAAAACGATAAGCACAGAAGAAACACACACAGATTGGAGAAGAGTCGAGGAGTGTTGGGTGCCCATCCAGTTGTGCTGAAGGGTGGACACCCTCCTTTATGGCTCTTCATTTCATTTTTCTCCTTTCCTTACCTGTAGAAAAATGGCAGTAAACCCAGTTAAAATTTTTCAGTAAATATAAATGGGTTACATAGCCCTATCAAAAGGATACGCTTGATGCGAAACCTGAAAAGGCAGGCAGCCGACTTATACTATCTCCAGGAAACCCATCTCTCCGATGTGGAACACCAAAAGCTTAAGTGAGGAAACCGATATGAGGTATATGCCTCGTCTTACTCAAACAGCCGAAGGGGGGGGTGGCAATTTTGATTCCTGTTTCTACCCCTTTCGAGGTACAGGAAACAATTATTGACTCTCAGGGCAGATATGTTATTCTTACGGGGATGCTTTTCTCACAAGAAAGTTACTCTAGTAAATGTATATTAACTCCTCAAGTTTCTCTTCCTGTAATTCATTCTTTCCTAGCTAGCGTAATAGATGCGCTCCAGGGTATTCTAGTTATGGGAGGAGATTTTAACATGGCATTATCCCCCCAACTAGATTCCTCTTCTCCAAGAGCATACAGATCTTCTACTGCCCTTAAATATTTAAGGAGGGGGGGCACTTTTTCACCTAGGAGTAGAGGATGTATGGAGGAAGCTTTTTTCTACTAATCTGGGATTTGCCTTCTTTTCCCCAAGTTTTCAAACATACTCTTGCCTCGACTACTTTTTTATTACCTGTGAACACTTTTCCCTTATTCAGGATCCAACATTGGGACCTCGCATCCTTTCGGATCACCACCCACTGACCCTTAAAATATCACTGGGGAAGCCCCAAAATCAAAAATGTGGCACCTGAATCCATCGCTGTTAAGAGACCCAGAATACATAGAACATTTATATACTAGAATACCTCAAGTTTTAAGGGAAAATGATACAGGAGATGCTTCCAATCCTATTCTGTGTGATACCCTTAAAGTGGCAATTAGGGGAGAGACTATAGCATATTCATCTAGGAGGAGGAGGAGGGAACTTGAAGCTTCCTATAATTACCTGGTAGAACAATTACAGTCCTATCAGCTTTTATATAGGGAAGGGGTTCAGGTCCTACAGAGAAAGATTAGACAAACTAAACAAGAAATACAAAAAATTATGGACTTAAGGGTCATGCAGGCCCTGCTATATTTAAAAACAGTCTAATTATGAGGGACGGGCTAAGGGTTCCCATTTGCTTGCTCGGAAACTGCATGCTCGGAAACGAGCAGCAACTATTCTAAAGGTTAAGCATCCGGATACTAACAGACTTTCACACCGGGATGACCATATACATTCATCCTTCTTTTCTTATTATCAATCCCTTTATACCCCCCCCGGGCTCCCCTCCCTCAGAGGACAGGAGAGCCTTTCTCTCGCATCTCTCTCTCCCTACACGAGGATTCTCAGAGGATCTCTTTGGAAGCCCCAATTAGCTCTGATGAGATTCTCGCCCATATTAAGGCTCTTCAACCAAACAAATGTCTGGGTACTGATGGATTGATGGATTGATTGATGGACTGAAGGAACTAGAAGGGGGACAGGATCAGATCTACAGTACAGTAGCTTCTTGTTTTACATTGTTTTTCATGGATTCTACTTGGTAGAATGTTATTTCTTTTCTTTCTTACTACTAAGGGTCTAGCAGGGTGCTGTTTGGGGCTGTTGGAATTTTGAAACCTGTTTTGGTAGCTATAAGTGGGCTCAGTTGTTTGGTTCACTGTGTGGCAGGCTGCATTTGTAGAGGCCTATTTCTTCTGTTTTAAAACATAATTGGTATAATTTAACTGTGTCTGTTTCTTTGAATTGGAGACTTATATCTTCTAATTCCAAGCCTATTTTGATGTGTTGTTGGTGAAGCTGTTTGAATTGGAGTCCTGTTTCTTTGGGTAGCAAACCTATTTTGGGGGCTTTGAGTAGAATTGTGATTCATTGTTGCTGGCTTCACTAGCTGCAAAGTTTGACTGCACAGCGGGGAAGGTGCTAATGGTCTGACCAGAGGCCTCAGCTACCTGATTGTTTCTGGAAGAATTAGTGGTCCCACCCTCCAAACCCCTTACCCCACCCATCCCGGTCCATTATTTCCTTTATACCAGGGGTTCTGCCATCACTTCCTCAAACAGGCAAAGGATATGCACCTGTCATAGCAGAAGCAGACATCCAGGGAAAGGAACAGCAGCAAGTGAAGAGGTGACTGCTCTCTCAGTGGAAGGGAAGTAAATGCAAATCAAGGAGCTTTCAATATTACTTCTTCGCATTGGGAAAAGGAGGAGTAGGTGTTTGAAGAAGGTTGTGCAATGGCTACTTAAAGTCTCTTTTTGAGTGTGGATAGGAAGGATAGGAATATAAAAAGCAGTTGCTCAATATATCTAAACGTGTGCAACAAAGGAGGTAAGGGAAATAAAGAAAATGTTTTGCACTGATAGAGGGAGAGGGAGACTTGGGGAGTGTTTGGTATCCTGCATCTGGAAGGTTGAAGTCGCCTGGTGAGCAGCGACAGCAATGGGTAGGGTGGTAGGCTGCAATAACTGCGGTTCACCAATCTTTCTAAACATTGCCTGGAGTGTGGGAGGATGTTTAGTGTGCAACCACATAGAAAAACTTAGAAAGAAGATTGAGGGTCTGCAGGAGGAACTAAGACAGGCAAGGCAGATTGGGGGTGGGTTTAGCCCAATACTGGAGGGAGGAGGACGAAAGGGAGATGAGGGAGGGCGATTTAAGCCAATAGTGGTGAGGAGAGGGTCAGAAGAAGGGAAGCAGAGACAAAGGGGCCCAGGCCAGGAAGAACGATTGCCGGGAAACCAGGTCAGGAGACAAAAGACAAATGGAAGGAGGAGATAGGGACTTGTGAGGGGAGGCGAAGAAGTGGCAAAAGTCATGGAGTGGAAAGGAGAGAACAGGTTACTATGAAGAGAGAGGGAGCGGTATTTGTGAAGGGTCTTCAGAAAATAGCTGTACTGCTAGAGAGGAAGAAAGTGGAGGAGGAAATGATGAAATTAGAGGAGTAATTGATAAATGCCTGGACCAAACTGGAGCAGGGAGAAGTTCTGCTGGGAGAATTGCAACAGGGGTAAAAGGGGGAAATAATGTGCAGGAGGAAGAAGAGGAGCTGTAAATGAGAGAGGGAGATGAATGGAAGCAAGCAGGGAGTAAGAGGGGTGGAATCTTAGTGCTGTGGGACTCAGTACTAAGAGGAGTTAGGTGGGGTAGCAAGGGGGAGAGGCATGGTCGCATTTGGGTGGAGGCCACGCCAGGAATGACAGTGGAAAGGGTGGGACAGTCTGTTCTGAAATATGCTAGAAGGGGTAGGGACAAGACTCATTTAATTATACATCTTGGGACAAATGACCTGGCTGACAAGACAGTAGATATAGTCCAGAGGAGGTTTGAGGAACTAGCACAATTATGTGAGGGGGCAGGAAGATCAGTAACTTTTTCTGAGATACTTCCGTGCCAAAGGCAAGCACAACTAGAAAGCTGAGAATAGAGGGATTCAATGGATGGCTAAGAACCTGGTGTTGTGCTAAAGGGTATGGGCTGTTGGAGGGGTGGGGAGGGACCTGGGAGAATAGTAGTCTCTATGCCAAGGACAGACTACACTTGAGTGAGGAGGGAAAGAAAGTGTTGAAACAGAGGATGGAAGAGTATATAGAGGAAGTTGGGAATTTAAACTAGGAGTGAGGGGTGGCAGTTGGGGAAGAGATATGCAGAGACCACAGGTTGGGAAATCATATGAGCTTACCCCCCGTAACAGTGACAAAGTACAAATGGCAAGTACTGTTGGTGCTGCTAGGAAAGAAGGGCAGGATGGGAGGGGGAAGAGTGGAAGGTGGTTGCCCTTAATGCTAGGAGCCTTGGGAGGAAAACTGCAGAGTTACAGGTTCTCATGGCAGAAGGAGAGGTGGACATTGCAGTCATCACAGAAACATGGGCCACCCAGTATAATGACTGGGACCTGTCTGTACCAGGGTACAAGTTATTTCGTAGGGACAGGGTGATTGGGAAAGGGGGGGGCACTATATGTGAAGGAAGGACTGAAGTGTGTAAGGGAGGAAGGGGAGGAGGGTAGTATGGAGTCACTTTGGGTGCAAATCCAGGATTCCAAGAATAGGATTCTTAGAATGGGAGTGGTGTACAGGCCACCATCTCAGATGGAGGAGTTAGACAGGGAACTAGCAGGACAGATCAGGAGGACCTGCGAGAAGGGTAGTGTGGTGATTGTGAGGGACTTCAACATGCCAGGAGTGGACTGGAGCACCTCAACAACCAGGAACAGAAGGGAGCAGGTAGTGCTGGATGCTTTCCAGGACAGCTTCCTGCTGCAAATGGTCAGTGAACCAACCAGGTTAGGTAATACCCTTGACCTTGTGCTGGCAAATGGGGACTTTGTGAGAGAACTTATAGTGGAGGAACCGTTGTCAGGGAGTGACCACCACTCAGTATGGCTCACATTGGATATGGGCAAGGAAGGAGTGGAATCTGGCACAAGAGTGCTGGACTTCAGGAGGGCCGACTTTGGGAGGATGGGGGAAGTGGTAAAAGGGTACCTGGCCAGAATTCAATCTAGTATGGATACTAACCAGAGGTGGGAGCTCATAAAGCTGGGGATAGTGGAGGCAACCAAAACTTGCTGCAAAGCCCAGAGCAAGAAGGCTAGGGCTAAGAAACCGAGCTGGTTGAGCAAGGAGGTCATGGAAAAGGTAAGGAGGAAAAGAGCTGCCTTTAGGAAGTACAAGAAAACAGGGAGGGGGGAGGACAGAGAGGAGTACTTGACAGAATCGAAGGAGGTGACAAGGGCAGTAAGGGGAGCCAAAGCATCTACGGAACTCAGGCTGGCACAAGGCATTAAGAAGGGGGAGAAGGACTTCTTTAAGTACATCAGGGAGAAAAGGAGCTGTAAGGACCACATAGTAAGGATTAGGAAGGAGGGGGTTGGGTGGAAGCAGGGTACGATAAGGCGGAAGCACTAAATGAGTACTTCTGCTCAGTATTTACTAAAGAGAAGAGGCGGTGACACCCAAGGTGGGGAGAAATGGCAGAAGCAGGGGGGAAGTGGTGACAGATGGAGAAACATGGAGGCAGAGTTCGAGAGGGTTTGAAGGCACTGAGGGTGGACAAGGCGCCAGGCCCAGATGGCATCCACCCAGGGTACTGAAGGAGTTGGCAGAGGTCCTTGCAGGACCTTTGGCAGACCTATTTAATGCCTCACTACATCTGGGTGTGTACCCCAGGACTGGAGGATGGCTCATGTGGTGCCCCTCCACAAGAGTGGCCCCAAGGATGAACCGAAACTACAGACCAGTGAGCCTCACATCCATAGTGGGTAAGCTAATGGAGACTATCCTGAAGGAGAGGCTGGTGGCCCTCCTAGAGGCCAAAGGACTACAGGATATCAGACAGCATGGCTTCATATGTGGCAGATCCTGCCAAACCAACCTGGTTGAGTTCTATGACTGGGTAACTAGGCAACTGGACAGGGGCCATGCAGTGGATGTCCTGTATCTGGACTTCAGTAAGGTATTCGACTCGGTGCCACATGGAAGGCTGGGAAGGACGTTAGTAGGCACAGGGGCAGGTGCAAAGCTGGTGAGATGGTAGGAAACTGGCTGCAGGGAAGGCAACAGAGGGTGGTGGTGGGTGGGGAGCTCTCACACCCAAGGGCAGTGACGAGCGGTGTCCCACAGAGCTCGGTGTTGGGACCAGTGTTGTTTGGGATATTCATTGCAGACATATCATGGGACATCAAGAGCAAGATCAGTCTGTTTGCTGATGATACCAAGGTTGGCACGGTGGTGGATGACCTAGGGGGATGGCAGGGCTTTCAGGATGATCTGGTAAAGCTTGAAACCTGGTCAGACACCTGGCAACTGGGGTTTAATGCCAAAAAATGCAAGGTGCTGCATTTTGGGATGAAGAACCCAAGGAGGAGTTACCAGCTAGGGGGGAGTGCAGCTAGCCTAGACAGAGGAGGAGAAGGATCTGGGTGTGCTCATTACAGGGTCAATGAACAACTTGGCACAATGTAGGAAAGCAGATGCAAATGCCAACAAAATGCTGGGTTGTATTGCAAGGGGTATATCCTCAAGGAGGGAGGAGGTGATTCTGCCACTGTATAGGTCCTTAGTTAGACCACACCTGGAGTACTGCGTGCAGTACTGGCGTCCGTATCTGAAGAGGGACATTAAGTTACTGGAGGGGGTGCAGTGCAGGGCGACAAAGATGATCAAGGGGCTGGGGGACTTATCATATGAGAGGAGGTTGAAGGAGTTGAACATGTACTCACTGGAGGAGAGGAGAGACAGGGGTGACATGATTGAACCCTTTAAATACATGAAAGGAATAAACAAGACGGGTACAGAGGGGCTGTTCAAAATAAGGGAAGGGAGGGCCACCAGGGGCCATGATATGAGACTGGAGCGAGGAAGGTTCAGGAGGGAGATGAGGAGACACTTTTTTACAGAGAGGGTGGTGGCTGGGTGGAATGCGTTACCTGCAGAAGTGGTATGCAGTAGAACAGTGGACTGCTTCAAAGGAATGGGACGGGACAAGGTGGAGGGTCAATGAAGGGGAAGGGTGCAATGGAGGGGCAGCTGCACAATAAGGGGTGCTAGCTGCACATTCGAGCAGACTTGATAGACCTCTAGGCCTTTATGTGCTGGCAAATTTCGTATGTTCGATTTACCACAGAATGGTACCGAAAATTTTGGGGTCTTCTTCTTCCTGCTCTTCTATTAACATACAGTGCTGTAGCGGAGAGAGAATCCCCTCCACCCTCGTGGACCTACGCAGTACTATCCGCAATCATTAAACCGAATAAAGACCCCTCTAACATATCTTATTACCGCCCTATCTCCATTTTGAACGTAGACTATAAGATCTTTATGGCCATATGGGCCTCAAGGCTAGAAGCAATTCTCCCTAATGTTATTCATCCCGATCAATCCGGATTCATTAGATCTCAGAACACTACAGATAATATCAGGCGTACCATGCTATTATTGGAATATGTACATACTAGACAAATCCCTAGAACTTTGTTAAGCTTAGATGCTGAAAAAGCTTTTGCTAGGGTCTCATGGAGTTTTCTTTGGGATACCATAGAGGCTCTGTCACTTCTTAGCTCTTTCCTCTCCTGGCTTCAAAACATACATCATCAGCCGAGGGCCTATATCACGATTAACGGAGCCCTTTCATCTCCCATTCTCTTGCAACAGGGCACTAGACAGGGTTGCTCCCTCTCCCTGTTCTTATTTGCACTGTATGTAGAGTCTTTAGCAGCAGCTTTGTGCTCAGATAGAGGAAATTCCCCTTGGACAAAAGAGTTATAAGGTTTCCTTATTTGCTGACGATGTTCTTACTCTTCTTTCCCCGAATCTTCTATACTCGCTGTGTGGGATATTCTTCAGAAATATGAAAGACTAGCCAATTTTAAACTAAATATATTAAAAACTGAAGCATTAATGCTGTATTACCAACCACCTGATTCTCTTCCCTTGAAATGGAGATTTTGGTATACATATTCCAATTAATATGCTCCATTTGGAATTAGTAAACTATGAACCAATTTCTACTCACATTCAGGAAGATCTGAAAAATTGGGGAGGCTAAAACTAACCTTTTTTCAGCGTATAGAAGCAATTCGAATGAATATTTTCCCTGTTATAGTTTTTTCAGAATGTCCCACTTTTCCCTGCCAATTATTATTTTAAACCCAGAAATAAAATGATTTCTTCTTTCATATGAGAGGGCCAGAGACCGAGGGTACGTTATTCATTATTATGCTTATGTTTGGATCAAGGAGGAGTAAACCTTCCAAACTTAAGCTTTTATGCAACAGCAGCTTTTCTTAAAATATTAATAATCTAGCTCACCTATGACTTCCCGTATTTGGAAGGATTTTGAATTTTTAAATAATGATCTATACAATATTGAGAAAGTAGTTTTTGCTTCCAGGGTGCATTCCCCTCCTTTGAGGGATTATACTGAATTCACTGCACAGATCTTGAGGATATGGCATAGGGTCATGCAACAGAAAGCATTGAAACAAATTTCTTTCTTTTTTTTGCATTGATATCAGCTGATGAAAACTTTCTCCCTGCTAGTATTGATACTACTTTTCATTCTTAGAGGAGACTGGGCCTGACCTATTTCTACCAGTTCCTTAATAGTACAAGTATTTGCTCTTTTTCAGAACTCCAAAATGCTTTTTCTCTCCCGGGTAGAAACCTATTCCGATACACCCAGGTAAGGAATTATATTTTGCAACAGAGGGAAATGACAGTGCATCGCCCCCCTTTCTGTCCCCCATCTTTCTGGATTTTAGTCAGAGATACCCCGGAGGGCAATTCCTGGGAAAAACTAATTGGCCATATATATAGAATGCTCAGGGCTTCTTTGGGTGACACTTCATTATCAGTGCTAGAAGCTTGGAACAGAGACTTGGATTTACGGTTCCCTTTTCAGTTTGGAAGGAGGCAACCTTGAAAGCTATTAAAGTAACATCCTCCAATATTTGGAAAGAGTTTGCATGGACATCCCAGTCTCTATACTTTCAATCCCCAGCGATACTAGCTAAATATCTCCCGGCCTCATATGGAATCTGTTGGAGGGGGTGTAACTGTAAGCTAGCTGATTTGGCCCATGTTTTTTGGTTTTGTCCCAAATTGTCTCAGTTTTGATGTACATTCCAGCCTGAACGGGGAACATGTTTGGGGGAAAACATTGAATTGACAGTGGAAATAATGGTTCTTGGTTCTCTCAATTTATCCCCTTCATAGACCACGTTGGGATCGCACCTTGCTTCCAGTATACTTACTTGCAGCCAGAAAGGCAATAACCCGAAAATGGATGACTGCCCTGGTTCCCTCATTAGAGGATTGGTGACAGATAATTCAGGAGATTTATAAAAAAAAAACAGCGGGGCACCACTTCTCCCAGCCTGACCACTCAATCTCAGATATGTCAGTAATGGTCTTAAAAGGAAATCTCAAAAACACACAACAGAGACGAGCTTTTGAGATTAAACTTATTTTACATCTCAATATGGTAGCAGATGGGATGAATGTTGATCTTGGTTTTATGGGACACTACAGAAACTAACATCCACAGACCTCTTCTTCTTCAGACTGACATATTATAGGACTTCAGCATGTATGGGATGTGGGTGTGTGTGTATATGTGTGTGTGTGTGGGTATGTGTTGTGAGGTATGTGATATAACAGATGTGGGGCTTGCTGTCACATTGAGGTAAGTCTCTATTTAGATATATGGAGTTATAATGTGTTACTATTCTTACTTCACACACATAATGAATATTAATTCCTCCTTACTTTTTATCTTTGCCTGGGGGTGGGATTGATTCCATTGCACCATATTCAGATTACCTAGCCTGCTACTGTACATACAGGAGTGTTATCATATACTGTCACATATAATTTTTGTAACTCTGTACATATTGGGGTGCCTGATCTCATTTGCATGGGGGTCCTACACAGATCTGTTTACATTAGGCTAATATTGTAGTAATTTGGGATATGTAGGTATGTTAGACCTCTGCTCTTACACACATACTTTATATTTACTTCTAGTTACTTTATCCTGGGGAGGGTGGCAGGTTCATTTCATGGTAGTTCTATCCAGAATCCTTGGAAATGTTACTATGCAGATAGTAGTACGGTTAAATAGTGTCACATTTTTGCTCTGTAGGTATTAGGAGCCCTTTTACTCAGGATTTCATGACAAGTTGAATTCCTTTGGGGAACAATTGCAGTGACTGAAGTGAATAAAGGTTCACTGGGAGAGATAGAGTGTGTGTGTGTGTGTGTGTCTGTGGGAGGGGGAGAGAGAGAGATAGAAAGGGGGAGGAGATAGACAGAGAGAGAGAACATCTCCTTAAAGCTATGTATCTCCCCCACCCACATTATGGTGATGTGGGGTGGGTTAGGGTGTATTGTTTGTATGAAGAGGAGGAGAGAAATTACCTTTTTTATCTCTTTTTCAGATTCCTTAGACACTTGTGGTACATCAAGTTGTTAAATTCTCAGTGTATATTGACATCAGAACATATCAGGCTACATGGTCTTAATTCCTTGAGGTTCCTCGACTAGAGTTTTTTGTTTGACACTAATATTGTTAATTTATATTTACATTATCATTTATATAGTCCTGAAGTTTTTGAAATTTCTTGGGCCTTATATCTAGCTTGAGAGTACAGCGGGGTGACAGGTCCAGCTAGGTTTTACATTTTACACAGTGTGCACAGATGTTTTTAAGACAACATTACTGGTAAATTCTTGTCTATAATGCAGACATTGCAACTGCATGAGCCCTATAACAATCTTAGTTTGTCTTTAATCTGGGTAGGAGTTGCCTTTCAGTAATCACATCCTTATACAAACTGTGACACCTATAGCTTGATTTAGGAGTTATCTGCTTCAGCAGTGTTATCTTATGTCAATTAAATTTATATGCAGTAGGCTTTTGTATGTGTGTGTTCCACTAGCACCTGACCCAGGATTCCTCCTGGCTGAAGGCAGTATGGTACTTTTAAACTTCTCTGACATCATCTTCTGTTTTTTTTTTTTTAAATGAATATTTTAAACCAATGGGGATTTTTTTATGTTTTTCTCTGCATTATCTAGCTGTTATAAGTATTGTATTTTCTAAACAACTGCCATGAGCTTCTGAAGAAGGACTGGTTGGTCCGAAAGCTAGAGCACTTTGTTCTTGTTGTTACATCTATGTTGGTCCATTAAAAGGTATCAAATCATTTGCTTCTGGAGGAGATTTATAAGTCAGAACATTTAATTGCCAAGTTACACAACAAACTACCCCCCTTTGAAATAAAATGGCATAGATGGGTGTTGCATATGTCTTCCAAGGATTCAGAATTTGTTCCATGGGGTGTGGATAGTAGGAGAGGGGCCCCATAGTGGGTACAGTTTTGAGGAGTTAGTCGGCTGCCTTCCTTTGGTGGGAAATATTAGGATAAGTTTGAATTATGTTTAATACTGCCAAACTTCTAATGTTGTGTGATACGTAATATGGAATAGTTAAATGCCATATAACCATTACTGTACCTATAGTTTTTTAGCTTCCGAAATGGAATGATGGTATTTTTAACTTCATGTAACCTGTCTCTCTAAATAAAAAGAAATAAACAAAAAGAAACATTGGAGAAGGTATCCAGAGCAGTTTGTGTTTCTTTGCAGATTACACAAAGCTCTGGGAGAGGGTGGATAGCAATAAGGAAATCTGAGAAATGCAGAGTGGCTGACAAAAAGCTAGACAGGTGGTCCAAGATTTGGCAGTTGAAACTGAATGCCAAAACAGTGCAGTGAAATTAAATACCAAAGCATGTAAGGTGATGCATCTAGGGAATAGAACCCCAGGACAGAGTACTGCATGGGTGGAGTGAGACTATGTACTGTGGCTGAGGAAAGTGACCTAAGAGTTATCATTAATATCACCCCTCAAGCAATCAATCCAGTGCAACAAGCCTACTGTATGGTAAAGCAAGTAGGAAGCTGGGGTGTATCGGGAGGGGCATTGATAGCAGGAGGAAGGAGGTAATACTACCCCTTAATAGATCTTTAGTGGGGCCACACCTGGAGTACTGTGCCCAGTTCTTGAATCCCTCTTCAGGAGGGATAGGGACAGATTTGAGATGGTGCAGCACTGGGTAACAAAATAATTCCGTATCAACAGGGCAGGTCTTATGAGTGCCTTGAGGCATTAAACATATATTCCGGGAATGGACTCAGGTCATCGGGGGTCGGCAGGGGAAGGGAGAGGATTGAGCGTCCACAGGATTGCTCTCCTCTCCTGGGGTGGGTTCCAGGGTTGCTTCACTCTGCAGAAGCCCCCCGGTGGAGACCGGGAGCACTACACAAAAGCATTGCAATGTGGGAAGTACCAGAGCACAGAAAAAACGCTCTGGATTGGCCAGATGACGGCATCCGGTCTACCAGCACACCCAGAAGACTTCCTGTGGGCCGGTCGTCTCAGCAGCACCCGAGGCTGAGAAAAAATATAGCTTACGGGGCTGCCCTAACCTCTGCCTTCCCCCTCGGAGGAGAGGGACCCACTCGGTGAAGGGTAATGCTGAGCTACCTCGAGGTAGGCTGCAATGTGAGGCGAAGGGGCTCGGGGGGGTTAGAAGGGATGCTGGTGACCTTGGATGCCCGAAGGAGAGGTGGATTCAGGGCACAGAGGGGAGAAAAATAGATCACTCAAAAAAAAAAAACATATTCTCGATGGAGATTCTGGACCAACAGGGCAGGTATTAGGAGGAGCGCAACAAGGCACTGAACATGTACTTCTAGGGACATGGATATGATGTTCTATCCACACTTTTTGGCAGTTGTCTTTCCCTTTAAGACTTTCCAGAAACGTCTTCAAGCTGGCTCCACCCCATGGCACCAGATCTTCCTTTCCACAGAGAGAACCAGCTTCCCTGTTTACCGTTCCTGTGTTGAGTAGGCCCTGGCACCCAAATCTTCGGATTTACTTCCAAAACTTAAACTAAAACTCATTCAAATTTCATCTTCACCACGATCATCTATCGCAACTGCGATAGAGGATAAATCCTCACCTGGATTTCGTTGGTGCCCATGCAAGTAGAAGATGTCACGTACTGACCCCCACACCTTGTGCATCTAGTGTCTTAGCCACAATCACGATCCAGAGGCCTGTCAACCTGAAGTTGAGTCACCAGAGAAATGTAATCTATCGGTCAAATCCGAGGATACCCGTTGGGTGGTCTCTGCAGCTGTTGGGTCCACCGAGCAGTTTGAGCAACTCAAGGCCTTTGAGGAGGAGGCAACCAAGGCCACTGCACTGTCCTTCTGCCTCAGCTATTGTTCTGTCCCAGTTGGGCGCCACTTATTTGGACTCCTTTAAGGAGCTGTGCCAGTCCCTCCTGACCAGGGGGCAGGTCTCTTCCAATTCGCACAGTTCTCGCTCATGCAAGAAGGAGTCCAAGAAGGATAAAGAGAAGGCTCATTGTCAATGATGCTGGCACTGGGAGCATTCTCCCTCTCAGGAATCTTCAGTTTTGACTACGGTCGAAACCATGGCTGTGGCTGCTGGCTTCATGGAAATCTCATCAAGCCAGTCATCTGAGATACCGTCAGATGATGCAGCCAAGATTTTTCTTGACCTTGTCAATTGGCTGTCACCTGAAGAGTCCAATAATTCTCTTTTCAGGACCTCGATCCTGCCGGGGACTGCTGAAAGGGTGGCCCAGTCAGCTGAGCCAGACCCTCTGGTCATTGACCTAGACCAGGAGGAGCTGTTGGTCTCATCAGCTCCCTCTGAGGGTCCCCGTCAGCACCACCAACAGCCAAGGTCTTGGTCTCGATCTCAGTCATCTACATCCTCTGGGTTGAGCAGGTCCCATCAACTTTGGCGTTCTCGATCGTGGAACCATGGGAAGCGGTACCACTACTATTCGTCTTCATCCTCCTTGGGTGAGAAGAGGCTTCGCTACAAGCTGCATCGATGCTATGAATACCTTATGTGGCAAACCATTCTGACCAAGCTGAAGCCAATACCGACTACCCCCGGCCATTACCTGGCTGTTGCCTGAAATGCCAATGCCAACACCCCTGGCAGGGCCGTCCAACACTATCCCTCCCCCAGTGAAGCCAGTCCAGACCATTTCAGCTTGGCCAAAGCTGGCTTCTCCACCGATCATGGTGGAGCCACCACCCAGGTAGTCACTGACTGGGGCTCCTCCATCCGAAGAGTTTCAGCTGGCCAAGAGGCTTCCCCATAGGCTATCAGTCACTCTGATGCCTGACCACCTTTGACAGTTGGAGAGTGATTCTGGTGGTCACCCACTTTATGTGGACTCTTCGGAGTCCAAGGATTCCTCTCTGCATTCCCGTCCACTGGATATAGAGTCGATGGGGGTGGGGTGTCTTTCTATGGAGGAAGCCCACATATGTATTCTCCACTTCATTTCAGAGTCCACGGGAATAAAACTGGACACTGTTCAGAAGCAGGCTCACTATCCCCTTACAGAAATACAGGATAAAGGGGACTCTCTGGCAGAGGCTTTCCCAGTGGCTGAGGCCATTGTTGACCCTGCCCTGGCAGCGCCCCACCTCTTGCCTAGCACCCTCAGCCTGGATGGCCTGCAAATCTACAATGCTCACTGGTACTTTTTCAGGGTTCACAGAGCTTCCATTGGCTGAGGGGTTGGTGGCTGACTCAGTGTTTTGTCGCTTGAGCAGTACCAGAGACATTGATAGACTGTCAGACAGAGTCCAAGAAATTGGACCATTTGACTAGTAAGGCCTATGCTGCCTCTTCACTAAGCCTCCACTAGGCGAAATCGGCCATCTTGATTGCACACTTATCCCATGCCCTGTTAGGCTGCCTGGATGAGGTGATTCCTCATCTTCCTGTGGACCTTCAGATTATGATCACGCATTTCCTTGACCAGGTTCAGGCTGTGGCAAAACAGCAATTCCAGATGGCTCTGGATGTTAGGGATTCCTGTACCTGCTCATTGGTGGCCATGTGCTGTAGGGCTTGGCTGTGGATCTCTACCTTCATGGCACCAGCACAAGCAGGCAGATGTACCATTTTTAGGCACCGACCTATTTGGGCCTGGTGTGGAGGGTCACCTCCAGCACATTGAAAAATTCGGTGTCACCCTGGACTCTGTGACATCTGCCCAGAAGGGCACCAAGCAGCAGAAGTGCAAGTCTTTTCATTTCTCTACTCCTTTGGCAAAACCAGACAAGCATCAGTTTGTTCAGGAGGTCTAGTCCTGGTGACCTTAGGGAAAAATCCATGGCCTCGGTGGTTTGAAAGTCCAGAGGGAAGGGATCCCATGGCCCCTCTGCCAGGTCCTACCCCTCCAAGCCTGCTCAGTGACAGGATGAAGGTTGCCTTCCTCATGCCCATCTCACCACCCCTGGGTTCTCCTGTAGGTTCAACTCTGCTACTTCCTTTCTGCCTGGTCAGCTGTTACCATGGACAGGAGGTTTGGAAGTGGTTGGTCAAGGTCTGCCTCTGGAATTTGAGTAGTACCCTCCAAGTCAAGCCTGGGCCCCACAGGAGGACTTGGTATCCACAGACATTTGGTTGGCTCTTCGAGATGACATCACCCAGCTCCTCCACAAAGAGGCTGTGGTCAGGGTAGTGGATCCTCGAGAACACCCAGGGTTTGTCTCCAGGTACTCCTGGTGCCAAAGCAGACAGGGGGCTGGCATCCCATTCTAGATCTGTATGACTTGAACAAATTCCTCAGGTCTTGCACTTTCAGTGTGGCCACTCTGTCAATCTATTGAGCAAAACACGTGATTTTACTCCCTGGATCTACAGGACACATTCTTTCACGTCCCAACCCATTAATCCCACCAAAGGTCCCTCTGCTTCTGAGCTGAGGGGAACCTTTATGAATTCCAGGTCATGCCATTCGCTCTCTCCTCGGCTCCCAGGGTCTTCACCAAATGTACAGCAGTGGTGGCAGCTTACCTGAGGAGCTGAGGGGTCCGGGTGTATACCTACCTGGATGACTGGTTGATTGCAGGTTCCTCCAGCCAGGAGGTGGAATGCTCCAGGGACCTGGCCTTTCAGACCTTTATCGACCTTGGCCTCCTGGTTAACCAGACCAAGTTGGAAATCATGCCCTTGCAGGTGATCAGCTTCATCGGGGCAGAGCTCAACTCTTGCCAACCCAGAGCCTGGCTCCCTGTGGACAGGGTGGAAGTTTTCTGCTCTTTTGCCTGATCATTACTGGTTGGGCACTTGTGCCATGCCCTGGACTTCCTGCGCCTTCTGGGTTACATGGCTGCCTGTATCAGTGTGGTTCAGTAGACCTGTTGGCATATGAGCTTCCTGCAATGCGAGCTGGTTAGCCAGTGGTCTCAGCACAAAGGTCACTTCAGCCAGCCAGCCACTGTGACCCAGAGGATGTGGGGCACCCTCCAGCGGTGGCTCATCCCAGAGCATCTGCAGGAAGGGATCTGATTTGTCCACCCCGAGCCAACAGTCATCCTGATGACTAACTTCTCTCTCACGAGCTGGGGTGCCCACCTGGGGGAATACAGAGTCCATGGTCTCTGGACCCCCAGGAGTCCTGATACCACATCAACCTGCTGGAGCTCCAAGCAGTCCAGCTGGCGCTGACTGCAGTCACTCTTTTGGTCAAGTGGTCCATGTCCAGACTGAAAACACTATGACCATGTACTGTTTCAACAAGCAAAGCGGGACACACTCCTTGCCCCTGTGCAAAGAAGCTCTCCACATCTGGACCCACATGCGAAGCCAGGAGACAAATCTCCTAGCATCCATATTAATAAAGGGGAAGAAATGTGGGTAGAGGGTGACAGTGAAAAAGCAGGGATACTGAACGAATATTTCTGCTCAGTATTCACAAAGAAAGAGGAGGGGGAGTTACCTAAACCAAACAAGAGAAACACTCTGAAGACGGGGGTCGATACCAGTCCATTTACAGAAGAAAGGGTTCTGAAAGAACTAATAAAATTGAAGGTGGACAAAGCAATGGGGCCTGATGGGATTCACCCAAGAATTCTAAAAGAACTAAAGGTAGAACTAGTGACACCTCTTGACTACTCTTTTAACAAATCATGGGAGGATGGGTGTTACCCGAGGACTGGAGGAGGGCAGATGTGATTCCTCTTCACAAAGTGGGAGCAGGACAGAGGCAGGAAACTACAGACCAGTTAGTTTGACCTCAGTGGTAGGAAAATGATGGAATCACTTCTGAAGGAAAGAACTGTTGAGTACCTAGAGGTCAGTGGGGCACAGGACCCAAGGCAGCATGGATTCACGATGGAAAGGTCATGTCAGACGAATCTAATAGATTTCTTTGACTGGGTGACCAAAGTAGTAGACCAGGGAGGGGCTGTGGACATGGCCTACCTAGATTTTAGCAAGGCATTTGATACAGTCCCACACAAAAGATTAATACACAAGATAGCCAGCCTTGGAGTGGGTCCTAAGGTGGTAGCCTGGATAAAGAATTGGCTAGACAACAAGACGCAAAAAGGTAGTAGTAAATGGAGTACACAGTGAAGAAAGGAGGGTTACTAGCGAGAATTGCAGGGTTCAGTACTGGGACCGGTCCTTTTAATGTCTTTATAAGGTGACATTGCAGAGGAACTGGAAAGAAAGTATGTCTCTTGCAGATGACACAAAGATCTGCAACAGGGTTGATACACAAGATGGAGTGGAAAGGATGAGAAGGGACTTGCTAGGTGTTGGAGGAATGGTTAAATGTATGGCAGCTCAGATTTAATGCAAAGAAGTGCAAGGTAATGCACATGGGAAACAAAAACCCAGGGGAAGCGTACACAATGAGAGGTGAGATACTGACAACAGTAAAAATAGAAAGGGATCTGGGGGTGATTATATCAGATGACCTAAAGGTGAGCAAGCAATGTGAGACGGCAGTAAGGAAGGCTGGGGGGATACTGGGATGCATAGGAAGAGGCATCAATAGTAGAAAACAGGAAGTTGTTATCCTCTGTACAGACGGTTGGTGAGACCCCATCTGAGTACTGTGTGCAGTTCTGGAGACCCCATCTCCGAAAGACATAGAACAGAGTGGAGGCTGTCCAGAGGAGGCAACCAAATGGTCAGGGTCTGCACCAGAAGACATATGAAGAAAGACTAAAGGAGCTTAATATGTATATTCTTGAGGAAAGAAGGAGAGAGGTGACATGATAGAAACTTTCAAGTACCTCAAGGAATTAACAGTCCAAGAGGGTAGTATCTTCCAGAAAAAGAGATGTGCAAGAACAAGGGGGCACAATTTGAAGATAGAGGGGGGATGGCTCAGGGGTAATGTGAGGAGGTATTTTTTCACTGAGAGGGTTGTGGATGCATGGAACAGCCTCCCTGAGGAGGTCATGGAGCCAAGAACAGTGGGGGACTTCCAGAATGCATGGGACAGGCATAAGGCAGTCCTAGTGGCGGGTAAGAGTAAGTAAGCTGTTGGTTAACTAGGATCTGCAGCTTATCTGTTAGGTAGGAAAATGGGCAGACTAGGTGGGCCAAGCGGTCCTTATCTGCCGTCAAATTCTATGTTTCTACAGATAGGGTTGTGGATGCATGGAATGGCCTTCCGGAGGAGGTTGTGGAGTCAAAAACAGTGATTGAATTCAAGCATGCATGGGACAGCCAAAAGGCAATTCTAGGGGGTGGGGTAGAAAGAAGTATGCTGCTGGTTAACTAGGATCTGCAGCTTATCCATTAGGTAGGGAAATGGGCAGACTGGGTGGGTCAAGCGGTCCTTATCTGCCGTCAAATTCTGTGTTTCTATGTTTCTGTGTATCCATGTGGAAGGAGCCTCAAACCAGCTAGCGGATGCCCATCAGCCAGATGGGAGAGGCATCTCACAAGTGGTCCCTCCATCCGGAGGTAGTTCCCAGTCTGTTCCACCAGTGGGTCACCCCTCAGGTGGACCTGTTAGCCTCCAGGGAGAGTGCAAAGCTGAGACTGTTTTGTGCCCTCCCCCCCTCAGCTGGGCTTACTGCAGAGGGATACCTTCTCGAGGCTTTGGATCCCAAGCCTCTTCTGTGCCTTCCCTCCACTTCATTTGATCCACAAGATGCTACTCAAGGTCAGGAGGGACAACGCATGGGTGATCCTGCTGGCTCAGGGCTGGCCATGCCAGTTTTGGTAACCCAATCTCCTCTGCCTCAGTAACAGGATCCCGAGGCATCTTCCCAAACACCCGGACCTGCTGTCCATTAATCAGGGAAGGTACTCCATTCAGTCTTTCAGTCCCTGCCCCCAATAGCCTGTATCCTGAGTGGATAGAGTTCCAGGCTTTGGGTATCTCCAAAGATGTCCTCACTATAGTTAAGGCACCTAGAAAGGGATTGACCAGAAAATGCTATGCCTTCAAATAGAAGCGATTCTCCATTTGGTGTCAGGCAAGGGGTTGGACCCTTTGTCTGTCCAGTGGCTAGCATTTTGGACTATCCGTGGTCTCTCTCTCTCCCAAGGGGGACTTTGGTCGACGACCCTTAAGGTGCACCTGGCAGCCAGCCATCTCTGCTTACCAGGCGCGGGCTGGTCAGCAGTCGGTGGCTCAGGAGAAGGTGGTCTGGTGCTTTTTCAAAGGCCTTGACCACATTTCCCCTCCGTTTCGTGAACCACATAGAAACATAGACTTTGATGGCAGATAAGGACCACTTGGCTCACCCAGTCTGACCATTTCCCTACCTATTGGATAAGCCACAGATCCTAGTTAACCAACACCTACTTCCTCCTACCCATCACTAGAATTGCTTTATGACTGTCCCATGCATTCTTGAAGTCTCCCACTGTTTTTGACCCCACGGCCTTCTCAGGAAATCCGTTCCATACATCCACCCCCCTTACCATGAAAAAATACTTTCTCATATTGCCCCTAAGCCACCCCCTCTGTCTTCAAATTGTGCCCCCTTGTTCTTGTACATCTTTTTCTGAAAGATACTACCATCTCGGACTTTGTTGATTCCCTTAAGGTACTTAAATGTTTATATCATGTCCCCCACTGTGGGACTTGTTGCTGGTTTTGGCAAAGCTCATTGGCATGCCATTGGAACTGAAGCACAGGTGTGAGATGTCTCACCTGTTATGGAAGACAGCCTTCCTGGTGGCTATCACATCAGCCAGAAGGATCACTGAGCTCCAAGCACTGTCAGTGGAGTCTCCTTACCTGGTTTTCCACAGGGTCTAGGTTGTCCTGCACCCCAACCCGAAAGTTCTTCTTGAAGGTTGTGTCAGAGTTTCACCAGAATCAGATGATAACTCTGCTGGTGTTCTTCCTGAGTCACACCTCAGAGGCTGAACACAGGCTCCATATTTTGGACCTAAGGCAAGCGCTCGCTTATTACAAAGAGTGCATGGCTGGAGTTCGGGGGGAGGTTCACCAGCTGTTTGTCATCTATGTTGAAGCTGCACCTGGAAGATCTGCAGCCAAGTGGACGATTTGTAAGTGAATCACATCCTACATTGGTCTCTGCTATAGGTTGGCAGATAGGAAGCTTCGCGGAGCGCTATGGGCTTAATTCACCTGCCATACAGCAGCAATGGTGGCTGCTTCTAGGGAGGTCCCTACCCAGGAAATATGCAGTGCTGCTACCCGGAAGTTAGCACACACCTTAATTTCCCATTACTACAGTACGTTTTCTTCGAGTCTCACCTGGATGCTGGTTTTGGGGCATTGGTTCTCCAATCTCTACTCCCTAATTAGGGAGTGTGCACCTTGCCTACCTCCTCCCGGAGAACTGCTATGAGCCTGCTTGAAAGTGTGAATGAACATCATATACCACTCCTAGAACTACTGTTACAGGTGAGTAACCTATGTTTACTGGAAACCAGAAGGGGAGAGGAACCTATGATAGAATCCTTCAAGTTCCTAAAAGGATTAAACAAGGTGAACTGCAAAGAGTTATTTTGCATGAATGCTAGTTCGAGGTCACGAGAGCATGAGTGGAAACTGACAGGAGGGTGGTTCAGGAGGGAAATGAGGAAGTATTATTGTACATAAATGGTGGTGGAGCCATGGAACAACCTATTAGCTGAAGTGATGGATGCTAAAACAGTTGCTAGTTTAAAATATGGTTGGGACAGAGTGAAGGGTATAGTAGTCATTAAGGGCAACGAACTTGTGAAGAAGGGGGGGGAAGAGGTGGAGGGTTAGGGCCCTATGTGCCATGGTTAGATACAGAATTCAGGCAAGCTAGATAGACCACTGCTCCTTTTCTGCCATTATTGTATATTTCTATGTTTATAAAAACTCCACGCCTCCTAGGTGGCCATGGACTCTCTGGCCACCAACATCCCACACCAGTTATTTCTCACTCTCCAGCCCTTTGCTGTTCTCCCAGACCCATTTTTATCTTATTTATTTAGCTTTTGTTGACCGGGTAAGTACACTAGACAAGATGACCCGGGAGAGTACAGTAATTACAGATTTAAGTACATAGGCAACATGATACAGATTAAAACAGCTTACAGGTCAGGTAAGGCATAATTTTGTACAGTACATACACAACAGAATAACACATGTAGAAACTAAGAGCAGTATAATAGGTACAAGCTGAGATGCAGCAGATACAACACTATTTACAACTTAAAGGCCCCAGGAAGTGGAGTCTCAGTTAGAGCAACACTCCTTTATGGTACATTATATACCCAACAAACAACCCATACTTGTCCAGAACACAACCAAGAGAAAGGAGTGCTGTGAAGGATCATGATAGATCACGGGGGTTTGGGACAACCACAGGCCGAAGAGAGTTTGAGGTGGTTCCATAGGGAGAATCGAAGGCACACCTGTGAGTGGGAGGAGCGAACCTGGGCAGGGAATGAGTTCCACAGCCTGGGAGCACACGCAGCAAAATCTCTATCCCCCATTAGAGTCCGGGTAGCAGGTATCTTAAGGATGGCGGGACCCAGAGTCCTGAGGGACTAGGATGAGGAGGCTGCCGGGACAAGGAATTTCGCCAGCCCCGGAGGAGTGCCAGTGCCAAGGATCTTGCCCATGAAACACCCCAGGACAAATCTATGAGATTTGAGGGGGAGAGCCAGTTCAGCTTGCTATAAAGGTCACAATGATGGGTGAGACGAGGGGCAGCCAGAGCAAAGCAGCAGACATTATTATAGGCAGTAGACCACTTAGAAAAGTGAGCTTTGAAGGAGCGGGCAAACAGAAAGAGCCCATAGCAAAGCGAAGGGAGGAACACACCTCTGGCAAGAGCAAAACAGGCAGCAGGAGTAAGGTTGCTTTTAGCTCTGTAGGCCAGACCCAGTTTGCAGTTGACAGTCTTACATACATTCTGAATATGGCGGTCAAGGTCAAGCTGCGGGTCAAGTGTCACCCCAAGGTATTTAAAGTTGTCAGTAACAAGGATTGGAACACCGTCGGTACCAGTAATGCATAACGGAGCAGGAGAGGGTTAAAAAATACAGGCTGCTGGCTGCAGCATTTTACTAGTTAAGGGGTCTGTCTTCTCTAAAGTGGATTGCATGTTTGCAGACTGCTCATTCACATCTTTTCCTGAATTACCCCTTCAATGTGTCTCCCTTTGGTGGGAGACAGTAGAGGTATAAGCTCCAAAGTGTACTGGTGGATAGTTGTATAATAAATTAGAACATTTTAATGGAGTAGTGTCTTATTTAATATTTGGTGTTGACACAGTCCAATCTGGTCCCCTGCTTAACATTATATGGCCCTAGTTGCACACCTTGGTTGTACTGGCTCAGTATTTATAAATGACCTCCCCTCTATCTGCTCCCTCTCCAAGATTCACTTGTATTTTGACGATATTGTGTTATTCTGTTCTGGTCCCTATGCCACTGATGTCACAGCCCCCCCTTTCAATTCGACTTCAAGAAACTGCAGACACGGTTCCAACAAAACCAACTAAACTTAACTCTAAAAAGGCAGTCTCAATGTTCTTTTGATCTAGGCAAAAACAGCTCAAATCTCCTACCACCCCAACCTTTACCACCCTCAACAGAACACCACTCAAAGCAGTCTATTCTTTCAAATACCAGGGAGTTTGGCTGGATTGCAGTCTTGACTTCTTCACACATATTGAATCCATCTGTTCTAAGCTATGCCCTGAACTAGATGTCCTTTACCAGCACAAAGACTGCCTCCCTATGTCAACTCAGTGTGACATAGTCATAAAAACATTCTCCAGGTTATAGGCTATGCCGATATTGTCTGTTGCTCAGCTCTAGCCATCTCACTAGCCAGACTGGACACACTGCTAAATTCTTTATCCTGCTTCACACACCCCCCCCCAGTCACCACTGCTGCCTCTGCTCCTCTTTCTCCCTTATGCCCCTTCCCAGAAGGCACCAGATACATAGCCTCAGTTTTGTTGGCAAGTTCTGGCTCAGGACTCTTCCTTCATACCTCAGCTCCTGTTAGCTTCTCTGAGTACCCACTTCATTCATGGGATGTTCGACTGTTCTCCCTTCCACATCCTTGTACTTGGTCAGGCCAAGCAGCCTTCTCCTACCAGCTCCCTCACCTCTGGAATCGACTCTTATGGGCCACCCGACATGCCCCCTCCTTCTCTGCTCTGAAATTCCTGCTGCATACCCTTCCCACTTCCCACTGCACCTGACCCTCCAACCTCCCCTCCACCCACCCCTCCCAACCTTTCCCCAACTCTACCCTAACGCCCAGCTCCCTTTCCTACTTAAGAGGCCTACACCGCTGTGGTACAGTACACCTTCATTTTCCTTTGCTAGTTTAGCTACACCTAACTTGGATTCTCTGTATCTACAATTGTCTAAGTTGCCAATACCTGTCCTTACTGAAACTGCTCATTCTCTTATTCGCCTCTGAAAGTCTATCAGACATTTTTTTAATTGTTCTGTTCTGTACATGTTTTGTAATTATCATGTTTAAAGTGTATTACGTTGTATAATATTTTTGTTGCTGTACTGCCATTGTAAACCCTCTAGTCCTTCTGTACCTACCAGAGCAATTTTTTTTTTTTTTTCAATTTTGCTATTGTATGCTTCTGTTGTCTGTTTCCCCTATGCCTATGAACAGTCCCTTGGGTCACACCTGGAAACAAGCTTTGGCTCAGTGTGCCTCTCCTGGTTAACAACTTTAAAAAAAATAAAAATAAACTAAAGTCGGGGTTAGGAGGCAGTACAGCAATGTCATATATGTATTTTGGTGACTGGGTGGTTGAGCTAGGTACCAGTTTAGGGAGGAGGGAGAGGCTGACTGGAAGAAAATCAGTAGATGGTAGGGGTGGTATCCATGGAGGGTGTATTATGAAATGTGAGAGTGGAGAATGTGTGAAGAGTGTAAGCGAGTTGAGGACATCACAGGAAAAGGGGTCAGGTAAAGGAGCAAACATGAGAAGTGGCGTCACAGCAGGGATTTCTGAATGGAGGGAGGACTTGGAGAGGGAACAGGTTGGAAGGCTAGACTAGAGAAAAAGAGTTCCAGAAGAAACATAAGACTGCTGTATTTATATTTTAACAGGGGGTAGGGAGAAAGATTTTGAGTCAGAAGAGTGGAGGAAAGGGCCGACCCGTTGGTGCTGAGGTGCTGGATGTCTTACCTCATGGCACGCTGGCGACCCAGGTTCGGGAACGAGCCTGGGCCATTGGAGGTCGGCGGGGGGAGGTGGGAGCTGCTGATAGGCAAGCTCTCCTCTCCGGGAGGTGCAAGGGGCTTCCTCCGACTGATGGCTGCCACCTGGTGGAGGCTGTGGGCAGCATGGGCAAGGAGCAGCCGGGTGCTAGGCCTGGGGTGGGAGGAAAGGGTCTGTTAACGGGGCTGTGGGACTAATACGTGCCTCTACACATGTGCGTACCCAATCCTAGGGCCCCTGGGGTAACAAAAAGAGGAAAAAGCTGGTGGCAAGATGGCCACTGACTCCCAGCAGGCTCTGCTGCCAGGTGTAAGGTAAGCCCCGGTCATTCCAGGTGATGGGGCTGGGGGGCAGTCAGATGGGGGCTGTCTGGGGGGGCAACAAAAAAATGTTAAATGATATTAAAAAAAAAAGTGGAGGAAGAGGGCAGGAAACACCGTGGGGCAAGAGATAAGGGAGCTGATGTAGTAGAGAAGGGATCCTTACTGGAACCTGAAAATACAGGCACTGTGAGACAGGGGCCTTTCACAGTACTGTATATGGGTGGGACAGGAAGGAGTAATGGAAGTGGTGATAAGTTTAAGAAGGGGTTAGGAGGTGGAACATATATGTATTTTGGGGACTGGGGGCTTGGGCTAGGTACTAGATGATCTTACTTGGAGCGGTTTCCTGGCGTCTAAACTGCACGGCAGACTTTTCCAGCAGTGCCTGATGGGGGACCGCCCACCCGATGTCATGTGACCGACGTCAGCGTGACCCTATATAGTGGGCGGTCCCACGCCTGCCCTCCAGTTCTTTCCCTCCGTCGCCTCGTGCATGTTACCTCATGATAGACTTACACAGCAATCGCCATTAGTTCCTTCGATCTGTAGACTGTTTTTTTCCTATTTTCTCAATTCTTCGTGGCCTTCTATGTCTTCTCCAACCCAGAAGAAGAAGTGTCAAGTTTGTAGCACCCAGACTGCACACAAGGACAGCCACCTTAAGTGCGTCATCTGTCTAGGCCCGGACCATCCTACCGCGACTTGCCCAGATTGCCAGCCATTCAACCAGTCCACTCGCAAGAGGAGGCAGCAGGCTCTGGAGGCCCATTTGCTCAATTCTCGGTTGGCATCACTCAAAAAGTAAATGGAGCGCATCAGGGAATCATCCTCTTCTTCTCCTTCTCCATCGAAGCACAAGAAAGAGAAACACATGGGAGTGGGAGTGCTCTTCAGATGGTTTCTGGTCCGAGTCCAGCAGCCCTCCACCAGTAAGACCTCTCCTCCTCCGCCTCCAGCTTCTGTTTCTCAGGCTGTGTCCGGGGATGCTGGAAGAACCGCGAAGGCTCAGCTCTCCACCTCAAAGGGTAAGTCAGCACCGGGTCCTCCAATGACCGCGCCATTTCCGCTGCTAAGTCAGGCCCCTGGCTCCTCCAGGGACCACTTAGCCACCAGTAAGTCAGCTCCCCATTCTACAGGGACCTACCCAGCCACAGCCAATAAGTCAGCAGGGGGGGTATTCCCCCTCCCACCCGGCTCCTTCGTCTGGCAAATTGGCCACCTCCAGCAACTGCACAGACTCAGCTCTCCCATCGGAGTCCTCTGCCAGCCCCCCACCAACGTGCGGACGAGCATGGGAGAGTCTGCACCTCTCACCCCCTTCCCCGCTGGTAGCCCAACCTTCAGTTCTGGCTACCCCAGGAAAAGACAACGTGGGTCCCCTGGATGAAGAGCACTATTGTGGTCCAAATCCCGCTCACCCGCTGGGGTTTCAGGGATGGAGGTCCCTCCTCTGCCATCTGGTCCTGCACCAGCGGCACCTCCTATTGCTACCAGGAGGAATGCACCTGTTCCGGTTTTGGTTCCTACACTGGACATCCTTCCTCTGTCAGAGCTGGTGAGGCCTTCCCTGACACCGGACCCTCCGACTTCTGTCTCCATGTCGGAACCTTCTCGTCTGCCTTTGCCGTCGGCTTCTTTGGCAGTCCAGGTTCCAGCGTCAGTTCCCCTGCATCGGGTCCTAATGCCAGCCTATCCGATGCCAGATCCTTTTCCGACACCGGACCTGGCGGCGCAGGTTCCGACGACTGTGGTCCCAACATCGGCTGCCCTTACACCAGACCAGCCACTGATATACACCACAGCAGGTCCTTCGTGGGCTTGCCCAACATCAGGGCCTCGACATTGGGCCTTTACTCTAGACCCCACTCCGTTCCGCATTATCCTTTGGGGTACCCTGTGGACCACCCCCAGCAGGTCCACCTGCTGATTGGAGTGCTGTGGGACATTATTTCCCCGACTTACTCTCTGTATCCGGGATATCCCTACTCATGATATCATGGGTACCACTACCGACCTCCCCATGCTATCCCTCCTCCACCTCCTTCTACCCCTCCTCCTCCTCCCCCTCATCCACCTCCTTCTCCCCCTCCTCCACTTCCTCCAACTGCCCAGCTGGACTTCAGGACTTTTATTCAGGACTGGTGGAAGGAGGCGTGTTCGGAGTTGGTGACGGACCTGGAGAGCTGACTCTCAGTTCCTCGTCTCCATTGAGCTCACCTCCATCCACAGTTCACATCATGGGGACTGCCCCTTGGGATATTACCCTTCCGGATCTTGGTTCTGGAGATCACTGGACTCATGGGGATGTCTCATCAGAGGAGCCGTCGGATCAAGACCCCCAGGTCCCTAAAGGAAAGGAATCTCCTAAGTCCCCCCACTGAGGATCCTTCCTTTTTGGACCTATTGAGGTCCATCCAACAGGACTGGGAGTCAGAGGAATAGGATCCCATGTGGCAGAGACTCGCCAAGCACCTCGATCTGGAATCTCTGTCCCTGATTCCTGTTCCTCCATGGATCGGTCATCATTAAGACCTCACCATGACAATCTGGCAACTGCCCCACTCCATCCCAGCTGTTCTCAAGTAGGCGGACAGGACTTACTGGGCACCTAAGGATGCTCCCTTTATCAGCACGCACTTGAAGGCAGACTCCATTGTGATCTTGGCTGCTCATGACCGCTCTTCAGCACCCCAGCACATGAGCACTTCTCCTCCAGACAAGGATTCAAGGCAGATGGACTAGTATGGGAAGAAGGTTTACTCCTCGGCTACATGTGCATTACAGTCCCTCAACTATGTAGCCCATATGGTGTCTCATCAGAAAACCACTATGGCCAAGCTCGAGGCCCGTGTCCATTCCATGGAACCCTTGGACCTCAA
The DNA here is from genome assembly GCA_016271365.2 of Neoceratodus forsteri. Taxonomy (NCBI): domain Eukaryota; kingdom Metazoa; phylum Chordata; order Ceratodontiformes; family Ceratodontidae; genus Neoceratodus; species Neoceratodus forsteri. The sequence goes on from CM057454.1 coordinate 1,226,444,422, forward strand.
GGAGGAGCTCACCAAGAACATTCACCTGTCCAAAATTTTTTGCAGGCATGCTTTGTGAACGACTTACGACTTGGTCAATTCTGTGGCTCATAACTCGGCGACCGCTGTCTCCCTTTGATGACATGCATGGCTTTGCAACTCTGGCCTCGCTAATGAAGTCCAGACAGTGATTCATGATGCCCCCTTTAGAGGTTCGATGCTTTTCGGTGGTGACACCAAAGATATTATTATAGACCTTCAGAACTGTGGTCAGGCCCTTAGGTCCATATGGTTCAAGTACTGATTGGGCACCCAATCTCAGCAGCCCTTTTGGAAAAGGACCTGGAGGCAGCGTAAGCAACCCAGACTTGACGTAAGCCCACAGGAGCCCTTTCTTCCCTGCCTGCCTCTAAATCTCAGAGATGATCCAGGGGTCCTCCCTTGGCCTCTCCTACCACCTTTTGACTCCCCCGCTCCACCCCCTCCTCAGCCTCTGTGCAAGAAGCCGTGGGGGAGGTTTGCTCGCCATGTGCAGTAGTGGTGAAGCATCACCTCCAATGCATGGGTCCTACAGTTAGTGTCTCAAGGACACATCTTGGAGTTTCTGGAACTTCCTCCAGAGTCTCCTCCAAGAAGGTCAGTCTACTCTCAAGACCAGTCTCTTCTTGTAAGGGAGGAAGTTCAGGCTGTATTGCTCAAGGAAGCCATAGAACCAGTTCCTCATCAGCACAGAGGGCAGGGGTTTTACTCCTACTTTTTCTGGTCCCAAAAAAGACAGCCAACCTATGACCAGTTCTCAACCTCCGCAGACTCAGTCTGTTCGTTGAGTACAAAAAATTCAGAATGCTAACCCTTCAGAACCTCCTTCCTCTTCTTCAGGAGACACACTGGCTCTGTGCCCAGGATATGCAGGATGCCTACCTGCACATCCCGATTTTTCCCAGTCACTGCCAATTCCTGCGATTCCTCTTTCAAGGGGAGCACTTCCAATTTTGAGCTCTCCCCTTTGGCCTTTTCTCAGCACCTTGGGTTTTTAACCAAGTGCCTAGCGGTGGTGGCTGCAACCCTTCATCATCAGAGCATAGCAGTCTTCCCCTATCTGGATGATTAGCTAAGTTCAGCCCTGTCCAGGAATTCTCTCCCAGAGGCCCTGGCCACTACTCTGGACTTGTTCACCAGACTGGGGATTATGGTCAACATCCCCAAGTCATCCCTTACTCCTTCCCAGAGATTACAGTTTATTGGGGCAGTTTTGGATGCAGTCATGGGCAGAGCTTTCCTTCCATTAGACAGGATGGAAACACTGATCAAGCAGGCCACTTTTGGTAGCCTCCTCCAGGCTCCTTCCGGCCCAGGAAGTGCTTCATTTGCTGGGGTTGATGGCGGCTCCATCTCCACGGTTCCTCTGACAAGGCTCCACATGAGGATTACTCAGTGGTCCTTGCGGGTTCAGTGGGATCAACTTCAGGATGATCTGGACCATCCGGTCCTAATTTCCTCCGCCCTTCAGAAAGACTTGCTTTGTAGGAAGGATCCCTTGAACCGGTCAATAGGTCTCCCTTCCAGCAGACCAGCCCCTCAGGCATCCCTGACCATGGATGCCTCCAATCTAGGTTGGGGGGCTCATTTGGGGGAACACCAAGCCCAGAGACTTTGGCCCCACTTGGAGATGTCCTTACACATAAATATCTTGGAGATGAGAGTGTTTTTGTACATGCTACAAGTGTTCCAGCTGGTTCTTCCTCTGGAATTACTGCTCTTCCAGACGGAAAGCATGTCAGTAGTCTGGTATATCAACAAATAGGGAGGCACGAGCTCATACTCCCTTTGCAGGGAGGCGATGAGAGTGTGGAACTGGGCAGTCCAGCACGGTCTGTCACTGATGGCTGTGCACATCTCAGGAGTGCAAAACGTCCTGGCGGACAGTCTCAGCAGATAACAGGTCCTCAGTCATGAATGGGAACTAAATCTGGAAGTGGCAGATTCACCATTTCAAAGATGGGGTGACCGGAACTCAAGCTTTTTGCCTCCCCATCTAATGCAAAACTTCACAGTTTTTGCTCGCTTGATCCAGGGCATTGTGCTTTCTGTCATTATGCGTTGTCTCTCTCTTTTGGACAGGGAGATTCTTGTATGCATTCCCTCATTTCCCATCCTTCAGAGGGTTCTCCTCAAGTTTCAGGTGGAGAGAGCATGAAAGATCCTCATCGCTCTTCTCTGGCCGAGACAAATCTGGTTCCCGCTTCTGCAACAGTTGGTGAAGGAACTGCCAGTTCCGCTTCCATTGACACATGACCTCTTGACGCAGGATCAAGGCCAGCTTGTGCATCCGGGGCTCAACACCCTGCACTTGATGCGTGGCTCCTGCAGACATAGCAAGATCTCACTTTGGGGTTTCCGACAGAGTAGCCCAAGCCCTGGTGGAGGCTAGAAAGCCTTCCACCTGGTCCACATACTCTATGAACTGGAAATGCTTTTCTATTTGGGCAACGTCCAAGGGCTGGGTCCCTTTTGCTTATTCTACACCACAGGTCATGGAATATCTCCTTCATCTTTCAGATTCATGTCTTTCCTATTCCTCATTGAAGGAACATTTATCAGCCATTTTGACGTACCATGTGCTAGTGGATGGCAAGCCCGTCGCTCAGTTGGAGATCTCTAAAACCTTTCTGAAAGGGATTCTCCATTGAAAACCTCTCGTATGCAGTCCTACACCACCTTGGGATTTAAATTTTAAGTTGGAGAAGCTCCGTCTCCCTCTTTTTGAACCAGCGATGAGCTGTGACTTGCACTAGCTCTCTTGAAAAGCACTATTTTTAGTTGCGGTTACTTCTGCTTGAAGAATTTCTGAGCTTCAAGCTCTGGTGTGCGGGGAGCCTTATTTGATTTTTTACAGGGACCAGGCGGTCCTCAGAACAAATCCTAAGTTCTTTCCTAAGGTGGTGTAAGAGTTCATGCTGAATCAGTCAGTGGAACTTCCAGTCTAATTTTTGACTCCCACAAATAGGGATGAGGAACTCCTTCACACCTTGGATGTGCACCTTATCCTCAGGTGCTATGCCCATTGATCCAAAGATTTCCATAAGGACAACCAGCTCTTTGTTTCATTTGCCCCCAGATCCTTGGGGAAAGCCTGTCCAAGTGGTTAGCCAACAGCATTTGCTTCTATTATAAGATGTATGACGCGCCTCTGCCGGGGTCTGTTAGAGGTCATTCCACTAGGGGCATGGCTGCATCTGCAGCTTTTCTGCATAATGTTTCTGCAGCAGACATTTGTGCGGCAGCAACCTGGAGTTCTGTCCATACCTTTACCAAGCATTACAGTCTGAGCATTGCTTCTATGCAGATGGCCGGCATTGAGCTTGCTGTTCTGCAGGGCCTTCTGTCCTGTGCTGGTCCTGCTCTGTTTTTCCTTTTTGGGTTTCTCCTCCTCCTGTGTTTCTCTCAGTTTCTCCTCAGAGGGATGGCTTGGGATTCAGTCCTACATGTTATGACTACTAAAACTTCTCAGCAGAAAGCTGCACCAGGTTGGGGTGCTTCCAGACAAAAAACAACAAATTTCCAAATGTCCAGCACTCACCACCACAATAAACATGCTGCTCGCTGATTCCAGGTGCAATATTTTATTTAAAGTGCCACAACAAAATCAGCATGCCTTGACTAGTTTCGGATCAAAGTCCTTCCTGAAAATGCATTGACTACTGAAGGAACCCTCTTGAAGTAACATAGTATAGTTATGTAAGAACTTACCATAACAGTAGATCTTTGAGAGAGGTTCCTGCAGTAGGTCATATTTTTCCCTCCCTCCCTCCTTCTTCCAAATTTCTTTTGGGACTCCAGACTCTGTTTCTTTCTCCTGTCTTTCCTTTTAGGTCTCTGGCAGGAGAACTGGGGGCGTGGGGACCGCCCACTATATTGGGTCACACTGACATCGGTCACATGATGTTGGGTGGGCGGCCCCCTTCAGGCATTGCTGGAAAAGTCTGCCGTGCGGTCCAGATGCCAGGTGGCACTAGTCCTACATGTTATGACCTACTGCAGGAACCTCTCTTGAAGATCTACTGTTATGGTAAGTTCTTACATAACTGTACTTTCCAGGTTATGAGGAAGGGAGAGGCAGACAGGAAATAAGAGAATCAGTAGAAGGGAGGAGTGGCATCAATGAAGGGTGGCAAATGAATTCTGGGAGAGGAGAATATGTAAAGTATGTTAGCGAGGTGAGGCTGTCACAGGGAGATTGAGGTAGGTACAGGTGCAGACATGAGAAATGTAGTCACAAAGTAGTGACTTCTGAACTGCGGAAGGACGTGGAGAAGAATAAATGGGGAGGCTAGACCAGAGAAACTGGAGCTGATAGGAAATGTAAGACTACAGTGCTGAGGTATTAGCAGGGGATAGGGAGAAAGACTGTGAGTCAGAAGAGGATAGGGAGGAGGCAGTTAAGCAATAAGGCACAACAGGGTGTGGGTTATTGGGGATTTACCCACACCTTTCGTGGTGTGTCACGAGGTGCAGCTGAGTGACTTATCCGCACAAGAAGTGGGTAAATCACCCAATAACTTACACTCTGGAGTGCCTTATTGCAATTATACAATGGATCCATGAGTAAAATAAATTTAATTTGTGTTTGTTTTTTATAAATGCCATTCCTCAGCCATGGGTTATGCAGGATTGACCCAAGGTCATGTGATGTTTTGACCAATGAGGTTACAGGATTTTCACACACCATTGTGTAATAGATATTATTAGGAGCAAGAGAGAAGGGAGTTGAGAAAGCAGAAGAGTTGATTCATACTAGAATATGAAAATAACGGAGCCATTGTGAGAGAGGAACCTTTCCTCAAGAGATGAGTGGGAGAGGGATGAAAAATGGCTGAAGTGTTACGTTTGAGGAGGGATGTTAAGAACAAAGCAGCAAAAATAGTTGGGGAGGCCCCACTCTGTTGAGTGTGGATTTGTGGTGGCACCATATACCATATGCTTATGGCAATGGGGGGTAATTTTTGCAGTCTTCTAATTGGCAGGGACTGGGATAAAGGCTTTGTTACTGAATAAATGTAATGATTTTTAGTGATTTTGATTAATTTTCTGTGGTTTATTTATGTACTGTATTTGATATTTAAATATCTGCTTGTTAATTGCTGCTCATGGGTTTATATGCAGCACCTGAGCCTCTGAGATGGGGCGCTATATTAAATTATCTGACTGTCTATCTGTCTCTGTAGAGCACACCAAGCTTGTAAAAGAGTTGGTGGGAGAAATCAAGTTCCTGACAAGCCATATATTTGAATGAGGAGATTTTCCAGTTGACAGCCATCTAGGATGGTAAGGACTGGTGGACCCTAGATTCTAGTAAGGTGCTGCTAGGTGACAGAATTCACAGAGACAGTCCTAGTTCCATGGGAATGGCCAGCCATTGTAATACATTGCAATAAAAGGTGGGTGAGGCGCACATTGCATGATCATTCTTGTGTACCATTTTGTAGGGCACAGGAATAAATTATTGCAAGAGCTACTGTAGGAGTTGGCAGGCTTCACCGATTACCTAGTCGTAGGCTTCCTCGAAGGTTTGGTGTTGGGGACTTGCCTATGCCGGGGTCAATGATGAGACTTAATTTTTTGGTCAACAGGTCCTCCAGTTGATGACATTATTAGGCAGTGTACTGGCCGTTGCCTCTGAAACCCATTCTTAGAGCCTTGCCTTGGACCTGGTTTTCTTGTAGGGACTTGACATTTGCAATGTCAGGGTTGAGCTGGTTATTTGGTTGGATCATCATCTCATGCGTTCCTGTGTCAGAGTCCCCACATTCAAATCACCCTCCTATAGAGTTGTTTCATTACAGTCTTAAATGAAATATGGAATCTAACAAACTCTTACCAGTGATGGACTATCTTTAAAAGAAGCTTCTCCCACCACTTAGGTGTTGTGTCTCTTGACTCCACCCCATGATGTGAGATCATTCTTTCCACTGGAAGAGTTGGGTCCCCTCCTTTTTACCTCTTCATGTGGTGTAGACCCGAACTATTCGTAGTGTGCCATTTGGCTAACTTTGTTCAAACTTCTTTCCAGCTTGTATTTTGGACATATATCTTAGCTCCATTCTTGTCCTCCAAGACATACGATGGACTGTGGGGATTCTAAGCTGGCTCCCAGCTTTAAATGTTGTGTCCAGTGCAGTTAAAAAAAAATGTCATGGGCGGATCTGCATGTGTCGTACATTTGATGTTTAGGTGAACAACAGTGGTCTAACAGTGGCATCACTAAACATTTGCAGCATTCTTCCAAAACTTGACAGACTACAAGTATGGACTGCCAGACATAATCCAGATGTACTCTTGGTAATAGAAATCTGGTTCACACCTAATGTCCCTGACGCAGCAATCCTACTTCCTGGTTACACAGTATTTAAGTGTGATCGCCTTTCTCAGCATGGTGGTGGATGTGTGATCTACGTAAAGGTCACTTTGTAGGGCCTGGGGATCCCCACCTCTGGTTGTGGTGATTTAATCCAAATGCTGGTCGGTAAGTTGCTTCTCAGTGCATACAACAAAACACTCACTGTGCTTTCTGTTTACATCCCTCCAAGGCACACTAAACCTGGCTTTGAATCCTTCACAATAAATGCCTTAAGAGGGATGATCCTTCACTCAGATTTTCTAATGCTTGGAGGTTTTAATATAAACTGGCTGTCCCCTAACTCCACTGATGCCAAGGACGCATTATCTGCTATCCTCCTTTGCCAGCTTGTTGAAGACCCAACCAGAATGAACTACGAAACTGGGACCAATACCTTACTGGACTGAGTGCTGTCTAACCAGCCAGATAATAACAGGGGCACTGCTGTCCTACCCGACTATATTAGTAATCACTCCCCTGTCAAGTTTTACTGGGCCAATAACTACTGCAAGCCTCCTGCCAGAACTGTCACTAGCTGGGTCCTTACTGCGGGACACCTTGAGCTACTGAAAGCTGACCTGAGGTTCACCGATTGGTCTAGTGTATATACAGCCAGCAGCATTGACACTGCATTGGAACTCTTTATTGACCTCTTTAATGCAACCTGCGATAAGCATGCCCCCTTCAAAACTACAAAAATCAAGGGAACCCATAATACCTGGATCACCCCTGCTCTTCTTGATCTACTAAAACACAGGGATCACCTCTGGTGCATCTCTCAGGTGCTGGGGACACAAGCTAACCTACAGAGGTACAAAGCAGCGAGAAATGAGTATACCCATGCTATCGTTCTGATAAAAGTCAGTATTTCAAAGAAGCCCTTTCCACCTCCTGGAACAAAAGCAGGATGTTCTGGAAGAACATCTATCCAAGACATTACTAATAAAGACCCCAAAACTACCCCAAGCATGCTGAACATCAGTGGCACTGCTACCGTGGACCCAAAAGCCATCGCGAATGCTTTCAACAAAGCATTTACAAACCTTAGCTACATTCTTCCCCCTGACTACTTCATGGTTACCCCCTCAGGTATGAACACTGCAGACCAGAACCCACCCAGAGACCACCCACCATTTTACTTCAAAGCAGTGTCTATAAATGAAGCCAGACGTTATCTTAAGAAGGTACTGGGGAAAGCTAGATTCAGTGGGGACTCCTTGGACTTAAAGTTTGTTGCCCTTCCCTTGAGGAAATCCTCATACCTTTTACCAGAATAATCAACCTGTCACTCTCTCAGTCACAATTTCCACATCTTTGGAAATCAGCAGTGGTCACCCCGGTGCACGAAAGTGGTGACCGAGCACTGCAGGGAAATTACCGCTCGATCTCTATTCTTCCCCCGATCTCTAAGGTCCTGGAGCACATCGTGGCTGACCAACTCCTAGAGTATCTGGATAACTACCAACTCCAATGTCCCAAACAGCATGGGTTCAGACGTGAACATAGTGCCATCACTGCACTCCTGGAATTTACAGCTTTATCCATAACTCTCTTGAACAAGGGCTCCTGGTAGGGGCAACTTTCATAGACCTTACCAAGGCCTTTGACACTGTCATCCACAATCTCATCAGACAACTCTCCTCCATTGGTCTTTCCTCTGACACTACAAGCTGGTTCTCCAGCTACTTAAGCAGCCAAACGTAGCAGGTAGAAATTGGTAACACCCTGTCCGATAGTAGGCCTGTATGCTCTGGAGTCCCACAGTGATCTATCTTAGGTCCTTTGCTTTTTAGCACCTTCCTCAATTCACTACCAGGAGCTTGCTGTGACCACATACTTCTATACACTGATGATGCTGTACTTTTTACCAGCAACACGGACCCTCACCTTCTCCAGGACCAACTTCAGCAATCCTTTACATCTGCAGAGAATTGGTTTCGGGATGATAAGCTCATCCTTAATTACAACAAGACTAAAACAATGTTGTTTTCGACCTCCCAAAGCAGACACAAAAACTTCCCACTTGCTATCATTAATGACACTGTTCCCCCTCTTGAACTGGTTCACCATTTCAAGTACCTGGGTATAACTATTGACTCTACCCCGTCTTTCAACCAGCACATTGACTGAACAGCCAAGGCTATTAACCAGCATTTAGGAGTTCTATACAGGAACAAACATAATCTCACTCTAGAAGCACTGAACATGGCCATCCACAGTTCTGTGGTCTGTCTTGTGGACTATGATATTGTAATTTATGGTGCGGCTACAGACATTGCCCTCCGATATATCAAAATGTCCTTAAATAAAGCATGCTGCCTTCTTACTGATGCCACATGCTTGACACACACCTGCGATCTTTATGCCCAGGTTAGCTGGTTACAATTTGACAGCAGGCTTAAATACCAATCGTGCCTGCTAGCAAAAAAAGTCTCCTTGGGACTGCTACCCCCTGGTGTAGTGGCCCTTCTTTCCCCTGCACGTAACCCACACAGTACCAGAAGCTCTGGCAAACAGGCTTTCAGAATCTAATGGACAATGTTATTCACATGCAGAGCTACGCAGTGGTACAACTCTCTGCCTCATGACATAACCAGTGCTATTTAGCTGTATTCCTTTAAGAAAAGACTCCGGCAGCATCTAAGCTCACTGTCAACCTGTGACTGCTAACACTAATTTGCCTTTACCTTGCTCCTACCATTTGCAAGCTCTGTGATCTCTATGATTAGTAAAATGTTACACATCTTGTCCATTTCTTGGGTCCCTAGTCAAGTTAACACTTTCATGAGCTTTTCTACCCCTGCCTAAATTATTTATTTTCTCTCTTACCTCCCTCCACCTCCTCTTCCCTTTTTGCCCCTCCATCATTCCATACCTCTCTCCTCCCTACCACCTTAATACATCTTCATCATCACCCCACTACTTACACCACCTTGTCCTCCCTACTCCCCTCCTTCCCCCACCCTCTTCCCCCTTTATTCCACTTTGACTACATAGCTATTCTTCCCTTTCCCTCCTTTCTATCCCCTTCCTACCCCCCAGCTCTCCTTGCCTTCTCCCCCCGAACTTTCCTCCTCCCTCCCCTGTCCCTCTCTAGTGGTACGAGACCTCCCTTCTTTCTTTGACTCAGGCACAATCCAGTTATCTGCCTGTGTTGTTAGCTGTACAATTCTCATTTTAAACAAGAGTCCTCAAGTTATTTTACCATTACCTAGTGAAACATTAGCCTTTGTTTTGACTCTGCACCCTGTACGTGTTTAGATTGTGTAACTATTGTTAGAATTTATACCTTGAGACAGTTTTCAATTGTTTCATGCTGTATCTGTATCTGTGGAACATATCTATATTCTTGTTTGTGTCATACTTGACATGGAACCTATGAAAGAGCTTTTTGCTCAAACGTGTTAATCCAAGATCTCAATAAATAAATAAAAAACATGACATCGAAGCCTATGGCCTGTATCAGGCTATGCTTACCACTTCCCTTCAAGACTGCTATTCTCATCTTTTCATTGGCTGGCTGGCTGGCCCAATGGGATCTTCTGGTGAAATCCAAGGAAACTTGCAAGGCTGTCCCCATAGCTGCATGGCCCACCTGGCTGTTATGGAAGAGGCGGAAGCCATGGCCACAGCAGACATTTCATTGGTTCGGCATGGTTAGGGGCCAGCATCAGTACGATATTCACAAGTAACTTCTGTGAAATGTGCAAGAATCTCCAAACCTTCAGGAAGAGCCCTGCCCACCACGGTAAAGTGAAAAAGTCAGTGAAGTCCCACAGTTTGTTGTGGGAAGAGGAAAAGACACACTTTTTCTGCTCCCTTGACTTCCTTGACCGCTTGATGGCTGTTGATTATGCAGCTTTGCACAAACCTGATTTGGTCAGGGGTTGGGCTACTAAATCCATGGTGCCTCTGTCAAGCTTGATGGCATTGACACAGGTTGAACAGGTGGTCAGGATTTTTCTTGACCCTCTCAACTCATTGTCTGAGGGGACTGAAGTCAATTCGATCTCCAAGACCCTGCTTGTGTCGGGCTTCACTTAAGAGGGCCAGAAGCAGCTGGTGAACCCAGCTGTTTCCACTCAGGAGTTGCTTCTCTCTGGAACAAATGGTCAAAAGCAAAAGATCTAGCTCCCGCGGTTGTCAAACAGACCCTGGGAAACTCTAGCAATCCCTCACTGATGTGGCAGAGAGGGCAGAGGGGACAGTAGGGGCAAAGGAGATCTTGCAAATACCGCAGTCCCTATCCATATAGGGCCTTATAGGTCAGTAATCTGACCTTGAAGGTGATCCTCTACTGAACCGGCAGCCAATGCAGTCAGCGGAGCACAGATGTGACATGGCAAGACCTTGTAAAGCCAGTCATCAACCTGGCAGCTGCTTTCTGCACCAGCTGGAGGTGGCGGAGGCCCCCCCCCATTATAGAGCATTGCAATAGTCTAGGCGAGAGGTCACAAAGGTGTGGACCAATGTCTGAAGATCATCAGGCTGGACCAGGTGTTTTATCCATGCAATATTGCTAAGATAGTAAAAAGAGGTCTTGACAATGGCAGACACCTGAGACTTGAGTGTCAGCCCACTATCAAGCATAATGCCCAGATTTCACACCCAGTTAGATGTCGTCAGCTAGCTGCCACCCAGCTACAAACCAGATGGCTGCCCAGCAGACAGACCCACTACTTGATGATCTAGGTCCACAACCAGCATCACAGTCTTATCCAGATTCAACTTTATCCAGTGGCATTCCTCCAATCCTGGATCTCAGAGAGGGTAGTTGTTAAAGACCGAGATAGCATCACCCTGCTCTGGCACAAAGGACATGAACAGCTCAGTGTCATCTGCATAACAGTGAAAACTTAACCCATACTACCTAATAATGTCTCCCAATGGTAGCATATATTCTGCAAACAACATGGGTGAAAGTACAGAGCCCTGCGGCATGCCACAGGACAGGGGGAAAGGTGTTGAGCAAAAAATCTGACTCCACTCTAAGTCCTGCCTGTGAGAAAAGAAAGAAACCATCTGAGGACTGTCCCAGACAGACCACAGATCAGCCACAGGTGTTCCAGTAACACGCCATGACCCATGGTATCCAAAAGAGGCGGTGGACTTGCTCTCTACAATAAACTGCAGCTAAACATCACTCTACTGCCAGCTCCCCCACTTGCCAACTGTGAAGTACTCCATTCTCTACTACTGCTTGGGGGTATAAAGAAACTACACATTTTCTGTACTTATATACCCCCCAGAAAAGCCAGGCTTGGGGGTTCGAGGAGTTCATGGATTATCTACTATCCATGACTGGGAATAATGATATTATCTGTCTTGAGGATTTCAATCTGGACTGGCTCAGCCTTTACTCTGGCTTCCTATCCTCTCTGACTAGCAAGGCTAATCTCTCTCAACTTGTATAGGAGCCCACCAGAATCTCCCATGGTGGTACTAGTGCTACCCTACTGGACTGGATCCTTACAAATAGAAAGGATGCCTTTTCCTCTGCTGGTGTTCTTCCAGACACCATAAGTGATCCATACCCTGTGTTCTGTATTTGGGATAACTTTGCCCCCTCTTTCCCCTCCAAAGTGTTAACTTTTTCCAACTTCTCCAACCTAAACTTAGATAACTTTGCTCATGATCATAATTCTATTGAGTGGTCCCCTCTTTACACCACTAATGACATAAACATTGCCACAAATTATTTTAACAGCTCTCTACTTTTGCTACAAAATAAACATATACCTGTTACCATGAGAAGGGTTAAAGGGAAAACCACCAAATGGCTAAAACAGCCCCTACTTCACCTTCTGAAACTCAGGGATAAAATGTGGTCTGTCTGGAAGTCCTCCCATCTCCCTACGGATTTTGACGGCTACAGAACACTGCATAACAAATGCAAAAAGGAGCTTCATCTTGCCAAAAGCTCCTACTTCCAGAACCTCCTAAGCGCCTTCACCACATGTCCAAAAAAATACTGGTTTCAAATCAAGGAAATTCTTGGGAACAATAAGCCTACTACTCCTACTAATATGTACATTAACGATGTCCACTGCAACCACCCATTCACCATTGCCAATGCCTTCAACTCTCTCTTCTCCTCCCTTCCTACTTTAGCCTCTTCTGCACTTCCCAATCCTGGGTTGGCCCCTTCTCCTTGCTCCCCTACTCAACCTTCTCTGGTGCTGGCTCAGGTCACCTACCAGCAAGTTCTGGACCTACTCAAATCTGTTCCTGCTAGCAGCAGCCCTGGCCTTGATGGATTGCACCCACGGATTATCAGGCTGTTTGTCCCTGGCTTGGTAGGCCCATAACACGTTTTTTCAACTTTTCGATTACCACTGCCACTGTCCCCCTGATCTGGAAATCCGCTAGAACTATCCCTGTCTATAAGAAGGGTGATGCTAAACTTCTGTACAATTACCGCCCCATCTCTCTACTCCCCACTCTTAGTAAGCTTCTGGAGAAACTTGTTCATCAACGGGTCTCTGAGCACCTCTGTCACTATAATCTTCATTCCCCCTCCCAACATGGTTTTAGTGTGGGGCATAGCACTACCACAGCTCTGACCCTCCTCACGAGTGACATCAAAAGCAATATGGATAAGGGCCTGCTCACAGGTGCAGTGTTCATTGACCTATCCAAAGCTTTCGATATGGTTCACCACCCATTTCTACTGTCCAAACTAAGTGACATCGGTGCTTCTGAATCCACTCTATCTTGTTTTGGTAGCTACCTGGACAACCGCTCCCAGGCTGTTTCCTACTGCAAAACTCTTTTCTCCCCTATCGCAATTACCCGTGGTGTTCCTCAGGGTTTGATACTTGGTCCTCTTCTCTTCTCCCTCTTCCTAAATGACATTCGTCGTACGTCCCTTCACAGCAGCCACCTCATGTATGCAGATGATGTAGTGCTCTACCAATCTGCCAAAACTGTTGCTGAAATTAACCTTAATCTCACACAGGACTTTCAATCTCTCCAATCCTGGCTTTCTGCTAACCAGCAAATCCTTAATATAGGTAAAACTCAGGCTATGCTATTCGGATCATCTAAAAAAGTGCACCCAGAATCCTGTAAACTCCTTGTCTTCAGTCAGGAGGGGACACCTGTTACTAATGCTGTGACTCTCAAATACCTTGGTATCATGCTTGACCCTGCCCTCGATTTTTTCTTGCATGTCAATGAGGTGTGCCAGGCCGTTAATACCAGAATTGGCGCATCCTATCATGTACAGCACTCACTCACCCCCCTCTCCTGGGTTAGCAGTAGCTAGAGGCGTGCTACTCACTCAACTTCTTTATGCCCTCCCTGTTCTCTTCAATATCAGTACTAGTGTGTTCAGCAAGTGGGACACTTCCTACAACAATATATGTAGGTTTGCCTTATCTGCCCCTCAACTGACGCATCACTGCCGGCTCTACTCCGGCTTACACTAGCTATCTCCCAAAGTCCTCCGTTCTTACTCCCTAGGTTGCTTTATTGATTCACTCACTAGACCCCCCCCCCAGCCTGTCCTCCCTGAGGGACTTGCTTACCCCTATCTCACGTGTCCGCTCACTCAGGTCCTCATCAGTCCCCATGCTATCAGTCTGGCCGTGTGCTACAAAAATGGGGGAACAGGCCTTTGCTTATTTTGCCCCTAATTTCTGGAACTCACTCCGCCCCCCCCAGGTTAAACACTCCCCCTCCCACCACTCTTAAGCAGTCGCTGTTCTCCCACCTGTATGCACTTGGAATTTGTAACTGTAATTAACTGTGTGTCTCCCCTCCCTATTTCTTCTGTTTTGGGGACGTCGAGGCATTGCCTATCTCGTTGCATCTAGATTTTGTTATAACATATTGTGTACTGTTTAGTATTTATATCATATGTGTCCTCCCATACTGTTGTGACTGAATTGATTTTTGTGTTGTGCTGATGTCACCACTGTATTACTCTTGTTGTACTCTCCTGGGTTGTGCCTGAAAATAGGCAGGACTGTTGCCTAGTGTTACCAAAAGCTAATAAATAAATAAATAAATGCTGCAGAGAGACCATGAGGGACCAAGACTGAACGGCTCCACTGATCTCTCACTATCAGAAGATCATTAAGTACCCAAACCAAGCCTGTCTCGGTACTACGCCTCCTCCTCAAACTGGATTGGAGAGGATCATAGACATTGCGGGTGGTAAGATGGTCCTTCAGTTGCAACGCAACTGCCTTCTCAGAAAACTTGCCCACAAAAGGCAGGTTAGAGACAGGCCTGTAGTTAGTGAGTCATTCAGGGTCGAGAAAAGATTTCTTCAAAAGGGGGCATACAACTGCCTCCTTCAGGGAGTCCAGAAACACTTCTGTCTCCACTGAGCAGCCAGCTATCTCAGCCAGGACTGGTCCAGTTACCTCCATGCACTCTACCAGTGCCTCTGATTGTCTCAAAAATCGTGTTCTGCCTGCGTCTCTCCGTAAATTTAGTTTCCCTTCTTCCATTCAGCCCTCAGCAATTTTTTGTTCCCTCCTTCAATTCTTCCTCTTAACTCCTATCACTGTAAATCTTGAATATTTATTTTACACTAATGGCTACCAATTACTATTGTGTCACCTTACCATCTAGTGCTACATACTGTTGCCGAGTTGTTATATGTGTTCCAGTGTTGCCAACTCTTGCCTAATTGCTATGTGTCTTCATATATCCTATAGTTAACTGTTACATTGTTAGCCAGTGTGATCCACCTGTAATCTCTCCTGCTGTCATTGTATGCAAGTAAGCAAATTGTATTCTGACATTGTAGCATTCCTCTGAATTCTGTTCCATTGTTCCCAACCCCCCAGGTCGCAATGGGAGATGAGCAACTTGTTGCTCAGGGTGCCTTCCTGGTAAAACATTTCAATGAATAAATAAGATAAATACCAGGCGGTGCGTTGGGCCTGGCACCACATAGCATTAAGTGGGTGACAAACCCTGGACAATCTTCGACTTCCATGATCACCAACCAGCCAAAGACAGACCAAACAAACTGGGTATCTGTAATCTCACACCCATCACCAGAGCACCCATTTAAGCGAGCTATACAGATCTCCGATCTAATGGTGGCAACCTTATCCGTGAAAAATCGAGCAAACTTTTCACACTTATCCTGAGAAAAGGCTCCCCTGTTCTGAAGATGGGCTGGATTGCACAGCCTGTCCACAGTACAGAAGAGCTGAGCCAGTTGATTTCGCAATCTCCCTGGACAGTAACGCTGCCTTCTTACAGGAGATGGCTGATTGATCACCCTTATAATGGGACATTAATCTAAGCTTGCCATCAGCCAGTCTGGTTTTCCACCAGCATCACTTCAGCCTTCTCCCCACTCTCCTCCATGCCCTCAAAGTCGCATCAAACCAAGGGGACTGAGGATGACAGATGAGGGGGCGAACATGAACAAGAGCTAAAGAATCCAGTGTGACTGTCACCGCCTTATTATAGGCTAGTAGCAGATCCCTGAATCTAAGCTTACACTCAATCTACCCGATAGGTCCAGCACTGCCTTAAGACCATCAGGGGTCAAACTACGTAAAGGGCAGTATGGGACCATCTCTGTAGGGACAAGTTTATTTGGGGGAGCTATGAAACTGAACCCTATAGTGTGATGATCAGACCACCCAATGGGTTTCACCACCACATCATAGATCTCCATCCCCAGGAGGAAAACTAGGTCCAACAAGCGACCTTGCCTGTGGGTCGAAGAGATAAGCAGCTGTGTAAAGCCCAATGAAATTATCAATTTGAGGAAGTCCTACTGATGATGACCCAGGCTGAGGTTGAGGAATTCCTTGCCATCTTGGTCTCTTGGTCACTGTGAAAGTGTGCTGTTAAATCTCCAAATACCTGTCTAATTCTGTTTCACAAGTCTACTGCAGTAGCACTCTCTGAATATCTTTACTGTCCTTTCCTTTACTTTCCCCCTTTTTAATTCCCTTTTTCCAGGCAGGCCACCTGGATAAGAGGCCCTTTCTATCACTTTCATTTCATTAAAAAGACAGGTATGGAGCTTCAGTACCCCCAATGATAGGCTACAGTGATAGACCTGGGGTTAAGCATATTTGGGCTAGTAGTTCTCTTCATGTTTAAGCAATGCCCAGGAAACAAAAGTGAATGCCAAATATAGGGAATTCTCTCAGTACAAGCACTTAGTTTATTTAGGCAGAGAAAAATAAAGATAGTAAAGGATTCAGAGTCTGCCTGCTGGTCACCCAATCCCTTAGTGTGTTGTTGTAAGGTTCCTAGATATGCCTTAGCAACACTATTTTACCCCAAAACAGTTAACTTTTCCTTACTGTTTAACTTTATTATTTTTGGTAAGGTGACATGGAAAGGCAAAATGCAGCAGCACAAATGGTTTTAAACATAAGCAGATTTGAAATTAAAGGGACTGCTTTTGTTTGTTTGTAGCTACAATGTGTTTAGTACTCCCAAAAGAAACTCCTAAACAAAAATATGCAGTATTTCAGATATTGTAAAATAAATAATGGTCTCTTTTCAGTTTTACTCCTTTTCATAGCAGTCTGGCTCCTGTTAATATTAGAGTAAAACTTACCACATAATGGATATTCAGGCCTTTAGCCAGAGGTAATCCTTGCAGCCATTTGCACTTGTTGCTCTTGCTGTTTCCTAGGAGGCAGCCGCCCATTTCTCACTATAGTTATACTGTGGATAGGTTGAGGAGGCTAAACTTGTAAGAGTACTGTTTTTAGTTAAACCTGTATTATATTTCATTTCAGGGATGTCAATGTTTTGTAATAAAGATATATTGAATGTCCCTTGGCTTAGAATGAAATAAAATGTTTTATAAATGAAAATTTGTATTGAAGAGTATAGGGGCGGAGTCTGGAGTGATCACCTGATGATTCCCTAGGATAAAGGAGACTCATTCTTGTGATACCTTCAGATTCGTTTTGGGATCAGCCAGTACTGATCCATTTGGGAGTCTGCACTTACAGACTAAGATAACTGAAATCCTAGGCGCATTTTCGTTTGCTGATATTGCCTGTGGAAACATTCATTTATTTTGTACCTTTTATGTTTCTTTCTGTATTCCTGCAAAGTTAATAGTTTTATATTTTCTTTTTTTTTGCTGTTACTTTAATAAAGCTTTAGGCTTGGCACTTTTTTAGCCTTACATTACCTTTTGTGTCAGTGTCCATCATTACACCCACAGCCTATGACACTGGTGGCAGTGGTGGGATGTTTTGATGATACTGGTGCTTCCCAGTAACTGGACATTGAATGCAGGAGAAGAAAGAAGAGCAGGTCCTTGACAAGCCCAGCGGTGTCCTCACACCAACCATGGCTGCCAAGTATGGAGAGACCCTTTGCCAGGGTTGGGGCCAGATGTCCGTCGAAAAGCAGCCAAAGAGAGAAAGAGGAGGTGCTGAGAGAGGAAGGTGAGGATGAGACCACTACAGAACAAATTGCTGATGAACCTCCAGAGGACATACAGCCTGTTGCTGGTTGTGTGTTAAGCAACTTGCCATGGATAAACAAAGGAAATGGATCTTCAGAGCTGAGTCCAGGTGGAATGATACATTAAGGGCCATCAGAGACCTTGGGACACGTAATCCTCCCCTGTAGATGGACCTAAGGACATAAAACTGACCAAATTGGGTGCCACTGATGACATTGAAGCATACATGACTACATTTGAGTGAGAATAGCTCAGGCATGTGGGTGGCCTAGGACCCAATGGGTTATACGCTTAGTACCATACCTATCCGAAAGGCACAGCTGGCCTACAGCCATATGGACAACACCCAGGCTGAGAACTATGATGCTGTTAAGCAGGCAATCCTGCAAAGGTATGATATCAGCCCTGAAACATACCCGACAACGTTTTCGGACATGCAGATTTCATAACACAGACACTCCCAGAGAAACATATACCAAATTGATGGACTTATGCCAGAAGTGGTTGCAACCAGGGTAAAACGAAGAACAAATTTTGGAGATGGTAATAATGGAACAGTTCATTCGTGATACTACCTCAGATGTACAGGTGTGGGTGAGGAACACCGCCAGACACCTCGGAAAAAGCCATCACACTGGCCGAGGACTATCTAATGGCCCGTCCCAACCGACAACGAGGACAACCTGGTGCTGGTCTGACTCTGCCCACGGTAAGACCTACTACTACTTCTTCTTCTTCCCCATCTGGTACTGGTAGTTGGGACTCCAAGACTGTTCCATTTAATAGACCATTTAACCCCAACATCATAGTAAGGTGCCAAGGAAAGGGAACGCCTGGCCCGATATTGCCCCGAAATCCACGGTTACCCAGTTGGCTAGCAAATTGGGGACAGTATGTCACACCAGTGAAAATTGGCAACAGGGGGTTACTGGGTTGATAGATTCTGGCAGCAAACAAACGTTAGTGAGAACTGATTTGGTTCAGCCACAGAACACAAAAGGGGACAAAAGCAACAGTGATCTGCATTCATGGGGACATCCATCAGTATCCTATAACTGACTTAACTTTACAGGTACAAGGGAAAGTGCATGATATGACTGTTGGTTTGGTTCCCCATCTGCCTGTTCCCATTATACTAGGACATGATTTTCCTGACTTTTCCAGCCTGATACAGGTGAATGACAGTGTTTGCACCTTGACAACCCGGGCCCAGACCAGACAAGAACAGCAGTGGGCTCAGTTGTTCCCATTTGATGATGAGATCTATGGGGAGCCGGGAAAAATCCCTAAATCTCGACAAGAAAGAAAAAGGGACAAACATCAATGGACACAAAACATATGTTGAAAAGGGTGATATTAAAAATGTAGATGTTACAACTGTTGATGTTGCTTCTGCTGGCAACAAGGGTATATCTATATCTAAGGAAGAAAGGTTTGAAATAGAACAACAAAAGGATGAAACCTTACAGCCATTTTTTCAGATGGTAGGGGTTATAGGAAGAGACCATGAGCCCTCATGTATTTTAACAGATGGTTTACTGTATAGGAGATGCATACACCCCATTACGGGTGAACAAATTGACCAGCTGTTAGTGCCCACTAGATACAGACAACAATTACTATCACTGGCTCATGAACTTCCCTTAGCAGGACACTTGGGTAGGGACCGTACTTTACAAAGGCTGTTATTAAGTTCTACTGGGCGGGTATTCATGCTCAAGTAGCAGAATACTACCCAGTTGTCCGGAGTGTCAGAAAGTGGCCGATGTTACAAAGATAAGGTCCCTCTCCAACCACTGCCTTTAATTACTGTTCCATTCAGCCTGATAGCAATGGATGTGGACCTTTACCTAAGAGCTCAAAGGGAAACCGATTTATATTGGTAATCTGTGACTACTGCACCAAGTATCCTGAGGCTATCCCACTCCGCACTGTAACTGCAGAAAAAGTAGCAGATGAATTACTTAAAGTATTCAGTCGGGTGGGGATACCAAGGGAAATCCTAACAGATAGGGGGAGCAATTTTTGTTCACAGATGCTAGCACGACTGTACGCAACTTTAGGAGTGGAGGCTATCCACACCACCCCATACCATCCCTAACAGACGGTCTGGTTGAGCGATTCAACCAGACCTTGGAAAAATGTTGAAGAAATATGTGGAAGATGAGGAAAAAATGGGATATTTACCTTCCACTCCTATTGTTTGCATATAGGAGGTCCCACAGGCTTCTACAGGGTTTGCCCCTTTGAGTTACTTTATGGGAGGAACCCTAGGGACCCCTAGATGTTGTCAAGGAGGAATGGGAAGACAAAAGGAACACACCAGTACCACCTGAATATTTAATGAACTTATGTTCCAAACTGGTCAGATACACACAGATTGCTCATCAGCACAATCTATGCAAACAGGCAGTGCAGAAGGAGTATTATGACCGGTGTGGGAACTAAGTCATTCCAAGAAGGGGATAAGGTACTGTTGTTGTTGCCCTCCTCTGACAAGTTACTGATGAAATGGCAGGGCCCCTATACTATCTTAAGATAAACAGGCCCTGTTACATATGGAACTTGAACTACCAGACAGGCGCCAGAAAAGGGATTTACCATGTAAACTTGTTAAAAGAATGGGTTGAAAGACCAACCCCAGGGTGTTTTATTTGCCCAGAGAGTGATACCAACGAAATGGAAATAGCCTATAGGCGGCTAGAGAATGATGGAGAAATGAGTGATCTTACAATTAATCCCATGCTGATGACAGAGCAGAGGAGAGAGTTAGATCACCTTCTTAGTAAGTATTTCCAGTCATTCACCTCTAAACCTGGGTTGGTACATGGTTTTGAACACCGAATTGAAGTTAATTCCCTAGCCTATCCGACAAAAACCATACCGTTACCTGAGAGGACCAGGGACGAGTAATAAAAGAAGTAAGGAAGATGCATGAGTTGGGGTAATTGAACCATCAAATAGTGATTGGGCATTTCATAGTTTTGGTAAGTAAAAAGAAGGTGGTATACGCCTCTGTCTGGATTTCAGACGTCTAAATGCTGTTTCCAAATTTGATGCGTACCTCTATGCCAAGGATTGATGACATCATGGATAGACTTGGCAATGCAAATACATTACCACCTTTGACCTGACAAAGGGTTACTGGCAGAATCATGGATCAGACTTCCAAAAAAAAAAAACAGCATTCACCACGCCTATTGGGTTGTACCATTTTGTCACTATGCCCTTCGCCACATGGTGCACCAGCCACGTCTCCAGCGCTAATGGACCGAACTTTACAGCCATGAGTCCTATTGCGCTGCATATTTGATGATGATAGTGTACAGCCCCACTTGGGCAGCCCATTTACAACATCTAGATGCTGTCCTCCATTCTCTTACAACAGCAGGGTTAACTATAAATCCCACGAAATGTAGTATAGCTATGCAAGAGACTAGATATCTGGGGTTCCTAATAGGTAATGGGAAAGTTAAACCTGAAATAAGTAAAATTGATGCTGTGGCCCAATGTCCTAGACCATTAAATAAAAAACAAGTTCGATCTTTCTTGGGACTGGCAGGTTATTACAGGAGGTTTGTGCCTAATTTTGCCACCTTAGCTACACCCTTACTAACCTGACAAAGACGACACCCCAATGCTGTTAAATGGACACCAGAGTGCGAAAAAGCCTTTTGCACCATTAAGAGCACATCTTTGTGCAGCACCAGTACTCAGAAGCCCCGACTTCACCCTTCCTTTTTGTTGCAACGGATGCTTCGACTCCGGCATAGGGGCTGTTCTGTCTCAAATAGTAAATGGAGAAGAACATCCAGTGATATACCTGAGCCGTAAGCTGCATGAGAGAGAGACAAGATATTCAGCCATAGAAAAGGAATGTCTGGCTATCAAGTGGGCCATTGAAGCCTCAAGTTTTACCTGTGGGCTCAGAATTTGAGGTTTTAACTGACCACAACCCCTTTGTTGGCTTCATAATATGAAGGATAAAACTCAAGAATAATGCGGTGGTACTTGGCCTTACAGCCTTATAGGTTCACAGTACACCACCGACCTGGGGCAACAATAAGAATGCTGATTTTATGTCCCGATATGGGCAGAACAAAATACACATGCAGACCTCGGGAATTTGAAAGCAGTAAGAAGAATTAGGAATAACCTTTCATGTATGTATTATTTAATAAGGTCCCCGAGGTGGAGCTTTGGGAGTGGGTGGGTTAAAGCTCCATCTCCCTTTCTAAGAGCGAGAGATCTGTTAATTTTGCATAAGACTTAGTAGTTAGGAAACTAGGGGATAGAAGTAGGATAATGTACCCCCTATAGTTTCCTCTTAAGTGGGGAGGAAATGTGAAAGTGTGCTGTTAAATCTCCAAATACCTGTCTAATTCTGTTTCACAAGTCTACTGCAGTAGCACTCTCTGAATATCTTTACTGTCCTTTCCTTTACTTTCCCCTTTTAATTCCCTTTTTCCAGGCAGGCCACCTGGATAAGAGGCCCTTTCTATCACTTTCATTTCATTAAAAAGACAGGTATGGAGCTTCAGCACTTCAATGATAGGCTACAGTGTATAGACTTGGGGTTAAGCATATTTGGGCTAGTAGTTCCTCTTCATG
Source organism: Neoceratodus forsteri (assembly GCA_016271365.2). NCBI lineage: Eukaryota > Metazoa > Chordata > Ceratodontiformes > Ceratodontidae > Neoceratodus > Neoceratodus forsteri. The sequence goes on from CM057454.1 coordinate 1,226,466,825, forward strand.
TTTAAGCAATGCCCAGGAAACAAATGTGAATGCCAAATATAGGGAATTCTCCTCACAGTACAAGCACTTAGTTTATTTTAGGCAGAGAAAAATAAAGATAGTAAAAGGATTCAGAGTCTGCCTGCTGGTCACCCAATCCCTTAGTGTGTTGTTGTAAGGTTCCTAGATATGCCTTAGCAACACTATTTTTACCCCAAAACAGTTAACTTTTCCTTACTGTTTAACTTTATTATTTTTGGTAAGGTGACATGGAAAGGCAAAATGCCAGCAGCTTAAAAATGGTTTTAAACATAAGCAGATTTGAAATTAAAGGGACTGCTTTTGTTTGCTTGTGCTGCAATGTGTTTATACTCCCAAAAGAAACTCCTAAACAAAATATGCGTATTTCAGATATTGTAAAATAAATAATGGTCTCTTTTCAGTTTTACTCCTTTTCATAGCAGTCTGGCTCCTGTTAATATTAGAGAGTAAAACTTACCACATAATGGATATTCAGGCCTTTAGCCAGAGGTAATCCTTGCAGCCATTTGCACTTGTTGCTCTTGCTGTTTCCTAGGAGGCAGCCGCCCATTTCTCACTATAGTTATACTGTGGATAGGTTGAGGAGGGGCTAAACTTGGTAAGAGTACTGTTTTAGTTAAACCTGTATTATATTTCATTTCAGGGATGTCAATGTTTTGTAATAAAGATATATTGAATGTCCTTGGCTTAGAATGAAATAAAAATGTTTTATAAATGAAAATTTGTATTGAAGAGTATAGGGCGGAGTCTGGAGTGATCACCTGATGATTCCCTCGGATAAGGAGACTCATTCTTGTGATACCTTCAGATTCGTTTTGGGATCAGCCAGTACTGATCCATTTGAGAGTCTGCACTTACAGACTAAGATAACTGAAATCTGAGCGGCATTTTCGTTTGCTGATATTGCCTGTGGAAACATTCATTTATTTTTGTACCTTTTATGTTTCTTTCTGTATTCCTGCAAAGTTAATAGTTTTATATTTTCTTTTTTTTTTGCTGTTACTTTAATAAAGCTTTAGGCTTGGCACTATTTTTTAGCCTTGCCACATTACCTTTTTGTGTCAGTGTCCATCATTACACCCACAGCCTATGACAGTCACTCTCAAATGGGACGCATCGTCATCGATCCTTTTCTTCCTCCTCATCCTCAGACAGCGAAGTATCACTGGCATACAGTATGTAGTGGTGCTGTGGAGAGCTCCTTCGGCAGCATCAGGTCTTGATTGGGCAGGATAGGATTCTACACTTCACCCATGATCCCAATTGTCACCAGTTCAGCCCTCACTGGTCCTGCTGACAGAGCTGTCCTCAACATGAGTCTCTTTACCAATGCAGATGGAACTGCCTCCATGACAGGCCAGCTACTGGCTTGCCAGGCTGATTGTCCATGGAAATCATGCACTCAGATGAGTCCCAGGTGGTTCATGGTGGCAAATGACTCTGATGGGTTCTCAGTGCAATCCTGAAGGACTTGTGCTTTCGACTATGATTTGGCTGAAGAGTTGACTACCGACTGTTGGCCGGTGACCTTCAGGGCTCTTCTCAGGCTCATGTCTGAGTCCATGGAGGTTCCCTTGGAGCCAGTTCAGAAATTGATCAAATACCCCTTACTGAGATCCTAGATTTATTTATTTTTATTTATTTTATTTATTTAGTTTTTGTTGACCAGGTAAGTGCACTAGACAAATACTACCTATTTTCAGGCACGACCCGGGGGAGAGGGACACAGATCAATGCCAACTGACCTTGAATCAGATTAAGCTGTTGGTGGTATTTTTAGTGAATGAGGGAAATTTGGCCAGGACACAGGGAAATTCCCCTACTCTTTTCGATAAGTGCCATGAGATCTTAAACATCCACCTGAACTACCACCAATCCAGGCAGATGGGACCTCTTTTAACATCTCATCCAAAAGACGGCACCTCAGAAGTGCAGCACACCTCTCGTGCTGCACTACGGTGTCAGTACTGGGATATTAACCAAGTGCCAGATGTGGGAACTGAACCCACAGCCCTCTGATCTCCCGGCCTCAGAGGCGAGTGTGCTACCTACTGAGCCACTGACACTGACAGATGGGGATCAGTCCTCCAGGGCTGCATAAGTCATGGCTGTGGCTATTCTGGGACCAGTGCTGGATGTTTTTCATATCCCAACTTCCTGCCCAGCATGCTGTGCACCAAAGTGTGTAGTTTCTACCAGCACCTTGTCTGAATTTTCAGATCACCCATCAACCAAGGATCTGGTTGCAGAATCAGTCTTCCATAAGTCCAGCAATACTGGGGATGTGGGCAAGCCCCTAACAAGGGGTTCAAAAAGCATGAGCACACAGCAAAGGTCTACACTGCATCCTCTCATGCTCTCTGTCAGGTGAGTTATGCCCTGTTGATGGCCCACTATGATCACTCCCAGATGAGAGTCCCAGATCATGTCATCTCATACCTCCCTGCCAACAAGCAGGTGGCAACGAAAGTGGTCCAAGATCAGGGTCAAGCACTGTCAAATGACCAGCTTCAGATAGCCTTAGATATGGTGATTCTTGCACCTATGCCATGGCAGTGGGCATCACAATGTGCTGCAGTGCATCTTCTAAATACGGTAGGCATCCAGCACAAGTTGGCTGATATCCCCTTCCTGAGCATCTGCTTCTCTTTGGCCCTGGGGTGGAAGGACACCTCACCAGAACTGAGATCTGTGACCTTCTATCAGAAGATCTCAAATGGGCAGAAGCAGAAAAAAAATGTCAGTTTTGGCCTTTTCCATCACAGCATCCTAGGAAGTAGTAGCCTAGCAAGAACTATCTAAGGCTTGATATCCAAAGACCAAGTTCTCCTATTAAGGACCCAGAATAGGTCAGGGATATGGGTAGTGGTATCCCTCCAACAGCAAACACTGGTGCCTCACCATAGCTTCCCAGTGACAGACTCGCAGTGTCTATCTTACACCTGTTCAGTCCTTGTCCCAGCTCTCAATGGGATTGGCTGCACCACTTCTGGCACACTTGGTCCATGTTTATCTCAGACAAGTGAGTTCTAGAAATGGTGGCCAAAATGTTCTTGACTTTGATGCTGTCCTGCCTACCAACCTCACACTTCAAGGGAGTCCATGGAGTCGCATGACACAGTACACCTCAGAGAGGATGTTGCTCAGTTCCTCAAAAAAGTAGTTCTAGCCCATGTCCCGCTACATGGCTGGCAAGGGCTTTGTGTTTTGGTATTTCCTGGTCCAGAAATCAATGTGGTGTTGGTGATTCATACTGTATCTCTACAATCTGAATAATTTTCTCAGTAAGCACAAGTTCAGGATGGTCAAACTGAACCAGATAATACCACCTCCGAAGCAAGGCATGCGTCACATTCTGGACATCCGTGACACATTCTTCCACATTCCTATCCATCCATCCCACTGGTGGTACCTTCTATTCCATGCTTTTGTTGTCTACTGGTTCCAGAATGCCATTCAGCCTCTGCTTGGTGCCCAGGGTTTTTACCAAGTGCATGGCAGTGGTGGCAGCATTCCTTTAGTGCCAGGGAGTCAGTGTATACCCCTATCTGGATGACTGGATGATTGCTGGTCTGTTCAAGAAGGCACTAGAGTAGTTCATGAACCTAGTCCTCAAGACCTGCAAATATATGGGCCTTCTTGTCTGTCCAGCCAAGTCCAAACTGAACCCCTCACAGGTGATTCACTTCATTGGGTCAGAGCTAGACTTGATTTGGGCCAAGGCCCAACTCCCTGTGGACCAAGTGCTGAATCTTACCTCCCTTGCCCAATCATTTCATGTGTGGTGCTCACCTTCAAAATCATTTGACTACAGTAGTTTTGGTGGGGGAGTCTTACAAGGTTTACTGCTGTTACTGAAAAATGAAGAACCTGTTGATGGACATTATGCTGCAGCACAGCAAGGTGTTTTTCACTGTATTCTGGTCTGTGAAGCCAAGCTTACTGTGAGTAATTTTGTCTACTTTTTGCTTGAGAGCCAGCAGTTTCATCTTAGCCACCTGTGTGTTTGTATTTGTATCACTACAGTAAACTGCATAGGTTAGTTGTATGCAGATTGGACCAAACTAAACTGGGGAATTTGTTTTAATTAATGTACTTTTTCTTCCTACGATCAACTGGCCTTCATTAGTCCAGACCCCTAAGCTCAACTCCTTCATCCACATCTTGGGACTTACCTCAACCCACAGGGCACTCTGGCTTGCTCACCAGGGCACCCTGTGCCCTGACAGAGACTCAGTCAGTACATCAGGAGCCAGTGCCATGGTCAGTGGTGCGGGGCCTGTGATATGGGGCAGATGTCCTCATGCCACAGTCAGACCTTTTCCCTTGATTTTCTCCTTCCAGGACATCACACACCCAGAGAAAGTTAAAAGTGGGTCAGGTGACTGGCTGGCACAGCCCCCTGGGATGATGCACCTACCCACCTCTACTACCAATCACCCCACACACTGGATACCCAACAGTTCTTTAAGACCATACACCATTGCGACATTGCAGAAGGACTGGAAGGAAAAGTATGTTTCTTTGCAGATGACACAAAGATCTGCAACAGAGTTGATGCACAGGGTGGGGTGGAAAGGATGAGAAGGGACTTGGCAAGGTTAGAGGAATGGTCAGATGTATGGCAGCTTAGAGTCAATGCTAAGAAGTGCAACGTAATGCACCTGGGAAACAAAAACCCAGGGGAAGAGTACACAGTGGGGGGTGAGATACTAACAACAACAAAAATGGAAAGGGACCTGGGGGTAGTCATATCAGATGACCTAAAGGTGGGCAAGCAATGTGAGAGGGCAGCAAGGAGGGCTGGGGTGATACTGGGATGCATAGGGAGAGGCATCACCAGTAGAAAACAGGAAGTTATTATCCCTCTGTACAGACATCTGGTGAGACCCCATCTGGAGTACTGTGTGCAGTTCTGGAGACCCAATCTCCGCAAAGACATAGACAGGATGGAAGCTGTCCAGAGGAGGGCAACTAAAATGGTGCATGGTCTGCACCGGAAGACATATGAAGAGAGACGAAAGGAGCTTAATATGTATAGCCTCGAGGAAAGGAGGGAGAGGGGACATGATAGAAACGTTCAAGTACCTCAAGGGACTCAACAAAGTCCAAGAGGGTAGCATCTTTCAAAAAAAGAGGTGTGCAAGAACAAGAGGGCACAATTTGAAGATGGGGGGGCGGCTCAGAGGTAATTTAAGGAAGTATTTTTTCACAGAGAGGGTTGTGGATGCATGGAACGGCCTTCCGGAGGAGGTTGTGGAGTCAAAATCAGTGGTGGAATTCAAGCATGCATGGGACAGTCATAAGGCCATTCTAGGGGGTGGTGGTAGGAAGAAGTAGGCTGCTGGTTAACTAGGATCTGCAGCTTATCCAGTAGGTAGGGAAATGGGCAGACTGGGTGGGCCAAGCGGTCCTTATCTGCCATCAAATTCTATGTTTCTGTGTTACCATGAACCAATAATAATCTGACAAACACACAGATACCCTGTACACAGCAACTTTAAACAGTAAATCACAGCTTTATTGGGGCAGGGATTAGGATAGGGTACCTGGGTAAGGGATAGCTGTGGTAAAAGGCTTGGTTAGTAAGAAAATGGTGGCCAGTAGCCATAGGGGCTGGTAGGCAGACCATCCCAGATGCCTAGCCACACTGGTTTCAGTGTTGTGTCCTAGGGGTACACTAGTTGCAGGCCTGGATGTTGCTGCGAGTTGGCCAGCTGTTGGGGCCCTGAGAAACTGGCAGAAATGTTTAAATCAACTCAATCAATCTTTATTTCAACAAATGAAACATAGATACATAGACAGTGTCGTCAGACAAGGGCCTATGGCCCACCTAGTCTGCCCATTTGAGTTTGTAACTTCAGTTTATGTTTTCCTAGAACTCTGTTGCCCTTTACCCCTGACCTCCAGAATTCCTTTATGTCTATCCCATGCATTCTTAAATCCCGTGATTGTTTCAGCCCCCACCACTTCCTCAGGCAGGGTGTTCCACTTGTCCACCACCCGTTCTGTGAAGAAATTCTTCCTCACATTTCCTCTGAATCGTTCTCCCTCCAACTTCATCCCATGCCCTCTAGTCCTGGAACGTGACAAGGCAGCAGGTAAAGCAAATAGGATGCTGGGATGCATAGGCAGGGGCATCACCAGCAGGAAAAGGGAGGTCATAATTCCACTATACAAGACACTAGTGAGGACCCACCTGGAGTACAGTTCTGGAGACCTTACCTACGTAAGGACACAGACAGGGCAGAGAAGGTTCAGAGGAGGGCAACAAAGATGGTGCAGGGATTGTATCACAAGTCCTATGAGGACAGGTTGAAGGAACTGAACATGTCCTCCCAGGAGGAGAGAAGGGAGAGTGGGGATATGATAGAGACGTACAAGTATCTTACAGGGAGGAACAGGGTGCAGGAATACACTATTTTTAAGCGAAAAAGATGTTCCAGGACTAGAGGGCATGGGGTGAAGTTGGAGGGAGGACGATTCAGAGGAAACGTGAAGAAGAATTTCTTCACAGAATGGGTTGTGGACAAGTGGAACACTGTGCCAGAGGAAGTGGTGGGGGCTGAAACAATCACGGATTTAAGAATGCGGGATAGAATTAAAGGAATTCTGGAGGTCAGGGTAGGAAACATAAACTGAACTTACAAGTTCAAATGGGCAGTCTGGTGGGCCATAGGCCCTTATCTGCCGACACTGTCTATGTATCTATGTAACATCTTTTTCGCTTAAGAATAGTGTATTCTTGCACCCTGTTCCTCATCATTTAGTGAACTTAGTCACAAAGTCAGATTCACACTCCCTTTGTTTAATTCCAGGAGTCGGATCCTGGGAACTCACGGTTTTGAAGAACTTAACAATGTCTGTAGTAGCAATTTCCTGGTGTCCTGGAGTGTGGATCTCTGTGCAGTCCCATAGAGCAATGGGCAGAAGGGAGGCTGGTCTCTGTCCACTTGGCAGCTTGAATCTTGCTCAAAGGTCTTGCAGTTTGTCCCCTTGATTGAAGATCTGGCCACTTGCCACCTTCAGATGCTTCTGGGCCATTGCAGAGCTCTGTGTCAGAACCTCATCAGCCCCAAAAGGCCCAGACCCAGGACTGGCCCTATGGTCCAGCTCCCCACATGGGTCTTAGGTGCCCTAGCACCCTAGCAAATGCCGGTGACCTCCTGAGACAGTGGGTCCCACTTGAAAGTGGTTGACTGGTTCCCTCCCTGGCTCTGGGTAAGGTCTCCCAAGCTGTAGGAGCCCTCAGCAGTCCCTGCATGGAATTTGCAAGTTAATGGGATCAGGCAATACCCTAGATAAACAACAGCAACACTTTGTCACAGGTGCTAGCCTCTCAGCTGTAACTTCAGATGAAACTTAGACCACAGCAGTCCTCAGGGCAGAATCAGAATTAGACACACCCCTGCTCTCTATTTTTGTGCCTTCTGGCCCTAAAATGTCCATACAGTTCCTGGTTGGCTTCAGCTGGGACGTAGCTCTCAGCCATGCTGTTCGGTTCTCACAGCACATTTACAGATCCTGGCTAACACCCTACACCTGAGACGCTTTGCCTCTTCAAAAATTTAGCCAGAGTCCTAATGCTTAAAGCAGTTCCTTGCCAACCACTGTTCCACTTTCAAATGGCAACACAGCTCTATCAGTGCAGGGTTTCTGAAACAGCAAAGATTCTCTCCAATCCAGACCGCACAGTTCACAATACCTGGATGAGTTGAAAATATCAGTCTAATCTTACACTCTCTCATCTCCTGAATTCCCTTTTCTGCAATGGAGACCTGAACAAGGCCTCTCACAGTCCAGTTCCACTTCCGCAGAATCCTCCAGACTCAAAGAGAGCCCAGGAACACAATGAAGAAATCCCAGAAAATCCTTGGATTTTAACTCGAGAATCCATGGTCCTAATTGCTTGCTCAAGCCCATCAATAATTGTGTGTTTGATGTTACTACTTTGTACTGTTCATAAATGTAAAATGTTTTATGGATTTGTTTAAAAATCAAAAAAAAATATTATGGAAAAAAAAGCCCATCAATTATCAGTAAATATAGAGATCAGTATTTACTCATTGTTCATTGGGGCATGAATTGGGTACCTGAATTCGAGAAACTCCTCTCTCAGAAGTCCTTTGACTCAGGTTTGGGTACCTGGAAAGAGGATTGGCTTCGGACGGGGTTGAAGTATCATCAATATGTCGGCCCCCATTCAGCTCTATACAGTCCAAACAGTTCCCAATTTCAAATGTCTGGTGTAGCCATGGATAAACCTTTTTATTTATAATTCTCCCACCAATCTCCAGGCCCTTCTATACCCTTTCAAGTGCCGTCAGTTATTTACAGCTATTCTTCCAGATTTTCCTGTCGCTGCAGCTGCAGTATAGTCTCCCCATGCAACAGACAGCACCTCATTAATATTCATGTTGGTTCATGCATATGGATGAGCCTTAGCCCTCAACCACAGTCCCAAACTCATTAATTTTGCTCCCAAGCCAGGTCTCCAATCCCTGTTCACCTGGAGGACCACAGAAACAATGGTCAGGAGAGCAAAAGCACTGGCTGCACGTGCACAATCCCTGCCCGCACTGTGGTGCAGTTACAAACAGTGGGGGAATGCAAATTACCTCCTGAGCCCAACGGGGCTGAAACAAAACACCAGGCTGCAAGGGGATGGAGAACAAGGGGCACTTAAGGTAAGCTCCATGGGCTGGTTACATAAATTAATCTGGTGAAAAATTAATTTTGCTTTGCCATGAACCGTGTTTGCCAGCAGTATTTTACAGCATGAGTTTATGTGCTGCACTTGTCAGTTGAAGTAACTTTATTGGGCTGATCTGGCATTCAGGTTATCCTAACCTCTCTCAAACCCATCTCATGGATCTATAGTCGCACATCTTCTCTCTCTGTGCCCTTTTGCCTGCATGTCGTCATCTGATATTAGCCTTGAGTTAAATAATGGCTGTAGTGTCAGAGGAAGGCTAAATAAAGTTTGTCTGCAGTGATTTTCACGAGGAGTTCTGTGTCCAGTTTTACAGTCTCCTCAATCTCTTCATGCACTTGCTGACTTTTGAATATAGGCCCATGTGTTGACAGCCACAGTGGCCTACTGTACTTCAAATCACATTAGACTATGCCTCTTCAGCTTGGTGAGCAACGTCGTTAAGGGAGTCAATAACTTTGCTCCCCTCTGCAGCTACCACTGATGAGGCTTTTTCATTCATGCCTTTTGAAAGTCAAAGTCACTATAATGCCTGCACACATTGGCTATATACATGAGGTTGTATCTTCCCATCCCTTGATATGAGTTCAGTCTCAAGGGGTGAGCGAGGCACAGATTTCAAGAGTAGGAACACTTCATGGAGGGTGTCTATGTAGATATGTCCTATCTCTCCTGAAATAAATCCTGATACCACTGTTGGAAAATCTCCAACATGCAGGGTACCCAGTTATGGTGGTAATATTGTGGCTTTTGGAATGTGCCAAATAGAGGAGATCACTTTATGTTCTGCTGTTGCATTAGTACATAATAATAAGGTAACTCCTTCTGCTGAGATTAAAAACATTGAATGCATTCACTTCGTTTTTGTTGGTCGAAGTTACAACTGACAGGCACTGCCAGAAGAGGCCGGTCTAACATATGCAGTACAGTACAGTCTGGTTTTTCTGATAGATACTCCCTTCCTGTATAATAAGTTTTAGAGGAAACTCTCAAGCAGTTACATCTTCAGAGGAGCACTATTCACTAACGACATGGAGACAGTGGATGTCACACCACTTCTGGAACAACCAAAGCCAGTCTGTTGATAATCAGAAATTGTGGTCATTATCAAGCATATCTCAACAGATTGCTCAGCCTTCTCTTTTACAGTCACCCCAGGTACAGACACTCCATTGGGAAGCTGCTGAACAAACCACAACTTTAATTTAATGATTCTGTATAGTGGATTTATAAATTGTCAGCCTCATCGGCTTTTCTTAATTCTTTCCTCTTTAGCCCTCTGACTCTGAAGATTCAAGGACAAAACTTAAGTACACCCTCTTGTTTTCTCCAGGTCAAAATTGTAGACTTTGAAAAGCCTGTTTATGATTATGTAAAACACTCACCTACTTTAATCTGTTGAGGATTGAAAGTTTAGTATATGCAGCATATGCAAAGTGCTTTGTGTTGGCTGTGGTGAACATCCATCACTACGTACCAGCGTTTAAAATGCACAGCTGATTGAAACTGACAGCGAACAGCAGTTAGTGACTACTGTGAGAGCCATGTTCAGCCAGGATATGTAAATAACCTCATTGCATTGTCTGTGCCCAAGCAGCACATGTGCATCTCATAATTGGAATGTATTTAGCATATTTGTGCATAAATTACCATAAAAGCAACACAGTACCACCAGTCCTCAGAGATAACCAAGAGGTACTGCAGCCTTAAAGGTAGGTCTTATTTCATGTTTGCACATGTGTGGATTTCATTGTTCTGTGAAAAGTACTTATTTTAATTTCCATGTCATTGTAACTTGACCTGTCTCTATCTGTTGTTCCACAAGCACCAGAAATGGCTTTTGAAAAATGCAGACAACCTAATTCCATCAAAGATGAACTGAAAGCCCATACCGTGACCTATGTGGCCCATGGAGACCTCCTATACAGGAGGTTGAGAACAGCACAGGAGCAAGCACAGGCCTGGGGGAGGTGGCAGAGGCCATGAATGCACAGGACCACTTTAACCGCACTCCCCAAGAATGTAAAAACCACGCCAGTGGTCTGTGTGTATGGGCCAAAGACCTGCTGGTCCAGGCCAGTGCAGAACAACATGCCATTGGTGGCTCCAGGCCTATGTAGATGTCTGCACTGGAGGCATTCTGTGCCACCACATTCTGCCAGGTGGCTGTGCTGGGTGTTCCTGGTGGGGATTCAAAATAGGGGTTGGCCCATCTCAGCACTGTAAGTGCACATGTTGCATCTCTATGTCTGGTTATGCATGTGTTGTCCTGTTATGTATTGTTCATGTCATCGATAACCATGTTATGTAACAGTGTGTGGACAACCCAGTTCTTCCTCTGTATGTTTCTGGCTTCTGCAGCATGTGTGCACCTAGCACGGCTGACATGTGCACTGTTTCCTATGTGTTACCTGTGTAGTTTCACATGCAATTCTGGTACATGCATGCACCAACCTGTGTAAGTTACATTATTGTATACATGAACATGGTCCTAGCCATGATCTATCCTTTTTGCACAGCACCATCACATCCTGGGACATGTAGTGGTCCACAGGTACAGCCCACTGCATAGCATGGCCCCATATCTGTGGCCACTGCCAGTGGGGAACCCTCTGACCTAGCCCTGCACACACAGTGGGGGCTGGATGATGATGAGTCCATCTCCCTGTTTGCAGATGCCCTCCTCACTGCTGCAGATGTGCTTGTCAGAGAGTCAGGGGATGACAGCATTATGACTGCCAGTGTCATTTCTGACACAGCCTCCCATCTGCTCCAGATTAACCCTCCACACACTGCACATGCAATCAGCAGCCATCCCGGGCCAGCCCCTACACAACATGTGGCCCAACAATTGCAGTCAGTTACTGGGCAGCAAGAGGGCAATATATTGCAGCCTGCACAGGTGCAGCAGCAGGATACTAGTGCCCAGCAACAGAGAACATGTGACCAGCCACAGCCTGACCAGGCACAGGTTCAGGTAGCACTTCACATGCAGTACCTGCATGTGTGTAATCCCCACAACCCCAGCAGCCAGATGTGGGGATGCCATGTGCTGTGATGGCTGCACACCAAACCCTCCACAGATCGGCAGCCTAACACTAGCTTAGAAAGTATTGCAGAGGAACACCAGCTGACCATATGCAGCTACTGAAGGATTGGAGAGCCAGGAGGCACTCCATGATGCTGTGCAGGGGTTTCACATACAGATGTTCCTCCATGGGGAGTGGGCTTTTTTTCACCATGTGGAACTCATGGTGGCTCTTTGTGTTTTTCGTGAAGACATTGGTGCAGGGTTGTCAGTTATTTTGGTGGCAGTATGGGACCACACCACAGCCCATGCTGCACATGGTGGCTGAAACACCCCAGATATACCTCGCAGCATCAGCAACTCCAGCATTCCCAGAACACCCTGCACCCACCCAAATATCCCCTTGCACCCTGTCATAAGGGACTTGCTCATCCCCCTGCCTCTGTCCATGGTGTTCAGTTTTCCACAACACAGGGCCATGCAAGGACACATGGTGCTGTCCCCTGTAGGGCGAATGCCTTACTCCAAATGGATTGCCCGTCCCATTGGGTTCAGCTGCATCGTTGGGCTTAGGCACTGATTGTGTCAGTGATAGCCACATCCACAACACCTGAATGGTCTGGGCTTATGCAGCATGCCTGTGATGTTGCCAGGTTGCAGGTGGGGCTAACTTTAGTGCATTCTGCATTGTCCACACCCTGTGCACTACACTGACCCACCTCACAGTCTCGGTGGCATTGTCCCATTGTATAGGTGGCATCTGGGATATGGATGTGGTTCCTAGTGGCCTGTGCCTGGCTTGGGAATGATGAGTGCACCTGTGGCTTATCATTGTGGCTATGTGCCAGTGGTCTGTCTCTGACCCATGCAAAGCTGCTACAAGTACCTCTCTGCATCCTTACCAATGTTGTCTCAGATATGGACATGGGTGCATGCCACTTCCTCACACCTGAGGACAGCCCTGCCGAGATGGTACCAGTCCACAATTTGTGTTTATTTTATTTTTTTTTAATCTTTGGTTACCGGGTAAGGCCCACTAGCCACAAGTGCCTATTTTCAGGGGTGACCTGGGAGCACTGGGCGGTTAAGTGACATTTTATGTATTTATTTATTTATTTATTAAATTTTGGTGACCGGGTAGGCCCACTGAGCCCTGAAGGTCCCTTTTTCAGGGACGACCCAGGATTACATGGTAAAGTAGGACATACGGTGAGAGTACAAATAAATTTGTCAGAACAGCTGATACACTTCATAGCTGTAACATGTTTAGTAAAAGAGTTAAGATTTACAGACATTTAAACACAGGCAACGCTCAGACTTTGAGTGAAACAAGCTGGCATAGGGCATTCGGCAATTAGGAGAACCTTGTGAGCATTAAAGGTGCATTAAGTAGGTAAGACCAGCTTATTGTAGGTTGAGGTATATACTTGTATAGGAGAGAAATGGGAGGTTTCAGGTACCATGGCAGTGGCAGGTGGAGGCAGCAAGCAAGTGGGCCTTGAGCCTAGTGTGGAAGGTTTTGATTGAAGGGGCATCCTGCATCCAAGGTGGAAGATTGTTCCACAGGGGACGGGCAGTATAGGAGAAGGTCTTGTCTTCCGCTTGGTCCTAACTCTAGGAACCTCAAGAAGAGTTTTGCCTGAGGTCCGGAGGTTATGGGGGTTTTGCTTGGTAGTAATGAGTCCAGAGAGACTAGGTGGGTGGTAGAGCCTATTAGTTTATATGCTAGGCAAAGCAGGTACTGGAGGCGAGCTTCAAAAGAAGGCCTGTTGATAAGTGCAAGAGCGTTGCAGTGGTGACTTTGGACTGGGACTGTGTGGCAAAGTGAACTACCTTGTTATATAAGACCTGTAGTCTGTTGAACTCAAGCTTCGCCATGCCCTGAATGACTGGGGCTGCATAGGTCAGTGTGGGGAGGAGGACACTGGAGGCAATGGCAATCCTAGCTTCGGGAATTAACTGGTCTTTGAGGAGGTAGAGGGTGCCAAGTTTCCCGTGTATGGTTTTGGTAACTTGGTCGACATGGTCCTTTAGTGTGAATCCTTGGTCCAGGGTGAGGCCTAAGTATTTTAGGAGGCTACCACCTTATGCGGTACCTGGCGCTTAGAGGTGAGTTGTAGGTGTTATGTTCTATTTTGCCAAGGATCTTGGTCCAACAGCATGGCCTTGGTTTTAGCGGTATTCAGAACCATTCTGTTCTCTGTTAGCCAGTTCTCCAGTGACAGGAGATCTTCTTGGAGGAGGGGCAGAGGGTCGCAAGTTGTTCGAGGATCAGTAGATGACAGCATCATCAGCGCATTGAACAGCAGCACTGCCTCTGCAGAGGCTGTTCAAGTCATTTGTGAACAGTGAGAAGAGGAGGGACCAAGGATGGACCTCACGGTACTCCCTCACATAGCTGAAGTGGATCAGATATCTCATCCTTCCATTTAACCCTCTGGTACGACCAGTTAGGTAGCTTTCAAACCACTTGAGAGCATGGGGGTCAAGGCCTATGTTGCATAGCTTGTGTAACAGAAGGTTGTGGTCGACAAGGTCAAATGCTTTGGAGAGGTCGATGAAGACTGCCCCAGTATGGATCCCTTTGTCAGTTTCTCTATGCGCATTCACTTAGAACTTGGTCAGGGCAGTGTCGGTTCCGTGTTTTGCTCTGAAACCATGCTGGGACGGGGCAATAAGCTGGTGTGCCTCTAAATAGTAAGAAAGCTGCCCATAGACCAGCTTTTCCTGGATTTTTGCCAGCTGCACAGAGCAGGGAATTGGCCTATAGTTGCCGATGAGTTCCTGATGGCCCCCTTGTGAATAGGGACCACATTGGCCTGTTTCCACTGGTTTAGCATGGTACCGCCTGTAAGGACTGGTTTATGAGCCAGGTCAGAGGTCTAGAAACAGCTGGTGCTCCATCCTTCAGCATCCTGGGAGGATCCTCAGACCCTCTAGAGCCCTTATATTGCAGGGACTTTAGGAGGGTGAGGACTCTTTTCCTTGACCAGTCTCAGATGAAAATTTGGACGGCAAGTTTGAGGGACACTTATGCATTGGACCCAATATTTGGAGCAGGAGACCAGCCTTGAAGAAATCTAGGTTAGTGAAGTGGTGATTGAGGGTCGAGGCAATAAGGGGTCCATCGTTCAGTAGCTGTCCATTGACCTCTATTGGACCATGTACGGACTTGCTTTTTCCCTTTAGCAGCTCATTAATATGAGACCAGAATATCTTTGGGTTGCCCAGATTGGTTTTCTGGAGGTGGGTGACATATGCCCTTTTTGAGAGTATGATGGCATGCTTGCATTGGTTTCTAAGGACTTTAAACATCACTAGGTCAGCAGGGAGAGAGGAGCACTTGAACTTTTTCCAAGCTTTGTCTCGGCTGATCATCATGGCCTTTAGGGAAAGAGTGATCCACTTGTGGCAACTGCCTTTTGCTCGAAATGTCTTCGTTGGAGCAAAGAGGTTTGCCGCCTTCATCAGAGATTTCTGAAAGAAGGCAACAGCGTCATCCAGAGTAGGGAGGTGCCTTAACAGACTCCAGTCAATGTTACTAAGGAAGGTGTTATATTGATCAGCTGAGACATGCTCAGAGTCGCACAGTACGCAAGTGGAGGTTGTGAGAATCAAACTCGGGTCTGGTCTGTGGGATGTATCAAGCTCGTTCACACCTTGTTCCTCTAACCTCTAGGTTATACTGCCAGCCCACTGGCACTTAACTGTTTAAATTTGACACGGGACTAGTACTATCTCTGTGGCTTATATTCTTTATGGCACCTTCGTCATCCACCGTGCTCTTCTCTCAGTGTCCTCAAGTCAGCCATGATGGCAGCCATGTGGAATGATATCCCAGACATCCTGCCTGCAGTTCAGCAGCCTGCCTCTGGGTAGTCTGACTGATTTAGGGATGCCACTTTTATACCTATGTTTGTGCAGCACGTATGTGGGATATGCAATACATGCGTAGCACATTTCTTCTGAATTCTTCATTCTGGTATTTGGGAGTAACCATTGACAAATCCCTTTCCTTCGAGCACGTATCCAGTCTCATTACTGCCACTAACAGGAAACTAGGTGCTCTCTATAGGGTTTGGTTCTGGCTTACAACTGAGGCTAGGCTCCAGGCAGTTAGAGGTACAATTTTACCAATACATGACTATGGAAACATGGTATATGCTGCTGCCACAGACACCAGCCTTCACAGAATACAGACCTCCCTCAGTAAAGCCTGCAGATTTTTACTCTGTGCTGATCATCTTATGCATACATGTGATCATTATATTAGGACACAATGGCACCCTCTCCAAGACCGGATCAAGCTGCATTTCTGCATCCTAGGGAAGAAGGCTCTCCTTGGTCTTGCACCACCTTCTACAGGCCCTTTTCCAACCAGACCTGGCAGAGCATGCCACTAGAAGCATAGCTAAAGATACACTAGCTGTGCCTTTTAGAAAACAACAGCTAAGAAAGCAAGCCATTGCGTAAGGACTCCCTCCTAGCTAAGTGCACTCCCTTTCTCTGCTAACAGCCACACAAGTCTTAACTAATTCAAAACTGAACAAAGAAAATTCATCTCTCTTCCTAAGCAGTGCTTCTGCCACCTCTAGCCACGTATTGCACTAGCTCCCCGAAAGCCTGGCCTGGCCCACATTGCACGCTGTATTCTGTTGCCTATGCCCCCTCCCCTACTACCTCCCCTATTGTCTCTGCTGTCTCCATAACCCCCTTAAACCCCCCCTTGCTATTTACCTCCTTTAACTGTCTAACACCGTGTCCACAACTAGCTAACCTGCTGGATCGTGTCACTCTTTCCCACCTTTCTTCTGCGGCATGCCCTAGTTAGACCCAGGCTCATTCCTAGTTCCGCTGCCACTACCTACTCATTATTATTTAGTTCCTGTACCTTTCTGTCTTTGTACTTTTCCTCCTCATCATGGGTGAGATCCTTTATAATGTGGTGTTCCAAATTTTTCTGTGCTCTGTAATATTGTTGACATTACTGTGATACTGTATACTCTATGGCCCAGATATTCAAACTGCGCCCAAAAAGTGCACAATAGCAGGAGCAAGCGCAAGTCCATTGTGCCCATGTGCAAGAGGCATGATATTCAAAAACTGAGCTGGCCAAACTGCGCCTACAGCCGACGACTGAATATCGCACCACGTGCGCCATAGCACAACTAGAGAGGGGAAGCTGAGCAGATCAGATGCGCCATAGCGCAACAAGGGACATGCAGCTGAGCAGTCCAGAGGTGCCATAGCGCAACCAGAGATGCCCCCCAGCAGCAGGGTGGCAATGCAACTGCACAACCAGGGAGGTAGGGGCCCACCACCCATGCCACAGATGGGCACAGGAACACACAGCAGAACAGACATTGTCCCCCCCCACACCCCATGCACTGCACAACTGGGGGAGGGCTGGAATAACCACCTGCCCATGAAGACCAGCAACCAACCCACAGCTGGGCCATGGTGCCCCATCACACCCCCCCGGCAAGCTGTAACTGGCACACAAGGAGGGCTGACCACCCCGTGCCACACCATCCCCCCAATGCAGAGAACACCCTGCACCATGACCCCTAGACACCCTGCCCAGGAGCAGCGTCCACCACTGCAGGAAACCCCGTGAATGCCACCACCCCCACTGTGACACTGCAACCCTGTGCACCACTGAACCATGCAAGGCAGCCCCACCACGAGCATGCATCAGCAGGTGGCAGCACACAGCAATGCAACAACGGCATACACAGTGCCACCATGCACAGCCCCCCCCCGAGGTACTGCTGAGAGACCAACCATGCATCAGCACACGAGGTACCCCACACGGGACAGGGCATGCCCCGGACCCCACCACCAGTGGTACAGCACCCTGCACACTCTCCCAATGACACACCCCGACCCAGTACTGGCCACAACAGCCAGCTCAGACACCCACAGTGGTGCGTGGAAGCATGCACCACACCGGATGCCACACAGTGCATGGACAGACACCCACCCATACCCAAGGGCACAGCAACACAGGGACGCAGTGGCGGGGCAACCAAGCCCCCAGCTTGGGCCCATGTAAACTGTGTACACACAACCCACAGTCCTCCATGGCACTGGAGTGCCAGCCACCCTGTGCAGGCACTGTGGACCTGTACGCCACCAGCATTTTCCCGGAGCACAAGTCACAGACAGTGGTGCACATCCCCTGCAACACACACACAAGCCACATCATGGAGGTGGGTCAACAACTGTGGAGGCCACAGTGTCACCCGAGGCAGACATGCACCACACCAGTGACAGGAGGCAACCCAGAATTGTGACGGGTACAGTGGCTGCCCTGCATGGACAGCCACCACTGACATGCCAGTAGACCGTGCAGGTCACAGACATGCATGTGTGTCAGCTGCACAGGCAATGGACAGGCTGACAGGGGCACCATGGACACAGAGCATGGACCACTGCACACAGTCATCCAGTGCACAGGGCACAACACACACACCACAGACACTGACTGTGAGCTACCCCCACACCGTAGTCACCTCCACACGGACACACACACATACCCATGACTGCACCACCCCTGACGCCATGCACACCAGTGCAGCTGAGCACCTATAGCCCGCTGCAAATCAGAGACCACCACAGTATTCATATCAAAATATCTGTATTAAAACAACATATAAAAGGCAACTATGTACAATAATATATACAAGGTGGGGGGGCTACAAACAAGGTGGGGTAGGTAAGGGGCAGGGGTGGACAAATGGAACAGAAAAGAAGGGATGTGAGGGTGTGTCCAGGGGGTAGGGGATATCACGGGCAGAGGGACTTTTAACGGGAGCCCCGCTCCCCGCTCTGGCTTCTCCGCTGCCTGTGCCTCTTGAGGGCCCCAGTCTCGTCTATCCGGTGAAGGATATCCAGGGATGCCCTCGCCACCTGCTGGATCTCCCACAGTGCCTCCCGGATGTCGTTGAGTTGGCAGATACCTAGGACTAGGGAGCACAGTCAATAGGTGTGAATGCACAGCCCCATACAGCCCACCCACTGTGCGTGGCATACGGATGTGGGTGCTACTACCTCTGTGCTGGTGTGTGACCACCCACATTGATCACGCCCACATGACCTGCCCACCCAGGCACATACAGCCATGCAGAACGCTACACACACCCACCGGCCAAGTCACGCACAGCACCACCGTGGCCATTTAGTGACATGGCTATGTGGTGCAAAGGCAGTGGGACAGCCATGTACCCGTGCACGCATGGACTACCATCGACGCACTCCCAGACATGCATTGCCACTGGACAGTGCTGACTGTAACAAGTTGCGTGCATGGCAGTGGTGTCAATGGATGGTGGCCATGCCCTGCTGCCCACCCTGTTACACAGCATGCAGTAGTAATCATGGAGGTATGGCACTCACCATCATCGGGCCGGTCCCTTGGGCGCTGTGGACCCTCGCCCCGCCTGGCCTCCCTCTCCTCTTCATTGCGCCACAGCTCACGGGCCAGGCACCACTCTTCTGGGCCTGTGGTGCAAATATGGAGAGAGGAACATCAGTACAATCCCATAGCAA
The DNA here is from genome assembly GCA_016271365.2 of Neoceratodus forsteri. Taxonomy (NCBI): domain Eukaryota; kingdom Metazoa; phylum Chordata; order Ceratodontiformes; family Ceratodontidae; genus Neoceratodus; species Neoceratodus forsteri. Next base: position 1,226,486,138 of record CM057454.1, read on the forward strand.
AGCCCCCCTGCCCCCAGGTGTGTGCCCTCCCACCCAACCAGACCCACCCACCCCACACCCTGATAACACCACCACAGCCAACACCGGATGGTCCTCCCCATGTGCTGGACACATACAACCGTGATACCCATATGGAAGATAAGTGTGTTGACGTAACACCTACCTGGCCGTGGCACCGTGCCCCTCCTGGCACATCCCCGCAGGCGGGCTAGCAGCTCCGGCTCCCTCCGCCGCAGGTCCCCATACCTATGGTGGCACTGTTCAGCAGTTCTCCCCCATCCAGTGGCCTCCTCCAGTGCAGTGGCCACCTCCTCCCACACCTGGCTCCTGGACCTGTCCAGGGGTGCCTCCCCAAACAGTGGTCCATGGTGTGGCTCCACTATGGCCACTAGGTTGGCCAATTCCACCTGCGTCCATTGAGCAGCCCTCCTGCACGCCATTCTCTCGGCTCTGCAGCACGGTTCCCCACGTGCAGATGCTGCGCGGTACAGCGCTGCCATTCCCTATCGTGCTGTCTGGAACAGCGCCGATAGTGTGCACCCATGCTCATGCATGGTGCCCAGGAGGCAAAGGTCGGGCACAGGGTCAAGGGTCTCTGGCACACGGACATGCACAGCGCCATTGGAACCCAATGTGTGTAGCGCAATTGGCTGCCTGTGTGCTACCTCCAGTAGCGGCCTATCGCGCTGTTGCCACAGTGTGCCTATGATGGCCCAGTGCCACAGCGCCATGTAGGTGAACATCGCTATAGCGCCACTGGCACAATGGTGGCCATGCCCTGCATTGCTTCCCACGTACAGCACGCCAGCAGCGCGGCAGACGCCTGCGTCAGCAACCCGGGCATGCACAGTGAGGTGTGTACTACGCTTGTCACAGAACTGTGCCCTTGGCTCAGCACATTCAACACAATTGTGCATAGCGCAACAGAACGATATTCAGTCGTCATATGCAAAACAGCTAATCAGCCATGCAATGGCGTAGCACTGCAATTTGCATCCACTTAAAGTTGCGCCTTGCCTCATTTGCATGGGTTGCACTATAAAAGTACGACATTGGGCTACAGTGCCATAGTCAGTTACTGCAGTCTATTGGTGAGTTGCATGCAGTTTGGGAGTGTGGACTATCGATTTAGGGACATGCATGGGACTGCACAGTCACAGGTAACAACTGCCATTCTTACAGGCTAAAAAATGACTGAGCAAGTTGTGGGAGAGGAGGAACACAGTGGTAGGAGGAGGAGGAGGCCTAATTTTACCAAGGCCGAGACCGAAGCCCTGTTTGAGGCCCACCTGGATCAGGAGCCGCTTCTCAGTGGATGGCAGGGAACACCTCAAGCCCGTGCTGCTGCATGGGAGGAGGTGGCATGTGCTGTGAACCTGCATGGCAGCCACCAGCATTCCATGCAGGAGTGCAAGAAGAAGATGGGCACAGACAGGAGCAGGATAAAGAGAAGGTGGCTGCCATCAGGGCAGCACGAGCTGCGACAGGTGGGGGGAGAGTCGGAGGTGGTACACTTGGCCCCACAGAAGGAGAGGATTGCTGGAAGCATGCAGCGTTGTGCCATTGAGGGTGTTCCGGGTGGTGGCTTCCAGATGGGTGGTGGCCCATCACTGCATGGTAAATCATGGTCTGTCTATGGGGGGGCTGGGTAGGTCACATGCAGTAACGCAACTTTGTTTTCCCTTACAGATCCTGAGCATCTGCATGGGTCAGTGGTGGTGAACCTGTCCACTGAGGACAGTTAGCTGGAGATGGAGGAGGGCTCATCCACCTCCACAGGTATACGTGGCTCAGTGCGACAGTGGGCCCACCTGGCTTTCCACACTGATGTTGTTGTTACAGGTGCAGATGAAGCCCTGCCCGTGTCTCAGCGTCCATGCATGCCAGCATGCTGTGATTCGGGCCAGTGCCATGTCCATCACCGATGATGATGTCACTAATGGCATGGGCAGTGACATGTGTGCCATGGGATGGCCACACATCTGGTAACATCACGGCCATGGCTGTGGGTGGTGCTGCCGTGGAGGCCTGTGTGTCAGCACGGTCCTAGCCTGTGCCTGTCAGTGCCAGTGGGGCAGCACTGGTGTTTGTTCAGGACAGTGGGACTGTTGCAGCCACTGCGGCGGCACCACTGGGCCCTGGGGAGCGGCAGCCGGAGGGGCAGCAACAGCAGTCGACCAATGGGCTTGGGGGTACAGGGTCCAGCGGCGGCATCTGTGCACCACCTATGGACATGCCCAGACCTGGTCCTGGTGTGCAGCATCAGGGCCACGCACACCCTGAGGGACAGGATGCTGAGGAGGCAGATGACCTCTTGGACGAGTACACCTGCATACTGCAAGCATCAGTCCAGCAGCAGATGCGGCTTGTGACGTCGGTGGATGCACTGCGTGCAGCTCTGGAGCAGGCAGAGGAGTGTTGCAGCAGAGACACTGCTCTCATCCTGGCAGTGATGGACCGGTTTCGGGAGGATGTGACTGCTGCCATTGACAGGCATGCACAGGCATTCACTGCTGTCATGGCCACAGTGGGCACACAGTCATGTGCCCATGCATCGCAGACACCATGCAGTGCACTGTCCACCCCCCATTCCCGGCATCGTGTGACACCCTCCCAGTCGACACCAGGTTCAGCTGTGGGCATCCCGAGCACACCTGGCGTAGGCATGTTCGGTGTGCTGCAGACCCCTGTGCGAGCACAGTCATGTTCACGCAGTGGAACCCCTGGGGGACCTTCAGTGCCACCCCATCAGGCCAGTGGTCGGCCTGTCAGTGCTGGTGGGTCTCGGCGGGGCCACCCATGCATCTGTGGTGGCCGGGGCACTGTGTCGCGTGACTGACCTATCTTCCAGCGTGGCTACTGTCTGGTGCTGCCCTGTGTGCATTGTGTCTTTCAGTGGGCAGTGCACGGGTGGGTACCCGGCCCTGCACGTGGACACACAGTCCATCTGCACACCCTCCTGGCTGCTGTCCGCACTTGCGTGTGCATGATGATGCCTGCATTACGCTGTACACCAATGTGCAGTGGTGCTCAGCATCTGACACACACACATGGACTGGCAGTGGGCGTGGTGGTCTGTGGACGTGTGTAGCTAGGGGTGGCATTCTGGGTCGGTGTGCCACCTACCCTTTGTGCAAGTTTGGTGTGTTGTGTGTGTGTGTGTGTGTGTGTGCGCGTGTGTGTGTGTGTCCATCAGCATGGCATGTTAGACCTCACCCATCCCTGGTTTTGTGTGTGGTTCCATGCCCTGCCACTTCCCTTGATGGCATGCACTCCTGGTGTGTGTCCATGCGTGTTTGTGGGTTGTGCCTTAGCCACTGGTGGTTGCACATGGCCCCATGACTTACCTGGGTTGTCTGAAGTGCTCCTCCATGATGGTGTCCCGGTGCAGCTGTGCCAGCCGGCGCAGTCGGGGGTCCCGTCGTCCAAGTGGGGTGCTGACCAACACCATCATCACCAGTGTCCTCATCGTCCCCATCGCTGTCCCCCACTTCGACCTGTATGGCTATCCCACATTCGTTGGCCATGTTGTGCAGGATGCAACGGGCCAGGAATAGCCCGCAGATGTTTGAGGGGCTGTACTGTAGGGCACCGCCAGAGGTGTCCAGGCAATGGAAACGTGCCTTCAGCATCCTGAACACCCGCCGATGACATTATGTGTGGTGGCGTGTGCTCTCATTGTAGCGTTGCTGCGATGGGGTCATGGGCCGCCGGTAGGGTGTGAGCAGCCAGGGACGGAATGGGTATCCACTGTCACCTGTGTGAAAAGGGTGGAGGTTAGTTTGGTGATCGGCATCGCCCTGCTCCGGGCCAACTAGGCCACTACCCATGTCACCTCTGACCATGCCCCCCAGGCCCTATGATTGTCCATGTGGTTTGCATACTCACCCACTAGGTGGCCAGTGGGGATATCCCCACTCTCAAATCTGTGGCACAGTGCCAACTGGTGCCAGATGAAGGCATTGTGTGCTCCCCCAGGGTGCATGGCACAGACATTGATTATGCGCGACCTGGCATCGCACACCACCTGACAGTTGATGTTGGCTTAGCCCTTGCAATTGATGTATGCGGCCCCCTCGGGGGCAGGTGGTGTGCGGATGGCCACATGGATGCAGTCTATTGCCCCTAGCATGCCAGGCATACGTGCTACCCTGTGGAACTCCTGTATGTTTGCTGTGCACTCCGCCGGTGTGCTGGGGAAATGGATGTACTCACAGCATGTGGCAGCAGTGTGCTGAGGAATTGGGTGAGGTGGCGTGACATGGCCGACTGGGTTATGCCTGTGGTGTCCCCAGTTGGTCTCTGGAAGGTACCTGTGGTGAGCAAGCACATGCAAGCTGTCACTTTGGTCTCCACTGACAGGGCATGGCTCGTCATGTGGGTGCCTGCACATCACTGCACAGCTCCCAGAGCCGCCTCAGAATTGCCGATTCAGGCAGTACCGGACCACAATCTTGGTATCACTTTACAGCTCAAAGCTGGTGCAGGCTCGATACTGCCTGTTGGGGGCATACCGCCGACGGGCCCTTCCACGGCCATGCCCCCCGCTGCCCGCCTTCTCACCCCCCTCATAACGGCCTCCATCTGGAAGGTGACACTGGCCATGTCCCTGGCTTGTGTTCACCCCCCCTGGCAGCTGTTACTGTATTCCCCCTGCTGTCCTCACTGCTACTTCCCCTGCACTGGGAACACCTGCCTGTGCTTGCCTCACTGCTGTGTGGTGTACCTCCCCTTCTGCAGTGTTTCCCACACCTTCCCTGTAGCTATTGCTTCCAGGTGCCCTTTCCTGCCTGGCCCTGTGTGTCCCACTGTGTTTTGCTCTTATAGTGGCTTCCCTGTAGCTTCTTACACCTCTCCCTTGCTCCCTTTTATCTTGGCTCATTTTCTATGGCGAACTTCCGCTTGTTCCCCTGTTGCGTATGGCAGTTGTTGAATATCGTACTGTGCCATTTATGCATGGTTCTCCCTCTTCAGTTGCGCATGCCTTCATTATCATTGCACTGTTGCTCAGTGTGATTTGGGGGCACAATCGCCTCCTGCTGAATATCGCAGAATGGCATTCATTTCATACTACAGGCGCGAAGCCTATTGGCGCATGGCTCAACTCTTTGAATATATGGGCCTATGTATTTGATACTGTTTATTTTGGCAATGCCTCACATCTGCATATGTTCCCACTTGTCTTGCCCCCTCTCCTTTTATTGTATGCTGAGGATCCTTTGTAAAGGAGCTTTTAGCTCAAAGGATGTACCTTTGACTTTCCTACATAGAAATGTAGAATTTGACAGCAGATAAGGACCGCTTGGCCCACCCAGTCTGCCCATTTCCCTACCTAATGGATAAGCTGCAGATGCTAGTTAACCAACAGCCTACTTCCTCCTACCCCCACTCCCTAGAATTGCCTTGTGCCTGTCCCATGCATTCTTGAATTCCCCCACTGTTTTTGACTCCACAACCTCCTCAGGAAGGCCGTTCCATGCATCCACAACCCTCTCCATGAAAAAAATACTTCTCGCATTACCTCTGAGCAGTCTCCCTTCTATCTTCAAATTGTGCCCCTTGTTCTTGCACACCTCTTTTTCTGAAAGATGCTACCCTCTTGGACTTTGTTGATTCTCTTGAGGTACTTGAAAGTTTCTATCATGTCCCCCTGTCCCTACTTTCCACGAGGGTATACATATTAAGCTCTTTAAGTCTCTCTTCATAAGTCTTCTGGTGCAGACTCTGCACCATTTTAGTTGCCCTCCTCTGGACTGCCTCTATCCTGTCTCTGTTCTTGCAGAGATTGGGTCTCCAGAACTGCATGCAGTACTCCAGATGTGGTCTCACCAGCTGTCTGTACAGAGGGACAACAACTTCCTGTTTTCTACTGGTGATGTCTCTCCCTATACATCCCAGTATCCCCCCAGCCCTCCTTACTGCCCTCTCACATTGCTTGCCCACCTTTAGGTCATCTGGTATGATTATCCCCAGGTCCCTTTCCATTTTTGTTGTTGTTAGTATCTCACCCCCCATTGTGTGCTCTTCCCTTGGGTTTTTGTTTTTCAGTTGCATTACTTTGCACTTCTTAGCATTGCATCTAAGCTGCCATACATTTGACCATTCGTCCAAACTTATCAAGTCCCTTCTCATCCTTTCCACCCCACCTTGTGTTTTAACCCTGTTGCAGATCTTTGTGTTGTCTGCAAAGAGACATACTTTTCCTTCCAGTCCCTTTGCAATATCACTTATAAAGACATTGAAGAGGACCAGTCCTAGAACTGAACCCTGCGGTACCCCACTAGTATCCTCCCCTTTCTTCAGAGTGGACTTCCTTTACTATTACCCTCTGTGTCCTGTTCTCCAGCCAATTGTTTACCCAGGCAACCATCTTGGGATCCACTCCCAGGCTGGCTAACTTGTATATTAATCTTTTGCGTGGGACTGTCAAATGCCTTTCTAAAGTCTAGGTAGAACAAACTCATTCTTTCCAAAGATTGGGGGCTGCAAAAAAATCTCATAAGTAGACAGGTCTTTTTTATCCAAAGTCTTGTTCCTTTATTTATTTTCTGGCCCAAATCCTCTACGTTTCACCAACAAAAATTGGCCTCCTCAGGAGGTGCCTTTATAAACTTGATATCCAGTGATTCAGTTAAATATTCCTTCCAGTAAGACTATTTAATTCCAAAACACATCCTTCCAAGAGCAGCAACCTAGTGTGGGCATAAAAGATGTAAAGAAAAGAGCAACCATAATGTGGGGCCTACAAAATTACAGGGAACAAAATTGTTTGAAACAAGGATTGAGAAGGATGTGTTTTGGAATTAAATAGTCTTACTGGAAGAAATATTTAACTGGATCACTGAATGAGTTTATGAAGGCACCTCCTGAGGGAAGCCAATTTTTTGTGAAACGTAGAGAGTATGGACCAGAAAATACAAAGGAACAAGACTTTGAAAAAAAAGACCCGTCTACTTATGTGATTTTTTTGTGCCCCCCATCTTTGGAAAGAAAGAGTTTGTTTTACTGGACACATCGGGAGAGGCAGCACATCGAAGGACTTAACGTAAATAGGAAATTACCCGTGGACTATCTGGAGTGTTTCTGGGACTTTTTGTCTTTGATAATGTCTAAGTAGGCCATGTCCACAGCCCCTCCCTGATCTACTGCTTTGGTCACCCAGTCAAAGAAATCTATTAAATTTGTCTGACATGACCTTTCTGCTGTGAATCCATGCTGCTTTGGGTCCTGTGCCCCCGGCCTCCAGGTACTCAACAATTCTTTCCTTCAGAAGTGATTCCATCATTTTCCTATCACCGAGGTCAAACTAACAGGTCTGTAGTTTCCTGCCTCTGCTCTGCTCCCAGTTTTGTGAAGTGGAATAACATCTACCCTCCTCCACTCCTCAGGTACCACCTCATCTCCCATGATTTGTTAAAGAGGGCAGTCCATGGTGTCACTAGTTCTACCCTTAGTTCTTTTAGAATTCTGGGATGAATCCCATCAGGCCCATTGCTTTGTCTGCCTTCAGTTGTAAGAGTTCTTTCAGAATTCTTTCTTCTATGAATGGGCTGGTATCAACCCCTATCCAGAGTTGTTCAGGCATTCTCTTACAGGGCATCTAGAATGACCCCGCTCTTGGATGTGGCTGCAACAGATGCACTCCAGTTAACATCTGGCATATTCAGAGCCCCATCAACCATATATCTCCTTTTTCTGCCATTGTAAGGATACCTTCTATCATTTCCTTGTCCATTTCTTCCCCCTGAGATTGGGGTCTGTATACAATCCCTGTGCAGATTGTGGTGCCATTGCCTGTCTGTAAGTTGACCCACAGTGCTTCCTCTCCTCCCTGTTTACCCTTTTGTTTTGTTGCTTTGATTCCTTCCCTTATGTAGAGAGCTACTCCTCCTCTTTTACCCTCCCTGTCCCTCCTGTAGATATTGTACCCTGGTATGTTTACATCCCAGTCATGGTTCTGTGTGTACCCTGTTTCTGTGACTGCCATGATATCCAGATGTTCCTCTTCCATCAAGGCCACTAGTTCAGGAAGCTTGTTACCCAGACTACGGGCATTGGTACTCATTACTCTCCATTTTATTATGGCTTTACCTCTTGTAGCCCCATCCTTGCTCTTACTGACTTTGCTTTCTCCATTTACCCCTGTCCTGCTCCCCACTGGCCTTTCTACCTTGGTCTTTACCTTATTTAGTACCCTGTTTTGTAGGGAGAGGCTAGGAATTCCCTGCTGCTTATCAGTGCCTTCCCCCTTGGCTAGTTTAAAAGCTTGCCAATGAAGCATTTAAACCGATCACTGAGGAGACTGGTTTCTTTCCTGGACAGATGCAAACCATTGTGCCAGTAAAAAAGAAAAATATATATATGGTATATGTAGGTGTAAGCTCCCTTTTTATGTTTGCTTGCGCACATGCACAAGAAACATGTTGTGATAGCTTACTGGAGTAGCAGATTGTGAAGGGGCAGCAGTTGTGGCAAGAGCCGCCACTGCTTTTTGGGGCTTGTCTCTGTTTCACAAATGAATGAGCACACTGTCTGTGACAGCAGCTCAGAAGAGTGCCACCAACTTGAAACAGTTTTGCTGCTGCAAGAGGAGTGCCCTCATTGCAGGGCATGCCTTGCCTGGTGTAACATTTCAAGAAACATGGCAGTGGCTGTCATCATCCACCTCTCACAGTCCCACCTGAAAGTCGATGTTGGGGTGCCCAATCCTCCTGCTGGCATGCCCCCTCCCCAGTTCATTTGCTGATGGGGGAGCCCGATACCTGTTGGCGTAATGTCCTCTTGTTCATTTGTGTGCTGAGGGATTACCCAGTCCCCCTTGGTATCAAGCCCCCCCAACACAGACACTCTTTCTTTGCTGATGGGGTGCCCAGTCCCTGTCAATTTCAGTCCACCTCCAAAGAACACAGGTGGCACACTGGGGGCCCCACCAGTGTGCCCAAACAACCTGAAAAAAAACCTTCCCTGTGATGTTTTTTTTCCTGTAGAAAAAGGGTCCTCGTGGTCGACGTCCTCCCATCCCCCATCTCGCACCCATCCTTCTGTGCACTCCCACCTCCTCACCACTCCTTCACTCCTATACTTACCTCTGGAGCCCGTGAGACGATCTTCAGTGGAATAGGAACACATCTGCACTCTTCAAAGCCAACCGCCATTGAAGAAATGACGGTAAGCTGTATAATGGCATCAGTGGGGAGGGTTCAACTTAGTGGATATCTTGGCCATTTCTGCAACTTTTGGCCTCAATTTTTAACATGGGATTTTGTTACCACCTCATGAACTCAGTTACTGTCATGTCGTTGTTTGGTTGCAAAAGGTGATTTTGTGGTCACTACGTGGAATCACCTTTCAGGACCGATATCTAAAATGACAGTGTCACTGTTCATGAGGTGAGCTCCTAAAAGCCTGTGTTGCAAATTTGGTGAAAAATTCCAAAGAAATGACTGTGTTACAAGCATGTGTTGCGTAGTTCTCCACGCACACCGGTGAACTTAGAGAATGGTTAATATTTTCACTCCAGATTTTCAACATTGCCATTTTTCATACCTCCTTATGAACAGTACAGCTGTGATTTTCACATCCTGCCCAAAATGTGTTTTTGCACATCTGGCCACATCAATGTTCGGGACAGATTAAGAAAATTACAGTGACGGTGTTCATAAGGAAAGGTCCTAAAGCCCATGTTGCAAATTTGGTGAAACAATTAAAAAAATGACTGCATTACCAGCTGCTTTTGTGCAGTTTCTATGCACGCCGTAACTTCGCCAATTTTTTATATTTTTACACCAGATTTTCAACATTGTCATTTTTGCACACTGTCTTATGAACAGTACAGCTGTCATTTTTCACATCCTGCCTGAAACATGTTTTCACACCTGTGCACACAATGGGTGTGGTCGCTGGGCAAAATCAACATTTGGGACAGATTAAGAAAATCACAATGCCACTGTTCATGAGCAGAGGTCCCAAATGCCTGTGCTGAAAATGTGGTGTAAAAATTCCCCAAGTAATTGTATTATGGGTGTGGTTGTAGCAGTTTCTATGCACGCCATGACTTCACCATTCATTTTATATTTTCACTCCAGATTTTCAACATTACCATTTTTTACACCTCATGAACAGTACAGCTGTCATTTTTCACATCCTGTCTGAAATGTGTTTTCACACCTTTGGCGCCAAATGGCACAGTTGCTGTGCAAAATCACCTTTCGGCTAACGAACTGATAGTGTCACTGTTCATGCGATGGGGTCACAAAAAGCTCATGTTGAAAACTGGAGTGAAAATACCAAGAAACGCCCAGGAGCGCTATGCTTTCTGACCATAACTCCTCACCTCTACCTGTAGGGACTGACAGGTGTCAGGGATGTGACTTGGGATTGTCGGACAGTAATGCTCATGCCATTCCACCCCCACCCTCCAGCCAGTGACAGGCATCAAGGTGTGCCTTGGACTCTTCAGCCCCAAAGTTCACCCCATTCTCCTACACTGCACCAATTTCAGCATATTTACTTATGAAATGGGGTGAGTGTAAAGCCCAAACATCCCAAGGCACACCCTGACTCTTGTCATTGTCTGCAGGCTAGGGTGAGGTGAAATGGCGTGAGCGATATGGGCAATGACCCAAAGGCACACCCCCCTGCCTGTCCATCTCTGCAGGATGGGGATGGGGTTGACGTCAGTTCAGTACTTCACTACCATTCCTATTCTGCATCTGTCTAACTCCTGCACTTCCAGTGCTGATGCCAGCTAGTAAACATTCGGCATTGGGAAATGCTTGTTCTATGTGTCGTACATTATATGTGCGCCATCACACATTTGGAATTGTGCGACACATTACAACCTTTTGAATATCACTCAGTTGCGCATTTTCTAACATGTGCCCTGCATTTCCATTTTGTGTCATGCAAGTCATTTGAATAAGGGGCCCAATGTGTTTTTGTGTTTACTGTATATAATCCTAAGCAACATTTTGTAAAGAACATTGAGCACTGGAATGGTGCATTAGAAATAAAATATTTCTGGTATCTAACCAAAAATAAATCTAAATTAAAAAAATGCCACAATTAACCATTAGCCTTTCTACAACAGATTTTCTAACTAAAGAAGGTCTAAATAAAAAATAAGGTCACAATTCCCATCATCATTTCTACAACAGATTTTAGAGTTACTGGCTGATTGTTGCCAGGTCTGTCCTTGTCCCCATTTTCCTGCAGGGTAACCACAATTGCAGTCCCTCAGTCAGCTGGCTTTTTCCTGGTGTTTTGACTCAAAAATATTTGCCAGAGGTGCCACTACTGACTAGCCCAATTCTTTCAGCACCCTTGGGTGTAGCTTGTCTGGTTCTGGGGATTTGTTCAAATTTAGTACATGAGGTGCTATCAGGACTGTACCCTCAGTAATGTTTTTAGTAACCAATCTCTGCTAAACACCACCAATTCATTTCTTTGGTACCGATTTTTACTCCTGGGTAATGGACCTGTCTCTTTCCACCGTGAATACTGAAATGAAATACTGTAGCTACTCTGTATGTTAACTTTGGCCTCTTTCTCTCATTGCCTTCAAACCTCTCAAAGGCAGGAGCCCTGAAGGGCTTGACCCGAAACTCTTACACCTCTCTGCCCCTGCCATTGCTATCCCAATCACCTCCCTTTTCAACCTTTCTTTCTCCCTTGCTTCTGTCCTAGACTCCTGGAAGCATGCCACTGTTATACCCTTCCCTGTGACTCCTCCAGTCCTGTCAATGACTTCTGCATCTCCCTACTCTCCTCCTTCACAAGAACACACTGTGCTATCTCAGCTGTCCCCCATCTTTGATTCTTCCTCTTTTTTCACCCCTTCCAGTCTAGCTTCTATAAACACCACTCAATCTCTTCCATTCTTCTTTGCTGACTCCATTCTCTCAGGCATGGATCAAGGCATCGTCACCTCCACCATCTTTGTCAACTTGGCCAAGGCCTTTGACACTTTTTCCCACCCCCTTTTCCTTGACAAACTCATGACTGTGGAGTTTTCTGACTCTGCAACTAACTGGATTTACTCGTACCTTGAGGGCAGATCCCAACTTGTTAGAATTGGTGACTCCCTATCCCCCACTTCCTATCAGCACTGGTACTCCTCAAAGTGTTGTCCTTGGCCTTTTTACTCTTCTTGGTCTTCTTAAGTGACCATCCCTCTGTTTGCTCTTCTGCAACCATTCATATGTACACAGATGACATAGTCCTGTTTGCCTCTGGTTCCTCCCCTGCTGAGCTGACAGCCAGGCTTCAACTGTACTTCAACAACATTGAGCACTAGTTCATGTCTGTCGAATAATCTATCCTTAAATGCCAGAAAATGGGTTCTAAGACCTTTGGCAATATGGAAAACCTCTCCAGGCTCACCCCCACAATTTACATGGAGTCAAAAGTTGGTTATATTCCCTCATTTAAGTACCACGGAACCTGGCTAGATCAGCACCTCAATTTTTCAGTGCATGTGGGTGCCATCCAGAAAAAAAATCCACCCTAAACCTGGCCCATTATACAGAAACAAAGGATGTATAATCATAAAGCCCTACACGGACCAGGCCCGGGCTATCTGCAAGAACTCCAGATTCCCTACTGCCACGCCTGTCCACTCCACTCAGCTGATGAGGGGTTGTTAGAGATTCCCAGGTTACGGTTGAAAACCTCTGGTTCTCGTGCTTTTATGTTTGTGGCTCTGACCCTGTAGAATTCTCTACCTCATCAGATTCGAGAGTGCCAGACCATGGAGAGCTTTTAAACATCCCTAAAGACCTTTTTGTTCTGCCAGGCATTTGGTGATTAGTTATGATATATGCTCCTGCTTGACTTTTGTGTTCTTTCATTCCTTGATTTTCACAGTATCTCATATTTATGTTCTTTGATTTGTTTAACTGTTTTATGATTGTACAGAGCTTTGTCTTCAGATATTGTGCTTTATAAATAAGAGTATTATTATTATCATCCTCCATTCTTACAGTGCTATTATCCAAAAGTGATTATCCCTACTTTTGACTATGTGTAATATTACCCAACAGAGGGCATTATTGGGAAAACACCGGACCGCCATGGTGTAATGAGGTCTGTTTCACGCGGAGGGGCCTTATAGCACCTGGAAGGTCTGGTATTTCCCACAATGCCCACCCTGGAGGGTACTATTGTGCTTAGAAAATGGCCCTTCAGAGAATGTTATTCTGTGAAGAGGCACTTAGACAGGTTTTTATTTTTAGCTGGGCATCCATTGAAAAATAAATGCCCAGCTTGGAGCCTGTCTTAGCCAGTCAGGTTTAAGAATTGATTGTTGCATGTTCTAAGGCTATAGTCTACAGTGCTGTTCCAAAGACCACCCCAGCCATATTATACCCCTTTTTCATGCCCTCTGTCACTTTACCTTAGACTGGCCACCATGCACTCAGCACTCCTCCCTATTTTTTCCTGAACTCTGTTTGTCACCCTCCATCATTGACCTCTCTCCAGCGTGGTCACATGGCTACTGGCTCTGCCAGTCTGCCTGAAGCTCCAGTCATTCATCTCCTGGTTGGGGCACCCCTTCCATGCAGCACCACCCTTACCCTTCAGCTCTGAGTCCCCAAGGAAGGACCACTCCAGCCGGCATGCTATCTATAGTGTTGGTGGGCATGTCTCCATGGAGGAGGAACCTGTAGCAAACGTCCTGGATGCCTGGCACTGGATGTGGGGCTGCAACCACTGGGCCCACCTTCACCTATCAGTGGGATGGGGGTTTCTGCTTAAGTCCGGGGCGTGGTCGGCTGCTGACATCCAGTGCAATGTGTGACACTTCCTCACCTGCTTGCAGGACATCTGCCAACGCTTACATACCCTGTTGCATGCTCTTCAATGTGCTGCAGCCTTGCAGCCTCCACTAGGAGCCACTAGAGCCACGCGGAGCACCTTCCAGCCACCTCAGGAGAGGAGAGCAGTCCTCTGGATGCTTGATCCTCTTCTTTCCCTGCCGACCCCCGACACCTGAGTCCAATCACAAACCCTGGTCGCTGGTGAGACATGAGGTGTGGTGTCTTACGCCTCAACCCTCAGTGGCACTGGTCTGGCCTCTGTTTTGTTTTTTAACTTAATGTTTATTAATGCACGAGACAACTTACAATCAGCAGGAAAGGATTGGTCATAGTGACACCATGAATGTACATAAAATCCCATGCTTTTAAGCAAAGATTAGTCTTTTAGGTTACCAATAACTAATACATTTCTGGTACAGTTCTGGTTGCCGTGAATTATCAAATTATTTTATGTAGCTCTCCAAAAGTCCAACAAGCCAGTTTTTAGTCCAAAGTATATTGTCAGAGCCTCAAGAAGGTGAGTCTCCATTACTGACCATTCAGGTGACTGGTTGAGTAATATGGGTATCAGTCGAATATTTATACTATGACCATAGTTTGAATACAACAAACTGAGGCAGCCTGTTGGTGCTGAGGGTTGAGGTGCTGGATGCCACACCTCGTCCCATACTGGCAACCTGGGTTCGGGAAGAAGCCCAGGTCATCAGGGGTCAGCAGGGGAGGACTAGGATCAAGTGTCCGACAACAGCTCTCCTAGTTCTGGGGAAAGGGTTGGGTGCATGCTACGCTCTGGTGGTCCCTGGGGATACCGGGAGGAACTGCAGTGGTGCGGGTGCTCAGCAGGGGGAGCATGGCAGATGTCAGCTTGCTGTGCAAGGATGTCATTGCATGTCCATGCTCCATTGGGAGAAAAGGGTAAAGGCAGCATGGTCCATGGCAGCTTGATGGCCGCTAGCTTCACCGCCGATGATGCCTGAAATAGGCGTGGTGGCGGTAGTGGATCCTCGCTGGGCACAGGGGCTTAAGGAGGGAGCCCTCTCGACAGTTGTAGCTGCGATGCCAGCTGGGCACATTGGCTTCGGGGTCAGAGGTGAAGGTAGGAGCGGTGGCTGGATGTAGAGCAGGACTGTGGCTGCAAGGTGAGAAATAAAGGTGTGATTAAAAAAAGAATACAACAACCTGAGAAAACTATAAACTGTGAAGTAAGCTGCACATTGCTAGGATCCCATATTATTATCATGCTCATAGAAACCCAGAATTTGTAAATGAAATGAAATTCAGCCCTGTTACTGGGGTGAGGTATCCCCAAACTCCATCAATGAAATTAGTGAGAACCTATGCATGTTACTAAGTGGTTATGAATGCTGATAAATTCCTAGGCCATTACTGAAAGAGTACCAGAATGACTGGGACCGTGCTAACTTTGGCGCTTATCCCACCACCCCTTCAATCTCCACCCCCATCACCACCTCCTAGTACCCGCCTCAGTCCCACTCCCCTTCATCTCCAAACCTCCAGGTATTTATCCAGGTTTAATCTGAGAGAGGCCGGATGTGCTCCATCACTTCAGTTTCCTCCACCTTCATCTTCCACATTGCCAACATGGAAGGTTCTGAGGAGAGACACTTCAATGTTATACATCTGAGTGCAGCCATTCGGAGTGTCTGGTATACATGTTTGTTTTGTTTAACCTCAAGATTAGAGATCTGTCCAGGTGGCCCAGTATCATTGTCGGAAAGAGAAAGGAAGGAACCTGTCAGTAATAATTGTAAATGAAAGTGTACTTGGTGCCAGAAGGGTTGTAAGATGGTGCAGTCCCAAAAATATGAAAATGAGAGCCTGCTTTGGCCACAGCCACGCCAGCACAATGCCGTAAGATGTGACAAAGTGCCATGTGATGGTTGGAGTCCTGAAAAAGTGGGTTAACACTTTCCAGTGAAACTCACCCTAGGATGGAGAAGCAGTGATCCTCCAACCCCGCACCAAGCACCCTGTCCACTCCAAGACCATAATATTGATATGAGATTCCTGAATCGATATAAGTCTTATGCTATTTGCATATATTAGATTTTTGTTGTTCAGCAACTGATAAAGTTGTGATAAAGGTCTCACCTCAGTATTTAAATGAGCCCACCCATAAAACAAGTCTTCCAGACATGTCAGGGGTCTCCTTAGTTGGTCCATGTGAGGGCGCTGTAGTATGAAATGTCTAACCTACAGAAAACGAAAGTGATCTTCTTTTCTAAGGCCAAACTTCAATCAAGCTGCTGGCAAGTCATACATGTACCCGATCAAAGAAATAGGTAAACCTGGTGAGACCTCTGGCCTCCCAGAATTTGTAGCCTTTGTCTTGTCTTGTCTTGGATGGAGGAACCGTGATGCCTTATTAAGGCCAATGGGCCAAGAGCATTGGGAACCCCCATCTGATGGAGTTGCATGAGGGTTTTAAGGTATGTCTAGTCCAAGGATTGTGTACGTTTCAGATAATTTGTGATGAGATAAAGGCAGTGGGCCAGGTCCAAATGGGGTGACTGGCAGCTATTCAAGTTCTATGGAGTACCACCCCTGCGCCTACCCTCTGTTTTAGCCAGGAATAGATCCAGGGCCCGTGCGCTAGATAGTATTTATTTAAGTCTGTGAGGGCTAGACCCCTTGGATCTGGGCATGCATAACATGTTAAATGAGAGTCTAAGTCTCACCCTGCCAGATAAACCTGGATAGGGTTTGGTGTAGATCCTCCAAAAGAAGTGAGGGATGGACAGGGGCAAGGTCTGAAAAAGAAACAAAAGGTGAGGGAGAATATTCATTTTTATTGAATGAACTCTACCCAGTAGGGTGAGGGGGAGAACCTGCCTGCATGCAATGTCCTGTTTTATGGTCTGCATCAGTTTTGAGGAACTGTCTCAGAATAGTCTTGTGATGTCTTGATAGATTTGGATACCCAGATACCTAAAGGCATTTCAGGGGGCCCAGGCAAAGGGAAAGTGGCCTTTAAAGTCAGATGGTGGGGATCCACTAAGTATCATTGCCTCTGACTTAGTAGCATTGATTTTATAACCTGCTAGGCTGTGAAATTGTTGCAGGGTATCTAGTAATAGCTGAAGCGAGGACTCTGGGTCCCATAGAAACTGCAGGGTATCATCTGCATACAAAGCTATTTTATGTTCTTGGGTTTCTAATCTCACCCCCCCGAATCTCCTGGTATCCCTGAATGTGCACAGCTAGGTGTTCCAGGGACAAGGCAAAAGAAGGGGAGACAAAGGGCACCCCTGCCGTGTGCCCCTGGCTAGGAAGAATCCTTCAGAGGTATACCCGTTTACTCTAACTGATGATTCAGAGGATGAGTAAAGAGCTGCCACTGCTTTGACAAAATTATTTCCCAGCCCGAATTTGAGCAGCGCAGCACCCTCTCCAAAAATAGCTAATCCACTCTGTCGAAAGCTTTTTCAGTGTCAACAGAGATCGCCAGCTCAAATTTATTCTGTCCCCTCTGGGCTGATATTATATTCAAAAACCTCCTGATGTTATCCTGTAATAGGCATCCCTTTATAAATCCGGTTTGGGTCTGGCGAATGAGTTTTTGTATCACTGCCAACAACCTGTTGGCTAAGATACCGGTAAAGAGTTACAAATAAGTTTAATAAAGAGATCGAGTGGAAGGGGTCATGTTCCAGGGGGTCTTTGCCCGGTTTAAGTAAAATGGAGATCTGGGCCTGGTTCCAGGAAGGTGGGATTGGATGCCCCCCTTGCAGTATGTGGTTGAAAGCCTCTTCAACATAGGCAGTATTTCTGGAAGAAAAGTCTTATAAAATTCTGCCGTGTAACCATCTTGGCCTATGTTTTTTGCTGGTTTTAGCCATTTTATTTGGGTTCTGAGCTCCCACGTGGTAATCTGTGCTCCCAGGGCACTACTCTGAACTTCCTTGAGGGAGGGGAGGAAATATCCTCCAGGTACCTCTGAACTTTGTCCCTGTGTGAAGGGCCCTGCTCGCACTATAGAGGATTTGTAGTAAGTGGCAAAGCTACCCGCTTTATCCACTGGGGTGGAGAGAAAATGTCCATCTGAGTTTGATCTTAAGTTTAAAATGATGCAGTTTGCCACCTCCTTTCTTAGTTGGGCTGCTAGTAATTTTCCAGCCTGATTCTTATGTTTATATTGCCTATGCCTGGTATAGTGCGGGAGCTCTCCACTTTAAGGTTTAGTGATTGGTTAAGGGTTTTACATGCTATGGTGAGCTTCTGTTGAAGCTCATCTGAGGGACCAATTTTATGATGACTTTCTAATTCGAAGATCTCCCTTTCTTAATCTTGTTTTTTATCTCTCTCTCTCTTCACCCCCACTGCATATGCAATTAGTTTACCCCTCAAGTAGACTTTAAGAGCATCCCAGTATATTGTTGGGTGGGAGTCCCCTGGAATATTTTTATTTCTTTTCTTATCCGGGCTTTTAAATCATTCTGATTTAAAAGACTAACATTCATCCTTCAGGCAGAGTTGTGGCAGGATGGCCCAAAGGCCATCTTCAGGATAACCGGGGCATGATCAGAGGGCCATAGTCCCAATTCTGATTGATTCCACTGCCCAGGCCCAATTCATAGGAACTAAGAAGAAATCTAATATGGAGTATTGTTTGTGCCTGGACGAGTAGTAGGTATAATCCCTTACCAAGGGATGGATGTGTCTCCACACATCAAGTAACCCATATTGGAGGAGCACCCTGGTCATTGTTAGGGATGCTCAAGATTTCTTCCCCGCATGTGTCCCCGATCTGTCTAGCCGAGGGGAGATGGCGTTGTTGAAATCCCCCCCCCCAATAATAACCAAATCGGTTGGGGATGTCCCTGCCTCTGACAAGACCTTTGAAAAAAAGGGTATCCGGGGCTGATTTTCATTCAGGGCATATAGGTTCAAAATGGTGAAATTCTGCACCCCCAGTACCCCCCTCAGGAGCACAAAGTGGCTCTCTGGGTCCTGGGAACTTCATGTATCTTCAGTGGCACATTTTTCTTAACTAAAATTGCCACCCCTCTTTTATGTGGCTGTCCCTGACAATGGGTGGCAAATACCTCCCCCACCCATGCCCTTTGCAGTTTGGCATGTTCCACAGGAGTCAAATGTGTCTCCTGTAGGAGTGCCACATCTGTCTATAACTCTCTTAATTCCTTCAGCAACTGAGCTCTCTTAATGGGACTAGTTAAGCCCTTGACATTATAAGAGGTAAAGTATATCTGAGTCATGACACATTAAAGAAGAAAAGGAAGGAAAATGGAGAGAACAGAGAGATCTGAAACTTTCAGAATTCTTCCAACCCCCCGTGGCTGTATCCAAAGCTCATGTGCAACAGAACTTTCATAAATAACTGTAGTATATTCAACAAATCACAGAATTATGTAAACAAAGAACATGAATAACTTTTAATAACCATGCATGTTTTTTGATGAGATCTGATGTTTCCTTTAAGGTGGAAAACCTTCATATCGCCCTCACAAGAAGTAGCGTGGGAAGAGTGGGGGGTTTAAGATCACTTGCCAGAGGTGATCTGGGTCTGACCGTGGTTTGTCAAAATATGGTCAGATGGAGGAGGGCCAAGAAGTCAACATAGATGGAAGACACCCAAAAAAGAGGTACAACCCATAGGCAACCTTGAAGTATTACCCATTTGCCACCCAAGAAGTTAATTAATGAAATGACATCCGGGTATCTTTTATAGAGGGGGGGGTGCAATCAGTGCTCTGTATGCTCTAATAAAGTGAAGATGTGAGTCAGAAGGCCAATTTAGTCATTCTCTAGAAGACTTTTCATAAATTTAAACATGTTGCCACACTCTGTTTTTCTAGTAAACCGTATACGCATATGTTGTTTCTTCTATGTCTGTTCTCCAACTCCTCTATTTTATTCAGCTAGCTCTTGTTCCCAGGTGTGCAGATTGAGAAGCACTATATTATGCATAAAATCAGATGGGTGGTCTGGGCAGACTTCTACTGCCCTCAGTATGCTTCTACCGCCCGGAGGTCCTTGGTGTCATCAGCTACAACTGCTTCTATTTTTGTTGTCTCTCTTAGTTTATGCAGTTGCTAGTGGAGCTGCTTGGATGTAATGATGAATTTTGGTCCGCCCCCACCACTGGTCGGGAACCCCTCGGAGGAGCCAGGCATGGTCATGCTTGTAGGCCCAGTGATAGTGTGCTACCACTCTAAGGTTTGTTTAGATGTTTTCTGAGGCACTTTTACAGCAAATTCTTTTAGCCTCTGTCTAGTTGACCAGTGAACTGTTGCTCCCTTATACTTTAGCCTTGAAGAATTATATCGGGATGCCAGGATGGTGTTAGATTTTCTGTAGGTGCCTCAGAGCTCCAAACCTAAGCTGCCATTGGAGACACTGACATCACCAGAAGTCCTTCACCACTGCTCCTTATATTCCTTCCTCTCCTTCCCCTCCTTTGAAGCTAGATGCCTAGCTCATTGTGCATTCTTTGTCTTGAAATTCTGCCTAGCCTCTCTCCCCTATTACTTTACTTCACTTCACTCTTCTCCCCCCAACCTCATATTCCCTATGTAATACTAGCTAGTGCTTTACACTCTCCTTCAAGGTGAACCTTACTTGTCAGGCTGCTTACTCCTACTGCTTCTCTAAACTTTGATACTCACTCCCTATCCATTCACTCCTCTTCTAAATGCTCTTTCTCCTCTCTAGTCCATGACTTCACCTCTCCTCATGCAACTGTTTTTTTCCCTGCTCCACTTCTCAGTTCCTCTTCCTTCTTCTCTTCTTCCCTTCCCCTGCTGTGCAATTGCCCCACCTCCTTTTTTTGTTTCCTTCTCTTCTCTATAGCATTCTAGCTCTACCTGGCCTCTTTACCTTATAAATATGTTTCCTTGTTACTCGATGGTCATGTATATATAAACTGCCCACTGTGAATTCTTAAAGTGATTTTCTAAGGTTTGCCATAACAAATGAGAGGAGTAACCTGTAGGAGTTGTAAATCAATCTCCTACCATTCAAACTGCCAAAATTGCTGTTTTCCATGGGAAAAAATGCTTTTATTTCTGTACTCTACTTCATTTGCATAACTCTACCCTTTTTTTTTCTCAGTACCGCAATCCCCAACCATGTCATCATGCAAGGGAAACAATGTTTTGAAACAGAGACCTCTGTTGGTCAGTCTTGGTATTGCAGGCATCTTTTTCTTTCACAGTTTTGGATTCCTAGCATAAGCTTGACACCAAAGAAAAATAAAAGTATTCTGACCCATAATTACACTCCTGAACTACTTTCAGTCATTCAGGCCCTATAACATAAACATAGAAATGTATCATCATGCTCCCATATTCTGACAGGAGCTGTCACTTCACCAGCAGTTAGTAAAAGTCAAAAGTAACCCCTTGGTGATGCTATCCCAAGGGCTACTACCCCGCCTGCATGGCTAGTAGCAGGTTAAGGGGCCTGAGTTCTGAAACGGGTGCCTCCACCCAGAGGTCAGGGTTGGTAATGATCACCCTAACCTGGGCACAGCCCTCTGGGACACTGTAACCCCCCTCTTTCCCTCTAGTGGCCTGAGCAATATACAATAATCACTTCACAGTACCCCTTGGACACCATACCAGTACCCACATTGTTTGCACTTACCACTAGGGCTGGTTCCTCTGGCTTGACCCTGGGGAGCCCTCAGAAACAAGGTTATGCACAGTAAATAGCAACAGTACAGTACTGTGGCACAAACTGGAACCAAAGTCAGGTTAAATGCAGCAAAAAAGTCAGATCTGATTTATTCAGGGGACTTGAACAAGGAAGGGGCATAATAAGATTGATTGGCTTAAAGGCTATATTAATCAAGCAGTTATGCATACTCTTTAAGTTCCCACACAGTCACACCACTGGGTACCCAGGTAGGGAGACAATGGGCTAACCAGGAACATTGCAGCTGGTTGGGGCCCTGTGATGGACGAAAGCAATGTGCACTACACATACTACATATAATCCGGAGCCGGAGGGCTCAGTTCATGAAAGAAAAAGCAACCAGACAATCAGATGACGACACTTTAGATTTAGCTGTTGTTGCAGGGAGCTAGCCTGATGTTTACTCATGATACCCAATACAGGACACAGGTAGGATAAAATCAAGACAGCAGGTTGTGGAGCTGGAGTGCCCGGAGAAGCGGGACCCACACGAATCACCGAGGTGTCGTTCCTGTTCAAGTGTTGAGTAGGGGGCTGATCCCCAGGCAGGTCTCTCGTCGATGACTTTCTCTGTGAAGCGAGTAGTCAGGCTGGGCCAGTGTGGCAAGGCCCAGGCCCAATGGAGAGGATTTTGGATTCAGTCCATGGGGCTGGATGCAGCTTCCAGCAAGCAGAATGCAGTTCAAGCCACAGTGGGGAACCAAATCGTGACCCACTAGCAGCACACAGCACATTTACATGTAAGGAAATTCTAATGCAGCTTCCAGCAAGCAGAACACAATTCAAACCACAGCGGGGAAACAAATCATGACCCACTATAAGCACACAACACATTCACATATAAGGAAATTCCACTGTACCAGGCAAAAGTCTTTCCGGTTGCAATTACAGAGTCTCTGCACAATCTGGGAGTTCAGAGGTGGCTGGAAGTCCAGACAGGCTGATCGATTCAGCAAATCTTTGGTCTTCTTCAGGTAGGAGCCTGGTTACAATTTAGTGGCTTACTTCACCTCCAAGTTCAGATTCAGTCCAAAAGGCACAAGTTCTCTATCAGGGACAGCAGGCAGGCATGCAGGCCAAACTCAGGCCTTTCCACAGTTCTCCCACGGAATCTACACTGGGGCTGCTGCTTGAACATTAAAGCTGTTATCTCTTCACTTCCCAACTCAGAACTGAAACTAGCTGCAAGCAGCTTGGGAATTTCCCAAGATCCAAAAGGTCCAGTTGGCTGATCTGTCTGTCAGTCACAACAAGAGATCCCCCTACAGGTTATTTTGGGCACCAAAATGCAAAAACTGTAATTCCCACACATCTTGACCCCACCAAGTCCCTGTAGACAGGCTCCATTTTTGAGTTCCAACAGTACTGATTGGCCCATTCTGACAGTCCCAGGCCAAGTTGGTGGAGATAAACAGAACAGTCCTTGCTGCAAAGAAGGCAGGTTAGAACAAACTGCAATATTATTACTACTCTAACAAATGATCGGCAAACAACACATCTTTTAACAGAGCTCCCTTTTAAATTAATTAAGACTGCAATCCAGGCAGCTCTTAAAAACACAGTACACAAAGGCAATACATTTAATCTACTAAAACACAGAACACCAGCCTGGCAGTGAGCATTTAGGTAAGCCCAAAGAAGACTTTTCAGGAACCCCCATTTGTGGGGGGGTTACACAAACATCTACATAGACTGGTAAATTATCTTTTTGGTCTACCTGCATCACAAAAACATTTTCCAGAAACTTTTCTACACACTGTACTGCTGTAAACACTAACAAAATAGACTGAACTTTGATTAGGTAGACATAAAAATCAGCTATTTCTGTGGTCATTACAGAAATAGGAGACTACATCTCTCAGTGAAGAAATGTTGTCAGCTAGATCCTATATGCACACCGCCTTGTTTTGAAAATAAATATATGAGAGCTGTTATTGTTGAAACCACTAAAGAAATGTGAGTCTGTATCTCACAGTAAGGAAATTGAAAAAAACTTCTTATTGTACCCACAATGCCTTGCTACATATGTGCCTACTGTACCCTTTCCTCTACTCCAGGATGCATCTGTAAATGAGCTTATTTGCTCAGTATATAGTTTCTGTAAAACATATGTTCAGTATGTCTTTCTGGTGAAACTTTTAAATGAATAAATATTTCACATTTTATATGCATACTGCAGTCGCCACTACCAAAGTAAGGGACTGCACCTCTGAGTAACAAACATTTAAGCCAATTTAAATGTACCCAGAATTCCTTGTTGCTGTATGTAAACATTGCTAGTTCCCTTGCATGACATCTTTCTGGGGTGTGGCTACAAGGGAAATTGGAGGGCGGCAGAAACTATGTGCTGCTAAAACATAAAAAATGACAATGACAGATTTTTTTAAAACAAATTACAGCTTCAATGTCTGAAGCATGAGCGGCAATGGCATACCATGTGAAAAAGGCATCAGGGAAACCTTAGAAAATCACTTTAATTCTGTTATACTCTATTACTTATAATCTTATTTTTATGATTGTTTTCAACATACTGTATAATTTATCTTCTAATTGTTTTTCTAAACTCCTTCTCCTTATTCTGTCAGGATACATTTGGAAAAGAGCTGTTAATCACTCAGTATGTCATTCTTGGTGAAACTTTTGAAATAAATGTAGCCGCCTCCCGGTGTCTAGGGGTACGA
This sequence comes from Neoceratodus forsteri, assembly GCA_016271365.2. Lineage (NCBI taxonomy): Eukaryota > Metazoa > Chordata > Ceratodontiformes > Ceratodontidae > Neoceratodus > Neoceratodus forsteri. Next base: position 1,226,510,313 of record CM057454.1, read on the forward strand.
TGGTGGAGAGCAGAACAATGGAACAATACATACCTGGTTGGCCTGGTTACCAGACCTGATGAAACCATAATTCACCATGCTTCCAAGGGTAGAAGTGGAGACTGCTGGTCTTCACCTGCCTGGACTTGCCAACTTTGCCTTGGAGGCCTTTGTATGCCATCCTCACTAGGCAGACCTCTCACTGTCTTCCTTGATGGTCCACTAGTTCTTTGGGGACAAAAAGGCATAGTACCCCAGACCCCTTGGTTGTTACCCTGGAACATACTGCTAGGAGCTGGGCTGTGGAAGCAAAACTCTAGCAGCAAACAGTTCATCCAAAACAAATGAGGCAAGCACCAGAACTCCAGGAACAGGAGATCCCATTTATTGAACATTTAATTTGGAACGGGAAACAGGTCACTTCATGGAGCAAGAAAACACACACAAGTTACTTTGGACCAACTTCACATCAGATGCCAATAGGTGTACTGGATTGTATAGGTCACTACCCATGCATCAATTCCAGGAAGTTACCTGCTGGCTAGGCAGCCACAATCCAACACACAGCTTAACTCATGGTGAAATCAGCCCCTCTCATAATCGGGCTCCTTTGGCTGAAAGACCCAGCAATGCACAGTCTCATACCAAGGGTGATCTGGGACTAGGGGCCACCTTGGACCCCAACATCCCTCATCTCATAGGTTCCATACCTACTCCTCTGTCCGTCCAAGCTTCCTAGGCAATACAGACTCTCCTCATTCTGTACTCTGCAAGATGATACACTTTCTGGGCTCTCCATGAGGCAATTACATCTTGGGGTCCCTCTCATAGTGGTCCTCTGGGCCAAAAGCAACAGGACCACCCCAGAGTGCAGGTCCCAGTGCAGGCACTCACTCTTTTCTTCATTTTATTTTATTTATCAAGTCTAGGATTATAATACCTTTGAGCCATGGCTCTTTTACAAAGGTTCCATGTCAGAGAAATACAAATTATGGGGAACATCAAGAAAGGCATTACAACAATGTGGACATTGCAAACAGAGTACAGATTAATACAGTTCAAGGGTAGCATTGTAATAAGGCAGCCAGCAGCATTTGTCAGAGAAAATAGACAACAAATAAGAAGTGCCAGAGTCATAGGAATAGGGAAGAGGTTGGGGCTGGAGAAGGAATGTAGGAAGGGTGGCAAGAGGGTGAAAAGTGCAGCATTGGGTATACCAAAATGTGAGGGTAGAATCCAGTGAGGAGGGGAGGAGGGGGAGACAACTAGAGCAGAAGGGAAGTGGAGAAACAAGGTTAAGTTGGGCAGTCACAGGAGCTGTTGGTAGTGAGATAGTCCCAGAGCCTAGTTTTAAACATACCAATAGTTGGGGCAGAGAAGATGGTTGGGCTGAGGCCATTGAACCAGAGTGGCGCTCGATAAGCAAAAGAGCGTTGCCCCTGTGAAGTGTGGCAGTGGGGGACTTTCTGTAGCTGTAGGTAGCATCTCCTAAGGCACCATTTGTTAATTCGATGTTGTAACAGAGTTGAGACCCCAGAAGGTGCAAGGCCAAGGTAGATTTTTTGACCATGGAGCAGGTGAGAAACTTCATGCTGTTTGATAGTTGGAGCCAGCCGGTCTGAGTGTACAGGTCACATGTGTGGGTGAGACAGTGAGCACCAGTGATGAGCCGACATGCTTTATTTAAGGCAGTTGAGAGGTGTCTAAGGGTTGTGGTTGTGGCAGAGCCATAAATGATGAGACCATAGTCTATTACAGAGATCACAGAGCTCAGGACTGCAACCTTCAAAGCTTCTGGCATTAGAAGTGGTCTGTGTTTGTAGAGGAGACCAAGCCCTGTATTAGCAGCTCTAGCTACATTATCTACATCTTCATTTCAGCTGGATTCCCAGCCCACCCCAGCAAGGGCTCCCAAAAACAGCCTGTGCCATACACCCCACCTCCAGACAATACAGCCACATGAGAAAACAAATAAAAGAGCCCCAGTGACCAAATGGGCTGTCAGCCCTGTTTAGTCCTCTTACCACTGGATCTCTCCCTCCCACACTACTTCCCCTTAAATCCTCTCTTCAGAGGTGCCAAAACCAACACACCAAAACCACTGGTCCAATACAGACTGATTTCATGGGCACCAAATCCACTATGTGCCCCAAAGACTTATATGGTCCTCAAGCTCACGTGCCAAAGGCAAAACACCAGGCTCCATCATGGCTGGAGCCACAAAGCAGCAAATTAGTGCCTAAATAGCTATTTACATTTGCTCAGTCAGCAGCAGCCAGCACCACACTACTCCTAAAATGGAGTAGCCACCCCTTTCATATCTGTGACTTTATTTCATTGATTTATTTTTACTGCTCTCTGATCCCAAGCCTGTTTGACCCAGAAAAACAGAGCCAGGACCTGAATTGCTCCTGAGGTTCAGGATCAACCTTGGGGATTGGCCCACTTGCCAAAGGCTCCATCATGGCTGGAAGCTACAAAACAGCAAATGGGAACCACAATGCAAGTCCCACAGAGTCACTGACCAAGCCTCATGCTGCAGAAAGACCTGAGCCACAGCTCCTAACTGATAAACCCATATAAGGAACTTACCTAAAACAGAAATACATAAATATTCTCTTGAAGCATACTCCATCTTTATTGTGTTGATCAGTGCTATACTTAATGTTTCTTTTCTCCTTATAAATTGTAAGAAACTCTTGTCATTAGTCTTAAGTCCCTCTGCAATATTCTTCTCTCTGTCTGTTCTGTCTCTTGTTATGGTATCCTAGCTAATGATTAGTTTATTTTTAGGTGCAGCTCTTTTTTTTTAACCATGTTTCTCCTTCACATAGCCTCATGAAATAACCAATAAACCAAAGTTGAGTGTATTATTTAAGCAATATTGCCCGACAGGGTGTGTATGGAATGCTGGGATACACGCTTCAGGTGTTGGGCACGAGGCCGCAGGCCGAGTGTGTCCAACAACTGAGGCATGACGTTATCCCAAATGACACACACCCTGGAGGGCATTATTGCAATTATACAATGGCTCATTGTTAAATATAAAATAAAAATAATTTTAAAGAATGTTTTTATTAGTGTGGAAAAATATTTTTGTTTCTTAAGAGGGTATGCAAAAAAAGAGCTCTAGGTCCAAAAAAAATCATCTAGCTCCAAAAAATCATCTACAGGTTCACAGTGAGGCTGAGACTAGACCTGTGATGTTGTACTGGGATAACATCACGGCTCCAGCTCAAGACTGACCAATCAGAGTCCAGGATGTTTTCTTGCCATTGTATAATAAAAAATAAATTGAGGTGTTTCAGAGAAAGGACAGTTTACTCCAAATGTTACATAACAATGGAAGAATAACAGATGGAAGAAGGCAGCCATGTGTCTCCCCCCAAAAATCCCTGCTATTCAGTAGCAATACCTGTTTAGATCAAACTTTGTCTTATATTGGTCACCTGCAAGTTGTAGTTTTGTTGAAATAATCTTTGGAAAAACTGACATGCCTGAATCAGTAATGTCTAAATTACCCTTAGAAAGCTTCTGAAATAAAAAAAAAAACTAAGATGTTTTACTGACGGCAACTAAATACTATAAATATTTGTTTTTAGTTAACAGGAGTGCTAAGAGCAGTGAGCACCTGAGCCAGGAATTATCGCACAAGATGCACATCTTTCTCACAGCAGAAAAACAATGCCCTTGTCCTCAGCAGAACAGTTTCTGTGCCCTCATTTCTGAACAACAGCAGATTCATAAAGGAGAGAGGTCATATATCTGTGCCAACTGTGACAAGGGTTTCACACAAAAAAGTCTTCTGATAATACATCAGCGAATTCACATTGGTGAGAGATTATATACATGTGCTGAATGTGACAAAAGGATTACACTCAACAGTAGCTTGGTAACTAATCAGAGAACTTGCAGTGGGGAAAGACCATATAAATGTGATGATTGTGACAAGAATTTTACAATTCACAGTAAACACCTACAGCATCAGCAAATTCACACTGGTGAGAAGCCATATAAATGTGCCACATCTGAAAAAGGTTTTACACACAAGAGTAAGTCATTAACACGTCAGCAAACTCACCATGATGAAAAACCATATAAATGTAACAAATGTGACAAGAGTTTTCCATGTTCCTCTAAACTTATACGGCACCAGATAACTCACACAAATGAGAAACCATATACATGTGCCACATGTGGCAAGAGTTTTACACATAAGAGTAACATGGTAATACATCAACAAAGTCACAGTGGAGAGAAACCATATAAATGTGACACATGTGGGAAATGTTTTACGTACAAGAGAACCCAGTTAAAACATCAGCAAACTCACGTTGATGAGAAACCATATAAATGTAACAAATGTGACAAGAGTTTTACACAGAAGAGCTACCTAGTACAACATCAGAAAATCCACACTGGAGAGAAACCATATAAATGTGCCACATGTGACAAGCATTTTACACAGAAGAGTCACTTGACAACACATCAGAAAACTCACAGTGATGAGAAACCATATAAATGTGCTGCATGTGGCAAACAGTTTACACAGAAGAATCACCTGGCAACACATCAGCAAACTCCCTGTGATGAGAAACCATATAAATGTGATAAATGCGATAAGAGTTTTACCTGGAAGAGTAGTTGGAGAAAGCATCAAAACATTCACACTGGTGAGCAATCATATAAATGTGCCACATGTAACAAGAGCTTTACCCACAAGAGTAACCTTACTAACACATCAACAAATCACAGTGGAAAAACCATATAAATGTGACAAATGTGACAAGCGTTTTATATGGAGCCAGAATGCAAAGCATCAAAAATTCACACTGGTGAGTCGATCATATAAATGTGACACATGTGACAAGAGTTTTACACACCAGAGTAGTTGCAGAATGCATAAAAAAATTCACACTGGTGAGCAATCATATAAATGCAGCACATGTGACAAGAGTTTTACATGGAGGAGTGCACTGGTAAAACATCAACGAATCCACACTGGAGAGAAACCATATAAATGTGATACATGTGGCAAGAGTTTTACACACAAGTGGAACCTGGTAACACATCAGCAAATCCACACTGGAGAGAAACCATATAAATGTGCCACATGTGGCAAGAGTTTTACACAGAAGAGTACCCTGTTTGCACATCAGCAAACTCACAGTGATGAGAAACCATATAAATGTGACAAGCATTTTACATGGAGGGGCAGTGTGAAATTACATCAGCAAACTCACAAGGGTGAGGAACCATATAAATGTGACACATGTCACAAGGGTTTTTCACTGAAGAGCAACCTGGCAAGACATCAACAAATCCACACTGGAGAGAAGCCATATAAATGTGTCACATGTGGCAAATGTTTTACACAGAAGAGCGGTCTGATAAAACATCAGCAAATCCACAGTGATGAGAAACCATATAAATGTGACAAATGTGATAAGCGTTTTATATGGAAGGGTAGCGTGAAATTACATCAGCAAACTCACAAGGGTGAGGAACCATATAAATGTGACACATGTCACAAGAGTTTTGTACTGAAGGGCAACCTGGTAAGACATCAGAAAATCCACACTGGAGAGATTGGACCCAAACATAGTCAAGGTCCTGCATCATGAAGAAAATAAGCCTAAGATGACTTCACTCATTAAATTAGGAGAAACCTTCAGCAGGGTAGCAGAGATGAATGTTACTGCACTTGTAGATAAGGAACAGCAAGCAACAGAAAGTGCAAAGAATCAGACCCAGTTGAACATAATAGGGATGCAGAGTGGATACAGGAAATAAAAGACAGCATTAGAAATGGTACTACTAGAGATATGGAGTGGCCTGACGTAAGTGCTAAGGAGATAGAAATGAAGATAAGGAAGGCCTCCAACTGGAAAACCCCAGGTCCAGATGCAGTACCCAACTTCTGGCTGAAAGTACTAACATCTTTGCACCAAGATTTAGCTACCTCAAAAAACTATTTATACGCACACCCTGACTTGACACCCATCTGGTTAACAACAGGGAATACCACACCTTTAAATCTGAACCTGCCAGTCTCCCCAAGAACTATCGCCCAATAACCTGTTTACCAACAACATATAAACTATATACAGGAATCGATGCAGATAGAGTCTACAACCATTTAGACTGCAATAAACTCATGGCAATAGAACAAAAAGGTAATAAAAGAAAATCATATGGCACAAAGGACCATCTCATGTTGAACAAAGCCATTATGGAGAGCTGCAAAAAATGCCGAACTCTTAGTGTAGCATGGATCGACTACAAAAAAGCATTTGACAGTATCCCACACTCTTGGATCACTGAGTGTTTACGAATCTACAGGATACATCCCACACTGATAAACTTCATCACAACAACAATGACAAAGTGGCAAACCACCCTGCAATTAAATCATGAGAAAGGTCAAATCACCATTCCAAATATAAGTATCCAACGAGGGATATTTCAAGGTGACTTTTGTCACCACTTCTGTTTTGCCTTGCCTCAATCCCTTGAGTAGCCTAATCAACAACCTAGGCTATGGATACAGCTTGAACCCCAGAAACAAAAACAATCAACAGCTAACATCTCACCTTCTATTTGTAGATGACCTAAAACTTTACAGTTCATCTGACAAACATTTGAAAGAACAACTACAAATTGTTAAGACCTTTTCTGATGACATACGGATGACGTTATTTAGACAAATGTGCCAAAGCAACATTTGTAGCAAGAAAGTTAACTCGTAAAGAAAACATGAATCATGGAGGTTTGTGACATAAAAGAACTTGAGCAAGAGGGAGTGTATAAATACCTGGGAATAGATGAAGGAGCAACAGCACAACATGAACAAATGAGAGTAAAAATAAGCAAGAAATATTTTAGAAGGTTAAAGCTAATTTTGAAAACTGCTTTGACAACACGAAATAAAGTGATGCTATAAATCAACTCGCCTCCCAGTGATATCATACAGCTTTTGTGTGATAGATCATGGCCAGAGAAAGTGTTGAACCAGCTAGATATAAAAAACAAGAAAATGTTTCATGCTCACCAACTAATATACAAAAATCAGTGTATGCCAAGATTATACATCCCAAGGGCAGAGGGAGGCATGGGCCTCATTGAGATTGATTACACATATAGATCCACAATAGTGGGGCTACATACATACTGACATCCTTGGACCCAAATATAGTCAAGGTCTTGCATCATGAAGAAAATAAGCCTAAAATGACTTCACTCATCAAATTAGGAGAAGCCTTCAGGAGGGTAGCAGAGATTGATGTCAATCCAAAGGTAGATAAGGAATTGTCAGCAACAGAAAATGCAAAGAATCAGAAAAGGAGTATAAAGATAAAGACCAACAGAAAAGAAAACAATTGGAAAGTCCATAATTATAGTGGAAAATACAGGAGCTACTGAGCAACCACAGGTCGATCAAGCCCTGACCCATGATTGGTTAAAAAGAGGTGGATTTAGGCCACGAGATGAGAGACTAATAATGGCAGCCCAAGATAGTGGGCTACGCACAAGATGGTTCACAAAATCCATAGAAAAAACAGGAGAAACAGACAAGTGCAGGTTCTGTAGTACAGAATTAGAAACAGTTACGCATCTTGTGGCTGGATGTGAAGTACTTATGGCAGAAGGCCTGTATACTGAAAGACACAACAATGTAGCAAGATTGATCCACTGGAAACTGTGCAAACACTATAACATACAGGTAGCAGAGAGACACTGGAAACATGAACCACAAAGAATCACAGAGAATGAAGAAGTAATGATCACATGGGATCACCCCATACCAACAGCCAAGAAAGTGAAAGCAAGAAAGCCTGATATTGTAATACAAGAAAAGAGGACAAAGGTAGCATTACTGATTGAAATAGCCACCCCTAGTGACTACAGTGTGCTATGTGACAGAGAGACACAAAATCATGAAATACCAAGATATGCAGTCAGAAACCAAACTGATGTGGAATAAGGACACACAGATTGTTCCAGTAGTGCTTGGAGCAATGGGACTAATCAAAAGAATTTTCAGGCACATTTAAATATGCTACCAATATTTGTGACACCTTATGAACTTCAAAAGGAAGCTATTTTGGGGATCGCTATGTGCTGAGAAGAGCGCTCTCAGCAAACATCAAAGATTAATACAGTACTAATTTCTTGAGTTTTGAATATGCCCTGGCTAAAGAATGGGGTCCATTCTTGCCACGGTATTAGAAATCCCTAAACATTTGGAGACACTAACCGTGAGAGATTGGACCCAAACATAGTCAAGGTCCTGCATCATGAAGAAAATAAGCCTAAGATGACTTCACTCATTAAATTAGGAGAAACCTTCAGCAGGGTAGCAGAGATGAATGTTACTGCACTTGTAGATAAGGAACAGCAAGCAACAGAAAGTGCAAAGAATCAGAAAAAGGAGTATAAGGACAAAGACCAACAGAAAAGGAAAAACAACTCGAAAGCCCATAATTATAGAGGAAAATACAGGGAGCTACTGGAACAACCACAGGTCGATCAAGCCCTGACCCATGAATGGTTAAAAAGAGGTGAATTTAGGTAATGGGATGAGAGATTGATAATGGCAGCCCAAGATAGTGGGCTACACACAAGATGGTTCACAAAATCCATAGAAAAAACAGGAGAAATAGACAAGTGCAGATTCTGCAGTACAGAATTAGAAACAGTTGCACATCTCGTGGCTGGATGCAAAGTACTCATGGCAGAAGGCCTGTATACCAAAAGACACAACAACGTAGCAAGACTGATCCACTGGAAACTGTGCAGACACTATAACATATAGGTAGCTGAGAAACACTGGAAACATGAACCACAAAGAATCACAGAGAATGAAGAAATAATGATCACATGGGATCACCCAATACCAATAGCCAAGAAAGTGGAAGCGAGAAAACCAGATATTGAATACAGGAAAAAAAAAAGAAAGGTAGCATTGCTGATTGAAATAGCCACACCTAGTGACTACAGTGTCATGAAAATAACAAACACAAGACTACTCACATTACAAACTTAGTGGAAGCCCTCAGGTGAGGAGCAACTCTGGATGAAATCCCACAAGTAAATATGAAACAACCAGCATCAGAATTTGCATTACAACAAAACAGAAAGGTTATAAAGAGAAAGGTCAACAATAATGGAAAGACAACTGGAAAGTCCATAACTGCAATGCTAGATACATGGATCTGCTGTAACAACTCCATATTGACATAGAACTGACCCACATCAGTAGATAACAAGAGGAGAATTTGGTTTAGATTCTGCATTCTGGACATTGTGTCACATTTTCTACAGCTTCTGCTTACAGAAGGGAAGTCATATCCCTAATGTATAGGAGCAAAAAGTTGCACCATGCCCACAAGTAACTCAATTAGACTTCCATGTAATGTTTCATATTCCCTCCATTTGAGATGTGATTATCTAGTCTTTTTTTGTTTTACTTATAACTATTTCCAATGGCAGACTATTCCAGATGTTCCCCACTATCTGTGTAAATACATGTTTACTTTCTGTTGTGTTGTACCTGTTCCACTTGAGTTGTATGGGATGTCCCCCTGATGTCGAATTTAAGTTCTTAAAGTTTAAATTCAATTTGGTTATGTGATCAATGTCCTATGTCATATAATAGCAGTAAAATTCTTCTTCTTCTTACTGTACTTCTGTGGGATGTAACCAAGTGCTAAAACTTTATTTTTATCATCTTGATTTTGTTCAAGGTTTACAGAATCAGTGACAAAGTGTGCAGCATGTGTTCAGTGTTTAAGCATTTTAAACAATGGAAACACCTAGAAACACTGCTTGGTGCTTACAGGATTTTGTCAAACCCAATTCTGAGCAAAAAGGTGCAGGTAAGACACGAGAGACTTCAGTTTCTAACACATGATCTTTAACCCTATCCTCATTGCAATTAACTATGTAGAAGATGCGTAAAGCCATAAAACTGATCATTCTATAAAGTTTACTCTTTCAGTGGCTCCAAGTGGTCAAGTAGGGTGTGGACACCCACAGCATGGAAGCCTTAGAGGCAATAAATGTATGCAGGACATAAGCTGTGTTAATAGGCCTAGTTAAATAAAATCGGGTTGCTACTGTCTCTTCTTGATCACTTGGGCAATTTACTATGAAAAGAAAATGTCAGTGTAAATGAACTCACAGAGGAATTTGGGTAGGTCATTTTAGACTCATAGATTCTGTCGGCAGTTAAGGACTACCAGTCCCATCCAGACTGCCTGTTTACATTAGCTCACAAAGTGACCAGTGACCCTTATTGGCCATTGACTTAGCTTTTTCTTCCTATCTCTGTTATTACTTTGTTTTTGTCCCACGCATGTTTAAAACTAGCCACAGTACGGGCTGCCACCACCTCCAGGGGAAGGGTATTCTGTGAATTCACCACCCTTTCCATGAAGAACTTCCTAATATTTCCCCTCATGAAGCCACCCTTCAATTTCATGTCATGTCCTTTTCCACTGACTGTACTGTTGAGCCGAAATACTCTATGTTCTAGGGACATGGATATGTTGTTCATCCACACTCATTGGCAGGTATCCTTGCCGCTTTAAATCTTGCCGGAAGGTCTTCAAGCTTGCTCCTCCCACCCACCCGGGTGGTATAACTCTCGGCTCCGCCCCATGACGCCAGATCTTCCTTACCGCTTGGAAGCTCAGGTTCCCTCCTTAGCGCTCTGCGTTTGTGACTAGTTCCTATTTCTCCGTTTAACGGTTTAAAAAAAAAAAAAAAAAAGACTTTCAGTCTTCTATCCCTCGTGCTCACGATGGACAAATCGACTCCGGATTTCGGAGATGCCCATGCGAATCAGAAGATGTCTCAGACGGATCCACCTCCACGTGTGTCTACTGCTCAGGCCTTGAGCCAATCCCAGGCTTGGCGACCTGTGCTCATCTTTCTCGGCCTACGCCCTCGAAGACCGTGCTGCCCGATTGCAACTGGGCGTCCGAGAAGCGCTTCCTCCGTGAAGTCCAAGGAGGCCCGGTTGGCGGTGTCCGCGGGCGGCGGTTTCGGGCGGATCAGCTCGAGCGATGGTCGCCTCGGCGAGGAGGCGGCGCGGGTTTCTATTCTCTCGCCATGCATTTATCCCGCCTTCTGGGTTCTTCCTACACGTGCTTCTTTTTAAGAGCTTTGTCTGTCCCTCTCCACTAAAGGAGAAGGGCCTCCGTCTGCTGGACCTTTTTTCGGTCCAAAAGAGGACAGGGTAAGTCCCTCCCGTCGACGCTCTTGGGAGCGGAAAGGTCCCTCTCGGGTCACCGACCGGCGCTTCGTCCGACAGCCGGCTTCGCCACTGGCCTCACGGTGTACCTCGCCAGGTCAGTTGACCGAGACTCCGACCGGTGAAGTCGAGATTTTCTCGACCCATTGGACGGCTGTCGCCTTTAGCAGCCAAGATTCCTCTCCCGGTTCCCCGGGAGGAGTTGAGGATCCCGTGGCTCGCCTGTGCCTCCGTTCCGAGCCCTCGGATGGACCATCCGAGCCGGAGGAGTGCCAGTTCGGCCGACACCTCCCGCACCGACCTGGAAATTCAGGATTCTCGGTCCGGTCTCGGACCTCTTGGCGGTCCAGCCATCCCACCGTCATAGGCGGTCTCGGGTCTCGACACCGCGGTAAGCGGCGTCGCGCTCGTCCTCATCCTCCTCCTCGGATGAGGAGGCTTCAGCGTAAGTGCGTCGGCCAGTCACGAGACCTTATGTTGCAACAGCTCCTCCTGGCGGGAATAAGCCGACCCGTCGCCTTCCCGGCCATTAAGGCTGTCACCGCACGGCCGGCGACGCCTCGACTTATCCGAGAGCCTATACCCAGGCGGTTGTTCGCCAAAACCAGCTGCTCCACGATTCCGGTGGAACCTCCGCCTCCACAGCCACCAGTGGGCTCCGACCAAGGATTCTCGGTCGGCTAAGGGTCCTACCCATCGGCTGTCAGTTACCCTCACTCCCGACCGACCTCGGCAGGTGAAGGGTGGCTCAGGCCAGAGGCAGCTCTTCGAGGACTCTTCCGAGTCCGAAGATGATTCCTCCTTTCTCCAGGCGACTGGACTTGGAGTCTTCAGGAGGTCAGTCAATGGACGATAGCCCGTCGTCCTTCCTAGGACACTTCGGCTCATCTCGGAGTCTACGGGATGGGCTGGAACCCGTTCCAAGCGGGCCAGGTATCCTCACGGAGATTCTGGACGAGGGGGATTCTCCGGCGGAGGCCTTTCGGTGGCCGAGGCCATAGTGGGTCCGGCCACTGGAGCTTTGGCAGCGCCCTGCTTCCTGCCCAGCGCCTTGCCAGGATGGCCAGGAAGTATCGCGGTCCCTCGGTTCCTGTCCGGTTTGGAACACCCTCTGCTGAGGGTTGGTTACCGACAGCGTTTTCAGCAGCGCCCGGCTGCGCCAGGGATGTGGACAAACCTCCTGACAAGGAGTCCAAGAGAATTGGACTATATCGGAGCGAAAAGTCTCGCTCGTCCTCTCTCGCCTTAAATCAGGTGGTTCGCCGTCCTCATGGCACATTTTCTCATGCCCTGTTGGGCTCCTGGATGAGGTCATCCCTCATCTTCCCGCCGATCTGCAGACTACGGTTAAGCAGGTGCGGGACCAGGGCAGGAGCAGTGGCCAAACAGCAGCTCAGACTGCTTTGGATATAGGGGACTCATGTGCCAGATCGGTGGCGGCCGCGAGTGGCTATCGTCGGTGGGCTTGGCTGAGGATATCCACCTTTACTTCGGATACCCAGCACAAGTTGGCGGATGTTCCCTTTTTGGGGACTGACCTCTTCGGCCCTGGGGTGGAAGGTCACCTGCAGAGGATCGAGAAGTCCAATGCCACCTTGGACTCGGTCTCTTCCGCTCAGAAGGACAAAGGCCGCAAACCACAGCCTAAGCCCTTTCGTCCTTCTGTGCCCCTGGCGCGCCCGGCCCAGCAACGTCAGGGACAGCAGGCTCGGCCTTGGCATCCCAAACCCAAGCCGCCGGCTTCCTCTAACAGGAGGCAGGGAGGAAAAGGCCCAGGAGGTCCCTCGGCCGGTCCCTCCTCCAAGCCTGCCCAGTGACGGGCTGAGGGGTGTCGCCCCCATCCCGTCACTCTACCCTGGGTCCCCGTGGAGGACGGCTCGCACTCGTTCCGCCTGGTCCGCTGTTACCACGGACAGGTGGGTCTTGGAGGTGGTGGGAAGAGGCTGCCTCTGGAATTCGAGCAGGCACCACCCTTCGAGCGTGCGCCTCGGGGAACCGGGATCTGGCCTCACTGGCGGCTCGTCGAGCCGGCAGCCGCTCCTCCTCCTCCAGAGGAGGTGGTAAGAGAGGTGGTGGACCTCCTTCAGACCCAGGGTTTGTGTCCAGGTACTTCCTGGTTCAAAGCAGACGCAGGGCTGGCGCCCCATTCACCTACGACTAAACAAGTTCCTAAGGTCTCGAACCTTCAGGATGGTCACTCTGGCTCAGATAATACCATCCTTGGAACGCGGCGTGTGGTTCTGCTCTCTGGACTTGCAGGACGCGTTTTCTCACGTCCCTATCCGTCCGTCTCACCAGAGATTCCTTCGCTTCCCAGCGGAAGGATCCCTCTTCGAGTTCCAAGCCATGCCCTTCGGCTTGTCTCCAGCTCCCAGGGTCTTCACCAAATGCATGGCAGTGGTGACAGCATTCCTGCGGCGCCGAGGGGTCCGGGTGTACCTTACCTGGACGACTGGCTGATAGCAGCTCCCCTCCAGGAAGGAGGCGGAGTGGTCAGAGATCTGGCCCTCAGGTCTGCTCTCAACTGGGCCTCCTTATCAACGAGGCCAAGTCAGAACTCGAGCCAAGCAGGTGATTCTATTCATCGGGCAGCTCGACTCTCTTCGAGCCAGAGCGTGCTCCCGCGGACAGGGCCGAGGTTCTTTCCTCCTTGCCCGATCATTTCTGGTTGGGCAATTGCGCCCTGCCGGGACTTCTCGCCTCCTGGGTCTCATGGCGCCTGCACCAGCGTGGTCCGTTGGGCGCTGGAACATGCGTCCTTCAGTGGGGACTGGCCAGCCAGTGGTCACAGCGCTGCAATCCCTTGGACCAGCTTGTCGGTGACACAGGGGATGTGAGCCTCTCCAGTGGTGGACCGTTCCAGATCATTTGCAGGAGGGCATCCCGTTCGTCCGCCCCGAGCCGACGGTCTCTCTATCGACCGATGCCTCTCTGATGGGTTGGGGTGCCCATCTGGGGACACCGGCTCATGGCCTCTGGTCCCAGCGGGAGTCGATGCCACATCAACCTGCTGGAGCTCCGGCGGTCCGCCAGCTCTCACCGCCTTTGCTCCGTTCCTCCGGGGTCAAGTGGTCCGGTCCAGACGGACAATACCACGACCATGTACTATCTAAACCGCCCAGGCGGGGCCGCTCATGCTTCTATGCAAGGAAGCTCTCCGCATTTGGTCACTGTATCGCAGGCCTGGGCGGATCTCCTAGCCATTCACGTGGCAGGAGCCTCCAACACCCTGGCCGATGCCCTGGGCGGATAGGGGCTGCATCCCACGAGTGGTCTCTCCTGCCGGAGGTAGTACAGCATCTGTTCTCCCTTTGGGGCACACCTCAGGTGGACCTGTTTGCCTCCATGAGAACGCCAAGCTGAGTCTGTTCCATGCCCGCCCCTCAGCAGGGGCTCGCTGCAGGGGATGCCTTCTCGAGGCAATGGACCCGGCCTCTTTTACGCCTTTCCCCATTTCCCTTGATCCACAAGGTGCTTCTCAAGGCGAGGAGGGACAAGGCGCAGGTGATTCTGATAGCCCCAGACTGGCCTCGCCAGTTCTGGTACCAGATCTCCTCAGTCTCAGCTCCAGGACTCCGCGCAGCTTCCAGCTCGCCCGGACCTGCTCTCAGTCAATCAGGGAAGGTGTTCCATCCGGACCTTCAATCCCTGCACCTGATGGCCTGGTTCCTGGCGGCTAGGAGTTCCAGGCCTTGGGTCTTTCCGACGAGGTCCTCAATGTAGTTGAGGCGTCCCGTAGAGTCGACCAGAAAATGCTATGCCTTCAAATGGAAAGGTTTTCCATTTGGTGTCAGGCGAGGGCTTGGACCCTTCCTCCTGTTCCTTGGCAAGCATCTTGGACTATTTATGGTCCCTTTCTAGTCAAGGGCTTGGTCCGACGACCCTAAGGGTGCACCTGGCAGCCATCTCTGCTTACCGGGCGCGGGCCGGGAAGCAGTCAGTGGCGCAGGAGAAGGTGGTCTGGCGCTTTTTCAAAGGCCTTGATCACATTTCCTCTCCAGTGCGGGAACCCCCACCTCCGTGGGATCTACTGCTGGTACTGGCAAAGCTCATGGGCAAGCCATTCGAACCTATGCACAGGTGTGCTCTCTCTCACCTGTCGTGGAGACCGCCTTCTTGGTGGCTATCCGTCAGCCAGAAGGATGGGAGAGCTCCAGGCGCTTTCCATCGAGTCTCCTTACCTGGTCTTCCACAGGGACAAGGTTGTCCTCGCCACCGAAATTCCTTCCGAGAGGTGGTGGGGAGTTCACCTTAACCAGGTGTTGACTCTGCGGTGTTCTACCCCAATCACACCTCGGAGGCCGAATATAGGCTCCATACTCTGGACCCTAGAAGGCGCTCGCTTATTATAAGGCGCGCGCGGCTGAAAATTGGGAGAGGTTCACAGCTGTTTGTCACCTCACGCTGAAGCCGCATCTGGCAGACCTGCAGCCATAAGCGGACGATAAGCAGGTGGGTAACCTCCTGCATAGATCTCTGCTATAAGTTGGCGGGCATGGAGCCTCCCAGAGGGATAAGAGCTCATTCTACCCGCCATACTGCTGCAACGGTGGCTGCTTCCAGGGACGTCCCTATCCAGGAAATCTGCAGGGCTGCTACCTGGAAGTCAGCAAACACCTTCATTACCCACTACCACATCGACCTTGAGTCACGCCGGGATGCTGGTTTTGGGGCCTCGTTCTCCAGCCTCTTTCCCAAGTAAGTATTGGGGCTGTGTCTTGCCTCCCTCCTCCCGGAGAACTGTTAGAGTCTGCCAATGAGTGTGGATGAACAACATATCCATGTCCCTAGAATACAGGTTACTCACCTGTAACAGGAGTTCTAGGAATGGTATATGTTGTTCATCCACCGACCACCCGACCTCCCGGCTTCGGCCACTAGCCCTGAGCTTCCAGCCGGCCAGATCTGGCGCCATGGGGCGGAGCCGAGAGTTATACCACCCGGTGGGTGGGAGGAGCAAGCTTGAAGACCTTCCGCAAGATTTAAAGCGGCAAGGATACCTGCCAATGAGTGTGGATGAACAACATATACCATTCCTAGAACTCCTGTTACAGGTGAGTAACCTGTATTTGTCCCCTTCCACCTTGTTTATGCCCTTGAGGTACTTGAATGTTTCTATCATGTCACCTCTATCCTGCTTCTGTTCCATTTTGTACACGTTATGGTCTTTCACTCCTCGCAAGGCTTGTGATGTAATCTGTTCACCATTTTGGTCACCACCCTCTGCACAATTTCTAGTTTGTCAATGTCCTAGCAATGGTGTGGTCTCCAGAACTGTGCACAGTTTTCAAGGTGAGGCCTCACCAGGGTCTTGTACAGTGGAACCATTACCTCCCTTCTTCTGCTTGTGATTCCCCTTCCTATACATCCCAACATCCCACTGATCTTTCCCACTGACTTGGCGGTCTGCATCTCCATATAATACAATTTTGTCCTGGTTGGGGGAAGCATTTACACTAGTGTTTGATGCAATAGCAACTGAGTTTAAGAATCAACACTTAGCATGTTGTTACTTAAACTGGGGTCAGTACTCCAATGTGATGCCATATTTAAAGCTGTTAGGCAAGTGAAGGAAATAAGTGTTGATTGCAACAGGATTTTAATGTTCCCAAATCTAAGCTGTGCCACATTTCAGAGGCAAACACATGTTGACAGCAGAAAATGAAATCTCAAAATTCAATATACTGTACTGTTAAATACAAGCTGCCCTGAAAAACTGAGGGTACAACATGGAGGTCAGGTATTCATCTTCACTAACTGGAAAACTTAGACAAACCAGTGGAAAAACAATCACTAAAAACACTTGCTGTAGAACCAATGAGTATAGTGAATTGAAATTTGTCTCAAGAAAGGATTCCAAAGATGCTATCGATACACTATTTTTGAGTGCTGGTAAGGACTGTGGATCAAGACTACAGATATGTTAATAACTAAGGCTTTATCATCAAATCAGTGAAAACTTGCATGGTCCTTTTCCTTTGATACCGGAATGCCAGTTGTGGCATGTTCAGTACCAGCCACCCAGAACTTATGAATTACTGGGATGTACCATGATATGTAAAGTACTGCAGTACAGTGCTAACTACTGCTGCACTAAACACGTTATTGGAATGTTAAATAATTATTCCTTGACTTTCTTTCACATACATGATGACAAAGAAAATTTTAAATTATTTTGGAAATATATGGCATTAAAGAATTAGAAGCACCTAGAAATTAAAGGATTGAATATGTCACTTTTTACATATTGCTCTCACAACAGAGGGTATGTTACATGCCCACTAAACCCCAAATATGGGGAGATTTGGACTCCCCTGGTTCAAAGGCTACTTCTGGGCTTTTTGAATGGTCCAAACCATTAAATGGTTTCAGAAACCCTCCCCTCACTCACCACTATGGGTTGCAATGGAATCTGCATTGTGCCCGGGAGAAGTTCCTACTTCCTTCATTTTTAATCCAATTTCCTCTAAACTAAAATCTTACCCGACTATATCATTCTCTGTTCTTTATTGGAAACTAACCCACAAATTCCTGAAATCCAATCCAGCACCCTGGTTTTATGCCCCCTTATGGGACAATCCACTGCTCACTTTAGAAGATTGTCCAGTTTTCTGTCGTACATGGCAGAACAAAGGCATTTTCTTTCTCAGCGATATCTTGGACCAGAATTCATTCACTCTTAGACTTGCAGGCTACATAGAAACTTCCTAAACAGGAGTTCTGGAAGTGTTTACAAATTCAGGCAGCTTATAACTCTCTTTCTAGTTTAGTGAATAAGCATACTCTTCTAAACCCGTACATTTTATTTATTTTTTATTTAGTTTTTGTTGACTGGGTAAGTGCACTAGACAAATCCTGCCTATTTTCAGGCACGACCCGGGGAAAGGGGATAAGATGAATGCCAACTGACCTTGAACCAGATTAAGCTGTTGGTAGTATTTTTAGTGAATAGTGAATTTTGCACTGGACTAATTTATCAGTGAAATTGAATAGCTCCATTTACAAAGACATTATTGATAATCTACCTTATCAGTCTATACAGGTCAAAAATAAATGGAGTACTCTTCTTAAGTACAATATTTCAGACACACAGTGGAGTAATTGTTGGCGTCTTGCACATAATGCCTTTAAAGATGCCCGTAGCTCTTTAATGCAAACTAAAATCCTACATCTTTGGTATAGAACCCCCACTGTGCTTAAACGATTGGGCCTATTAAATAATAATAACTACTGGTGCTATAATTTGGCCAGTGGGGATCTACTTCATATCTTGTGGTCGTGTACTCCCACTAGTAAGCTCTGGTGTAAAGTCTATTAACTTGCCTCCAGAGTAACAGGACAAAAACTACCTTTTGACCCCAAGCTATTCCTTAACATACTAACATACTAATTGCCAGCAGATTAGACCTTACAGTTTATCGAGTCTGTTTGAACCTCAGATCCCTAGTTGGGTGCTGAGGCCCTCCCCCCTTG
Source organism: Neoceratodus forsteri (assembly GCA_016271365.2). Taxonomy (NCBI): domain Eukaryota; kingdom Metazoa; phylum Chordata; order Ceratodontiformes; family Ceratodontidae; genus Neoceratodus; species Neoceratodus forsteri. Next base: position 1,226,529,022 of record CM057454.1, read on the forward strand.
TGTTCCAGAAACCTCTATCATCCATCCCCACCCCCCTGGGCCTGGCCATCATCTGATACATTCACTTTCTGTGTCTGTCCCACTTCTCTTTGAAGCCCTCCACTGTGGATCTCTCGAACCAGCTCACCAGGCAGTGTATTCCAAGGGTCCACCACCCTCTCAGTGAAAACCTCCTCCTTTCCCCTCACCCTTCCACCTTCCAACTTCAAACCATGCCCTCTGGTGATACCTCCTGCTTTAGTCTAAAGATCTCTCCATGTTTACCCTATTTATTCCCTTGAGGTACTTGAAGACCTCAATCATGTTGCCCCCGTCTCTCCTCTCCTCCAGTGAAAACAGGCAGAGCTCCTCAAGACTATCCTCATATGTCAATTCCTTCTAGGCATCTTTATCTCCAATAGCTCTCTGCTCTCACATGCACATTTTAGATGGCTAAACATACTTTCTCTTCTGGTCAAACATCTGATTCTTATGAAATGGAAATCAACTCTGGTGCCTTCTCTTTCAGATGTTCTTCAAAACCTTTCTCAGCATGCCTCCCTAGACTGATTATCTCATGTTACTCATAACCAACTCACTGTATATAACAGATGTTGGCAGGATTACTTCAAGTACATCAAACCTAGTTCTTCTAGACCCTAATTCTTGGGATATTTAGCCCTCTTCTTCTCTTTGCTCGGATTAGGTTTTCCCAAAACTTTGTGCACAGATAGCTCCCTTTGTTCCCTCCTTCTCTATTTTCTCCTCTCCTTCCTTCTTCCTTGCTATTTTTTTCTCTTCTTTCCTTGCACACTTTTCTCTTACCTTTACCTCTCTATTACTGAACATTGTTCATATTACCACATTTATCACTTTTTGTAATTTACTGAATACCTTGCCATAGCCTGCCCTAGCATTCATTTCAATAATGGTTGCCATTTCTGACTCTGTAATACACTACTGATTGTAACCCTTCTGCTCTCCACTTATAACCTGTCTAGGTTTGTGTTTATCGATACGTATATAAGGCTTCCCAATATGTTTACCCTAAATACTGTGTTTAAGTGATATTTTATACCTTATATGGAGGATGCACTTCTATTGTATAAGATGTGTGCTTTCTTATATACTCAGATTTCAGTAAAAAGATAAAGTGAAAAAAAAAAAACAAATATGCTGCTAGTACGAACATACGAAATTTGCCAGCAGATAAAGGCCTAGAGGTCTATCAAGTCTACTCGAATGTGCAGCTAGCACCTCTTATTCTGCAGCTGCCCTTCCCTTCCATCCTTCCCCTTCATTAACCCTCCCTTGTTCTGTCCCATCCTCGCTTGAAGCAGTCCACTTCTACTGCATACCACTTCTGCAGGTAACGATTCCACCCAGCCACCCTCTCTGTAAAAAGTGTCTCCTCATCTCCTCCTGAACCTTCCTCGCTCCAGTCTCATATCATGGCCCTGGTGTAGCCCTCCCCTCCCTTACTTTGAACAGCCCCTCTGTACCCGTCTTGTTTATTCCTTTCATGTTTTTAAAGGTTTCAATCATGTCACCCCGTCTCTCCTCTCCTCCAGTGAGAACATGTTCAACTCCTTCAGCCTCCTCTCGTATGATAAGTCCCCCAGCCCCTTGATCATCTTTGTCATCCTGCGCTGCACCCCCTCCAGTAACTAAATGTCCCTCTTCAAATATGGATGCCAGTACTGCACGCAGTACTCCAGGTGTGGTCTAACTAATGACCTATACAATGGCAGAATCACCTCCTCCCTCCTCGAGGATATACCCCTTGCAATACAACCCAGCATTTTGTTGGCTTTTTGCAGCTGCCTTCCACATTGTGCCGAGTTATTCATTGATTCCTGTAATGAGCACACCCAGATCCTTCTTCCTCCTCTGTCTGTGCTAGCTGCACTCTCTAGCTGGTAACTCCTCCTTGGGTTCTTCATCCCAAAATGCAGCACCTTGCACTTTTTGGCATTAAAGCCCAGTTGCCAGATGTCTGACCAGGTTTCAAGATTTGCCAGATCATCCTTTTTTTTTTTTTCCATTTATATTTTGTACCCCAGCCTCCGGTAGCCCGGTACCATCTGCCGGTCACGCTTCAACCCCCCCACATCAGCCTCGAGCCCTTCCGATACCCCGTGGCTTACCCCCCATGGTGGGGCTGTGGCACTGGGGACACATGCCGCAGGCGTCGAATTAGGTCGGAGGGCTGGCCTGGGGGCTAGTTGAAGCTGTGACCGCTTCATCAAGGGCTCTGGTGGCATACTCCATTTCCGTTTTCCGGGAGGCAGGGGCGTGCAATAGCGCCGAGCATCCTGCCCGCCTCCGGCCCTACACATTGTCGAGGTCGGTGGTCGCGCGCTACACCTGGTCTCCACCAGGGAGCTCAGCAGACCCGAGCACTAATTATCCTCCCCTGGAGAAGGAGAGAGCAGTCCATAGGACGCCTATCCTTCTCCCCCGCCGCCCTCCAACGGTCACCTAAGTCCGCTCTTGAACCCAGGTCGCTGGGCGTCGCAGTGGAAATCCCACCGCTGCGCCGCGGGCTGGCTAAGATTTGCCAGATCATCCTGCAACCCCTGCCATCCCCCTAGGTCATCCACCACCGCGCCAACCTTGGTATCATCAGCAAACAGACTCATCTTGCTCTTGATGTCCCATGATATGTCTGCAATGAATATCCCAAACAACACTGGTCCCAACACCAAGCCCTGTGGGACACTGCTCATCACTGCCCTTGGGTGTGAGAGCTCCCCACCCACCACCACCCTCTGTTGCCTTCCCTGCAGCCAGTTTCCTACCCATCTCACCAGCTTTGCACCCGCCCCTGTGCCTACTAACTTCCTTCCCAGCCTTCCATATGGCAACGAGTCGAATGCCCTACTGAAGTCCAGATACAGGCCATCCACTGCATGGCCCCTGTCCAGTTGCCTAGTTACCCAGTCATAGAACTTGACCAGGTTGGTTAGACAGGATCTGCCATGTATGAAGCCATGCTGTCTGCTGTCCTGTAGTCCTTTGGCCTCTAGGAGGGCCACCAGCCTCTCCTTCAGGATAGTCTCCATTAGCTTACCCACAATGGATGTGACGCTCACTGGTCTGTAGTTTCCTGGTTCATCCTTGGTGCCACTCTTGTGGAGGGGCACCACATGAGCCATCCTCCAGTCCTGGTACACCCCCAATGTAGTGAGGCATTAATCGGTCTGCTAAAGGTCCTGCAAGGACCTCTGCCAGCTCCTTCAGTACCCTGGGTGGATGCCATCTGGGCCTGGTGCCTTGTCCACCCTCAGTGCCTTCAAACCCTCTCGAACTCTGCCCTCCTTGATTTCCCCATCTTTCACCTTTCCCCTTCTGCCATTTCTCCCACCTTGGGTGACACCCCTCTTCTCTTTAGTAAATACTGAGCAGAAGAACTCACTAGTGCTTCCGCCTTATCGATCCTGCTTCCACCCAACCCCCCCTTCCTAATCCTTACTATGTGGTCCTTACAGCTCCTTTTCTCCCTGATGTACTTAAAGAAGTCCTTCTCCCCCTTCTTAATGCTTTGTGCCAGCCTGAGTTCCGTAGATGCTTTGGCTCCCCTTACTGCCCTTGTCACCTCCTTCGATTCTGTCAAATAATCCTCTCTGTCCTCGCCCCTCCCCATTTTCTTGTACTTCCTAAAGGCAGCTCTTTTCCTTCTTACCTTTTCCATGACCTCCTTGCTCAACCAGCTCAGTTTCTTAGCCCTAGCCTTCTTGCTCTGGGCTTTGCAGCAGGTTTTGGTTGCCTCCACTGTCCCCAGCTTTATGAGCTCCCACCTCTGGTTAGTATCCATACTAGATTGAATTCTGGCCAGGTACCCTTTTACCACTTCCCCCATCCTCCCAAAGTCGGCCCTCCTGAAGTCCAGCACTCTTGTGCCAGATTCCACTCTTCCTTGCCCATATCCAATGTGAGCCATACTGAGTGGTGGTCACTCCTGACAGCTGTTCCTCCACTTTAAGTTCTCTCACAAAGTCCCCATTTGCCAGCACAGGTCAAGGGATTCCCTAACCTGGTTGGTTCACTGACCATTTGCAGCAGGAAGCTGTCCTGAAGGCATCCAGCAGTACCTGCTCCCTCTGTTCCTGGTTGTTGGGATGCTTCAGTCCACTCTTGGCATGTTGAAGTCCCCACAATCACCACACTACCTTCTCAGAGGTCCTCCTGATCTGTCCCGCTAGTTCCCTGTCTGACCCTCCGCCTGAGATGGTGGCCTGTACACCACTCCCATTCTAAGAATCCTATTCTTGGAATCCTGGATTTGCACCAAAGTGACTCCATACTACCCTCCTTCCTCCCTTACACACTTCAGTCCTTCCTTCACATATGGTGCCACCCCCCTTCCCAGTAACCGTGTCCCTCACGAAATAACCTGTCCTGGTACAGACAGGTCCAGTCATTATATTGGGTGGCCCATGTTTCCGTGATGGCTGCAATGTCCACCTCTCCCTCTGCCATGAGAACCTATAACTCTGCAGTTTTCCTCCCAAGGCTCCTAGCATTAAGGGTAACCACCTTCCACCCTTCCCCCCCTCCCATCCTGCCTTCCTTTCCTAACATCACCAATAGTACTTGCCATTTGTCCTTTGTCACTGTTATGGGGGGTAAGCTCATATGATTTCCCAACCTGTGGTCTCTGCATATCTCTTCCCCAGTTGCCACCCCCCACTCCTAGTTTAAATTCCCAACTTCCTCTATATACTCTTCCATCCTTTGCTTCAACACTTTCTTTCCCTCCTCACTCAAGTGTAGTCTGTCCTTGGCATAGAGCCTACTGTCATCCCAGGTCCCTCCCCACCCCCCCAAAAGCCTATACCCTTTAGCACAACACCAGGTTCTTAGTCATCCATTAAATTCCTCTATTCTCAGCTTTCTTGTTGTGCTTGCCTTTGGCACCAGAGTATCTCGGAAAAAGTTACTGATTTTCCTGCCCCTCACATAATTGTGCTAGTTCTTCAAACCTCCTCTGGACTATATCTACTGTCTTGTCAGCCAGATCATTTGTCCCAAGATGTATAATTAAATGAGGCTTGTCCCTACCCCTTCTAGCATATTTCAGAACAGACTGTCCCACTCTTTCCGCTGTCATTCCTGGCATGGCCTCCACCCAAATGCGACTATGCCTCTCCCTTGCTACCCACCTAACTCCTCTTAGTATTGAGTCCCCGCACTAAGATTCCACCCTCTTACTCCCTGCTTGGTTCCATTCATCTTCCTCTCTCATTTCCAGCTCTTTTTCCTCCTGCACATTTCCCCCTTTTACCCCTGTTGCAATTCTCCCAGCAGAACTTCCCCCCGCTCCAGTTTGGTCCAGGCATTTATCAATTACTCCTCTAATTTCATCATTTCCCTCCTCCACTTTCTTCCTCTCTAGCAGTGCACAGCTGTTTTCTGAAGACCCTTCACAAATGCCCGCTCCCTCTCTCTTCATAGTAACCTGTTCTCTCCTTTCCTAGTTTTCTAGTGTACTTGTGTATCTTGTCTCCCATAATTAGGCAGCTCAGATTTTGTCTCAAATGCCTATATTTTATATAGGAATTTGAGACCAAAATGCGTTTTTAATTGGGCCCCATCTGGAGTACTGCATGCAGTGCTGGAGGCCTCATCTGCAGAAGGACATTAAAAAAATGGAGGCAGTCCAGAGAAGGGCAACCAAAATTGTGCAGGGACTGCATCAGAAAACATATGAAGACAGATTAACTGAGCTCAATACGTATACCCTAGAGCAAAGGAGGGAGAAAGGTAATATGGTTGAAACGTTCAAACATCTCAAGGGCATTAACAAGGTGAAAGAGTCTAACATGTTTCAATATAAGAAAAACAGCAGGACAAGAGGACACAGCATGTGATTAGAGGGAGGCCGATTAAGGGGTAATGTGAGGACGTTCTTTTTCACAGAAGGGGTGGTGGATGCATGGAATGGCCTACCTCAGGAAGTGGTGGATATGAATATAGTGCAGAATTTCAACTAGGCATGGGATAGGCATAAGGGAGCAATACAGATGAGTATGTATAGAGTGGCCATTGACAGAGTACAGGCCTATGGCACATTAATATGGTAGTAAAAAATAGGCAGACTGGATTGGCCTTGCAGTCCTTATCTGCCGTCAACTTCTATGTTTCTGTGTGTATTAAAATCAAATGGAATTAGTATTCTTTCCCCACAGAATGTTTCAATGCATCCCGAGGATAAATTAATTGATGGTTTTGACAGGGTAATGGAGGAAGATAGGAGGGTATATAGAGTGATGGAAGTAATAAATAAATATGCAGTGGCCCGTGAAAAACCCTGGAAGTATAGATATCTTTTTGTTTTTAGGTAGAAAGTCTCTGTCAAGGATTCAGTAGGTACAACAGAGAGACACATCTACATTTTATCTCCTACTTGTGAAATTGATCTAGGGAGAGATGGAACTAAGGAGATTATAATACATAACAGTATTACAGATAGTCCCCAAATAGACATTATTTTCAGGAATTCTTATCTTGCAGCTTCATTGTTAACAGTGTCTTCAGTTCATGATAACCTTGGCATCTTGACAGACTTGAATAATAAAGTGAGTGACAATGGCATAAGTCTTCTCGAACTCCATACAGATCTGAGCCCAGTTGTCTGACCAAAATTAATCCAGTTTCATATATTTCTAGACATTCTGAAATTATAGCTCATAATTGGTTTATTTCATTACAGGATCTTCCTATTATATGACCAGAATTTCACTCCATTATAACGCAACAGAACTTACTTGGTGACTCAAGCTCTCAAAGCATTTTTTCTTGAAATATTGAAAGCCTAACTAGTAAATTAGCAGATATTGAGATTAATAATTTGATTAGTAGTTTATGCTAGTTTGTGTTTCCAGGAAAAACTGTGGTATCGTGATATTCCTTCTAAGGTTCCTGGTTGCACACCTTATACTGTATATGTCTTGACATGCAATCTAAAATGTCAGGCAGGAATCTGACAGGCCTGTTTATTTTTCTAAGAATTTCTTGGATTGTCTGAAAATGGAAGTCAGTTATAAACTGTTTTTTCTCTTAGTCCTAAAATTAGAGAATAGTAATGCTGAAATTGTTTTTATAAATGTGTGAATACTTCACAAAACTAGTAAAATCCACACTTCCACTTTAAGGCAACAATTAGCAGAAATATTAGAAGGAATTAATGACCAAGTATGATAGTTATTCGTTCATAATTATTGGTGATTTCAATGCTAGGGTGCTCAAATCAAATGGTTCTGGATAACTTGAAGATGAATGTGATTTAAGACTTAAATAACCTGAGAATAAATGTAGGAAGGATTTACAAAGGCACAAAATTTAATCAACAAGGTTAGCTACTGAATAGAATGATAATCAACTTGAACTTATTTTTGGTGAATGGTTGGACTTTGGGAGACTTGGAGTGAGATTTTCACTGATATGGGTTCTATGGGATCATCAGCTTTTTTTAATTTGGTACAGGTTAATCTGGGTTCTCTGGAAAATTGTTGTAATTTAAAGTTTTGGATTGCTCAGAGTCATCCCTCTCACCGATTCTTATTACCTTCAGTTCTTTAAGACCCAATAGGGAAATGGATCGGGTTTCTCCTGCTGAGAACAATTTGATGTAATAAACACTTAAAAATAAGATGGCAAAATGACGTAATTGAACTATTTTTCATGAGACTCAAATTTTAATCTGTATCTGCTTTAAAAACTTAAATGATCATCAATACAGGCAGAGATAATGTAGATGTAATTGAAATACAGCTTGACGCTAATATTTCTTAAACCCTTGTTTACATTAAATAAAACAGACACATCAAACAAACTTGGTATAATGGAAAATTATAGAGCTGCAAAACAGGAAATAATTGGGTTAGTGAGATGCAGTATACTAAAACCATAAGACAAGAGGAAATCTTAGGATTTTATTTTTTTAACATGACAAAATTTATTGAAGTTTTTCAAGTTTTGTATAGCATACACTGTCACACAACCAGCACTAGCTCCCAACAGGGAGACAACAGAACTTCACATTAGGAAAGAAAACATACAGGTAGTATCATAACAGGATATACCATATCCATTTCAGAGGTTTACATACAACAGTGTTACAGGCGTGAACCATAATCGGGCATGAGAGAAAAAGAAATGGAGCGCAGTAGTTGAAAATCACGTTAATTCAGGTTGGCTGATAGCAACTGTCTAGAGTACAATTATCAACAAGCTAATAACCTTTGCACAGAAGGGTACAGCAAAAAAAAAAAAAGTTGTGGTATCCTTGGCAGGCCTATAACCCTTGAAAGTTACATAGAAACATAGAATTTGACGGCAGATAGGACCGCTGGCCCACCCAGTCTGCCCATTTCCCTACCTACTTGATAAGCTGCAGATCCTAGTTAACCAGCAGCCTACTTCTTCCTCACCCCACCCCCAGAATTGCCTTATGACTATCCCATGCATGCTTGAATTCCACCACTGATTTTGACTCACAACCTCCTCCGGAAGGCCATTCCATGCATCCACAACCCTCTCTGTGAAAAATACTTCCTTAAGTTACCTCTGAGCCTCCCCCTCTATCTTCAAATTGTACCTCTTGTTCTTGCACACCTCTTTTTTGAAAGATGCTACCCTCTTGGACTTTGTTGATTCCCTTGAGGTACTTGAAAGTTTCTATCATGTCCCCTCCTCCTTTCCTCGAGGCTATACATATTAAGCTCCTCAAGTCTCTCTTCATATGTCCTCCGTGCAGACCCTGCACCATTTTAGTTGCCCTCCTCTAGACAGCTTCCATCCTGTCTATGTCTTTGTGGAGATTGGGTCTCCAGAACTGCACACAGTACTCCAGATGGGGTCTCACCAGCTGTCTGTACAGAGGGATAATAACTTCCTGTTTTCTACTGGTGATGCCTCTCCCTATGCATCCCAGTATCCCCCAGCCCTACTTGCTGCCTTCTCACATTGCTTGTCCACCTTCAGGTCATCTGATATGACTACCCCCAGGTCCCTTTCCATTTTTGTTGTTGTTAGTATCTCACCCCCCATTGTGTACTCTTCCCTGGGTTTTGTTTCCCAGGTGCATTACCTTGCACTTCTTAGCATTGAATCTAAGCTGCCATACATTTGACCATTCCTCTAACCTTGCCAAGTCCCTTCTCATCCTTTCCACCCCACCCTGTGCATCAACTCTGTTGCAGATCTTAGTGTCATCTGCAAGAGACATATTTTTCCTTCCAGTCCTTCTGCAATGTCGCTTATAAAGACATTGAAGAGGACTGGTCCTATTATCCGAACCCTGGTACCTCGCTAGTAACCCTCCTTTCTTCTGAGTGGACCCATTTACTATTACTCTCTGTGTCCTATTCTCCAGCCAATTCTTTTACCAGGCTGTCATCTTGGGACCCACTCCCAGGCTGGCTAACTTATATATTAATCTTTTGTGTGGGACTGTGTCAAATGCCTTGCTAAAGTCTAGGTAGGCCATGTCCACAGCCCCTCCCTGATCTACTACTTTGGTCACCCAGTCAAAGAAATCTATCAGATTCGTCTGGCATGACCTTCCCGCTGTGAATCCATGCTGCCTAGGGTCCTGTGCCCTTCTGGCCTCTAAATACGCGACAATTCTTTCCTTTAGAAGTTGAAACTTAATCCAAGAAAAGGGGAGGAAGGAACCACAGTTGTCACGCTGGGTTAGACCGGTGAATCAGACTCCATATATATTCCTGCTGCTAAGGGGGGGTTACAAGGAGAGGGTAAGGGAACTGAGCACAGATGGGAAGATAGATAGGCATCCCACGTCTTGTGGTACTTGGCCTTCTGGTCCAAGCTGAAATAGGATAATCTTTCAAAGCACACCAGTTTGGCTAGAGCTGAGTGCCAGGTCAAGATGATGGGGAGTACGGTTGCCATCACTTCATCAGGTCAAGATGCTTAGCTTCCATCAAGGCTGCCATAAACCTTTCACGCATAGGTGGTGTTAGAGTAACCAGAAGGAGGTGTCTCCTAGCAACAATAATAAGTTCTCATACTTGGCTGGGGCATCCATTACCCTATAGCAATCCTTGAACACCACAGACCAAAAGGGTGCCAGCTTGGGGCATTGCCATACAACATGAAGAAGATGGGCTGGACTGTTATGGCATCGCCAGCAGTGTGCCTGTTTGAGGATCCCCATGGCATGCAGTCTGGTGGGTATTCTAAGCCATCTCAGGAGGATTTTTAATTGTACCGTAGGACTTGGCTACAAGCATCCCTATAGCCAGAATGGGCTGCTTTAAGGCATTGGGCACAAACATCCGGCGTAATCAGCCATCTGTAGCTTTTGTTCCCAGTGCCTTCTACAGTCATCATTGCAATACAGTTAGGAATCCTAAGGGTCCTGTATATATTGCCTGCTAATCCTTTCTGTTTACTAGGTAGATGGAGTGAATTGAGCCATTTCCATTTTTTGTCTGATTCCTAAAGGGGTGCAATGCTTGGATGGTGCTTGAGATCTGGAGGAACCTCCAGAAGTCCTGTTTTGGGAGAGCATATTTCTCTTGCAGTTGTGCAAAGGTCATGAGAATGTCTGAACCAGTGTAGCAAAGGTTTTTGTCCCATTGTATGCCCTTGGTTATCCAAGAGGGCCACAAAATCAGTTGCCTATCGATTAACAACTGTGGGTTTTTCCATACTGGGATAAATGCAAAGGGGGGGTCCAGGCAGGTTTAGGCATGTGGATGATGGACATGCAACTGTGCCATGCCCTAGCAGTTTCAAGTAGAATGGGAGAAAAGGCTTGATTTGGGGAGGGGCATGCTCGCAGGAGAGCTCACAATCATTTTGTGCCAGCTAAGGTGGCCTCAAGTGACACCCACATGGGGGCGGGGAACTGAGATGGTGTAAACCATTTGGTGGCCTGCGCCATTCTGTAGGTCAAGTAGTAATCTTGAAACCACGGGAGGCTAAGGCCTCCCTTGGTCCAAAGTGCTTTCAGTCATTGTCTACTCCACCTGGCTGCCCTGCCTTCCCATAATAACTAGGAGATTTGTTTGTCCAACGTTGGTAATAACTTCTGTTGGAGCCTCAATGGGATATTGCAAAACAGATATGATACTCTGGGAAGAAGAAACATCCTCACTGCTTCAATTTTGCACTTGAGTGCTAATCATAACCTTATCCATCGATGTATCTCCACAGTTAGGGATGTAATGAGGGGGTGAAAGTTGGCTTCTACCAGCTCCTTTCACCTCACGGTAATAGTTATCCCAAGGTAAGAAAAACCCTGTGGGGCCCAACCCACTGCGGTGCCCTGGAGATGATCTTTGGAGCAAGCACGAATAAGGGGCGATAGCATAGTCTTTTTTCTGGTTCATCTGGAGTCCAGAGAATATTACACATTCAGTCAGCACAGTGATGCCTTTGGGGAGTAAGAGTTGGGGATTTGTGAGAGTGAGGAGTAAGTCATCTGCGTAAGAGTCCACCAAGAACTCCTGTCCCTTTAGCTGTATATCCTGTATTTCAGGAGTGCCCAGCAACCTTCCTACCAGTGGGCCCATCGCTATAAGGAACAGCAAGGGGGATGGGGGCAACCTTGTCTCATGCCCCTCCTAAGTTCGAAAGAGGAGTAGATATCCCTGTTGGTGAGAATCCTGGCAGTGGGAGTATGATATAGGATGGTGATTCATTGGCAGAAGAAGGGGCCAAAGCTGTACACTTCTAGGATCGTTTGGAGGTATGCCTACTCCACCAAATCAAAGGCTTTGGTGAAGTCAACAGCCAGTGCAGTCATGGGTGTGCATGATTGAAGCACCAGACATTTTAGGTTAAGCACGAGTCTCAAATTGTCTGCACCCGTCTTACCCTTGCTGAAACTGACTTGTGAGGGGTGTTTCACTAGGGGTAGAATCCCTGCCAGCCTGGTGGCCAGTGTCTTAGCTGCTATTTATGTGTCCACTAATAGGAGGGAGATTGGTTGGAAATTAACACAATCGAGGTGATCAGAGGATTTTTGGGGGAGTAATGTCACCACTGCCTGCTTCATCAAGGGAGGGAGGGATCCATTACTGTGCGACTCCTGCAGAGCAGTGGAACAGATATCTCATTCTCTAACCTTTGATGTAGCTCTGTCGTCATTGCATCAAATCCAGGTGCCTTTCCCCTGGCCAGCTGTGAGAGAGCCAGTTTTACCTCAGATAGAGTAAGAGGGGCATCCAGGTTCTGGGCTATCTCCTTGGGTAGATGGGTTAATGAGGATGATCCACCGAACCTCTTCAAAGTCTCCTCGAGCTTCTCTGCGATCATGGTGGATTTTTACTCATAGAGGTCTTGATAGAACCACCTCATGACTCCATTAATAACCTTTGAGTCTGTGACAATGTTACCCTTGTGGTCTCTAAAGGCATGGATTTGAGAGAATGCCTGTTGCTTCCTCAAGTTGATAGGCCAGGAGCTAACCCCCTTCCCCCCCAGAACGTATGCTTGGCCCTGAGCAATTGCCATTCAGCTTTCCTCTGTAGCAAGGTATTGATCTTGTATTTCAGTCCCAATATTTTGGGTAAAAGCAAGCAATCTTGGGAGCCATTGGTTTTAAATTTAACTTCCGAGGTGGCCAGTTGGGATTGCAACTCCAGGGCTTCTTCCCGACAGGTTCTATCTTTTACAGCTGAGTAGGCTATTATATGCCCTGTCAGAACAGCTTTGAAGGCCTCACAGACAGTGCATGCACTAGTCTCCCCTCCAGAATTTTCTACAAAATAGGTTGTGGCTGCTTCTTTCATCTGGGAGCAGAAGTCCTTGTGCCTTAGTGGCATGAGGGATGATCACCTTGGGGAAGAAAGCTGCATGAGATAGGGACATGATCAGAGATTACCATACTACCAGTAGCAGTGTTTTGAATGTACTGTGCCACATTGGGATTGGCCAATCAGAAGTTGATGCGACTGTGGATGTTGTGCACAGGGGGAAAACAAGTATAATCCCTGCCTATTCGGTTGTCCCTCTGCCAAGGATCGACAAGGCCCCATTCATCTCTTACCTCCTGTAGAGCTGCCCTTACTTTGCAGTGAGAGTGTTGGGTCGGTCTTGACTTGTCTAGCAAAATGTCATCAACTAGATAAAAATCTCCACCAATGATGTTGGGGAGATCTGAGTCACCCTCTGTAAGCTGGGACAGTGCCTGTCTTACCTGAGGGAAGAAATCCATGGAGTCTGAGTTGGGCCCATATAGATTTACTACCACCACCTTGCCCCCTGGATAGGCAAAGCAGATGGCTACCCAGTGGCCCTGTGAGTCCAACTTAACTGCTTCTTCCACCCAGGGGCTTGATTTTTGGGTCAAAATTGCCACTCCCCTAGATTTAGAAGTGGCAGAGCTCACCACCTCCTGTCCCACCCAGAGCTTCTTAAGCCATTGAATCGTTCAGGTGGTGAGATGTGTCTCATGGATAAGTGCAATATCCGCGCACAGAGAATGAAGATGCTGTAATACTTTGGTGCATTTTACAGGGTGATTAAGGCCCTTTACATTCTAGGAGACCAATCTCCACCTATGTTGAGAGGTAATGGCCAATGCCCTGCATTTGAGTCCCTTGTTGCATTTATCTGTAGCGTTCTTCTAGTAACAGGAAGTTGAGAGAAAAACAGGAGGGGGGGTGTATTCAAGATACTACTACCTGTCTATAGGAGGAGGAGAGGAAATAACTGATAAAGGGGGCCAACCACTCAGTTACCTTGCATCTGAACCATTATGAATATTTGGATGAGGCTACTGCCAAGTATACCGGGGAGACGGGAGAAAAATTAGCCTCCCAATCCACACAGCCCTCTGTGATGTATCCAGTCTCAACCAGTTCAAGCTTTGATCTTCAACTGTTACCAATGAGCAGAAAGGAAAATTCCAGAACCCTGGTGAGGACCTTCTCAGTACCTGGACAGCCTGTGAAGCTGTGAGGGTCTCGTATAGCTGATGAGTAATCCAATTACAGGGACAAGTAAGCAAGACGAGAAGGCAGGCAATACCAACCTCACTAAGGAGGAACCTCTGGAGGTCTCTGAGGAGCATCTCACCAGCAGGCAGTGAGAAATTTCTACTGCTAAAAGCTCCAAGTGTGATATACACTAAAGACACTGAGGTTAAGCACGAGAAATCAAGAGGAATACCAATGGTTTAAGCTTTACAGTCACGGTGTCCAGCTGGGGAGTTGGAGGAGTCTAAGATCATTCTCAGATCCTCCCTACACTGGGCTTAGCCACCCCTATTGAGGTGATCCGGTCGGGGTGACATAATACCACACGGTATAGAGGGTACTAGAGAGGGAAGAGAGATGGCCCTCCACAGGAAACCAATCATTATATTCAAAAGAAGAGACTGCAGTACAAGAAAATTCACCAAACCACAAGAGAATGCTCAAAACCCAAACTTGTACACTATGGAATCTGTACTTGCAACACCATAACTACACATAAACCTTAACATTACATTTACCATAAAGTTAGTAAATTGTGACAATTGAGTCATGTCCTCAGGGAAGGAGAAAATTCAATACTTTCATCAGCCCTAAAGGCGCTGAGAGGAGGCACACCAGAGAAAAAGGGAAGGGGGAGGGAAATATCAAAAAGACAAGGCTTTAAGGGAGCACCCCCATATTAGCAGCTTGCCTACCGTAATGCTGGGAAGGGGGGAGCCTGATCCATGCCATATAGATTCAGCAGACGTGGCTCCACATACCCCGGTCCCTCTATATTAAAGTACACTATGCCTCCCAACAAGATGAAAGAAATAAATGTCCCCATCCAGGAGACTAACCAGATTTAGAAGTTTGGGGAGAACTGAGATACTTAATCTTCATTGGGGAGGACTTTGGGACATGTCACTTGTTTATTAGCTGAGGTGCAACAGAGATCTGTTGCTTGCCTGGGGAAAACACCATGCGAACATACGTTTGGGAAGGGAATGTCCTGGGCTGTGAAGGACCCCACGGGAGTGGGGGGTAGTCAGGTCAACATCTTACCCAGCCCTTCCGTAGAAAGGGAGAGCAGTATGGCCCTGCCACTCATTGCGAGGGGGGGGGAGAAACGCCTGCATTATACTGGCTAGGGCTGATGTGTGATACATTAACCCAGACTGTCCCAGTGAGAAATAGTAAAGCATAACTGCTTAGCTTAGTAAATATAATGCATAGTCCAGGCCAGGGACAGGAGGAGTCCATCCCAGTCAGCCCTCTGCCAATGTTTGGAGTTGAGAGTGCTCAGCTTTCAGGGGGAGGAGAGCCTGCTGTCACCTCAGCAAAGGTCTTCAGACTGGGTTTCACTAGTCCCTGATTGGCCCCTAGAGAGTCATCAGAAGCCAATGCTTTGGCATGTTTTTCCAATTTCTCACCCAGTATATTGGGGAGGCAGTATCTATAAAGTCTGAGTCTTTTCCTGTGGGGTCATCTTGCTGTTCGTCCTCACTAAAGTAGTCTTCTCTGGGAATCTTTGCTGGCAGAGATACAGGGAAGGTCAGCCTTTTAATTAGTGCTCTGCTGCTGACTCTGGGACTGATGCCTAGATCTTTGTGCCAGTGGGGAACCATCCTCCTCTACCACAGTCCTCACTGCCCTTGGTGCCAGCTTCTGATGAATGAATGAAACTTGGAGTTGTTGTGCCAGGGGGTTGTCCACTATCAGTCCCAGTGCTGGGGGGAGGGATGGACCAGTCGTACTTGTTTGTGCTCTTCCTGGACTCGGTCCCCCCCCCCACTGTTCCTTCTCTTGGGTACGTGCTCCTCAGAGACTCAGAGCTTTCTTGGAGATGTAGTTCCCCACTGAGATCCTAGGCCAGTGTTGATGCATAGAAACATAGAAACATAGAAGTTGACGGCAGATAAGGACCGCAAGGCCCATCCAGTCTGCCCATGCAGCCATTTAGCAATGTCTTGGGGTGTATCTGTAAGAAGTTCCTTAACATCTTTGGATACATGGAGAGAGGTCAGCTTTCTGAAGCAGTTTTTGAAATTATCATCTTTTAGAACTTTTTTAATAGGAGTGTAGGTCTTCCATTTTACTGCCACTTCATGAGAATAATCTCTATAAAAAGCTATGCGAGCTCCCCTCCAGTCCATGTCCCCCAAGTCACAAGCTACCTTTAGAACCTGCTCCTTTACAGAGTACCTTAGCAGGTAGGTGATGATCAGCTGAGGGAGGATCCGGGGGGGGCCTACTCTGCCTCTGAGCTTGTGCACCCTCTCCACGTCTACCGGGCCCCTCCATCTCTTCCCCCGGTAACCTCAGGATGAAATTGTTGAGGAACCTTTCCTTGTTGGGACCCTCAAGTTCCTCAGGGATGCCCAAGATGCTGATATTGTTCTGGTGTCCCCGGTTTTCTTGATCCTCAGCTCTCTCCCACAGCTTATGCAGCTTGAGCTCCTACTCCTGGAGTGTTTGCCAAATTCTGTGCTGCTGGTGGTCTAGGTCCTGTATGCACTGTTCCACCACATTAACGTGGTCCTCCACAGTTAACATCCACTACTTATTTATTTATTTAAGGGTTTTACCAGGAAGCATACTGAGGCAGAGTACTGCTCGATTCCAGATGCACCCTGGGGGGGGGGGTTACAAATGATAAGGTGTACAAAAGCAACATAAATATAAGTGTGGTACAAGACAGTTGGTGAGAGCAGTCATACTTACAATATACAAGTATAAATTCTGCAACAATGGAACAGTAAAAAAATAGTTACCTGTTAGTGCAGCATTAATGCCATCTACCTGCACTAGCAGGGTCTCTGACATCTTGGTTACATAAGACAGGGAGTCTGCTACAGAAGCCAAGGTGCCCAGCAGGCTTATATCTGTAGGCTGGGGTGTCAGTGCAGGGGAGGCCATGTTTTTGACTTCTACAAAAACTTAAGTCTGAAAGTCCTGCTGCCTTAGATGGTCCCAGAGTCACTGTACAGGAGTGGAAAAGCGGGGATCCTTCCTGATATGCTAAGTCAGTACAGCCTATGGGTTCTGTGCCTTCAATGTGACTGCTGTGTGGCCTTGATGTGGCCTGCCTGCCATGGCTTGTTCCTCAGCCCACCCGGTCAGTTCTGCAGTGCATGATCTCTGGTGTCACATCATTACTTCTCTGGGTAACGCAGGTTGTACAAGATACTCACATACTGCCGTGGTGGTTTCGGCCCTCTATCTGTCACGTTAAGAGTGCCCAATGCTCGCGGATCACCTAAGTGAGCAATACAGTCCAGGGAAGGACAGAGCAAATGTTTTAAGCTGCCATCTTGCCAGCGTCCAGACCATGCCGCCCAGATCTTAGGATTTTAAATAAAAGGAGGAAAGATTTGGAAAAAAATCCTTGAAAAAGAGAAAGAGAAGTTTGGAACCAACATGTGGAAGAAATTAAAAAAGGCAGTTTTGGAACAAGACACTGAAGGATTCTAGATGCTGGTAAGCCTGGGCTGCATTCAACATTCCACAAGAATTGATGCCTGTATTGTGTTATAGTCTTGGGACTCTCATTTTAAGGAACTATTTCTTCTCAACAGAAGAACATAAGTACTGTATGCAGTCCTTAACAAGTTGAATGCCTTCTTACAACTTTACATACTGTATCTCCTCAGCCAGTCAGTATTTCCCAAGGCCCCAGGACCCAATTAACTTTTAGCAGACATTTACAAAGCATTCCCAGACTGCAGGACTCTTATTTGTGTTGACATAGGTTTGTTCAATGTGAAGATTTGCCTGATGGCTTAGCTGGAAGGGCAATATTACATATCCTATTGATAAAAAGGGTCAAGGACTGATCCCAGCACGTATAGGCCTATGTGTCTTCTAGATACATCAAAAAAGATAATTTGTAAAATTTGTATTACAAAAACTAAGGACTGAATTTATGAAAATCATCTAATGGAGGAGTCACTGAGTGGCTTTAGACATAACTGGTCAACCATATGTAAGTGTTATCTCAGCTCATTCATAAATGTGTTAAAAAAGCAAAATTTGAGGGCCAGTTCGGTGGTGCTGAGTGTTGAGGCACTGGACGCCACACCTCACGCCGGTGACCCAGGTTCAGGAACAACCTCAGGTTGATGGCATGGGGGGAAGGTGGGAGCAGGATTGAGGATTGGCTCTTCTCTCCCAGGGAAGGGATGAGGTCACCTGTTCATAGCCCTGCTATCACTGAATGGAGGTTCAGTGCAGGTGCAGGTGGTTAACAGTGCAACTGGAAGGTAGGGGTGTCCTGAGTGGTGTAAATGGGCATACCTCCACACGCACTATGTTGGGGATGCATGGGTGTGTAGGGGCCAGGAATAATACCCATAAAAACCCATAAATTACATATAAAGAAAAAAGCAAAGCTCTGTAGCTGTTCTGTAGATCTTAAAGCAGCCTTCAATAGTATTAGCCATAAACTGTTATAGCAGAAGTGGTGTGCATTGGATATAGACTTTTTGTTAGATATTCTAATTAGGTTACATTAAAATACTTGCATGCAGGTACAATATAATCAAACTGGTCACTTAACCTCAGTAACTCAAACACATTTGGGGATCTGACAGGGATGTGTTTTGGCTCCTGCACTGTTCAATTTGTACATCAAGGCCCAGATATTCAAAGGGTTGACCTGGCGCAACCAAGATGCATCGGTGCAACCCCAGTAATGCGCCCCAGGGTGATATTCAAAAGGGGGACTTGTGCAGCGCATGACCCGATGTGCCAGGGTGTAATGGTAATGAATGTGGTGCAACTAAAGGGGGCGTGCCCATACATATGCGACACATCCCGATAGTCAGCCCAGGATGTGCAGTGCATCTGCTGGCACAACCCCTAGATGCACCAGGGCACAAAGTTGAGCCAGAAAAATGACTCAAATGCTGGCCACCCACAGGTGGGCAGCTATATTGCAGGGTGCAACACAGCAACCGCCAGCTGTGGGTGGCCACCTGCCCACCCAGAACACCGTCCAAAGACACCCATATGTTCCCTGATGATCTAGTGGTACCCCCATCCCTCCCCGTAGCCATAATCATGGGTTATAATAAACATAATCACTGGTGGTGTGGTGGCACCCTCACCCCACCGTAACCCTGATCGCAGGTAAGCCCTACATAGCGTAATCCCTGGTGGTCCAGTGGTACCCCCACCCACACAGGACCCTTGCCCACCCAGCTCCCCAAACTGCTATCAGGCGGGCAGCTGCAACCACCCATATACCACCGGCTGCCCGCCAATGACAGCTTACAGTATGAGCTGTAAACCCATTGGTCCACAGTGTGGACCAATGGGCTTGCAGGGCATATTATACTAGACAGTCACAAATATGTGAATGAGTCTTATTCACATATTTGTGAGTGTAGTGCTATTGTGCATGAATATCTTTAAATGATTATGTATCAATCTATTTTCTGTTGTGTCTGTTACAGACCCAAGTCACACTACATACAGTATCTGAACAAACGTAACTTACAATAAGTGAGTAGCAGTGCTGAGGTGGTGAGGAAGATCTGCGTCATGTAATTATATATTGGGTAAAATATTAAGCTGGTATAGCCAAATGGTTACAATCATATCTGAACAACTTTTATGCATTTGGGGAATCCCAGTACCATAACAGTAGCACAGGATGTAATTGCCATTCTGAAACCAGTTTCAGAAAAATAAAAACAAGAACTGACGCATAATGTGGAATACTAAGTGTTACATGGATTAGTTGTTACTGCAGCTACTTTAAAATCAGGAATGTTTTTTACAGCCTATCATCTGTTGCATGTGCAGTAGATTACATGTGTGTAAAGATTATGTCCAGATGCTATTAATGATGTGTTTAAAGTTTACAGTGTGCTGTATTAAAAATATAGATATACTGTATGTGTTGTAATATCTGTGTGAATGTACAGTATGTTTCTATCACAATTTAAAGTAATGTAATTGCTCGCACACGCCTCACCTGTCACTCAGCACATTCTGTCTCAATCATCACCTGGCTGGGAAGGAAGAGGATCCCCCTTCCCCCCATTTCGTACAGAACCAGGAAATGGGTTAGATGTAAGGTCCACTGCAAGTGGGGTGGGGGTCCATAATTTATGGTGGGGCTGGTTGTGTGAGCGGAACATCTTGACAACAATTGACAGACTTTTTTTTTTTTTTTAAGAAAATGGCTGATTCAAACCCACTTCTCTTCACCATCTGTGGTGTTAACGCCACTGTTTATTATGCAGAACAGGGAAGCAGAAATGGAGTGTAGGACAGGAGCATGATTAGTAGTGACAGATTGGAGATAAATTCATTTATTTAATGCACACTGCATGGCAAATTGAAAAATATTCAAGTTATACATACGAACATACGAAAGTGCCAACAGAAACAGTCCACCCGGTCTATCTAAGACTGCTCAAGTGTGCAGCTAGCTCCCTAGTTTGCAGCTTCCCACCCCTCCCATTTGTCATCCCAATACCACCCCACCTCCCCACTCTCTCTCCCCCATTCCTTGTCACATGCCCTTTTGAAACTGTTCACAGATTTACATGATACCACCCATTCTGGTAGGGCATTCCATTTTACTACCACTCTCTCTGTGAAATAGTGTCTCCTCATTTCCTTCCTAAATCTTCCCCCCTCTATTCTTAGCACGTGTTTCCTGGTGACCCTCCCACTCCTTAACTTAAAGACCTCATCTGCCCCATCCTTATTGATTCCCCTCAGATACTTGAATGCCTCTATCATGTTCCCCTGTCCCTCCTATCCTCCAGGGTGTACATATTCAGGTCTCTCAGCCTGCTGTCATAGTCTGTCCTTCCATTCCACATATCATCTTTGTTGCCTCCTCTGCACCCTCCAGTAGCCTGATATCACGCTTCAGGTATGACCTCCAAAACTGCATAGAATACTCTATGTGTGGCCTTACCAGTGACCTGGAGAGGGGCAAGATCGCCTCTCTTCAAATGGATGAAAACCCCCTTGCTATGCACCTCAGCATTTTGTTCAATTTTGCAGCCGCTCTCCTGCACTGGGCATTGTTGTCCATGGTCCCTGTTATCATTACCCCTAGGTCCTTCTCCTCCTCAGTGATCCTCAGCTTAACCCCTCCCAGCCAGTATTCTCTTCTTGGGTTCTTCATCCCAAAGTGCATAACCTTACACTTCTTTGCATTGAACCCCAGCTGCCACCTCTCTGACCACTCCTCTAGCTTGCTTAGATCCCCCTGCAGCTGCTTCCATCCCTCCTCTCCATTCACCACTGCTCCGATTTTGGTGTCGTCAGCAAATAGACTTATCTTGCTCACCACTCCATGTGCAACATCTGATATGAAGAGCCCGAACAATACTAGTCCCAACACAGAGCCCTGTGGCACCCCACTCATCACCGGCCTTGGAGTTGAGAGCTCCCCTCTCATCACCACCACCCGTTGCAGCCTCCCACTCAGCCAGCTTATAATCCAGTTCATCATTTTTGCCCCTACCCCTACACCAGTTAACTTCCTCCCAAGCTGCCTATGAGGCACAGAATCGAAGGCCTTGCTGAAGTCCAAGTAAAGAACATCTACCGCATGACCCTTATCCAGCTCACCTGTCACCCAGTCATAATATTATATCAGGTTGGTTTGACAAGACTTCCCTGAAGCAAACCCATGCTGCCTCACATCCTGGAGGCCATTGTCCTCCAGGTATGACACCAGTCTTTCCTTTAGTATTGTCTCCATGAGTTTGCACACTATGGAGGTGAGACTTACCAGGCAATAATTACCCAGTTCATCCCTTGGTCTGCTCTTGTGTAATGGTACTACACGTGCCATCCTCCCTGACCTGATGGCCTTAATGGAATAGGGATGCCTGGATATCGTAGCAGTCACAGAAACATGGTACACAGAGAACCATGACTGGGATGTTAACATGCCAGGGTACATAACCTACAGGGGAGAAGAGGGGGAGGAGTAGCTCTCTATGTAAAGGAAGGGATAAAAGCAACTGAACAAAAGAGTAAACGGAGGAGAGGAGGCACTGTGGGTCACCTTGGAGACTGGAAAGGGCACCACAATCCGCACAGGGGTTGTGTACAGACCCCCATGTCAGGGGGAAGGAATGGACAAGGATATGATAGAAGGCATTCTTAGAATGGCAGAGAAAGGGGAGATACTGTTGATGGGAGACCTGAATATGCCAGATGTTAACTGGAGCACATTTGCTGCAGCCACATCCAAGAGCAGGGCCATTCTTGATGCCCTACAGGTGGCAGGCATTAGACAGCTAGTTTCGGAACCCACTCATGAGGGAGCAATCTTAGACCTCGTACTCTCAAGCGGGGCAGTGAGAGGATCTCAGATCTAGAAGTGGGTTGCCATCTGGGGACAAGTGACCATCAAACAGTGTGGTTCACGTTAAACTTGGCTACAGAGTCAAGCCATACAAAAGTGAGGGTACTGGAATTTAGGAGGGCTGACTTTGGCAAGATGGGAGAGTGCCTCAGAAAAGCACTAGCAAACAGGCTAGAAGGAGGTGTGGAGCAACAGTGGGGAATTATCAAAACTGCCATCACAGAGGCAACAAGCCTTTGTGTGAAGCAAATGAACAAATCAAAATGAAAGAAAAAACCACTATGGTTCTCAAAAGAGGTGGCTGTGAAAGTCAGGAAGAAAAATATAGCATTCTAGAAGTATAAGGAAACACAGAAGGAGCAGGACAGAAAGCAGTACCAGTTAAGGCAGAAGGAAGCAGGGAGGGAAGTCAGAATAGCAAAGGCCCAAACTGAGGAAAAGATAGCCAACTCAGTTAAGAAGGGGGATAAAATCTTTTATAGGTACATCAGCGAGCGTAGAAAGACAAAGGGAGGGATAGTGAGGCTGAATAGAATGAACAGTGGGTGGGCAGAGGGAGACAGTGAAAAAGCAGAATACTGAATGAATATTTCTGCTCAGTATTCTAAAAGAGGAGGGGAAGTGCCTAATCCAATTAACAGAAGCACTCTTGATAGGGGTCGATCCCAGTCCTTTCACAGAAGAAAGGGTTCTGCAAGAACTCCTAAAACTGAAGGTGGACAAAGCAATGGGTCCTGATGGAATTCACCCCAGAATTCTAAAAAATTAAGGGAGGAACTAGTGAAACCACTGGCTACTCTTTTTAATAAATCATGGGAGGATGGTGTGGTACCCGAGGACTGGAGGAAGGCAGATGTGATTCCCCTTCACAAAAGTGGGTCCAAGACAGAGGCAGGAAACTACAGACCTGTCAGTCTGACCTCTGTGGTAGGGAAAGTGATGGAGTCACTTCTGAAGGAAAGAATAGTCGAGTACCTAGAGGCCAGTGGAGCACAGGACCCAAGGCAGCATGGGTTCACAGCGGGAAGGTCATGTCAGACGAATCTAATAGATTTCTTTGACTGGGTGACCAAGTAGTAGACCAGGGAGGGCTGTGGACATGGTCTACCTAGACTTTAACAAGGCATTTGACACAGTCCCACACAAAGATTAATAGTCAAATTAACCAGCCTGGGAGTGGGACCCAGGGTGGTAGCCTGGGTAAAACATTGGCTGGACAACAGGACACAGAAGGTAATTGTAAATGGAGTCCATTCTGAAGAAGGGGGTTACTGTGGGTACCGCAGGGTTCAGTATTGGGTCCAGTCCTTTTAATGTCTTCATCAGTGACATTGCAGAGGACTGGAAGGAAAAGTATGCCTCTTTGCAGATGACACAAAAATCTGCAACAGGGTTGATACACAAGGAGGCATGGAAAGGATGAAAAGGACTTGGCAAGGTTGGAGGAATGGTCAGAAGTATGGCAGCTAGGATTCAATGCAAAAGTGCAAAATAATGCACCTGGGAAACAAGAACCAGGGAAGAATACACAATGGGTGGGGAGGTAGTTACAACAACAAAAGGAGGGACCGGGGGTAAGCATATCAGATGACCTTAAGGTTAGCAAGCAATGTGAGAATGCAGTAGGGAGGGCTGGGGCATACTGGGATGTATAGGGAGAGGCATCAGCAGCAGAAAACAGGAAGTTGTTATCCCTCTGTACAGACAGTTGGTGAGACCCCATCTGGAGTACTGTGTCCAGTTCTGGAGACCCCATCTCCGCAAGGACATAGACAGGATAGAGGCAGTCCAGAGGAGGGCAACTAAAATGGTGCAGGGTCTGCAAGAGAAGCCGTATGAGGAGAGACTAAAGGAGCTTAATATGTATACCCTTGAGGAAAGAAGGGAGAGGGGGGACATGATAGAAACTTTTAAGTACCTCAGTGGAATCAACAAAGTCCAAGAGGGTAGCATTTTTCAGAAAAAGAGACTTGCAAGAACAAGGGACACAATTTAAAAGATAGAAGGAGGCGGTTCAGGGCAATGTGAGGAAGTATTATTTCACAGAGAGGGTAGTGGATGCATGGAACAGCCTTCCTGAGGAGGTTGTGGGGTCTAAAACTGTGGGAGAATTCAAGAATGCATGGGACAGACATAAGGCAATTCTTGTGGGGGGTAGGAAGAAATAGGTTGTTGGTTAACTAGGATCTGCGGCCTATCCTGTAGGTAGGGAAATGGGCAGACTAGATGGGCCTAGTGGTCCTTATCTGCCGTCAAAGTCTATGTTTCTATGTTTATCCTCCAGTCCAGTGGCACACATCCCGACTCCAGTGAGGTGCTGTACAGATCCCCAAGCGGCTCCGCCAACACCTCCGCCATCTCCCTCAGCACCCTGGGGTGGATACCATCTGGCCCTGGTGCCTTGTCTACCTTCGGTGCCCTCAGTCCCCTTAAGACTCTACTTGCCTCAATTCTTCCATCTGTTGCCTCTCTCCCCCTGTCCCCACCCTCCCAGCCCATGGTGGTAGCGGTCCCCCCTTTTTCTTCCGTGAACATTCAGTATTCATTCAGTGCTTCTGCCTGCTCCTCGCCCTTTTCTGTGCACTCTCCACCCCTTTTATCCTCACTATTGTCTCCTTGCACTTCCTTTTCTCCCTGATGTATCTGAAAAAGTCTATTCCCCCCTCTTTAATTCCCTGTGCTAATCTCAGCTCCCTCTGGGCTTTGGCTTCCCTCACTTTTCTGGTCACCTCCCTGGACCATCTTGCATACTCTTCCCTGTCCACTTCCTTTCCTGTCCTTCTATACCTCTGGTGCACCTCTTATTTTGCTCTCACCACCTCCACTACCTCACTGTTCAAACAGCATGGTTTTCTTGCTCTGCTCCTCTTACTCTGTGTCTTGGTGCAGGCTTCTGTTGCCTCTGCAATCCCCATTTTAATAATATCCCATTTCTGCTCTGCTTCCATCTGCTGCCTCATGCCCTCTAGTTTCCCTTTCAGTACTTCCTGCATCCTCCCAAAGTCTGCCCCCCCCAAAGTTTATTGCCTGAGTAACTGATTTCTCTGGCTTCCCGTACATTGTGATATTAAACCACACCGTTTGGTGATCACTGTCGGCTAGTGGGTCCTCCACCTTTATTTACCTTACTGCCTCCCCAATCGACAACACCAGATCTAAAGTGTTCTTTAGCCTAGTAGGTACACTATCCAGCTGTGACAGGAGACCGTCCTGGATTGCATCCAGGAGCACTTGCTTCCTAGCACTGGAGGTGACTGGAATGCTTCAGTCAACCCCCGGCAAGTTGAAATCCCCCAAAAATGACCACCTTCCCTTTTCTACATACCTTTCTGATTTGTCCTGCTAATTCCCTGTCAAGTGCCTCAGATTGGGACGGTGGCCTGTATACCACTCCAAACCTTAGTTTCTTACCCCTTGAGTCTAGGAGCTGTAGACAGATTGCCTCTGTTCTCCTTTCTTCCCCCTTGTCCCTTGTGCATTTGATCCCGTCCCTCACATAGACTGCCACCCCACCCCACCGCCCCTCCCTTCCTTACAGTCCTTCCTGTATAATCTGTATCCTGGGATTGCCAGATCCCAGTCCCAGTGCTCAGTTGCCCATGTTTCTGTGACAGCTGCAATATCCACCTTCCACACTGCTAAGAGTGCCTGTAGCTCAGCAGATTTGTTGCCTAAGCTTCTTGCATTCAGCGAGACCACCCTCCATCCTGCCCACTTACCTTCATTGACCTCCATTTCCTTCCTTCTACTCCCTCCTTTTTTGGCCACCCTGAGCCCTTCCCTGCTAGTCTGTGGGGTAGGCTGCACTCTATCAGATCCCTGCCTACCTGCTGTCCACTTGCCACCCCCCCATCTAGTTTAAATCCACCTTTGTCACAATATACCTCCCCAGTCATTGCTTTAATTCCTCCTTCCCTTCATTACTCAGGTGCAGCCTATCCCTTGCAAACAGATTGTTATTATCTCAGGTACTGTCCCAGCCACCCACAACCCCATATCCCTTAGTTTGACACCATTCTACCAGCCATGTGTTCAACTCCCCTAATCCTCTCCTTTCTCACTGTGCTTGCGCAGGGTACTGGGAGCACTTCAGAGAATGCCACAGACTGCCCAGTCTCCTCACACAACCTTCCCACTTCCTCAGTCCTCTCCTTTGTTACCTCCAATGTTTCCTCCACTAGGTCATTTGTCCCCACATGTACCACAATGTGTGGTTTCCTCCTACCCCTCCTTATGCACCTTAGGATTGCCTGTCCTGCCTTTAATCCTGGTATGGACTCCACTCATATCTGACTGTGCCTCTCCCCCTTACTGTCTCATCACCTTAAGTATGGAGTCCCCCCAACACTAGTACACCTCCATCCTCTTTCCTTGTGCCTGTCGCAACCCCCACATCCAGGTTCTCATTTCTGGGTCCACTCAAGATGGTGCTTTTACAGTGTGTCCCAATGTCTTCCCCCCTGCCCTTCTCAATTGAAACTCCTCCCCTCTTCCAGTTTGACTGCCAACCTTCCACTCCCTCCTCACCTCTCCGAGTATTATCCTTCCCCCTGTCATGCCATACTCAGTCTCTCCACTAGTAATGCCCCTCCCTCCCTTCTCTTTGTGAGTATTATCCCTTGTGCAGTCTCCTCCTGTGTCATCTTTCCCATGTGTTGCTAGTACAGCAAACATGTTCCCGCCTCCCTTTGCCTTATTGTGTGTTTCCCCCTCCCTCCTACCTACTGCTGCTCCTCTTTTTCCAGGTCCTACTAGAGTCCATCCTTCATCAACTGGCTTCCTGTCTACTGTGCCTCCTCCCCTGACCTCTCTCTTGCCCCACTGTTCCTTCTCTGTGGTGCCCCCACAGTACTCTCAAATGTCAGCCCTCCTACCAACGCAGTCCTCTCCTCCTCCCTCAACCTCACCAGCTCCCTGCCAAGCCACTGAACCTCTTCCTCAAGCCTTCTTAGCCTGTGGCATATTGGACACCCTCCCAGCCTCCACAGTATGTTCATCTGCATTGCTGCCCCACAACCATTGAACCCTACAATCCTACTCATGGTTCACACTACCTATACAGCCTCTCCACACCACTCTCCCTACAGCAAATATAATTAATTAATCCTAGCCCAGCCTCTAACAGAAATTGCTATCCTAAATGCCCTTGTTTGCAGCATAAGACAGTCAACTACAGTGCTTACTGGAAACCACAATCCTACTCATAAGGACTATAGATCTACTCACACATTTTGTATATTTATATGTCCTTAAGACTTAGCTCATATGGCTGTTCCTTGATTCCTGGCCTGTTCTGAGGGCACAGATCAGTTTGCAGCTCCCCAAGCTACTCCCTCACAGCCTTCAAACCCAACCCCTGGTGGTATTTCAGTATTTAAGAATTTTACTTTAAGCTAAATTAAAAAGAAAATAAAACAATATTGAAATGTACAAAAATCCTCTATACATTAACTCCCTGCCATTGAAACTGACTCAGAAAACTGGAGGGGGCAGCACAGATTGAAGCTGTCCATGGCTTCTCTTCAAATTAATAAAAAGATATAAAGTTGTGGTACTGTATATGCTAACACACAGGGCACATTTGAGATACACTGCTTCTTCATTGAAAGTGCTTCCAAAGTAAAAGTACAGTAACTTGCTGTTACGAAATGCATCAGGGACTTTCCCACTGTGAGGCATTTCATCCTTTTATCCAGCTGTTCTGTCAATAAGTCTATCTGCAGTTTCACCAGGACCACTTTAGTGAAAGAAGCACTTTACTTCAAATGTGCTCTGTGGGTTTGTTAGCTGCAGCATTACAGGAATGGTGGACTCAGTGCAGGTTCCTCTGCCAACACTACAACTTACTGTAATTTATCTGTCACTAGTCATTCTATGGCTATATAATACTGTTACTGTGCTCATTTCAAGTACTGTATTAATAATCGAGCTCAGATGAAATTTGAAATTTGCTGTGTCAGTGCAAAAATAGTCTACTGCACTGTCTATCACCATGATGAAGCACCCACTTGTCAAGCTGATATTGCCAATATTAAGCTTGAAATTTGTCACAATGTGTTTTGTAGTGTTTTTCACTATGATAGCCATTCCACCATGGTAAAAGACCATCAGAACAGCTTATGGTATCAAAACTTACAAACACTGCATGTTCACAAACAGATCCAGATCACTGAGTCACAAAAAGATGTAATGGTTTTCACATTTAACAGACACCAAGTCTGAATAACATACAGTGGCTTTCTGACCTCAGT
This sequence comes from Neoceratodus forsteri, assembly GCA_016271365.2. Classification (NCBI taxonomy): domain Eukaryota; kingdom Metazoa; phylum Chordata; order Ceratodontiformes; family Ceratodontidae; genus Neoceratodus; species Neoceratodus forsteri. The sequence goes on from CM057454.1 coordinate 1,226,557,530, forward strand.
GATCTGGACCTGTTTGTAAACCTACTGTATTATAGTTTTTGAGAACATACTGTAAACTGTTCTGATGGTCTATTTTACTTTGATAGACTGGCTACCACAGTGAAAAACAGTACAAAAATGTTTGAAAAATGTCAACCTTAATATTGGCAATATCAGCTTGAAGTGTAGTATGCTTTATCATGGTAACTGAAAGTAGACTGTTGTACTGGCAGTGAGCAGATTTCATCAGAGATAGATTCTTAATACCTGTACAAAAGTGTTTCCAGCACACAAAATCTACAGAGAGACTCTGAGACCAGATAGTCAAATAAAATAGTAATTTATTGTAGGCATGTAGGACAGACCTCAGTCCTGCCTATAATACAGTAACTGACTATTTGATTTGAATCTCTATTCTCTGCATCCCTCTGTAGAGGTCGTGTGTGCTCAAAACACTGTTGTACAGGTATCCTTTCATTGTTTCTAGAGCACCACTTTTCCAGTGTGCACTCTTGTAATTTGGATAGACTCTTAATACTTCAAATAATCATGTTTAGAAAGCAATGCAAACTTTCAAATAGTCACAGCATGATCTTAGTGAGCTAAGGGTTCTGGAGTGCAATGGGAAGTCACGTCCAGGTGAACAGATGTGAGAGATCACAATGCTTGCTAAATTAGATTGCCTGATATCATGACACACTATATTTTCTTAGCCTGACCTTTTGACCTCTAGCACTTCTTGCATTCCCTATGGCAAACCAAGGGATGCTAGTGAATATTCTTGGGAGGGATCAATCATCGGCCATCCTGAATTTCACTGTAGTTATTTTTTCTAAATGTTTTCATGTTCCCTGCTGTGCTGTCTGTACTATGTGTATACAGTACCTGTCGGCTCTCTAATCCTCATTATTTATTGTGTTTATAAGATTATCTGTACTGCTGATGTTTTATAATTTCTAATTAATAATGATTTTTCACATGTGATCCCCTTCTTCTCCATGTTCATCCTACTAGTTTAGATATTATATGGGTAAAAATAAATACTAAACAACTCCCATTAACGATAGGTCTTTGTTATAGACCACCATCTGTGGATACTGCCAATAATGTTTTGATGTGTGACTATCTTGAGAATATTAAATTCAAGACTGATATTATTCTTATGGGGGATTTTAATTTTCCTGATATAAATTGGTCAAAAGGAACTGGTCTAGGCACTCAAGAAAAAAGATTTATTAGTACTATATCACATTTGGGACTTGACCAGTATGTTAGATCACCTACTGGGAATAACCATATTCTAGATTTAATATTTTCAATATTAAAAACATAACCAGTTAGCTAGCACAATGGCTCTGCTTAGGTAATAGTGATCATTTAATTATTAAATGGTCATTTAATCTTAATGTTAAAAAACCTTGTGGGAAAACTGAATTTAAAAATTTTTACAAAGCTGATTACAAGGCAATTAAGGATTACCTATTGAAGTAGAATTGGCAACATGAATTTACTGGCTTATCAGTGGAAAATATATGGCAAAGAATTAAAGAGGAATTAACATTCTGTATCTCCGAATGGGTACCAACCAGAATAAAGTATATTGGACAGAAGAGATCCCCACCTTGATTTACTAGTCAAATTAGAAGATTAGTTCTAGCTAAAAAAAAGCTTATAATAAATACAAGAAACATACTTCAGTACTTAATTGGACTAAATTTAAGAAGAAATCAAACCAGGTTTAAAATTCTATTAGAAGGGCCAAGCAGGATGTGGAAAGCAGCCTAATTAATTTGCATCATGACAACAGGAAAAGGTTTTTCAACTATATTGGTTCCTTTAAAAATACTTCTGCTTCGGTTGGACCATTAAGAGTTGGTAACGTTGATACTAGTGATGAGTATAATATGGCAAATGAATTTAATAGATATTTCACTAGCATTTTCAAGAAAAGGACAATTTGGTTGTCTTAATCCATCTAATTCGATCCTTTAATTGAATTCAGAGCCAGAAACCTTTTATATCTTAAATTCTTTAAAATCTTCTACTTCACTCGGGCCTGATGGTATACCAGCCATCTTTATAAAACTTGTCAGGGAATTAGCTGGTGCACTAACCTATTTGTTAACGAATCATTGCACAAGGGACAAGTGACTAAGGATTGGTGTGATGCATTGATTATTCCTATACATAAAACTGGATCCAAAAGGATGTGCATAATAATCGACCTATTAGTCTTACCTCTACAATATGTAAAATCATGGAAAGGTTAATTTTAGGCAAAATTAATTCCCATATTTTGGATAAAGGTCTAATTGATACAACTCAACATGGTTTTCAACCTGGTAGATCGTGTCAGACTAATTTGATTGACTTTTTCAAACCTGTGAGTGAAGCTTTGGATTATGGCTTACCAGTTGATGTCATCTATCTGGATTTTGAAAAGGCCTTTGATTCTGTATCTTATGATATACTATACAATTGTCTAATAAATTTGGACCTTAACAAATACATAATTCAATGGGTAATGACTTGGTTATCCAATAGGCGACAACAAGTTGCTCTAAAGGGTTTTGTCCCCATGGACCACTGTTACTAGTGGGTCCCTCAGGATCAGTCCTGGGGCCCATGCTATTCAACATCTTAATAGCGGAATGGATATCAAGTGTGGTAATTGGATTGTTAAATATGCTGATGATGTAAAATTGGCAGGGGTTGTTAATAATTCTGAGTCCATAACCATTCTTCAAGATAATTTGAATTATATATCTGGTTGGGTTAATCATCATAAATTGAATTTCAATATCAATAAATGCAAGGTGATGCATTTTGGTAGTAACAATGTATGTGCTAATTACTTTATTGAGAACTACTGCTTGAAACATATTACAGATGAGAAAGATCTGGGTGTTCTTATAAGTAATAAGTTAGTGTTTACTGATCATTTAAATCTCACCATTAAAAAGTGTTCTACCCTTAGTAATTGCATATTTAGGAACATCAAAAGCAGAGAAGCATCAATAATGATTCCTCTATACACTAGTATTATGAAACCAAAGTATCTGTTCTTCTTCATTTTGTGCTCCAACACTGATGGGGACATTGTATCTGGGGAGAAGGTTCAAAGAGATTTATTAAGAACATAAAATGGTTTGAGTAATTTATCATATGGAGATAGACTTAAAAGGCTCAACCTGTACAGTATGGAATATAGATAGATTCGTGGAGATCTTTGTTTGCTCTACAAAGCAACCAGAGATGAATATTTGTTCAAAACATTACACTTAAAATGGAATATTACTACAGCTCAAACCCGTTCTCATAATTTAAAATTAATTCTATCTATTAATCGAACTACAAAAAGAGCAAAATTTTTTACTCAACGTATAGTTCCATTATGGAATTCCTTACCTTATGATATAGTGAATAGTTCAAACCTAAATCAATTTAAAACACAACTTGATATACATATGGGAGATTCCAAGTATGTTACCCACTTAGCATAAGTGGCATGATCATTATGGGCTTGTCCTTCGATCGTGTGTACTACCTATGAACCTATGTTGCTTAATTTCTTTTTATGCTGAATAGATTGTTGCCAAAATTCTGTCATGAATAGACTGAACTAGAGCCATCTTCCACAGGTTTTAAGATTTAAAGTTTCTACACAGCTGTATTGTCCTTAATTTTCATAAATGGATTCTTTGTGAAAATCAAATGATAATTTTGTGCACCGTTATTGGTGTTTAACTTTATCAATTTTCAAACTTTGTAACTCCACCCCTAGACAAAGGGAGGATACAATAGATTAGCATGGGGCATTCTTTGAAGTGTCTTTGTTTTTTTTTTTCATATTTCATTCAACAGGACACTGTAAATTAGCCATTCTTTGACGCTACATTTGTCCACAGAAATATCCCAACCAAAGGTGAATGTGTATTCCTTAGCCATATGCACTGCAGTCAACCAAAGAGCCAGGGAGTGAACTACAGTACTTGAAGTTCCTACAGCCACCCTCCCCCATACATGTGCTTGAAAGGGAAGTTGTGGCCCTTCATTCTGTTCCTTTGATTGAGTGGGGGGTGGGTGTCAGACTGCCTTTTAATTAGCAGTAGGCATTGTGGATAGAATCTAGCAGCACAGCAGGGAAGATGGGTTGAGACAGATATTAAAGTTGTTTCAAGTACTGTGTATGAATCATGTAAATTGCTAAGAATGATTGCCTTCCTCTGGGTGGGAGTGGGGCTAAATTTACAGCAAGTTTAGCTACATAGTCTGCAAGGTAGTTCAGTTAGAGCTGCCCCCACCTCTGTCCCCCCTCTGTGCCATGTAATTCCCCTCTAACTTCACTGGACTCCTAAGCTGTGTTTCACTCTCTCTAACTTCTCTTTTTCTCCTAAACCATGCTTTTCCCTTTGTACTCCAGCGAGGCACCAGAACAAGTTACTCTCCATCTTGGTCCTGGTCACGCCCCCCATCTCTAACTCATTTTCATTCTCTTTCTTCTGTTCCCCACTCCCACCGATTTAGCCCTCGCCTCAATTCTTTTGTCTTCCCCCTTTCTAATTTTGCTCTGGTTCCCTCTCTGCAGATTCACAGCCCCTGATCGGGCTTGAATCAGTGCAGCCAAGGCTTGTCCAGCCGCCTATGCTGCCTCCTCAGGCCACCTCCAACCTCTCCTCAGCTGGGTAAGATCTATGGTCAGACTTGGTAAGCACTGAGCAGCTCCCACTGGCCATCGCTCGCTGCTGCCACTTGCTGATTGGACTCCTGAGCCTCTCTCGGCCACTGATTGGTCACACTCATTTCTGTTGTCTTTCTGCCTTCCTGGGCTTCTGCGCCCATAAGCTTGTATTGCAAAGTGCCGAACATTTGCACCTGCCCCTTCCCCCACCTCCTACCTTTAATTAAATAAGCAACAGCTCCTCCCACCTGTATAAGGGTCCTCTCCTAAAATCCTATTGGACTTCTACAGCCCATACTCTCTCTCTCCTCTTCTGCACCCTATCCACTTTCGTCCTATCACATCTTCTCCAACCCTCTCAACTCACTTTCTGTGCCCCAGCTAGAGCTCTCTCTCCACACTCCCTAGCTTTACTCCTGTGATTCTCTTTTTCCACTGGGCACAATGGGGCTTTCCTTCTTGCCTTTTTCTCTAACTACCCTCGCATCTCTGGTTCCTCTCAGCTATTTTTCTGGAGCCTGCAACCCCTCACTTCCCCCTAGCTTCACAGTCAATTGTCTCTACACCCACTCAGGCACTCTTGCCCCTTGCTCCCCTATCACACCCTTCCCTGATGCTTTCTGGAAGCATACATGTAAGCATGGCTGGGGGAGACTTGCTCCATTGACTGCCTTTCCATCCCTGGTACACATTTCATCCCTCTGGAGCCACTGTCAGCACCTCTGCCTATGATCCCAATCAAAACAGTCTACTAAACTCTCCTCCAGACAAATACGTTGATGCACTCTGAAGCTACTGCTCCTGCTATCTGGCAGTGTTCACCCCATTCCTGACCCAATGACCACTCACTCAACCACCCAAGTAAAGTGGACAGGGTGTCTCACCCTTGCAACAATCAACATCTACAGTCTCCTCCCTAAACTTGATTCATTGCAAATTTTTACCAACCATCATAATCCGGATATACTCACAGTTGTTGAAACCTGGCTCTCTCCAAAAATTCCAGACATGTCTATTGCCTTACCAGGATACAGCATCTTTAGACTTGATAGGACAACAAAGAGAGGTGGGGGCTGTGCAATATACCTGAAAGAGCCTCTCTTGGGCCACTCCTTAGATCCCACTGTCTCAATGCACAGATTCTGCCTGTTAAAATCATGCTAGGGGCCCAAAACAAAGTCCTGATAGTTGCTGCAGTGTACATCCACCCTAAAGTGCAAGGCAAAGGTATCAACGCCATCCTAGACTTCGTATGAACCCTCCCACCTGGCTCTGAGACAATCCTGTTTGGGCAACTTCAGTCTTAACTGTCTGGCACCAGAAACAGGGGGTATCAAGGATGAGATCTCTGCCCTCAGTCTCTCTCAGCTAGTTGACTCCCCCACTCAGCACAACTATAAAACTGGCACAAGTACCCTTCTAGATTGGGTACTTACTAACCACCCGACCCATGTCTCTAACATCTCCATCCTCCCAGACTCAATAAGCGACCATTCCCCAGTCATCTGCAATTGGTCTAACAAATTTAGCGTGCCTCCGCCTTTACTCATTTTCAGTAGAGTCCTCCCTAGAGGGCAACTGAAATGCCTTAAATCCCATCTCAGACAACAAGACTGGTCTCCTATTTTCAATGCCACTGATGTCAACTCAGCCCTGGATTACTTTATTAACATCTTTAATACCACCTGTGACATCCATGCCCCTCTCAAGAAAAGGCAAAGTCAAAGGCCTCTACAACCTCTGACTCTGCTGAACTACTTGCCCAACTAAAAGCCAGGGACTATCTCTGGATGCTGGCATGGGCCTCAGTAACACAAGCAGACATACAGAACTACAAGTGTGCACGTAATATCTGCACAAAATCCATTTGACTATTGAAAAACCTGAACCATAATGAAGCTCTCACCAGTACCTGGGGGCATGGTAGATCTTTCTGGAACAATATTAAAGAAGTTACTGGGAAGCAGCCTAAAACTTCCCCCACTATGCTGAATATTGATGGGGCTACTATTCTGTAACTGTAGCAAATACCTTCATCTCAGCCTTCACTGACCTCAGCAGTGTTCTCCCCATGACTTTTTCAATAAGGATGATGCTACATCACATGCCACTAGCCCACCCCCTTCTTCTAAATACCTGCCCTTCTACTTTAAGGCAGTCATGATGCATGAGGTCCGCACCTACAACAGTAAAGCTATTACCAAGACTTGTATAAGTGAGGACTCACTTGACCTAAAACTGCTATCTCTCACTCTTGATGAAGTACTACCCCCACTAACAAAAATTTTCAACCTCTCCATCAGCCTCAGTCAATTCCCTGACAGATGGAAAACCGCAACTGTGACCCCAATCTACAAAAGTGATGATCGGACATTACATATGAACTACCAGCCTATCTCCATTTTACCTCCCCTCTCAAAGGACATTGAAAGGATTGTAGCAGACCAGCTTACTGAGTACCTGCAAAAATATAATATCTTGTGCACTCAGCAACACTGGTTCAGAAAGGGCCACAGAACTACATCAGCTCTCCTGGACTACACCGGAGCTATCCACAGCTCCTTGGATAAAGGTCATCTAACTGGCTCTGTCTACATTGACTTAACCAAGGCTTTTGACACCATACATCATTGCCTCCTGATAGACCAGCTGCTAAATACCGGGCTCTTGCTTATGTCCACGACCTGGTTCAAAAGTTACCTTGAACACAGATCACAAAGAGTCAAAATTGGTGATGTCCCCTCGGATTCTAGACCAGTCAGCTCTGGAGTCCCACAGGGATCCATTCTAGGTCCCCTACTTTTCTCTCTCTTTTTGAATAATCTACCACAGTCCTGCCTGGAGCAAATACTACTCTATGCTGATGATACTGTAAGCCATTCTACCCACAAGGAACACTATCCCCTTCAGTGCAATCTACAGAGTTGCTTCTCATCAGTCAAAAACTGGTTTTCTAAGCACAAGCTTGTCCTCAACTATAAAAAAAACAAAGACAATGCTCTTCTGTGGCACCCACAACAAGTGCAGGCATCTTCCTTTGACCATCCTAAACTGCAACGGTGCTGCTCTGGAACATGTACCCTACTTTAAATATCTTGGAGGTACAATTGACAGTCACCTATCCTACGGCCTACACATTGACAACGTTGCTAAAGCTCCTAATAATTGCATCGGTCTTCTCTACAGGCACAGGCAATGCCTTACTCCTGAAGCCTTAAGTGTTGCAGTTCAGAGCTCTGTGGTCTCGCTAATTGATTATGGCCTTATCATATACGGCTCTGCCACTGCTCTCTGACACATAGCTACAGCCCTCAACAAAGTCTTCTGGCTCATTTCCAGAGCCCACCGTCTCGCCCATACGTGTGACCTCTACACCCAAACCGAATGGTTACAACTAACTAACCGCATAAAATACCAAACCTGCTTAATAGCAAAAAAAAAAATTGTACACTCAAAAAAAAAATACTGAACTTACTAGTATTATGACCACCCAGACAAGTCTTAATAGAAAGTTTCATACCAAAAATGTATATTTAATCTTGCTAATGTTTTCATATGCAACATATTTTTACAAAGTCATAAAGAGCTTTTTAGCCTTGTCACACAGTTATGCTGTATCATTTTTCCTTTACAACATTACTAAACACATTTCAGTCTAAAATCCTTTGTGGGTCAAAGATCAAAGGAAGATCATTTTTTTTCACCGTACTGTTAATGTCTTGGATTATTTTTCCTCGCTGGTTATGTCAAGCCTCTTCCCAGCACATCTTAACAGACTACTAGTAGATTGTGCTACAATTTAAGGTTCATAATCACGGCTCCTAAATTCTGCCCTTGTAACAATAGTGTCTTGATCACATTTTGCCTTTACAAGTTAACCTGGTAAGTAATGAGACAGACCAAGGCAGAGATGTAAAAATAAAGAGGAGTAAGATTTCTAACTGTATTAAGTCTTTACTAGCAGTCTAGAAATGATTGTGCTATGATTTTATCTGCAGTTAGGTACGTTTCTGAAATGAAGATTGGCTGTTGATAATCTAAGAAAAGTTCACATCTTCTCATGGGCAAGAGTGATTACAGAACCGGTATTTATGTTTGCTAGTAGATACAGAAAAAACATTAGATGAATTAGGATGGGAATTCTTGTTCTCCTTTTTTAATGAAATATGGTTTTACATATAGTTTTATTAATTATATGAGCACAGGCTCTTTATCAGAATGCAGGGGTATCTCTTAAAGGTATTTGTCTTATTTATTCCAGGTTCATATTTTACGTGTTTCAGGTATTAGTCAGGGTTGCCCACTCTTCCTTTTACTTTTTAGCATTCATTTAGAACTGTTCAAGACTCAACAGGGATTAGAGATATTAAAGTTGGTGAAAATTTGCATAAGATCTCACTCTATGTGGATAATATGCAACTTCACTTGCCTCCATCGACTACATCTATCCCTGGAAATACTGAGATTTTTTATTACCAAGTGGGACATTTCCCACAAACAGTCCACTCAATCATATATACAGTAGCACAATCAAATAGTTATACTGAACTGTCTGACTTCTAAAAGCATGCATGCAGAACACAAAAGAAACAGACAGACTGACCTTCCTCATATACACTGTGTGAGCCCAGAGTTGTTTACTTTTCCCCTAAACTCAGCACATTAATATAATGTAACCATCTAATAATGTAACTGTCTAAGATTAAACCTCTGAGGCATGCAAGCTTCACATTTGACTTACACAGACAAACTGTGAGCACTACCAAATGACCAGGTTTAAAGACAGAAAAAAGAAAGAAAGGAAAGAAAAGGAAGAAAGACTTTAGTCAGTATGATCGAATGGGGGGGGGGCTTCAGTAGGAAATGCTTTTTTTTTTTTTTTTTAAGCCCTGGGTCAATTTGGACTGCGGTTGGATGTAGTATCTTCCATCTATAAAAAAATAAAGGTTTGTCACAAATTAGAAAAAAACAATGTACTGTTTTTCTTTTCTTTTATATATTTTAATACATCAATAAATGCCTGTTGGTATAAAATGCTACTGACCTGTGCCAAGCTCCAGCTAATAGTAGCTGTAATATTGCTATTCTGTGCACTGTTTCCTTTCCTACTGCAGCTGGTGTGAGTTTCCAAGTACTGTAATAGTTTCAAAGCAGCCAATGCTAATGCAATGACACATCATTGTTAGGAAATAAATGAACTGACACAGCATGCAATGTAGGGGAGGGGAAGCTAGCATCAGAGACCATTAACTGTGACAAACGCAGTAATTAAGCACCGACTCCAGACACAGAAACTGCACATACTGTAGGAGTGAGAAAACTTAACACCTGGGCAGTGAAAGGAGGCCAAACAACATAGTTCTCTCTCAATAGGGACTTGTTCAATGTCACATAGCATGCAGGTATGGGCCTCCCTTATAACTTCTCATCCTCCCCCAACTCACATTATGGCTTATTTAGAACACTGACCAAACTGGGACCTTGTAAACAGGACAATTGGTTCCTAGTTTCTTGTATTTCTATATTAGACAGCGTCACTGTTTTGTTTTGTTTTGTTTTTTTCAACTTTGTAGCAGTGAATAATAACATAACTGCAAGGTACATTCGTTGAACACTTTGAAAATGGCAATAGACATTTGAAGATGGCAATATACACTGCACTGCTACAATGTTACTACTTTTGTCTATATACTGTACATGATACAGTGTAATGATAGACATAACTGGCCTCAGACCTACACCAACCAGGCATGTTAAATTTGTGTATGCCCTTCTTGGGCTTTGTTCTAATTGGAGTGGGCATCTAAAAAAAAAATCAGCCACTCCTGGACACAGTTCCTCTTAAATAGGATGGAAATGGGAAAACACTCCAGTGCTCAGGCAGCAGCTTATTTATTTGAATTACTGCTGTAAACCGAGGGAAATGATGTACTGTATGGAAACCCTTGTCGTTGATTGTGCCAGCCTCTTGTTCATTCTGCCTTGCATCAGAGCCCATTAACGCGATAGACTTTTTTTGTTTTACAACTAAGTGATAAGCTGTGCAAGTTTTGTTTTGTGCATAGATGCAGTATATGCACAGTTAATATTCTTCAGGTGAAACTACCTCTGGCTGGAAGCTGCAATACTGAACATAGGATTTGCAAGAAAGTGAGTTGTGCTCACAACAGAGGGAGGTGAACCTTACAATTGTCTTTGGTTTGTAGCAGATATTCTGCAGGTGGACGCTAATTCTAACTGAAAGGTGAAATAAGGAACTTAGAATTATCAGGAAAAGACAGTCTTTCAAGCAACAGAGGGAGGTGGATCTAGCTTTACTTTTGTTCCAATTCTTAAGATTTTCAGTGCAGGAAGAGTTTAAACCCTGGGCTAAGAATTTGTCTTCAGTCTTGAAATAAGTGCAGGTACAGGTTGTGTATTTGACTCAGACAGTGCCCTAGGGGGTGGAAACTGTTTTTTGTGTTTATCTGTGTGTGCCTTAAAAGGCCAGACCAGACTGTGTCAGGAAGTGCTCACATCATAGATACTTATCAGCCAATAGCTTTGGTAACAGACCTGAGAACAATAGTATTATAAGCAGTGTTTTATAGCAAACTCATCAGAACTGCTAATATTCTTCAGGTGAAACTACCTCTGGCTGGAACCTGCAATACTGAACATAGGATTTGCAAGAAAGCGAGTTGTGCTCACAACAGAGGGAGGTGAACCTTACAATTGTCTTTGGTTTGTAGCAGATATTCTGCAGGTGGAGGCTACTTCTAACTGAAAGGTGAAATAAGGAGCTTAGAATTATCAGGAAAAGACAGTCTTTCAAGCAACAGAGGGAGGTGGATCTAGCTTTACTTTTGTTACAATTCTTAAGATTTTCAGTGCAGGAAGAGTTTAAAGCACAGCTGACTTATTTTGGGGCTGACTGCTTTCAGAGCACAAACCACCAGGCTGTTTTGGGGCTGGGGAGGTTTACCTGTGTCTGACTTGGATGTCTGGATTTTCTCTGTTTGATTAGCAGGTATTTTCTCTGTCAAATTGTTGTGTAGGGCATCTTGCTGACAGGAAGGCACTCGCCATGGCGAATGGGTCAGAGCTTTTAGCTGATTGTTTTGTGAGGGCACAGTTTAGGCCCAACCTTCCCACCCCTCACCCCACCCACCCTGGAAATAGTTCCTTTATACCTGGGGTTCTGACATCATTTCCTCAAGAGTGCAAGTGCATATCACTGTCATATCCTCTCTAGCACACTGCACTGACAATATAAGCATACACATTGTATAATATATATATATATTTCTATATAACAAACCAAACACACACACACACACACACACACACACACAAAAAAGTAGATAAACATGTGGGGAGTAGTACAATGTAATGGCTGTGGGGCAGCAGTCCTCCAGGAGTCTTTCTGGAGGCTGAGATGCTGCCCTATTTGCAGACAACTCTCTGCCCTGAGGGAGAAAGTTGCCTGTCTTCAGGCCACACTGGACAGTAGTAAGGGAACCTTCCCCCAGGCCACACTGGATGGTAGGAAGGGAACCTCCCCCATCCAGAGAGCACCAGAGCCACCACCACTACCTCAGAGGTTGTGAAGAAAGCACAGCAGTTGGACCACAGTGGGCTCAGGGAGGGTGAGGATGGTGGAACAGAGGCACACCCAGTCAGTTGTTCCACTCCACAATCCATACACCATTCTGGGGGAGCATAGCTCCCCTATGGATGCACCCACAGAGGAGACTAAGGAGGCTGAGGACAACTGTCACAAGGGAGGCCCGCAGGAAGGAGGCAGAGGACACCACAAGGAAAGGAAGCAGCTCCTGGTGGGGGACTCAATTATTAGGGGGATAGAACTGGGGAGAGCAGGGAAAACTGAAGTAAGGTGCCTGCCTGGTGCCATGGCTTGGAGGGACAGGAAGCACATCCTTAGGATCACGAGAACAGCTGCACGGGAGTCTGAGCTGGATGTCATTGTCCACCTAGGGGCAAATGACTTAGCTCATCATGAGATTAGAGCAGTGCAGAAGGACTTTGTAGAATTGGGGAGGGGCCTAAGACAAGTAGCACACACAGTATCCTTCTCAGAGGTGCTGCCTGTCAATGGCATGGGTGAGGCGAGGGTACTTGCACCATGCAGTTTAATGAATGGTTGAAAAATGGTGGAGCACAGGGTTTGGCTTTATTGGGGACTGGAGTTCCACCTGGAGGGACACCAGCCTATACTGGCAGGATGGTCTGCATCTGTCCAGGAAGGGAACAAGTCTTTTGAGCAATCGGTTTAAATGCTTCATTGGCAAGCTTTTAAACTAGTCAAGTGGGGAGGCACTGATAAGCAGCAGGAAAATGCCAGCCTCTCCCTACAAAACAGGGTACTAAATGAGAAAAAGACAGAGGTAGAAAGGTCAGTGGGGGATGCTGCAACAGAAGATAAAGCTATCAAAAAATGGAGAACAATGAGTACCGATGCCCGTAGTCTGAGTAACAAGCTTTCTGAATTAGTGGCCTTGATGGAGGAGGAATGTTTGGATATCATGGCAGTCACAGAAACATGGTACACACAAAACCATGACTGGGACGTAAACATACCAGGATACACTATCTACAGGAGGGACAGGGAGGGTAAAAGAGGAGGAGGAGTAGCTCTTTACATAAGGGAGGGAATCAAAGCAACAGAACAAAAGGGTAAACAGGGAGGAGAAGAAGCATCTGGGTAAATTGGAGACCGCAATGGCACCACAATCCGCACAGGGTTGTATACAGACTCTTCTCAGAGGGAGGAAATGGACAAGGAAATAATAGAAAGTATACTTAGAATGGCAGAAAAAGGGGAGATATTGCTGATGGGTGATCTGAATATGCCAGATGTTAACTGAGTGCAGTTGCAGCAGCCACTTCGAAGAGTGGGGTTATTCTAGATGCCCACAGGGCATGCCTTAGACAACTAGTATTGGAGCCAACTCAAGAGGAGCAATCTTTAGACCTGGTTCTCTCAAATGGAGATGAAGAGAGGATCACAGAGGTAGAAGTGGGTAGCCATCTTGGAACTAGCGACCATCGAACAGTATGGTTCACAATAAACACAACAACAGAGTCAAGCCATACAAAGGCAAAAGTATTGGACTTTAGGAGGCTGACTTTTCCAAATGGGTGAGTGCCTAAGGAATGCACTAGCAAATTGGCAGGAAGGAGGAGGGAAGAACAATGGGAATAATAAAACTGCAATCACAGAGGTAACAAGCCTTTGTGTGAAGCAAATAAACAAAATGAAATGATGTAAGAAACCACTATGATTTCTCAAAGGAAGTGGCAGTGAAGGTTCAAGAGAAAATAAAGCATTCAGGAAGTACAAGGAATCACAGAAGGAGCAGGACAGAGAACTGTATCAGTTAAAAGCAAAAGGAAGCTGGGAAGGCAGTCAGATGGCAAAAGGCCCAAACCGAGGAAAAGATAGCCAACTCAGTTAAGAAGGGGATAAAACCTTTTATAGGTACATCAGGGAGTGAAGGAAGACCAAGAAGCGGGATAATGAGGCTTAATAAAGGGAGGGAGGGTGGGCAGAGGTGACTGTGAAAAAGGCAGAATACTAAACAAATATTTTGCTCAGTATTTACAAATGAAGAGGGAGGTACCTAAAACAAACAGTAGAAACACTCTGGATACAGAAGTTGATACCAGCCCATTTACAGAAAGAAAGGGTTCTGAAAGAACTCTTAAAACTGAAGGGCAAACAATGGGGCCTGATGGGATTCATCCCAGAATTCTAAAGAACTCAGGGTAGAACTAGTGACACCACTGACTACCCTCTTTAACAAATCATGGGAGGATGGAGTGGTGCCGAGGACTGGAGGAGGGCAGATGTGATTCCCCTTCACAAAAGTGGGAGCAAGGCAGAAGCAGAAAACTACAGACCTGTTAGTTTAACCTCAGTGGTAGGGAAAATGATGGAATCACTTCTGAAGGAAAGAATTGTCGAGTATCTAGAGGCCAAGGGGGCACAGGACCCAAGGCAGCATGGATTCACAGCGAGAAGGTCATGCCAGACAAATCAGATAGATTTCTTTGACTGGGTGACCAAAGTAGTAGATCAGGGAGGGGCTGTGGTGGACATGGTCTACCTAGAATTTAGCAAGGCATTCAACACAGTCCCACACAAAAGTTTAATATACAAGTTAGCCAGCCTGGGAGTGGGTCCCAAGATGACAGTCTGGTAAAGAATTGGCTGGAGAATAGGACACAAAGAGTAATACTAGATGGAGTCCACTCTGAAGAAAGGGGGGTTACTAGTGGGGTACCGCAGGGTTTAGTATTAGGACTGGTCCTCTTCAATGTCTTTATAAGCGACATTGCAGAGGGACTGGAAGGAAATGTATGTCTCTTTGCAGATGACACAAAGATCTGCAACAGAGTTGATGCACAAGGTGGGGTGAAAAGGATGAGAGGACTTGGCAGGTTAGAGGAATGGTCAAATGTATGGCAGCTTAGATTCAATGCTAAGAAGTGCAAGGTAATGCACCTGGGAAACAAAAACCAAGGGGAAGAGTACACAATAGGGGGTGAGATACTAACAACAACAAAAATGGAAAGGGACCGGGGGGTAGTCATATCAGATGACCTAAAGGTGGGCAAGCAATGTGAGAGGGCAGCAAGAGGGCTGGGGGGATACTGGGATGCATAGGGAGAGGCATCACCAGTAGAAAACAGGAAGTTATTTTCCCTCTGAACAGACAGCTGGTGAGACCCCATCTGAGGAAGAACAGTGCAGTTCTGGTGACCCAATCTCCACAAAGACATAGACAGGATGGAAGCTGTCTAGAGGAGGGCAACTAAAATGGTGCAGGGTCTGCACTGGAAGACATATGAAGAGAGAGACTTAAGGGAGCTTAATATGTATAGCCTCGAGGAAAGGAGGGAGAGGGGACATGATAGAAACTTTCAAGTACCTCAAGGGAATCAACAAAGTCCAAGAGGGTAGCATCTTTTAAAAAAAGAGGTGTGCAAGAACAAGGGGGCACAATTTGACAATAGAGGGGGGGGCAGCTCAGAGGTAATTTAAGGAAGTATTTTTTCACAGAGAGGGTTGTGGATGCATGGAATGGCCTTCCGGAGATGGTTGTGGAGTCAAAAACAGTGGTGGAATTCAAGCATGCATGGGACAGTCATAAGGCAATTCTAGGGGGTGGGGGTAGGAAGAAGTAGGCTGCTGGTTAACTAGGATCTGCAGCTTATCTATTAGGTAGGGAAATGGGCAGACTGGGTGGGCGAAGCGGTCCTTATCTGCCATCAAATTCTATGTTTCTATGTCTCTTCATATGTCTTCCGGTGCAGACCCTGCACCATTTTAGTTGCCTTCCTCTGGACAGCTTCCATCCTGTCTATATCTTTGCAGAGATTGGGTCTCCAGAACTGCACACACTACTCCAGATGGGGTCTCACCAGCTGTCTGTACAGAGGATAATAACTTCCTGTTTTCTACTGGTGATGCCTCTCCTATGCATCCCAGTATCCCCCAGCCCTCCTTGCTGCCCTCTCACATTGCTTGCTTTGGGTCATCTGATATGACTACCCCCAGGTCCCTTTCCATTTTCTTGTTGTTAGTATCTCACCCTATTGTGTACTCTTCCTGGGTTTTTGTTTCCAGGTGCATTACCTTGCACTTCTTAGCATTGAATCTAAGCTGCCATACATTTGACCATTCCTCTAACCTTGCAAGTCCTTCTCATCATTTCCACCCACCTTGTGCATCAACTCTGTTGCAGATCTTGTGTCATCTGCAAAGAGACATACTTTTCTTCAGTCCCTCTGCAATGTCGCTTTAAAAGACATTGAAGAGGACCGAGTACTAACCCTACGGTACCCCCACTAGTAACCCCCCTTTCTTCAGAGTGGACTCCATTTACTATTACTCTCTGTGTCCTATTCTCCAGCCAATTCTTTACCCAGGCTGTCATCTTGGGACCCACTCCCAGGCTGGCTAACTTGTATTAATCTTTTGTGTGGTACTGTGTCAAATGCCTTGCTAAAGTCTAGGTAGGCCATGTCCACAGCCCCTCCCTGATCTACTACTTTGGTCACCCAGTCAAAGAAATCTATCAGATTTGTCTGGCATGACCTTCTCACTGTGAATCCATGCTGCCTTGGGTCCTGTGCCCCTCTGGCCTCTAGATACTCGACAGTTCTTTCCTGAATAAGTGATTCCATCATTTTCCCTATCACTGAGGTTAAACTAACAGGTCTGTAGTTTCCTGCTTCTGCCTTGCTCCCACTTTTGTGAAGGGGAATCACATCTGCCCTCCTCCAGTCCTCGGTACCACCCCATCCTCCCATGATTTGTTAAAGAGGGTAGTCAGTGGTGTCACTAGTTCTACCCTTAGTTCTTTTGGAATTCTGGGATGAATCCCATCAGGCCCCATTGCTTTGTCCACCTTCAGTTTTAAGAGTTCTTTCAGAACCCTTTCTTCTGTAAATGGGCTGGTATCAACTTCTGTATCCAGAATGTTTCTACTGTTTGCTTTAGGTACCTCCCATCTTCCTTTGTAAATACTGAGCAAAAATATTTGTTTAGTATCTCTGTCTTTTCACAGTCACCCTCTGCCCACCCTCCCTCCCTTCATTAAGCCTCACTATCCCTCCCTTGGTCTTCCTTCACTCCTGATGTACCTATAAAAGGTTTTATCCCCTTCTTAACTGAGTTGGCTATCTTTTCCTTGGTTTGGGCCTTTGCTGTTCTGACTGCCTTCCCAGCTTCCTTTGCTTTAACTGATACAGTTCTCTGTCCTGCTCCTTCTGTGATTCCTTGTACTTCCTGAATGCTTTCTTCTTTGAACCTTCACTGCCACTTCCTTTGAGAACCATAGTGGTTTCTTACATCATTTCATTTTGTTAATTTGCTTCACACAAAGGCTTGTTACCTCTGTGATGGCAGTTTTTATTATTCCCCATTGTTCTTCCACCCTCCTCCTGCCCAATTGCTAGTGCATTCTTGGCACTCACTCATTTTGTAAAGTCAGCCCTCCTAAAGTCCAGTACTTTTGCCTTTGTATGGCTTGACTCTATTGCTGTGTTTATTGTGAACCATACTGTTCGGGTGGTCGCTAGTTCCCAGATGGCTACCACTTTTACATCTGTGATCCTCTCTTCATCTCCATTTGAGAGACCAGGTCTAAGATTGCTCCCTCTCGAGTTGGCTCCAATACTAGTTGTCTAAGGCATGCCCTGTAGGGCATCTAGAATAACCCCACTCTTCAAGTGGCTGCTGCAACTGCACTCCAGTTAACATCTGGCATATTCAGATCACCCATCAGCAATATCTCCTTTTCTGCCATTCTAAGTATACTTTCTATCATTTCCTTGTCCATTTCCTCCCCCTAGAGAAGGGGTTATGTACAACCCTGTGCGGATTGTGGTGCCATTGCCGTCTCCAAATTTACCCACAGTGCTTCTTCTCCTCCTGTTTACCCTTTTGTTCTGTTGCTTTGATTCCTTCCCTTATGTAAAGAGCTACTCCTCCTCCTCTTTTACCCTCCCTGTCCCTCCTGTAGATAGTGTATCCTGGTATGTTTACATCCCAATCATGGTTTTGTGTGTACCATGTTTCTGTGACTGCCACGATATCCAGATGTTCCTCCACCATCAAGATCACTAATTCAGGAAGCTTGTTACTCAGACTACAGGCATTGGTACTCATTGTTCTCCATTTTTTGATGGCTTTACCTTCTGTTGCAGCATCCCCCACTGACCTTTCTACCTCTGTCTTTTTCTCATTTAGTACCCTGTTTTGTAGGGAGAGGCTGGCATTTTCCTGCTGCTTATCAGTGCCTCCACCCCTTGACTAGTTTAAAAGCTTGCCAATGAAGCATTTAAACCGATTGCTCAAAAGACTTGTTCCCTTCCTGGACAGATGCAGACCATCCTGCCAGTATAGGCTGATGTCCCTCTAGGTGGAACCCCAGTTCCCAATGAAGCCAAACCCCTGTGCTCCACACCATTTTTTCAACCATTCATTAAACTGCATGGTGCAAAAGCCTCACCTCACTCATGCCATTGACAGGCAGCACCTCTGAGAAGGATACTGTGTGTGCTACTTGTCTTAGGCCCCCCTAATTCTACAAAGTCCTTCTGCACTGCTCTAATCTCATGATGAGCCAAGTCATTTGTCCCTAGGTGGACAATGCGTCCAGCTCAGACTCCATGCAGCTGTTCTCGTGATCCTGAGGATGCGCTTCCTGTCCCTCCAAGCCATGGCACCAGGCAGGCACCTTACTTCAGTTTTCCCTGCTCCCCCCAGTTCTATCCCCCTAATAATTGAGTCCCCCACCAGGAGCTGCTTCCTTTCCTTGTGGTGTCCTCTGCCTCCTTCCTGCGGGCCTCCCTTGTGACAGTTGTCCTCAGCCTCCTTAGTCTCCTCTGCAGGTGCATCCATAGGGGAGCTATGCTCCCCCAGAATGGTGTATGGATTGTGGAGTGGAACAACTGACTGGGTGTGCCTCTGTTCCACCATCCTCACCCTCCCTGAGTCCACTGTGGTCCAACTGCTGTGCTTTCTTCACAACCTCTGAGGTAGTGGTGGTGGCTCTGGTGCTCCCTAGATGGGGGAGGTTCCCTTCCTACCGTCCAGTGTGGCCTGGGGGAAGGTTCCCTTACTACTGTCCAGTGTGGCCTGAAGATGGGCCTCTTCCTCCCTCAGGGCAGAGAGTTGTCTGCAAATAGGGCAGCATCTCAGCCTCCAGAAAGACTCCTGGAAGACTGCTGCCCCACAGCCATTACATTGTACTACTCCCCACATGTTTATCTACTTTTTTTTGGTGTGTGTGTGTGTGTTTGTGATTGGTTTGTTATATAGAAATATATATATTATACAATGTGTATGCTTATATTGTCAGAGCAGTGTGCTAGAGAGGATATGACAGTGATATGCACCTTGCACTCTTGAGAAATGATGTCAGAACCCCAGGTATAGGAACTATTTCCAGGGTGGGTGGGGTGAGGGTGGGAAGGGTAGCTAAACTGTGCCCTCACAAAACAATCAGCTAAAAGCTCTGACCCACTGCTGCGATGAGTGCCTTCCTGTCAGGAAGATGCCCTACACAACAATTTGACAGAGAAAATACCCTGCTAATCAAACAGAGAAAAATCCAGACATCCAAGTCAGACATAGGTAAACCTCCCCAGCCCCAAAACAGCCTGGTGGTTTGTGCTCTGAAAGCAGTCAGCCCCAAAATAAGTGAGCTGTGCTTTTTTTTGTTAGTTATTTAACCAGGTGAGACACACTAAGCTGAAAGCTTTTTTACAGGCGCAACCTGGGAGCACAGGGAAGTTAAGTGACTTGCTCAGGGTCACACAGTATGCAAGTGGAAGCTGTGGGATTCAAACCCAGGTCTGGTCTGCTGGATGTCACCAGATTTGCACTGCAGAGCCTTAAACCACTGCTCAGCTGTGCTTTAAACTCTTCCTGCACTGAAAATCTTAAGAATTGTAACAAAAGTAAAGCTAGATCCACCTCCCTCTGTTGCTTGAAAGACTGTCTTTTCCTGATAATTCTAAGTTCCTTATTTCACCTTTCAGTAAGAAGTAGCCTCCACCTGCAGAATATCTGCTACAAACCAAAGACAATTGTAAGGTTCACCTCCCTCTGTTGTGAGCACAACTCACTTTCTTGCAAATCCTATGTTCAGTATTGCAGCTTCCAGCCAGAGGTTAGTTTCACTGGAAGAAAATTAGCTGTTCTGATTAGTTTGCTATAAAACACTTGCTTATAATACTAGTGTTCTCAGGTCTGTTACCAAAGCTATTGGCTGATAAGTAGCTACGATGTAAGCACTTCATGACAAAGTCTGGTCTGGCCTTTTAAGGCACACACGGATAAACACAAAAAACAGTTTCCACCCCCTAGGGCACTGTCTGGGTCAAATACACAACCTGTACCTGCACTTATTTCAGGACTTAAGACAAATTCTTGGCCCAGGGTTTAAACTCTTCCTGCACTGAAAATCTTAAGAATTGGAACAAAGGTAAAGCTAGATCCACCTCCCTCTGTTGCTTGAAAGACTATCTTTTCCTGATAATTCTATCTAAGTTCCTTATTTCACCTTTCAGTTAGAAGTAGCCTCCACCTGCAGAATATCTGCTACAAACCAAAGACAATTGTAAGGTTCACCTCCCTCTGTTGTGAGCACAACTCGCTTTCTTGCAAATCCTATGTTCAGTATTGCAGCTTCCAGCCAGAGGTAGTTTCACTTGAAGAATATTAGCTGAAGAATATTAGCTGTCTCCTAAGCAGTAAGCTTAGGAGAAGCCTTGACATGAGCTACGAGCATTCCTCTCAACCTTTTATCACCCATATATGTGACAAGATGTGTGGCAACTGGACAAAATGTGTGACACATCATCAAACATGACATTGCAAGCTCAGAATACTTTGGAAATAAGTGCACTGATATTTATATTGTTTGTTGATAACCTAGCATCTTATATTATTATACATTTCTGCTTAAAAGTCTCAGTGATCAGTGTGGAATGTCACCTTCTTAATGTAGGACAGAGGGTTTCTGAGGGATAAAATGAGCGACGTACCTCATAATGTGTGACAGTTGAAAGGTATGGCTATGAGGAACTAGCCACTAAACAACATCAGTTTTTGAAACCTTGGTGGGAAGGGGTAAATGCAAACTGTAGAGAAAATTGAGGATGTTGTACTTTTGGGGCAGTTTTTTGGGCTTGCCCAGCAGAGTTGAAAATCTTGCTAGAGGACCAAGATCCAAAACAGTGCAGAGGCTGCTGAGCTCTCAGACTGCTATGCCAGGAGCAGACCTGCTGTGAGAGGGAGTGGGGTGAGCGTGGCAGTGCAGAAAGGGAAAAGCTTGCATTCAGGCTGACTAAAACCTTCACTGCCTCTCCAGAAAGTGAGCAGCCCCAGGTTACAAAGAAAGGATTTGCCTGAAAAAAGAAATTAATGTTGGTTTTGTAAACAACCTGGACATATTGCCAGGCAGTGTCTTAAAAAGGCAGATAGTGCGCAAAGTGGTGCTGGGAAAGAGGTATTTTTTTTGTGTATCCTAGAAAGCATGCCAGTAAACATGAGGGAGTACATCCACCCAGTTACTGTGAATGGGTGCCAACCCATGAGTTAAGAGACATGGGGGCATCCCTTACTTTGGTAAAAAGGGATTTGTTTTAGCCTGAACAGCTTATACCCAATCAGTTTGTTACAGTATGGGGATTCACTGGGAAGGAGAAAACTCTGCCACTTGCTAGAGTTCTCCTGGACTGGGGTGAGACAGGAGAAGACTGTGCAAAAAGTTGCAGTGACAGAAAATCTGGCCCAGAATATGATTAAAGGGAACAATCTTCAAGAGGGAATGATGTGTGCAGTTATCTGCAGTCAAGTGGCATAGGAAAATGATGGTTCCCTGGACCCCATAGAAGCCCCTGTGAAAACACGGGGAAGCTGGGTCCCCAGCCTGTGTCTCCTGATATGGAGAATAGTGAAAGGGGGTGTAGAAATTCCCCAAGTAGCATTTAACAGAACAGCCACAGAAGGTTACTCTGAGGAGGGAGGGGTAGCCAATTGTCAGAGAGCTACATACTCTAGTTTACGAACTGAAGGGGTTTGCCCCATGCCTTGGGAATTTGTAAAGATTTTGCAGCTGCTCAGAAAAATGACCCTAGTTTAGAGAGGCTGAGGGCTTGGGCAGAATCTGATGGAGCATTGGGAGGTGATGGGAGACATAGAGTGTACTGGGACAAGGGACTGCTGTATACACAGGATGTAAGGACAGAGGGAGGGGTGACGGGCAGTCAGCTTGTCGTTCCCCAGGGGTACTGTGAGAGGTTGCACAAGATTTCTCATGATATTCCCATGTCTGGACATCTGGGAATGGCACACACTATGCTGTGATTTGGCCCAGAATTTCTATTGGCTCAACTTCCCCCAGCAGTTGAAAGAATATTGCAGGTCTTGTCACCGGTGCCAAGAAATAGGGAAGGTGGTTAGTAGAACCCAAGCCACCCTAATTCCCTTGCCCATAGTGGAGGAGCCATTCCAGAGGGTAGGAATGGATATTGTGGGGCCTTTGAATACCCCCAGCTCCTCTGGGAAGAGGTTTATCCTATCAGTGGTGAATTATGCCACCCGGTACCCAGAGGCAGTTGCCCTGTCCTTACTGAGGACAGACAAAGTGGCAGATGTCTTGCTAAGGATTTTCTCCTGTGTCAGGTTTCTGCTGGAGGTTATTACTGATAAAGGGGATTTATTCATGTCAGATCTGATGAAATGTTTGTGGGAGAAGTGTGGGGTTGTGCAGAGATGCACGACATCTTATCACTTACAAGCCAATGGGCTTGTGAAGAGATGTACTGGTACCCTTAAATTGATGCTCCAAGCATTTGCTAAACAGCATGGGAGGGACTTGAAGAAATACCTTTCCCACCTGTTGTTTGCATACAGAGAGTTGCCCCAAGAGTTGACAGGGTTTTCCCCCTTCAAGCTCTTATATGGACGCAGAGTGTGTGGGCCCCTAGACTTGATCTGGGAGGACTGGGAAGCAAGCACACCATCCAGGGAACTCCCATAGTGGATTATGTCCTTAAGATTAGGGAAAAGCTGAAGGAGCTTATGGGAACAGCCCAGAACAACCTGACAGCAGCCCAGCAAAAGCAAAAGGTATGGTATGGCCACAGAGCCAGAGTTTGATTGTACACTCAGGAGACATGAAGAAGTGGGTCAGGAGGTCATGGTCCTAATCCCAGTCCAGAAGGACAAGCTTCAGGCCAAGTGGACAGAACCGTACAAAGTAGTCAGACAGGTAAATGATGTAAATTACATTGTAGAACTGCCTGATAAGAGACATACCGAAAGGATGTACCATGTCAGTATGATGAGGCCCTATGCAAATAGAGCTGACAAGGTCTTTGCAGTGTGTAGTCCTGGGGAGGTGGATGAAGACAACTGCCCTTCCGGACTTGCTGGAAGAAAGCAAGCAGGAGTCCTCTGTGGAGGCAATCAAAATGTCATTGCAGTTGACTCTGCACCAGATCCATGAAGTAAGGGAGGTTTTAGCAGACTTTGCCCCATAGTATAATGCTAGGCATGGACTAACCCCCTTAGTGAAGCACAATGTAGAGATGGGGATGCAAGTGCCCATACGGTGAACAGCATATTGGGTGTCAGAGGCCGTCCAAAAGGACATTAGGAGGGAAGTGGAGGAAATGCTCAATTTAGGGATAATCCAGAAATCCCAGAGCCCCTGGGCCTCACACATAGTCCTTGTTCCTTAAGCCAGATGGCTCTACTTACTTTTACATGGACTATCATGGACTCAACATTGTCATGAAGTCAGACGCCCACCCAATGCCATGGACGGACAAACTATTGAACAAGTTGGGAAGGGCAACATTCCATACCACTATTGACCCCGACGAAAGGGAATTGGCAGGTGGAGTTAACTGTCAGAGCTAGGAAGAGATTGGCCTTCATCACTCGGAGAGTGTTATTTGAGTATAAAGCAATGCCTTTCAGAATGGAGAATTCCCCTGCCACATTCCAAAGGTTGGTGAACTAGGTGTTAAATGGTAGTGAAAAGTGTGCCTTGCCATACCTGGATGATATTGCCATCTTCAGTGCTAGCTGAAAGTAACACCTGTCCCACCTTAGGGAATTGCTGGGCAGTATAGATAGGGCCAGGTTCACTGTAAAAGTGGAAAAGTGCCAGGTGGCCATGGCTGAGGTGGCATACCTAAGGCATGTAGTAGGACAGGGACAGCTCCATCCTAATCAAGCAAAGGTTGAGGCAATTGAGGTGTGGCCCAGACCTGAAACACAGTGGCAAGTTTAGAGTTTTCTGGGGACTGCAGGATACTATAGAAAAATTTGTATCAAACTACAGTGCCCTGGCAGCTCCCATATCTGGTCTGCTAAAGAAAAGAATGACTAAAAAGGTAAACTGGGAACCAGCCTGTGACCGAGCCTTTACACAGCTAAAAGAGGCACTGTGCAGTGCTCCTGTATTAGCCAGTCCAGACTACAGTAAACCATTTGCGGTCCAAACAGATGCCTCAGATATGGGTATTGGGGAGTACTTAGCAAGACTTCTAACCAAGGGAAAGATTACCCGATAGTGTTCCTCAGTAAGAAATTACTTCCCAGGGAGCAGACTTATTCTACAGTGGAGAAAGAATGTCTTGAAATGGCGTGGGCACTAAAGTAATTAGAGACATACCTATACTCAGCTCAATCTTTATTTATAAAAAGCACCTTTCTAAAACCAAGGTACTTGTACAGCAATAAATAAATAAAATACATCAATAAATAAAATACAACAGGTTAAAACCAATAAACACAACAGCAGCATTAAAAGTCAGAGTACGCTAGGCTAAATAAGTAAGTATTCAAAGCAACTTTAAAACTTTGGATAGTCAGGCAATCTCACACCTGACGAGGTAGAGAATTCCACAGGGTCGGGGCCATGAAACTAAATGACCTAGCCCCAGATGTCTTCAAATGAACCCTGGGAATCTCTAGCAATTCCTCGTCGGTGGATCAGAGATGGCGGGGGGGACAGTAGAGGTGAAGGAGATCTTGCAGGTAACTAGGTCTCTGGTCATGTAGAGCCTTATAGGTCAGCAAACCAACCTATGGGCAGCACTTTGAGGTACAAATGGATCATAACCCCATGATTAGGCTGGCACAAATGGGTAAAACAAATGGTAGGCTTTTAAGATGAAGCCTTGTCTTGCAGGGTTACAGCATGACTGTTACTCACAGGGCAAGGGCAGCAAACACAAACACAGACGGGCTATCATGTCAGTTAGAGTGGTGAACTGAATTTGAGAAAATCATCCCATGCCTAGGAATAGATTTTCCCAGATTCAGTCTAGGAAGGAGGATTGTGACGATACCCATCTGCCTGTTATCATTTGTATTATATTCATGATATAAATACCTGTTTAGACTTCTGCTTAGAAATACAGGCCAAGCAGAAATGCCTCATGGGATACTGGATTTTTAAAAGAAAAATAAATGTGCTGGCCTTGCTTGTTGTCATAGCTAGCTTGTAAAAGCTGACTTCCTGGGACTATAATAAAACCAGGTTATAAAACAATCATTACTTTGGAATCTAGGAAACTGGCCATAACAGGCTGCACTTTATGACCTGTCAAGAGGGAAGCCAACTTCTGACAGATACCTGTGAAAATCCTCACACAGGTAGGAGAAATAGCTTTCAGGATATCATTCTGAAGATCAAAGGGATAATTCTGACCTGCCATAAAACTGTGGCTCACTAATTAAAAAGTATATATATATATATATTTTTTTTTAAGTGGGATGCTTAGCAATATGCAGATGCCTTGCGACTAATTCAGTGCAGGAATGAGAGTGACCTCACAGCCAGAATCACCACAGGGCTATGGCCTCACAAGCTGGGTTGGACCATTTTCCCTCATTGATATTGACAAGGGTGAAGGAACATTGTGCTTTTTACTTCTGGACTCCTGTGAGGAACACACTCTTGTTCCAACTTTGCAAGACTTGGCATACTTGTGCTTGGACTTTCAAGAGACACTTTTACTTCTGGACTCTTAAGAAGCACATCTACCAAAGTTAGGTAATTTTAGCACCACTATTTACTAACTGAAACCAGGGCCAGATTAAGGCAACCTGAGGCCCTAGGCCCAAGAGAAATCTGGGGCTCCCCTCACTGTAACCCCTTACTTTGGACAATCACCTTACTTATTCTGCACCCTACATCGAAAATGTTGCCAAGAATGTGAATGCTAAACTAGGTCAACTATTCAGACATAGAAGGAGTCTGACTCAAGAAGCACTTAAACTTGCTGTTGGGGGCGCTAATGAGCAGCTAACTGAGCGGTTGTGTTTCCCGCCGGCTCCGTTCTGATAGCTGTTAATAAAAGGCAAAAATCTAAGAATAACCCACCCTAGAGCTGCGGCAAAGTGTGTTGGGCGAGTGAAGGAGGCTACGATGGAGGAATATTTAACCTCCATGCCCTCAAAGAACCAACGGGTGACCGATGAAACCGGGAAGAAAGGCGCGGTGGCCTCAGGGGGGGAGAACGCAGGCCTGGTTTTGTTTTCAGCTGTGGAGGTCGCAGCTTTGGGAAAGGAGATGATGGGGCAAGTGATTGCAGCCCTGGAGCCATGCTTGGCAAAGCTGGAAGATAAATTGGATAGCAGGCTGCAGGAGATCCTGGAACAACAAATGCAGCATGGTGCCAGATTAATGGAGGCGGAGGATAGGATCTCTAGATTAGAGGATGAGGTGCTGATGGTCCCTGGGCAAGTGCGGGCATTGCAGAAGGAGCTGGAGGAATTTAAGGAGGCATTCGACTATCAAGAAAACTATCACCGTCGGCTAAATTTGCGCCTGAGAGGCCTGCCAGAGGGGATGGAAGGGAAGGATGCTCTTGATTTCTGCATTAGGATATTGCCAGAGTTACTAGGTGTTGCTGTGAAGAATGGTCAGGTGAAAATGGAGAGAGCGCATAGAGCGGTCATGCCATGGCCTCCAGTGGATCAGCCTCCCCGCCAGATCATCATGCATTTCCACAATTATCAAGATCGAGAGGCGTTCCTGAGAGAATATCGGGAGAAGGGGTCCTTAAGTTATGAAGACCACAGGCTGGTCTTGTCCCAGAATTACTTAGCATGACTACTAAAGAGGAGAAAGGCGTTTAATAATCTCATGACCCAGCTGAGAAATTTAAAGATTGAAAACTTCCTGGTATATCCCGCTACGCTTAAAATTAAACATGAAGGGGCGACTTATTCATTTTGGGAGCTCAGTAAAGCAGAAGAGTTTGTGAAGGGACTAAGGAGAAGAATGAGCTGAGCGGTCGCCAGTGAGCTGGGAGAAGGTGGAGACCTGAGATGGCTGGAACTGGTCTCTGATGGAGTATCGGGGATAGCAGTTTCTTTTTCTTGTTTATGAGAGTATTATAGCTTCCTGTTTGAACTGTTGGCACCGTTGTGCTGTGCTTGTTTAGGAGACCCATGAGGACGGAGAATTGGCTGCTAGACTGGCTGCTGCTGATTTTATTTAAGTAGCGGAGAGATGCTGGATGTGAGAGGTGCCTTGTTCCCTTTCTGTTATCTCTCTGAAGGTGGTCGGCATGGAAAACCTACTTGAAGGACTTGAAAGAGAGACACTCTGAAGCTATGGACTGGCACTGTAAGGTAGGAGCGAGGGCGGGCCTAGAGCATGTAATTAGATGGCGCAGCCTGGCCCTCGCATCCTAAATGGTATCTCACATCTCAATTACGTTATGTTTCTTCCTGCCTCCTCACCCTTATAATCACTGGGGTTAAGGGGGAATTTAGGTGGGGTAAAAATTCAGCTTTTCAGGGCGCAGTACCTAGATAGGGATGGGAGGAGAGGGCAGGGGGGAAGGAGGGTTAGAGGAGGGGGCAGAGGGAGAAGTCGGGTGTGATTGCAGAGGGGAGGATGAGGCCGGATTTCGGGGGCAGTTTGGGAGCCTGTGTGTGGTGGGGGTCTGGACTGGCGGCATTGAGGGGTTGCATGTGGGCTGTCGTGTCTGATGCTGCTCCTCTGGATGACGGAGGGAGCCTGGTGAAGGGCTGGAGGGGTGGAATGCAAAATGGCTTGTGCGAGGTAGGTGAGGGCACGCAACGCCTGTACTAGCAGATAGGGGTGGAGGGGGAGAGAGGGACGAGGAGAGTGTGCACTTGGGGGGAGGAGAATGGGGATAATGCAGGGATACAGCTGACTGGAAGGGGATGAATCAGCTTGAAGTGCCGGGGGTTCCCCTTGTTCTCTTTTAGAGAGGGGGTGTCACACCAGTATTTCCAGACAGAAGAGAGAGTGTTGC
The DNA here is from genome assembly GCA_016271365.2 of Neoceratodus forsteri. Classification (NCBI taxonomy): domain Eukaryota; kingdom Metazoa; phylum Chordata; order Ceratodontiformes; family Ceratodontidae; genus Neoceratodus; species Neoceratodus forsteri. The sequence goes on from CM057454.1 coordinate 1,226,586,022, forward strand.
TGATGATACCATCGATCATAAACATGAATGGAGTGTATGTGTGCATCAGCTACTTTTTAGTTAGGGCGGTAAAAATGTTAGATGCACTGGGAGATGAATGGATCAGGGGGCAGGGAACGATGACGAGAGGTGGTCATAGAGGGAGGCGGGAGGGACGTGGGGACTGGGGGGGAGGAGTAGAGAAGGGATGCTCAACCATCTATTAAAGGGAGAGCGAGGGAGAGGGACGATGGGAAACAGGTATTTTGGGATTAAGTAGCCACTCTGATGGGGCCATAGGGAGGGGGGATTCCAAGAGGAAGGGAACTTGGCTGCTGGGGGGAGCGGCGGGACACATATCTCAGTTGTGGAAGGGTGTATTTCTGCTTGTACGATTATTTCGTTAAGATAAACACTTGTGCTATGTTAGCAATTAGTGTAACTGGTGGGGGAACTGTTGTTGGAAGGTTGAATGAGAAAGGGTGGAAAAGGGTTGGGGAGGAGGGTAGGGGATGTGGAAGGAGTTAGCCAAAGTTATAGAGTAAAATGATTATTACTGTTAAGATGATTATTGTGGTTATTGTAGATGTTTGCTTATGTTTTTTCTTTTTTTCTTTCTCTTTGGATGCGGTCGAGCGAAAGGAAACTGAAAGTAATATTCAAGCCTGCTCTCAAATGCTATGTTAAGAGGCAAGGGGTAAGGGCATTATAGAGGGGAAGCGGTGGAAACTTGGGAAAATGAGGATAAAGAAATGGGGGCTGCGGTAAATCTTAACGTTATTTCCTGGAATGTAAAGGGTATAGGGAGCCCAGTGAAGAGGACTGTGCTTCTGACCGCACTGAGGCGGAGGGGGGCACAGGTGGCGATGTTACAAGAGACCCACTTGACGGATTCTGAGCATGCCAAATTAGTACGGAATTGGGTGGGAAAGTGTTTTCCGGCCTCTTACTCTTCTCATAAGCGAGGAGTAGCAATACTTTTACATAAGGGATTACTGTTTGATGTGAAGAGGGTGGTAAGAGACCCAAAAGAGGGCCAATATGTTTTTGTTACAGGATCGTGTCGCGGGGAGGCACTCAGCTAGTTGTGTATATGTGACAGTGTATGACCTGCAGTTTTATACCTTTTTACAGCTTGGTTTGTCAGGGGAGCAATCCTCGGCCTGATCCTAGGGGGGGGGGACTTCAATTAGACCATGAATGCATCCATGGATCATTCAGCTGGAAAGGGGCGGGTGACGGAAGCTATGGGCCAATGGTTGATTGGGATGGCAGACTTAGATATGGTGGATAGCTGGAGAGTGGTTAATCCCAGTGCGAGAGAATATACATTCTACTCCAACCCCCATAAGACTTGGTCTCGTTTGAACTATATTTTCTTACCTAGAGGCTGGATAGATAGGATTGGGGAGATAACCCACAGTCCTATTTTTCTTTCAGACCATGCTATGGTTATTTTAAAATTATATGGGAGAGGGGTGGAGAATAGACCAAGCGTCTGGAAGTTCCCAACCTACCTAGTAAAGGACCGGGCATTTAAGGAATATCTAGTAGAACAATGGAAACTATATGTGGAGATGAATTCCATGAATGAGGTTTCTAGTACTACCCTCTGGGAGGCGGGGAAGGCCTTTATAAGGGGGGCTATTATAGCCTATGTGGCCCAAATTAAGAAACAGAGTAGGAATAAGAGGGAGGAATTGGAGAGACAAGTGAAAGTACTGGAGAAGCGGGTGGGGGGGAGAAATGGGAGAAGTTGTTAGAGCTTTGGTAACAGCAAGGGAGGCACTTAACACGCTATTGAGGGAGGAGGCTGGGAAGGCCTGGTTTTATTGTCAAAGAAGGGTGTTTGAATGGGGGAATAGGGTGGATCCAATGTTAGTGCGACTAATGAAAGAGGGTAGGTGCCCTACGCGGATCTTGAAGATTAAGGGAGTGGTGGGGCAGGTTTTCGATACCTCGAGGGATATAGCAGATTGCTTCAAGAATTATTATGAGAAATTGTATGGAGCAGAGTATAGTGGGAAGGAAGAATGTATGAGGGAGTTTTTAGATGAGGTACCTCTGCAAAAGATCATGGACGAACAGAGGGAGCTGTTAGGCCAGCCCATTTCAAGAACAGAAATCCTAGGAGCTATACAGAAGCTGCAGGAGGGTAAAGCCAGTGGACCGGATGGGTTCCCTGTTGAGTATTACAGGATTTTAGGGGGACAGTTGGCAGATACCTTGTGTGAGGTATTTAGGGAACGGGAGGAGGGCGGAATCCCGGAGCTACCAGATTCATGCTATGAGGCAAATATTTGTTTGATACATAAGGGGGGACAGAATGAGTTGGAGTGCATGGCATACCGGCCTATTTCCCTTCTTAATGTGGATATGAAAATCCTGGCTAAGGTTTTGGCTGCCAGATTAGAAAATGTTTTGTCGGGGGTGGTTCACCCAGACCAGACCGGGTTTATTAAGGGGCGTCAATCCTACCATAATGTGAGGAGACTGTTAAATGTCATATGGCGAGTGGGTCAGAATGAAGGAGGGATGGGAGTGATTGCATTGGATGCTGAAAAAACATTTGATAGGGTGGAGTGGGAATATCTTTTTGAAGTGATGGCTTGGTTTGGTCTGGGTGACACGTTTATAGGCTGGGTCAAGGCTATCTATGCTAAGCCGAGTGCGCGAGTTATGGTTAATGGATGCCTGTCTGAGAAGTTCTTCCTGGGAAGGGGTACGAGGCAGGGGTGCCCATTGTCCCCCCTATTGTTCGCCTTGGCGTTCGAACCTTTAGCGGTGGCTATACGTCAACATATTGGGGGTGATAGGGGTTAGAGATGTGGAGGGGAGGGAGCACAAAGTGGCATTACACGCCGATGATATGTTACTGTTTTTGGAAGATCTGCACAGCTCAGTGAGGCACCTAATGGGTATCATTGGATGGTTTGCCGATTTCTCTGGGTACAAAATCAATATTAAGAAATCTGAAATCATGGGATTCCCAGACATGAATCAAGAGATGCGGAGACTTGGCTTTAAGGTAGCTCAAACAGACTTTAAGTATTTGGGGGTACGGATAGGGCGGAGATGGGAGGAGCTATACAGGTTGAATTATTATCCCCTGATAAAAGGGATCCTGGCAGATCTCAAACGATGGACGCTGCTCCCTGTGTCCTGGATAGGAAGGATCAACCTCATAAAAATGAATATTATGCCCCGCGTTTTATTCCCTATGCAAATGCTTCAGCTAAGGTTGATGGTTAGGGATGCGAAACGACTAGAGAAAGGATTCTCTGCATTTATCTGGCAAGGTAAGAAGCCCAGAATCAGTCTGACAAGACTTAAGGCGGATAGGACTAAGGGGGGGCCTAAACTTCCCAGACCTAGGCACCTATTATAGGGTGGTGCAGCTTAGAGATATAGCAGACTGGGTACATAGACCAGACATGGCCAGTTGGGTAGGATTGGAGCAGGAGGGGATCCCAGGAAGGCTCACAGCCTATCTGCATACCAGGGGTTTGCGAGCATATAGAGCGCTGGGGTGTAGGAACCCATTAGTTAGGGAAACATTAGAGGCTTGGGATCACGTGTGGAAGGGGGAGGGGTTGACTCGGAGGGAGACTGTGCTACTCCCAATAGCGCTGAACCCCTTTTTTGTATCTGGGATGGAAGATAGGGGGTTTGCAGAATGGGAGAGGGAAGGGGCCACGCATATAGGGACTCTGGTGAAGAAAGGGGAGTTATATGAGTTTGTTAGGATAAAGAAGGAAATGAGGTTGGGGGGGTCTCACTTGTTCCGGTACTTACAGATGAAAGCCTTTGTTGGAAAGCTGGGTGTGGGAAATAATGGAGTTTTACATCTGAATAGGATAGAGCAGATGGTATGTCAGGCCAAGAGAGATCCTAAAGGATTTATTGGAAAAGTGGCTAAGCAGGCCAAACAAAATTTACCAGATTTGACGGAGACCACGAGGGCTTTATGGGAGAAGGATTTAGGGCAACAAATCTCGGAGCAGAATTGGAGAACAGTCCTGGGAATGCCGGAAGGGATTATGGTATGTAATAAGTTCAAGGAGTCATTTTACAAATTCCTGCACAGGATATATTGGCCTCCAGTGGCGGTGCATAGAGTCCACCCCACAGTGTCACCTGTGTGTCGGAGGTGTATTAAGGGTTTGGGCACCTTCTACCACTGTTTCTGGATGTGTCCGGTACTGGTGAAGTTCTGGGGGGAGGTAGTGCAGGAGGTGAACAAGGTGGTGGGGGGACGACTAAGGTGGGACCCACTTACTTGCCTATTTGGAGTAGAAGTAGTGGAAGGAGAGGAGGAGTGGTTGCCGCTACCAAGATGGGCTAAAGTAGTATTCGTAATAGCGAGGCACTGTATACAGAACACTTGGTTCGCCGGAAATGGGCCCACAGTAGTGGAATGGTGGAAAATGGTCATCCGTTTGCTTGCCCTGGAAAGGCTTACCTGGGCTGTGAGAGATAAAGAGGAGTGGTTCCTAAGGGAGTGGGCTCCTTTTCTGGCATCTCTGAGTGTGTCTGAAAATTTGATGCTTCGTGTGGGGCTTAACATTTAAACATCAGAACAATCTTTCTCTCTCACTGGGATGAGGACCTGATACTCCAAGAAGTACATCTTAAGGTACTGATATGGATATTATCTGCAGAATAAAACAATAGGGAAGGACATCCTGTGATGTGGGTTAATACCTGAATGCACATAGTGATATGGATAATATTGCACACTCGATTGCATCCAAATGAGTTGTATTAAATGAGTTAATTTGAATGATTTAATCTGGATGAGTTAAAGGAGGGTACATGATAATTTTTTTTTCTTTCATGTGGTAGGAAAGATTGTCTGTCTGTAAGTTTTTTACCTTGTTTGTTGAAGTTTATCCTATATGTGTATTGTGTTAAAGAGAAATTTTTCTTAATAAACAGAGTATTCAAAAAAAAAACTTGCTGTTCACAGCTCAGTACTATCCATTATTGATTATGGCTTGGTAATATATGGCTCTGCCCCAGACACATCTCTTAAAAGGCTAAGCACTACCCTTAGCAAAACCTGTTGACTTATCACTGGCGCTGATCAGCTCACACACACTTGTGACCTCTACACCCTGACTGGCTGTCTAAAACTATAAGACCAGATCAAATACCAATCGTGCATACTTGCCAAACAAGTGCTACTTGGAGTCATGCCAGCTGGCGTCACCTGTCTTTTACCTAAGTCCCTCAGGTCCCGTCACACACGAACCTCTGACACCAAACTTTTTCTTGTTCCTAGAGTATGGACTACCCAACGTCAGTGAGCCTTCATCTACAGAGCCCCTAACTGGTTTAATGGTCTTGGCCTCCAACCGATCAATCTTCCATATATCTCCCAATTTAAGTGTCTCCTGCACCAGCATGTCATGAATGAAGCTGCCTGTGATGGCCTCAATTAATTGTACTCCTTGCCATCTGCCACCTGCCAGCTGACGCCTACCACAATGACCCTGGCCCTGGCTGCCTCCTCCTCCAGTTGCACCATTTTCTCCCACCACTCACCCCTTTCCCTCTCACCTCTTACCCTCTTCCTACTTTACCTGGTTTACCCTCTGACCACTACTGTACATGTGCTGCCTCCTTTCTCACCCTCCTTTAACTCTCACTAACACCCTACTATTTAGACACCCTTGTCCCTCCTGGTGTTCTCCTCTTACCCTCTCTTTCCTCCCAGCCATCCTCATACTCCTTCCTACCTCACTTCATTTTCCTGACAATGCCTCACGGCTGCAACCTTTTCCACTACTATGCCCTGCCACCTGTCCCCTCCCCTTATTTCCCCTACCCCTCTCCATCTCCTGTATGACCTCCCTCTTTTGCTTACACTACTGTTTTTGAAATGTTAATAGCTAAGTCCAATGATTTTATTTTTGCTGTACACTAGAAAGTATATGTTTCCTCCTCTGTCTGTTTTTGTAACCCTCTCCCATTATGACGTGGAACCTTTGCAAATGAGCCCCTTTGTGCCCAAAGGTATTTCTAATCTGAGAATGAATAAATAAATAAAATGCCTCTTCGCCATGACTGCACCTCTTGGCTATTGCATATCAGTTACTGAAACATGAAAACAATGTTCATACTGTCCCTAAAAAGTGGCATAAAATGCTTCAAAATTAATGAAACTAATACTATCAGCATGGAAAAATAACAATAGCCTGAGTTTTTGATAATTTAGAGAAAATAATTAATAAAAGGCCTGGCAAAAATAATTTTTTGTATGCGAAATGTCATGATTTGCACTTCTACAAAGCCCCTACCCCCAAACACATGTGTGCACTTACAGACTGGGTGTTATCATTTTGTCCCGTCAGGTGGTATGAACCAGGATGTGGGAGTTTTGTTGGGTTGGGTAGGGACCGATCTTTAAAACAGGCTAGGTCCTGGGTGGTGTAGGAGCTAAGTTTGTGGTTTACTAGTGGGGTTATGAACTTTAGAAATTATACTGCAAAGCGAGTGATTATTGGAAGGATTTGAAATCATTACCAGGATCAAACATTTCTGTTATTAATAAGGAAGCCAGGATCCAGAAATGTCAAGATTTACTGATGGGAATCTTGAAATACATTAATTTGTTCACCCTGAAAACAGAGCTGTATCAGGGTCAGAACTTGAGTATGAACGAGATGAGAGAATTAAAAAAAAAAAAGAAAGTATGATTTTTAATTGTACCATTGAAACTTATTGTAGATTCTCAATTTTAGGAGTGAGATTAAATATTTATTTTCTATTTATTGAGATATCGGAACTACAAACCTTTGAGTCAGAGACTCCTTTGCAAAACAAGAGAAATGGACAATACAATGAAAGGTATTACAAATGAATGAGGAGGGTAAAACAACCCAGAGTCAAGTATGGTGCAAAGGTAATGAGCAATACATTGAAAGGTATTTCATCTGAATGCGGATGGTAAAACAACCCAGAGTCAAACATGGTACAAGGATTCAAGCAAATTAAGCTATTACTTGCATTCAAATTTCAAGGATGGTGCAAGGTTCCCTAAGCCAATAAAACAGATAAATATAAAGCATACACACTGAATTGCACTGTTAATCTTTTATAGTTAAGAGTAAGAATCTAAGCTGGGATTCTAAATGGACATGGGAGACAAAGCAAAGGAAATGGGCTTGTTCACACCTTAAAGGTCATCCTGGCTGGGGCCCCTGAAGCTGTTAGCTGCACTTAACACCTAATCAGGGAGGTGAATGTCTTATCACAGTTCAGCCCCTGACTTACTCAGTGGCTGAGTCCTTTACAAAAAACATGCAGCTCAGGCAGAAAGAAAATTATATATAGTAAATATATGTTGGGGGTTGCTGGGGTACCCCCTGGCAGGCAGGTAGGGGCCCTAGGCCTGTGCCTATGTTGCCTATGCCTTAATCCGGCCCTGACTGAAACTGGGGCAGTATCAGTTACTCAGTAAAAAGGCAATTTGTTTATACTTATTTTCTTTTTATGACTGTACCATTAATGTAATTTATTCTGCGTTTTGTATTTTATTTACTATTTTTAATTCTAGTAAACTTAGTTTTCCTTGAAATCCTGCATGAGCCTTTTTCTCATTCTGAGTGTGAATGCTGGGGTAATGTTGATAATTCTGACAGAACTGTTAAGCGTTTACAGTGTATTATCATATGCACCAAGGTAAGAAAAATACCAAGGTCTCAATTGAGTCAGAAGGGGGACAGTGAACCAGGTTGTGTGCCCTCTGTGTTAAGTATTGCACTGCATTTCTGTGAAGAAGGTGTGATATTTGAACCTGTTACCTGGGCGTGCTAGCAAAAAAGGGTTCATAGTTGACCCCAGGACTCGAATCTGGTAGTTGATCAGACCCAAAACAGATGGGAGGGTTACCCTGTTTGTCTCCTGTTCACATATTGCACTTTAAGGTTGGGCACTGTGGGAGCAGAGGGCTTGACCCCCAGAGTGCATTTGTGACAGTCCCTACCCATCCCTACTTTGACAGGTAGTGCCCCACCCTGCTACCCCACCCCAAAACAGAATGAATGAATGAATAAATGAATGAATGCGCTCATTCATTTATTGATTAATTCATTCACATTTCAGTGAGCTACTTGCCGAGAAGGAGAGTGGAGGGCTGTGCTGGTGGCCCGCTCTGTTTGGGGATGGGGAGGAGCAGGGTGGGACACTACCTACTGGAGTGGGAAGGAGAGTGGGGGACCAGAAAGGATCGGGCATCAGGGATAGGGAGGGAGGGGATGTCACTATTTATACCTACCACTAGATCATCAGAGAAAAAAATTAATATACTATGGGGGATGTGGATAGCGGCATTGGGGGAAACTCACCACAAATACTGGGAGGGACACTGGTGGGGTTTTGGGTGGTTGGGTGCCTGGGGTCAGGTACAGGACCAGAAGTAGACTTTATAAAGTGGGGTGCATAACAGGTGGAATTTCCGCGAAAGTTCAAAAATTGATTTCTGAACTTTTGCAGATGCAGAAGTCAGACTTTTGCTTACATTCTACTGCGGCAGTTTATTTTCACACACCCCTACTTGTGAACAGTACATGATCACTACCAGTTCCTTTAGAATTCCATGTCTTGCAAATACAGTTTTCAACATTGCAATACCTGTAGCTGCTGTCTTGTTAGGCATCTTGAAAACCTCAGGGTATTTTGAAAAATAATCTACTACAGTTAAGTAGGAGTGTCCCCTAAAGTCAAAGATGTCTGCACCAAGCTTTAGCCATGGCATGTCAGGTACTTCATGTGGAAGTATAGGCTCTTTATGGTTGCTGAGTAAGAGCTTCTGGCAAGGCCCGCATGCTTTCACCATCATTTCTACTCCTTGATTCATGCCTGGCCAATACATCCCGGCTCTGGCTTGAGCCTTCAACCTTTGTATTCCTTGATGTGCTGTGTGGAGTCTTTGTAGCATGTCTGTTCTTAGTTCTTTAGGTATGAGGATTATTTTGCCCACCAATATGAGTTCATTTTCTATGTGTAGATTGCGTCTCATGGGCTAATAGTGCTGAATTTTGATGTTGACTTGTTTTGTTCTATTAGGCCATCCTTTGAGGTGCATTTCTTTAAGCATTTGTAAATCATTGTCTCTCACTGTGGCTTCTTTTAGCCTCTCTAACATGCTGTCAGGCAGTGTCTCTGTTGCTTGGATTGAGTATATGACCTTTTCACTGTTTAGGTCAATGTCTCCCTCTATTGGTTTCCTTGGTACTGCCCTGGACAGAGTGTCTGCACTCAGTACCTCTTTTCCTGGAGTATATGTTACCTTCATGTTGTATTTCTGTATCTGTAACAGCATCTGCCACAGTCTTGCTGGAGCCTTTCCTATTGGCTTGTTCAGTATAGATTGTAGTGGCTTGTTATCTGACTGGACTTTCCCTGATGGTCCGTAAACATATTGATGAAATTTGCTAGCAACTGTTTTTCTATCTGTGCGTAGCTTCTTTCAGCACTGGACAATGACCTAGATGCAAAAGCTATCGGTCTGTTCACTTGTAGTAGACAAGCACCTAGTTCTTCCTTAGATGAATCTGCTTGTATTTCAATTTCCTCCTTTGGTTCACGGAATTTTAATAATGGCGCTGAAGAAATTGTCTCTATGACCTTTTGTAAGACTTCTTCCTGTACTGGCTGCCACATAACATATATTTTGAGTAGCTGCATTAGTGGTGTAGTGCGGCTCACTTCATTTGGAATGTGCTGCACCAAGTATGGAGTCTTTCCCAACAGTCTCTGTAGTGCTTTTTTATCTTTGGAAGGAGGCATCTCAGCTATTGCTCCTACTTTGGCTTCATCAGGATGTAGCCTGTTTTTGGTTATGATATGCCCTATGTATTTCATCTGACTCACCAGATACTGTATTTTGTCACTATTGAGCTTAACATTGTCTTGAGTTCCACTACTCTGTCCATCACTTTCCTCAGAATATCGTCATGCTCTTTCTTGGTAGCGGCTCCTATAAGCATGTCATCAGCTATCACAAAAACATCTGGTATGTCCCTGAAGTGTTCAGCATTTCTTTGCTGGAATACTTTATTCACAGACTTTTTTCCAAATGTAAATCTCTGAAATTTGTATCTTCCCCCATGGGGTGCTGAATGTACATAGGTCTGCAGAATCTTCATCTAACATAATCTGCCTGTACTCATCTTTTTCATCTAGAATTGTGAAAAAACACTTACCCTCAAGTTTACTCTGAATATCCTCCAATGTGGAGCTAGATAAGTGATGTCTTTTGATAGCATTATTTGCTAATCACACTAAGTTTCTCCAGCTGTTCCAGTATTTGTTTTACTCTGTCTGTAAATTGCATATGGGGCCTTCCTGTACCTGTGTATCACTGGAGTTATATTTGGGTCAGTATGTATGTGTTAAACATTCATGAATTCTCCTAGGCCTTCGAACACCATTTTATATTGTGTTAGAAGTTCCTCCTTCATGCTTGCTGTCTTGGTTTTAAGTACTTTTGTTTTACAATTCGGATCCATGATGACACATGCCTGTTGCCCCAGGTGAGATGCTCCTAATGTGTCAGTGACATAAAACTGCAGATTGGCCCCTCTGCCTTGTGCCTTACACTTTAGCACCACTTTCCCTTCAGGATTGATTTGTGCTCCTCCATATCCTAATAGGATAGTACTAATTGGCTTTATTTGTACCTTACATGGAAACTAAGCAACCACTTCTTTAGTCATTATATTGGCTTCAGCCCCAGTGTCCAACGTGAACATAACTGGCTGTCCCATTATCTCTAAGGTTATGTACCACCCTTCATCTGGTACTTGCATCCCTTCCTTTTCTTGTTTTCTTTTATAGCAGTCTGGTTTTTGGCCTGTTTTACCATCCTGCCGCTATTTGTTTTCTACAGCATGGAGAAACATATCAGCAGTGCCCACTGACATTGCTCATGACTGTGCCCTTATTACCTCTTTGGCTCTCTATATGTCCACTGCATTGGCCATCATGAGGTCTGGGTATTCCAGTAGCTTCTCATGGAGTCTGTCATCTTAGATGCTTAAAACAATTTTATCATGAATCATTAGGTCCTTAATCTCTTTAAATTCACTGTTCCATGCTTTTTCTCTGAGCTCTATCACAAACTGTCTATACCCAAGTGCTTGTTGGATGGGTGGACCCAAAACCGATGCCTCTCAAACACAGAGTTTTGTCTTGGTTCACAGTAATTCTTAAATGCTTCCATAACCTCAGCTGTTTTTTTAGCTTTGGGTCAGCATATGTGAGACATATTTTTTTTTTATTTATTTTGAAAGTCAGATTTACAACCTTTGAGTCAGGGACTCATTTACAAAGGCACCTCGTCGCAGGGAGGGTAGACATGGTTACAGTGTGAGATACAACAGTGGTAACATACAGGTGCAATACAGATAACAAAAAGAACACAATTTAACAGTGGTTTATGGGATAAACTTACATGCAGTAATTGAGGGTATTGAACACCTCTAGGGTCTCATCCCCAACCGTGTGCAGCAGGACTGAAATTTTTATGTCCTCTGACTTATCATGTAGCCCTGTGACTGTGAAGTACAGTCTTAATCTTGTGCCCATCTTCTCCAGTTTTCTGCAAGATTTCTGGTCAGCAGTGGTGGTGGTGGTGGCTTAAATTTCTCCATACTGCCAAAAATATTGTGTTATACAGTCTTTCAGCAAGCTCTGCATACTCACAAACACTGTCTTTTGTTCCTTTTCTTGGCATCAAAAACTTTTCTTCTTCTTTTCTTGTAACTGCAGCACTGCAAGTTTACATCTGACACCATATAGTATTTCACTTTAATTGCTTCTTGCCAGACTGCTGGTTTTAGGAACATCAGGACACAGTAAGTAACTTCTAACAGCTCTGAGGTTTATTCGATAATCATACAGCAGATTAATCATCAGGCTTCATTAAGGGAAAAACTACATGCAGTGATCATGCCTTTCTAAAACCCCGTGCTCTATCCAAAGACATACCATTAGCCAAAAAACTGCAGGGAGGTATGGACTAAACCATTCTGACTTTTTACTGGGTAGGTTACCATATACTACAGAGAGGTAGGCTAGGGGAGTCAAGTGCTACTTCAGAGAATGGAGGTAGTGGTGGCTTATGTAAATTGTGGTGGGCTAGCTGATTGTTGTGCCACAGGTATGCCAGTACATGCTGGGGACTTGATACGAACATATGAAACTGCCAGCAGATACAGGACGATCAGTCTATCTAGTCTGCTTGAGTGTGCAGCACTTCAGTCTTTCAAACTCCAGCTGCCTCACCTCCCCTTGCCTCCCTTCCATTAATTTTGCCCATGTATCCTTCAGTCCCATCCCCTGCCCCCCACAGTTTAAACTCTCCCTCTGAATTTTTCCCATCCCCTTTTGAAGCTTCCCACCATCCACAGTGATATCACCTCCTCTGGCAGTGCATTCCACCCTACTACCACCCTTTCAGTGAAATAGTGCCTCTTTATTTCCCCCCTGAATCTGGCTCCTTCCAACTTCAGACTGTGCCCCCTGATTTCCCTTCTACCTTTTAATTTAAACATAGTTTTGGTGCTTACTGCATTCATACCCTTCAGGTACTTGAAGGTACTTTAGGTGTCAGTGTGGCTCAGCTGCTAGCACATCCGCCTCTGGACCAGAAGGTTGTGGGATTTCATCCCACACTGGGATTGGACTCACCTAAAAGGCTGGCATCCAAGTGCAGTATTGGGGAGTCCTGTACTGCTGGGGTGTGCCATCCTTTGGATGAGACATTAAACCGAGGTCCCTTCTACCTATCCTGTTGATGTCCTGGTGGGTGTCTAGGTGGAAATAAAAGAACCCAGGGCACTCTTCACAAAGAGTAGGGGACATTCCCAGTGTTCTGGCCAACATTCTCCTTCCCATAAACCAGATCATGCAATTATGCAGGCTGTATGTGGGTGTTGATGTGTGATATGGCCACCACTACACATTCAGTCACTTCACTACCAGTCTAGCATTGTTTGTAAAGTGCTTTGGGATACACTCTGTATGAAAAGTGCTATATGAATGTTGATTCTTCTTCTTCTGAAGGTCTCAGTCATATCCCCTCTCTCCCTTCCAGGGAGTACATATTGAGCTCTCTTAGTCTCTTCTCATAAGGTTTATTTACTAACACCACAATCATTTTCTTTCCCTGGTTCTGTACCTCCTCCAGTAGCTTGATGTCCTTTTTCAAGTAGGGATGCCAGTACTGCACACAATACTCCAGGTGTGGCCTCACCAGGGACCTGTACTGGGGCAAGATGACTTCCCCTCGCCTAGAGATAATTCCCTTTGTGAATCACCCCAGCATTCTTTTGGCTTTTGTCACTGCCTTCCTGCACTAGGCTGAGATGTTCATTTCACCTGTTACTAGTATACCCAGATCCTTCTCCTCCTTTGACTTGAATAACTGCACTCCCCCAACCAGTAACTATTTCTGGGGTTCCTGGCTCCCAGTGTCATGATTTTGCACTTCTTGGCATTGAACCCAAGTTGTCATGTGTTACACCATTGCTCCAGTTTTGCCAAATCTTCCTGGAGTACAGTACCATCTTCCCCTCCATCAACCTCGGCACAGATCTTGGTGTCATCAGCGAAGAAACTGATCTTACTCTTTATCCCTTCAGTGATGTTGGCAATGAAAACATTAACAGCACTGGTCACAACACCAAGCCCTGTGGGACACCAATTGTGACCACTCTGGGTTCAGATAACTCACCCCCACTACTACCTTCTGCCATCTATCCTGCAACCAGCTCTTGACCCATCTAACCAGTTTGCTTCCCACTCCCAGATTACTCAGTTTGCTGGTCAGCCTACCATTGGGCACTGAATTAAAGGCCTTGCTGAAGTCCAGGCATAGGACGTCCACCACATGACCCTTGTCCAGTACCCACATCACCCAAATTGAAAAAGTCCATTAGGTTCATCTGGCAGGATCTGCCAGAGAAAAAACCCATGCTATCTGCCATCCTGGAGATCATTATCCTCCAGACATTTTACCAGCCTTTCCTTGAGGATAGTCTCTATTAGCTTTCCCCACAACTGAGGTTGGGATGACTGGTCTGTAGTTCCCTGGTTCATCCTTGGGCCCACTCTTTTGGAGGGGCACCAAATGCACCACCCTCAAATCCCTTGGTATGCATCCTGTTTCCAGAGAAGTGCTGGACAGGTCCACCAATGGCCCTGCCAGGACTACTCCCAACTCTCTCAGCACTCTAGGATGAATTCTGTCTGGCCCAGGTGCCTTATTTATTTATTTAAATGATTTACCAGGAAGGCATACTAAGCAGAGTACTGTTCAATTCCAGATGTGTCCTGGGGGTGAGGGCAGAGGAGAATACATAATTACAGAGAGTACATCATTTCAGGGAAAAATTGCAGAGAAAGGTTAGAGAGCAAGTACATAACTAATATGCTACAGGGTAAAAAGTGCAACTCAGCAACTGCGAGGGTAGGCATACACTTGCAGTGGAAGGTAGTTGTGTGAGGAACTAGAACATGCACAAGTACAGTACTGCAGATATAAACAATCACACGTAGATGCTAGTCTTAGTGCAAGAACATGCAATTAGTCACATGTGCAGGCAGAGGTAAAATGAGTTTTGAGGAGGGAGTAAAGGTGCTGAGTGGGGAGTGCATGCCAAACTTCCGCAGAGAGGGAGTGTCACAGTTTAGGTATGCAGTACTTAAAGGCTGCCTGGCCTGCCAAGGTGGCCATATGCGGGACAGCCAGAAAGTGTAAGTCAAAGTTTCTGAGTGGGTAAGTTGGAGGGGGAGCAGCTGTTAGAACTGAGGAGAGGTATGGTGGCAAGCATTGGGACCAGAACTTCACTGTTATCCTAGCACAGTGTGATTGTCCCCAGTCATTGAGCGAGGTGAGGTTGAGTGTCTGGTAGAGGAAGCGGTGGTGAGCAGTGGGAGGATAGTCAAGGGCGAAGCGACAGAAGGAGTGGAAAAGACGGTCCAGTCTGGCTAGGATGGACTTGGGAGTATCAACCCTCGGGGACTTAAGGCCCTCCAACACCCTTCCCCCCATGATTTCCCCATCTGTGATGTCCTCCTCCCCCTCTGCCTCCTCTACCCATTCCACCCTTCCCCTTAGGTACGGGCCCATCCCTCTCCTTGGTGAATACCAGAAGTACAGTACTCGTTGAGTACTTCTGCCTGTTCTACCCTGTTTTCTGCCCACCCACTGCCATTCATGAGCCTAACAATCTGATCCTTACTCTTTCTCTTCTCCCTTTTCACCTTCTTTGATTACCTAGGCCAGCCTTAGTTCTCGTGACACCTTGGCTGCCCTTACTGTTCTACTCACAGAGTTGGGTAGTAACGCATTACAAGTAACGCATTACTGTAGGTAGATTACATTGTCCAGTAACATGTAATTGTAACTGATTACTTGTAGGAAAATGTAATGTGTTGAGTTATGCATTACATTTTGTACAAGTACTACGTTACTTGTAATGCTGTGTGACATATTACTTGGTCTTGGTTGCAGTTGAGAGGAAGAGCGTGGTGGAAGACAAGTGAAAGTGATTTATTTCAAACTCTGTTATTCTGTTTTGTTTCGAGCTTCTTTCCCTTAGATGTTCCCACAGACTGCTGGCATCAACAGTCAGACAAATGGTCCTCCTATTTTAAAATATAGGACTGAAATACTGATATGAAAACCTAGGAAGAAGGATCTATAGCAAACCAGACCCTTATCATGGTACAGTCAAGCCTTTGCTGCTGGCCTAGATGATTATCCTTCACTGAAGACATGAAACATGCAGCAAAGGAGTGATAGTGGTGTCTAGCAAGAGTCTTCCTTAGCGAACTGGTGGTGGGGGTGTGGGTGGTAGTAGTGTTGGGCTCTTGAATTTGCTTTAAATTATACTGTCTTTAATGTGAGGTGTCAGTTCCCTTTGCAGTATTGTGTCTGTGCACTGTGTGCCCTGATCAGATGTTCTTCTCTCATTGGTGTCTGTGTTTCGGTGAGCCGGTGGTCCAGAGAAGAAAAAAAAACTCATCTGAGGTACCAGGAGCTGGTGTACCATGCAGTGTGTGTTGACAGTGACACCAATCTAACTTGCTAAGTCTGATTTGGGGAAGAAACTCACCACAAAAATGGTAAGTACAGGTCAGGACATTTTGGCACAGGCAGAACATAACAAGTCTGAAGAATAGTGTGCACTTCCTCCGAGATATCAGTACTAACCTGGCTCTGAATATGCATTGTTTGTTCTGTAGTAGGAAGAGAGCCACTCAGAAAAGCAGAAGTTCCCAGTGAGTGACAAATGTCAACCAGTTTCAGGCAAAGTCACAGCATTCATATCCCCACATAGCACTTAAAAGTGAAAAAGTCTAAGTAAGCAGACATACGTTTTAAGTGTTTATTGCAGTCTTTAGAAGAAAGCCACTGTGTTGGTGCTTTCTTCTTGTTTACCACCCTCGCAGCAACATTTCACCAGCGAGGTCCCCCACAGCGACTACAGCACCTAGCCGAGGTGGGAGACCCGTTGGAACCTGGCACTGCCTGTCGGGGGTCCTGCACCTCCCGATCAGCTTCAACTAGAGTTGATAATCTTTAAGTGGTGGGGTGCAGGGGGCACAGTTTCCTGAAGAAAACAAAGAACTCCATAGTGAACCGGCAGCCGACTGCAGAATGCGGTCGACCTGCTGGTGTCGCTGACAGGGCGTTCGACAGAATTTCTGTTGGACTCCTGTCATGGATCCCTTTATCCTAAGGACTGCAATACACACTTAAAAAAAACATAGGTCTGCTTACTTTGACTTTTTCACCTTTAAGTGATACATGGAGATACGAGTGCCGTAACTTTGACTGAAACAAGTTGTTTGTCCAGTGTTGGTGTGGCAGGAGTTCAAATAATATTATTTTGATTTTTAGGGCTATGGATGGAACCTACAGCCCTATTGGGATCAGATTGTAGCTCTAAGAGTGGCTGATGGTGGAACCTTCCATTTTACTTTTGGAAGTATTCTTCTGAAAGCCCAATGAAGCTTGAACCCCTCCACCATGATCAATCACTACAGAATAACAGTCACACTATTTCAGCTGTTACTTCCACATTCTGGTGCATGAATGACTCATGCACATGTGCAGTTCAGCTGGCACTGTCATGTGAATGGCAAAATGCCATTCATCACAACTGCATATGCATGACTGCCACGCATGCTGAGTTGCAGCCCTGCCGCCAGCTTCACGGCATTCTGTGCCGCCACCCCCCACCAACTCAAGTGGCACACTGGGAGCCCACTCCAGTGTGCCCAAAGATTTGTCTGTGCTCCCCAACTCATGCGGGACACTGGGAGCCCACCCCAGTGTGCCCAGCTTTTTTTTCTTCCCCCCACCCCCCGCCAACATTAGGGTGCCCAGTCCCAGTGTCAGCATTCTGCACAACCTCCCCAGTCATGTAGCACATTGGGAGTCCACCCCAGTGTGCCCAAATGTTTTGTTTTTATGTTTCCTGTAAACAAGAAAATGGTCCCTTGTTGTCGCTCTACTCATTTTTTTCCTGTAAAAAAGAAAATGGTCCCTCATAGTCTCTCCAGTCCCCCTCCCCATCCCCATCCACCCTCCCACTGAGCGCCCACCAGCAACACCCCCTTACCCCATACTTACCTTTGAGGTCAGTGCCAGCTTCTTCTCTGGACCGGGACACATCTGCACTCTTCAAAGCTGAACCACAAATTGAAGAATCTAAGGTAAGCGTGCTATGATGCCATTCAGTGTGGTTTTCAACTTATGCTGATAAATCAGCCATTTTTTTGAATTTTTTCCCCAGATTTTCAAGATGGGGTTCTTGGGATGCCACCTTGTGAAAATTGTCACTGACATTTTGTTGCTAAGTCACAAAATGTGATTTCACGGTCACTGTACAGAATAACCTTTTGGGACTGATTCACAAAATGACAGTGCCACTGTTCATGAGGTAGGTTCCCAAAATGCCCATGTTGCAAATTTAGTGAAAAATTCAAAAAAAATGACTGTGTTAAGAGTGTGTGTTACGCAGTTTCTATGCATGCTCCTAACTTAGCCAAATTTTAATATTTTCACTATACATTTTCAACATTGCAATTTTTGCACACCTCTTTCAAAACAGTACAGCTGTCATTTTCCACACCCTGCCCAAACATGTTTTCCCACCTATGGCACAGAATAGCGTGTTCCCACTGCGAAATTACCTTTCAGGACAAGTGAACAAAATGACACTGGCACTCTTCATGAGGAGGGGTACCAAAAAGGCCATGTAGAAAATTTAGTGCAACACCTCCAAAAAATGGCCACGTTACACACAGGCATTGAATAATTCCTATGCACATGTGTAACTTTCGTCACTTGGTAAAAATAGCCATGTTACACATGGGTGTTGATTAATTCCAATGCACATGTATAACTTTAGTCACTTGGTAGCTCTTCACAGTCCTATCGGCCCTGGCTAGAGTTTGTTTTAGCTGTTACTGTTCCATAAAGGGGATGTTGCCACACTTGAAGGTAGCAGCATGTGATTTGCTATGAAAGATGAAAAAAAAAAGAAACATAAATGCTTTATAATTGTTAACAGATGTTTTGGTGGCACCAAAGCTTACCAGATGTGTTTTCTTGTGGTATGTGTGTAATTCCTTAAATAGAGCAAATGGAGATATTTGCCTTGAAAAGAATATTACAAATAAAGGTAATTATATGCATCATTAGCTTATTTGTTAACAGCAGGCTGGCCTCATTTCTGTTCAGGTAGTTTATCATTTTCCAGAAAGAAAGTCACTATATCTTGACAATATAATAACTGCATAATGGTGGCAAAATCCCACAGGGGAGAACACATCATCAACTATAGGTTATAACAAAAAGTTAAACCAGGTGATTGGGATTGATAGCTGCAACTCACTTTGCAACATGTTGTTGCAACAAGCAGTTTTTTTCAGCATTGACACTGCCTTACTGTAATTCTCATTTAATTAATGGGTCATATTTTTTCCCATGCAAATAGCCATGTATTGAATGCCATAATAAACAAGTGTTAATTTTGGCATTTAATACACGTCTCTTTGTGTGTCTTACTTTTAACAAGTTTTAAATATAATGCAGTGAAAAAACATGACCCCTCAATTACATGAAACAAAGGATAGGGAACATTGTGTAAACTCAAATTTGATACACACCCTCATTATTGAATGGCTGCATAAACCATCCAACAACTCAGGTGTGTGTAAAATTCTCATTACACACTGCACCTCATGCATTATCCTATATTTTATCAACTGAAAAACAAGAAATTCTTGCTTCTGACCTGATATCTTTTGGAAGGAACAAAAGATTCTCATATGGGATTTCAGAGGAAGTCATTAAGTTAACAGTCTCCGTCATCTCTGGTGAATACCAATCCTGTCCTTGAGCTATGCTCCACTCCTATGTATGATGACCTGTATATATTTGTCAGTTGAACTAGCTAGTCTAGAGTGTATAATCTGAAATGTGCTTACTACTGTATGTTTCCCCTAGTGTCAAATGATGTATTTCCCACATGATTGTTTACTGTGACAAAAAACTGTCTCTCTTTGCCATGTCTCCTTGACTGTTGTTCCTCATGTTGTACTCTCCCGGGTCATTCCTGAAAATAGGCATAATACTTGTCTAGTGTACTTACCTGGTAAACAAAAGCTAAATAAATAAATAAATAAAGCTGAATGCCTGCTCAATGATTTAGCACACAGTTAGGACTGACTGCTCTTCATGTTTGATTACACGCAACCAGAGCTCCTCTTTTGGTTCTGAGGAGAAAGTTTATTCTTTCTCTTATTGAATCAACTTTTTGTAATCCCACTATGCAGACTGCCTTATGCTCCTTTGTTTTGGAAAAACAAAATGCCAGATCAGGCCAAAAGGAGAAGAAAGAGACTGTTCTTCTACAAAATGTATTGTCTATAATTTAATTATTTTACCATATAAATACAATGCCAGTCACAGGACAAGCCTCACTAACAAAGGTTGATCAGTCTACTGTCACTTTTCTTGAGTACAACTTATTTATTTATTTTATTTATTTGAGTTTTGGTAACCGGGAAAGTCCACTGAGACAATTGCACTCTCTTTTTCAGGGGTGACCAAGAAGTGCGGTATGTATACAGTATGGCTCTTTAACGTATTGCACCCATACATTTGAAAACAAGAAGCATGATGTGCTACAGTATCTACCCTACACTAGCTACAAAATCAATATATGTACTGCATTTTTACAGTTATTCATACACATTTTAATTACCTCTGTCATCAATGCTACTTCAAAGGAAATAAGACATATGTTGCCTGATGAAATCTGTGACACAGACATTTACCAGGGAATTACTAGGTCATGTACGTATTTAGCAGTCATGCTTGGTACTTCACTTTGTTACATTTCCTAGGTTTATTATAGCTTGGAGATCTCAAATTGGTTGCAAGACGTGGTGGGTGAGGTAGGTGGGAAGTGGGATAACCAGTAATTAAAGTGAGGGGTATTTATTCAATAAGATGTGATCAACAAATAAGTGAACACCAGCCCAATTCAACTTCAAAGACCTCTGAATAATAGTTATGACAAGCTGGACTCATGAAAGCATTTCCACTGTCCCCATGCCCAAGGAAGGACAGACTGTCCTTTTCCAAGTGCCTCATTTGTTCTCAAGGATACAGACAGCACTTGCACTAAAAGAGAAAATAAATTCTTCATACAAAAGTCACATAATTAACTATACGTTGTACAAAAAACAGAACCACAGTAAAGTGCATACAGCGTTGCCAGTGCATAGGCAGCAGCAGCAAGTTGCCAAGCTAGAGGTCTGTAAAACTCTTAGATGTGGAACCATTAATTTAAAACACATTGGCATCAATGCATTGAACCTGTGCCTAACTAAGGTTTAGCTGAATAAAAACATCTGCTTAGCTAAGTTAACTGTCTGCTTAGCTGTTGGCTGCAGGCAAAGGCAGATAGTCCATGAAAACTTCATTCAGAGTGCTCCCTGTGAGGTGTTAATAAAAGACAGCATACTCTTCATTTCAACTTCAACTTCTTTATTTTTTAAAAAGCGCAAATCAAATACCCACGCGCTTGAAGAAAAGATAAAAAAATGCAGCATAAAAACTTCATATCACAGTTCAGGCAATTTGAAACAAAGCACAACAGAAATCGTCTCAATATGTCATCCATATTCAGGGAAGGCAATCTTGAATAAGTAATTTTTCAGAGCCGACTTAAAGCTCCCCACGGTCAGGCACTCCCTTACCGAATGAGGTAGAGAATTCCTCAGGGTTGGTGCGACAAACGCAAATGCCCTAGCATTCATAATGGCCACCCTCAAAAAATAAAGGTCTTGGCTGCAAAAAGGAGTTTTTTTTTAAAATAGCAGCTGTGTAAAGGAAAACATGAGCTTATTTAATCAGTTTCTGCAGCTACAGTATTTGTGGGGTTTCCTTTGTAAAAAGCAAACTCTTACTTTGCTCTGTGGGAGTGGGAGGTTTTAAAAGAAGCCCACGTTATTTCATAATAGAGGAGTTTGTAATAATAGTAAGGAAACAAAAAAATTAGTTTATCACTGCACTGGGCCTCCCCCCCCAAAAAAGAAAGAAAAACAAATCCCCTATGGTCAATGTGGGGAGATATTCGAAGGGTTTCCTTAGAGCACACTGTGATCTATAAGCACTCCCTTTTACTTTGCCCTATGGTAATAATATCTACTCTCAAAAGCCATGGCTGCTAATGGGAGTTTGTTAGTAGAAATGAAAAGAAAATGAGTTGATCTTGCCTGGGGTAGAAAACTCCCCACAGTCAATTTCAGGAGCTATTCCTTAGAACCTACTGTGATCTGTAAAAAAAAAAAAAAAAAAAAAAAACTTTTACTTTGCTCCCTGGAAAGTATTACTAGAAGCCCACATGATCATTTAACAATAGCCACCCTCCGAAGCCATGGCTGTGGACCAGGAGTTTGTTATTAGAAACCAAAAAAATGAGTTGATCCCTGCAGTAGGTAATAAAAAAAATAAAACACTCCCCTATGGTCAATTTTGGGACATATTGGGGTTAGAGCACAGTGTATCATATATGCTCTCACATGGTAATAAAACCTTAAAATTAGAGACAATAACAAAAAACACATCTGTACTGGTCCTACAGGACAACATGATGCAATTTGATGTACCATGCATGCTCTTTTCATCTTATTTTATTATGAAAAGTCTGTTTCAGTCCTACAGGACAACCTGGTGCAAATTGATTAAATAACTGGTCCACACATGCGCTTCATCTTATTTTAATACAAAAAAATTAAATAACATGCAACTCATTCAATGTATTCGGAATCTCATTTCATTTCTACTTTATGATTTTTAGTTTTATGAGCACGTTATGTTTTATGAATGAGTATCACCAAGTCATCAATAGTAATAGAAAGTAATATGCATTACAGTTACTTGATTATGTTTTATGACAGAGTACTCAGTAACTGTAGCTGATACATTTTTTTGAGAGTAACTAGTAACTGTAACTGATTACTTGTTAAAAGTAACTTACCCAACTCTGTCTACTCACTTCCCTGGATTTCCTCATGTATTCCTCCCTGTCTTCTTCCCTGTTGGATCTTTTGTAGGTTTTAGATGCAGTTCTCTTTTCCATCATCCTCTTCCCTTACCACCTTCATATTAGAAAGCTGGGTTCCCTCAACCCTTTTGTAGGGTAGGGGCAGCCCTGTGTGTTTCCATCATGACTGAAAGGGTCTTTCGCTTTGCCTCAGTCATCATGATATGTCAAATCTGGATGTCTCCCTGTCTCTTTAAAGGATTACTGTGTTTGGGAACCCCCTCCCCCTGCTGCAGCATGCAATGAATATTAATTAGATGATTTAAATAATTTACGGACACATTTCAGAGGCGGACAGGAAATGTACTTTTGTTTCTGGGAGCAGCTATGGTGGAATCAAGAGAACACAAAGGCAGCTGCAGAGGGAACTTGTTTTCTGGGAACATTTATTGAAATCCTTCTAGTCCCAAACTCTGAAGAGTGGTTCTAAGCAGTGTAGTTGTGAATTGTAAGCAGGTGGTGCTGTAGACCACAGCGGGATCATGAAGCTGGAGGTAAGGAAGCTGATGTGAAACAGCAAAGCAGAAGTGGGGTATAGCGTCTGTTTGATGTTTTTTTTTAATGAAAAATTGTTTAACTTTTTACAAAAGAAAACAGTTTTATTGAAAGAGTTCCCATACAAGAAGAAACCCATTTTTTTAATCTTTTAGGTTAATGTTGTCTTAGTTTTGTGTTTCAAATTTTTTGTGTATTTTAATATTGTCTTCTTTTCAGAAACATTATTTCCCACAGTCGTTTAAGATATTTTAGGACTGACAACAGCTTGTTTTGTATTTTTAAATGCTGAACATTAAAAATGGCATGAAATAAGATTTCCTTTTTAAGTCACAATATATTTTTTACATGCAGCATCTCCCACGGGGTTGCACAAAGCACTAGGGGCAGGGGCATAGGGAAAGGAGTGCTGGAGAGTACTCTGGGGTCTCATAGGGACCCTGACAGAGGGGGCCCAAAAGGAGGACATTGCCAAGGAAGCAGGCAGGTATCTGGGGACCCTCACAGAGGGGGGCCAAAGGGAGGACATTCTCAGGGAAGTAGGCAGATGGCTGGGGCTGGACAGAAGGAAGCAGTGAAGGGAGGGGATTGGACCTTAAGCTCAGTAACCGCTTCAATTCTCTTCTTCTGCTTGAGGATGAGGGGGTGATGTAGCCATGATGGGGTGGTTAGAGATGGAAAGGGAGTGGGGGCAGGAGGCATGAGCCGGATAGCAGGAAGAACAGGGGGGAACTTGGAATGCGGGAAAATGCGGGGAGCGGGGGATCAGAACAGGAGGAGGAGGGAGTAGAGGGAGGAAAGCACAAGGAGAAGGACCAGTTGGGAGGAAAGGGCAAGGAGAGGGACTAGATGTACAAGGAGAATACAGCAAAGGGAGCTGAGGGTTTAGGCCAGGGGAGCACAACAGGCAGGGAAGGGCTGAACGGAGACGGGAAGGAAGGGAAGACGAGCCAGACAAGTATAGCAGATGGGGGGGAAGGACCAGTCACGAGCAGTGATGGGGGTAGCGGGGTGCAGAAGGATACTGTGGAGGAGGAGAGGCATAGGATCAGAAGGAAGGGGGTGGCCAGGGTAAATAAGGAGGGGGAAGCAGGTGGCACCCAGATAGGGGTAGGAGCAAGGAGCCGGCTGAGGGGAGGGGCCAGTAGAGAGGACGAGGAACATGAAAGGGGTGAAATGGAGGAAATGGGGCGGTCAGAGTGCTCCTGTTGGGTGATTCCATGATCAGGGGTATCAAATGGGATAGGGAGGGGAAGCTCCCGGTTAGAACAAAATGCTTCCTGGACTAACAGTTGCTGCCACGTCCAAGCATGAGGTATATCAGCCTGGCAAAGGATTGTGGAGGATCCTCGGACATACTATGGTCCACCTGGTACCCAATAACATTGAGGAAATAGTGAGTTAGGAGATACAGGCAAGGTTCAGGGAGCTCGCCAGGGTCTGCCATGACATAGGATGCGTGATTTCCTTCTCAGAAATCCTGCCGGTGCCAAGGATTAGTGGGGAACACAAGAGGAAGATTAGGGAGATAAACTAGTGTCTCAGGGAGTGATGTGGGGCCACAGGGTATGGGTTGATGGGGGATTGGGGGGAGACCTGGGAGGATAAGGGGCTATATGCTAGAGATAGGCTCCATCTCAGTTCAGAAGTGAGGGAAATCCTTAAGTTGAAAATAGAGGGGTTCATTGGTGAAAGGTGGGGTTTAAACTTGTGAAGGGGGAGAGATGGGAGAAAAGGCTGTCGAGGGGGGTCTGATAAAGCACGGAATCTGTCTCCACCCCCCGGGGAGCTGGAGGAATGTGGGAAAAGATTGACTGGTAAGGTGCTGACCAGGGGAAGACAGAATCCCCATGGGAATGCGAGCAGGGGAAATGGAAATATACAGAAAGGGTGGAAGGTAGTCCTGCTAAATGCCAGGAGCTTGGGCAATAAAATGCCTGAGCTCCAGGTGATGCTAACTGAGGGAGAGGTGGATGTGGCAGCGGTCACTGAGACTCAAATACCGCAGGGCATGACTGGAACCTGAACCTTGAGGGTTACCATGTTCAGGAAGGATAGGGGAGGGAAGGGAGGAGGGTAGCAATAATAGTCAAAAACTGCATTGGCATAGGAGGAGTGGAGGAGGCAGAGGGAACTGTGGAGGCGATTTGGGTCACCTTGATAACAAGGCGGGCCAAGAGAGTAAAAATAGTAGTGGTGTATAGACTGTCCACGTTGGCGGAGGAGCTGGAGGAGAGTCTGGTGGCAGATGTGGGGAGACACTGCAGTTTGGACAGGAGAAGGGTGGTGGTGTTGGGGGACTTAAACATGCCAGGAATGGACTGGGAGGCTATGACATCCTCGGTGGCCAGGGAACAGAGGTTGTTGGATGTCTTTCAGGACACATTCCTAACTCAGCAGGTGGGGCAACCGATCAGGGAGGCGCAGATACTGGATGTGGTCCTGGCAGACAGTGACCAGATTGGGGGACTGGAGGTAAAGGACCCACTGGCAGGGAGTGACCATGCCACGGTCTGGTTCTGCCTGGACCTAGGAGGGGTAGAAGGCTTCACAAAGATGGAAGTAACTGACTTCAGGGGGCAGATTTCAAGGAAATGGGAAGGATCCTTAAGAAGCATTCGGATGGGATTGGGCCAGACATGGACGCTGACAGTAGGTGGGAAATCATCAGGAGGGGGGTGCAGGATGCTACCAGCACCTGTACAAGAGTAAGACGAAAATGCAGTAGGGCCCATAAACCCTGCTGGTAGATCAGGGAGGTTCCGGAGATGGTGAGGGGAAAGAAGGCGGCTTATAGGCATTTCAAGTGCTCAAGGAGTGAAAGGGATCAAGGAAAGTATGAGCTGATGACCAGAAGGGCCACTAGGGTGGTGAGGGTGGGTAAGGCAAGGAAGGAGCAGAACCTGGCCAGGGAAATTAGGAGAGAGAACAAGGGGTTCTTTAGATACATTGGGGAAAAGCGGAGGGTGAAGGGGCAGATTAGCAGGAGAAAACAGGGGAGGGATGGGCACAAGACCCGGGGGAGCAGGCTGAGGTACTAAATGAGTACTTCACCTCAGTTTTCATGAAAGAAAATGGGGGGGCTGCATCATACATGAGAGGAGATGGTGAAACTGATAGGAGGGGACCCTTACTGACTGGCGGGTCTGGGAAGGGGGAGCCATCACTGACAAGAGGGGGGAAGGCAAAGCAGGGGGATGAAGTAGCGGAGGTGGAAATCATGGCAGAGAGAGTGAGGGAAGACCTCAGGTCCCTTCAGACAGAGAAAGCACTGGGGCTGGATAAATTACATCCCAGAGTGCTGAAGGAACTGGCAGATGACCCGGCAAAACCTTTCAGCATCTCTCTGAGGACAGGGTGGGTGTCCCAGGACTGGAAAGTGGTGCATATAGTGCCTATCCACAAGGGGGGATCAAGGGAGGTGACAGGGAACTACAGGCCCATCAGCCTGACATCGGTGGTGGGCAAGGTGATATAGAAACATAGAAACATAGAAGGTGACAGCAGATAAGGACCGCAATGCCCATCCAGTCTACCCATTTCTTTTTCTAATTTATAAATGTGCCATCGGGCTTTGCTCTGTCAGTGGCCTATCTATTCATAGTCATTTGTATTGCTCCCTTATGCCTATCCCATGCCTGTTTGAAGCCCTGCACTGTATTCATAGCCACCATTTCTTGTGGTAAGCCATTCCATGCATCTACCACCCTTTCTGTGAAAAATAATTTCCTCACATTCCCCCTTAATCGGCCCCCATCTAATCTCATGCTGTGTCCTCTTGTCCTGCTATTTTCTTGTATTTAAACATGTTAGACTCTTTCACCTTGTTAATGCCCTTAAGGTGTTTGAATGCCTCGATCATATCACTCTCTCCTACTTTTGCTCAAGGGTATACATATTGAGCTCTGTTAATCTGTCCTCATATGTCTTCTGATGCAGTCCCTGCACTATTTTGTTGCCCTTCTCTGGACTGCCTCAATTTGGTCAATGTCCTTGTGAAGGTGTGGCTCCAATACTGCACGAGTACTCCAGATGGGGCCTAACCAGTGTCTTGTAAAGAGGATTATTACCTCTTATGACTTGTGATACCCTACTAATACACCCTAACACCCCACTAGCCTTACCTACTGCTTTAGAGGTCTGCTTGATGATTTCAGGTCATCAGTGATGATGATGCCCAAGTCTCTTTCTTCCTTGTGACTGCTTGCAACTCCTTCCCAGCCTATAGGTGGCTTCAGGGTTTCTCTTCCCTATGTGCATGATTTGCACTTCTTTTACGATCTCCAGTTGCCACTCTTCTGACCATTTTGCTAGTTTTTCCAGATCTCTTCTCATTCTGTCCACCCCATCTGATCATCTACTCTGTTGCAGATCTTGGTGTCATCTGCAAACAGACAAGCCTTACCCTATAGTCCATCTGCAAGGTCACTAATGAAGATGTTGAAGAGGACTGGCCCCAGGACTGATCCCTGAGGTACCCACTTGTGACTTGCATCTCTTCTGACTGTATACCATTTACCACCACTCTCTGTTTTCTGCCCACAACCAGTTTGCCACCCAGTTGACCAACTTCAGCCCACCCGAGCCTATCCAGCTTATTTATCAATCTTCTGTGTGGAACAGTGTCAAAAGTTTTGCTGAAGTCAAGGTAGGCGACATCAACTGCTCCCCCTTCGTCCACCACTCTGGTTACCCAGTCAAAGAAATCTATGATTAGTTTGACAGGACCTTCCTTTTGTAAACCCATGCTGTCTTGGATCCTGTGCCCCTATGGATTCCAGGTGTTGCACTATCCTTTCCTTAAGGAGTGCCTCCATAATCTTGCCCACTACTGAGGTAAGACTGACTGGTCTGTAGTTCCCCGCCTCCTCCCTGCTACCACTCTTGTGGAGCGGGACATGAGCCCTTCTCCAGTCTTCTGGGACCTCTCCTGTGCTCAGAGACTCACTAAACAGTTCTGCTAATGGCTCTGCTAGTTCCACCTTTAGCTCCTTAAGTACCTGGGATGTAGCCATCAGGTCCCATTGCCTTATCCACCCCGAGCTTAGCAAGCTCTTGTAGGACCTTTCTTTTGTGAAGGAGTAGTGCCTCACCTCCCCCTGTGTCCATGATGCTGAGCTATGGCCTGTCCTACCTTCTCTTCAGTAAATACTGAGCAAAGTATCTATTTAGGATAGATGTCTTACAGGGTCCTCCTCCTCACATGCTTCCTTTTCTCCATTAAGCTTAGCAATACCCCCTCGGGACTTTCTCCTTTCACTAATGTATCTATAGAAAGTCTTGTCACCTTCTTTTACTGTTCGTGCTAGTGTTTCCTCAGTTTGGGACTTTGTCTGCCCTACTGCCTTCCCTGCTTCCCTTAGGGCAGTTTGGTATGCCTCCCTATCTTCATCCCGCTGTGTTCCCTTATGTTTCCTGAAGGCCAGCCTTTTGGATCTGACCTTTCCTGCTACTGTATTTGAGAACCAAAGTGGTTTCCTTCTTCTTTTGCACTTCCTTTTCTGTCTAACACAATGGGATGTTGCTTCAAGTATTGCATCCTTAATGCTTGCCCACTTTGCCTGTACCCCCTCACCTGTGTTTCTTTTTGCCAGGGCTATCTTAACTCTGTTAGCCATCTTATCAAAGTCAGCTCCTCTGAAGTCCCATATCTTTGCTTTGGAATGGGATGATTTAGATGTAGTAGCCTAATTGAACCATACCATGTGATGGTCACTGGCCCCCAGGTGACCTTCTACCTGGAGATCTGTGATCCCTTCCTTGTTAGTCAGTACTAGATCTAGGATAGCCCTGTCTCTTGTGGGTTGCTGTACCAGTTGTTTGAGGCCCTCCCCCTGAAGGGAATCCACTATGTGTCTAGTTCTGGCAGATGTTCCTGCTGGTATTGGCCAATCTGTATCTGGCATGTTGAGGTCTCCCATTATAAGAACCTCCCCTTTAGTTGTCATGTTTTGTATATCTTCTAACAGTAATGTGTCTATGTCCTCCCCCTGGCCTGGGGGCCTGTAGACAACCCCAGTTCTTATGGCTGTCCCATTTCCTGTTTCCAGGGTGACCCACAGTTCTTCTGGCTCCTTATGTGTATTCTGAATTTCTGTAGCTTTGATATTTTCATTGACATACAGGGCCACTCCTCACCCCTCTTTGCACCTCGGTCTCTTCTGAACAGTACATAGCCAGGTACTGAAGTCTCCCAAGTGTGGTTACTGGTAAACCACGTCTCACTAATTGCTACTATGTCCAGTTTAGCCTCTGACATTATTGCCTGCAGGTCTGGGATCTTATTTCCCAGGCTGTGAGCATTTGTGTACATGATTTTCCATTGGCCAGATTTTGGTGTGTTAGTTGTTGGGTGAGGTTTGGCATTACCCCTTGCGTCGTATGGGGAGACAAACCTTTTTTCTTACCTGGTGATGCAAATGAACTGCAAACATGCTGAATCCCTGTTTGACCACTAGCTGAGGGGGGAGGAGTGTTCTTCCCATTCGACGTATGGGATGCTGCACCCCTCTCCCCATTTGCTAGTTTAAATATTGTGCAAAGACATCAAACTTCTGCCCCAATGCACTAACTCCCTCCTTAGTTAGATGCAGTCCATCAAATTTAAAGAACTTTTGTTCCCAGAATTGTTGCCAGTTCCCCTACTAATCTGTGTCCTTTTTCCTGGCACCAGCCCTGAGCCACGTGTTTAGCTCCCCTATCTCCCTTTCTCTGACCTTCCGTCCATCTGCTCTCCTTTCCCAGACTGGCAGGATCTCAGAGAAGGAGATGCCGGATGAAATAGATGATAGTTTGTTACCCAGCCTTGTCAGGTGTTCCTTGCTCTCCACAACTGACCAGCTGGCGAGATCATTAGTCCCTATGTGTACTAGGACATCAATGTTTTCTCCTGCTTTGTGAACAATTTTAGCAATGTGGTCAGTGTCTCTCCATGCTGATGTACCTGGGAGACATCTGACCATTACCCCTGGCTGGAGATGGGTATCAACTCCCCGAATCATGGAGTTTCCTATGATCAGAAGTTTTTTGGATTTCCTTTTTGCTTTTTTTGTTTTGGTTCCTGATTTGGGTGAGTTTTGTTGTGTTAGCTCCTGTGCTGCAGTGTTCTGCTCTGCAGTGTCTTCTGCCTCTTTGTTTGATTTCAGAGATAGAGGCAGATACCTGTTTGTAGTGTTTATATGGTTTTTGGAGGTAATATATTGGAGGGCATTGTCAGGGAGAGGCTAGTGGGGGACCTGGAAAAGTCAGGGTGCCTGCCTGGGTGATAGGCAGCATGGATTCATCCCGGGGAAACTGTGTCGGACAAACCTTTTGGAGTTCTATGACTGGGTGACAAGTGCCTTGGACCTGGGTAGACCAGTGGATGTCCTCTTTCTTGACTTCAGCAAGGCACTGGATGCTGTTCCTCATGGGGGCCTGCTGATAAGCTGGAAGAAATGGGGGTGGGGAACCAGATGTTCAGATGGATAGGAAATTGGCTCCAGGACTGGAGGTTGGTGGGATAGTCTCATCCCCAAGGAGGGTCATTAGTGGGGTCCCTCGGGGATCAGTCCTCGGGCCCCTCCTGTTCAATACCTACATCTCTGACTTAAGGAAGGGTATCAGGAGTGAGATGAGTCTCTTTATGGATGACTCAAAACTGGGAGCGGTGGTGGATGGGGAGGAGGGGCGGGTGGCCCTATGGGGGACCTGGAGGCTCTGGAAAGGTGGTCTAGAAAGTGGAAGCTGAGGTTCAGTGCAGGGAAATGCTAGATACTGCACCTGGGAGCCAGAAACCCAGGCCAAGTGTACACCCGGGGGGGGGGGATGCTACAAGTCTCAATGGCTGAGAAGGACCTGTAGGTGGTGGTGGATGTCAAGATGAACAACTCTGAGACTTGTAGGGGGCAGTGGCCAAGGCCAACAAGATGCTGGGATGCATCACTAAGGGGATCACCTCCAGAAGGAGGGAAGTGATACTCCCTCTCTGTAACTGCTTGGTGAGGCCGCACTTTAAGTACTGCGTGCAGTTTTGGAGGCCACACTTATAGAGGAACATTGAACTCTTGGAGAGGGACAAGAGGAGGGCAACCTAAATTATCTGGGGCTTGGGGGACAGGACCTATGGGGAGATGCTCGAAGAGCTAAATATGTTCACACTGAAAGAGAGAAGGGACCAGGGGGACATGATAGAGGTCTTCAGGTACATGAAGGGGGTAAATAGGGGAGGAGCAGTCAGGGTGCTCCGAAGGGAGGAAGGAAGGAGGGGGGGCAACTAGAGAGCATGGGTGGAAGCTGGAGGGGGGTAGATTCAGGGGAGAAAGGAGGAGGTGCTACTTCACTGAGAGGGTGGTGGAGCCATGGAATGCGCTGCCCAGGGGGCTGGTGGAGGCAGAGACAGTGGAGGGGTTCAAGAGGGGGTGGGACAGGTACAGAGGAAGAATTCTGGAAGCAAAGTCCTGTGCAGCAAGAATATCTTGGATTGGGAAGGGAGAAACGAGAGAGAGTGAGGAGGGCAGCCAGGTCAGCTCCCAGAGTGGGGGCTGACCAAATGAGCAGACATGAAAGACCATTAGGCCTATTCTGCTGGCATTTTAGTATGTTAGTATCTGATATGTGAGATAATCACAATTTCCTTTTATATGTTCAAATTTAACTGTAACTGAATGCACATCAGGCAAAACTATTATTGCCACATATCAACCCATTGCACATGGTGCTTAACTCAAATTTACACAAATTAGTATTGCATTGAAACTGTAACTTTGTTTCTGAGCATTTACATTTTTAAAATAAAATGTACTGACCTCAGGGCCAGCAGAGTGGACTGGCACACCCAAACTAAAAGAAGAGCTTTATGGAACGGGCAAATATTCACTTTGATTGCCAATTAACTTTTTTTTTTATATTGACACAGTCAAATAATGTTAGCAAAAAGGCAAAATTGCTAGCACAGAAAAATGTTCTGTTACAGCAGCTTACGTGTTATGCCCTTGGGGTAAACTAGCTCACACAAAAGAGCTGCCTGCAAAGGGTCCTATCGAGCCATACAATATTTTTTGGTAAAGTGGTTTGTGTAAATAATTTTCATTTACAAGAGCCAGCTACTGTGGTGCTCTAACACTGTCTGTCCAGCCCAGCCCACAAACAACAATTTAATGACCCTAAGTGGGGAACTGGTCTGCAGTTCATGACACCACATGGGGAACTGGGATGCAGTTGATGACCTTAAGTGGGGAACAGGCCTGCAGTTGATGACCCCAAATGGGGAACGGGGCTGCAGCTGTTGACCCTAAGTGGGGAACAGGACTGTAGTTGATTATCCTTAGTGGGGAACAGGGCTGCAGCTGATGACCCAAAGTGGAGAACAGGTCTGCAATTGACCCCACATGGGGAACAGGACTGCAAATTAATGAATTGAGCATGATCAGGATGAGTGGGGACTGTGTATACTAGTTTTTCTTTTTTACTCATGAAAGACAGACCTAGCTGTGTCAGCTCATTGGGGGTTACAAGGTCCTGCTTTACTGACCAGGGGAATACAGCATTTTGATGATGATAAGTGGGGAACAGGTCTGCAGTTGATGATACCACGTAGGTAACAGTGCTGCAAATGAATTAATTGAGCAAGATCAGGATGAGAGGGGCTGTATGTACTTAATTAGTTTTTATTTTTATTTTAATTTTTTGTACCACAAAAGACAGACTTAGCTGTGTCAGTTCATTTCTTTGTATTTGGAGGGTTTACAAGGGCCTGCTTTATGTACCAGGGGAATACAGTATAGTATAGTATACTGTATTTATTTGGAGTACTATACAGTAGGCTTAGGGTGCCTCACAAATTATACATGTAAGCCCCTGCCCTCTACTGTACTGCTGGCATCCCTAAGTGGTCACACTTGGGCTCTGGACCCTGGTGCCCTGCGGATGCTTCCATAGCTGCAGCCATCCATTCCTCCAGTTCTCTGTCCACATAGTGATAGGGGCAGAGGTCCGATGTGTGTTTCAGTGCCACTGGGTGTTTATGGTGTCAGTGCTTGGTCAATAGGGCAGAAAATCAGACAGAGCCAAATGTTAAAAAAGAAAATGGTGGCCCACACTCCACTGTGCATTCTTGGCTGCCAGAATGGCACACTTTAAAGGAACCACCACTCCATTTGTGTGTTTAGGCTATGGACAATGTTTAAATATATTCCTGGCTTGAGAGCAGGCAGTGGTGCTTGGGATCTGCATGATCATGCCTCCTGGGCTTAGGGGGAATGTTTTCAGCCCTCTTAAGGGCATAAATATTAAATAAATGGTATGTCTGTAGTGGGGCTGCATATAAACAGTAATAGCAACCCCCACTTGATGACAAAGGCAAGGGGGCTGCTGGGACAGTGTCCGAGGAGACCAGATTTGCCTGGGAGTTAGGCAGCCAAGCAGAAAAGGGGCTGCCACAAGCTAAAAAAAGGACTGTTTTGCCTGCCACAAGGAGGTTCAGCCTGAGTTAAAGGGCAAGATAGACGTCTGTGGGCTGTCTAGCCCATTTTCTGCATTTGTGGACCCAACAGCCAGGTCAGCCCCAGTCCTTAACAAATAAGGCAGAATGCCTGAAAGAGTAGTCTGAAAGGGAAAGACATCAGAGAGTTGCTGCAGCCATGGACAGTTAGAAGTTGTGTTGTAGAGAATGTGAATGTGACTGGGCTGCAATGTGAAAGCAGAGATAGTAAGTGTGCAGCCTGTGAGAAAAAACACTGCGACCTGGAACCAAGATTGAACTATTGTGTTTCCACCTTGGTGTAGTAAGTGCTGTGTGACACTACATTTTGCTGCTAGCTTGATAGACAGTGTGTGCTGAGGCAGAGATTGAGCAAGAGTACAGCACATCTGTGTATAGAAAAATCAAAGTAAGAGTGCTGGGGCTAGAGGCTGAGCCAAAGCCCAGTTTTTAATTGAGTGTCCAGGGTGTGCAACAGAGGGGTCTAGGGGACTATGCCTACCCTGTCCCTAGACAGAGAAGATGATGACCAGTGAGGAAGATGGCAAGAGGCCTACCTGGACAAAATGGTCTACGAAGGCCTCAGAGGTGAAGTTGGCAAGGCCAGGCAGGTGAAGGCCAGTGTTGTTCATTTTCCAAGTCAACCAGCTCTGCAGCCTTGCGGTGCACCACCACCAAGCTATCTACCCATACTGTACATAATTCTGTCTGCTGAAAGACACCCTGTGAAGTGCTGAACTGTAAGTAATCCCGTTCCTAACTAGCTGCAGCTTTAGGGAGAACTATTAGTTAGCTAGCTAGACAGGAACAGCAAGTTGAGCCCTGGGCTGGGCTGTGCTGCACCAACTATAAATCTGCACCCAGGCAGTGAAGTTAAGGTTTGCAACTGTTTAAAAGTTATTTGGGACCCAACACAAGACCCCAGTATCAACATCTGCACCCCAGTGTGGTACCCACCAAAAGGGACTAAGGACACTTAGCAGTTGTCAATGTGTAGCCAGGTGCACCCACAGGTGGGAGGTGGAGAAACTGTTTGGGGTAACAATGTTTAGCCAGTGTTAAATGTCATTGTGCTATTTTCCTCCCTTTTTACCCTTTCTCCAAAATAAATATTTTTTCTGTTATGTGCTGGTATTATGAATCATTGCAAACAGGAGAGAAGTGTCTTGGGAGGGCAGCTTATGTATTTTCCTTGGGGGTGGTAACCTGCAATCTATCTTCAGGTGTACCCTGCCATTACCACAGGTGGAAGTATGGTGATCTACCCAACGTCTAGCCCTTATTTGTATATTATCTTGCTGTATGCTTGTTTTTTCTGTAACCCTTTGTATCTGTGAATGCCATGTGGTACATACCAATGTGAAGGGAATGGCTTATGCTTTTTTAAAATGACTGATATGCCTATAACTTGGGTTCTAAGAGAAAATAGGATTCCCATGGGGAAATTAGAAACTGTATTTTCTGGCTAGCTAACCAAGGGGTCCTAAGCCATGCTCTCAGGAACAGAATACTTTGATCCACTAGGAAGCTGTTGTAAAATGTTACATATTACTGGGTAACAGGAAGAAGCATGCTTCCTAGAGAAACCTGTGTGAATTCTTAACACTCTAATGTCAATGGGGTTGCTATGGGACCCTGAGAATTGTCATCACCATGCTAATTATAGGTCTCAAAATATGATTTTTCATATTATTGGAAATGTTGGAAAACAGTGCAACAGTACAATCTCCTGGGCAAACAGAGTAGTTGCTGTGACTTGCTGTAAGTCAGTGATAGTGGAATAGACTGTTTGGGAAACTGATGACTGTGCAGATTTCAGAAAGGTATTTAAATTCTTCTGTACAGTCACTCGGGGCATTTGGCATTTTTAAAGTTGAAGTAATGTTGTTTGGACTTTCTGCTCCTGAGCATAACAGGACAGCTGCTAACATGAGGACTAAAATTATGCAAGCAATGAGACAGTACCAGGCAAAGACTTTTAACTAGTAGTGTTAGAGCATTTATATTTTCCCCATGTGTTTGTATACTGTAACCTAAATAAGTACATGTTTTTTTACTTGTAACTGAATTCATTTAATTATTTTAATAGACTTATTTTTCTAAAGAAATTCTACGTGCATGAGATTCCTTATATTGTATGTGTAACTGTTGAAAGTTTTACTGAAGAATCTGTGGCACTTGTTTATGCTTATAAGGGTCACCAAGTAGCAACCAGATTGAAAAGGGTCATTTGAAGATCCGGCAGGATTAGGGAGAGTACCAGAGTCTCATATGGGTCTGCAGGGATTGTGAACTGGGCTGTTGTGTGTCCTGTAGTGCAAAGACCAAATCAACTGGTCCACTGCTACCCCGAAGAGGGTGTAACACTTGGGCCTTTCTCCTGTGTGTAATAGCCATGAAAAGGGTTCATATTTTACCACAAGGCT
Source organism: Neoceratodus forsteri (assembly GCA_016271365.2). NCBI lineage: Eukaryota > Metazoa > Chordata > Ceratodontiformes > Ceratodontidae > Neoceratodus > Neoceratodus forsteri. The sequence continues at coordinate 1,226,622,024 of CM057454.1, forward strand.
CGAGACTGGTATTGTGCCCTGATCCAAAGTACAGATGGATACTCTGGGACCTCATGACAAGAGTTCTGTTGTAAACCCAGCAAACACTCTGGGCGGACATGAGAAGGTATCCCTGTTTTCCCTCTCCCTGTGATGGATTGCACTTAGGGGTGAGAACTGTGAGCTCAGTGGTCTGACTCTCATGAGTGAGATCATAACAGGAGGCACCACACCATTTTTGTACTCAATGCCTGAACCCAGGCCGGCCCCCTTGGAGGTGTGTGTAGTGTGGACCTCGAGGGCCCCGGGGCAGCCAAGGTGAGTCAAAGGGCTGTCATATACACAGCACATCCCTTACTGAGAAATGGGCAACAACGTTGTAAGTATATGGACTTGTGCAACATGCAGGCATATATGCTAACATAAGCAAGCCACATGTGAGTTTTTTATGTAAGAATTGTATGCAAGGAATATGTAAAGATTGTGATATTTTCCTTGCATGAGCAGTTCATACAAGAAAAATTCATCAAACAGAATGAAGCTGGGAACGCATCAGAATTTGCTGAGAGAAATTTAGCAAAGCTGTAGTTTTATTAAGGTAACAGCATGTCTGAAACCAGGGCTAACACCCCTACATATCCTAGGTTACTGAGAGAACCGAGGCAGAACTGGTGGCTCCACTGGCTGATCTCTTTAACATCATTTGAACTGGGTGACGTTCCATGAAATTGGAAAAAGACCAGTTATTCCTCTACACAAAAGCAAGAGCAAGATGAGCACAAGCAACTACAGACCATTAAGCCTTACCTCAATTGTGGGTAAACAATGGAAACCCTTCTCAAGGAAAGGATTATATCTTTTCTCAAGGACAACAACAAATTAGATACAAAACATCATGGCTTCACCACAGGAAAGTAACGCCAAACTAATCTGATTGACTTTTTCAACTGGGTGACAAGAATAGACCAGGGAGGTGCTGCAGATATATATCTAGATTTCAGCAAGGCCTTTGACTCAGTCCCACATAGATGGCTACTAAACAATTGGACAGAACGGGAGTAGAGCATTGGGTAGTAAACTCGGCAATGGAGCTGGCTTACTGGAAAGGCACAGAGGGTACTAGTAAATGGCTCACTTTCAGAGGAAAGAGGTGTACCTAGTGGAGTGCCACAGGGTTCAGTACTTGGACCAATTCTATTCTATGCTTTTTATCAGTGACATTTTTGATGGACTGGAGAGTAAGGTGAGTTTGTTCACAGACGACACAAAGATATGCAACAGGGCAAACACTCTAGGTGGAGTGGTGAAGATGAAGGCTGACTTGAAGTTTCTGGAAATGAGGTCAAAAACCTGGTAACTGAATTTTGATGCTTAAAAAATGCAAGTTCATGCACCTTGGAAAGACTAACCCAGGAGAGGATTACTGCCTATGAGGAGAAAATCTGGAATCCTCTAAACAGGAGAAAGAGATGGGAGTAGTTATAATAGATGACCTGAAAATGTCCAAGCAATGTGAGAAAGCGGCATGGCAAGCAAATGGTTTGTTGCGATGCATAGGCAGGGTGATTACTAGCAGAGGTCATCCTGTCACCCTATCGATCATTGGTGAGGCCACACCTGGAGTACAGCATCCAGTTCTGTAGACCGAACCCTAAAAAATATATTATCAGACTGGAAACAGTGTAGAGGAGAGCTACAAAAATGATACATGTTCTGCCAACAAATCTCATGGTTAGCAGATGTCTGACTTAAATATGTATTACCTGGAGCAGTGGAGGGAGAAGGGAGACATGAGTGAGACATTCAGAGTCCTAAAGGGTATAAACAAGGTTCAGGTTCAGAACCTGTTCCAAATCAGAAATCACTCTAGAACCAGGCCTCCCCCCTTCACAAAAGAGGGTAGTTAGTGAGGTAAACCCCAAAATAGAGAAGTTGCTGGGGAGAAGGGCAGAGGAAAATGGAGAAAAAGGCAAAGGCAGTAAGGATATGGATGAGGCTAAAAGGGGTAAGGCCATCAAATAATGGAGGGCATTGAATACCAATGCTTGTAGTCTGGGTAACAAGCTCCCTGAACTAGTGACCTTGATGGAAGAGGGATGCCTGGATATTGTGGCTGTCACAGAAACATTGTACACAGAGACCCATGACTGAAATGTCAGCATACCAGGGTGCACAATCTACAGGAGCGATAGGGAGGATAGAAGAGAAGGAGGAGCAGCTCCCTATGTAAGAGAATGGATCAAAGCAACAGAACTAAAGGGTAAACTGAGAGAAGGGAGGCTTTGTGGGTCACCATGGAGACAGGAAATGGCACCACAGTCTGCACGGGGGTTAAATACAGACTCCCATCTCAGAGGGAGGAAATGGACAAGGAAATTATATAAGGCATCTTTAGGATTGCAGAAAAAGGGGAGATATTCTTGATGGGGGACCTGAATATGCCAGCTGTTAACTGGAGCACCTCTGCTGCAGCCACATCCAAGAGCAGGGTCATTCTTGGTGCCCTACAGGGGGCATGCCTCAGACAACTAGTGTTGGAACCCACTTGGGAGGGAGTAATCTTGGATCTGGTGCTCTCAAATGGGGATGAAAAGAGGATCTCAGATTTAGAAGTGGGTAGCCATCTGGGAACAAGTGACCACCACACAGTGTGGTTCACAATAAACACAGCCGTAGAGTCAAGACATACAAAATGTGAGGGCACTGGACTTTAGGAGGGCTGACTTTGGCAAAATGAGAGAGTGCCTCAGAAAAGCAGTAGCAAATGGGCAAGAAGGAGGGGTGGAGGAACAATGGGGACACATCAAAACTGCCATCACCAAGTCAACAAGCCTTTATGTGAAGCAAATAAACAAATCAAAATGAAGGAAAATAACACTATTGCTCTCCAAAGAGGTGGTGGGGAAAGTTAGGGAGAAAAAGATTATAAGGAAACGCAGAAGGAGCAGGACAGAGAACTCTACCAGTTAAAGCAGATGGAAGTGGTGAAGGCAGTCAGAATAACAATGGCCCAAACAAAGGAAAAGATAGCCAACTCGGTTAAGAAGGGGGATCACACCTTTTATAGTTACATTAGGGAGCAAATAAAGACCAAGGGAAGGATAGTGAGGCTTAATAAACAAGAGGGTGGGTGGGCAGATGGCCACAGTGAAAAAGCAGGGATACTGAATGAATACTTCTGCTCATATGCACAAAAGAAGAGGAGGGGGAGGTACCTAAGTCCTAATCCAATCAGTAGAAGCTCTCTGGATTGGGGTGTTGATACCAGTCCTTTTACAGAAGAAAGAGTTCTGAAAGTACTCCTGAAACTGAGGGTGACAAAGCAATGGGACCAGATGGGATTCACCCTAGAATTCTAAAAGAACTAAGGGGAAAACTAGTGACACAACTGACTACCCTTTTTAACAAATCATGGGAGGATAGTGTGGTAAAAGAGAGCTGGAGGAGGGTGGATGTGAGTCCCCTTCACAAAAGTGGGAGCAAAGCAGAGGCAAGAAACTACAAATATGTTAGTTTGAACTCAGTGGTAGGGAAAATGATGGAATCATAGAAACATAGAAGTTGACGGCAGATAAGGACCGCAAGGCCCATCCAGTCTGCCTATTTCTTTTTCTACCTTATAAATGTGCCATTGGCCTTTGCTCTGTCAGTGGCCTATCTATTCATAGTCATTTGTATTGCTCCCTTATGCCTATCCCATGCCTGTTTGAAGCCCTGCACTGTATTCATAGCCACCACTTCTTGTGGTAAGCCATTCCATGCATCCACCACCCTTTCTATGAAAAAGAATTTCCTCACATTCCCCCTTAATCGGCCCCCCTCTAATCTCATGCTGTGTCCTCTTGTCCTGCTATTTTTCTGATATTTAAACATGTTAGACTCTTTCACCTTGTTAATGCCCTTAAGGTGTTTGAATGCCTCGATCATATCACCTCTCTTCCTCCTTTGCTCAAGGGTATACATATTGAGCTCTGTTAATCTGTCCTCATATGTCTTCTGATGCAGTCCCTGCACCATTTTGGTTGCCCTTCTCTGGACTGCCTCAATTTGGTTAATGTCCTTGTGAAGGTGTGGCCTCCAATACTGCACGCAGTACTCCAGATGGGGCCTAACCGGTGTCTTGTAAAGAGGGATTATTACCTCCCTCTTATGACTTGTGATACCTCTACTAATACACCCTAACACCCCACTAGCCTTACCTAATGCTTTAGAGGTCTGCTTGGATGATTTCAGGTTATCAGTGATGATGATGCCCAAGTCTCTTTCTTCCTTTGTGACTGCTAGCAACTCCCCTCCCAGCCTATAGGTGGCTTCAGGGTTTCTCTTCCCTATGTGCATGATTTTGCACTTCTTTGCATTAAATCCCAGTTGCCACTCTTCTGACCATTTTGCTAGTTTATCCAGATCTCTTCTCATTCTGCCCACCCCATCTGGATCATCTACTCTGTTGCAGATCTTGGTGTCATCTGCAAACAGACAAGCCTTACCCTCTAGTCCATCTGCAAGGTTACTAATGAAGATGTTGAAGAGGACTGACCCCAGAACTGATCCCTGAGGTACCCCACTTGTGACTTGCATCTCTTCTGACTGTATACCATTTACTACCGCTCACTGTTTTCTGCCCATCAACCAGTTTGCCACCCAGCTGACCAACTTCTGACCCACCCCGAACATACCCAGCTTATTTATCAATCTTCTATGTGGAACAGTGTCAAAAGCTTTGCTGAAGTCAAGGTAGGCAACATCAACTGCTCCCCCTTCGTCTGCCACTCTGGTTACCCAGTCAAAGAAATCTATGAGATTAGTTTGACAGGACCTTCCTTTGTAAACCCATGCTGTCTTGGATCCTGTGCCCTATGGATTCCAGGTGTTGCATTATCCTTTCCTTAAGGAATGCCTCCATAATCTTGCCCACTACTGAAGTAAGACTGACTGGTCTGTAGTTCCCTGCCTCCTCCTCCCTGCTACCACTCTTGTGGAGGCGGGATCACATGAACCCTTCTCCAGTCTTCTGGGATCTCTCCTGTGCTCAGAGACTCACTAAACAGTTCTGCTAATGGCTCTGCTAGTTCCACTTTAACCAAGTACCCTGGGATGTATGCCATCAGGTCCCATTGCCTTATCCACCTGAGCTTAGCAAGCTCTTGTAGGACCCTTTCTTTTGTGAAGGGAGTAGTGCTCACCTCCCTCCCCCCCGTGTCCATGATGCTGAGCTGTGGGCCCTGCCCCACCTTCTCTTCAGTAAATACTGAGCAAAAGTATCTATTTAGGGTAGATGCCTTTACAGGGTCCTCCTCCTCACATGCTCTCTTTTCTCCATTAAGCTTAGCAATACCCCCTCTGGACTTTCTCCTTTCACTAATGTATCTATAGAAAGTCTTGTCACCTTCTTTTACTGTTCGTGCTAGTGTTTCCTCAGTTTGGGACTTTGCCTGCCTTACTGCCTTCCCTGCTTCCCTTAGGGCAGTTTGGTATGCCTCCCTATCTTCATCCCGCTGTGTTCCCTTATATTTCCTGAAGGCCAGCCTTTTGGCTTTGACCTTTTCTGCTACTGTATTTGAGAACCAAAGTGGTTTCCTTCTTCTTTTGCACTTCCTTTTCTGTCTAACACAATGGGATGTTGCTTCAAGTATTGCATCCTTAATGCTTGCCCACTTTGCCTGTATCCCCTCACCTGTGTTTCTTTTTCCAGGGCTAGCTTAACTCTGTTGGCCATCTTATCAAAGTCAGCTCCTCTGAAGTCCCATATTTTTTGCCTTGGAATGGGATGATTTAGATGTAGTAGCCAAATCGAACCATACCATGTGATGGTCACTGGCCCCCAGGTGATCTTCTACCTGGAGATCTGTGGTCCCTTCCTTGTTAGTCAGTACTAGATCTAGGATAGCCCTGTCTTTTATGGGTTGCTGTACCAGTTGTTTGAGGCCCTCCCCCTGAAGGGAATCCACTATGTGTCTAGTTCTGGCAGATGTTCCTGCTGGTATTGACCAATCTGTATCCGGCATGTTGAAGTCTCCCATTATCAGAACCTCCCCTTTAGCTGTCATGTTTTGTATATCTTCTAACAGTAATGTGTCTATGTCCTCCCCCTGGTCTGGGGACCTGTAGACAACCCCAGTTCTTATGGCTGTCCCATTTCCTGTTTCTTTCTTTCAGAATCACTTCTGAAAGAAAGAATTGTTGAGTACCTAGAGGTCAGCAGGGCACAGGACCTAAGGCAGTATGGATTCACAGCGGGAAGGTTATGTCAGATGAATCTAATAGATTTCTTTGACTGGGTGATGAAAGTTGTAGACCAGGGAGGGGGTGTGGACATGGCCTACCTAGACTTTAGCAAGGCATTTGACACAGTCCCACACAGAAGATTAATAAATAAGTTAGCGAGCCTGGGAGTGGGTCCCAGGGAGGTAGCCTGGGTAAAAAAAAGTCCACTCCAAAGAAAGGGTGCTTACTAGAGGGGTACTGCAGGGTCAGTACTGGAACTGGTCCTTTTTAATGTCTTTATAAATGACATTGCAGAGGGACTGGAAGGAAAACTCTGCCTCTTTGCAGATGACACAAAGATCTGCAACAGGGTTGATGCACAAGGGGGGTGGCAAGGATGAGAAGGGACTTGTCAAGGTTGGAGAAGTGGTCAAAAGTATGGTAGCTTTATTTCAGTACAAACAAGTGCAAAGTAGAGTACGCTATGGGGGGGGGGAGTACTGACAACAACAAAAATTTAAAGGAACCTGGGGGTAGTCATATCAGATGACATAAAGGTAAGCAAGCAATGTGAGAAGGCAGAAAGGAGGGCTGGGAGGATACTGGGATGTGTAGGGAGAGGCATCACCAGTAGAAAACAAAAAGCTGTTATGCCTCTGTACAGACAGTTGGTGAGATCCCATGTGGAGTACTGCATGCAGTTCTGGAGACATTATCTCTTCAAGAACATAGACAGGATGGAGGCAGTCCAGAGGAGGGCAACTAAGATGGTGCAGGGTCTGCACCAGAAGCCATATGAAGAGAGACTAAAAGAGCTTAACCCTTAGGCTGCTGACAGAATTAAAATGTATAGGAATTCTGGACTGATGTATCAGTCTGCGGCCCTGCAAGGGTTTATATGTATACTCTCAAGGAAAGGATGGAGAGGAGGACATGACAGAAACTTTCAAAAGCCTCAAGGCAATCAGCAAAGTCCAAGAGGGTAGTATCTTTCAGCAAAACAGAAGTGCAAGAACAAGTGGACACAATTTGAAGATTGAGGGGGGGCAGCTCAAGGGCAATGTGAGGAAGTATGTTTTCACAGAGAGGGTGGTTGACATATGAAATGTTCTTCCTGAGGAGATTGTGGGGTCAAAAACAGTGGGGGAATTCAAGCATGCATGGGACAGACAAAGCAATTCTGGTGGGCAGGAGGAAGTAGGCTGTTGGTTAACTAGTATCTGCAGCTTATCCAATAGGTAGGGAAATGGGCAGACTGGGTAGGCCAAGCAGTCCTTATCTGCCATCAAAGTCTATGTTTCTATGTTCTATGTTCTATGTTTCTATGATGCTAGAGGAAGGCAAATTTAGAGGCAACACACACATATTCTTCTTTACCGAGAGAATAGTAGATGCATGGAACTGCCTACAATAGGATGTGGTGGAGGCTTTTTCTGATTTACTTCAGTAATTTGAACAATAACATCACTGACTCCAATATCTATTTATTTGCTGATGGCACAATAACATCACTGACTCCAATATCCATTTATTTGCTGATGGTATGGTTCTCTATCTCTCAAAACCCTCTTCTGTTCAAGCTTGCTCAGCTCTCCAAGCAGGCTGTACTTGGCTCAAGCATAATCTAATTTAATTGAAATTTTTGTTAAATGGCAAAACAATGAAAGTAATGTTTTTCCATTCACTCAAGTCTTCTTTAGCTAGTTTCCATAATAACACTACTACATTCATCACTACACTCTCAGGAGAAAAGTTAGAAGTTGTGGATATTTTCAAATACTTAGTGGGTCCTACTTGATTCCCACCTATCTCTTGCCCCTCCCCCCACATCGAGCTTCTAACCAAAAATTGAAGCGGAGGCTTGGTTTCTTTTTTTAGAAACAAATCTCTTCTGTTGTCCCTCAAGAATAAGGCTGGGTCAGGCCACATTTCTACCCCTACTGGATTAAGTGGATATTATATACAATATATATAATAATTGCTCAGTCACCAGTCTTCATAAGCTTGACACACTCTACCACAGTGCCATTCGCTTCATTGTCAATGCCCCAGCTGGACCTCTCTGGCAACTAGGGGACTCAACCACATTCACATCTGGATATACAAAGCACTCACAAGTAAGCTGCCCCACTACATCTCTTCTTGCCTCCATCATACAAGTAGTCCCTACACACTAAGAAAATGTGCTTATATCTTTTTTGAAGTACCTAAATTTCACACTCAAGCAAGCAAGACTGCCACAAATTATATTCTTCCCATGGCCTAGAACACGCCCCAATCTACACTCAAACTCCAAAACTTATTACTTCCAGCACTTGCCAAAGTCTTTAACTCTACCTCCCTTAACTATTCTCAGCCTCTACCCTTCTCCTTCTCCTTCTCCTCCTTCCTCCCTGAATAATACAAAACTGTTTTGCAGTTATCTTCTCATGCACTTCTGCTGGTGACCGGCTGCGTCCGGTATTGACTGATGCTATTAAAGTTCTCTATCTCTCTTTTTTGTCTTTAATTTAGTCATTACATCAAGTTTAAATCTCCCATGTATTACTCATGCCATACTGCATGTGTCTTACTGTATGCTCACTGTATTTTGTTATTGTACATTATGTACTGTATAGACACCGTATTGTTTTTGTTTCTTTGTGTGTGAGGAACCACCTTGAAAATGAGTCTGCTCAATGGTTGAAATTCCTTTAAAATTAATTGAACTGAAAACAAGGTGGGAACTTTCAAAACCACTTGGGATAGTTACAAGGGCATCATAACACTGAATAGCATTTAAGGGAAGGGGGTATACTTATGGGCAAACTAGATGGGCCTTATGGTCCCCTTCTGTTGTCACTTTCTATGTATCGACCCAACCAAGCGGGTGTTCCTCAAGGGGTCTTCCCCAACCCCTAAAGAAAACCCACATAGTTGGGTGGATACATAGGGATGTTAGCCCTGGTTTCAGACATGCTGTTGCCTTAATAAAAATATAGCCTTGCTTGGTTCTCTGAACAAATTCTTGTGTGTGCTCAGCTTCATTCTGTTTGTTTGATGTTCTTTTTCTGTGTTTAGGAGGCAGCATAGTGCAGTGGTTAAAGGCATTGAGCTGCAAACTTGAAGATCTGGGTTTGAATACAGCAGCCTCCACTTGCATACTGTGTGACCCTGAGAAAGTCACTTAACTTCCTTGTGCTTCCAGGTGTGACTAGCTTAGTGTGCCTTTCCTGGTTAAGCAACCCCCCTCCCCCCTCCATTTTTGCTGAAGCACCTTTGGGACAGCTGACATGCATTCCTTTACTGCTTCACTAAAGGAAACAAATCCTTGCCAGTATCATGAGATGCAGAAATATTTTTTGTGGGGTTACTGCACTATAGCATTGGTTTACACCCTGATATGGTGCTAGAACCTACAACCTTCTGGCTACACAGGAGGGTATGAAACCTACTGAGCCACTGGTGCTGTGTAATTCAAGGGTCTTGCAAAAAATGATATAAACCAATATGTGGGTAATAAGCTTGATAAGCTCATACATATTTCCTGTAATTTTAAAAATAAAATGACCAGGATATTGGAACATGTTTAGCGATTGGTAAACAGTTTTTGTGAATTGCTAATGCAAGGCCCAGTCCAGGGAGGGACCACAAAATGCTATGTTGGATGACATGGTTAGCGAGTCACTGACCCTTTTGTAATTGGCTATAAAACATGCTAGTGTGACTATGTAAATCAGCTGATAGTGATTTACATATAGAGACACTGGCATAATGATAGGTTTTGAGAGGCAGTAAGTAGCCATCAGTGCAGTGCTAATTATCCTCTCCCAAAACCAGTCCCATTTTTATTTCAATGTTTTTTCACTAGGAAAAACAGACTTAGCTCTGTCAGCTCATTTCCATGTTTTTTTGTTTTTTTTTGGGGGGGTGGGGGGAGAGTCTTATAATGTCCTGCTTTATTGACTGGGGAAATATAGTATGTGTATATATATTTACACAGAATATAGACGTTGACGGCCGATAGGTAGTCCTATCAGATGACCTTAAGGTGGGCAAGCATTGTGAGAAGTCAAGTAAAGAGGGCTGGTGAGATACTGGGATGCACAGGGAGAGGCATCAATAGTAGAAAACAGGAAGTTGTTATCCCTCTGTACAGACAGTTGGTGAGACCCCATCTGGAGTTCTGCATCCAGTTCTGGAGACCCTATCTCCACAAGGACATTGACAGGATGGAGGCTGTCCAGAGGAGGGCAACTAAAATGGTGCAGGGTCTGCACCAGAAGTCATACGAAGAGAGATTAAAGAAGCTTAATATGAATACACTCGAGGAGAGGGGGGACATGATAGAAACTTTAAAGTACATCAAGGGAATCAACAGAGTCCAAGATGGTAGCATATTTCAGAAAAAGAGATGTGCAAGAACAAGGGGTCACAATTTGAAGATAGAGGGGGGATGGCTCAAAGGTAATGTGAGGAAGTATTTTTCACAAAAGGGTTGTGGATACATGGAACAGCCTTCCTGAGGAGGTAGTGGTCTCACAAACAGGGGGGAATTCAAGAATGCATAGGGCAGACATAAAGCAATTCTAGTGGGGGGTAGGAGGAAGTAGGCTGTTGATTTAACTAGGATCTGCAGCCTATGCATTAGGTAGGGAAAAAGGCAGACTAGGTGGGCCAAGCAGTCCTTATCTGCCATCAGGTTCTATGTTTCTATTCTAAGAACCACAAGGACCATCCATTCTGAACATTTTTTCTACCTTATGAATGTGCCAAAGGCCTTTACTCTGTCAATGGCCTATCTATTAACACACAGCTGTATTGCTGCCTATGACAGGGTAGAATAGGACCCTGTCCCATTTGTTATAGAGAAAGGGTTTAAATGCAAGTATCTAATCTTTCCTTTTCTGTCTCTTCTCTGTATGGTTGTGCAACCAAATTTTCCTGTGAGACTTCGGGCTTGATCACCCCGAACAGACTCACACTATTTTGCCTCTCCCTGTCTATCAGTTCTCTCTTGCTGTCTGTTTTTCCTCTCTTGCATATCTAAATCTGCTGATATAAAAATATGTGCAAATATGTGCAAATCAATATATGGATATGTAACTGATATTGGGATCCCTTGTATTTGGAAAATATATAGCATTACTGTTGAAATGAATATATTTGTATTTTGACATAACTGAAAAAAAGTATTGAGAACTAGAGGCTACCAGAGTTCAGATTTTAGGCCTTTTTGCAAAAGGGGCCTCAAGCACACTGTGTTCATTCTGCCTGAAATATGCAAGGACAGGATGTTTGCTTAGATTGTGGGGGTTGAAATGACTTATAAGAGAGCCGAGCTGCAATTTATGGGAGTTTAGATTAAAAGAACAAGGGACACAGAGGCTCCAGCAGCACTCACATCTCATTACATCAACTACACAGGAAAGGCCCCAGCAGCACTCGCATCTCATTACATCAGCTACACAGGAAAGGCCCCAGCAGCACTCGCATCTCATTATATCAACTATACAGGAAAGGCTGCAGCAGCACTCACATCTCATTACATCAACTAGACAGGAAAGGCTCCAGCAGCACTCGCATCTCATTACATCAACTAGACAGGAAAGGCTCCAGCAGCACTCGCATCTCATTACATCAACTACACAGGAAAGGCCCCAGCAGCACTCACATCTCATTACATAAACTACACAGGAAAGGCTCCAGCAGCACTCACATCTCATTACATAAACTACACAGTAAAGGTTCCAGCAGCACTCGCATCTCATTATATCACTACACAGGAAAGTCTCCAGCAGCACTCACATCTCATTACATCAACTAGACAGGAAAGGCTCCAGCAGCACTCACATCTCATTACATCAACTATACAGGAAAGGCTCCAGCAGCACTCACATCTCATTACATCAACTACACAGGAAAGGCTCCCGCAGCACTTGCATCTCATTACATCACTACACATTAAAGGCTCCAGCAGCACTCACATCTCATTACATCACTACACAGGAAAGGTTCCAGCAGCACTCGCATCCCATTACATCAACTACACAGGAAAGGTTCCAGCAGCACTCGCATCTCATTACATCAACTACACAGGAAAGGTTCCAGCAGCACTCGCATCTCATTACATCAACTACATAGTAAAGGCTCCAGCAGCACTTGCATCCCATTACATCAACTACACAGTAAAGGCTCCAGCAGCACTCACATCTCATTACATCAACTACACAGGAAAGGCTCCAGCAGCACTCACATCCCATTAGATCAACTACACAGGAAAGGTTCCAGCAGCACTCGCATCCCATTACATCAACTACACAGGAAAGGTTCCAGCAGCACTCACATCTCATTACATCAACTATACAGGAACGGCTCCAGCAGCACTCACATCTCATTATTTCAACTATACAGGAAAGGCTCCAGCAGCACTCACATCTCATTATATCAACTATACAGGAAAGACACCCCCAGCACTCACATCTCATTATATCAACTACACAGGAAAAGTTCCAGCAGCACTCACATCTCATTACATCCAGTGATGCCATCATGTTGATTTTGGGGAGACTACAAACCCTCAATTTAAATTAAGGCCCCCCAATGCTTTTTGCTAGCCAACTTTTTTGGGAGGTTTCTTAAGTTGCTGCACATTACAGCACCACAGCATGAAGTGCTCTTTCATTTTTCTCCATTGAACTTTGTGAGTTTTTCTCAAGTGTCCCCGAATTTCTACAGAGAAAAATGAAAGTACTGTGAGCCAGCTAGGCAGTGATAATGTGCATGGTGGCACTGCAGAGGATTTCAGCAATCACTACTTCAATTGAGGACTGGAGGAGTCATCGGGAACACCCATTGCCATCACAGTAAGCACACAACTCTGGGGTAGAGTGACTCTGCACAGCTTTGGAGGAGTGTGCACATCTTTGAGCACTGGGCAGGGATTTCACTGACTCACTGTGGTCTGGCAGGCACTCAAATCTAGTCTTCCAGTGGACTCACTGTCTTTCAAGTGAGTGAATGAATGAGCGCTAGAAGGGTTGATGTGGGTGGGGCTGGGTTTGCATACTTGACTTCAAGGAGCTTATATCAGTGCGAGGGGGGGGTCTGGCTTAGTGACAGTCATTGGTGGGAGCTGGAATGAGGGGAAGGAAAAACCAGAAGGTGCTGAGTGATAGATAAGAGGAGGAGGTCCTTCTGACTGCTATCTGCCTCCAACATTCTGCCTGCCAACCAGCAATGCACTTGCTTGCACAGTAGAGCCAATCTGTGTAGGAACACATGGTGTGTTTTCCAACACTCACGTGGTACACACTAGTTCTGCTGTGTACAGCAAAAAGAGGCAGTGACACAGTTGTTGGCAGAGTGAAGAGCAAGTGGGTTGTCGTGTGTGAGTGAGCAGAGCAATAATTATACTATCTTCAGTACAGCTGGTCTCTGTGTAGTGTCTTCCTGACAAAAAAAAATAAATAAAAGAAATTATTATAAAAAAAGAACATAATATTACAATGACTGACTGATAAAAGTCAAGGCTATAGAGCAGCTGAGATAAACTGTCACTAAGAGAACTTACTGCTTATGTAAATAAGATCATTAGTGTTTATTTTTGGTTTCATACCTTTGTTTTCACATCGACTACTGAAATGTTTTAGGGAAGTATAAGTCGGTAGAGGGGGTTGTGTTTGTGTGGGTTTGACATTTCAATTGAAAAGCTGTGAGTGTCATGCTACAACATTTATTCTTAATCAGTTGACCTCTTGACTAAAAATTTTAAAAGAAATAGAAACATAATACTACACTCACTGATAAAAATCAAAACTCTCACAGTAAATCTGGGTTTTTAACAAGCATTTGTCAATGCTGAATATTGTCTCGCTGGCATTGTCATTGGTAGTGCAGGAGTTAGAGATGCATAATAGGAATGGCAATGAAGTATGGAACTGACGTCAACCTGACCCCCACCCTGCAGAGACTGACAGGTGCCAGGGTGTGCCTTTGGGGCGTCAGCTATAATGCTCATGCCATTTTACCTCACCCTACCCTGTAGACACTGACAAGTGTCGTGGTGTGCTTTGGGGTCTTTGGGCCTTATACTTACCCCATTCCATAAGGACATATGCTGAGGCGGTTGCAGTATAGGAGAATAGGCCTCACCCTGCCCTGTAGACACTGACAAGTATCGTGGTGTGCTTTGTGGGCCTTATACTTACCCCATTCCATAAGGAAATATGCTGAGATGGGTGCAATATAGGAGAATGGTGTGAACGTTAGGGCCGAACACTCCAAGGCACACCTCGATGCCTGTCACTGGCTGCAGGGTGGAGGTGGAATGCCGTGAGCATTACAGCCAGTGATCCCAAATCACACCCCTGATGCCTGGCAGTCCTTACAGGGTGGGGTGTTACACTTGGAAACCCTAACGTTGTAGGCATTTGTTGGTATTTTCACCCCAGATTTTTAGCATAGGCTTTTTGTGACCCTACCTCATGAAGAGATGCACAATCAGTTTGTTAGTTGAAAGGTGGTTTTGCACAGTGGCTATGCCATTTGGTGACACGGGGATGAAAACACATTTTGGGCAGGATGTGGAAAATGACAACTGTATTGTTTATGAGGAGGTGTAAAAAAAATGGCAATGTTGAAAATCTGGGGTGAAAATATGAAAAATTGGTGATGTCATGAGCATGCATAGAAACTGTGCAACACACATCCGTAACCCAATTATTTTTGGGATTTTTTTAGCTACATTTTCAACATAGGCATTTAGGGACCTCCCCTCATGAACAGTCATTTTCTCAAACTGTCCTGAAAACTGATTTCGCACAGCGACCGTGCTATTCTGCACCAGACATGTGACAACACATTTCTGCTAGGATATGTAAAATTAAAGCTGTACTGTTTATAAAGAGGTGTGGAAAAATGCCAGTTTTGAAAATCTGGAGTGAAAATATTACAAATTCACAAAGTTACGAGCGTGCGTGGAAACAGCGCAATGCTGCGCTCGTCAAAACAACCATTTTGGACTTTTCATCAACAAATTTGCAACATAGGTTTTTTGACAGCTCCCCCCTCATGAACAGTGGCCTTGTCATTTCGTTACTCGGTCCTGAAAGGTGATTCCACACAGTGACCGCAACATCACCTTTTGAGACAGTATAATGCTATTACAGTGACTGAATTCATGAGGAGGGGTTCCAATAACCCCATGTTGAAAATTTGGTGCAAAAATTCAAAAACATGCCTGAGATATGCACCAAAGTTGAAAAAACCCTATTTATGCCATTATACAGCTTACTGGCATCTTCAGTTCGCAGTCGTCTTTGAAGAGTGCAGAAGACGTGTTCCTGGACTGTGGAGGTAAGTATGGGGTGAGGGAAGGTTTGGGGAGGCAGGGTGCACAGAGGGTGGGCACGGGTTGTGGGAGGGGCAGGGAAACTGCGAGAGACCATTTTCTTCTTTCACAGGGGTAAAAAAAAAATCACAGGAGGGTTTTTCATTTTCAGGGGATTTGGCATCCTGGGGTGGGCTCCCAGCATGCCACCTAAGTGTTTTATTTATTTACTTATTTATTTATTAGCTTTTGGTAACCGGGTAAGTGCGCTAGGCAACAGACCTGCCTATTTTCAGGCACGACCCGGGAGAGCACAGGACATTGGTTACAATATGCAGAAATGCACAGACATAATATAGGTGTACAGGAGCAAAACAAGATATACATTGGGTAGCACAGTAACAGTTACATAAGGGTACATTTTAGGCATAGATCATAATAAGGATGTAAAATAAAGCAATTAGGGTAACCATAAGACAGCTGAGGACAGTAAAGACATCAAGATTCATAGCCACCTAGACAAACGTATTGCATGGGAGAACATTAGTGTAGTACTCAGGGTCAGACCGACAGCCTGCGAGGGACAAAGCAAATTAAGAGCATTTGCATTGGCCAGAGGCTAGGAGGTCGGTGAACAGTGAGTTTTTGAATTCTCGATGGGAGGATGACGTTTTCACCATAAGGGGGAGTGAGTTCCAGAATTTGGGAGCAAAATGGTCAAATGCCTGTTAACCCATTTTTGTCATGCAAGGTCTAGTGGAGAGCATGGGGACAGAGGAAGACCTGAGGGTACGGGTGTGTGAGGCAGGAGTCAGGAGGTTGGCAAGATAGACGGGGCAGGGAGGTCTAGACAGGGAGTCGATAAAGCAGCCCAGGGAGTAGGCTCGAATATCCTTAGGTGACAGCCAATTTAAGCCAGAGTAAAGGAGACAATGATGGGTAAGACGTGGGGCAGTTAAGGCGAATCTACAGATGTTGTTGTAGACAGTGTCCCATTTGTGGAGTGTAGCAGAGTTTGCAGCAAAGAGGAGGGGCAGAGCCTATTGGAGCTGGGGTAAGAGAATACCTCTCGCAACAGAAAGTCTAGCGGAAGGAGTGAGGGAGTGGCGCACGCGATAAGCTCCACCAATTTTAGCATTGACGGCACGGCACACCATATTGACATGTTGAGACAGGTCAAGTGTGGGATCCAAAGTGACCCCAAGGTACTTGAAGGACTCAGTGTTTGAGATGAGGGAGCCATCAAGGCATTGAACCCGGAGCCTGTTCGCAGGGGCAGGCAGTTCTTAGAGGATCCAAATAGCATAGCACAGGTTTTCTAGGTTCAGGACTTGGTGGTTGCTAGAGAGCCAGGTCTGCAGGAATTGGAAGTCATTAGTGAGAGTGGAGTTGATGGCAGCAACTGATTTTGACCCAGAGTAGAGAACAAGGTCATCTGCGTACATAAGAGTGCAGCTATGCTGGGACATGGTGGGAATATCATTTAGGAAGAGGGAGAAGAGTAGAGGTCCAAGAGTGGATCCCTGGGGAACTCCACGGGAGATGTTTAGGGGGGGGATAGGGCCTTGTGAAATGCTACCGCCTGAGTCCGATTGTCAAGATAGCTATGGAACCAGGACAGGGCTTGGTCAGATGCTCCAATGGATTGGAGCTTCTTTATGAGAGGATGGTGTACCATGTCAAGAAGCTTTAGACAGGTCGATAAAGGCATCTGATGAGTAGGCCATGGTCCCAGTATTATTTCTGATGTCATTTGTAAGTTGTGTAAGTGCAGAGGTGGTACTGTGACCAGGCCAGAAACCATGTTGTACGGGGTTTGAAGATTAAACATGTCAAGGTGAGCAGCAAGCTGGCGGTGGACTATTTTTCAAGCAGCTTACTGAGAGTGGGCAGAAGAGATAAGGCGGTAGTTGGACATGAGTTTGACATCGCCTTTTTTGTGTTAGGGATGGTTCTGGCAGTTTCCAGGTGGATGGGACAGTAGACATACGAATCGAGAGGTTAAAAGCCAGGTGATAGGTCTGGTCAGCCAAGGTGCATACTGCTTAAGTATGCAGGATGGATGCCCTCAGGCCCTTGACCCCCATGCCGGAAGGGAGTTAAGTAGCTTGCGAACTTCAAGGTATGTGGTTGGAGCCAGAACGAAGGGAGGGTGGGAGGGCGAGGGAGGAGAAGAGGAACAGTCAGATTGAGGACTAGTTAGAGTAGCAACTGGTGGAGAAGAAAAAAGGGCATTGAAGGCGTTGGCATATGGTGTCATGGTTGGTGCAGTGAACACCTTGAATGTTCACGTCAGCTGGATTCTGTGGCTTGTCGTTGCCGAGAATGTCCTAATTTTGGACCAGTACCTGCGCGGATTTGTAGAGGATGTTATTAGTAGGTTCCTATAGTAGGTGCTTTTGGCAATACGAATTTGTCTTTTGCAGTTGTTACGTAATGCACGATAGTCTTCAAAGTCTGCATGGAGGTGGGAGATCTTCCACCTGGACCAAAGTTTGTCCCTAGGTTTGAGAAGTTGAAGCAGGGGGCGTGTTAGCCACTTGGTTACTTTCCCTGCCATCCTACATGTGGTGACCGGGATGTGAAGGTTTTGAAGAGAGAGGAGGACGGAGTTGAAATATTCTGTGGCTATGTTAATGTCCTCTGTTTGGTAGAGAGGGGACCAGTCAACCTCGTTAAGGTCAGTTAAGAAGTCTTCATGACTTAGGCAGGAGAGATTAGGAAAGGTTACAGTTTTAGCAGGGAGAGGAGGAATGACAGTGTTCCAGACACAGTAGATAGGATAGTGGTCACTAATTGTGTCAGGTAGCACACCGGCTGAGGCAACATATTCCGTCCTGTTAGTAAGTATCCAGTCAAGGAGGGTGGCACAGTTGCCCCCACGTGAGATCCTTGTGGGTTCATGTATGAGCTGGGATAGAGTTGCCTTGCTAGCTAAGGAGGATAGGTTAGCTGAGTTTTTCTCGGACCAGTCAAGGTTAAAATCACCAAGGCAGATAATGTCATTCTTGCCTGTAACTGAAGGCAGAAACCCTAGGAGTTCAGTGATGCCTTGTGTAGCATTTTTTGGGGGGATATAAGTACAAAAAATATGGAGTTTCTTTACACCCCCAAGAAGCAGTAGGGAGTGTAGGATTTCACAGTTTGGTAGGAGAGGGTCCTGCAGAAGGGTAATGTTTAGATGAGTTTTGAAGTAGAGGGCAAGGCCACCTCCCGTTTTAGTGCCAGGATGGTCGTTACGGAGCATGTTGTATCCAGGAAAGTGGCACTGAGAGTCAAGCACTGTGGGCTTAAGCCAGGTTTCTGTGATGGCGAGGATGTCCGGGACGTTAGTATAGATACAAGCCTGGAGGTCAGGGAGGTTGGCCATAAGGCTCCTAGCATTCAGGTGGGCGAAAGTTAGTCCATTGGTTTTAGGGAGAGTGGTGGCCGGGGGCGGCAAGGTTATGACGGGATGCAGAGATGGACCAGGGTTGATCTCAATGTCGCCGGATAGTATAAGAGATAGGGTTAGCAACCAGAGCGGGGTGATGAGGTACGCCCTGATAGAGATGCAGGGTGGCGGCTTCAGATGAAGGTGAAGGTATCTGACTAGTGGGCGAATACGCTTGCTGATGAGAGCAGAGGGGGGTAGAGGTAGTGGAGTGGCAGTAGCAAGCATGTTGGAGTAGTAGAAGTCAAACTGAGTATAAGTATTGGCAGAAGCTGTTGATGTGTTCAAGCAGTAAAGCTCAGAGGATAGGAAGGCAAAGTATTCCCATGAGGAGCGCTAGGAGGGGAGGAGGGGACATTTTTGAGAAAGGAGTGAGGTAGAGAGAAAAGAGACAGCAGAGGGCTCCTTTAATATAAATCACCAAGTGAGGGGGGGATGCTGTAGCTGACGGGTGATTGGGCACCCCCATCAGCATACAATGAAAGCAGCAGGGGGCAAGAGCAGGGATTGGGCACCCCCGGCACATAACAAATGGGGGGTGCATTATGTCAAGGGGAGGGGCTTCCTGCTGGCACATACATTGGTTCAGGGCATGCCTACAGGGGGATTGAGCACCCCCGAAGTCGGCATTATGGCAGGCAGTGTGCTGCCATGTTTAATGTACTTTTTCACCAGGGAAAGCACATCAGGAGGTGCTGCTGCACATGACAAGCTTTGCTCGCATTGCAGCAGACCTTTCATTAAATGTGCTTGCCACATTATATATTCATGGTGTGGCACCGGCATGCAGGCTTAATGGGGAATGAGGGACGCACCTAATGATGCATGCCCTGCATTCTCCCAATAGTGACCACACCTTCAAATCTGCTATTAAAGCAATATGTTGGCTGGCGTGCAAGGGCGAGCCAACATAAAAAAGATTACTGTTTATTTTTCCTTTGTTTTCAGTCTGAGAAATACAGGTTAGAGAGGCAGTTGTGTTTGTGGGCATTTGATAAGCTCACAGACTGCCTATGAGAGTGAGTGTCTACAATATAAAACATGAAAGCATTTTTTCTTACTTTTACTGTCAGTACTAGAAGTGTAGTGTGACCTGAACCCTGTTTGTTGTTATCCTGTCACTCATACTTTGAGCCCTCTGTGTTAGGGTTCCATCTGTTGTATTACAAAGCAGTTTTCCAATAGCAGACTCAATACTTTGCATTCTGTGAGCCTTGTGTGTTAGGCGTTATCTGTTTTATTATAAAATTAAATAGCATTTTTCTTGTAGCAGACTCATTACTTTGCATGCATTGAACCCTGTGTGTTAGGCTCCATCTGTTGTATAAAAAAGCAGTTTTCCTGTAGAGGATTGACATTACTTCACATTCTGTGAGCCCTGAGTGTTAGGCACTCTCTGTTTTTATCATAAAATAAAATAGCATTTTTCTTGTAGCGGGCTAATTACTTTGTGCCCTCTATGTTAGGCTGCATCAGTTGAATAAAAATGCAGTTTTCCAGTAACAGATTTATTACTTCGCATACTGTGAGTAGAGGTAGGCAAAGTCCCTTAACTTTGCTACATGGATTGTTTCATGTAGAACTCGATTTTTGTGAAATTCTCCGCAATGTGAAATGAACGGGATAATTTTTTATTTTTTTTTTTTTTGCTCCTGAAGGTGAATTTTGCAATGATTCATGGGCTGGCAGGTCACATGTGTTCTATATTGGCTTGCACAGCCTCTGTTCAGTGTAGTGTGTGTAGTTAATAAGCACTCAGAGCTGTGAGATTCAAACCTTAAAAAAGTTCAAAAATGCCATTTACTTTTGGACTTTTGAGTCTAAGTTTAGTACATCGAGTGTAGTAAACCCTTGTTGGTTTGTACCATCGAGCATTTATTGATTTTGTTTGAATTTTCCATGGTTTCAGTGTTCTGTACTGACAGTGCAGAAGTGTGCTTCGAGGGAGGGGTGAATCTGGTGTAGAAGGGAGATTAACAGAGCACAGTGTGAAAGGCAGTTTTGCCAACTGTTGCTGGCTATTGTTTAGTATTGGTGTGTTCAGTTCTGTACACAGTAATACTTCCAATAATTTTTTAATAATTATATTGCTGTTTGTTATGCATTTGTTTCTCTCTTTAGAAGACTAATAAATAGGAGGGTTGATACCGGTCCATTCACAGAAGAAAGGATTCTGAAAGAACTCTTAAAACTGAAAGTGGACAAAGCAATGGGGCCTGATGGGATTTACCAAAGAATTCTAAAAAAACCAAGGGTAGGACTAGTGACACAACTGACTACAGTCTTTAACAAATCACGGGAGGATGGAGTGGTTCCAGTGCACTGGAGGAGGGCGGATGTGATTCCACTTCACAAATGTGGGAGCAGGGCAGAAGCAGGAAACTACAGACCTGTTAGTTTGACCTTGGTGGTAGGGAAAATTATGGCATCACTTCTGAAGGAAAGAATTGTTGAGTACTGAGAGGCCAGTGGGGCACTGGACCCATGGCAGCATGGATTCACAGTGGGAATGTCATGCCACATGAATCTAACAGATTTCTTTGACTGGGTGACCAAAGTAGTAGGCCAGGGAGGGGCTGTGGACCTGGTCTATCTAGACCTTAGCAAGGCATTTGACACAGTCCCACCCAAAAGATTAATATACAAGTTAGCCAGCCTTTGAGTGGGTCCCAAGGTGGTAACCTGGGTAAAAAAATTGGCTGGACAACAGAACGCAGAGGGTAATAGTAAACTGAATCCACTCTGATGAAAGGAGGGCTATTAGCAGTGTACTGCAGGGTTCAGTACTGGGACCAGTCTTCTTTAATGTCTTTATAAGTGACATTGCAGAGGGACGGAAAGGAAAAATATGTCTCTTTGCAGATGGCACATAAGATCTGCAACAGGGTTGATACACAAGGTGGGATGGAAAGGATGAGAAGGGACTTGGCAAAGATGGAGGAATGGTCAAAGGTATGGCAGCTTAGAGTTGATGCAAAGAAGTGCAAAGTAATGCACCTGGGAAACAAAAACCCAGGGGAAGAGTACACAATGGGGAGTGAGATACTCTCAACAACAAAAATGGAAAGGGACCTGGGGAAAGTCATATCAAATGACCTAAAGGTGGGCAAGCAATGTGTGAAGGCAGTAAGGAGGGCTGGGGGGGGGATATTTGGATGCACAGGGAGCGGCATCACCAGTAGAAAACAGGAAGTTGTTACCCCTCTACAGACAGTTGGTGAGATCCCATTTGGAGTACTGCATGCAGTTCTTATCTCCACAAGACATAGGGTGGAGGCTGTCCAGAGGAGGGCAATTAAAATGGTGCAGGGTCTGCAACAGAAGACAAGGTGAAGAGATACTAAAGGAGCTTAATATGTATACCCTCAATTAAAGGAGGGAAAGGGGGGGGGCATGACAGAAACTTTCAAGTATCTCAAGGGAATCTACAAAGTCCAAGAGGGTAGCATCTTTCAGAAAGAGATGTGCAAGAACAAGGGGGCACAATTTGAAGATGGAGAGGCTCAGAGGTAATGCGAGGAAGTTATTTTTTCACAGAGAGGGTTGTGGATGCTTGGAATGGCCTTTCTGAGGAGGTTGTGGAATCAGAAACAGTGGGGGAATTCAAGAATGCATGAGACAGACATAAGGCAATTCTAGTGTTGGGTAGGAAGAAGCAGACTGTTGGTTAACTAGGATCTGCAGCTTATCCATTAGGTAGGGATATGGGCAGACTAAGTGGGCCAAGCATTCCTTACCTGCCATCAAATTCTATGTTTCTATGATTGTTTTAGTTTACTGAAATGTTAAATTTTCTGTGCATTAACTTTAGTCTGTGTGCGTGCTGTCCAGTCATACGCTTTTTTTCCCATTGCACCACCATATTAGAAGTACTGGTAATTTCTGAGCCCTTCTGTAGTATTTTTTCCTGCTTCTATTTAGCTACTGCTATAAATATCTCCCCCCAATAAAAAAAGAAGGTATTGTTCTACTTTTGGATTTGTGAAAAGTGTGGTTAAGGTCTTGTTGTGCCTGTGCGGCTATACCTATTTATTGCATACTATCCGTTTCTAAGTCACTATTGTTTTTTGGCTTCCCATCCACCCAAAACCAAAATATAGGGTCGTGGCTTGGATGCCAAGGAAGATGGCCGCTTAAGCTATTAACTTGATCCCCAGCTAAGCCAATCCAAACCAAAATGTCCGCATCCAGGGATAACTTCCTTTCTTAATGCCTGCATAGGCCTCCTTAGTTACAGCCTGACCAATTGGAATAGGAATTTTTGCGATCGGGACTCAGTTAATTGTCTAGTGCCACCGGTCCCTACACAACCCAACCAGGATCTGAGTAGGCCTTAAACCCCAGCCTAGCCTGGCAATCAACTCAACTCAGCAGCACAGCAGAAATAACCGCCTATTGTTATCTGCAACCTCTACAGCAAACGCGGTGCCTGATCCTCCGTCTCACTGCTAACAACTAAGCTCAGACTCGATCTAGCTCCTCTATGGCCTCCCCCAAGCAACCCCCAGGAAGTCCAGCCTTTGCAACCTTGGAGCCTCCCCCCATTCACCTGATGTCAGGAGCTCTCTCCAGCATGTTACAACCCTGTTAGAAACTCTGCTATCTAGGGTGGATTCCATTTCAACAACTCTGGCAGGCACAGTTGCCAAAGTGCATGTCCTTAATGACAAGATGAATGTGGTGGAACAAAAAACAGATGACCTAGAGCTCAACCAAGCCAAAATCCTACAACGCCTCCAAGACCATGAAAATAAACTAGCTACACTCTGGTGCAGGGCTGAGGACCAAGAAAATTGTGGTCGGCGTAATAACATCAGAATCCTTGTTATCCCCGTGGGGCTAGAAGGGTCCAACACTGAATGATTCTTAAATGAAGAAATCCCCAAAATGTTAGGGGACAGGTGGCATGGCCCAATAGATGTGGAGAGAGCGCACCAGATCCCTGCAGGCCCTCACCCTGTGAATTCAACACAATGACCCATAATTGCCCAACTTACTCAAATACTCTACCAAAAAAAGAGTGCTAAGAGCAGCTCGGGATATGGAAGAAGTTATCTGGTGTGGGGCAAATATATTCTTCTTTAGGGATTTCTCCGCAGAAGTGGTGGCTCACAGAAAGGCCTTCGTCCCTATTAAAAAGCTCCTGGCACAGCATGGGTTCAAATATGGCTTTCGCCACTTGACCTACTTGTTTGTCTCCAAGGAAGGGAAGAACATAATGGCTGAGACCCCTTGTGAAGTTGAGATGTGAGTCTCCAAACACTGGCCACGGTTGCCCCTGAGGACTTCATCTCCCAAGAGGCTTTGGAACTCAGGACATCACTAGCAAAGCAGAGGGAACCAAGTTCCTCAGGACATCACGAGCAAAGCGGGGGAACCAAGTTCCTGGCAACAGCTCCCAGAGGGACCACATTAATAGCTGGACTGTCCCACAAACAAATGTATCCCCCAGGCCCTTCAACTCCATGCACTCTGCGATCCTAACAAACAGTAACTCTAAAATACAGCAAGAGTTGAATCACACCTCTCCTTTTAGACTGCAGCGGGGGACAAGCTACACAACCAGGATATGTCATCGCTCCCACAGTGATCACGATTCAGCCTCCAATGGGCCAGAGACAGCCCCACCTGCCAAACAGACTAAGGATGAGCTCCCTCCTGCAAGTCAACTTGAAACTGCTGACATTCCTGATGATCTAATAGTGAAAGCTGTGGCTAGCGACTCATGGGCAGACTTCCACTCAGAAATGGATGCGCATATAGATCTTGCTGCACTGCCAATCAGACCAGGGCTACTAACATTTGCGAAAGCCCTCTCCAAGGACCTGCAGAGCACTACCACTGGTCCAACTCCAAATGAGGAAGCTACTCCACTGGACTGATTTCTCTAAGTGCTATTTTGACATCTTTATATTGATTAAAGATCCCTCCCTAATCATGTAGCTACCGGCTGCAAGATCTGGGATTGGTACAGGCAGAGGATGGAACTTGCTCCCACTGATGCAGCAACGTGGCACTGTGACCCATTGCCCATGCCCTGATTGTCAGTGGGAATCTGGTTTGTGAAGCTGGGGGGGCTGATTAATATTTAATATAGCTCATTGTTGTGCAATCACATCACCTTGGGCCGGCTGCACCCATACATATGACCCCCTTCTCATAGGACGGTCTACACATTGCAAGGGAACCTTATTATCTTAGGTGATTGCCCCTATCCCTCCAAGCTCCACCCAGCACCACCTTGCCCAGATTTACCCCTTTTTAGCTTATGCAAGCTGAGTGGCTTATGTAAGGTGCCAGCATTATAAAAATAACCCGATTGTATCCTGCACAATACCTGACCTGAAAACCAAGATGCTCAACACTCTGTGGCATTTAGAGGAATTCACCTCCCCCTCCTCTATTCCCACCCCAACCCTACCCTTCCCTGCCCACTTAATTTCCCTTACTTATCTTCCCCCCCACATATCCTTTCCCTGGTTGCCCCACCTACCAATTTCTTTAGGTGGTGAAATTAGCTTATAACTGTCCTCGTGTAGCTGGGGAAGGAGATTCGAAGTGTTATTGGCTAAACCGCTGTAGCCCCATTTTAGGCATTTGGCTAACACGGCTGTGTGATTCTCCTCTTAATAAGCAAAGGATTAGTATCTTTGTGCTTAACCCAAATACCTTCAGCTTATTGCTTGCATAATTTCATATTGCTCTTGTTGAATATTGTTATCAATGAATTGACAAATACATTGTTTGATCCACCTTTAAAGTGGATGCCTTTGTTAAACATGCAAGTTATTGTTATCTATACTTGCTCTGATTGTTCCTTGGTGCATTATATTCACTTGTTTTTCTCTATTAATAGGTCAATCCTGCTGCGTCTCTCTCTAGTAAACTCACCTTGACCTCTTCTATCACCTAACTATATATACTGTACCTCAGGTATCCTGTCTGCTCATACCCCTCCACTCACACTGGACCCCCGGGGTGAGTACCTATTCTTTTTTAAACCTCAGATATAGAGACGCCACACTCCAGAATGGGAGTTAAACTCATATCATGGAATGTAAAGGGACTGAATCATCCAACCAAATGGTCAGTGGTTCTCAAGCACTTACAATCCTGTCAGGCAGACATTGCGCTCATTCAAGAGATGCACCTCACTGCAAGAACTGTTTTGTGGCTCAAAAAGTCATGGGTGGGGTCAGTGATAGCTAGTTCTGTGATGAACAAATCCAAGGGAATTATCATCTTAGTTAGGAAAACCTGTCCATGGACGGCAGACAAAGTAATCACTGATGCCCAAGGTCACTGGATAGTGGTCAGGTTCTCCTATCCTCTGGGTCATGTGGTATTGGCTAATGTATACGGCCCAAATATGGATTCACCTGAAATCTTTTTGGACCTTAACCAAACCCTTGAATCCCTCACCATGGGACATCCTAATATCCCTATTATGATAGGTGCAGATTTTAACTTAGCCCCAGATATCTTTCTGGATAAGTCCTAACCTACCCCACAAACACATCCTAAAGCAGTACTCGCACTGCAGAAAATTATGAAAGAGTGGGGAATGACTGATATATGGTAGACAGATCACCCCACAGGGAGGGACTATTCCTTTTTCTCGTCAGTGCACACCTCTTACAGTCATATAGACTTCTGGCTAGCAAATTCATTTGCAGCCCAGGACATAGTCTCCTCCAACATAAACAATATCCTCATCTCTGACCATGTCCCCATCTCCTGTACATATACACCCACAGGGCAAAGCTGCTCAGGCACTAGGTGGTGCTGTAATTCCCTGCTTATTAAAGACCCCTCATTTCAGGCCATGGTAAAAGATGTGGCTCAAGACTATTTTGCAAATAAAAAAACCATGAACACCTCTGCTGCTATGGTCTGGGAAGCCTTTAAGGCTGTCCTGAGGGGACACATCATCGCATTTGTGGCCCAAAGAAACAAGGCAAGATGGACAGATCTTACCCGGCTCCAAACTGACTTGTCAGCATTGGAGGCTAAGTTCAAGGCCTCTACGGCAGGGTGCCCTGATACAGCGAACCTTCGGGAGATAGTTGGTCTAAAATACCGTATTAACCCAATACTACATCAGCAGGCGGAGTGACTCATGGCCAGGACTAAACATGTTTACTGGGAAGGGGGGGACAAGGGTGGGAAGCTCTTAGCCTTCCAGTTAAAGAAACAGGCTGCCTCCTGCATACATGCCCTTAGGAACTCTAAGGCAGAAGTGGTCACTACCCCTAAACAGATTAATGAGTGCATGAAACAGTGTTATCAGCAGCTATACCAGTCTCATATATCCCAAGAGCAGAACCAACTTTGGCACCATTTAAGGTAATTTTGCTCTGCAGCTTATATCCCTCAACTTACGGAACCAATGAAGGCTGTATTGGACAAGCCCTTCACTGAACCAGAACTTCTGTAGGCATTATCCCAACTTGCCAAAGGTAAATCCCTGGGGCCAGATGGCATGACCACTGAGCTGTACCAGTTGGTTAGCTTGTAAATCAGCACCCCACTACTCTCTGCTCTACAGGAGGCTCACTCGACTGGTATCCTTTCACCAACCATGCAAGAGGCTCTAATTATCCTTATCCCTAAGAAATCAGACGACCAGTTGAACTGTGCAAATTATCATCCCATATCCTTAATTTCTGTAGACATTAAGATTGTAGCCAAGATGCTCACCAGCCGGATGATGGATGTTATACCTTTCATAGTACATCCATCACAGACCAGGTTTACCAAGGGCAGGGCTGTTGTGGACAACATCCACCTAGTCCTTAACCTTAAGTGGCTAGCCCTCCGATCCCCTACCCCCAAGGCAGCAATGGCAGTAGATTTCTTGAAAGCCTTCGACTCAGTCGAATGGCCCTACTTACATGAGGTACTCCACCTTTATGGATTTGGCCCATATTTTAGGCAGTAGATCCACGTATTGTATAATAAACCCCTGGCCAAAATACTAACCAACAAAGACATCTCCTCACCCTTCTCACTGCAGCGGGGTACTTGACAAGGATGCCCGCTATCACCTTTGCTATTCTTGATAGCACTGGATCCCCTTACTCGAACACTACAGGCCACTAAGGCAATTAAGGGCATTCAGGTTGGAGAATACGCATACCTAACAGCCTCTTATGCAGGTGACCTACTCCTTACACTTGCCCATCCACGAGAGTCCTTACGCTTAGTCCTGGAGACTCTGCAGGCATTTGCCCAAATATGGGGTCTCCAAATAAATCAAAAGAAAACTAGTGCCACCCCTTTGAATGCGGCTTTCTCCAAAGACTGCTTGCAAGGTTTGGGGCTATCCTGGGCTCCCAACAACTTATCATATTTGGGTATCCACATACCATTTGACTGGAGGCAGATCGAATCTAGGAACTTTCCCTCCTTTTAGCTCAATTGACAATTGAAACATCTCACTGGCATCGACTTAACCTTTCCCTTCCAGGGAAAGTCGCTGCACTCCGCATGCTCTTGCTACCTAGAGTATCATATCTGCTTAACAACTTACCAAAAACCCTATCAGATAAGATTTATAGCCCATTGGATAAGATAATCTCACACTTTCTGTGGGAAGGAAAAAGGCTGCGGTGGAGCATTCATAAACTACGGGCCCATTGGTCCCGGGGGGGGGCCTTGGACTTCCGTGGCTGCAGGGCTACCACTGGTCCTGTCTCACAGCTCAGGCTGTTAAATGGTTTGTTCCCACTCCTTCTTCACCTGCACTGTGGGTGCAGCTCAAAATGCAAATTCTGCAACAGACCCCTCTTAGTTTACTCCTAACCAATGTCCCCATTCCCCCTTGTAAGCTCACTCCAGTCATGGCTGAAACCAGGAAAGTTTGGTTTCGACTTATGACTGCAGCCAAGACTAAGAACCGAAGGTGCATGTTACCATTCAGGTACCTCAATCTATGGCATAACAAACCATTTAACTGGCCCTCATGGGATAGGAAGAGGATACACATTGTCCTGGATCTCTGCCTACCCAATTCCACTATACTCATGTCATTTGAGCAGCTCAAAACCCGCTACTCACTACAGTCTCATGATTTTTGTAAATTTCTGCAGCTCTGCAGTGTGGTACAATCCCTTAACTGGACTCATATAGCAGATCCAAAGTGGCACTAGTTGTCCATACTACATCTAAAACCCTACTCTTGGGGTTTGGCCGTTAAGTTCTATAGCACCTAGCATGAGGCACAATCCAGTCACACGGATACCTGCAAAGCTGCATGGAGCAAAGATTTGGGATGTTCCATTACACCAGGCACATGGTCACGCTGCCTGCATCTGGCCCACTCCACCTACAAAGACTCTAAGAGTCAACTGATCCAGCTCAAGATTCTTCTTTGCTGGTACTGCACTCCTGCACTCCTTCACAAGTGGGGGGTCCTCCCACATGTAGAATGTTGCAAGGTCCTGCTCTTACCCTCTTCTAGTCCACAGTGGCAATGGACTGTTCTGGTGTGCTTGGACAGCCTATAGACCTCTCCAAACCCATGCTACTACTAAGAGACAGTGCATCTTTGAAACAACTTGGTTCACAGCAACAAAGCTGGGTCCTGGTAGTCCTTTTAGAAGCCAGACAGCTTTTATTGATGACCTGGCGACAGCCCTCGCCTCCTGCTATCTCTCTATGGCATTCTGCTCTAGCTAGGCTGGCTACTTTTGAAAGGCTCACTTATGCCACCAGAGGACCACTTTCACTGTACTACAGTAAATGGGAAGCCTATCTTAACTCAGTACTGTGTCGAGCAGCACTACCTCCTCCAAGGAACCCTCCCAACTCGGTAACTTGCAAGGTCTAGCCCCCAATTGTATAGCTTGGCTGTTGGGATTTTGATTCAGATCACCATATACCTATTCTGAATACTTGAATCTTACTATGTTATTGTTTACCTTTACTCCTTTTCTTGTCTTTTGCCATCCTTTGCTGTAACACAGCTCATGGCCCTTAGGGGCAAATGAGAGAGCTGTCAATGTTAATAGCCTGACCACATGACCTTTATTCTGTGCTTTATGTTAAAACTAGTGAAACTGTGAAATATTGATCTAAAGTTTATTATACCAGCTGTTTAACCTGGCATAGGATGGATATCCTGATAATATTACAATCTATTGTTCTAGATACATGTACTCTACCTTCAGATATGTACAATTATCCTTGTATGTCTTGCTAATACTCCTTAAGGCATCCTAGTATGTATGCTTCAATGTTCTGTGGAATGCATTTAATGAATAATAATAAAAATTATTCTATGATTAAAAAAACAAAAATATATAACCTTGCTGTTAATTGTCTCTGTTCAGTCTGTTGAAATTATTGTCACTGTACCACTGTTGTGTGTTTCTCCATAATACCGTTAACTCTTTCTCTCTCCAGTGCATATTACATATTTAAATGAATGAAAACAGACATGCTAAAAAATGTACCTATTGCTGTATTTTTGGCATTATATTGTCTTGTAAATTATCTTGAATTTGTTATAGCAACCTACAAAATTGGAAAAATCTCTTTTTGTGATATGCGTGTTTCTTTCCTTGGTGACCGTCTGTGTAATTTAAAAAAACTGTTTCTGGTTGTAGCACTGCTGCCAATAAGACTATTGCATGTGTTCCTCCTAATGCTAGCAGTGGAAGTTGTTGTGAAGATGAGGCAAGTTCATTAGGAGCTAGCATTGTTAAGTGTGGTCGTGGACATGGTACTATGCAGCAGAAGGGAAAGGTGGTAATTGCTGCAAGTAGAGGGATTTCTGTGACTTAGTTTTGACCATATATAGATTGTCACTTAAGCACAAATATTGACAGAATTGTGGCTTCCTATGCTTACAATGTTATCCTATGGGAAACTGCATGTCCCAATGAACTCTTTTCCTGGGCATCCTCCTCCTGAAGCACCTGCAGCAAAAGACAGCCCCTGGCACCAGTGTATAAGCCAAAGTGCCATGACCTCTTCATCCTTAGGTGTTGGTCATAGGTTAGTAAGCTGGGTAGTACACTGGCTACAGGACAGAACACAGAATGTCACAGTAAATGGAGTCATGTCCAAAGAGGATTTTGTGACCAGCAGAGTCTCTCAGGGATTGGTGCTGGGTCCATTCCTCTTCAACATATTCATCAGTGACATTGCTGATGGTCTTGAGGGTAAAGTCTGCCTGTTCGCAGATGATACAAAACTATGTAATAGGTGAACAATCAGGAGGGAGACTCCAGTAAGAAGGAGGATCTCAAGGAACTTGAACAGTGGTCCAACAACTGGCAACTTAGATTTCATGCTAAAAAATGCGAAGTGATGCACCTGGGAAAACAGAACCCAAGAACTCAATACTTCCTAAACAAGCATCGACTTGAAGAGACCAGTACTAAAAGGGACTTGGGTGTAATCATATCAGATGGAATCAATGTGAAAAAGCGGCATGAAAAGCATGCAGTATCCTCAGATGCAAAGCAGGGGAATAACTAGCAGGAAACAAGAAGGGATCATTCCACTCTACAGATCCCTGGTGAGTCCACACCTGGAGTACTGTGTCTAGTTCTGGAGACCCCACCTGAAAAATGACATAGATCACTTGGAATCAATTCAGAGAAGGCCACAAAGATGGTGCAGGGCCTCCATCACAAGCCATATGAGTCTAGACTCCAAGACCTAAACTTGTACTCCCTAGAACAAAGAAAGGACAGAAGGGATATGACAGAAACATTCAAATTCATCAAGGGTATTAAACACTGTTCAGTTAGGCAACCTCTTCCATGCACATGGAGAGGTGCATATAAGAGGGCACAACCTACACCCGACAGGGTAACGCTCAGTATCAATATCAAGAAGTATTTTTACGGAAAGGGTAATAGACTCATGGAACAGCCTGCACCCAGAGGTGGTTGCAGCAAAGATGGTGAATGCATTTAAACAGGGACTGGTACTACAGTGTAAAGAAAAACAGCTCAATATAGGGAAGGGGGGGAAGGTTCATGGGTAGACTAGATGGGCCACTCGGTCCTCATCTGTCAAATTATGTTCTTATGTTCTGTAGCACACTAAGCTACACAGCTTCTGCTCTAGCAAAGCGAAAGTCTAAGTGAAGCTAGTTCACTGACTTTCTGCCTGCACCAAGTGACCTGCAGAAAGACAAACATGTGATCTGTAGCCTGTTTCTCACAAACGTCCTCTTCTCACAATGTAACCCGAAGTTAACCTGAAGTTCATTAAAGTCGAAATTCGACCTTTTAATGGAAACTTTGCCAAATGCTACGCGAATGTGTAGCTAATCACTTTACATTATATTCGCAGGCATAGTAAAACTTCACTGCATCTCTGACTGTGAGCTTTGTATGTTAGGCTCCATGCTTTATTATAAAATTAAAAAACATTTTCTTGTAGCAGATTCATTAGTTTCAGCCCTGTGTGTTAGGCTCTGTCTGTTGTATAAAAAAGCAGTTTTGCAGTGTACTCATCACTTTGCATACTGTGAGCCTTGAGTGTTGTGCTCTGTCTGTTGTATTAAAAAGCTGTTTTCCTGTTGCAGACTCATTGCATTGCATACTGTGAGCCCTGTGTTAGGCTCTGTCTGTTGTAATAAAAAGCAGGTTTTCTATATCCTACTCATTGCATTGCATACTGTGAGGCCTGTGTGTGAGACTCCA
The DNA here is from genome assembly GCA_016271365.2 of Neoceratodus forsteri. Classification (NCBI taxonomy): domain Eukaryota; kingdom Metazoa; phylum Chordata; order Ceratodontiformes; family Ceratodontidae; genus Neoceratodus; species Neoceratodus forsteri. The sequence continues at coordinate 1,226,654,614 of CM057454.1, forward strand.
TCTGTTTTATAAAAAAGCACTTTTCCGATAGCCGACTCATTACTTTCCATACTGTGAGCCTTGAGTGTTAGGCTCCATCTGTTGTAATAAAAACAGTTTTCCTGTTGCATACTCATTACTTCGTATACTGTGAGCCCTGTGTACAAGGCTCTATCTGTTGTATAAAAAGCAGTTTTGCAGCATACTCATTACTTAACATACTGTGAGCCACTAGTGTTGTGCTCTGTCTGTTGTATTAAAAAGCTGTTTTCATGTAGCAGACTCATCCCTTCACATTCTGTGAGCCTTGAGTATTAGGCTCCGTCTGTTGTATAAAACAGCATTTTTCCAGTAGCATACTCATTACCTCGCATACTGTGAGCCTTAAGTGTTAGGTTCCATCTGTTGTATGAAATAGCATTTTTCTTGTAGCGTACTCATTACTTCACATACCATGAGCCCTGTGTGCTAGGCTCAGTCTGTTGTATAAAATAGCATTTTTCCGGTAGTGCACTCATTACTTCACATACTGTGAACCCTGTGTGTTGTATTAAAAAGTAGTTTTCCTGTAGTAGACTCATTACTTCACACACTGTGAACCTTGAGTATTAGGCTCCGTTTGTTGTATAAAATAGCATTTTTCCAGTAGCATATGCATTACTTTGCATACTGTGAGCCCTGTGTGTTAGACTCAGTCTATTGTATAAAATAACATTTTTCCTGTAGCGTACTCATTACTTTGCATACTGTGAGACTTGAGTGTTAGGTTCCGTCTGTTGTATAAAATAGCATTTTTCCTGTAGCATACTCATTACTTCACATACTGTGAGCCCTGTGTGTTAGGCTCAGTCTGTTGTATAAAATAGCATTTTTCCAATAGCGTACTCATTAATTCACATACTGTGAACCCTGTGTGTTGTATTAAAAAGTAGTTTTCCTGTAGCATACTCATTACTTCACACATTGTGAACCTTGGGTGTTAAGCACTGTCTGTTGTATTAAAAAGTAGTCTTCCTGTAGCAGACTCATTACTTCACATACTGTGAACCCTGAGTGTTAGGCTTTGTCTGTTGTAATAATAAAAAGCATTTTTCTTGTAGCGTACTCATTACATCGCATACTGTGAGCCCTGTGTGCAGGGCTCCATCTGTTGTATAAAAAAAGCAGTTTTCCTGTAGCAGACTCATTACTTCACATATTGTGAGCTTTGAGTGTTAGGCTCCTTCTGTTGTATAAAATAACATTTTGCAGTAGCATACTTAATACTTCACATACTGTGAGGCCTATGAATGAGACTCCATCTGTTTTATTAAAAAAAAAAAAGCAGTTTTCCTGTAGCAAATTCATTACTTAGCATACTACATACGAACATACAAACATGTCAGCAGAAGTAGGTCTTGCGGTCTATCGAGTCTGCTCGATTCTGCAGCTAGCCCTTCATCTCACAGCTGCCCCACCCCTACCCTTTCTCATCATGAGCACCCTGCACCCCTTCTTAAAGCTACCCTCAGAACAATAGGCCGCCACCTCCTCAGGCAGTGTATTCCACTGTGAGCCCTGTGTGTTAGGCTCCATCTATTGTATTAAAAAGCAGTTTTCCAGTAGCATACTCATTACTTCACATACAGTGAGCCTTATGTGTGAGACTTCATCTGTTTTATTAAAAAAAGCAGTTTTTCTGTAGCAGAATCCTTAGTTTGCATACTGTGAACCCTGTAGGCCAAGTCTGTCATATAAAACAGCTTCATCTCTGCATGCCAGACCCGGTTTTTCTGATAAAAGGGTATCTTTCTTATAACCTACTCCGTACTTGGCACATACACATTCATCTTGTTAACAAGCACAATGCCAAATGTTGTGTTGCTGGCATTGGTAGTGCAGAACTTAAAGAAATGCATAATAGGAATGGCAGTGAAGTATTGCACTGATGCCAACCGCACCCCCACCCTACAGAGACTGGCATTGGGCTGTGTGTTTGGGTTGTCAGCCATAACGCTTATGCCGTTTCACCTCACCCTGTCCTGCAGACACCGATAAGTGTCGTGGTGTGCCTTGGGGTCCTCGGGCCTTATGCTCACCCAATCCCATAAGGAAATAAGCTGAGATGGGTGCTGTATAGCAGAATGGGGTGAACTTTGGAGCTAAAGAGTCCAAGGCACACCTTGATGCCTGTCAGTGACTGTCAGCTGAGGGTGGAGGTGGAATGGCATGAGCTTTACAGTTGAAAATCCCACGTCACATCCCTGATGCCTGTCAGTCTCTACAGGGTGGGGTGTAACAGTTGGAAACACTAATGCCCCAGATGTTTTTTGGTATTTTCACTGCAGATCTGCAATTTGGGATTTTTGTGTCCCCACCTTATGAACAGTGGCACTATCAGTTCATTAGTCGAAAGGTGATTTTGCACAATGACTGTGCCATTAACACCATGGGTGCGAAAATGCATTTTGGGCAGGATGTGAAAAATGAGAGCTGTACTGTTAATAAGGAGGTGTAAAAAAAAAAATGGTGAAAATATGAAAAATTGGTGAAGTCACGATTGTTTAGTTTATTGTTCTAGGAATTACTACCTTTGAGCCAGAGGCTCTTTTACAAAGGTTTCACGTCAATTAGGTACAGTACAAAAGGTTACATAGATAACACAACAATTTGTGTTGTGTCAAGAGCAAGAAAACATATACAAATACATATCAAATCATTTGTGCAAAAGGACATGAGATATCAATAATCACATTATTATTACAAGAAAGAGGTCATGCCAGATTAGGAGAAACAAATAGGGAAAAGTCCAGAACAGAGAGGGTAAGTGAAAGGTGTGGGGAGCAGACAATAGCAGGAGAAAAGGTTTCCAAACATGTCTTTGTCAAATAACGGGACAGGGTGGGTAGTGAGAAAATAGGAGGTTTAATCAGGGCAGTCACAGGAGCTGGAGGTGGCAAGGTGAGAGAAAAGCCTTGATTTGAAAATACCTAGAGGTGGAGGCAGTAATATGAGTGCTGAGGGCATTTAGCCAGCTGGGGCACGATAGGCAAATGATCTTTGTCCCTGAGAGTCCGGCATCGAGGGGACTTGGAGAGGCTGGTGTTCTGATCTTCTGGTAAAAGCGGTTGCTAGCGCTCGGGCATGACAGGTCTTGGATACAGGGTGGAGTGAGGCCCAGAGTGGATTTTTTCACCATCAGGCAGGTAAGGTACTTTATCCGGTTTGAGAGTTGCAACCAACCTGAGTCAGCATAGGTTCACATGTGGAGTGCGTCAGTGTGCACCAGTGAGCAACCGACAGGCCTTATTTGGGTGTTGTAATGCACTAAGTGCTGTAGTAGTGGCAGATCTGTATATAACTAAGCCATAATCAATGACTGAGATGATAGAGGATTGGATGGCAATCCTCAGTGCAGAATGGGTAAGAAGCTGTCGGTTCCGATACAGAATCCCAATTCGCTGTGTGTAACGATTGTGTGTAGAAACTGCGCAACATACATCCGTAATGCAATTATTTTGGGGATTTTTTTAACCAAATTTTTAACATGTGCATTTTGGGACCTCCGCTCATGAACAGTGTCACTGTGATGTTCTTAGTCTGTGCCAAACGTTGATTTCCCACAGTGATAGTGCCATTGTGCATCAGATGTGTGAAAACACATTTCGGGCAGGATGTGAAAATTGACAGCTATACTGTTCATAAGGAGGTGTGAAAAAATGACAGTGTTGAAAATCTGGATTGAAAATATTAAACATTCTGGAGGTTACGAGAGTGTGTGGAAACTATGCAATGCATGCTCATAACACAGTCATTTTTTGGAATTTTTTCACCAAATTTGCAACATAGGCTTTTTGGGAGCCCACCTTATGACTAGTGCACTGTCATTTTGTTAGTCAGTCCCAAAAGGTGATTCCGCACAGTGACAGCAGAATCACCTTTTGGGACCGAATAAGGAAATGACAGTGACTGTTTTCATGAGGTGGGGTCCCAAGAACCCCATGTTGAAAATTTGGAGCCAAAAGTCAAAACAATTACTGAGATATCCACCGAAGTTGAACCTCCCCCCACTGATGCCATTATACAGCTTACCAGCATTTCTTCAGTTCGCAGTCAGCTTTGAAGAGTCCAGACATGTTCCCACTCCACCCAAGATCAGAGCGCCAGACCTCTAGAGGTACATATAGAGTGAGGGGGTGAGAGGAGGTGACGTGTGCAGAGGGTGGGTGCAGGTTGGAGGAGGGGGCACTCCGAACTCAACAACAGACCATTTTTCTTTTTTTCAGGAACGGACATTGTTGGAAGGTTTTCTTTATGTACAGGTGAAATAAAACAACTGTTGGTCACACTGGAGTGAGCTCCCAGTGTAGCACACAATGGATGTGGGGGAGGGACAGGAACATGGCGACGCGGTCAGCTTCGAAACACATGGAGCACACTGGGGTGGGCTCCCAGTGTGCCACACAATCTTGAGGGGGGGTTATAAACATGCCAACAGGGGGATTGGGCACCCCCAAAGTTGGATTACTAAGGATTGTGAGAGGCAGACAGTGAGAGCCGCTGCCATGTTTATTAAAATGTTTTAGCAGGCATGGCACGTAGGGGAGGAATGTCATTTGTGCCGCTGAATGATGAGCTTGCCTCTGATTTGCAGCAGAAAATTTATTTCAAGTTGGTGGCAATGCATTAAACTTGTGTCATGGCTAGCATGCTCGCTAATTGGGGAATGAGGGACACATCTTCTGAAGTGGGCCCTGCATTTGCCAAAACTGATGCACCTCTGCATTTCTCCTACTACCATTTCCTACTGCCATAAAATGTTGCTTGTACAGGCACAAGACAACATGAAAATGAGAATTTGTGAATTTTTCTGTCTAAAATCACAAAATCAGAATAAAGCAATTAACTGCCCAGACACCAGTGCAAATCAAGAGCTGCAACAAGAGATACCATCAATGTTATGAAGTGGACACATAATCTCCCGGAACATCTCACGATGCAGAATCAGTAGCCAGAGTTAAGCCTGCTGCCACTGTTGTACCCAGTGATTTAGGAACCAAAGAAACTGGTCCTATGCAGCCAAAGTTGTCTAATTTTCCACAAAGGGATTTTTGAAAGCAGAAGCATTCATTTTCAAGCAGCCGGTATGCATCATTTGCATGGCTCAAATATACTGTAGTGCCTGCAATGTTGCAGTATTCTGCTTTGCCAGCAGAATATTTTCAAGTTGTACTGGTCAAGCAGATGCTGCATTCATGTCTAGAGGCTTTAACAATTGGAAGAAGGCAATAGAGAATTTGAGGGAACACCAACAAACAATAATACATATAGGAGCAATGAAGACCGCGTCTACATATGCGACATCTAAAAAACGAGGCAGTATTATACAGCTAATGGATTCATCAACGACTGCAGCTATTAAAAAGTTCCAGCCAGAGTCCCCATTTTTTTTTTTACTCACGACTTTTTCCTCCTTGCAGGCAGAGCTACCGCCGTGGCCACCGGCGATCGAACCCCCCAGACCAGGTCTGGCGTGTAGATTCATTTACTCAACCGTACAGGCCGGCCAATGACAGGACCCCCCCCATGGAGTTCTGTGGCACAGACACCCATGGCTATGCCTCATGGGTTCAGGGGATGCGGGGCATGGCCATCAGCCTAGTGGCCACCCCCCGCCAATATCCTCCTATTTTTCTTGTCCCCGAGGAGCCAGATGTGCAATGGTGTCAGTGCACATTGCATGCTGATGCCCATCGCGCTCCACCCTCTTTTGCTGCCCACAACTGCGAATCATCCAGCTTCTGCCAGGTGCCACTGTAGTTCGACGCAGAGCCCACACCCACCCCAGAGGAAGGAGAGCAGTCGTAGGACGCTCAATCCTTCCTCTCCTCAGCCAGCTCTCGGCGGCCCGAGTCCATTCCCGAACCTGGGTTGCCGGCATTGTGCGAGGTATGGCATCCAGTGCCTCAACCCTCAGTGCCACCGGGCCGGCTGTGAGAGTCCCCATTTTTGACTTCTGTGATGTAGTCTACGGTGTCGCTCCCATAACTTCCTTTACCAGATTGGACTGTCTTTTCAGCTCATTCTGTCGATTTCATTCTTGACACCTCATTTTGAACCCATCATTGTGACCTTTACCGTGCTGTGTCCTCCCTCTCCCCTTCCCCTCACTTGCTAATAGACACCTGGCTCGCTGTGCCAACCTAACTTCCTAACTTTGGCTTGGTGTACTTCCTTCCTACCTTTCATGCTCCCCCCTGCCTTCCTCCCACTCCCTCAGATCCTCTGATACTCGCACGCTGCTAGTCCCCCATCGTACCACCCTCATCGGCCAATCAGGCTCCTCCCATCACTTTCCCAAAATCTGGAACTCCCTCTCACCTGAGATACGACACTCTTCCTCCTCCCACTCCATTGCCTCTGCCTTACATAACCTTCTCTCTGCTAACTGCTCCTGCTACAATCCTCCTTAACTTGTTACCCTATGAGCTGGTTCAGCTTCACACCCACCTCTTTCCTGCAAAACTATCCCCTACATCCTCCCAGAACAGATAGACACAGGCAGCTCTCTCGCCCTCTTGGCACACTGAGAGTTTTTCCACAGTCTTAGGCCTGTATTCGTCTATGCCAACTGTGGCACAGAAATCCAAAAATAAGTGTAGGTGATTCAGTCTTGAAAAAATGCTGTGCCTTTGGGGTACCGCTGTTGCCTGCAGCTCTTCGATGAGTTGCACAAGCTCACTGGAGTGTTCCGACACAAATGTGGCTTGTGCTACAAGCACATCAAGTCTACTTGACAACAGCATTTTGAGTTTTTTAAATGAAGCTGCATCTGATGAAGTACTGTTTATGAAGTCTGCCATGAGAGGCAGATAGTCAGCCAGATAATTGACTTCTTTTACCCAGGAGCACCAGCGGGTCAACACAGCATATACAGGCATCTTTGGAACAATGCCATCCTTTGCCTCTAGAAATTCTAAATATTGATGGTGCCACATGGGGCTCTGACAGAAAACATTTTTGATCAAGCTAACCACAGTATTAAGGTCTTCCAATACTGTGGACCAGAGTTCCAGAACCAAATTTAGCAAATGTGCAATACAAGTTGCATGCACAGCATTTGGGAATATGCCAGAAAGAATAGTTTTAAATGCTTTCTGCATATAGCTGGCACTGTCTGTGGCAATTGCAAACACCTTGTCAAAATTTATGCCATTCTCATTTAAAATATGAAGCACAGCTTGGGAGACAGTGGTGTGATTCACACGATCCAAAAACTCAAGTCCTATCAACACCGGCTGTTCATTGACCCTTGTCAGAGGCTGTGCAGAACTCCAAAAGCCTTCGTCCACAGGCATCTGTAGTTTCATCCAATATTAAGTAGAGGTCAGTGTCTTCAACCAGCTTTATATAGTCCTCATACTTTGGTGAGACTCCTGAAGGTATGCAGAGCGTAGCTGTGCGGACCAGGAAGACTCCACCATGTTTTGTATATTTGCAGAGGAACTGTTCAAGGCTGGAGCTTTTCCAGAGGAATGTCTGCATGTGTCAGGCATCTTACGAAGTCCAGGACAAATTTCTACGATCCTCAGCGGCTGATGTTGTTCTCGATAAACAAGACGCCAGTGACTGCTGTCGTATGGGTACTGCCTGTAAAGTGGGAAAAAAAGGTAATGTAAAAAGTGATAGACCCGACACAAACACTCACTCACTCACCCACACTCACCCACACACACACTCACCCACACCCACCCACCCACACCCACCCACACCCACCCACACACTCACCCACCCACCCACACTCACTCACACTCACCCACACACTCACACTCACACGCACACACTCACCCGCACACTCACACTCACCACCCGCACACACACACACACACACTCACCCATCCACACACCCACCCACACACTCACCCATGCACAGAGAGATAAATGTGACACTTGTGTATAAATACTGTATACATACCGTCTTGTTTTCTCTTCATTGCTGCAGCTTTCGATCCACATGTTTTTGTGTTCTCATGTGCAGGTCGATTGTATGCTGCAAGATAATCCACGGCTTGACAGCAGAACTTGCAGAACAGCTGGCCTCCATCCTCATACAGATCGCCAGGATACAGAGTGACCCCATCAATGGCGCGCACAGTGTAGGAAAGATGGAGCTGTTTGGCCTCCTCGCGAGACAGACGAGGACGCTTGGCATTTCGCTGAGACATATTGATGTTGATTGATTCTTGCAAGCACTGTTACAATTAAATAGAATTGATGATTGATTCTTGATTTCTTAAAGCATTGTTACATTAAATAAAATTGATGATTGAGTCTTGATTTCTTAAAGCACTGTTACATTAAATAAAATTGATTCTTGATTCCTGCAAGCACTGTTACATTAAATAAAATTGATGATTGATTCTTGATTCCTGCAAGCACTGTTACATTAAATAAAATTGATGATTGATTCTTGATTCCTGCAAGCACTGTTACAATTAAATAAAATTGATGATTGATTCTTGATTCATGCAAGCACTGTTACAATTAAATAAAAAACTGACGATCGATTCTTGATTTCTTTAAGCACTGTTACATTACAAAAAATTGATGATCGATTCTTGATTCCTGCAAGCACTGTTGCTATTAAATAAAACAGATGACTTTTTTTTTTTTAAGACTCTTTATGCACCCTGGAGGACAGGGCATCCTTCCAGGGTACTCACTGGGCGAAGGCCTCTCACTCCTTGCCTGACCCCCCTAACTGGATCTCCCCACCTGCAGTGCTGTAAGCCAGACCCCAGACCTCTGGCATGACTGAGATCCGTGCAGCCTATGGGTTGGCACCCAAGGAGATCATGGCCAGCTGGGCCGGCAGTGGGATGTGAGCCATGCCGCAGGAGTGCCCATTATCTCCATTATCCTCCGGAGGGGGGTTCTTCCCCTGTTCCTCTCCCCCCAGCATGACGTGCAGTAATGTCATGGTGGCACATGGCAACCCTGCCAACACAGTCACCCTTGCCGCAATTATTTTTCGGCATGTGGGCCAGTCCGCCAGGCCCGACCCTCCACTGACCATCAACAACAAGCGACTGGAACTTGGCACGGACCTGGCAGACTGATACACATGCAGAAAAAAATTGTTCTGGACCAGCCTGCACATCCGCCACATGCCCACCATCACCTGAGGCCAGAACATTTTTTTTTTCCTGCATATGAGCCAGTTCGCCAGGCCCGACTTCCATCGACCATCAACAACAAGTGACTGGAGCTTGGCACGGACCTGGAGGACTGGTACACATGCAGAAAAAATTTGTTCTGGGCCAGTCTGCATGTCCGCCCCATGCCCACCATCATCCGAGGCCAGAACAATTTTTTTTTTCTGCATGTGGGCCAGTCTGCCAGGCCCGACCCTCCACCGACCATCAACAACAAGCGACTGGAGCTTGGCACGGACCTGGCGGACTGGTACACATGCAGAAAAAAATTGTTCTGGGCCAGCCTGCACGTCCGCCCCATGCCCACCATCACCCGAGGCCAGAACAATTTTTTTTTTCTGCATGTGGGCATGGGGGCCGGTCCACCAGGCCCGACCCTCCACCGACCATCAACAGCAAGTGACTGGAGCTTGGCACGGACCTGCCAGACTGGTATACATGCAGAAAAAAATTGTTCTGGGCCAGCCTGCACGTCCGCCCCATGCCCACCATCACCCGAGGCCAGAACCATTTTTTTTTTTCTGCATGTGGGCCAGTCCGCCAGGCCCGACCCTCCACCGACCATCAACAGCAAGCGACTGGAGCTTGGCACGGACCTGGAGGACTGGTACACATGCAGAAAAAAATTGTTCTGGGCCAGCCTGCACGTCCGCCCCATGCCCACCATCACCCGAGGCCAGAACAATTTTTTTTTCTGCATGTGGGCCAGGCCGACCCTCCACCGACCATCAACAACAAGTGACTGGAGCTTGGCATGGACCTGGCGGACTGGTACACATGCAGAAAAAAATTGTGGGCCAACCTGCACATCCGCCCCATGCCCACCATCACCCGAGGCCAGAACAATTTTTTTTTTCTGCATGTGGGCATGTGGGCCGGTCCGCCAGGCCCGACCCTCCACCGACTATCAACAGCAAGCGACTGGAGCTTGGCACAGACCTGGCGGAATGGTACACATGCAGGAAAAAATTGTTCTAGGCCAGCCTGCACGTCTGCCCCATGCCCACCATCACCAGAGGCGAGACTGGTGGACGAACAGGCTTGCACAGAACAATTTTTGGCAGGTCGGAGCAGCAAGGGTTGCCCAGATTGACAAACATGTTTAAACAAACAGCACTTCAGAACAGCAGAAATATTCAAAGACAGCATATACAATTTGCTTGCCAACAATGCCAGCATGTGCCCTCCCCACCCCCATCCATCCCAAACTAGCCAGCAGTAACTTACCTTAGATGCAGGTTGGCACTTTGGGAACCAGGGGAAGCCTTCTGTCCTCACTCCTCAGATGGCAGAATGCAGGCAGCAGATATCAACACAGGCAAGCAGGGAGAGCAAGCAGGCAGCTCACAATTTATTTATTTATTTCAAAGACAAGTCCCCCCCGAAGTCCTTCCACTGGTAAGCGTGGACCTGAAGTGCAAATGCACCTCCTTTAGCTCTTATTGCTCCAGTGGCGCTCTCGTGCTCCGGGGGTTAATTATTGCTCCCCGATTAACCTGCAGCCTCTCGTTCCTCTTTTTTTGGTCGCGCTGGTCGCAGGTCTCGAGTCGGAGGGTTGAGGGTCGGAGATCGCAGGTCGCTCTCACCACGCCAGTCTTGTTACTTTGATTTCAACGCTCACTGGCTAGCTCCCGACAAGCAGGGTTACCTTCCCCCCCAACAGTCCGCTGCATTTAACAGGCTTAGGCGGACCTTAGGGGAGGCATAAAGCAGAAAAAGCATGCGAAACAGCACAACTGTGCTTTAAGCACCGGGAAGCCCACGACTGGATGTTTAAGCATTCTGCCCCCATTATGATGTCACAGGGGGCGGAATAGCGTTACTGGTGGGGGGATGCAGCAAGCACTGGATGGCAGCACAATGGCAGCACAATGTGGCGAAACTAAGAGCCACAGATTTTTCAGTGAGATGCAGACCCACCAGACACATCCAAGAGCAGGCAATATCATGGTGGAGTCACGGAGGGAGCACATAATCGCGGAAAATGCGCTGAATTCGCGCCCACAATTTTCCAGTGCCCCTGGTTATGAGCTGCAACTTAAATGGAGTTCAGGAACTATTTTGTCATAAGCATCCATATGTTATATATATTCATTGCTATGCACATATTCTGAATTTGGTCCTTGCAGATGCCTGTTCTTCACTTCTTCCTGTATGGAAATTCTTTGACATGCTTCAAGAATACACACATTCTTTTCCAAATCTGTCCTGACTCACCAGGGGTTCTTAAATGTTGAAAAGGAGCTTGGGTTGAATAGAATTCTTGATATCAGGGTTAAGTTCCACCAGGTGAGCTTGTCAAAAGTGAGCAACAAAGGCAGTATTAGAAACTTATCCAGCTCAATGTGAAGGGTTCTACAATGCTGGTTTGACAACACTTTTGTTGACTGGCATCACATCGACAGGATTTATGTCAATCACAAGTTGCAGTTGACATAAATCCTGTTTGTCTCCCAGTCCTGTGTTTTCATTGGGGGGCTTCTCCCCATGAACTCCCCCCATGTGGGGGGGCTTTCCCCCTGCACCCCCCATACTTTACATTCCCTACTCCAGTTGGAGTTTATTCAAGGAGGGGGTGCAGGACCGGGAGACAGTGTGCTTCTGTCTCAGGTGCACCAACACAGTGACCTGTCAGCAAAGTGTTGAATTTGCAGACGGCGAGGTATGTCGCTATGTTGGTGTCACCATTGGTTTGGCATACCAATGTGAAGAATGAGAAACTGCAAAAACCGGAGAACTCTACAGTAAGCTTCTAGAATTGAGCAATATCTTTCTCTGTAAAATGTTTGACAAACTACTGTCGGTGGCTGATGGAACAAATAGCCTACTTTATACTCAGGCTTTGGACTTTGGAGGTGCTGGGACTACTGTATCTGCTCTGAGAGACACAACTGAAGAATTTCATACCAAAGAGAACTTTTTAGTTCTCTACAAGGAAGTGGAAAATATGGCAGAAACATATGGGGCACACACACCTGAAATCACCCCACAGAGGCAAAGGAAGCTACCTCGTTCTAGGGAGGAGTTTGTTTCAACTTCACGAACTAGTACCGAATAAAGTGCATCAGCATCACATGAACAGAACTGTTGTGCATTTGAGAATTGGTGTTTTTACCCTGTGATTGACAAAATGATCTGAGAGATTGACAGAAGGTTTTCCAAGCTTAACCAAACACTGATGATTGCTATCAGTGCTCTCAGACCACAGTCTAACACATTTTTGGACCAGGACAAACTGAGGCCACTTGAAGAGGTGTATAACTGTTCAGTTCTGGAAGAGGAACTAGTAGTAGCAAGAAACTTCATTCAATGGCTGCCAGAAAATGAACCTCCACAAGACATGACGAGTCTTTATAAAGTACTTCCAGAAATTATGTATTGAGTGCTGCATTAGTCACTGCAGTTTGCTTTAACAGTCTGTTACCACGTGTATGTGAATACACCTTCAGTGCAATGAGTCTCATTAAGACATATCTGAGAAACAAGACTGAAAATGACAGATTGAGTTAATTTGAAATTCTCAAAATGAGTTAATTTGAAATTCTCAAAATTAGATCGAAGAAAGCAGATGACATTGATGAAGTGACTGACAAATTTGCATCCATGACAAAGGCTCTAAGAGGCCGAGTCAACAACAAACTCATTGACTGGCATTGCAGCAGCTGGCTCCCTGTTGACTGATCTGCAGTCAGCAGGGAGCTGAGTACAGCAGGATCTGGTTTTGTCTTTGGGGGCTTTGCCCCCCTCAAACCCCCCACATGGGAGGCTCTGCTCCCTACACCCCTCATCACTATGGATACCAACTCCAAGTTGGAATTGGTTCGGGGAGAGGGTGCAAGACAGGGGAAAGTGTTGCTATGTTTGGAGAGAGGGTGCAAGACAGGGGAAAGTTTTGCCAGGTCCTGGGCGCAACCCCTGCAGCGACATGGCACTGTTGTGGGCAGCAGCATATGTCACTGTAGGGGTTTTGCCGTGGCAGGTGCATACCCATGACTAGTGATGGGTGAAGTGGCTCCAATTCGCTCTGCAGAGTGATTCGCGGAGTGAAGGCGAATTCATGGAGTGCTCCGCAATGCGAAGCAGAGTACTTCGTGTGTTATTAATGAGTAACACGAAGTCCATTGAAAACAATGACTTGCGTTACTCCGCCTTCCCAAACCACTACTCCACCAATTCTTAAGGTGAAGTACATTGAAACAATGTACTTCACCTTACTTCTCCTTGTTTTTTAGCTCCAAAGGCGAATTTTGCAGTGTTTCACGGGATTTCAGGTCAAATGGGCTCTAGATTGTTCTGCACAGCCTCAGTTTGGGGTAGTGTGTGTAGGAAGCTGTAGAAGACAATCTGCTCTGAGAGCTCTCTGCTATTCAAACCTTCAAAAAGCTGTTAAAAAAGCCTTTTTGAGTCATTTTTTTTTGTTGAAACTTAGTTCATCGATTATAGGAAACCCTCCTGCGCTCATATCATTGAGCGTTTATTTGTGTATGGATTTTGAATGTTAATGTACAACATTCAGTCTGTGTACTGAGAGACAGTGGAAGTGTGCTTTGAGGGAGGGGTGTATCTGTGGTGTAGGTAGATTAACTTGGAGAAAAAGACAGTGCTTTCTGTTTTGGTGATATTTTTCTTGTATAACAGTGTTAATATACACACAGTAATATTTTCAATATTTCTTGCCTTTTTTTTGCTGATTGTTGTGGTGCAGCAGTGCATAATTTTAGTTTGTTTAAAATATGAGGTTATACACTATTACTGAAGTTTTCATTTGCATCCATTACTTTGTGTGTGTGAGAGAGTATGTGTGTGACACGTGTCATCAAATCAGGCACCTTTTATTGTGCCACATAATAATTTAAGCAATGTAAAGCTGCTATCCACTGCAGCTGTGTGACTTCTGTGCTTCTTTGTGGTATCTTTACTGGTACCAGTACTAGTGACTGTTACTGCCACAGTGCATAATTTTAGTCTGTTTAAAATATGTGGTTATATTACTGAAGTTTTCAATTTGCTATGCATTACTTGGTGTGTGTGTGTGTGAGTATGTGTGTAACGCGTGTCATTAAATCAGACACGTTTTATTGTACCACATAATAATTTCAGCAATGTGAAGCTGCTATCCGCTGCAGCTGTGTGACTTTTGTACTTCTTTGTGGTATCTTTACTGGTACTTGTGACTGTTACTGCCGCAGTGCATTACACTGCCCCCCTCCCCATGGCCCACCCCAACTGGCAAAGGTATTCTTTTCCATATTTGAACTTCTGATGATGAGCACTGGTTAGGTGTTGTGCCTTTGCGTCTGCGTCTCTTCAGTGCACGGTGCAATCTTAATCTGTCTGTGCATTTGCATCTCTTTAGGGCCCAATCTCCATCTGTAACTTAAGTCACAGTTGTTTCTTTGACTTCCCTTCAGAGTACTGGACAGGTGTGGTACTTAATTCTGCATGAATATTGTACTCAGTAATATACATTTGTAAGTCAAGACCATCATCACGAGTCACTCGTGATATAAATCACATTCTTCATCATCACAGTCACAAATGCAGTCATAAATCATGATTCACGATCATTCACAATATGAATCACAACATTAATTTTTTTTCTAGTTACTTGGATGTATTGTAAGCCTGTTTTGTAGTATCTCTCCAGGCTTCACCACCCTACCATTGTACTCCTTGATACATGTTTTTAAGTCTGGGAGTTTTAAGCTACAGCTTATCGGGGAAGTACAGCCATAGGTGGTAGGCATTCACGTTTCTTCATCATCACGGTCACAAATGCAGTCACAAATCACGATTCACGTTCACGTCACGAATCACAACATTAATTTTTTTTTAATAGTTACTTAGATGTATTGGAAGCCTGTTTTGTAGTATCTCTCCATGTTTCACCACCCCACCATTGTACTCATTAATGTTTGTTTTTAAGTCAGGGAGTTGGACAGTGTCTGCAGTACATACACAGACTGCAGGGTTTTATTTAACTCTAAAAATTGATTAGCATTTTGCTCATAAAAGTGCTAAAACATTGTGAAAATGCATAACACTTGCCTCACTGTGTTTAACAAATATAACACTTCAAGAAAACCTATATAAATACTTTCTGTACAGTTAGTATCGCCCCAAGAAAAAAACTGCTAATTAATTATTTAAAACCCTGGACTGGAAAGAAGACTGAATGCACACATGCAGTTTAGTACAGTATACTTGCACTGCTCAGAATACAAAGTGTCACACATACGTAAGTCAACCAAAAAGGGCATAATTACATACAAGGGTCAGGGATGGTGGAGGAATACATTTTATAACACAGCAAGGAAGGTGTTGGGGGGCACATGGTGTGAGGAAAAAAAAAATAATGTGGGATCCCATGGTGATCCAGCAGCAGTTCCAGCATGGACATAATTTACAAGTGATGTTCCTCTATTTTATTCAGTCACTGCTCCACATCACTCACCCTCTCATTGTTATCCTCAACAGAACTCCAGAGAACTGCCAAGTCAGCCTGTGTTGCATGCAGTTCTCTGGGGTCCACACATTCTATAGGCTGACCTGCTGGTGGTGGTGGGGCGGTGAGGGTGCTGGTGGAGCAGCGGGTACTGCTGTGGCCCTCCTCTTCTTAGGGGTGCTGCAATGCACAGCTGTACCCTCTGCCACAGAATGGCCAGCAGGTGCAGGCATGGTCTGTTCTGTGGCAGCCTGCCACTCCAGCTGCTGGTGATTGAGCATATGGGTGCACTGGCCCTCAGTCCCCAGGTGAGTCCCCCGGGGGTCACAGCACACCTCCACCTCACATAGGTGGCACTTGAACACACTGCTGTCCCCCCACGCAGTAAAAAAAACTGCCAAACAATGGAGGTGCGGGGAGGGCCAGGCACAGGCAGGGGATGGCCAGATGAACTGGCAGCCGGTTGGTCACAGTGCTGAACAGGGATAGTATCCACACCTGGGCCCAGGGGAATAGGCACATCCTGCTCCAGAGAACCTGGACTTGGTGGTGGTTCAACTGCCTCAGTCAGGACAGGAGGCAGTGCTAGTCCTGCTTCCGGGGGGGGGGCACTCGCAAGTATCGAGTGGTCCAACAGGAATGGGTGCCCATGCCCTCCACACATGCGCATGGTATGATGCTTACCACTACCAGGCTCTCCCAGAGCTGCTCCCACCCCAGACATTCCCTCATCCTTGTCTATCTCTCCTACTGAGCTCCCTCAGTCTGAGCAATGACTACTCACACTGTCACACAACACACACACACAGTCAGACAGACAAACAACTAACTACTTATTAGGATAAGAAAAATAAAATTTACAGAAAGAACAAATGAAGTAAAAAAAAGAGTACAGAAAAGACAAAAAAAGTAGCGTTTAAAAAAGCTGTCGAGTCTAAATCAAAGTTTAAATCTCCTCCTCGCTCTAGAAACATAGAAACATAGATGTTGATGGCAGATAAGGACCTCTTGGCCCACCCAGTCTGCCCATTTCCCTACCTACTGGATAAGCTGCAGATTCTAGTTAACCAACAGCCTACTTTCTGCAACCCCTCAAAGTATCAACAGTCACAAAACACACTACTTTCTCTCTGTCTGCACAGGAGAAAGTAAAAGTGTCTGCTTGTATGACTCACTTTCTTCCTGCTTAGTTAAAGAGCATGTGACTGACAGTACTGTAAGCCATGTGATGTGTGGGGGGCTGACACATCTGAAACACCAAGTGGATCACTTAGAATCATAATGAGAAACGTGAAGTCCATTAAAAACAATGACTTTGCCTTACTTCGCATTGCCATTCTGCCTTAACGCGAAGTGGTAATGACAAGGTGGAGTGAGCACTTTGCATTGCCCACTCCACATAGCAGATTGGCAATGCGAAGTGCCCACTTCGCATTCACTTCGCCAGCGGAATTTAAATTCACTGCATCTCTACCCATGACAAACAGGAAGGTTGAGCTGCCTCTCCCAAAATCTGCAAGATAATAAACTGGGATAATGGTGTCTGAATTGTCTCTTGTTTGCTCTGTTGTCTTGTAACCTTTCCAGATCTACTGGGATAATGATGTGTGACTTCTCTTGTTGACTCTGGGGTCCTGTAACATTCCTAGCAGATCTGCTGGGGTAATGGTGTATGTCTGTTTTTCTCTGGGGTCACCAGTAAATTTCCAAGTTACTTTAGGATCCTTAACCTTCCCAGCAGATCTACTGGGATAGTAGGGTCTTTCTTTCCATTGTCCTCAGTGGTCCAGTAATCAATTTTTTCCACATGTACCAATAAATAGAGATCATATAACTAACCTTATCAAACATATCTTTCATCATTAAAATGCAAGAAAAAACACAATTCTAAAGTAAAATCTCACAGTTTTCCTGGAGAGCATACCCCCAGACCCCTAGTTATGTTAACATTTTAATTATTGAGCATTTGCCCCCCCCAAACTTTTTACCTTTGGTGACACCCCCAGTTACATTAACTAAACAGGAAAGGCTCTAGCAGCACTCTCATCTTGTCATATCAACTACATAGGAAAGGCTTCAGCAGCACTCGTATTTCATTACATCAACTATACAGGATATAGATCTCCCCAGATGTATATCATGCAATGGATTCTGGCCTTGCCACAGGTGCAGTATTCATGGAATTGACCAAGACTTTTGACTTGTTTAACTATGACCTGCTCCTAAGTCAGCTACATATTCTGGGTCTTGATGAGAATGCCCTATCATGGACCTGAAGCTACCTATTTGGCCATACTCAGCATGTCAAATGGGCGAGCTCCCTCTCAGTCATGACCTGTCACCCACAGGGTACCCCAGGACTCTATACTGGGCCCTTTACTGTTTTCCTTACTTATCAATGAGCTCTCTAATAACTGGCAGTGCCACAGTCCATCTCTAGGCAGATGAAGCTATCATTTACCATTCTTCTGACTCTGGGTGGCTTAACCAAACACTAGCATCCAACTTCCTCACCCTTGAGGACTGGTTTATCCATAAGCAACTGGTTCTTAATACTAAAAGATAAATGCATGCTCTTTGCCAACTCTTCATCTCATGTATGCTCCCCGGCCCCCCCCCCAGCGATTCAGTCATGATGTGGAGTCGCCCTAGAATCAGTTTAGTCATTTAGATAACTGGGAATCACCTTGGGCCCCTTCCTCTCGCTGGACATACATGTCACCTCCCTTACCAAAACTCTCAGCCAGAGGCTAGGAATCCTCTACAGAATCCGCCCGTACCTCACATCGACCACATGCCACAAGATAGCTAATGCCACTCTTGTGCCTCTTCTCATATGGAGCCCTGCGGCTGCTCTCTGCATCTTCTTCTGTTCTGTCTCACCTTTCACAGGTATGTCACAGAATGGGTAGGTTTGCCTTGAGAACTGATGCAAGGCAGCATCATTGCAATGTACTGTCTATCTTGGGTTGGCGACCGTTTGAGTCCAAGCTTCACTATGGTACTCTAAGCGTACTGTACAAGTTTGCCTGTCGCTTCACTATGGTACCCTAAGCGTACTGTACAAGTTTGCCTGTCGCTTCACTGTGGTACCCTAAGCGTACTGTACAAGTTTGTCTGTCGCTTCACTGTGGTACCCTAAGCGTACTGTACAAGTTTGTCTGTCGCTTCACTGTGGTACCCTAAGCGTACTGTACAAGTTTGTCTGTCGTTTCACTGTGGTACCCTAAGCGTACTGTACAAGTTTGTCTGTCGCTTTACTGTGGTACCCTAAGCGTACTGTACAAGTTTGTCTGTCGCTTCACTGTGGTACCCTAAGCGTACTGTACAAGTTTGTCTGTCACTTCACTGTGGTACCCTAAGCATACTGTACAAGTTTGTCTGTCGCCTACTTGTGGTGGCCCTAAGCGACGCACAAGCTTCTGCCCGTCGCTTCACTGTGGTACCCTAAGCGTACTGTACAAGTTTGTCTGTCGCTTCACTGTGGTACCCTAAGCGTACTGTACAAGTTTGTCTGTCACTTCACTGTGGTATCCTAAGCGTACTGTACAAGTTTGTCTGTCGCTTCACTATGGTACCCTAAGCGTACTGTACAAGTTTGTCTGTCGCTTCACTCCTCTACTGATTGATGGTAGTCCAATGCAAACTCCCACAGCATATCATAAAGCCAGCCTCTCTGCCCCTGCTATCAGTACCTAACCTGATACTGTTCTTGGCCCAGAGATCATTTGCCTATTTGGCTGTGTCCTACTGGAATGCTCTGCCTCCACCAATCCTGGCCTGCTCCTCCATTTCTCAATTTCAGTGTGCGCTGCTTAAACACCTTGCTGCACCCACTTGTTCATGCTTTCGGTAACACTTGAGTTTACCAACTTTTCTCCAACTCCTAATTTTTGACTCCCAAGATCTTCCTCTGCACCTCTGCCTCCCCCTAGCCACTTTGAAAACTAGGTGTATATAAGTATACACACTATAAGGGAAAGGGAACATTGTTTAACCAGGAGTTGCACACTAAGCCGAATCTTTTCTAGATGCAACCTGGGAGCACAAGGAAGTTAAGTGACTTGCTCAGGATCCCACAGTATGTATCTAGGTTGCTGTGGGATTCAAACCCAGGTCTCCAGATCTGTAGCTCAGAGCCTTAACCCACTGCACTATACTGTACTTAGTATTGATTGTCCCTGTGTTGCATTTTTACCGTCTTGTCAAATCTGTGTATTGCTGCATGTAGTTGTGTACTTGCTTGCTGTAATAGCATTATTGTGTTCAACTTTTATACCTATTGCCATGCTCATTTGTTGTATGAATTTATTCTGTAGAACTGTTGTATCAACTGCTGCATTATCAATTATTCTGCACTTCCCGGGTCGCTCCTGAAAAAGGGACTGTCATGTCTCAGTGAGCTTACCCGCTTAACAAAATTCAATAAATTAAATACAGGAAAGGCAGCACTCACAGCTCGTTACATTCACTACACAGGAAAGGCTCCAGCAGCACTCACATCTCATTACAGCAACTACACAGGAAAGGCACCCCCAGCACTCTCATTTCATTACATCAACTACACAGGAAAGGTCCCAGCAGCACTCACATCTCATTATATCAACTACACAGGAAAGGCACCCCCAGCACTCACATCTCGTTACATCAACTACACAGGAAAGGCTGCAGCAGCACTCGCATCTCATTACATCAGCTACACAGGAAGGGCTCCAGCAGCACTCACGTCTCGTTACATCAACTACACAGGAAAGGCTCCAGCAGCACTCGCATCTCATTACATCAACTATACAGGAAAGGCTCCAGCAGCACTGGCATCTCATTATATCAGTTACACAGGAAAGGCTCCAGCAGCACTCACACCTCATTACATCAACTACACAGGAAAGGCTCCATCAGCGCTCACATCTCATTACATCAACTACACAGGAAAGGCTGCAGCAGCACTCACATCTCATTACATCAACTACACAGGAAAGGCTCCAGTAGCACTTGCATCTCATTATATCAACTACACAGGAAAGGCTGCAGCAGCACTCACATCTCATTACATCAACTACACAGGAAAGGCTCCAGCAGCAATCACATCTTGTTATGTCAGCTACACATGAAAGGTTTCACCAGCATCCACATCCAATAGGATGGCAAGTATCTGTGCTATGGCAGTGAGACCATGTATCATCAAACATAGAAACGTAGACTTTGATGGCAGATAAGGACTGCTTGGCCCAGCTAGTCTGCCCACTTCCTACCTACCTATCTGATAAGCTGCAGTTTCTAGTTACCTAACACCCTACTTCCTCCTACCCCTCACTAAAATTGCTTTATGTCTGTCCCATGCATTCTTGAATTCCCCCACTGTTTTTGACCCCACAACCTCCCCAGGAAGTCGGTTCCATGCATCCACCACCCTCTTTGTGAAAAAGTATTTTCTCATGTTGCCCCTGAGCGGTCCCCCCTCTATCTTCAGATTATGCCCCCTTGTTCTGGTACATCTTTTTCATAAAGATGCTCCTCTTGGACTTTGTTGATTCCCTTGAGGTACTTGAAAGTTTTTACCATCCCCCCTTCTCCTTTCCTCATGGGTATACATATTAAACTCATTTAGTCTCGCTTCGTATGGCTTATGTTGCAGACCCTGCACCATTTTAGTTATTCTCCTCTGGACTGCCTCATCCTGTCTATGTCTCTGTGGAGATGGGGTCTCCAGAACTGTATGTAGTACTCCAGATGGGGTCTCACCAACTGTCTGTAGGGAGGGATAACAACTTCCTGTTTTCTACTGGTGATGCCTCTCCCTATACATGTGAGAATCTCCCAGCCCTCCTTACTGCCTTCTCACATTGCTTACCTACCTTAAGGTCATCTGACATGACTATCCTCAGGTCCCTTTCCATTTTTGTTGTTGTTAGTTCCCCCCCCCACCCCCATTGTGCACTCTCCCTGGATTTTTGTTTCCCAGGTGCATTACTTTGCACTTTTTTGCATTGAATCTAAGCTGCCATATTTTTGACGATTCCTCCAATCTTATCAAGTCCCTTCTCATCTTTTGTACCCCTTCTTGTGTATTAACTCTGTTGCAAATCTTTGTGTCATCTGCAAAGAGGCATAACTTTCCTTCTAGGCCCTCTGCAATGTCACCTATAAAGACATTAAAGAGGACCAGTCCCAATACTGAACCCTGTGATACCCCACTAGTAACCCCCCTTTCTTCAGAGTGCACTTCATTTACTATTACCCTCTGGGTCCTGTTGTCTAGCCAGCTTGTTACCCAGTCTACAGCCCTGGAACCCACCCCAGTCTGTCTAAAGAGATTAAAAGTCTAATTATTCATGAGCCTAACTGACGATGTATGACATGCGCAGTTCATGAAACTCTACTTTTAAATTTGAATTGCAGTAAAAATAAACTGGAAAAAAAAGGTTGTTATTGTGATGAGCGTTATCATGCCAATAACAACCTTGTAGCTGGTCATGTCCTTGCATTAACAACTGTCTAGGTCCTCAGCTGCACCTCGTGCCACCTGTCCCCCCAACCAGTCATTAATCCTTCAGTAATGACCGGCTTCTCAGTCATTATTTCTTAAGTGTAACCACTATTTTACACGCAACTGCTCTTCATAGCAGGCAGTTCACTTTGTTTTGTCCACCCACACTTGGCACTGCTGGATTTTCTTTTTGTTTCTGTCTGATTTCTGATTGTGTAAATCTGTACTGCATCTCTTAATTCTTCCCTTAAGGGTATGAGGCTGTTGATGTGCAGAGGCATTAATTTATGTTTACACAAACAATTTAAGCAACTGGAACCTCTATGCTTCACTGTCAACAAGCACACACTGGAGACCCACACATAAAGGCAAGACAGGCAGTGTGAATGGAACAACAAACATGAGAAAACCACTAGTAAGTCACACTCTAAAACCTTGAAAAATGCAAGGAACCACAAAATGTTGGAAAATTCATGGTTCTAGGGATGTGGATATGCTGTTCTATCCACACTATCTGGCAGTGTCCTTTCCCTTTAAGATGTGCCAGAAAGTCTTCAAGCTGGATCCTGGGTGGTATAACCCTCTGCTCTGCCCCATGATGCCAGATCTTCCTTTCCACTGAAAGAAGCAGGTTCCCTCCTTACCGGTATCGTGTTAAGTAGGCCCTGGCAAGCAATTCTTTGGATTTGCTTTCTAAACTTACTTTGAAAGTCACTAAAGTTCTATCATCAGATCAATCTTTGATCCTGATCATGATGGAAGATAAATCCTCACACAGATTTCACTGGTGCCCATGCGGGCAGAAGATGTGTACTGACCAACACGCCATGTGTATCTACTGTCTCGACCATGATCACAAGCCACAGGCCTGTGACATTTGCTAGTCATTTCATGCAGTGGTTCTTGAGGCCCATGCTGCTCACATGAAATTGGGCCACTTGGAGAAATGTTATCCACCGGTCAAATCCAAGGATGCCCATTGGGTGGTCTCTGCAGCCACGGGGTCCACTGAACAGTTGGAGTGACTTATAGCCTTCGAGGAGGAGGCAACCCAGGCCACTGCGCAATCCTCTTCCACCTCGGCCTTTGTTCCAGTCCAGTTGGGCTTCATTATTCGGCATCCTTCAAGGGGCTGTGCCAGTTCATCCCGACCAAGGGGAAGGGTCCATCCAATTTGCACAGTTCTTGCTCACACAAGAAGGAGTCCAAGAAAGAGGAAGAGAAGACTCATCATCGATAATCCTGGGATCGGGAGCATTCTTGCTCTCTGGAGTCTCTGGTTTTGATTACGATGGAAACTGCGGCCCTGGCAGCTGGCTTTACGGAGCCCCCATCAGGCTAGTCAGCTAAGGTGCTGGACAGTGATGCGGCCAAGATTTTTCTCAACCCCCATTGACCATTTGTCATCTGAAGAGGCCAACATCTCTTTGTTCAGGACTTCGGTCCTAATGGTGATTTCTGAAGGACAGGCTCAGTCTGTTGAGCTGGACCCTCTGGTTATCAACCCAGATCAGGAGGAGCCATGGGTCTCCCTGGCTCCCTCTAAGGCTCCCCTGAGGCATCACTGATGGCTGAGACCAAGGGCTTAGTCTTCTTCCTCCTCTGAGTCGAGCAGGTCCCACTGACATTGGCAGTCTCACTCTCGGCACCAGAAAAAGCAGTGCCACCATTATTCATCTTGGCCCTTGGCTGGGGAGAGGCTTCATTACAAGTTGCATTGATGCTAAGAAGACCTCATGTGGCTACAGCTAGTGTTGGCTGGGCAAAAGTCAACACTGGCTACCACCCCTACAATCACCTTGCTGTTGTCTGCAAGGCCAACACTGTTGCCCCCAGCGGGGCCAGTCGACACTGTTCCTGGTAGCCATTTCAGACAACATCAGTTTGGTTAAAGCTGGCTTCTCCGCTGATCATTGTGGAGCTGCCAGCCAAACAGCCAAAGACCTGGGTGCTGACAAAAGAGTCTTGACTGCCTAAGGGGCTTCCCCATCGGCTGTCTGACTGCCATGGCAGGTTTAGAGGGATCTGGGTGGTCACCCCATTTATGCAGACTCCTCAGAGTCTGAGGATGCCTCTTTGCACTCCCATCCTCTCAACACAGAGTCAATAGGAGATCTGTTGATGGAGGAAGGCCCCACTTCATTTATGGGCATTCTTCATCTCATCTCAGAGTCTATGTTGATGAGGCTAGAGCCCATTTGAAAGTTTGCTCACTACCCCCTTACAGAAATTCTGGCTAAAGGAGACTCTCCAGTGGAGGCTTTCCCACTGGCCATGGCCATTGTTGGCCCTGCCCTAGAACTCTGGCAGTGTCCCACCTTGGCCCAGATGGCGTACATATACGCAATGCTCACCGGTACCCTTTCAGGGTTCACGGAACATCCTTTGTCTGAGAGGTTGGTGGCTGACTCTTTGTTTAGGCACTCAAGAAATGCTGAGGATGTTGATAGACCACCGGACAGAGAGTCCAAGAAATTGGACCACTCGGCTTGTAAGATCTATGCTGCCTCTTTGCTAGGCCTCCATCAGGTGATCCCAGCCATCCTGATGGCACACTTCTCGCATGCTCTGTTGCACTCCCTGGATGAGGTGATGACTCACCTACCAGAGGAACTCCATCCTACACTCAAGCAGGTCCATGACCAGAGTCAAGCTGTGGCAAAGTGGCAACTCCAGAGGGCTCTGGATATAGGTGATTATTGTGCCCAGACGGTGGCAGTCATAGTTGCAATGTGGCGTAGGGCTTGGCTACAGATCTTGACCTTCACAGCAGACACCCAGCACAAGCTGGCGGATGTACCATTCTTAGGCACCGACCTATTTGAGCCTGGTGTGGTGGGTCACCTCCAGTACACTGAAAAGTTCAATGCCACCCCCAGGACTCTGTGACATCCACCCAGAAGGACCCCAATGACTCCCAGCAGCAAAACTGCAAGCCCTTTCAGTCCTCCTCTCCTGTGGCAAAATCAGCCCAGCATCAATTGGGCCAGCAGACTCAGTCGAGGTGACTTTATGCCAAGTCCTTGGCCTTGGTGGTTCAAAAGCCTGGAGGGAAGGGACCCAATGGCCCTTCAGCTAGGTCTTCCTCCAGTCCTGCTCAGTGACGGGATGAGGGGTGCCCCCTCATGCCCAAAGTACCTCCCTTGGGTCTTCCTGAGGGGGCAGCTCTACTACTTCCTTTCCACCTGGTACACCTTTACTAAGGACAGGTGGGTTCAGGAATTGGTTGGTCATGGTCTGCCTCTGGAGTTCAATTAGTGCCCTTCTAGCTGAGCCTGCACCCCATGGGAGGACATGGTCTTTGAGATGACATTGTCCAGTTCATCCACAAGGAGGTCATGATAGGTTAGCAGATCCTCTGCAACACCCAGGGTTTGTCTCCAGGTAATTCCTGGTGCCAAAATGGATGGGGTGCTGGCACACCATTCTAGAGCTGCATGACCTGAACAAATTCCTCAGGTCCTGCACCTTCAGGATGGTGACTCTTTCTCCAATCATACAATTGCTAGGGCAAAACATGTGATTTTGCTCCCTGGAGCTACAGGACATACAGGATGTATTCTTTCACATCCCAGTATGTCCATCCCATCGAAGGTTCCTCCACTTTGGAGCAGATGGAACACTCTTCAAGTTCCAGGCAATGCCATTCGACCTCTCCTTGGCCCCCAGGGTCTGTACTAAATGTATTGCAGTGGTGGCAGCTTATCTGTGGCACCAAGCAGTCCGGGTGTACCCCTGCCTGGAGGAGTGGCTGATTGCAGGTCTCTCCAGGCAAGAGGTGGAGTGGTCCAGGGATATGGCCTTCCAGACCTGCATTGACCTTGGCCTCCTGGTTAATGAGGCCAAGTTGGAACTCATGCCCTCGCAGGTAATCAGCTTTACTGGGGCAGAGTTTGACTCTTACTGAGCCAGTGCTCAGCTTCTGGCTGACATGGCAGAGGTTCTCTCCTCCTTTGTCCAACCATTTCTGGTTGGGCACTTGTGTCCTGCACTGGACTTCCTGCATATTCTGGGTTACATGGTGGCCTGCATCAGTGTGGTCCAATGGGCCCATTGGTATATGCACTCCCTGCAGTGGAAGCTGGCCAGCCAGTGGTCTTAGTGCAAAGGAGCTTTGACCAGCTGGTCATGGTGACCCAGAAGACGTGGGACACCCTCCAGTGGTGGTTCATCCCAGAACATCTGCAGGAAGGGATCTCATTTGTCCACCCCAAGCTTATGGTCATCATGACAACTACCTCTTTTATGGGCTAGGGTGCCTACCTGGGGAACCTCAGAGTCCATGGGCACTGGACCCCCAGGAGTCGCAAAGTTACATCAGCCTGCTGGAGCTCAGAGTGGCTCAGTTGGTGCTGACTGCATTCACTCCATTTGTTCAGGGTCCAGTGGTCCATGTCCAAACTTACAACACCACAACCATGTACTACCTCAACAAGCAGGATGTGATGCACTCCTTGCCACTGTGCAAGGAAGCACTTTTTTTTTAACCAGGAGAGAGCCACTAAGCTGAAAGCTTGCTTACATATGTGACCTGGAAGCACAAGGAGGTTAAGTGACTTGCTCAAGGTCACACAGTATGCAAGTGTGGGCTGTGGGATTCAAACCCAGATCTCCATGAAGCTCTCCTCATCTGGACCCTCATGGACAGCCTGCCAGATCTCCTAACCATTCATGTGGCAGGAGCCTCCAACCAGCTGGCAGAGACCCTTTAGTCAAGTGGGTGAGGCACCTCACAAGTGGTTCCTCCTTCTGGAGATAGTTCAGTATGTTCTCCCAGTGGGGCACCCCTCAGGTGGACCTCTTTGTCTCCATGGAGAATGCAAAGCTGAGGCTATTTTTTGCCCACCCACCTTACCAAGGCTCACTGCAGTGGGATGATTCTCAAGGCCATGGACCCCAGGCCTCTTCTATGCCTTCCTTCCACTTCCCTTGCTCCACAAGGTGTTGCTCAAGGTTAGACGGGACATGACACAGGTGATCTTAGTAGCTCCTAACTGGCTCTACCAGTTTTGGTACCCTGATCTACTTGGCTTCAGCGCCAGGCTCCCGAGGTGTCTTTCCACATGCCCACCACCTGCTCTCCATCAGTCAGGGGAAGGTACTTCACTTAGATCTTCAATCACTGCACCTGCCATCCTGGTTCCTGAGTGGTTAGTGTTCCAATCTTTGGGTCTCTCTGAAGATATATTCACTGTAGTCAAGGCATCTTGAAAGGAATCAACTAGAAAGAGCTATGCCTTCAAATGGAAGAGATTTTCCATTTCGTGTCAGGGCAAGGGGTTGGACTCTTCATCCTGTTCAGTGGCTAGCATTTTTACTATCTGTGGTCTCTCTTCCAAGGGGGCTTCAGTCGTCAATCCTTAAGGTGCACCTAGCAGCCATTTCTGCTTACCAGGTGCAAGATGTTCAGCAGTCGGTGGTGCAGGAGAAGGTGATTTGGCACTTTTTCAAAGGTGTTGATTAACTTTCCCCTCTAGTGCATGAACCATCACCGTGGGATTTTTGCTAGTTTGGGCAAAGCTTATGGGCAAGCTATTCAAACTGATGCACATGTCTGAGATGTCTCACCTGTCATGGAAGACCACTTCCCTGGTGGCTACCACGTCAGCCAGACTGATCATGAGCTACAGGCACTCTCAGTGGAGTCTCCTTACCTGGTCTTCCACAGGGAAAAGGTTGTCCAGCACCCCAACCCAAAGTTCCTCCCAAAGGTTGTGTCAGGGTATTACTTGAATGAGGAAATGATTCTTCCAGTGTTTTTCCAGAATCTCACCTCAGAAGCCAAACAGGTTCCATACTTTGGACCTGAGGTGAGTGTTAACTTATTATAAAGAGCTTCGGCTGGAATTTGAGGAGGGGTTCAGCAGCTGTTTGTCACCTGCACTGAAGCTGCACCTGGCAGACCTGCAGCCAAGTGCATGATTGGCAGGTGGATCACATCCGGCATTGATCTCTGCTTTAGACTGGTGGGTAGGGAGCCTCCCGGAGGGCTAAAAGGTCATTCCACCCACCATGCTGCTGCAACAGTGGTTGCTTCTAGGGACATCCCTATCCAGGAAATCTGTAGGGCTGCTACCTAGAAGTCATCACACACCTTCATTTCCCATTATCACATTGACCTTGAGTCATGCTGGGATGCTGGTTTGTGGGCCTCAGTTCTCCAGTCTGTTTCCTAAGTGGGGGTGCACCTTGCCTCCCTCCTTCTGGAGAACTGCTAGGAGTCTGCCAGATAGTGTAGATAGAACAACATATCCACATTCCTAGAAACATAGGTTACTCTCACCTGTAACAGTAGTTCTAGGAGTGGTATATGTTCATCCACATGGACCCACCCAACCTCCCCTGGCTCAGGTGCCCAACACTGCTTCCAGTGGGCAAGATCTGGCATCATGAGGCAGAGCCAAGGGTTATAACACCGTGGTGGGTGGGAAGAGCCAGCTTTAAGACTTTCTGGCAGATATTAAAGGGAAAGGACACTGCAAGACAGTGTGAAGCAACAACATATGCCACTCCTAGAATTACTGTTACATATGAGTTACCTGTGTTTTAAATCCAAAAAGTGCAGTAGCAAAAATCCCAGTGCTTGGGCACTAGGCTTGTCCCTTTATCATGGGGATTGCTGCACTTTTACGTTCACTGCCATGCATAAGGGAATGTCTTGGGAGAATGGGACACTTTGGAGGTGTGCCTGTTCTGTGCAATCCCTGCTCCATTGAGCAGGTGTGGTAACCCTGCACCAATTGATGCGGTGCTGTATGACAGCGGTGGTCTTCTCTTTAAAAAACCACCGCTGTGTGCTGGCAGCGCATCACTGCCTCCCAGCCGCACACTGGGAGCCCACCCCAGCGAGTAACGCCCTGTGTCATCTGCCGACAGGGATGCCCAATCTCCTGTTGGCTCCACCTCCCAAACAGCTTTCCCTGCTGCCATGCTGGGAGCCCACCCCAGTGTGGCAAACGTCCTCGTCATCTGCCAGAGGTGCCCAGTCCCCGTCAGCTCCACGCCCCCAGCCATCCTTCTACCATGCTGGGAGCCCACCCCAGTGTGGCAAATGTCGCATTGTCAATTTAGAAAAAAAAAAAAACCTGTAAATTAAAAGCGGTCCCACGCAGTCTCCCCCCCCCCCCACAACCCGCACCCACCCACTGTGCAAGCCTGCTTCCCCACCCCCACCCATACTTACCTCCAGGCTCGGTGCATCGATCATCGCTGGACCGGGAACACGTCTGCACTCTTCAAAGCCGACCGCGAACTGAGGAAATGGCTGTAAGCTGTATAATAGGCTAGATGGGTTTTTTTTCAACTTTGTTGCATATCTCAGGCATTTTTTTGAATTTTTGCACCAAATTTTCAACATGGGGTTTTTGGGACCCCTTCTCATGAATTCTGTCACTGTCATGGCGTTATTTGGGCCCAAAGGGTGATTTCGAAGTCACTGCATGAAATCACCTTTCGGGCCTGATTAATGAAATGACAGTGCAAGCGTTCATAAGATGGGCTCTCAAAAAGCCTATTTTGAAAATTTGGTGGAAAAATTCCTAAAAGTGACCGTTTTATGAGCATGCATTGCGCAGTTCCTACACATGCTTGTAGGTTCGCGAAGTTTCAATATTTTCACTCCAGATTTTCAACATTGCCATTTTACCACACCTCCTCATGAGCAGTACAGCTGTCATTTTTCACATCTCACCCAAAATGTGTTTCCGCCCATGTAGCACACAATGGTGCAGTCGGTGTGTGAACTCAATGTATGGGACACATTAAGAAAATCACAGTGACACTGTTCATGAGCAGAGGTCTTAAAATGGCTGTGTTGAAAATTTGGTGAAAAATTCCTAAAAATGACTGTTTTACAGGTGTCGTTGTGCAGTTCCTCAGCCTCGTAGGTTCTACAATTTTCAATATTTCCACTCCAGATTTTCAACATTGCCATTTTACCACACCTTCTCTTATGAGTAGTACAGCTGTCGGTTCACATCTCACCCAAAAGCGATGTTTCCATGTAACGATGGCGTAGTGGGTGTCTTTGAGGAAATCAGTGTATGGGACACGTAGAAAATCACAGTGACACTGTTCATGAGCAGAGGTCTTAAAATGGCTGTGTTGAAAACTAGGTGAAAAAATTCCTAAAAATGACTGTTTTACGAGTGTGTGTTGCGCAGTTCCTACGCACGCTCGTAAGTTTGCGAATTTTCAGTATTTTCACTCCAGATTTTCAACATTGACATTTTACCACACCTCCTTATGAGCAGTTCAGCTGTCATTTTTCACATCTTGCCCAAAATGTGTTTCCGCCCATGTAGCGCACAATGGCAGTCGGTGTGCGAACTCATTGTATGGGACACATTAAGAAAATCACAGTGTCACTGTTCAGGAGCAGAGATTTTAAAATGGCTATGTTGAAAATTTGGTGAAAAAATTCCTAAAAATGACTGTTTTACGGGCGTGCGTTGTGCAGTTCCTACGCACGCTCGTAAGTTTGCGAATTTTCAATATTTTCACTCCAGATTTTCAACATTGCCATTTTACCACACCTCCTTATGAGCAGTACAGCTGTTATTTTTCACATCCTGCCCAAAACGTGTTTCCGCCCATGTAGCGCACAATGGCGCAGTCAGTGTGCGAAATCAATGTATGGGACACATTAAGAAAATCACAGTGCCACTTTTCATTAGCAGAGGTCTTAAAATGGCTATGTTGAAAATTTGGTGAAAAAATTCCTAAAAATGACTGTTTTACGAGCGTGCGTTGCGCAGTTCCTACGCGCGCTAATGAAGTTCGCAAATTTTCAATATTTGCACTCCAATGACTTCCAAATACCTAAACAGCACATAGAAGCAAGCAACATTTGGCATTGACAAATGCTTGTACTTCTTTGTCACTGATTTTTTTAAGCCATGTCCAAGTGCCAAATACCACTGCAAGTACCCTCAAGCGAACGTTCGGCATTGACAAATGCTTATTTGTATTAACACAGTGAGTTTTCATCATCTTGTGGTTCCTTGTATTTCTTGAGGATTAAGGGCACTGTGCATGATTAGGGTGGTAGTATGTAGAAAATCACATACCCCACACATGTAGCTACACACCTGTGGACAGGTGCGCAAAAGTGGGTATTCACAACTGGAGTCCACCTGTCTCTGGCTTCTCCCTCACTGGTGTGCAGGACTCTGCAGGGTGGCTGGGGAGGAGTCATGGACCAGGGCAAGCATCCAATTGGATGCCCATCTTGGGTCCAGGAGTGGATCCCTTACACCTGTTAGTGCAGGTCCAGGTGGTGCATAGCCCATGTAGATGCCTCAAGCTGTGCGGCCATACCCCGAAGCCCGGCTGGCCAAGGAGACTGAGCCCCCACCCCCTGGCACAGTGCAGCCCTGTCCAGAAATGCTGTTGGCCTACCCCCACCCCCACTGCACTGACATCCCTGGTCCCTGTAACTGCTGCCAGTACCAAGGCCCTTACCCACCCAGCTGCCTCGGCCGACCACATCTGGTTCATGGGCAAGGACAGCACTGATAGTTTACTCCCAATCCTGTCACAACTAGTGGGCAATGTCCATGGGGCACGCAGTGGGTTATGGCAGGATCTGCCCTGGTGTAGCTTGCATCCTACCATGCCCCCCCAGTGCGCAACACAATCCAGCTTCATGCATGCTGCCTAGTACAGGTACACCCTCAGTGCACCCCTGTCAGCCCTGGTGCAGTACTGTCCACATGGCCGGGGATCAGATGTGTATCTGCTGCGCATCTCCTTCATGAATGCCACATGGGTCCCCTTCCACGGCACTTACACATATGATATCAATGCACCTGGTTTCCATGGGCGCATTGCCATCGTGCATAGCGTCCTTGGAATGTGACTTTATTTATGTTTTTCTCCACTATTAGCAACCCCTCTGTGACTTCAAAGTGGTCTTTATGATTGGACAGATTTTTATTTAAGCATCTGGTTAATACAGGCTTTCTGATATTGCACCAACATAATTGTATTAGTTACACGTGATAGCTTAAGATTTAACTTTACTATTACTGCAATTAAAATATTGTACTGGTGCTTGTATATTTTGTGGGGTGTCCAGAGCCTTCAAGCAAAGGATGAAAAAGCTTTATACAGGGAAAAAGATAAAATTTTACTATTACTGCAATTTAAAAAATGCCCTGCTGGTGCCTGCGTATTTTGTGGGGCTCTTAGATCTCCTAGGATTGGGCACATTATATGTGTTAATACATCCCCCAGAGCCACTCTTTGCTGAAAACAAGTGACTTCACACTCCTTCAGCTGACCAAGAATAGCAGAGCAAAGCTGAACTTTTCTGGCTCAAGCTGAAGACAAATGAAACCACTCGTTTCCAGCAATGAATGGCTCTGGGGGACATACTAATATATTATTTATCGAGAGTGATCAATAATATATTAAAAAAAAAAACTTCCTGGAATGTGTCCATTTCCAGGGCATCTGCAAGTGAGATGCTCTTTGCAGAATAAGAGTGCCTCATGCCCAATGGAAAGGAGCACTCTGATTGGTCAGGAGAGCTCTCTTGATCTATAATAAATGAACTACTCTTACTAACATTAACATAACCATCTGCACTCAGTAGAAGCCAATCTGTTGTGGACCATGAAGCCTATTACCATCCACCCTGTCAGTGCTTTCCGTGGGACATAGCACATCTGCTCCTTAACATTTACTTACCCATGCCCTGACTGGCCATCATCCAGTGGGGTCAGGTAGTGCCTTCATGTGTTTGTGTGCCTCTTCCTTGGCATGGGACCTGCCCAATCATGCTCCCCACTACAGTCTCCCTCTGATGCTTTGGGGGAGATCCTCAGGCCACACTACAATGAGGGTTCTCCTCTTAAGGAGGAAACTCCCTATAGTCCATGACTCCTTTGACCCACAACATGCTGGATGGTTTAACGGGCTAATTAGGAGAAAAAAGTCCAAGCCTCTCTTGGATCCCAAAGGCCCTTTTAGGTTGGGGCAGGACCAAGAGGAGGTGAAATGAGCTCTGAGTGGCAGCTTGAGTGGGTAGTAAGAGGAGAAGAGATGATGGATGGTGGGAGACCATTTCAGACTGGCAAGCACATAGAAAGATCAGTT
Organism: Neoceratodus forsteri; assembly: GCA_016271365.2. Classification (NCBI taxonomy): domain Eukaryota; kingdom Metazoa; phylum Chordata; order Ceratodontiformes; family Ceratodontidae; genus Neoceratodus; species Neoceratodus forsteri. The sequence goes on from CM057454.1 coordinate 1,226,687,819, forward strand.
TGCCCAGTACAGGTGTTGCAGTAGAGAATACAGAAATAATGGGAATCTGAAAAATGGAGTGCAAAGGAAGATGGTACAGGAGTTATGAGTAGGTCAGAATGGTAGGCCTTGATAGAGGCAAACCAATTCTTTAAAGAGGAAAGGAGCACTGTGAAAGCAGTACTGAAAATTTAGAGAGGATGGACTGGACAGGTAGATGGAACAGTGGTGAATGAGCAGAGGAGAATCCTTTTCAAAGTGGCTAAAAGAATAGAATAGGTTGTCCAGCTTAGCTAGGTTGAACTATCGATGACTCCATAGACCACATCCGTATAGTAACACATTGACATCAGGATGTGAAGTGAGCTCCAAGTGGCAGCTTGAGTGGGTAGTAAGAGAGGGAAAGCCGACATGGGAGAAAGGGATGGTTCCAGGTGGAGAGCAAGTGCACAGAAAAAGCAGCTTGGCTAGCAAAGATGTGGCATGGGGGAATACTGAAAGAAGGAGGGTCAGAGGAGCAGTGTGTATTGTTTTCCTCTAGTATATCTTTTTACTCCTTCACAGTAATCCAGAATTATACCCTCATAACATGAGTGATTTTCCTCAAGTTTGAAGACCTGTGTGAAATAGCAAAATAATTACAGCTTCCTGTTTGCAGATATTTCACTTGTAATCATGGCCCGGATCCACTGCCACAGGTGTTATGTGAATGAACGCTAAATATGAGGAACTTGTGAATATGAATGGAGTTTGTCCTTATTGTTGTGGAAAGTACTGATACTATCCTACCTTAAACCAGTTAGCCAATCACACTTAAAATGTCAAAAAAAAAATTATCCTTCTACTGGCTTTGTGAAGTTCTGTGTCTTCATGGATGTGACCCAGCTAGCCTTTTCTGTTTCCAAGAAGTTTATCAGGTTGTGGCACTGCCTCCCACTGGGTTTCTTGACATCCACACTGGAGATATCCAGTCTTCATCACCATTGCTGAGAATTGGGTCAAAGGTGACCTAGAATCCAGCCCTCTGTTGGATGTGCTGTTTTAGGAACCAATTGCTGAAGTTGGACAGGTACAATGACTTTGTCCTTCCATTACCTTTTTAAAGAAACCAATGGCATCCATTCAGGATACTGAAGCCTGGAATCCCGACACTCCTGGGACTGGCTTTAGTATCCCATAATACTTCTCCCTGAAGAAATTTCACATAGCAAAATTGTATTTTGCAGTGCAAAATTATGTGCGAAAAGATTCTGCACTGGGAAAACACAGTTTCACTACATGAGAAGCGAAAGGAAGATGGTGCTGGCTGAGCTGTTCCCATGACGTGGAGGGCTGGGTTAGGAGTAACTTGGTCAGCTTTGCTGTGTGGACCCAAATTCTGTTTCCACTGTGGCTACAAGTTTTGCCTCCCTACCATTCTGTCCCCTGTAACATTTGTTTACCAACTCCAATTTCTGCTCCCCCTTGGAGTTGGTTATTTTAGTTATGGGGGAAGGGGCAGATTGAATGTAAGTCTCTGTTGGGATGCTGAAATTGTCTCCTATGCTCAGTTTAGCAGAGTTTAGGAAACTGAATTTCGAAATTCCGTAGTAGATCCCAACCAATGTACAGTATGCCTGGGCAGTTGATGTTTCCAAGGATTACCAGTGCCTCTGTTTTGTCTGCTCTGTTAATTCCTCTGGCTATCTGGGCATCATGCTCTGCTGAGCTCTTTGGGATCCCACAGCACACTCCCTGGTGACGGAGGAACTTTACAGGAGCTGGACTTCTTCTCCTTTAAGGAGAAGAGTTAGCTGAGGTGGTATAATTAAGATGTCTGATGAGGTTAAGAAGGTAGTGTGATGCTATGCCATCTGTTTATTGTTATATTGCATAACATTTGTGTTTATAAATAAAATGTGTAAGGTTTGTGACAGCCTGCTTAAGGATGGTAGTCAGGGTAAGGAGACTTGATCTTTGACCTCCAAGGTGTCAGTGTTGTTGAAGTAGCATTATGTTAAACTGACCAGGGAAACCCCTAATTAAAAGCCTTCCTTCCAGAGGGACAGTTTATTACCCCTTATAACCTGATCCTGCTTTTGAAGTTGGAAACCAAATATGAATTTTATGACCATAGCAGGAAAGGAAGTCACATGGCTGATTCTTTATGGTTTTCTCACCTAGCAGAGAACTAGTGACATGATTGTGGGATTGTGAAACATCAAAGGGGATGTTTTGATCAAAGACTGTCATATTTTGGGAAATGGCTATTTGCTGATTTTTCACAATACTTATATACATCCTTGTGGATTGGTATGTTAAGTTAAAGCTAGGGGGATCAAACTCTGACCTCACCAAAAGGGTTGGGGAGATGGATTTTGAAAAAGGTCAAGCATCTGAGGAAAACATAGCTTTTTATTCTGGACTATAGAGAGGCTTGGTTCTCTGGACTTAAGAAGGCACTTTATGGTAACATTTAGCTAGGCAAGAACTTTTAAGTATTTTTGGTAGATGTATTTGTGTTCTGTAACTTCCCATTTATTTTATGTGACTGTAAGTTATGGATATACTTGTTCTGTGTTTGATTTTTACCTCTTTTACCATTTTTAGTAAACAACATTTTCTTTAAAATTCTGTCTGTGCTTTTTCTCAGTCCTTTTACATGTGAATGCTGAATCTGTGTTTAAATCTGACAGCTGTTAAGGGCTTGAATGTGTTACTAATCTTGCTAAAGGTAAGAATATACCTAGGTCTCATACTGAGTCATAAGGGTGCATTTTGGAAACCTGGCTGAGTGCCACTCGGCAAAGGATTGTACTGCATTCCTGAAGAGGGTACATATCTGAGGCTGTTAATGGGGTGCACTAGCATAAGGTTCACATTTGACCCCCAGGACTCGAGGCTAGTAGGTGATTCAGACCCAAAACAGACAGGAGGGTTACCCTGCCTGTCTCCTGTTCACACTATTGCACTTTGAGGTTGGCACTGTGGGAGCAGAGGGCCTGACCTGCAGAGTGTGTTTATGACATGTAGAGTCACATAGGCTGTTTGTAAAACAGGAAAAGAAAACAAGAATACATGGGTGGAATCTTTGGAGAGTTGGTAGGGGTCAGAAGAGAAACTGGGAAGCATTACTTAACCCAGAAAGTATGGTCCAAGCACGAAGCAGATGAGTTTCTGAAGAGTAGTTACATCACAGCTGACCCACTGGCACAGCAGTAGTGCTATCACTCATGATGCTGGTGAGTAAGATTTGGGGAGGAGCTCAAATCACAAAATGTCAGCCGAGGGAGGAAGACCAAACATTGCAGAGGACGCGTTCTTCATCAGGGGAGAGAAGTTTGCTGCAAGTGCTACACCACTGTCACCTTAGTGACCACAGGTGACACTGCAGTGACAGTGCAGCTGGGAGAAGAGGGATGATTGTGGGGTGCCCCTCTGCAACTCGGTGAGCATGACACTTGGGCTCAAGTGATGGCACCCCAAATGGGACATGACTCCACACCAGAACAAGGCAAATCCCTTCTCTGTGCAGGATGGACTAGGTGCAGTTTACACCTTCCCCACTGCTTCACCAGACTAGTAATGCTTGCCTCGGCACACAGGAGGTGGAAAGATAATCTGGCTCAGCCTGCCCCATCTCTGGGGAGGGAGATAGCCTCGTGGAGTTGAAAAGAGGAAGCAGGGGGCTGGGGTTGTCCCAGATGAAGGGGGCCAGAACAATTTCAGAGCATAAAAAGTAAATTAAAAGTGTAATAACATTGCAGAGGAGACGTATAATAGCATTACAAGAAACATCTGCAAAGATAGTCGGGGATTGGTTTTGGTCTGACTCCATTCTATTAAAAACTGATGGATTTGTGACTCCTTGATCTTTGCAAACTGTCAGTTGGAACATTGCTTGTCCCCTATGAGTTAAAAGGGTGCAGATGTATCAATGTGTCAAGTTAAACAAGAATAAAATGCATCTTACATTTGTTTCAGGTGCCAGAAACCTTTGAAGATGTTGCAGTTGCTTTTTCTAAGGAGGAGTGGAAGATTTTAAGCAAACAGGAGAAGGAGCTACACAGGGAAGTGATGGCGCAGAATTATGAAACAATGGTTTCAGTAGGTAAGGCTAGGGGAATGGGTCTCTTACAACTTCAGATCTGATGGTGTGTCCTGGTAATGTAGTATTTAGATGGAATTAGGGTCCTATTACAACATTCTTGTACCTTTATCTGAAAACTGAAGCAGCATGTGAAGAATATTAGGCTTTCCTCTCTGTCTCCATTTGTATAACTCTTTGTTGGCAGTGGAGGGAGAGACTTCACATGAAAAGTAAAGTTTTAAAACCACATTTATGATTTTAAAGGGACACTGTTAACTGTTTTAGGCCTTGAAGTGCCTCTAGTTTAGAGAAGAGATTGCTAATGTAGCTGGTATTCTGATTTTGATTACTTTTTTCTTCTTAAGAGTGAAAAACAGACTGCCTACCATATTTATGTTACCACACAAAAATGTGTTTGTTTGCATTTTGTGATCAGCTCCCACTGCATATTTCCTGGAGTTGGGAGCACCCCATCTCTCTCTAGCTACTCACGATGCAGTGGTTGGAGAGGAGACTATTGTACCATGAGTGATGGCACAGTTTAGGGGTTTTCCCAATGTTCAGAAAGCATGGGGTAATGGTAGAGTAAGGATTTAATTGAAAACAAGGTTGGATATAACCACACTAATTAGCATGCATTTCAGTTCTAATAAGAAAGGTAGCCTATAGAACAACCAACAACATCAATGAATTTTACAGAAGGTAAGCATTTATGAAATGTGGGTCTTAAATTGAAGTAATATGGTGCAAAATGTTTGGAGTGATGTGACAAGTTTTACATATTTCGTGATCTGCTAGTTACAGTATAAGAGTGTTTCATGACCTAAGCAAAGAAACATAGTGATTAGTTAATGCCAGACACTGGACCTATAATATTTATTCTTTGCAAGAAACTGTGTTAGTGCACCAGTTAGGGTTCAAGTAATGCCACAAAAGCTGCAAGCAATCAAAGGAAAACACATTAGGGTTTTGGGTCTCCAGAGCCTTCGTGAGTCAGTGGTGTCATTTTCCTTGTGGTTGTAGTCCCTAATTCTCCCCCCTCCATCCAGCCCATGTCCTTTTTTCCAAAGCAGAATATACAGCTCCAAGTCAGTACCTCAAAGTGATACTCTTCAAAGTTAAACAAGTATGTCTCGCCACATGTTGCCAACACAATTTGTTGTCACTTCTTCATGCAGGGCCCTGCAGGAGATCATGTCTGATGATGTTTTTTTCAGGGAACAGGGGGTATTAGAAAAACTCAGTCCACCAGCAAAAGTCAGAAATTTCATTGGGCTGTCTTGTGGGCTGTGGAAGTGAAGGGCCTTCTAGTTCCTGCACATCCATGCGGCTGAATATACAGATGCACAGGGCAAAGAGTCCAGCTGTCAGCTAATGCACAAAACCCTCTGCTACCCACAAGTGCAGAGTTGCAAGACCCTTTACCAAAAGAAGAGCTGGCTTCACTATATGGTGCTCGGGCCTGTGTAGGCAACCCTGCAGCTTTCAATCCCTGGTTTATATGGGTGTCGCATAACAGCACCATCCCACCACCCTCACCACATATATCTGAGTCACTAAGCTCACCCCTGAACCTAGCTCACTGGCATAGGATCACATAACATACCCACAAAGGTGAACACTGGCAATATACACAGAGTTTCCTAATTTGTTTTAGTTAGAACACAAATTTTCAAGGTCATTTGTATTGTATTGTCTGACACATAATTTATTTTATTTTATTTTTATTACATTTTTGTTAACTGGGTAAGGACACTGGAACTAGTACATTTTTAGGCTTGACCAGACAATAAAAACAAGAAACATATAACTGCAGTACACAAACATAATAAATGCATAAAATTCGGCAAAACATTTACAGACTTCCAATGACAGTAAACACAAATTAAAATTATGTTTAAATTACTTCAGTGAGGCAGAGGAGCAAAGTCAGCAGGTAATGAATTCCAGAGTAAGTTAGCAGCAACTGAAAAGTATCAAAAATAACTTTAGAATGATATGAAATAGTCTAAAGAAAAACAGCACCAGAAGAATGTAAATTACACATAGAGGATCTTATTTTGACCAGATCCATAAGTGGATAATTGGTGTTTAAAAAAATTGACCTGAATGCTTGGCAACTGAAAAAAATATGCAATTTTGGAGCATGGAGGCAGCCACCCCAAACTGGCATATAAATCACAATGATGAAGACAATAAGAAACATCCAAAACAACATGACAAACATTGTTATAAGTGACAGTCAATATGTTGATTTCTTTGATTGATTACCTATAGGGATGTAAGTTTATCATGGATGAGGTTTTAATGACTCATTGTTCATGAAATCATTAGTAAACAGTAGTAAGTGTTGTAGTACTGTCATCATTGCTACATTCTGATGACACTAGTGAAAGTCATGGAAGTCCTGAATAAAGATCAAACGTCATGGAATCAATGACGTGTATGACTGCCATGACAAACTTACTTCCCTAATTACCTAAAATAAGGACTTGCTACATAATCCAAGTGAGAAAGTAATGTCCCAGTGGTAATCGGTCTGCAGCTATCAAAAGTAAAATATTTCCTAAACTTAAGAAGTAGCCCCAATTTTTGATTGACCTTTTTGCTGACTGCTTTAATCTGCAAAGACAAATTCAAACCTGGATCCAACAGGACACCCAAGTACTTAAATTCATTAATAAAGTCAACTGCAGCTGTTCCCCCATCACCGTAAATTATAAAGTAGGGTTACTTTTCAGAAAATGAGGTGTTTCAAATAACAAAGATTTTGTTTTAACATTGAGAATCAAAAGATTTTCTGAAAACCAACTACACACATTTTGAAATTTAGGTTCCAACAATGAGATGATCTGAGGTACAGATTTAGCTTGAGAAAAATTGTATGATCATCTGCATATAATGAACAGTTCCTTGACTTGAAAATGGAAGGAAGTGTGTTTAATACACAGTCAAAATAATAAGGGGCCCAATATGGACCCCTGTGGGACACCAAGACTGATGGACATAAACAGACGAAACCACTGACCCCAGAGTAACAACCTCAGACCTGTTTGATAAATAATCAAAAACCCACATTACAGTGTAAAACCAAAAACAAGGTGCTGCGTCAGCATCTGGTCTGAAAGCAAAACAAAATGGTTTTATTAAATAACGCTGAAAATAAAGTTAAAAATGTATGTTTTGACCTCAGAAAATATCTAAAAGGGGAGAAAAAACAAAAGTTTCTGTTGAGGGGAGGTAAAATAAGGGACATATATTTGGGAAAGAAAAAAGGGGAAGGCTCTGGGAGAGGAAGTGATAGAAGGCAAGATTGAGAATCTGTGAAAAAAAAGGTGATGATAGGAGAGAAGTCACCAGGTGGGGACTAATTAACATGACCTACAGTTGTAAGAAGGCTGAAAGGTGACAAATGTTTGGGGAAGGAGACAGAGATGGAGACATATGGTGAAAATGAAAATAAATTAAATGTGTACAGATATAAACAGTTTTTAGGGAAAACAAGGGGTGACTGAAAGATGTTAGTAGACAATAAGTCTATCATTTAAGTCAGAGGGTTGCTGGGAGCCAAGGTGGATGATCAGCTTGGTTTCCATGTTTTTTCTATGGTCAGAATCCCAGAAGCCTTGCTGATGGACATAAACAGAAAGGTCACTGGCACTGTGGTCCCTGGAGATAAAGTGGGATACAATGGGTTTATCAGTGTCTCCATTCCTGTCTGCCCTGTAATGTTCCCTGAAATGGTCAGCAATGCGTCTACCAGTCTCTCCGATGTAAATAGCTGCACACTGCCTGCAAAGAATACAACATACCACATTAGTGGAGGTGCATGAGAACTCTGTTTATGTGAAAAACACCTGTAGGACCCTGAATTTCAGTCGCACTGGAAACAAATTTACAGGTGTACTGTAGCAGCGAGTTCTGTTGCAAGGTTTGGTACAAGGTAGGAAGGAACTGTTAGGAGTAGGTAGGCTACTTTTTACCAGTAGATTTCACAGGTTGGGTGGCCTGTGGTAGGAGGCAATACGTGGTTTTGTAAAGGAAGCATCTATGACTGGGTCAGTTTGCAAAATGGGAAAGTTACTTTTGACGATCCTGTGAACAGGAGGTGTACGCTGATGGAAAGGAAGCAGTAGTGGAATTCACTTTTGTTCTTGCATGACAGTATCCTTCCTGCGGGGGTCGAGGTTAAGGGGCATGTTACTGACCAATGGAGAGTGCTCTGTCCACTATGCTTTTAGAGTTTTAGGCTACAGTATTCTCAGAAAAAAACAAGATAATCCAGTTTTAAACACAGTAGAGAATGATTTATAAGATCTAATGCCTTGGTCAGGTCCACGAAGACTGTCCCAGTTAAAAGACCCTATTCAAATCCCTGGAGGATGGCATTCATAAACCTGATCAAGACAGTTTGCTTGCCATGTTTTTTTCACTATATTTGTCTACCAGTTGGCATTTTTACTCCTGCAAGAGCTGTCTCACCACCTCTAGAGTGGTCTCATAGTATGTGGAGAGAAGCAGAATAAAAACAAATTTAAAAATTACACATGTTCTGTTTATGAGGTGGTTTGAAAAAATGTCTATGTAGAAAGTTTAGAGATCAAAGATTGCAAATTAGCAGTTATGAGTGAACAGTGAACTATTGCACCATTCCCTCCTAAACCTGCCATTTTGCCATAATTCTACACCAGATTTTCAGCATCGACTTTTCTTTACCCAGCTTTATGAAACCCATTAGATTAAAATTTTCTAATTCCTGCCAAAATGGCATTCCATGCTACAGGTGTAAAACACATTTTGGCTAGGGTTTGAAAAACAACAGCTGTCATGTTTATGAGGTGATTTTTGAAAAAATGGCTGTGCTAAAAATATGGGATCAAAATATACTTACCACACTTGAGTGAGTGTAGAAAAATGTCAATGTATGCTCATAACTTTGATGTATTTTAAGATTTTCATTGCAAATTTTCAACATAGCCATGTTATGACCCCACCTCATGACATTGCTAGGTGAAAATTCTGAAATACTGATGCAAACATCACTTTGTGCCACATGTCCAAAAATACATTTTGGCCAGGATTTCAAAATTTACAGCTACTGTATCTTGTTCATGAGGTGCTTTGAAAATAATGAGTATTTTGAAAGTCTGTGGCCAAATCATAGAAAATTACCAAAGTGAAAAAATGTTTATGCATGCTTGTAACATTGCTGTTTTTTTAATATTATTATTACCCTAAATTTTCAGCATAGCCTTCTTATGACACCACCTCATGAACAAAGTGGAAAAACAAATTCAAAACCCACCCGAAACCTTCTAGAACATATTTTTTGTAATTTCATCACCATTGTTCATGATGTATTCCAAAAAGACCATGTTGAAAATTTGGTGTAAGAATGTTCAAAAATGACAAAGCTTTGAATAATTCATTTGGTGATTTGTATCAGCAAGGTGTGTCTTTTGATTGCAGAGTGGATTTATGTTGGAGAAATCTGTTCAGGTGAGTGAGGGTGGGTGGGGGTTGAGTGCTGAGTGAGGGTTAGGGGTGGGGGATGCTTGGAGTGGTCAGATCACTGATGGACTGTTTTCTTTTCTGCAAGTGAAAAGAAAAGATCAAGGCAGGACAGTTTTCTTTATTGTAGGGGGACATAAGTCAACACAGGGGGATTGGATACCAAAGTATCAGGAGGATCTCTGACGGCACTGGGGGTAGGCATTCTGGTGCCACCACAAATAAGAAGGGGATAGCAATCTGAAAGAAAGGAGGGCAAGAGAAGTAAGCACAGTTATACACAATTGTATCAATATTCCACCTAAATTTAATGCAGTAGCTCTGTGTTTGCATCTTACATTTACATACAGTAGCGTAGACACCACATTTAATTAAAAAACAGATGACTAATGCAAGGAGTTTGAGTTGTAGGGGGACAGAAGCTGACACTGGGGATTGGGCACCCAAGTGTCAGGATGATATTTAGTAGCAGCAAGGTTGGGCACACTGGTGCTGACACTTGCATTTCATGGTTTTGGGGTGGGTGGCAGATCACCTAGTGACCATTTTCTTTTTTACAAGTTAGGAAAATAAGATCAATAAGGGACTCTTCTTTACTGCAGGGTGACATAGGCAGACACTGGGGATTGGGGACCCCTGTGTCAGAAGGATGTGTGGCATAGGAGGTGGTCATACCAGTGCCACCACATGTATTCAGAAGTGGGGCATTTGACCTGGAGGAGAGGGGTACATGAGAAGTGGTACCAGGGGTGAGCACTCCAGCCTCCTTATTGTTAAAATAAAAAGGGGTGAGTAGGTGACTTGCTCTGCTTAACAGTAAAAAAATAAAAATAAAAAAATTGGATGGATATACAGACAGACGTACAGACAGACAGTATACAAGCAATACTACTTTCAGTTATGTATTAATAAAAAAATCTGCTCCCAGGTGTGTTTGATGCTTTCCTAAGTATACCATAAATATCAATGCACAAAATGTAGCAAACTCCAAACAATTCTGCAAAGTAATACTGTCAAGGTAGAATTATTTTTAAAAATAGAAATGACCATTGTTTTTGTCCACAAACTGTGCTTTCCATGATTATGATTGGAACTTTGATCTGACATTGCTGTTTACTTAAAGGGGAAGTCTCCCATAGTTTCACACCAATATTTTCCAAACCACTTATGTGTAACTGTTGTGTGCCTCCTCCAGTTGCCAGCAATCCTATTGCTGTACAAATCTAGTTTGTAAATAAAAATAGACAGCCCCCAGAAGTTATCAATGTGTTTGTCCTCCATTTTACCATCAGTGTTTCTGGAGGAAGATGTCATCAGAGCAACAATTATGGTGCTGCATTAAATGCAGTTCCACCAGGAAACTGTACCCACAATGTATGGTTCCCACCTTAAGTAATGGAGGACCCCATTAAGTGCTGTGCACATCTTGAAGTACAGTTCCAATAGGGTCTCTGACCGTGTGTGTGTGTGTGATGCAGAATTGATTTGACATGTATATACAGTATTAATATAAGGAAGTGCCTGTATTTGTTGTGCTACTGTTTATGTTAGCAAAAACAGTCTTACCTAATAATTGACTCTGGGTGCAACAAGAGTTTTGAGTGGTATTATACAGGTGTAGTATCATTTTCTATTTGTGTTAGCATTCTCTGTTTTGATTGATGCCAGCAGTAAGAGACAATTTTGCAAATATGCCCCTTTCCCTTTGTAACTAGGTAGTCATGATCAGATGGCTGCTGTAAGGCAATAAAGAGTTCAGCTAGAACAAGGAATAGGTTACCAGGGAAGCATCAGCTGCAGCATATGGAAGGAGGGTGATCTAGTGGTTAAAGCACAGGCACAAGAACCAGGAGACTCTGGTTCAGATCCTTCTAGAGTTCATTACTCTGTAACCCTTAACAAGTTCCCTAACCTTCTTGAACTGTGATGCCCCCACAGCTCCACAACTTTAAAAGTGCCCCCATTCCCATTATAAATCATTAACAGTGATGTGAGAGCTACAGCACTTCACTTTGAAGGTACTGATGACAAGTTGTGGCAGTCCCCCCGACTTGTAATGCCAGCATTTGAGGTAGGATGTCCCTCAAAAATCAGATGCTGCATGTCTGCTTTTGTAGGCAAAGAAACTATGTACTGTGTGAACTATGTTTGAACCTGTATCTTCATTGTACTCTCCCAGGTCATACCTGAAAATAGGCATATAACTTGTCTAGTGTACCTGCCTGGTCAATAAAAGCTAAATAAATTATATAATCAGTCTCAGTGCTTGTAGTGCTCTATATTTGCTTAACTCACTCCTCCCATGTCATATGCATTCTTTGTCTTGATATTTCCAGTCAGCAACTCAGAGTTAAGGAGCATTTGAAATGTAAAACTGCACTTTTTATAAAGTAAGCGATCTAGCTCTCCACTTTCAGGCTGCTGAAAGGGGGATGTGTATCATTTGTGCAAGCAGGAATTCAGTCTTGTGTGAACCTTTGGGAACCTGCCTTGGCCCACCTTGTAAATTAATCTTCTCAAGGGTGTTCATCTGGTTAAATAAAGATTGGTTGAGTGCTTGCTTTATTGATGGATTGATTCAGTCATCTCCTCTTCACAACATGTTATAACTGCCTCAGTGAGAAATTAGCAGTACAAAAAAAACAGACTGTGTTTCCTGTGAATGAAATACTATTAAATGTATTATCTGCTATACACATATTAAGGCTACAAGTACTACTCTCTATGTGAGGTGCATGACAGTACTGTCTTAAGACATTGCAGACTTAAAATAAGATCAGGATAGACAGCATTGATAACCTTATGTTTTCTTCAGCACTATTGCTGCAGTGACATCAATGAATGGGAGGTTTGTATTACAAGTCATTCATTTGTATGTAAATGGAAGCGTGCTTAACACTTTACAACCTTGTGTCAGAGCCTCAGACTCTAGATATGTGTTGCAACAGAAGAAATGACTGATCGCTTATTGACATACAATATGTACAATAATTGATGTAATGTATAAAAAATACATCAGACATATCCAAATCATAAATATACTGGAGTCTTCTCCTTTAAGAAAAAAGTGACTGTACCAAGCTAGTGTCTGCAGGGGCAGAATCAGGTGAGGTAGCATGTGAGAGACTGGCGCAGCTATGAAAGTTACCTATCAATTCAACTGTCTGGGCTGCTTTGCCTTACTTGAATTACTTCTGTTTTTTTTTTTTTTTTGAAAATGCAGCAGAAAAGCGGGTCTGTGGTTGCACTTGGTGAACTGTAGCATGGTTTACAATTCTGGGAATGTTATAATTACTGACTTCAGCTGGAGTCACTTTAATGTTACAGTCTCTGACTAAACACTGCACAGAAGTTGGGTGTAGTCCAGGGTGGTGTCTGGTTGGGTTGAGGGTCACATTGCATGAAGGATAATAAAGATATGATACTGTACTTTGTAAATTACCAATATGCTGAATAAAGTCTCCAAAAGAGGTTAGTTCGTACTTGCAGCATTTATTTTTTATTTGGTTACTGTCCATATGGTGTGGGCTGGGGGTGGGTTTTTATAAAAATGTATAGGAGCATGTATTTGGCTGTTTTGTTAGGTATGGCAATTAATCAGTGCCAACCTTTTCCCATTATAACCACGTCTACCAGAAATATTTGATCTTCCTTGAGCCAATCTCTTGCAGAGGGTCATAGCACATGGGATATTAGCTGCAGGCATCACATTCTCTGGATGACTTCTCAGCAGTCTACCCTGGGACCTCCCCTTCCTGTCACCTGGTGTGCTCTTGCACATGTATAAAGGCAAGGTCCTTGATACTCCTCAGTTGTTTTCAATCATGACCGAGTAAGCATCAAGTTCTCTTCCAGAATCCAGCTTCCTTCAATTCATCAATGAAGAGTTCTAACCAACCAAAACCTAAGTTCTTCAAGAGTTCATCTACTGATGTCTATGGAACCTTTATTCAGAAAGTGTTCCTGTGGCCAAAGAATTGCGACTGAGGACCTCCAGAAAGTGAGTGTTCAGTGCTTAGGTCCTGAACATTACACCAAGGAGTGTATCCTCTGCCACCATTGCAACAAAGCCACAAAGTGTTGTAGGCTCCAGCAGCTAAGGGAACACCTGATGAACCAAAAGGTAGCCCTTCTAGAGCAACAGCAATTCTCACTGCAGGGGAGTCTTCATCTTCCTCCTCAGGATTTTGTAGGAGTGAGCCCCCATCATTGATGGAGCATGGGGCTAGATGGAAACATACATCCAAGTCCAAGCATATTTCCCCTGCACCACCATCTTCATCCTCACGGTCCACGAAAAAGGTGAGTACTGTGAGGGAACCCACTAACTCCCTTTCTTCTCCACTGTCAATGGTAATGGGTCCCTCCCTTCCTTCATCAATGACTCCTCCGTTGATGATGACTGCTGTACTACAGCTTCCAATGCTGCCTCCTACAACATGTCTTTCTGGCCACTGTCAGTCAACAATAGCTGCTGCTACCCCAAGGGTTTTTCCGTCACCCAGCCATGTTCTGAGCCATTCAGTTCTCCTGCTAGCGGTACACACAAGCCATTTGTCAGCTCTTTCATCGATGGCTCTCCCATTGACAGCTCACTCAAGCCATTTGTTGGCTCTTCCATCATCAACAGTGGACCCATTCTCCACTGTATCATCGATCTTCTCATTGATGGTTCTTCTGCCAGTAGTGGCTCCTGGTATTAGTGTCTCATCGACTGTGTTTCCATCGATGATCCTGGCTCCATTTAGTACTTCCTTGGGCAGGAGTTCTATGATGGTTCCATCATCTTCAACTGTGGTGGGGTCCTATATACACCCCTCCACATCCTAAGTCCAAGTTCTGTGAAAAAGGTAGATTTAAGGAGGGAACCCACTGACTCCTCATCTTCTCCACTGTCAACTGTATTAGGTCCCTACCTTCCTTCAACTGCTCCTCCAATGACCACAACTGTTATGCTGCAGTTTCTACCACTGCCTCCACCAACATGCTTTTCTGACCATTGTCTGTCAATGATGGCTGCTGCTACCTCAAGGGCTTTCCCATTTATTTATTTATTAGAAAAGTCGGATTTACAACCTTTGAGTCATGGACCCATTTACAAAGGCACCTCATCGATGTGACAGAGATGTGACATCGATAGACAGAGTTATGTAGTGTGGTCAGAACAGTGAGAACAGTACAGGTGCAGGACATTAAACATAGAGTACACATAGGTTACATAATAATGTTGCTTATAATAGGTTACAGTCATATACAAGGTACCCAAGGGTTAAACTGGGGGTACAGCCCTGGACATACCTAGATAATACCTAGAGAGGGTGGGTGTAGGGATGGGGAGTGGGGTGGGAGGGAGGGAGAGGATAGGCTGTCCAGAGGACATTGTCAAGTCAGGGAGGCCTGACAGGAGGATCCCACAGTGGGATTAATTAGGTGCATCTACAGCAATGAGCATAAAAGAGATAGTTCCGAAGGGTGATTTTGAAGGGACCAATTTTGGCAATGTCTGTGATGCAGGGTGGGAGGGAGATGAACCAAGCAGGGGCTCAGTAATGGAAGGACCTCTGGGCTAGTGAGGTCTTGGTTCTGGACACCAGAAAGGTGGCCTTGGCAGAGCTATGGGTGGAAACAGATGAGGAAACATGCTGTAGGGAAGCAGAGACCACCGAGGGGAGAGGCCTAGAAGAGATTTTTTTGGTGAGTAGGCAGGTCTGGTAATGCAGATGCTCCTCTAAGGTGAGCAAGTTGGTGGTGGAGTAGAGCAGACAAGTGTGAGTGTGGCTAAGGGCTCTGGTCAGGAGCCTACAAGCCTTATTGATTGAGAGCTGGATTTTAGTCAAGGCGGTATTGTCCGCCACAGCATAAATGGGCAAGCCATAGTCCACTAGCAATAGGACAGAAGTGGTGATGGCCAGCTGGAAGGCAACTCAGGGGAGGCAATCTCTATGGCAGTATATTAGGCCCATCCGAGAATTCATGGCAGAAGATAGGGCATTGATGTAGGTGTGGAATGTGAGAGCTGAGTCAAAAGTAGATATTTATTCTTATATTTAGATATTCTAGATATTTGTAAGAGGTCAATTGTTCCAGCGGGTGCAGAGTGCTAGGGAGAATGAAGAGGGGGGCATTCTTGACGTTGTTTTGGTGATGAGAGAAGAGCATTGACATAGTCTTCTTTAGGTTAATGACAAGTAGTTGGTCAAGGAACCACTTTTCAGCTTGGTTGTAGGTGTGCTGGAGGGGATACCTGGAGAGAAGAGGGATCAGGGTGGGAGGCAAAAAGAACTCCATGTCAACATAGAGGAGCATTTTTCCTGTGCAGGAACTGGGGAGAGTGTTGAGGTAGAGGCTGAAAAGTACAGGGCCCAAAATGGAGCCCTGAGGTACCCCGGAATGGACGGGCCAGGTATTGGCAGGGAGCCGTTTATCTTCACACACCGGGATCTAGCAGAGAGATAGCTGCAGAACCAGACAAGGGGACCAGTGGAAAAGCCACGCTGGTGGATGGCGTCCATCGATGGGCCATGTTCTGAGCGATTCTGCTCTCCCCTTTGACAGTTATCCCATTGGCCCCATTGACGGGACACAAGTTTTGTCGGCTCTTCCAACTGTGGTTCTCCCACTGATGGCTCACAAAAGCTATTCATCAGCTCTTAAGTCATCTAAGGTGGACCCATTCTCCACTGTCTCATCGATCTTCTCATCGATTGTTATCCCATTGATGGTTCCTGGCATTACTGTCTCATCGATGGTGTTCCAGTTGACGATCTTGGCTCCACTTCAGACTTCCTTGGATAGCAGCCCTATTATGACTCCACCATCTTAAACTGTGTTGAGGTCTTATATACACCCATCCACATTGAAAGGCCAGCTGGGCCCCTTGCCCTCTGCCATTCCTTCTGTCGTACCACTCCAGTCCATGACCCCTACTTCTTCAGGGGGACACTTGGCCATGGTGGATGTCCAGGCTCTTGACCAGTCCATTATGGACCTTACCAGGTCCTCCCCTTACCCTTCCAGGGAGGCTGTGGTCCCTACCTCTACCATCTACAGGTCTTTCTTGGCCTCCAGGAGGGAAAGTTTCTCTCCAGGCTCTCAGGGGTTCCATCTCAAGGAGAATGATATGGCCGATCTGTTCTTGCAAGTAGGGGACATGGTGAACCTGGAAGAAAAGGAGGAAAATATGGCTCAGGATTATGGATCACAGTTGTCTTCCTTGGAGGAGTCTTCCCTTCAAGGGTACATTCCTCAGAAGCTCCCCTGTTCTCCTCAAGATGACCCTTCCTTCTTGGATATTATGGTACTTCTGCAGAAATCTTTTGGTTTTCAAACTATGGAAAAGGATGCCTCCAGAAAAAAGTTGGCCCAATACCTTGGTATTCTGGAAATCCCCACTCTGGTTGTCCTTCCCCTTGTGGATGCTTTTAAGGAGGCCATATTCTGACACTATTCTGATTCTTGGGTCTGACACTGAGCAAGGAAGAAGGAGGCTACTGAAGAATATAGGAAGTTGCTGTCCCAGAACAGGAAGGGTGAGAGTTGTAAAGAGAGGAAAGAGTAAGCATACAGAGAAACAGGACACAAAATAAGACATGATAGGAGTGGTGCAGTACAATGGCTGTGGGGCGGCAGTGTTCCCAGAGACATTCTGGAGGCTGTGATGCTGCTGTATTTGCAGGAATCTGTCTGGTCTGCGGGAGGAGGTTGCCCATCTCCAGGCTGACCTGGCTAGGATTTATGAAAACTCCTCCCCCACCGAGGGACCACCAGGGCCAATGCCACTACCTCAGAGGTTGCCAAGAAAGAGGAGAGACTGGACCAGGGTGGGCTCAGGGAGGGAGAGGGTGGTGGAACAGAGTTGCATCCCTCCAGCTGTACCTCTCCACAATTTATACACTCTTCTGGTGGATAGTGGTTCCTCTATGGAGGCACCTGCAGTGGAGACCAAGGAGGATGCTGGGAACCTTCACAAAAGATACCCACAGGAGGGTGGCATGGGACCCCAAAGGGGAAGGAAATAACTCCTGGTGGGGGACTCAATCATTAGGGGTAGAAGTGGGGGAGGAAGGGGAGAGGGAGGTAAGGTGCCTGCCTGGTGCCACAGCTTGGAGGGCCAGGAAGCGAATCCTCAGGATCGTGGGAGCAGCTGCACGAGGAAGGGAGCTGAATGTCATTGTCCACCTAGGAACAAATGACCTGGCTAGGATTGGGATCAGAGCAGTGCAACAGGAGCTTTTAGAGTTGGGGAGGGGCCTTAGACAAGTAGGGCATATGGTAACCTTCTTGGAGGTGCTGCCTCTCTATGGCAAGGGTGATGCTAGGGTACTCCTTGCCAGGGAATTCAGTGAATGGTTAAAAACTGGTGTGGAGCAGGGTTTTGGCTTCATTGGGGACGGGGGAACCACCTGGAGGGATGCAGACCTATACTGGCGCGATGGTCTGCATCTGTGCAGGGGTAGAACCAGGATCCTAGGTGAGAGGTTTAAACGCTTCATTTGCAAGCATTTAAACTAGCCAAGGGGGGAGGCACTGAAAAGAAGCAGGGGAAATCCCAGCCTCCCCCCCACAAAACATGGTAATTAGTGAGTTAAACATCAAGGTAGAGAAGTCATTAGGGAGCAGGACAGAGGCAAATGTAAAAAAAGGCAAAGGCAGTAAGGACAGGGGTGGGTTTAAAAGGGGTAATGCCATCAAAAAGTGGAGGGTGATGAGTACCAAGGTCAATAGTTTGTCTAACAAGCTCCCTGAACTAGTGGCCTTAATGGAAGAGGGTTGCCTGCATATTGTGGCAGTCACAGAAACATGGTACACAGAGAACCATGACTGAGATGTCAACACACCAGGATACACAATGTACAGGAGGGACAGGGAGGGTAAAAGAGGAGGAGGAGTAGCTCTCTATGTAAAGCAAGGGATCAAACAACAGAACTAAAGAGTAAACAGGGAGCAGATGAGGCATTCTGGGTCACCATGGAGACAGGAAATGACACCACAATCTGCATGGGGGTTGTATACAGACTCTCATCTTGGGGAGGGAATGGACAAGGAAATGATAGAAGGTATCCTTAGAATGGCAGAAAAAGGGGAGATATTGTTGATGGGGGACCTGAATATGCCAGATGTTAACTGGAGCACCTTTGCTTCAAGCACATCCAAGAGCAGGGTCATCCTTGATGCCCTACAAGGGGCATGCCTCAGACAGCTAGTATTGGAACCCACTCAGGAGGGAGCAACCTTAGACCTGGTACTATCAAATTGGGCATGAGGAAGAATCTCAGATTTAGAAGTGGGTAGCCATCTGGGAACAAGCGACCATCAAACAGTGTGGTTCAAGATAAACACAGCCATACAATCAAGCCATACAAAAGCAAGAGTATTGGACTTTAGGAGGGCTGACTTTGGGCAAATGAGAGAGTGCCTCAGAAAAGCACTAGCAAACAGGCAAGAAGGAGGGGTGGAGGAACAAAGGGGAGTAATCAGAACAGCCATCACAGAGGCAACAAGCCTTTGTGTAAAGCAAATCAACAAAACACAATGAAGGAAAAAACCACTATGGTTCTCAAAAGAGGTGTTGGGGAATGTTAATGAGAAAAGGATAGCATTCAGGAAATATAAGGAAACACAGAAGGAGCAGGACAGAGAACTTTTATCAATTAAAGCCGTTAGAGGCAGTGAAGGCAGTCTGAATAGCAAAGGCCCAAACTGAGGAAAGGATTGCCAACTCTGTTAAGAAGGGGGATAAGACCTTTTATAGGTACATTAGGGAGTGAAAAAAGACCAAAGGAGGGACACTGAGGCTTAATAAAGGGGAAGGAATGTGGGCAGAGGGTGACAGTGGAAAAGCAGGGATACTGAATGAATATTTCTGCTCAGTATTCACCAAGGAAGAGGAGTGGAGGTACCTAAACCAAACAAGAAACACTCTGAAGGCGGGGCGATACCAGTCCATTTATGGAAGAAAGAGTTCTTAAAGAACTAATAAAATTGAAGGTGGACAAAGCAATGGGACCTGATGGGATTCACCCAAGAATTCTAAAAGAACCAAGGGCAGAACTAGTAACACCGCTGACTACTCTCTTTAACAAATCATGGGAGGATGGGGTGGTTCTTGAGGACTGGAGGAGGGAGGATGTGATTCCTCTTCACAAAAATGGAGCAGGACAGAGGCCGGAAACTACAGACCAGTTAGTTTGACCTCAGTGGTAGGGAAAATGATGGAATCACTTCTGAAGGAAAGAACTGTTGAGTACCTAGAGGCCAGTGGGGCACAGGACCCAAGGCAGCATGGATTCATTATCGGAAGGTCATGTCAGATGAATCTAATATATTCTTTGACTGGGTGACCAAAGTAGTAGACCAGGGAGGGGCTGTGGACATGGCCTACCTTGATTTTAGCAAGTCATTTGATACAGTCCCACATAAGATTAATACACAAGTTAGCCAGCATTGGAGTGGGTCCCAAGGTGGTAGCCTGGATAAAAAATTGGCTAGACAACAGGACACAAAAGGTAGTAGTAAACAGTGTCCACAGTGTATAAAGGAGGATTACTAGTGGGGTACCGCAGGGTTTAGTACTGGGACCGGTCCTTTTTAATGTCTTTATAAGTGACATTGCAGAGGAACTGGAAGGAAAAGTATGTCTCTCTGCAGACGTCACAAAGATCTGCAACAGGGTTGATACACAAGATGGAGTGGAAAGGATGAGAAGGGACTTGGCAAGGTTGGAGGAATGGTCAAATGTATGGCAGCTCAGATTCAATGAAAAGAAGTGCAAGGTAATGCACCTGGGAAACAAAAACCCAGGGGAAGAGTATACAATAGGGGTGAGATACTGACAACAGTAAAATTGGAAAGGGGCCTGGGGATAATTATATCAGATGACCTAAAGGTGGGCAAGCAATGTGAGAAGGCAATAAGGAAGGCTGGGGGGATACTAGGATGCATAGGGAGAGGCATCAATAGTAGAAAACAGGAAGTTGTTATCCCCCTGTACAGACAGTTGGTGAGACCCCATCTGGAGTACTGTGTGCATTTCTGGAGACCCTATCTCTGCAAAGACATAGACAGAGTGGAGGCTGTCCAGAGGAGGGCAACCAAAATGGTGCAGGGTCTGCACCAGAAGACATACGAAGAAAGACTAAAGGAGCTTAATATCTATACCCTTAAAGAAAGAAGGGAGAGAGGGCACATGATAGAAACTTTCAAGTACCTCAAGGGAATCAACAAAGTCCAAGAGTGTAGCATCTTTCAGAAAAGAGATTTGCAAGAACAAGGGGGCACAATTTGAATATAGAGGGCAGACGGCTCAGAGGTGATGTGAGGAAGTATTGTTTCATGGAGATGGTTGTGGATGCATAGGACAGCCTCCCTGAGGAGGTCGTGGAGTCAAGTACAGTGGGGATATTCAAGAATGCATGGGACAGACATAAGGCAGTCCTAATGGAGGGTAGGAGGACGTAAGCTGTTGGTTAACTAGGATCTGCAGCTTATCTGTTAGGTAGGAAAATGGGCAGACTAGGTTGGCCAAGCGGTCCTTATCTGCCATCAGTTCTATGTTTCTTTAGAAAATGGGTCTGTCAAATTCTGCACCCTGATTGGCTGACACATCCAACCACGCAGTCCGGTATCAGGCAACAGAGACCAGAAAATAATAAGACCCATTCTGTCTGCCTGCTTACTGGTATTTTTGGGCGATGGAATGTTAAGCATGTGGATGGCTGCCATTTTTTTTTAAATCTAGCTTAGTTAGACCAAGTAACAGAGCAACTCTCCCCCACCAGCCCTTTACTCTTTTCTCTCTTCCCCAGTTTCTCTATTGCCATTTTAAATTTAATAAAAAAGCCTCTGCCTAGCGCTGCTAGACAACACAATGCATCTTGCCCTCAGCCCGAAATGAAAGTACAATAGGACACAGTATTCTCGGGACCCACCGAACTCCTATACTGTACCTTGTCACCTGATCGATCACAACTGATGTAAAAAAAATCAGCACCTAAGCATGCTGCTGTGCTAAGTGTTCTCACTCACTTACTTCCGGGTCTCCGGTCATTGCAGCTCTGCCCGTTTGTGTGCTTCTGATCAAGTTAAAAAGAAAATGAAATCAGCGGCATGACTTGACCTCTCCCGGTCTCCCACTGACACACAATGCCGGCAACTCCAGAGGTTTAACTGTCACACTGACGGGGGACACCATATAGCTGCCAAGAGGGGTCTGTTAAACCAAATAAAAAAGACAAAAAATAAGTAAAATCGCTGCCGTTGTACATCAAAATTGTCGATCCTCCACTGCTTGATTTTACAGCCTGTCCAAGGCCTAACAGCCACATCTTCCCAGTAAAAAAAAGGTTTCACAAAGAAGGCAGAGAAGTGTGTTTAAACATGAAAACTATGCCAAGATATGGAAGGGGACTTAAAAAAAATGCCATATCTTCCTCTGTATGTGAGGGTGGGGATATGTAAATAAAGAATGGCTGGGGGCAACAGAAGATGGAACAGCTCAGAAGCAAATGGACTACTTTACTCAAAGAAAGTTTTTTTTTAACATTATATTTCTTTTAAAGATATTTACACTGTTATTTTATAGCCTAGTAAAAATATACACAGGTGTCCATTTTTAAGCGCATTATTTCAGGGTGGGATTGTGCTATATCGGACCTTCCAGGCTATAAGCCTCTCGCCTGCGGCGTCGGGCCTCATTACGCCCCTGGGCAGTCCGGTATAGCACAATACCGCCCACCCTGTTGGGTATTATTGCTTACATATTGTCCACCTAGCAGCAACTGTTCCATATTCCCTCCAATCTCTGCAAGGTGGAAATACTTTATAGGGCCCCTGTGGACCACTGTGACAGTGTAAACACTACACTGGGAAACAGGAGGCTAACATCTTGTTTGAGGCTGAGGAAATGCAAGGAGTGCAACATGAACAGGCAGGGGGTGTCTTCTTAGGTGTTGCTAATTAGAGGGATTTCTAAAAGGCAGAGAGAATCCAGCAAGGAGTCAGTTAGAAGCTGGAAACTGCTGCAGGGAGGAGATACTCCTAGGCAGAGAACCCTGCAAGATGGAGGGTGGAATGTAAGACAGGAACCAGAGCAGAAAACCAAAGAGAATGGTTAATTATTGGAGCGAGCCTTTGGGGAGAATTTGAAGCCTGCTGCTGAGAAAGAGACCATTTCAAGAGCAGAGAGTCCTGAAATAAAGCATCAGTCTAGCCAGCTGGGCCAAAAACAGTGAGTAGAATGTACTGCTGACCCACAAACCGTTTATGTTTTGTTTAATGCTGTATATTGAAAAACTGCTGGCTCACATGGGTGGTTCAAAGATTCCTTTTGTCAAGTCAGCCTGAAAGAACTGTTTTGTGTTAATCTTTATGTTACCTGACCAGGCTGGAGAAGTCGAACTGCCTGATTATGCTTTTGCAACCCCTCACCCCTGCCTTTTTACCAAAATGACAGGTGGCATGCTGTTGGCGTTGGCAGCAATACCTGGTGGGGACCTGGGTTCGGGGAGGATGAGGTTACCTGGCACAAGGGGACCTAAGTTTGGCTACTCTGCACAGGGGCACCCAAGTAAATCCGAACACAGGAAACAATAACTGTAATGTCCAGAACCAGGAATTGGATTTTTCAGTGTGGCTTTTATTCATAACTAGTACTGAACACAACAAAGCATAGATGGACCCCCAAGGGGCTACGGTTACTGATAATGCAGATTGGAGACTACCAGGCGGTCCACTTAAAGAATGAACCCATTTCTACTAATTTCAGGCTCTGGACCCACCGGGCACACAGCCTGGACTTGCATGTGCTTTGGATACACAGTCCGACTGGCCCGGCTCCCCTGCCGGCCACTTGACTGATGGTCCATTTAAGGAATGAACCCAATTTACTTGTTGTGGCTCCCCACACCACTTAGAGTCTGCAACCCCTAGAGAGATTTTTTTCTTCTTACTTCTTCTGACTCCCATCACACAAGGAGAATTCTTTTCCCAAGTTGTGGCTCCCCACACCACTTAGTCTACAACTCCTAGAGAGATTTTCCAATTTTCGACCCACGTCTGGGTACCTACCTCATCACTGGCCAGGTGCATGAGGCAAGTAGCAATCACAGCAGAAATCCATAGAGGTGGACCTGGTTACTAAAGATGGGGGGTTTCCCACCTCCAGCTCCCACAGCCCATACCCGGCCATTTCTCTGGAGAAACTAAAACTTTGAAATGTAGATTAAACGGTGGATGGACTATAGCACCCCCTCTACAACATCACTTGAATTCATACAGACTTTAGATTTTGATACTACTCCATTTGTTTGTCGTAGTACAATAGGCCTCCCAAATAGTAGTCCAAATCCCATACTTCTTCACATTTTCCAAACTGAAGAAACATATTGTTTGCCCTCTCAAAATAGAGCAAAACACTCACCCTTTCGTTGCAGGTGCCCCACAGGCGAAGTACAACTTCTTCCACTTTTAAGACCAAGCAGAAACTGTAAAAAATGCAGCTTTCTTCCTTTAGCAGACATTAGGGGATTGCCCCTGGAATCCACAGAGGGATACTTTACTTCCTGCCCTCCCGGAGGGGGCACTGAGACCTGGACAGCGGTCTCCACCACTTAGAACTGGACACTGACCTTCTCACACAGAAGGTAGACAAAAGACACTTCCTTCCTGCTGGCAGGCAAGCAGGAGACCTCCTTCTTGCTTCAAAACAAACAGAAGACTGACTTTGAAAACTCCCAACGTTCTGTCTCACTCCCTCTGCTGCAGATTCCAATGTGGCTCATGCAGCTGCGACAGTTCTATGGTGATGTCATCTCTCAGTCTCAGCTGAGACTGACAACAGAGTGAGACAGTGTGAAATCCATTTAACTGGAGTTTCACAAGCTGCCTTCCCTGCCTACCACTAGGTCTTACTGGGATTCTAGTAACCCCGGGTAACAAGGAGTTACACTCGCCCTTGACCAGGAAAATGACTGTCCGCAGTCATTATGCACCCGGCCTTAGGCCATCCCACCCTATGTGCTACCTGCGGAGAGAGGTGATCAGGTCCCCTCCTACCATGTGCAAGCACAGGCAGGCAACACTAAGGGCCTAGAGGCCTGTAGCTGACATATCAGCCTCTACACTATCCACTTACTATGGACACCTAGTGGCTGTGGTAGAACCATCCAGAGCATAGCCCTGATAGATCAGCACTGTAGCCCCTACTGCAGGTCAGGGCCACAGCCTGTCCATCCCCCCTAACCCTCTAGGGAAAACCTATCTGCCTCTAACATAACATTCCCAAACAAAACCAAAACCCGGGGACCTCCCCGACCTTGAGCAACCTGCAACCACACTATTAAATACCAATTACTGCCTCCTCCCTACCCCCACAACCACACCTGTGGAAGGAAAAGGGTTAATACAGTAACAACCATAACAATAACAACACAGTACTTTAAATTTCTACACAATAAAGCACTGACGAGGAACTCCGATGAGCCCCTCCTCCTCTTCTTGTCTTCTCTTCTGTCTTCCCAGGAACACCTGTAAGAAAAAGACAAAACAAAACACACTCCTACTCTGCATACACAATCTACCTAAACACCCCACCATACGAAAACACTGAACAATCCCAAAAAGATTTTTTTAGAAAAAGGTAGAAAAACAGTATTTACATTAGAGTACAATAATGACATTATTTACAATACACATTTGGGGGGATGGAGTGCCCTAAAATTCCCAACTAGTGACCACAAGGCCCGAAGGCTAGTCCAATAAAGAGACTCTCCTGGGCCGGAGCCCCATGAAGCACAGTTCTAAAAGGCCAAAGTCCCGAAGGGGAGAGTCTTTGCGGACAGTTCACACATTTTTGAAGTCTGTAGTGTAGGGTGTGTACTGCAATGTCATAAAGATAGAAAAGTTTCGGACTTACCAGCCATTTATAGTACAAGAATCTGCACGAACCTGGTCCACAGCCGAAGACTCTCCCTGGCAGCATTTCTTCTGATACAGCTGGGCGGACATCTTCCGGGAACCACAGGAGGGCACATCTGGAAACAGCTGGGTTGATGTCATCAATGGAAACGGAACCTTAGAACAGGAACGAAAAGAAAAACAGCTGGTCCGATGTCATCCGATTACCAGGCGATGAACAGGAAACAGCTGGGTTGGTGTCCTCTCTGGATCTGAAGTCATCTGGTGGGCCACTAGATGGTTGCTGAACAGGACAGTACACTGTAGACTGATGAATGTGGAGCACCTGAGTCCTTGGTTATTCATATTGGCGGATCAATAAGGGCACTTCACAGTCTGGTGTGGCAGTAATGACTACCACTGCTCGGCTCTCCATTTTGTAGGCACTGGCTTAATTGCTTGGAGGTCCCTGCACTGAGGCCAATAGTACCATGGGTCAGGGGCTTGAATTATTACCTCGTCTGGGCGCACATAACTCACACAGTGGGAGATTTCACGGCCCTCTCCGTCCACTATTCTCACTCTGTCCATAAACAGTGTCCTGCCTCTCTTCCACTGCGTATAATTTTCATGGAACAGTCTATTCTTTACATGCTGGTTGGCCCCAGGATGCACATTTCTCATTGCTTCATCCCAGATCCAGGTTTCCTACAGTCCTCAATCTCCTCCCAGACTCTCTGAGGAAAGGTAGAACAGGTCATACCATAGATTTCATTTGCCATTCTGAACCAGTCTCTCCTCTTTACTTGCTTTGGTCAATCTGAGACCGCTGGCCTGGCTAGGGGGTGGCCAGTCCTGATTCTGCCAGCCTCGCATTCTCAAAGAAATTAAAAATGGATCCCTGACTTCTTCCTCTTGTAAAGCCAGGGCAGTGGCATCACCACCTTCTTCAACACATTCCTCTGAGGCAAGATCTTGAGGCTGTGTACCCGTTCCTTTCTCACAAGGCCACATAGGTTCCCCCTCATCTTCCTCCTCACTAAGGATCTGAGCCCAGGAGTGAGCAGTTGTTCTCACAGCTGAGACTATCCATTCATCACTAGGCACGGAGGTCGACACCTCCCATTCAAAGGCCTCCCGCATCTCATCTTCACCTAAGAGACTTGGGCTAGACCCTCCCACCCAGGGGTCTATTGATGCTTTATCCGAACTTTCTTTTTGAGATCCAGCATCCAAAACTTCAACTTCAGGTTCAGTCTCCAACTCTGCACCCTCTAGCTTTGTGCCACACTCCCCTGAGGGACCTTCCTCCACAGGCTCCACCTGGTGCTGTGTGCTGCCAACTGCAGATTCCTGAATTTTTGTCCATGTGGGGGCCAAACGAATTGGAGGCACTTTATACAAGCCATATTTTTGAAGGCATCCAGCACAGTGAGGAATCATAAAGACATCACTTCCAGCACTCCAACATATTTGGCATACACGCACTGGATAATTAGGAATTGCCACATCAGGAGGCAGTTGCCCTCCATAGCACCACTTTTCAATATCTCTCAGTCTATTT
This sequence comes from Neoceratodus forsteri, assembly GCA_016271365.2. Lineage (NCBI taxonomy): Eukaryota > Metazoa > Chordata > Ceratodontiformes > Ceratodontidae > Neoceratodus > Neoceratodus forsteri. The sequence goes on from CM057454.1 coordinate 1,226,714,833, forward strand.
ACTGCTGCTGTTACTGCAACCTGGGCATGATCTGGGTAACGAGCTGGTCTTGAGGCCATAACTGCAGAAAAATAAACAGAAGTTCACTGTAACTGAAAGTCCCACTTTAATGAACACACTCTGTAGCTTTAAAATGGCTCCTCTGCTGCTGTGTTTACTTTACTACCCCACCCTGTAATGGTGGCGGCAGCACTCCTGTGCATCAACATTTAGAATCTGGGTCAAGCCACTGCGCACCCGATTTACACCAGCTACTGATAACTTTTACTCAAACTGCACTACTTGCTCTGATCTGGCTTTAAACGCACATTTACAGGATTTTCCTTGGACTTTTCACATGCTGGCAACATTCATTTAATTGCAGTCCCTTAACAACTTCAGTTTCAGCACAGGATTGCCTGCTTCTGCTAGTGTTGCATTTTGCTACAACCCACAGTCTCTCTCTGGCTGCAAACTTTAAACTGAGGCTATTTTACTTCCATGCACACATTTAATGGCTTTACAAGCTTGTACTTGCTGGCAGGACTTCACACAGTCATTACTTGCAAAGCGACTACATTGCTGCATACACATTTTATATGGCATTGCTGAAAATCACTGTTTGAGCAGTTTTTGGGACATTTACTTACTGTTATCAGTAGCAACTTTCTACGATGGGTTAAAACCGCCTGCAGCCAGTTCTTGAAGGCCTCTGTATGCAAACGGGCAGGCAGTCTCAGCGATCGTTGTTTTCAACACCAAACTAGCTATTTTCACAATCGATTTGTGGGTTGAGCCCAATTTTAAATTTAAAAGTCACTTTTTGAATGTTTACAGTGCTTTGAATACCTCGCGACACTCCTCCACTGCCAGTACATGCACTACACTCTCTCTCCCTCTCGAATGCTGAGGCAGTCTCAGAAGAGCTGGCTGAGGGGCGGGACCAATGGCAATCTGACCAACCACACGACGCCATGCAAATGAGCCTCTTCTTCCTTGCGAGGGCTTCTCTCCTCATGGCGATCGTCGAACAGGCAAATTTAAACTGTAAAATGCACACTTTTTTTTTCAACTGACTCCACGGTGGGATCCCATTTCAACCATGTAACATTGCCATTAACTCTGCAGTCTCTCCATTTACACAGAAAGCATTTCCAACGTCCAGGGCATAATTTCTCTTTTGCTACCCCTAGTCTTCCACACTTTCCTTTACAGAATTCATTCCAAAAGCATTTCAAATGTCCAGGGCATAATTTCTCTGTTGCTACCCCTAGTTTTCCACACTTTTCCTCACAGAATTCATTTTAAAAGCTGACAAAAATGCTGTAAACAATTTTGATGCAGGACAAGGGCTCAGTCTTTGGCTTTACAGCTCCTTGGTAAACAGTTGGCATTTTTTAAACAGCAGCACAAGATTCACAGCACACAGCAACACACTAGGGAAATTGCTTCAGCTTTTTGGGCTACCTATTGCCAGATAGCCAAAACGCTAGCCCCCTTGCCCAAGCACCTTCCTTCCCGAACAAATCCAAAGTAGTGCCTCCATTTTTGTAACCTCTCACCCCTGCCTTTTTACCAAAATGACAGGTGGCATGCTGTTGGCGTTGGCAGCAATACCTGGTGGGGACCTGGGTTCGGGGAGGATGAGGTTACCTGGCACAAGGGGACCTAGGTTTGGCTACTCTGCACAGGGGCACCCAAGTAAATCCGAACACAGGAAGCAATAACTGTAATGTCCAAAACCAGGAATTGGGATTTTTCAGTGTGGCTTTTATTCATAACTAGCTGAACACAACAAAGCATAGATGGACCCCCAAGGGGCTACGGTTACTGATAATGCAGATTGGAGACTACCAGGTGGTCCACTTAAAGAATGACCCCATTTCTACTAATTTCAGGCTCTGGACCCACCAGGCACACAGCCTGGACTTGCATGTGCTTTGGATACACAGCCCGACTGGCCCGGCTCCCCTGCTGGCCACTTGACTGATGGTCCATTTAAGGAATGAACCCAATTTACTTGTTGTGGCTCCCCACACCACTTAGAGTCTGCGATCCCTAGAGATATTTTATTCTTACTTCCTTCTTCTGACTCCCATCACACAAGGAGAATTATTTTCCCAAGTTGTGGCTCCCCACACCACTTAGAGTCTACGACTCCTAGAGAGATTTTCCAATTTGCGACCCACATCTGGGTACCTACTTCATCACTGGCCAGGCGCATGAGGCAAGTAGCAATCACAGCAGAAATCCATAGAGGTGGACCTGGTTACTAAAGATGGGGGTTTTTCCCACCTCCAGCTCCCACAGCCCATACCTGGCCATTTCTCTGGAGAAACTAAAACTTCAAAATGTAGATTAAATGGTGGATGGACTGTAGCACCCCCTCTACAACATCACTTGAATTCATACAGACTTTAGATTTTGATACTACTCCATTTGTTTGTCCTAGTACAATAGGCCTCCCAGATAGTAGTCCAAATCCCATACTTCTTCACATTTTCCAAACTGAAGAAACATATTGTTTGCCCTCTCAAAATAGAGCAAAACACTCACCCTTTCATTGCAGGTGCCCCACAGGTGAAGTACAACTTCTTCCACTTTTAAGACCAAACAGAAACTGTAAAAAAGGCAGCTTTCTTCCTTTAGAAGACATTAGGGGATTGCCCCTGGAATCCACAGAGGGATATTTTACTTCCTCCCCCCGGAGGAAGGGGGCACTGAGACCTGGACAGTGGTCTCCACCACTTAGAACTGGACACTGACCTTCTCACACAGAAGGTAAACAAAAGACACTTTCTTCCTGCTGGCAGGAAAGCAGGAGACCTCCTTCTTGCTTCAAAACAAACAGAAGACTGACTTTGAAAACTCCCAACGTTCTGTCTCACTCCCTCTGCTGCAGATTCCAATGTGGCTTATGCAGCTGCGACAGTTCTTTGGTGATGTCATCTCTCAGTCTCAGCTGAGACTGAGAACAGAGTGAGACAGTGTGAAACCCATTTAACTGGAGTTTCACAAGCTGCCTTCCCTGCCTACCACTAGGTCTTACTGGGATTCTAGTAATCCCGGGTAACAAGGGGTTACACTTTTCTAGAGCAATAACTTACATTTGGAGCAATAAAAGTGCATTTTCTTCTGTGAACTTCAAACCCAGCGTGTTTCCTTTCCATTTAACATAGGCCAGCTTGTCACACGTGGTGATAAAAGTGGGATACAAAACCCTGCTGGAGTGAGCAGGACTAGTTACATTCTGGAAAAATGGATATGGAGAAATTGCTGAAGTTCCTCACTGAACAACAACAACAGGCTTTCAGGCAGCTGGCTCAGCAGCAGCAGGAGGCGTAACAATGGGCTCAACAGCAGTAGGAGGTGCAACAATGGGCCTGATAAGCACAGCAAGCCCAACAGGAGGCACAACAATGGGCCCAACAAGCACAAGTGCAACAGGAGGCACAACAGCAATTTCTTATACAGCTGGAGCAACAACAACAGCTGCTCCTGCAGTTAATGGTGCAACCGCCGCAACAAGATCCTACTGATGAGGCTGGTCCAGCTATCGTGGGGCCAGGGGTTCCTAGGATGAACGCCATGTTGACCAAAATTACATCTGAGGATGATCCTGAGGCCTTCCTGGTAACATTTGAGCAAGTGGCGGAAGCTGCCGGATAGACCAGACTCCAGTGGGCTGTCTGCCTTGCCCCCTGTCTGACCGGGGAAGCCCATGCAGCCTATCAAGCAATGGACAGTACCACAGCTGGGGAGTACACAGAGGTGAAAGCAGCAATCCTGGACTGCCTAGGCATCAATGCAGAAATTTACCGACTGAGTTTCCAGAACTTCAAATTTTCAGCAGGTGCACAACCTAGAGCAGTGGGACAACAATTGTGGGACCTATGTTGGCATTGGCTAAAATCCAAAAGATGCAGTGGCCCTGAGGTGACTGAATTAGTAATCTTGGAACAATTTCTGAACATTCTGCCCCCAAGAATTCAGAGTTGGGTCCACAAACAGAAGATCACTATACTAGCAGAGGCCTTGCAAATCTCAGAACAAGTGTTGAATGCTGAACTCTCCTCCTGCCCCATGACCCAGCTTACAAGGCCACCTGGGAAGATGGAGAATAATCCTGGGAGCCAAACTGAAGGAATATTGGCTGGAACTGTGGAGGGATCTTGGGCATATATGGAGGGGGATTATGGGCCAAATAAGGGTCAGATTCTGGGAAAAATGACAACCCAGCAGCCCAGGGAGACATTTCCTGAAGGCCCGCTGCCTAAACCCGGAGGCTCACCTCATTGCCAAGACACAAGAGCACGTTTCTCATGTGGACAGAAAGGTCACTTTGTGAAAAAATGACCCCACATTGACTGTACCTTCATAGACTGCACGTTTACAGATGTGTATTCACTGTACAGTGGGGGTGGGAACTCTGAATCCTGAGATTTTGTGATCCCTGTCGAAGTAGAAGGGATAGAGATGGAGGCTTTGGTGGACTCAGGAAGCCACCAGACCCTAGTCAGGGCAACCCTTGTGAACCCCCAATGCTGGCAGGACCAGAAACCCTGTCCCTATCCGATGTGTGCATGGGGATGTAAAGGCTTACCCTGGTGCTATGGTTACACTTACTCTGGGGGGGCCAAACAGAGATTATAAAGGTGGGGGTTGCCCCAGGGTTACCCTATCCAGTGTTACTGGTGAGAGATTGGAAATGGTTTGACAACTTATGGAAAGAAGACTTATCTTTGATAATTACCCGGTCTCAGGGTTGTGACAGGAAGGGGCCAGCCACCTGCAGCTGGGGGAAGTTTTTCCTTTCCCAGACCCAGGGATGTTAATGCCCAGACAAGAACCCGCAAATCTAAGCAAGAACGTAGGCAGCAAAGGAAAGGGTTCCCGAAGGGACAGGTACACAGGAGGAAGGTGAAGCAAAGGCAAAATTAGGTCCAGTCCTACAGCCTGACTCTAACACTAACTCACCTAACCAAAGTCCCAGAGAGCTGTCCCTATCAGAGCAAGATGTGTTAAAGTACTGCCTGGACATTGCCAATGAACAACTGGCCGATGGTATACTCAGCTGGGTATACACCCAGTTGGCTGTCAGGGAAGGGGAAGTGGAAGATGAGAATTAAGCAACATGCTATCCTCATTTTGAGTTACAAGGGGGTATCCTGTATCAAGTTAGTAAGGAGGCCTAGATGGGGGCTACCTGCCATCAGTTGCTAATCCCTCAGGTCTTTCAGGGGGAATTACTATGCCTCACCCACTCTGTTTCTGTGACAGGGCACTGTGGGGGAGAGAATACATTAGCCCAACTTTTGCCCCAATTCTTTTGGCCAGGCATCTATCAACATGTTAAAGATTACTGTGTATCTTGTCCTAAGTGCCAGTTAGTAGCTCCAAAGAACAGTCCAAGGGCCCTTACCTGTTATGGAGGCACCTTTTGACTAGATTGGGGTTGATATAGTAGGACCCCTTGAAAAGAGTGCAGGGGGGGTACCAGTACATTCTGGTGATTGTAGACTATGCTACCCAGTACCCCGAGGCCATCCCGTTATGAAGCATTTCCACCAAAATTGTAGCAGGGGAACTATTAAAGTTCTTTAGTCATATGGGAATACCGAAGGAAATGTTGACTGACTAGGGAACTAATTTCTTGTCCTGCCTGACTCAGGAGGTTTGTACTTTATTGGGAATCAGCTCCATATGGACCTCTATCTACAATCCCCAGACAGATGGCCTCGTGGAGCGATTCAACAAAACCCTTAAAATGATGCTTCAAAAGTTCATAACCACTGAGGTCAGGGACTGGGACAAATTACTTCCCTTACTGATGTTTGCAATGTGGGAGGTCCCTCAAGCTTCTACAGGGTTTGGTCCTTTTGAACTCCTCTATGGGCACCACCCATGAGGTATTCTTGATGTAGTAAATGAGATGTGGGAGAAACCCGACCCCAAGACTGAAAATGTGGTGCAATATGTCCTGCAATTGAAGGAAAGATTAGATCGGGTGGTGAAATTTGTCCGAGAAAATCTGTTGAAGGCTCAACAAAGACAAGAGTACTACTATAATCAGGGAGCCCGGTTGAGGGAATATAAACCATGGAATCCAGTACTAGTTCTGTGGCCGAGCAGCCAGAATAAGCTTCTAGCCAAATGAAAGTGGACTTACAAAGTTACCCGGAGGGTGGGCCCAGTTGACTATGAAGTTTGTCAGCCAGAGAGGTGAAAAGAGACTCAGATCTATCATTTCAATTTGCTGAAATTCTGGAACCAGAGGGATAGCCTATTGATTTCCCCTGAACCAGACATAGTGGATCTGGGTCCCCAAGTGCCAGATGAGACTCTGGGGATACAAGTCCCAATGGGAGAACAGCTGTCTCACAAACAGAAACAGCAACTAGGAGAGTTGGTAAGCCAGTTTTTGGATGTTTCTCCTTCCTCCCGGGCACAACCCATATAATAGCTCATCATATAGAAACAGAGCCAGTAGAGAAGGTGCGGCATTGACCGTATTGCTTGCCAAAAGCCTTACGTGACACTGTTAAGAAGGAGTCACAGGACATTCTAGAATTGGGGGTGGTTGAGGAATCCAGCAGTGATTGGTGTAGCCCCATAATGTTAGTACCAAAAGAAGGAGGGGCTACCTGCTTCTGTATTGATTTTCGCAGGGTCAATGCCATCTCGAAGTTCGATGCCTACCCCATGCCCCAGGTAGATGAACTGTTGAATAGACATGGAGAAGCCAAGTACATCATGACTTTGGACCTAACAAAAAAGTACTGGCAAATTCCCTTGACCCCGGAGTCTTGGGAAAAGACAGCATTTGCAAAAGACCCCCTTAGGGCTATACCAGTTCCTTACCATGCCTTTTGGCTTACATGGGGCACCTGCAGTCTTTCAAAGGCTCATGGCCCCATGCCCACTATGCAGCTGCTTACCTAGATGACATGGTGCTCCACAGCACTGACTGGGAGTACCACGTATCCAAGGTGGCAGCGGTACTACAGTCCTTATGAGAAGCAGGGCTGACAGTCAATCCAGCAAAGTGTACTTTGGCCAAAGCTGAAACAAACTACTTAGAGTACTGTACAGACAATGGGCAGGTGAGACCCTTGGTTAGTAAGGTCCAAGCTGTAGCCAAGTGCCCGATACCCACCACAAAAACCCAGGTGAGGGCCTTCTTAGGATTGGTAGGGTATTACGGCAGGTTTAAACCACACTTCTCCACCCTTGCCAGCCCCCTTACAGACCTCACCCAGAAATCTGCCCTCAGAAAGGTCCAATGGTCAGAGGAGTGTGACCAGGCCTTCACACAACTCAAAGTGACACTGTGCAGAAAGCTAGTGTTACGCAGTCCTGATTTCACCAGAACATTTATCTTGCAGATGGATGCCTCTGAAGTTGGGCTAGGAGCCATGCTCTCCCAGGAGTTTGAGGGGGAGGAATATTCCATCCTCTACCTCAGTCAGAAACTCTTTCCCCAGGAGAAAAATTATGCAAGTGATAGAGAAAGAGTGTCCTGCAGTCAAGTGGGCTGTGGATGCCCTCTGCTACTACCTGCATAACCGGCAGTTTATCCTGGTCACAGATCATGCCCCTGTGAGGTGGCTACAGGTGATGAAGGATAACAACCCCTCACATCACCGGGTGGTACATAGCCCTCCAGCCATTTTCTGTTATGGAGCACCACCAAGCTGGGACCCAGAATGGAAACTTGACTTCCTGTCCAGGAAGGGGAATGGTCAGGGCTGACCAACTGTGCCTTCTCACAAAGGTGGAAGGTATGTGACAGTGTAAACGCTACACTGGGAAACAAGAGGTTAATATCTTGTTTGAGGCTGAGGAAATGGAGGGAATGCAACATGCACAGGCAAGGGGGGGGTGCCTCCTCAGATGTTGCTAATTAGAGGGATTGCTAAAAGGCAAAGAGAATCCAGCAAGGAGTCAGTTAGAAGCTGGAAACTGCTGCAGGGAGGAGATACTCCTAGACAGAGAACCCTGCAAGATGAACGGTGGAATGTAAGACAGAAACCAGAGCAGAAAGCCAAGGAAAATGGTTAATTATTGGAGAGAGCCTTTGGGGAGAAGTTGAAACCTGCTGCTGAGAAAGAGACCATTTCTAGAGCAGAGAGTCCTGAGGTAAAGGATCAGCCTAGCCAGCTGGGCCAAAACCAATGAGAGGAATGTACTGCTGACCTACAAACCATTTATGTTTGATTTGAGACTGTGCATTCAAAACTGCTGACCCACAAACCATTTATGTTTTGTTTGACACTGTGTATACTGAAAAACTGCTGACCCACATAGGTGGTTCAAAGATTCCTTTTGTCAAGTCAGCCTGAAATAACTATTTTGTGTTAACCTTTATGTTACCTGACCAGGCTGGAGAAGTTGAACTGCCTGATTATGCTTTTCTGGAGCAATAACTTACACTTAGAGCAATAAAAGTACATTTTCTTCTGTGAACTTTAAACCTAATGTGTTGCCTCTCCATCTATCATAGGCCAGCTTGTCACAACCACCTTTACCTTACTACATCTCTACAAGCAGATTCTATGGTTAGAAATGCAGCTTATGATAGATCCACTAAACCTCAACAAATGAGTGCTCAGCCCCCAGATAAAGAATTCAAGAAACTGGATGTCATGGGTGAAAGAGTATATGCTTCGGCTGCTATGCCAGTTCATGTTCTAAATGATATGGGCCACCTCCTCATATATCAGGAGTAGCTCCTTAAAGCTATTTGATAATCAGTCCAATCCCTTCCACTGGGCAAATCTCAAGAGGATCATCATGTAAAGCTTTCCATTTCTGAAGCTATTTGCTGCCACCTGCTCAGAACTACCTATGATGCCATTAATTCTTCAGCAATTCTTCAGCAAGAGCTTTCTCTGAGCAAGTTTGCCGCAGATGCCATGCACAGCTGAGGGTTTCAGGATTCTCACAAGATGTACAACAATCCATCCTTAATGCTCCCTTTAAAGGGGACAAACATTTGGGCCACAGGCCCAGGAAATTCTGAAAGACTTACAAGACTCGGATTGTACCCTTCTGTTTGTTTGGACCCTATATCACCCTCAGGCAAAGCTAGTATACAGGGGTTCCTTTCAGGGATGCTCCATCAGAGGTATGCCTACTACTCCACAGCAGCCTACTAACAAACACAAGGCTTGGTTAGTTCTGCTGGGCCCAAGAAATGCCCAGAAAATGTCTAGGCATGTCCCTCCTGCTGCTCATCATAGACATCCTTCAGCCTGAAGGCATGTCTCCTTCCACGGTGGTAGAGACCCCCCTCCATGGCCATTGGGGGCAGGTTCTACCTGCATCTCAGAGGTTGGCAAGAGATCATGTCAGACATCTAGTTCCTTCAATTGATTCAGTACAGTTATACATTGGACTTGATCAGTCCTCCTCCTCCTCCTCCTCCCTTTCCTCCTCTGGTCTCACACTACTCTCTGGACCATGCTCTGGTACTACATGTAGAAATTGATGTTCTGTTTCAGAAACGTGCCATAGAATTAGTTCCTACCCACCATAGAGGCTCTGGAACTTATTCCCATTTTTTTTCTGGTTCCCATATGAACGGGGAACTTACATCCCATTCTAGATCTCAGAAGTCTCAACTTCTACATATGTTACCAGAAGTTCAGTATAATGACTCTTCCCACCCTGCTTCCCCTGCTGAATATGGGGGACTGGCTCCCTTCACTTAACTTGAAGGATGCATACCTCTATATCGTGATGCACCCCACCCACAGGCGGTTCTTATGATTCTGGTTTCAGGGTCATCATTTTCAGTTTTGGTCCCTCTCCTTCAGACTTTCTTCAGCCCCAGGATATTTATGAAATGCCTGATGGCAGTGGCGGGGCCCTTCGCCAGGAAGGTCTGTACGTCTTTCCATACCTGGATGGCTGACTGTTGAAGGTGTCCACATGCCCCAAGCTGGAATACACCCTGACCTGCACCCTAGAGATATTCTGCATGGTGGGCATCATGGTCAACTACTCAAAGTCTATGATGAACCCATAACAAACTCTCTAGAATATTGATGCAGTGCTAGATTCCTCTCAGGGCATGGTGTTTCTTCCCAAGGATCAGGCAGATGCCATTCTGACCCTCATCATGCAGATGGAGACTTGTCAATATGTCTCAGCAAGGGACTACTTTCAGCTTCTGGGACATTTGGTGGTTACCATCTCCATTGTGCCTCATGCCAGGCCCAACATGAAGGTTCTTCAGTGGACCCTCAGGGTCCAATGGGATCCATTGTGGGATGACTTTGATGCCTCAGTTCTTTTGTCTTCACCGGTGCTGTGCACCTTACAATGGTGGAAATCCATGGACAATCTACCAAGGGGCAAGTGATTCCATCCTCCAGTCCCAGACCTCGTTCTAATGATGGACACCTCCTTGATGGGCTGGGGTGCCCATCTTTAGGGAGTTCCATCTCAGGGCTTTTAGACAAAGCTGGAAGCTCATCTTCATATCAGTGTCCTGAAAATGAGGTCTGTCTTGTAGGCCTTACAGGTGTTTGGGACGTTACTCCCTTAGGGTTGCCTTCAAGTGCAATCAGACAGTTCAGCAGTAGTCCATTACCTGAACAAGGTGGTATTGGGTGATACAGAAGGGTATTTACCTTCTGGTGGTCATATTCCAGGGTATTGAATGCCCTAGCAGATGTCCTGAGCAGAACCACTGCTTGGGCCCATGAATGGGAACTCCACTCTGACATCTTAGAAGTCATCTACCTACAGTGGGATCACCCAACGTAGATCTGTTTGCCTCTCAGCAAAATGCAAAATTGCCTCTTTCTTGCTTTGTAGATCGTGGTCCTGGAACTTTATGCTGGATGCCTTATTTCGTTCCTGGACAGGAAAATTTCTTTACATGTTCCTCTCCTACAGAGAGTACTCCTAGAACTGTACAAGGATGGGGTCTATGATTCTCATAGCATCCTACTGGCTGAGGCAAGTTTGATTTCCCCTTACTGTTGCAAACCTCAGATCGAGATCCTCTTCCTCTTCCTCTTTGTCCAGCCCTCCTATCACAGGAGAATGGCTCCCTGCTGCAAACACACCTTCACTCCCTGCACCTGCACAACTGGCTCCTGAGGACATAATCCTCTCTCATTATCATGTGAGTAGCAGACATCCTGAGGGCAGCTTGGAAGCCCTCTACTAGGTCATCCTACTCTATGAAATGAACACATTTCTCTATTTAGGCCTCTTCTCAGGAATTTGACCCTGATGCATGCTCCCCATTGAGCATCCTAGACTTCCTGCTCTCTTTGTCCATGGGTGACCTAAAATATTCTTCAATAAAAGTACATCTAGCAGTTATTTCTGCTTTTCAATTACCTGTGGACAACAGACTATTTTCCCTGTTGTCTCGGATCAGAACCTTCCTAAAAGATATCTTCCATTTGAATCCCCCTAATCTGGACCTGGTCCCAGTGTGGGATTTGAATTTTATGCTTGAAAAACTGACTGAAAGTCCTTTAGAATCACCTCATAAGTGAGCTCCGATTTCTATTATGGAAAAATATGACTTTTTTGGTGGCAATTTCATCACATAGATGTATCTCAGAATTATAGGTGCTTATGTGCAAGCCACTTTACTTGCAGTTTCATATGGATTGGGTGTCCCTACGTACTAACATCTCCTTTTTCCAAAAAGTGGTTTCTAAATTTACTCTAAATCAGTCCAATCAGTTGCCAGTATATTTTGCAGAGCCTGGGAATCCTGGGGAATCCCTGCTTCATACTGTCAATGTGCAAAGAACATTGAGATTTTATCTTCTCTGCACTGAACAGTTGCAAAAACTGAGCAATATTTTATTTGTTTTGCCCCATGATGACTGGGCGACTGGGTTTTAAAGCAGTGCTCGTCCATATGGTTGGCTAACTGCATATGGTTGGCCAACTGCATTGCATTCATATATAACAAATATGATGAACCTCTCACAGTGTCTCTGACCCCACTCCACTAGAGGCATAGCTACCTCATGTCATGTTTTCATGGAATCTCAGCTTCAGAAATTTGTGAGTCATACACTGATCTACTGTACATACATTTACGAAACATTACAGTCTAGATATTGCTTCTTAGAAGTGTGCCACTTTTTGGTGGGCTGTTCTCAATAGCCTCCTGTCCTAATCTGATGAGGTTTGCTTCCTCCTTCCATGGGCATTATAACTGTTTGGGATTCTTCCCGTGTGTTATGGCCTGCTGCAAAAGATTGGCTCGCAGAAGATAGTACAGTTGCGTAAGTACTTACTGTAACAGTAGATCTTAGAGAGTATGTCTTGCAGCAAACCATGGTGCTTCACTCACCTTTCCCCCTTGCTCCTGCTTTAGAATGGTACCTTGCTCCAAACTCTTGTGGAAGTCTAGAGCTTCTGCTGCCTTTTGTTTCTCTCCTCAGTTCCCACTGGAGATCTGAGTCACTTCATATATTGGTCGCTAAGATGGAAAAGAACTGAGGAGTATCAGGGACCTTCTCTTTATATATGTGCAAGAGCACAACAGGTGACTGGAAAGGGAGGTCCCTGGGTTGACTGGTAAGAAGTCATCCAGAGGATGTGATGCCTGCAGCTGATATCCCAAGTGTTATGGCCTGCTGAAAGAGATGCTCTTGAAGATATGTTGTTATGTTCAGTTCTTACGCAACTGCACTTTTTTTTCAAAGGTGTCTGTCCAGCATGGCCAAGTGGGCTGTGCAACATCCAGCTTGGCATAAAAAGTGCTAGCCATGAGGTTATCCTATAAGGACACAGGTCCTGACCAATGTGATCACATGATTCCTTTTTACTCATTTCTTTTAATCATAATTAACCTGCATTGGTGGTATTTGACATCATATTTTTATATTCGTAACAAAACATTAAGTACAGTATTATGCAAGACCAGACACACAGATGGGTACCCTTCAGAAGCAGTCTCTAAGTATCTAGGTAGTTCTCTGAGCTGGTAGGCAAAGTAGATGCTCAGAAACTAATGTCCCAGGACAAACCAGCCACACAAATAAAAAAAAATCTTATTTCCAAGTCCATGAATTTTATTTTCTTCAAAATCTGGCCTTTAATTCATTGTAGGTAAGGATCAGATTTTTTTTTATAACTTCTGCTAAGACAAGCAATAATTTTTCAATTTGCTTTTTTTCCTTTTTTTTTTTTTGTTCTGGTCATGCTGTACAGAGCTTTCAGCATGTTGGCAGCATCTCTTCCTGTATACACATGTTATAGAAGACATCTAATCCTTACCTACTGTGAACTAATGGACCAGAGTTCTGTAAGTATGAGATATGCAATTTCTTTGGATCTGAAGAGACTAAGTGATATGTACTGTTCACTCACATAAAGAAAGAGAACAAAATATTGACTCGTCCCCTGAAGAAGCCCACATAGGGCAAAATGTTGTACCAGGCTGTAAGGGCCTGCTGGTCAAGAAAATAAAATTAATGAGCTTAGAAATAGGAATTTCTCTGTGGCTGGTTTGTCCTGGGACACTTGTTTTGGAGTAAGTACAGTATGACATGTGTGATTTAATATTTTACATTATAGAACTAATACATTCTTCATCGATCATTCACAGATCATCAGAAACCATCACAGTTATTTATTTATTGAAGTTTTGACTGGGTAGGCCAACCAAGATTAGAAGTCCCTTTTGCGGAGGCAACCTGTGGTGGGATACAGATGGCAAACAAGTGAAAATGAACCTAAATAAGCTGTTGGTGGTATTTTAGTGAATGGGGGAAATGTGGCTGGGGCACTGGGGAAATTCTCCTACTGTTCAGGAGGGGGAACCATTGGCTGGTTCCGAGATGGCCACTTCAGCTGTTAATGTAACAGTTCACCCTGACTCCTTCACTGACCACTCCCCTATCTCTTGCTGCTGGTCAAACAAATTTCTTACCTCTCCACCTCAAACAATCTACAACCATATGCTTAAGAGTGGGCACTTGGATCTCCTAAAAAAACAACTCCGGTCCCAGGGCTGGTCCAAACTGGACATGGCCAGTGACATCAACATCACCCTGGAACATTTCATTAGGGTTTTCAACACAGCCTGCGATATCCATGCATTTCCTAGGAAACTGAAGGTTCATGGTACGATAAACTCTTGGATAACATCGGAACTTGTAAACAGGATGAAACAATGGGCTCATCTATGGCAATTGGCTAAATCATCAGTGAAGCAGTGAGATCTTCAGGCATATAAAGCAGCTAGAAATGCCTGTACTAGGGCAATTTGGCAAGCGAAAAGAAGGCACCACAGAGAGCTGCTGTCAAACACGTGGGGTGATAGTAGGAAATTTTGGTCAAACATAAAAGACATTACAGGCAAAGAACAAAAGACCTCTCCTACAGTATTAATTGAGGATGAAAATCCTATCACTGACCCACTCCAAATTGAAAACACCTTTAATACAGCATTCGCTAATCTGTCAGGTGTCCTACCAAAAGATTTCTTTGACGCCCCTGCCCCACCAACTGGATATGGGAAAATCAATAGGCTGAAGCCTCCTCCATTCTATTTCAAAAGGGTCTTCCAAACCCAGGACAAAAAGCTCCTCACTAAAGTCCTGGGGAAATCTAAGCATAGTGGAGACTCACTTGACCTCAAACTCATTGCACTTACCCTTGAAGAAGTTCTCCTGCCAATAACCAAGATACTAAACCTATCCCTCACTCAGTCACAGTTCCCTGACGTTTGGAAAACCGCAATGGTCACCCTGTGCATAAATCCAGTGATCATACACAGCACTGCAACTATAGACCAATATCAATCCTCCCTCCATTATCAAAAGTCCTTGAATGCATAGTAGCCAACCAACTGGTTGACTACTTGGAGACATATGCCTTACAGTGCCCTCAACAACGTGGCTTTAGGCAAAAGCACAGCACCACCACGGCTCTGCTTGAGTTCACCAGCTTCATCCATCAGTCCTTCAACAAAAACAATCTAGTTGGAGCAGCTTTCATTGACCTCATGAAAGCTTTTGACACCATTAATCACAAGCTACTCCTTGACCAACTCAAAACAATCAGTCTATCAACAATCACGCTGAAGTGGTTCAGAAGCTACCTTGTGGATAGGACACAGTGGGTGAAGATATTTAACGTTGTCTTGGAACTGCAAAATGTTTGATCTGGTGTCCCACGAGGGTCCATTCTTGGTCCTCTCCTGTTTAGTATCTTCCTAAATAACTTGCCACATGCCTGTCAACTAAGAATGCTCCTATATGCTGACAATGCTGTTATCTTCACAAGCAACTCTGATCCCTCTACGCCTGAAGACAACCTCCAACTTGGTTTCCTGGAAGTTGGAAAATGGTTCCAATCACACAAACTTGTCCTGAACTACAAAAAAACTAAGTTCCTACTGTTCTCTTCCTCCCACCACAAGTATAGGTCTCATGCCCTAACAGTCAGAAATGGCCATGGAGCCTCTCTCGAACAAATTAAACAATTCAGATATCTAGGTGTAACCTTGGACAACCACCTTTCCTACATCCCCCACATTGAGAACATTGCCAAGTCTATGAATGCAAAATTAGGCTTGTTATTAAGGCATAGAAGGAACCTAACCCCAGGAGCACTTAAACCTGCTCTCCACAGTTTAGTACTATCCACCTTTGATTATGGTTTGGTAATCTATGGAGCTGCCTCCACCACATCCCTAAAAAGACTAAATGTTACCTTAAACAAAGTCTGTAGATTCATCACGGATGCTGACTGCCTCACCCACATGTGTGATCGATACACACAAACTGGATGGCTTAATCTCCAAGGATGGATCAAGTACTAGTCATGCATACTTGCCAAAAAGGTGCTCCTTGGGGCTTTACCAACAGGGATCTCCTGCCTTCTGCCCAGATCCCAAAAGGATTGTCATATTCAGGCCTCTGTAACTGAATACTTACTCCTACCAAGGTTCCGGACCACCCAATGTCAGCGGTCTTTCCTCTACTGAGCCCCAAGCTGGCTAAATTGCCTGGGCCATGAACTAACTATTCACTAAAGTATATTTGCACCACAGAAAATCAGGTCGCTAGATCCTCAGTTGCCAGCTGTATCAAAGAGATAATTTCAAAATAAGAACAGCGCTCCAAAAGACCAGAACTAGATTCAAGTAAAGTTCCTGGATTTTATTTTCCATCTATGTACGACAACACGTCACATTGCCCCAGTGCTTTGGCAACTTGTCTTTCTCAGGGGATGTGACCAAGAGATAGATATTAGTCCTTTATATATGTTTAACATCATGACACCTCACTATTACATTTCGACAGGTGTCTCTAATTCTGTTGTCATGATGTTATATGGATATTCACAAACTTTTCCATATCTACATCACTACAAAAATTAATGAAACATCCTTAGTTACATAACTCAAACTATCAAATAAATTACTACAAAAGAAATTCTTATATAAAGGGATTTTTAAACTTAAGATGAAATGAAAAAGTGTATAGAATAAATTACATTTCATTATTACATTTTACTATGAACTGCTTACATTCTACAGAAAAGATAAAGTTAGCTGAACATAGAACCTACCAATATCTTATATCATTGACCCCAACAAAACAATTTATAAGGCAAATAGCCATTAATTCCATATATTAAAAGAAAGTAGGGAAATGGGGAAGGGAAAGGGAGGGGGAGAAGGGGGGAAAATTGGTCTGGGGAAGGGAAGAAGGAAGAGGTTGAGAAAGGGAAATTGGTGGGATAGGGAGAAGGAAGAGGTTGGAAAAAGGGGAGAGGAGGGAAGGGAGGGTCATAGAAAGAGGGGAAGGGGGTTGTTTTAGAAAGAGGGAAGGGAGGAGGGGGAAGGAGGAAAAAGGAAGAAAGATGAGCGGGGGGAGAGGTGAGCCTTTGGAAGGATTATAGGTTTACAAACTCTTCATATTGTGGTTTAGTACATAGGCATACAAATGCACAGAAATACAAGTTTGCAAAAGAAACCTATCTCACTGCTTAAACTCCTGACTTCTGTACATTAAAATACTGGGATTGCTTCTATATGCCAAATGGACAAACTCTCAGCATATTATCATATAGGACAAGAAATGTCAAAACTTTTTAGACTTCAAAAAAGGTTTTAGATCCCAAGTATCATTTAACCCCTTAGGCTGCAAAGTGTCCAATTCATAGATCCAAAAACCTCCCCATTCTAGCAGTAGATTCTTCCTATCTCCACCCCAAAAGGAAGTTTTACACATTCCAAGCCCATAAATTTCAAGCAACTTGGATTAAAGTTATGCATCAAAGCATAATGTCTACCTATCGGGGTGACCGTTCTTTGATTTACAATAGAACGTATATCTTCTTGGATTCTTTCTTTTAACATTCTAATTGTTTTACCAACATAGTGCAAACCACAGCTACACCATAAGATATACACCACAAAGGTAGTGGTACAGGTAATGCATTCATTAATAAATAGAATAATAGATAGGTTCCAGTGAATTACAAGGCTGTAATTCCATTGAGAGGTTCTGGGGATATAGGTAACCTCAAGAGCAAAGCTCGAGAGGTTCCTACATCCCCAGAACCTCGAGTTAAATACAGCCTAGTGATTCACTGGAACCTAATTGTTATTTTTTGTAATATATGGATGCGAGATGCTGATGAGGTCTTACCTCTGGATTCCTTGTAGGATGGTTCTGTGCTGCTTGTTCTTGCCCATCACTCACATCCCCCTTCCTGCTTGCAGTCCTGCTTCTCTCTCTCAGGAATAAAAAGAAAAGAAGCAAAAAAAACTATGCTTTGGACACTAGGCAAGTTGGTGATCTGAACGACAGTATTACGAGGACCGGAAGTATAGTATTACGAGGACCGGAAGTATAGTATTACAGCAGTGGCTAAGGTATTACAGGGTTTTTTTTATGTTTTTTGGGGGTATTATTTTTAAAATCCATACATTACAAATACTTTCTTTCCAAGGGAACCCACAAATTCTTTCCCCACCTGCATGTAGTTGCAAACATTACATCTGTAACATTTATGTGCCCCTTTCAGTTGCACAGGTAGCCATGTGGATCCTTCTTTTTGCAGGTTGCAAAATTGGCTATGCACAAGTTGGTCTGTCAGCGTGGAAGCCTTTTTAAAGGTAACCCTAGGTTTCTCACCTATTATTTTCTCAAGTGTAACATCATTCCTTAAAACATTCCAATTTCTCCACACAACACTTCCAATTTGTCCAGCCACCATATTGAATTGTGTAGAGAAAGTTATTGGTACATTACATTGCTGCTCCTTAGGCTTATTCTTAATTAGTACTTCATCCTGTGTAAGATTTTTAACTTTCTCATAAGCTTGTAACAAAGTAGTTCCCTTATACCCTCTATCTTTAAATCTTTCAATCAACTTCTGAGCCTGTTCTTCAAAATACTTATCATCGGTACAATTCCTTCTTATTCTGAGAATCTGCCTAAAAGGAATAGAATCCTTCAATTTAGCTGGGTAGAAGCTACTATTATGAAATAGCGCATTTGTTGCTGTAACATTTCTGAAGCCTCTTATAGCCACCTTCTTTATATTCAGATCAACATACAATGTAATGTCCAAAAAATCTGTCTCACTCTTGGCTATCACATGAGTGAATCTTAAGTTCCACTCATTAATACCCAACCATTTTACAAATTCGTTAGCTCCTTCCAGTGTGCCTTTCCAGACACAAATACAATCATCGATATATCTACCCCATTGATTAATATTATTTCTATAAGGGTTGACTCTCTCATTTAACAATACTTTTTGTTCCCAATTTCCCATAAATTAGTTGGCATATGACGGAGCCATACATGCTTCCATAGCTGTCCCACATCTTTGTTCAATATAAGTCCCTCTGAACTCAAAAAAGTTGTGAGTTAAAACGAACTTGAGACTATCCAAAATAAATTGAATAGGAGTATTGAAAGCATTGAAATCTTGATGTTGAATCACTATATACTGTTATTCAGCATGATTTAGCCCTAAAGGCCATTGAATACTTCCTCTGTAAAGATTTCAGTGTGAGCATGTATGGCTCCGTCATATGCCAACTGATGGAGTATTGGGAACAAAAAGTATTGTTAAATGAGAGAGTTAACTGTTACAGAAATAATACTATTCAATGGGGTAGATATATCGATGATTGTATTTGTGTCTGGAAAGGCATACTGGAAGGAGTTAATGAATCTGTAAAATGGTTGGGTATTAATGAGTGGAACTTAAGGTTCACACATGTGATAGCCAAGAGTGAGAGAGAGTTTTTGGACATTATATTGTATGTTGATCTGAATATAAATAAGGTGGCTACAAGAGGCTTCAGAAAGGTTACAGCAACAAATGTACTACTTCCTAATAGTAGCTTCCACCCAGCTAAATTGAAGAATTCTATTCCTTTTGGGCAGATTCTCAGAATAAGAAAAAATTGTAACGATGATAAGTATTTGGAAGAACAGGATCAGGAGTTAATCGAAAGATTTAAAAATAGAGGGTATAAGGGAACTACTTTGTTACAAGCTTATGAGAAAGTTAAACATCTTACACATGATGAAGTACTAATTAAGAATAAGCCTAAGGAGGAGCAAAGTAATGTACCAATAACTTTCTCTACACAATTCAATATGGTGACTGGACAAATTGGAAGTGTTGTGTGGAGAAATTGGGATGTTTTAAGGAATGATGTTACACTTGAGAAAATAATAGGTGAGAAACCTAGGATTACTTTTAAAAATGCTTCCACGCTAACAGACCAACTTGTGCATAGCCAATTTTACAACCTGCAAAAAGAAGGGTCTACATGGCTACCTGTGCAACTGAAAGGGACATATAAATGTTACAGATGTAATATGTGCAATTACATGCAGGTGGGGAAATAATTTGGTGGTTCCTTTGGAAAGAAAGTATTTATTAATGAATATATTACCTGTACCACTACCTTTGTGGTGCATATCTTATGGTGTAGCTGTGGTTTGCACTAAGTTGGTAAAATGATTAGAATGTTAAAATAAAGAATCCAAGAACACATAAGTTCTACTGTAAATCAAAGAACGGTC
This sequence comes from Neoceratodus forsteri, assembly GCA_016271365.2. Taxonomy (NCBI): domain Eukaryota; kingdom Metazoa; phylum Chordata; order Ceratodontiformes; family Ceratodontidae; genus Neoceratodus; species Neoceratodus forsteri. Next base: position 1,226,734,866 of record CM057454.1, read on the forward strand.
ACCCCGATAGGTAGACACTATGCTTTGATACATAACTCGAATCCAAGTTGCTTGAAATTTATGTGCTTGGAATGTGTAAAACTTCCTTTTAGGGGTGGAGATATGAAGAATCTACTGCTAGAATGGGAAGGTTTTTGGATCTATGAATTGGACACTTTGAAGACTAAGGGGTTAAATGATACTTGGGATTGAAATCCTTTTTTGAAGCCTAAGTCTTGTCCTATATGATAATATGCTGAGAGTTTATGCATTCGGCGTATAGAAGCATTCCCAGTATTTTAATGTAGAGAAGTCAGGAGTTTAAGCAGCGAGATAGGTTTCTTTTGCAAACTTGTATTTCTGTGCATTTGTATGCCTATGTACTAAACCACAATATGAAGAGTTTGTAAACCTATAATCCTTCCAAAGACTCACCTCTCCCCCTCTCTCTCTCTCTCCTCTCTCCTCCTATTTCCCCTCCCTTCCCATTCTTCCCCATCCTTTCTTCTTTCTAGTACCCACTCCCATTTCCCTTTTTCCTCTTTCCATAACCTTCCCCTTCCCCCTCCTCGCTTCCCCTTTTCCCAATATCTTCCTTCTTCCCTTCCTCAAACCAATTTCCCCTTTTCCGACCTCTTCCTTCTTCCCTTCCCCACACCAATTTGCCCCTTCTCCTCCTCCCCCTCCCTATGTTTCTACTTTCTTTTAATATATGGAATTAATGGCTATTTGTCTTGTAAATTGTTTTGTTGGGGTCAATGATATAAGATATTGGTAGGTTCTGTGTTCAGCTAACTTTATCTTTTCTGTAGAATGTAAGCAGTTCATAGTAAAATGTAATAATGAAATGTAATTTATTCTATACACTTTTTCATTTCATCTTAAGTTTAAAACCCCTTTATATAAGACTTTCTTTTGTAGTACTTTATTTGATAGTTTGATTTATGTAACTAAGGATGTTTAATTTTTGTAGTGATGTAGATATGGAAAAGTTTGTGAGTATCTATATAACATCATGACAACAGAATTAGAGATACCTGTTGAAATGTAATAGTGATGTAATGATGTTAAACATATATAAAGGACTAATGTGTATCTCTTGGCCATGCCCCTGAGAAAGGCAAGTTGCCGAAGCACTGGGGCAGTGTGGCGTTTGTTGTCATACATAATTGGAAAATAAAATTCATGAACTTTACTTGAATCTAGTTCTGGTCTTTTGGAGAGCTGTTCCTGTTTTGACATTATCACCATGAACTAACTAGCCTACCTCATATGGCCCTATTAAAACATCTCCTGCATTAGCACATTATGAATGCAAACACCTGTGATTGACCCGCCTAATTCCTGTATGTGCCCCCCTGTGCACCTAGTATGACCACTGCAGATTGACTGAGCCTCCCCTGTCTCAGTTTTTCCCCCCTTTCTCACCTCCCCTCACGCCTACCTTTTAATTTTCTCTCCCCAAATACCTTGCCAATCAGCACATTAGCCATGTTAGACCCTGGGCTACCACGGACCCATCTGCACTTTCTTCTTCCCTTTCTTTCCTCCCCTTTTCTCCCTTCCTCATTTTTCCCCTGTTTTACACCTATCCCCTTTTTTCCTACCTACCCCCCTTCATTTTGACCTACCTACTACCCCTCAGGACAAGGCCACCTGGCTGCAACTTTTCCCACCCCTATTTCTGACTAATCATTTATTTTTTTACCTCCCCCTTATTGCTCTTAATGTTTACCATCTCTGTAGTGCAAATGTTTCTGAGACTGTCAATAACCTGTATTATGAGGCTTGCTGCAAACTGTAAAGTTATTTTACTTCCCTTTGTTTGTCTTTGTTACCCCATCCCCATTACTGATGTGGGACCTTTGTAAATGAACAGTCTTCTGCTCAAAGATATTTGTAATCTGAGAATGAATAAATAAAAATAAAATAAAATAATGTGAAGGAAGCTATGGAGGTACAGGAGCAGGTCTCCTCCGCTACCTCAACATTTCAGGAGGTCAAAAAAAAGAGGAAAAAATATGGAACAAGAAGAAATGGAAATGGGAAGTGAAGAGACTGTAACAGAATGTAACGGATCAGTCAAAGGAAATTCACCGATTGAAAGCAGTGGTAGCCCAGTAGCAAAACCTCGGAGTAAAATCACTGTGTGCAATGCTACTCATACTATGGATAACAACATTGAAATGTAGCTCCCTAGTGAAGCAAACTGTAAACACTCAGCTGAGACAGACCTATGATACACCATCATCAAAGGAAATGACTGAAAGAGCTCAGCCGGCATTACAGAAACCACTGGAGATTTTTTCCCCTAAAAGAAGTAAGACTGTAAATTTCTCCTCTATAACCGAAAGCCAGTCTAGTGAGGTCAAAAAAGAATATTGAAAAAAAGCTACACCTGATGGTCTGTTGGGAATGGTATCAACAGGTTGAAACAGTCTTGGCCTAAAATGAGCCCTTGGGGAAACAAAAAGCATCCACAGAAGAATTATCTGCCTGGTCAGTAGAGTCTGCTTTAATTGCTGCAGGCTAGGGTCACTCAAAAAACACACATCAGTGGGTCTCTGGATCATCCCCAATAAAAATATATACAAACAGATTTTACAGTACCTATAGTAGGAGTGCGGCAAGTGAAGACATCACATATATTTTGTGAGTTACCAGAAGCATTACAATCCAAATGGCACCCAGAGCTTCAACTATACAAAGATCATCTTAGGCACCAGAACATTACTTCTGCTGACATTCACACCAATGTGCGAATAGTAATAATCAGGCAAACAATTCAAAACCTTCCTCTGCTCAGAACCAAACCAACACAGGCTCCAGACAACTTCCGAGACCTTATGTCTCGTTAAAAGGCTCCTTGAAATATTACTCTCATGAAATATATGCACTAATACATCTGTTGGGAGAATCTGTGTTTGATGTCCATTTTATAACCCCAGGAGGTCTTGAAAGATTTGGGGTACAATACCATAAGCTTCAACAAACACTTTTCTGGGCCACTTTTGAGGTGATTCCATTAACCAAACCAGCAGTAAGAAATATGACCATGTTATTCAGGAATGAGGGCTTCAGTATGACAGATTTGATTTTCTGGTTAAAACAGCATTGCACAGTTTTGGAAGATCATGAAATCCTATTTGATTCAGAGCATATATGGAAAGGGGGGGGGTGTTGAAGAGTAAACATTCTGCTCAAAACTACTTCATCAAGGTTTCAGCTTTTGCCAAACAGCTTTTTTTAAAGGCAAGGACAGGGCTGTGCACTTCTTCCCAGGGCAGCCTGAAGCATTTATTTATTTAATAGCTTTTGTTGACCAGGTAAGTGCATTAGGCAATTAGACCTTCCTATTTTAAAGCACAACCCAGTAGAGTACAGAGCACAAAGTTACAAAGTAGAGAGCAATACAGTAGTAATAGTACATGGACAGGCAGAACCCCACTCAGGAAGTCAGAATACAACATCTGCTAAGTGTGGTTCCACTGAACATTTGAGCAGCATCTGCGATAAAGTAAAATGTAACACCTGTAATGAAATGGGGTACACAAGTTTGCACTACAACAACAGCAGGACCTGTAATTTGTGTGATGGCAAAGGTCATTCTTACCAGAGTTGCCCTGTCCATGTGCTGCTCACAACATCACTAGCCAGGATGATGGAGCAGAGCAAAGATTGTCTGTTACCATAGCAAAAAGAGCCAAGATAAACCCTCTCCCTAAGACTAGGGGTCCCTGTCTCAGGGCCCTCCCCCCTTCTTCTCAAACTCCTGCCCAAAGGTCCGATCAGGCTTCTTCGCAGACAGACAAAGCTCCAGCCCTAGAAGGAATATCTTCCACTGAAGCAGTACCTCCCCCCTCTATTGTTCATCCTGTCCTAAACACTCCCTCCCTTGTAGAGACAAGCTAGAAGGAGGAAGGTCAGATTGAGGAAGGCCAAGTGCCTCAGTAGCCCCCTACTGGTACTGGGAGCAAAGCCCAGGGAGGAAAGGCAACCTGGAACTCAGCTCCCCTTACAAAATGAGACCACAGGAGTTGTAGAGGCAAAAATGGAAGTGGAGATAGACAGTATCCCCCCCATACCTGTTCCTACAGAAAGAAGAATGGGTACAAGAAGGAAACAAAGTTGGGACCAACGAATATGTAAGTTACAGAAAATCACTCCAGTTGATACTTCTAATAGATTTGAGGTCCTCCAGGATGAGGACATTATCACCAACTACTCATCAGTAGGGTCCTCGTAAGTTTCTGAAACTGAGGAACAAATTGAGGAGAAAAAGGAACAACCAAAAAAACTAAAAGTGGAAAAAGAAAAATGTTAAAATGGAAAAAAGCTCCAATGCCATTAGAGAAATGACATTTTATCTAACACCCATATGGTAGGGCCCCTTCACATTGAAACTATTAATGTTAACAGAATTAAAAATGACATCAGAAGGAGAACTATTTTTTCTTGCTTACAAACAAAGAAAGAAACTGTCTTATTTCCTACACAATGCCAGAGTACACACTCTTAAAGAGCTTCTTAAAGCAAAAATAGCTTGGTATAGAGGATCATCTTACTGGTCTTTAGGAACTGACACTTATTCAGGTCTGGGTTTTATTCCCAGATATACAGTACATGTTACAATTTTAAAAGTTGACTTACTTCCTGGGAGGACTCTTATTTTAGATGCCAAAATAAAAAAAAACTGTTAGCCTGGTTAATTAATATATAATATATGGTAGAACATTGTTTTAGGTAGAACTCTACCTTTTTATAACTATGTTTTATCTTCGATGCGACGTCATGATGTTGTTAACCCATCGATGGTACAACAATCAGGAACAGGCTGCTCATGCGTACAACTTTATCGGGTGGCCATGAAATGGCCGCAGGGTGAGAGCATGACCCAGAGCAGAGTGGCGGTAGCACAAAAAAACTGCAGTAGGAAACTGCTTTCTCATTTTTTAAACATAAATGGTGCCATACTCTATAAAATATAATGCATGGTACATCGATTGTCAATCGTTTTTTTAACCCATCTCAAGGTTGCCATGGCGATGTAAACTTTGAGAGCTTCACTCTCGAGGTTTACATGGTCGCCCTGGCAACCTCTCAATGGTTAACAAACTGGTTAACAATCGATGACCATACATTATCCTCTATATATTGCCCACAAAGAAAGGTAGACAGATAATTTAAAATGGTACAACCTTGTTTGTATTCATCCCACTCAATTATCTTTGGTAGTGATTTTAACTGTGGCCTATCCCTTAAAGATAGAGGAAAAATACAAAAACAAATAAAGTGTTTTGTGATATGCATTTTTTTAGCCAAGTTAATCAAAACTTGGCCAAATTTCCCTCATTCACTAAAAATACCACCAACAGCTTAATCTGGTTCAAGGTCAGTTGGCATTCATCTATATCCCCCCTCCCCCGGGTCGTGCCTGAAAATAGGCAGTATTTGTCTAGTGCACTTACCCGGTCAACAAAAGCTAAAGTAATAAAAAAAAAAAAATAGCCAAAACTACAGACACACATTACTCATTCAGTGGAAAATCTGATCTACCTTTCAAAAAGGGCATCTTGCCACACGCATTGATTTTCATGTTGGTACGCTTGCGCAGTCAACATCTTGCGGTAGTGCAGATTTGGTGGCATGATCGCTGTTGGGCAAATGCAGGGCATGCATCAGTAGGTGCGTCCCTCATTCCCCAATCAGCCTGCATACCGGCACCACACCATGCATGCATAATGTGGCGAGCACATCTAAAGACAGGTCCGCTGCAATCTGAGCAAAGCTTATCAGATGCAGTGGACCTCGCGACATGCTCAGCCACATTGTAAGCATGGCGGGCGGCCACCCAACTGCCAACTTCAGGGGTGCCCAATCCCCCTGCCGGCTTACCGTGGCCCCAATTATGTGCCGGCGGGGGAGCTCACTAAGCCCCCATTTGTTATATGCGGGGTGCCCAATCCCCTGGTCTCTTGCCACCCCTCTTTCCTGGAAATGCCGACGGGGTGCCCAATCCCGTCACATAAATTAACCCCCCCTTTTGTTGTGTGCCAATGAGGGAGGCCACAGGGCTGAAAAAGTGGGCAAGAGCCAGGAGAGGGGTAAGGCAGCAGCAGGGCTGGATTGCAGTGGGGATGGAGGGAAGGGGAAGACATCAATCAGGAAGGGAAGGGGTGGAAGAATGGGGGGGCAGTGGAAGCAGGATCAGTGATCTTAGGGAAAATTAAGCCAGAAGTGAGTACACGGAGGGAAGGGGGGCTAAAGTGGCTCAGGAGGAAGAGGGTATGTTAGTGATGGGGGATTCCATTCTTAAGGGGCTCAACTGGGGCAGTAGAGGGGAATGGTATAGTTGCATATGGGTGGAAGCCATACCAGGTCTAAGGGCAGACAGAGCGGGGCAAGCAAGTCTAAGATGTATGAGGAGGGGAAGGGGAGACTGCACATAGCGGTGGTGCATGTGGGGACTAATGACCTGGCAGGGGAGACTGTGGAGGTGGTAAAGGGAGGGTCCAGAGAACTGTGAAAGCTTTGCGAGGAAGTAGGGGAGATGGTTGCCTTTTTGGAGGTGCTCACAGTGCCCTGAGTGAGCACAGCAAGGAAGGAGAGGATTAGGGAATACAACGTGTGGCTGGAGGAGTTGTATAGATCAAAAGGGTATGGATAGGTGGGGGGATTGGGGCAGACCTGGGACGATAATGAACTATATGCAAGAGATAGGCTACACCTATATTGGGCGGAAATGGGGGTATTAAAGCAGAAACTACAGGAATATATAGTAACAAAAGTGAGTTTAAACTAGCTGGAGGGGTGGTCAGACAATAGGCAAGGTACACAGGGACCAGGTGAGCCTACACCCAAGCTAGTAAGAAGGTACTTGGAGATTTAGTCCAGAAGGGCAGGGTGGGTGGGGATCTGGAAAAGGAGGGAAGGGTGACAGGGTGAAGGGTGGTCTCAGTAATTGTGAGAAGCTTTGGTAACAAGGCAGCAGAGCTTCAGGTGCTCTTGGTTGTAGGGAGGGTGAACATCACAGCTATCACAGAAACATGGGCTACAGAACACTGGGATTGGGACCTGGCAATCCCAGGGCTTAAACTGTACAGAAGGAACTGTGGGGAAGGGGTGGTGGTGGTGGCTGTCTATGTGTGGGAGGGGATAAAATGCACAAGGGACGAAAAGGAAGTGAGGGATATGGAGGCAATGTTGTTACAGTTCCTGGACTCCAGGGGAAGGAAGTTGAGGTTTGGGGTGGTGTATAGGTCACCATCCCAGAACAGTGAAAAGGGACAGAGAACCAGCAGAACAAATCAGTAGGGTATATAGGAGGGGGAAGGTGATCATAGTAGGGGATTTCAACCTGCTGGGGGTAGAATGAACCATGCCAGTCACCTCCAGTGACAGGGAGAGGGTTCTCTTGTATGCATTCCAGGAGGGGTTCCTGACACAGCTGGTTGCCCAACCCACAAGACTGGGGAACACGCTGGACCATGTACTATCTAACAGTGAGGTAGTGAGAGATGTAAGGGTGGAAGATCTGTTAGCTAACAGCAATCAAACGGTGTGGTTTAACATCACAATGAGCAGGGAGCCAGGGATCCGCAACAAAGGTGGTGGATTTCAGGAAGGTGGACTTTGGGGAAAATGGGGGAATTGCTGAAGGGGAGACTCGAAGGAATAAAGCGGAGGATGGGGACAGTGCAGAAATGGGACATAATAAAGCAAGGAATCACAGAGGTGACAGAAACATGCACCAGACTACAGAGTAAGAAGAATAGGGTGAAGAGATCATACTGGCTGAACAGGGAGGTGATAGAGGGAGTGAGAGCAAAAAGAGTGGTGTACCCAAGGTTCAGAAGGATGGGGAAGGGGTAGGACAGGGAGGAGTACACCCAATGGTCCCAGGAGGTGACCAAGAGGGTAAGGGGAGCGAAAGCTACTAGGGAACTCAGATTAGTGCAGGGAATTAAAGGAGTGGAGAAATACTTTTTTACGTACGTCAGGGAGTAAAGGAAGTGCAGGGACAGTATATACTGAGGATAAAAAGGGGGAAGGAGTAGACAGAAAAGGGGAAGGAACAAGAAGAAAGCACTGAATGAGTACTTTCTGCTCAGTGTTCACAAGGGAGGAGGGGGTCCATTACCACCCTGGTCGGGGGATGGGGGGTGTGAGTTAATGGATGGTAGGATAGAGGGTAGCAGAGTCTTGGAAGGGCTAAGGGCACTGAAGGTGAATAAAGTGCCGAGACCAGATGGTATCCACCCCAGGGCACTGTGGGAGGTTGCAGAGGTCCTAGCAGAACCACTGGTGGATCTGTTCAGCACCTCCCTGGAAATGGGGTAGGTGCCTCAGGACTGGAGGACAGCCCATGTGTACTGTTACATAAAAGTTGTCCAAGGAATGAGACAGGGAACTATAGGCCAGTCACTCTGACATCCATAGTGGGAAAGCTCATGGAGATGATGCTAAAGGACAGGCTGGTGGCATTTGTGGAGGGCAACAACCTGCAGGATGGGAGGCAGCATGGGGTCATTTCTGCCAGACCACTCTTATACAGTATCATGACTGGGCAATGAGGTATTCGGATGGGGGCCATTGAGTGAATGTGCTATACTTGGGCTTCAGCAAGGCTGATTCAGTGTCCCATGGGAAACTAGGGGTGAAGTTATCTGGGGTGGGAGTGGGGACAAATATGGCATGTTGGATCTCAAACTGACTAAAGGATAGGCTGCAGAGAATGGTGGTGGTGGTAGAAGTCTTGGAGTCTAGATCTGTGATGATCGGGGTGCCACAGGGCTCAGTGTTGGGCCCAGTGCTGTTTGGGTTATTCATCTCAGACATTGCACAGGGGGTTGTGAGCAGGATTAGCCTGTTTGCTGATTATACTAAAATGGGTGCAATAGTAGGCGATAAAGAGGGATGGATGCAACTACAGAGGGACTTGATGAAGCTGAAGGAATAGTCAGGGAAGTGGCAGCTGGGGTTCAATGCAAAAAAAAATGCAAGGTGTTGCATTTTAGGGCAAGGACCCAAGGAGAGAATACTAGCTAGGGGAATCAAGCTGGGGAGCACCGATGAGGAAAAGGACCTGGGGGTATTGATAACAGCAAGCATGAACAATACTGCCCAATGGAGGAGGGCAGCGGGGAAAGCAAACAGGATGCTAGGGTGCATAGCACGTGAATACAGGTCCATGCATAGGGAGGTAATTTTGTCCCCTTACAGGGCATTGGTTAGACCTCACTTGGAGTACTGTGTGCAGTTTTGGAGGCTGTACCTGAGCCGGGATGTCAAGTTGCTGGAAGGAATGCAGCGAAGGGCAACAAGGATGATTCAGGGGATGGAAGGAACGGATTATGAGATGAGGCTAACAGAACTGAATATTTATGCACTGGAAGAGAGGTGGGATGGAGGTACATGATCAAGACATTCAAGTACTTGAAGGGTGTCAAAAAAAGGAGGACAGAGAGATCACATGATGTTTCTGACCCGGTAGCAGTGCTTCGGTGCGCTCCTATTACCTTCCCAGATAAACTCGCTCTAATCTCAGAAAGTTAAATGATTCGAATTTCTAAACTGCTGTATTTATTCTAGTAAACAAGTGGGAACTCAAGGATTGATTGCCTGTCGAGTTACGAGGGGAATGGAAACAGAAATGCGATTGGCACTCCCTCGCCATACTCCACCCACTATGCCAGAAAAGGCTCTGAAGAAGCCTAAGGCTCAAGTAACTCAACCACCCAGACACAAGTCTATGTCTTTGGACCAGCCCTCCTCAATCTGGACAAATTCCTGGAGGAATTTTGCCCCTTTAGGAATGAGGTCAGATTTCTAACAGGAGGTAAAGGGGATATCAAACAAGATTGCAGAGCTCTTGCAAAAGACTGGGGATTGTGAAGTTAGGGTTACATCTCTTGGGAAGAAAATGGATAAAGTGGACTCAGCCATAGCAATCACCCGACAGAGAATTGCAAAAATGGAAGCAAAAATCAAAGATTTAGAGGGATGTAGCCATCGGAATAACATCATTATTATCAGACTCCCTGAAAAAGAAGAAGGATCCTATCCAATACAATTTACAAAATGCCTGGTGGCAAACATTGCAGGCCCATTGTCCTTTGGATCGGAATACATTATCGAGAGGGCCCATAGCACTCTGAGACCATTGCCCCCACCAGGTGCCCAGCCTCGAACCTTCATATTCAGATTTTTGAATTACCAGGAAAGGCAACATCTATTCCTGAAGGTCAAAGAAATAAAAGAGGTTCCATGGGAGGGATTGGTGATACGCATCACGCAAGATTTGCCACAGTCAGTTAGACAGAAGAGGGCCGAATACCACGGTGTAGTTACTAAACTTCTGGCTGCAAATATCCATTTTAGGATGCTTTACCCTGCGAACCTTCAGGTCTCTCTTGATGGAAAATGGGTACCCCTAGAAGATCCACAAACTGCAACAGCCGAACTCAAGAAATGGCTGCCCAAGGAGATCATGTGATGAGCTAGCAGGGAGTAGACGTCTTTGAGAAGGCTCCCGAGTCCCAACGAATAAAACTTACAGTTTAAACACTCTAGGACCCTGTAATTCTGATGTAGCGAGAAGTTCTGATCGCTAAGAGGGTGCTGCGTTGTGGAGGGTGATTCCAAGTTGTGCATCGTAGGAGAGTACAGTATCGGAACACCAATGGGTGTGGAAAGTGAAATGGCCGAGATGGAGCAAGGAAGCCCCAAGCCTCTGGCAGTAAGAACGCCGGCGACTAAGCGCTCAAAGCCCCATTCGTCGACCTCTGAGGAGCCTGAGGATTGGAGAGCGGAAGGTCAAGGGGGGCACTCAACCTCAGAGGACATTAGTGAAATAAAACAACTTCTACAAGGGCTGGTTGCTGATTTTACAATATTGAAACCTGCTCTGCACGCCCTTATGCAGAGTGGGGGTGTAGAGGCCAGAGCTGCATCGCAGGAGATCAAAACGGAACCATGGAACAGGAGATGATTAGCTTGAAGAGGCAGATGAAAAAGCTAGAAAACCGCTTAGAGGACCAAGAAGCGCGGAGCCGGAGGAACAATCTAATAATGGTAGGCCTGCCTGAGAAATCGGAAGGCTCAGACTGTGCAGTCTTCATACAGGATCTTCTACTGAAGCTATTTAGGCCGACACTGTTTGGAGACTCTTACAACATCGAGAGGGCCCACCGCTCATTGAGAGAAACCCCCCCACCTGGAGCTCATCCTCGAGTTATCATTATGCGGTTCCTGAATTATAAGGAGAAAACTCACGTTTTGAATAAAGCTAAAGCTAATAGGAACTTGCAGTGGAATGGGGCTTCTCTCTGGCTGTTTCAAGATTTAGTGCCTTCGGTGACAGAAAAGCAGAAAGAATACACGGATATAAAGAAGAAGCTGTATATGGCGGGATTGAAATTTAGACTACAATATCCAGCCACACTGGTTGTAAAACTGCCAAAAGGTGACAAAAGATACCTCGCAGCAGATGAAGCCTTGGAAAGCCTCAGAGTGGAGCTACCGGATTTGTTCAAGTCGGTGACTTGAGGGAAAAAGGGACTGGCAAAAATGCAAGCGCTGCAGTGGAAAAAGTGGACTAACAGTGCTGGGGAAAAGCTGCACTAGAGGGCAGAACTCTTGGTTGCCATCTTGATTTCAGACTGGACCCGGGGAATGAGGGCTAATGTTGTAAAGGCCCCCCTTTTTTTTCTTTTTTTCCTCTCCATGAGCGGGGAGACAATGACTGAGGGCTGTGCGAGGTGGTGAAACGAAGTCCCTCAGCGGATTCTTTTACTTGATTCTGTGGTTACTCCTGTTTTTCAGGGTATACATCAGACTATTACAGCAGAGCGCTACGAAGAGGGTGGCTCGAAATATTGAGAATAGGATGGGCCAAGGGGGCTTAAGACTGAGCTGTGACTAAGAAGTAAGGAACTAGGGGGGCCCCGCTGTATTTAAGCTAAGGGGCACAGGAATTAGATTGAATGAATGGGTCTCATGTAGGGATTGAGAGGCTTCATAGAGAAGCGAGAAGGAGGCTAAGAAGTAACATTCTCCGGGACTGTGCGATACCTTACTTCATGCTCAGGGGAACTTGACAGGGAAGGATGGCTATCAAGAAGTTATTAGGCTTCTGCGGCAATGGTGGTATTTAAGTACGGAGGGGGGTGATAACCCATGCGAACCTGGGCCACTAAAAATTTTTTTTTTTCTTCCCCTTCAATAATCTAAAGCTAAAAAGGGTGATAGGTTAGTTTGAATCTGCAGTTGGGGTGGGCGAGTAGGCAGGGGTCTATCAGTGGATCACACTGGGACTCGGGGGTGATCGGAGACATCTTGAGAGCTGACTCATACACGTCTCAGGAAGATTAAGGAGGGCGATCGTAAGAATAGGGGTGGTAAGAAAGGGAGTTACGGTGGGGGGGGGGAACGAGAGAGAATCCAAGACATATGGCATAAGGAAAGTAGAACGTATGAGAGTGAAGGTCAGGGGTGAGGCTGCAGTAGATGGTATCACTTAGAATTCTTTCATGGAATGTGAAAGGTCTCAGGGGGAGGAAGAAAAGATTGGTTATGCTACAATACATAAATCAGTTGGGGGTACATATTGCTGCACTTCAGGAAACCCATTTATTGAATGATGAATTGCTTCTACTTAGGAAGGGATGGGTGGGCAAGGTAGTCGGAACTGGAAGTGTGAAAGCCTCAGGCGGGGTAGCGATACTAATTAGGAAAGATTGCTCATACATAATTGATCGAATTCAATTAAGAGAGGATAGTAGGGGGATATACGTGATGGGCTCAGTTTTGGGACACCCATTACTGTGTGCTACAATATATGGTCCCACTCCGCCTAAATCAGAATTTTTGCTTCACTGGAGGCTGATACTGTCACGCTCCCCCAGGGCTCACTTATTATGGCAGGAGACTGGAATATCTGTTTTGACAATAGACTCGATAGGAGTCCTGCTTCTAATAAATTACCCAGCTCCTCACAAATAGCACTATATAGATTTTTGGAAGTTACAGCACTAGTAGATCCATACAGGATGTATAGGAAAGGGGATACGGAGATGACCTTCTACTCAGGGGCCCATAAGACACATACGAGGATCGACTTTTTTTTGGTCAATAGGGAAGTTTTAAGGGGTATTACAGGTATGCACACTTTCAATAGGATACTGTCTGACCATTCCCCAATCCAATTGCTATGGGAGATAGACAATATTCCCCCTAAGCCATACCAATGGCGACTGGATGAAGGGATTTTAACAGTGGACAATATCGTGACTAAATTGGAGGATATACTTAAGGAAATTATCCAAATTCAAATTCCAACTCTTGTGGATAAGAAATTAGCTTGGCCCGTCTGCAAAGTACTGTATGCAGGAAGGGCACAGGAATATACCGCTAGGCGGAATAAATTGAATAGGGCACGGGAGGAGTTCATAATTGGGGCCATTAAGTCATTATCACCTCTAGAGGGCTCTTCTACAGAGATGGATAGGGAATTAAGGGAGTTAGAAGAATATAGAGGTATATTGAGTTGTAGGGCTGATCGTTGGCTGGAAAGATTGAATGCCAAATACTTGCTACAGGGGGACATACCAGGCCGTTTATTGGCCCATAGGATTAAGGAGCGGGAGGCGGAAAGAACGATTGTGGCAGTGAATTTTGGAGGAGAGTTCATCTCGGAACCTCAAAGACTGGCTGATGCCTTTGCGGAGTACTATGCCGCGATATATCAGGAAGGGCCCCCTAGCTCAGAGACAGAAATCAAAGGGTTCCTTGATAAAATACCGTTGCCCAGATTAGATCTAGAGCAGGCCCAGGCACTGGCTGCCCCAATATCGGAGTTGGAGATTATGGAGGTAATTAAAGACTTGCCAAATGGGAAGGCACCAGGGCCGGATGGCCTGTTGGCCAAATTTTATAAAGTACATGCAGTGACAATAATACCTCTATTGAAAGAACTCTTCTCAACCCCCCTCTATATCAGGCCTATATTATGTTGATTCCAAAGCCGGATAAACCCAGAGACTTACCAGGCAATCATAGGCCCATAGCTTTAATAAACCAAGATATTAAGGTACTCACAAAGATTTTGGCTAATAGGGTCTTGAAAGTTGCTCCCTTATTAATTAGTCAGGATCAAGTTGGATTCATGCCAGGGAGGGGGGCGCATGATGAATTAAGGAAACTACACCATATTTTATATAGTGCTTCCAATTCAAAATCTGCTATGGCTCTAATAGCACTTGATGCCGAGAAGGCATTCGATCGGGTTTCCCACAAATTCTTATTCCTTACAATGGAGAAAATGGGGTTTCCAATGGGTTTTCTTAGAGGCCTTAGAAATCTTTATGAAGCCCCACAGCCAGAGATCCTATGTAATGGATATCTCTAAAGAGATCCTCCCATGAAATGGAACTAGGCAGGGCTGTCCCTTGTCACCATTTTATTTAATATTTATTTGGAACCTTTGTTAAGATTCTGCTGGTGGAACCCTGGGTTCAGGGATTGAGTTCAGGGATAGAGCTTAAATTTTCGGTATTTGCCGATGATATCTTGCTGCATTTAAGTAATCCGTCTTGACAGTTTTCAAAATGCCTTGGAGATCATTGGGAAATTCTCGAGGGTGTCCAATTATAAGTTAAATCTAACTAAAACCCAAGCTCTTCCGCTTATGGTGTACACCCATAGAACTGACTTTGAGCATCTGCAGCTTAATTGGGCCTCGGAAAAAATTAAATATCTGGGAATTTGGATCTTAGCTAGGTCGGAAGATGGGGTGGAGGAAAATGTGGGTAGCATAGTGGCCACAATTAAAAATGACATTGTAAGGTGAAAGAAACTTCCTCTAAATTTCACTGCTAGACTGGGATTAATTAAAATGAACTTTCTGCCCAGATTACTGTACCCGATTTATCTATTACCCTATATCATTCCGAAGGGAAGGTTTATCATTCAAAAGGATAATCTCAGAATTTTATGGGATTCTAAGCCCCAAGGAGAACCATGCGTTCACGCCTCTCCCATCTTAAGGAGGCATAAAACTCCAATTTATTATTATATTATGTAGCAGGCAATTAGGACTCATGGGGCACTGGGAAAGGGTATGGGGGAGAGAGGATACATTCCAACGTGACTTGAATTGAACAACATACCTTAAAAGACACAAAACTTTCCCCAACTGCATTATTATTTGCAGATCTGGAGGCTCTGCCTGGCATAGGGAAAACACTCTCAATACATAAATCAGTTAAGCGTGGTGGGGTTGTTAAATCAGTGCAGAGGAGAGCACAAAGGGGCAGGGATCAGCCTATAGTAGGAAACCCTAACTTTCGCCTGGGGAACCGAATACTTACCCGTCAATGGGCATCACAGCTGTCAGAATTGAATTTGGCAGACTTCATACTCGCAGACAGGGTATACTTACCAACACAGACTAGAGATTGGGATTTTTTTTAAAAGATCCAGATTACAAAACTGGTACAGAAGTTTATACGAGATAATAAAGATGGGGGACAAACTTTATTTACATGGGACCATCTACGGGAGATTGACCTCTTACAGCATCCCCTCTCAAAAGTATATAAGGTGCTGTTAGATTATGTTAGCATAGAATCCGAAGCTCAGACAACATATTGGGAAAAAGCACTATCCCCCCTGAGACCTGACTGGAAAGAAATTTAGAAGCATATGAAAGCTTTGCCTATTCCGAAGTATAAGACTATGCAATTCTTTATTTGTTCAAATATTTACTACACCCCTGCTAAGCTATGTTCTAGAAAACTCAGATAGACAGATCGGTGTTTTAGATACGGAACAGAACCAGGAGACCTATTACACGTATTGTGGACCTGTTCTCGAATTCAGTCATTATGGGTTCAACTTGGAAAAGAAATGGATCCATTACTAGACTACTCTGAGTACATTAGCCCAGAGATATGTATATTAGGAGACATGAGGGCGGTAGTGAGGGACTCAGCTAAATACCATGTGTCCCTCATGGCAACCGTAGTCAAAGCATTTGTCTTAAGACACTGGAAGGAGGATAGCAGTTATTGTTATGATCAATGGGTTAGGGACCTTCTACAGGTCTTGGATAGACTTAAAAGGCATATGTTAATAGAAGGGAAAAAGAAAATATATGATAGAAGGTGGGGGGCTTTGGAGACAGTGTACTCAATGCAGTTGAAAGGTCCTCGGGTTCAGATCTGTCTGTCTGGAGAAGATTAGCCTGTAAAGTTTTCTTGTGAGAAAGTTCGAAGGGTCTGGGATTGAATGGAAATATATGACTTCTATCAGATATGTTTTTTATATGCATAGGCATAACTCTCTCATAAAGATGTTTGCCTAGGTCAGATGGTATGCTTATACCTGGTTGGGCAGGATGGATTCTCTCTCTTTCCTAGGGACACAGTTATTAAAGTTTAGTCCGGAGCAAGTACAATTATGTTTAAGGAGGGATAATCCTATATAGCAATTCGGGCTAAGTAAAAGGCTAGACTAATACCGAACTTGAAAGAACCGACTTGAAGGTTACTGCAATAAGAATGGGCTAAAATGTTTGGTGATGATAAAATATAACTGTGATTGTAAATAGTTTGTGGGGTTGTATATAGTATCCATATCCAGTTTGGGGATGTGGGCCCGGGTATGTATCCTGGGATGTATGTATGTATGTTATACTGTTGGAAATAATAAAACTTTAATAAAGAAGGTTAAAAAAAAAGAAATGGCTGCCCAACCTATTTCAGGATTTTTGAAGTGTTACACCCTGGTCTCGTAACTCAAGATGGCTTAGTGTATGGGGAGAGTGTTTAAATGTGCTAAGCACGGAGAAGTGCAGGATTGTCACCCTCACTATGAATACTTTTTCCATTTCAGATTCTTGAATGTTGCACCAATTGGAACTAACCCACCATAGTAAGAAAGGGAAGGATTTAATAATGTAGTTAACTCTGAGAAACTTTGACTACAGATAGACCATTGGCCAACTCTTTGTTGGGAAGTTCCCTATAATTTGCTTGTTAAATGGACTTTGTTGGATCTAGATATGGGATGAGTAAATTCTAATTCATTTCTGTTTTCTTCCTGATAAGTTTAAATTGTTCAATATGTTGTTTTTGCTGGTTTGATTTATGGCTATGCGATTAAAGTTCATTTTGGGGTTTAGGAAAAGAGGACCTGTACAGATATATAACTATGGGGACATACTCCTACTAGAGACAGGCTTCTTTAATGACATAAATAACGAATGTCTTAAAGTGTGGAATTCAGGTCCTGATTTGGGAAGAACTGGATGCGCAGACAGCTGCTCTCATTATGAGTATTACTATGGCCATGAGGGGAAAATGATGCTCATGAGAATAGACTCCTGGGTCCCTTTTCTTTTTTCATCTTTTTTTGCCCTCGAGCGGGGGCTGGGGCTTTCATTATGAAACGATAGGCACTCAACTGTGTTGGCAGAGTTTACACTTATAAGGGCTCCCCTTCTGGTTTTTGTTTGCATTCAGGTTACCTGAACTAATAGTATTGGTCTCCAAATGCTTATTATATAAGTTGTATATTTTACTATCAGCAAAACAAAATGGTTATATTAAATGCATGCTGAAAATAGAAAATAGAGTTAAAAAATATATGTTTCAACCTTAGGTCTTCTTCAGGAAATATCTAAAAGAAAAAAAAAAACAAAGTCAATCATATTTTACTATGCTTACAGAAGGGTGATATGATATTGCAGCAGTAAAGGCGCGTTTTGAAGGGAGGGATAGCGTGAGGGGGAGGGCAGTAACTACGTGGCAGTCATCATGTACTGTAAAGTTTGGGGAGGGGAAGGGGAATCATATTAGTGTTTTTTTTCCGGTTTGTAAATACTCAGGATTTCTATTTAGTGGGGAGAAAGGGTTCTGAGGGAGTGAGATGGGGACTAATGGGATTTGGAGAAAGAGGGAGGGTAGTCCGGCTTAGCACTGGGGTTTACTGACTCAGTTATCAGAGGGCAACACTTATATTTTTGGTTTGGTCACAAATCTATTTATGAATGACATGTAACAAAAAGTTTATATCATGGAATGTTAGGGGCTTACGGTCTAAATTTAAATGATACAGATTTTGAAGCATATCAAGATTCTTAAGGGTGCTATCTCCTTTCTCCAGGAGACCCACCTTCTGGATTCAGAGGGTGATCTTCTTCTGAGACAATTTGTGGGACAAGTTTTTAATGCTGGGAGCAGTACACAAAGTAAGGGAGTAGCTATTCTAGTAGCTCAAAGCACCACCTTCATTACCAAAGAAATTCTTAGTGACCCACAAGGTAGATACATTATAGTCAAAGGAATTCTGGATAGAACTACAATGGTTCTAGCATCCATTTATGGTCCTAACGTAGACCCCCCTTCCTTTTTCTCAGATTTACTATGCATCTTGGCACCATTCTCATCCTTACCATGTATTTTGGGAGGGGATTGGAACCTCCCATTTTCCCCAGATTTAGATAAATCAGGAATGAAGAGATGAGGACTCTCTCCTGCACAGAGATCTATTAGAGATCTGATTGACCAT
Organism: Neoceratodus forsteri; assembly: GCA_016271365.2. NCBI lineage: Eukaryota > Metazoa > Chordata > Ceratodontiformes > Ceratodontidae > Neoceratodus > Neoceratodus forsteri. Next base: position 1,226,753,415 of record CM057454.1, read on the forward strand.
CTTGGGTTAAGAGATCCCTGGAGAACCCTATATCCCTCAGTGAAAGAATTTACTTTTAGGTCTAACGTCCATGGATCCTTTTCCAGAATCAATTATTTTTTAATAAGCCATTCATTACTAAGCGGGTTAAGAACCGCAGATATAGACCCAGGTGTAATCTATGACCATTCAGTAGTTAGCTGTGACTTGACCATACTATTAAATTAAATAACCAACTTCTCAAAGAGGATTAAATTATTAAAACTATAGATAAAGAAATAGATGAATACATACAAAATAATCTGGCCTCTACTATGAGATCGGATCTGGAATGGGGTGCCCTAAAGTGTGTATTGAGGGGAACTTTCATTAAACTAGCTTCACAATGGAAAAGAGAGAGAGAGACAGGAATATTGTTACCTTACTAGCCAAAATCCGGCATCTAGAGGCAACCATGTCTTCTGGTACTATTGACTCTGACATGGCATTGTTGATCGGATACCAAGATCAATATAGTGCCTTTCTCAGACAAAAAGCAGAATATGTTATATTAAAAACAGGCATAAGATACATTGACCAGGGAGAAAAGGTGGGACATCTGCTTGCTTTGTGGCTGAAGAAGGTGGAATCCTCTAGAATAGTCAAATCTATCAGAGCTCAGGAACAGAGAACTCTTAAACTCACCCCTATGGAAATCACCCCAGAATTTGCTACATTTTATAAGACCTTATATTCCCCCATGCTAAATCTCCCAGACTCCTCTCAGGTGAAGGAATATCTTCTCCCCCTGAATCTTCTGCCTCTAGACCTGGACCAGCAAGAGTTGTTAGTTACCCCACCTCGGAAGCTGAGATTCTGGATGCAATCACCTTACTAGTGACTGATAAAGCCCTGGGCCTGGATGGCTATTCCCCTAATTTCTACAAAACATTTAGTAAAAAATTAGTTTCTTGGTCACATTGTTTGTATATGTAGTTGTTAGATAAAAATACTATTGATAATACCCTGCTTGAGGCTCTAATCATTGTTATACACAAACCAGATAAAGACCCGGAAGCAGTAAGTAGTTACCGCCAAATCTCACTAATTAACTGTGACATAAAGATTCTTGCCAAAGTTCTTTTTAGACAGTTGAAGGTGGTGCTTCCTGACATTATTCATGCGGATCAAGTAGGATTCATGGAAGGAAGGAACTCAGCAGATCACTTTCGAAAGTTGGCTCATGTTTTCTCTATGTCGGGGGAGTCAAAAGTCCCAGCTGGCTTGATCTCTTTTGATGCAGAGAAAGCATTTGATCGAGTGGATTAGCAATATCTGTTTTTGACAGTGGAAAAATGTGGATTTCCCTCTAAATTCATAAGCTGGGTCTCTTCTTTGTATGGTGCTCCCCAGGTGAGAATTTATTGCAATGGTGTACTCTCAGAAAAATTTTCCCTGCACTCTGGAACTAAGCAGGGGTGTCCCCTTTCTCCCCTATTGTTTAACATTTATTTAGAGCCACTACTGAGACCTGTTCTTTATGTTCTCATGATGGAGTACAGGGTATACCCATTGGTAATCACAAGTTTAAGCTTTCAGCATATGCAGGCAATGTACTCCTACATCTGATTCACCCTGCCAGTTCTTTCACTATTGTGATTTTTCTTATTATGGACTTTGGATTGTTGTCTAATTATAGAATTAATCCTAACAAAACCATTGTTTTCCCCCTTAATCATAGACTCATGAAAATACAGTATCTCCATTAGGCTTCCAGTGGAATTCTAAGTCTCTGAAATATTTGGGTTTATACTATCCAGATGTGATGAGCTGAGTAGAAAATCGAATTTTGACTTACGACTAGATACTATCCAGCAAGACTTCAAAAGTTGGCAAACCCTACCTATATCACTATGGGAACGTATCAACATTATAAAAATGAATATATTACCCAGACTTTTTTATTCAATTAGCATGTTAAATTCTTGGTTACCTCTAGCATGGTTTAAAAAGGTATATGCTCTTATATCTTCATTTATATGGCAGGGGAAATGTCCTAGACAAGCTTATTTGAAGCTAGCTGCATCCCAACATTCTAGAAGTCTACAATTACCACATTTTTCAATGTATTTTTGGGCCAGCCAGTCAACCAAATACTTAAAATGGTTCATTCCCCCAGAAAAGCTTCCTTCATGTCCATATATTCCAGAATGGTTGACGTTGGAATTGGATTTAATAAAGGGTATAAAAATCTCCCTAGAAGCCCTTCTTTATATCCCAGTACGGGTTTTTCCTCCAAAATTGAATGGGACATCGATATCAACCTCCATCTGGATCCATAATCAAATGTATGCCTTCCTTAAATTTAGAAACACATGGACCCCAATCAGCCGGTGGTAGCCAATCCCAATTTAAGATTGGGGGCAAAACTATATCCCCATCTTGGTTCCCTCAAATTAACTCCCTAAAAGTAAAAGATTTTTTTGTAGAGGAAGTATGCCTGGATTCCTGGGCAATTTTGTCTATTCCTAAACTGGAAAGAAAGAATATATTTAAGGTGTTTCAATTACGCCACTTGCTAATACAGTACTATTCTACTATAAGGGAGCCAGAACTGGACCAGAGTTGGATTAATTCTATGATTCCCTTGAGTGGAAAACATCATTCTATCTCATTTCTATATGCCTTTCTTTGAGAAAATGTACTAGATGCACTCTCTCAAGTTCCTAAATATTGGGCTACTCATTTTCCTTTTATTTCAGAACACAATACTTTAATTTGGTCAAATTTACATCAATATATTTCTCAAGATAGATTGAAGCTCACTCAATACCAATTTCTAAACAATATGTATTGGACTCCCAGTAAACTTAAACTCGTTGGGAGTTCCCAGGATGGTCTCTGTTCCAGATGTCACAGACAGATAGGTGACCTAATGCACATTTTCTGGGAGTGTTCCACAGTCAAAGACTTATGGAGTATGATCCAGTCTCATGTAGATCCCTTGTTAGGGCTTGAAGATTTGTTTATACCAGAGATTTACTTCCTGGGAGATCTCTCCCGTATAGTGATCAAGATATGTAGATTCCACATGGCTATGATTTCTCTTATTGTAAAGAAACTGGTTCTACGCCATTGGTTAGATGGACATACTATTACATATAACGAATGGTTGAGTGACCTTCTTTTCAATCTTCTGGCTGAACAACTTAAGGCTAGTATTACCAATTATATATCCCATTACAAGTATATCTGGGAGTGCTGTCATACACTATATCGCCTTCAAACTGGAGTACCCTCATAATAGGAAACCCTGGCCTTTATAATTCTCCAAAGATGTTAGCCGCTTTTGTTACTCATCTGTGCTATAAGTTGGGGTTACTGTGATGTTCTGGTTGTGATATTATTGTTACCCAATATCTCAGGGATGTAGTGCCAAGCTGGGGCGGGTGGTATTGGGTGGAGGGGGGAACCTTAGCATGGACTCCTGCTTGTTATGATTTTATTTGTAATAATAAGACTTATTGTTCATGTTAAGGTTGTATACAAAACTTGAATAAAAATTGAATTTCAAAAAAAAAAGGACGGAGGGGGTGTTGAAACTAAGGAGCAGGGGAGAGAGACTAGGGGGCATGGGCTAAGATTAAAGGAGGGGAGATTCAGGAGGGAGATAACATGGCATTTCTTCACAGAGAGAGTAGTTGTGAGGTGGAACGCTCTACCAGAAAGGGTGACACCATGTAAGTATATGGCTGGTTTGGAACGCTTGGGACAGGGTACAGGGTTGGGTAAGGATAGGCGAGAAGGACAATAATGGGAGGTTAATGGGGTCGGGGAGGGGAAACTGCCTGCTAAGAAGCTAGCTGTAAAACTGAGCAGACTTTGATAAACTGGTAGGGTCTGTTCTGCTGGCACCTTTGTATGTTTGTATGTCTTTACAGAGGAGCAGTGGTCATACCTGTTACAAATGGGTGGCGTGGCCCTCTGATCTCAGTTACAAATGGTGTTAGGCAGTGGTGCCCTCTTAGCCCCATGATATGCATACTATATTGACCCACACCTACAGCAACTGAATTCAGTTATAGATATTAAATCATTACAAACTGGAAATACTCCAGTACAAAAGAAAATTCTAGCATTTGCAGAAGTTACCTGCCTATTATTCAAGGACCCGATGTCAGATCAAATAGCTGTAGAGGTCTGCTCTAATGATGGTAAACTCTCAGGGGCCTATTTACATTTAGGGAGATGTAAAGGGAAATAGCTAGAGACCCAAGGTAGTCAAATTCCTCAAGTAAGTGGAATTTCACTAGTAACAGACCCCATCATGGTGCTGGGCATTCAATACCAGACTGAATCCATTAGCATATTAAACTGGGGACCTAAAATTAAATGAGGAAGAACAGTGGTGGCAAAATGGAATGCATGGACCCTATAGGGAAGAAAAAAAATATTTATGATGAAAACATTCTTGTTATACATTTTTAGTTTTATTAGCCACATTTTCCACCACATAAACATTTAGAAACCACATGTTTAAGTATTTTTTTCAAGCTATACGGGGAGTCAGCTCAATCCCATTAAAAGGAATATACTTTACCTACCAGTTAAACAGGGAGGACTTCTTGACATGGTGAACCTCAGTTTTTTTTTTTGCATCCATTTTTAAACCCTATTATGTAATTGGAACGTAGGATGGGAACCCTTTTTTCCATAAGATATGTTTAACTTAGTGGCAAAACTGGGAGCTAGGTACTTGAAAATAATTAAACATACTCGGGCAGCCCAATATATATTAAAGACATTTTCTTTTAAACTAAAACTTGGAATATAAGTAGTACCCTGATCATCACATTGCTAAGGAAACAGCTGTATCAATTTATTGTGGACACCCAATTTTCAGAATCTATTGTGTTCCCTAAATGTCCACCCAGACACTTACCCTTCCTCAAGAACCTATTGATGGAACCAGTAATTCCTCCTCCTATGTGGGACATTCATTGGCAATGCTGTCATGACAAGTTAAATGTTAAAGGGAACCAAAAGCGTGAGCAGCAAGACGAAAGAACGTGTGCAAGAGTAACTTGTGTAGATGAAATCGAAACTATGGAGCATTTGTTTTTTTACCTGACCCTATATATCTTTTTGGGACTTAATAGCTGAAGGGTGAAATCAACTGGAGTTCAAGCATGTACAGTGTGATGCAATAGTTTACTGTAATTTCTATCCTAGATGGAAAACATGGGATACGAGTACATTGAGTTATATTCACCATTATCAAATGGCATATATGGAATAATAAATGCCTTTTTGTATTACAGCTAAAACATATCTCACAGCTAGAACTAGTAAACAAAATAACAGGGACTATATGACTTATCTATCTAAAATAGTCGGAGAAATCGCTATTACTTAAAGGGAAACAAAGGGCACACTTACCCTGGGTAACAGACTCAGATCAAACTATTACATTAAGAAATGTAAGACTGTGTTGAATTTCTTTAGAGAATTTTACAATAATGTGAGAAATAAGGATCTGTTGTACAAGTTTAATTGGCTGTGATATTTTTCTGTATTACTGTAGTAATTGTTACTTTCAATAAACACCCTGACTCACTTATTTGCCTATTACACAGTGAGGACTAGAGCTGGTGAATCCCATTGTTGGTTTTCTAGTGTATATTTTATTTTTACTCAAATCTACAACCCTATTGCAACTCACTGAGTAGAGTTTAACTCCACTTCTGTTCTCTAGATGTCGGATACGGTTAGAGCAGTGGGACAGGAATAGATAGGCCCTTTGAGATGCATGACTAATATTCCATTGTATATCAGAGAAACATCTGTTAGAATAGAGTTGGAAAGTAACCAGGCAACTTATTTTTATTAAAAAACAAAAAGGGTTATACGTTAGATTCAAGAAAAGTACTTTCAAGGTAATGAAACATTCCCAAGCGCCTCCTCAGTATTTAACAAATCTCACTCATTGAAAGAAAAAGATCACTCCCCCAAAAAAAATGTGGGACATGTATTGGCTGAGTTGCCATTCAAAATTAGTGTCAAAGACAACCAAAAACACAACCCCCTCAAGGAAAGAATATGTAGCAGACCCCAATGTATCCAAGAAATAGAAACTGCAGAGCATGCATACTTTACATTCTCCTATAAAGTGAGGTTCTGGGTAGCACTTACTAACACATGGAAGGAATCTTGATTTGCTACAGTCACAAACAAAGGAATGGTGTACACAAACATATGAACATATGAAATTGCCAGCAGAAATAGGCCTCATGGTCTAGCGAGTCTGTTCCAATGTGCAGCTAGCCCCTCATCTTGTAGCTGCCCCTTCCACCCCCTTCCCAGTATCCCTTCCCCTTCCTCTTTCCTAACCCCTCTTGAAACTGCCCACCATCTTGCAGAATGCTATCTCATCTGGTAAGGTGTTCCATTTGTCCACCACTCTTTCCGTGAAAAAATGTCTCCTCATCTCCCTCTTGAATCCCCTTCCAATCTTAGTCCATGCCCTCTTGTCCCTCCCCTCCTCATATGAAAAATCCCTTCTGTGTTGGTCTTGTTTATCCCCTTCCGGTACTTAAAGGTCTCAATCATATCCCTCCCCATCCCCCTTCTCCTCCAGTGAATACATATTGAGCTCTCCCAGTCTGTCCTCATATGGCTTGCTGTACAATTCTTGGATCATATTTGTGGCTGTTGGCTCCACCCCCTCAACAATCTGATGTCCTTCTTCAGGAATGGGTGCCAGTACTGCACACAATACTCCAGGTGGGGCCTGACCAATGACCCATACTAGGGCAGCATAACCTGCCTTCTTCTGGAGGAGATCCTTCTCAGAATATACCCCAGCATTTTGTTTGCTTTTGCTGCTGCCTTCCTGCACTGAGCAGATTTGTTCATGCTCACCATAATGATCTCTTCTAGGTCCTTCTCCTGTGTGGAGCTCCCCAACTGTACCCCAGTCAAGTGATAATCCCTGCCCTGGTTCCTGGCTCTGAAGTGCAGAACCTTGCACTTCTTGGCATTGAACCCCAAATGCCATGTTTCCACTCATTCCTGTAGCTTAGTTAGGTCCTCATGCAACTGCTTCCACCCCATCAACCACAGTGCCCATCTTGATATCATTTGCGAACAGACTGATCTTGCTTAGGATCCCATGTGAGATATCTGCAATAAAAATCCCAAACAGCGCCAGTCCTGGTATTGATCCCTGTGGTACTCTGCTCATCACCACTCTCAGTGATGAGAGGTCCCCCACCACCACCATTTGCTGCCTTCCCTTTAGCCAGCTTGTGATCCATTTCACCATTTTTGGTCCTGCCCCCACATATTCCAGTTCCACCCCAACCTCCCATGTGGCACTGAATCAAAGGCCTTGCTAAAGTTTAAATACTGGACATCCACTGCATGGCCCTTATCCACTTCCCACTTCACCCTGTCATAGTACTCTGCCAGATTTGTCTGGCAGGATGTGCCGGATATAAATCCATGCTGTTGACCATCCTGGAGATCATTATCCTCCAAGAAGCTTACTAGCCTCTCTTTAGTATGGTCTCCATGAGCTTCCCCATGATCGATGTGAAGCTCACTAGCTTATAGTTTCCTGGTTCATCCTTTGGGCCACTTTTATGGATGGGCACCATATGTGCCATTCTTCAGCCTTGTGGTACACATCCTGTGTCCAGGGAGGTATTAGACAGGTCAACCAGTGGCCCCACCAGGACTTCTGCCAACTCCCTTAGTACTTTAGGGTTAATGCTACCAGGTTCAGTGCTTTGTCCACTCTTAATGCCCTCAACCCATTTAGTACCCTGCTCTCTGTAATCCCTGCATCTGTCATACCCCCACCCCACCCACCTTCTTCTTTCTGTATAGAAATGGAACAACAGCACTTTACATATTCTCATGTTAAGTATGAAGTGGTTCATATGGAACACAAGAAGTTTATTCAATCTTCATCAAAACAGATTTTCCATAAAAATCACATTAGAACTAGGACAGATTTATAGCTTGGAGGCTAAACATATGACAAAAGGAAGTCATGATATGGCATGGCAAAATATGCCTTGGGTTACGGACTCTGATGTCCCAGTCACATAAATGAGAAAATGAGATCACAGAACTAATCATTTTAGGTTTTCTTGTGTAGTATATTGCACTTTAATTCTACTTATTAAGAGAAACCACAAGTCTCTTACATTTAAAAAAACACAGAAAAAAAATGTTATTTATTTCTCCTTTTCCTTACGAGTTTTCTAATTGTTTTCCTTTTTTCTTGATTAGTAAGGTCATTTTATGTTTGACTCTTTTGTGTGTGTGTTTATCAAACCACCTACAGTAGTATGATGATAGAATACTTGTGTGTTGGAAAATGTTTTCTTTTTTTGTTTGTAAATTGGATTCTCTGGTACTGTCAACCATGTAATTATTTGGCTTTAATTTTGTGATGCTTTCATATGTTTGGTTTTTAACCTTAATAAAAAAAACCTTCTCTTTTCGAGAAGTGCCATGGGATCTTTAATGCCCAACTGAACAACCACCAGAACAGGCAGACAGGACCTCGATTTAACATCTTATCCAAAAGACAGCATCTCAGGAGTGTGGCACCCTCATCATACTGCCCTACAGTGTCAGTATTGGGATTTAAGACAAGTGCCTGGTGTGGGGATAGAACCTACAGCTTTCTGATCTTCTGGCCTCTGGGGCAAGTGTACAACCTGCTGAGCCACTAACACTGATCATGCTGATTTAAGTTTACAAAACTAATAAGTAATCATGGTTGGTGATTTTATAGTTACATATCTGATGATTAAATCATAATCTAGATGATGATCTTATATCATGATCTCTCTTGATCATTTTTTTATGCTCCCCATTTTCATGGCTGGCCCTCCTTCCTGCTGGTCCTCCCAGCTCTGTCACCCTCACTTCTCCCAGGGCTTACCTCTCACATAGGCCCACACAGCTTGCCCTCCCAAGCAGAACATCAGAGAGTCCTTCAACCTGTTAACATCAGATCCAGATTCCAGGTGGTGCCTAATTTGCTGGGTTCAGGGCCTGCAAAGGACCACGGTCACCTTGCTGCAACCAGGGTTTTTCTGTTTTTTTCCCTATGGGAGATGTGTCATGCAATGACCTCATGGCACACATGCTGATGTCTGACAATCCTGCCCAAACTTTCAGCTCAGACTGCCTCTCCCCCAGCTTTGGCCATGGGCCAGTCATGCACTGGACTATTCTGTATCCTCTTGCCTGGAGGAGAAGAGCATTCCATTGGACACTCCATCTTCTTTCTTGTCCAGCCCTCCCAACATCCTTGGCTCTCTTTTGTACTGTGGTTGTCGGCATTGCAAGCAGCAGAGCTACTGCTGTGTCGGTTGCCTATCTCATGTTGATCAAATGGTAACATTCGATTATTAACAAGGATCAGTGATGACTGAGCTTCACACAACATGATTGATTACTTATGGATTCGCCTGGGGAATTTTGTGCAAGAAAGGTTTCCGAAAGAAGCAAACACTAAAGGCTGGTCTGATTCTCAAAGGGGATGAGAGCAGCTGAGAGAGCAAAAAAAAAAAGCCTTCTCTGAGTACAAGAGAAACATGGCGAAGGAAGTCTGGCATGAATATCAGGCTAAGCTCAAAAAAGCAAGGGTGTTGATGAGGAGGTCAAAGGCAGATAAGAGACTGTGGATTGCTGATGGAGTAAAAGGTGGGAATACATTTTTGTTTAGGTACATAAGGAAAACAGGAGGGAATAGTTAGGCTGGCGGGGGAGGGTACATGGCTGTTCTTTAACTTTATTTTATCTGCCCCAGGCTGACAGAATTGGACTATCCAGCCTTAGGACAGTCCTATTAAATATCAGTTTGTCTGTTTCTTCCTCTCCTTACTTCCTTTGTCAAAAAGGAAACAGTATTAAACTCCTGGCATGGCTGAAAATGGGACATTGGCCCAGCCCACATCTTGGTAAAACAAGAAAATAAAAGACAAATGTCTAGCTCTGATTATATATAATTGTTTTATTACCTGCTTTCTGTTTTTGTAATAAATGTGCAGGGTACGATATCCCGAAGGAGCACTTGTTATTGCTGTTTGAGAGGGATGAGGAACCTCCCATTGATGATATAAAGGAGGAAGAAACTCAGAAGCAGGAGAGTCCTCCTGAAGACACCCCCAACAGTAAGTAGATGGCATGTATGGGGTTTTCCCTAAAATGGATGAGAGTTAAGGATAGAAAGAAGTCAGAATTGCTAGTTTCCCTTTGCAAACTTTAAAGCTTACAGCATTTACAAAAGAATAAAGATGCTAAGTACATTCTCCCTATTTAATGGGAAAGATTATGTTGAAACCAGTGTCCTCACAGAGTATCAGTGAACTGTGATATAAACATCACATTTGCTCATGGGTGTGATACATTATAGTGACTATAGATGAGTTACCTTCACAGGTTAGCAGCTTGAAACAACCCAGGGATAGCTTCAAGTGAATCTGTAGGATATTTGCAAGAAATAGAAAAAAGCTGACATTGAAACACTAGCTCTTCATATACTTTAGGAGCGAGTCAAAACCAAACCGGACTTCTGTGTCAGTGGGCAGCAATTTATTTCTCAGAAAGGAGATGCTGAAGCTGTGGGGAAGTATAACACTTCAGCTAAATGAATTGTACCATTAGGCTATTGGAGGAGGTAGGGTGATCGGGTATACTGTCACTGCAGCGACTCCAGCACAGCGAAGACCATCACAGCGACAGGAATCAGGCAAAATCTGCCCGTCACTGTGATGCTCTGTGCGGCGATCGGGACTGTCTTGCTGGGTGTTTGCCCCCCAAAAAGGTGGGGCTCAGGGGGCGCAGCCACCCAATTGTGTGCGGCGACATCCCTGTGGCAACAATGCTGACAGTCGGCATTGCAGCCATCGCTGTAGGGGATGTCTGCACTAGCGCTGTCGAAGCGCTGCAGGTAAACCAGGTGATAGAAAAGGATGGGCAAAAGGATGCCTTCCTTAATAATTGTTTTTGCTCAGTTTTCACCATGGAGGAACATGGGGCTGTGCCTGAGAGTGGCATCGTAATGGCCGATAAGGAGGTCCAAAAAATGAGGCAGCTGATATTTACAAGCAACATGGTCAAGGAAGGGCTGGCAACCCTGTAGATACATAAAGATCAGGACCACATAGGATGCATCCTAGGATACTCGGGGGAACTGGCAGTGGAACTCACTGAACCCCCGTTAGGACTATTCACCCTGCTCACTAAGGACAGGGTGGTTCTGAAGGATTAGAGGGTGGTGGACATCATTCTGTTTCATGGGGGGGGTGTCCAGGAACAAGACCTATACTATAGACTGGCAATATAGCCTAGAGGTTAGAGGAACGAGGTGTGAATGAGCTTGGTACATCCAACAGACTAGACTTGAGTTTGATTCTCACAACCTCCACTTGCACCACTTGCATTCTGTGTGACTCTGAGCAAGTCACTTAACCGCCCAGTGCTCCCAGGTCACCCCTGAAAACAGGCACTTGTGTCTAGTGGGCCTTACCCAGTTACCAAAGACTAAAATAAAATAGACCTGTCAGTCTGACCTCCGTTGTGCAGAAGCTGATGGAAAGACCTCTTAGACTACCTGGTGAGTAAAGGTCTCCAGGACAGTAAACGACATGGGCTCATAGCAGGGAGGTCCTGTCAGGCAAACCTGATAGTTTTCTTTGATTCAGTGATGAGAAAATTGTATAGGGTCCATGTCTTAGATGTGCTCTATACTGAATTAAGTAAGGCTTTTGAGTTGGTGTCCCACAGATACTTGCTGAAGAAGATTGAGGATCTGGGTGCAGCTAAGGGCACCGTTGACTGGGTAGGAAACTGACTTAAGTGTAGGCAACAGAGGGTTGTGGTCATCTGGGTCAGATCAGCAGACAGGGAAGTCACAAGCAGGTTGCCACTGGGATCTGTCCCAGGTCCAGTCCTACATTCATCAGAGACATTGGAGAAGGTACCCAGAGCAGTTTGTGTCTCATTGCAGATGAGACAAAGCTCTGTGAGAGGGCAGATGAGACAAAGCTCTGTGAGAGGGTGGATAGGAATGAGGAAATCTGAGAAATGCAGAGTGGCTTACAGAAAATCTGGATGCATAATCTAAGGTTTGGCAGTTGAAACTGAATGCTAAAAATGTGCAGTGAAATTCATTACTAAAACATGCAGAGTTATGCATCTAGGGAATGAGAGCCCCAGGACAGAGTACTGCATGAGTAGGGTGAGACTAAGTAAGGAAAAAAGTGACCGAAGAGTTAATAATGACACCCTCAAGCAATCAAGCCAGTGCAACAAAGCCTACTGTATGGTAAGGCAAGTACAAAGCTGGGGTGTATTGGGAGGGGTATTGATAGCAGGAGGAAGGAAATAATACTACTCCTTAATAGAGCATTAGTGGGGCCACACCTGGAGTACTGTGCCAGTTCTTGAACCCCTCCTCAGGAAGGATAGGGACAGATTTAAGATGCTCATGGTCACACAGTATGCAAGTGGTGGCTGTGGGATTCAAACCCAGTTTCCAGGGTTTATTGCTCAGTGCTCTTTACCACAATGCTACATTGCCTCCGCTTATATGATAGAAACTTTCAAGTTCCTAAAAGGATTAAACAAGGTGAACTGTGAGAAATTATTTAAGTTGAATGTTTGTTCGAGGTCACAAGGGCATGAATGGAAACTGACAGGAGGGCGGTTCCAGAGGGATATGAGAAAATATTATTTTACAGAAATGGTGGTAGAGCCATGGAATGTGGAACAACCTATCTGCTGAAGTGGTGGGTGTTAAAACAGTTGCTAGTTTAAAACATAGCTAGGCCAGAGTGAAAGTATAATATTCGCTAGGGACAACGAACTTCTGAAGAAGAATGGGGGGAGATGAAGGGCCAGGACTCCAGGTGGACAGTAGGTCCCAGCATTAGATATGGAACTCGAGCAAGCTAAATGGACAACTGCTCCTTTTCTGCTATCATCTGTTTCTATGTTTTTAAAAACTCTAGGCCTCCTAGGTGGCCATAGAGTCTGTGGCTACCGACATCCCACACCATGTAATTTCTCATCCTCCACCCCTTTACTGTTCTCCTAGACCCATTTTTATTTAAAAAAAAAAAAACAAACAGGCTGCTTACTGCAGTATTTTGATGGTTATGGGGCCTGTCTTCTGTTAAGTGTTTTGCATGTTCGGGTTTTTTCCTGAATTACCTCTTCAATTGGTCTCCCTTTGGTGGGAGAAAGTGGAGGTATAAGCTTCAAAGTGTACTGGTGGACAGTCAGTTGTATAAAAAAATTAGAAAATTTGAAAGGAGTAATGTCTTTATTTATTTATTTATTTATTGAATTTTTATGACCGGGTAGGCCCACTGGGCCCCGAAGGTCCCTTTTTCAGGGGCGACCCGGAGAGACATTACAAGGCATTACATGGCATACATGGTGATACAGACATTAAACAGGTATTAACTGACATACAGGTTCAATTGTTACAGTTTTTACATTGATTCATAACAGTAGAGGCAAACTATCCATACTGGTTTGTCACGACTCTTACAGGTAAGATGATTGGCATAAGTCTGTGGGGGGGGGAGTGGGACTGTCAGGTGCCATGACATAGGCAAGTGCTTGCCTCAAGTAGGTGCGCCTTTAGCCTGGTACGGAAGTTCATGAGCAAGGGGGCTTTCTGTATCACTGGTGGAAGTTTGTTCCACAGATGGGGGCTGTGACAGAGAAAGATTTCTGGCCCGCGCTGGTCCTGACCCTGGGGGTTTCTAGTAGAGTCCTCCCTGTGGACCTCAGGGTTCAAGGGTTATGCTTGGAGGCTATGGTAGATGAGAGGCTGGGCAGAGCTGTAGGGCTGAGTAACTTAAATGCTAGGCAGAGGAGAGGATATTGAAGGCGTGCTTCAAAAGAAGGCCACTGTAATTTGGCTAGTATGTCACAGTGGTGGCTTCTTGAATGATCCTGGGTAGCGAACTGTGCTACCTTGTTGTAAAGAATCTGCATCCAGTGGACCTCTAGCTTGGCCATTCCCTGTATTACAGGGGCTGCATAGGTCAGGGTGGGGAGCAGGATGCTTGAGGCAATAGAGAGCCTGGCTTCCAGAATAAGCTGATCCTTAATCCGAAACAGAATGCCAAGTTTCCTGTGGATGGTCTTGGTCAATTGTTCCACATGGTTCTTGAAGGTGAGTCCTTGGTCAAGCGTAAGCCCTAGGTATTTTAATGAGGGCACAACTTCAATGCTGGTCCCAGCCAGCAATTTAAGCTGTAGGGAGCTGGTCCTGTCCTGCCTCAGGGATCTGGCCCCAAACAGCATGGCTTTTGTTTTGCCTACATTCAGGACCATTCTGTTTATTTTTAGCCAGTTCTCCAGTGATGTAAAGTCAGATTGGAGTAAGGGGCTGAGAACTCCCAGGTTATCCGAGGAGCGGTATATAACGGTGTCATTCGCATATTGCACTACTGCACTTCACCCACAGTGGAGGTTTAGATCATTTGTAAACAGCAAGAATAGTAGGGGACCAAGTATTGAGCCCTGTGGTACTCCCTCTTTTAGGGGTAATGGGTCAGATAGTGCCCCCTTCCAGCTAACTCTCTGGGTGAGGTCAGATAAGTAGCTCTTGAACCACTTAAGACCCAGGGGGCCGAGGCCTATCTTTTTAAGTTTTTCTAGCAGGAGATTGTGGTTGACAAGGTCAAAGGCCTTAGACAGGTCAATGAATACCGTGCCAGTGGGGTTCCCTTTGTCCATGACACTGAGCACGTCTATCATGAGGTTCGTGAGGGCAGTGTCCATGCCATGGTTCATATGAAAACCATGTTGAGAGGATACCAGTAGTTGGTGAGTCTCCAGGTAGTCGCGGAGTTTGCTATATATTAGTCTTTCCTGCAGTTTGGCAAGCAGACAGAGCAGGGAAATTGGCCGGTAGTTACTCGTGTGCTCCCTGGAGCCACCCTTGTGGATGGGAACCACGTTAGCCTGTTTCCACTGGTGTGGAACAGTGCCTCCCAGCAGAGATCTATTTATGAGCCAGGTCAAAGGTCTGGAGATGGATTGTGCACCATCCTTGAGTAGCCTGGGATTAATTCCGTCAGGTCCACCTTGGTCTTTGATTTTCAGGGCCCTCAGTAGAGTTAGCACTTCTTTAGTCCTGACCAACCTGAAGTGGAATATTGGTCATTGTAGTATTGGGGGTTCAGTGTCGTTGGGTGCCCGGGGGTGAGGGGGTAGTCCAGCTTTATGTACGTCAAGATTAGTGAAATGAAGGTTGATGGCTGCAGCAATTTGTGGGCCATCTTGCACTAGTTTACCGTTGACTTCCATAGGGCCAGGTTCAGCCCTTGGAGTTTCCTTTGATCAGCTCATTGATTTGAGACCAAAATAGTTTAGGGGTTCCTAAGCTATTCTTTTGAAGGCGGGTGACATACTCCCTTTTTGTCCATTTTATTGAGCTTTTGCATTTGTTTTGCAGGGCTTAATATGCCACAAGGTCGGCCGGGAGAGAAGACTTCTTAAACCTCTTCCAGGCCTTGTCCCACCTGATCATCAGGGTTTTTAGAGCTGGAGAGATCCACTTGTAGCAGCTGCCTTGTACTCTGAGCTTTTTTAGTGCTGCAAAGAGGTTGGCTGCTTTAATCTATGAGTTTTGGAAGTATTCTAGTGTCACATATTTGGTGTTGACAGCAGGCCAATCTGCTCCCCTGCTTAACATTATATGATCCTGGTTGTACACCTTGGTTGTACTGACTCAGTATTTATAAAATGACCTCTCCTCTGTCTGCTCCGCCTTCAAGATTCACATGTACGTTGACGAGATCATGTTATTCTATGCTGGTCCCTCTGCCAGTGATGTTGCAGCTCTCCCTCCCCTTCAGTGTGACTTTCAGAATGTGCAGACATGGTTCCAACAAAGCCAAATCAAAAAAAGTTAAAACTTAACTCTTAAAAAAAACAGTCTCAATGTGCTTTGGATCTAGGCAAGAACAGCTCAAATCTCCTAACTCTTCCACCTTTTCCACCCTCGAAGGCACACCCCTCCAAGCAGTTGATTCTGTTAAATACCTTGGGGATTTGGCTGGATTGCAGTCTCGACTTCTCCACACACATAGAGTCCATATGCTCTAAACTACACCCTGAACTAGGTGTTCTGTACCAGCACAAAGACTGCCTCCCTATGTCAACTTAGCGTGACTGTCGAAAAAAAATATTCACCCAGTTATAGACTATGCCAACATTGTCTGTTGTTCAGCTCCAGCCACCTCACTGGCCAGATTGGACAAACTGCTGAATTCTTTATTCTGCTTTGCAACCTCCTCCACCCTCCCTCACTCACCACTGCTACCTCTACTCCTCTTTTCTCCCTTTTGCCCCTTTCCAAAAGATGCCAGATGCATAGCCTCATTTTTGTTGGCAAGTTCTGGTTCAGGACTCTCCCTTCATACCGTAACTCTTGTCATTCATCTGATAACTCCTCTGAGTAATCTTTTCATTCATGGGATGCTCATATATTCTCCCTTTCACATCCTCGCACTTGCTCAGGCCAAGCAGCCTTCTCCTAGCATCTCCCTCACCTCTGGAATCGACTCTTATGGGCCACCCACCATGCCACCTCCTTCTCTGCCCTCAAATCCCTGCTTCACATCCTTCCCACTTACTCCTGCACCTGACCCCACTCTTCAATGGTTTTATGTGATAAAGGTGAGTCTATAACACTGCCGATCACATAACGCGATTCAACAACTGCCCGATGTTAAAAGGGTGAAACACACAGCACTGACCGTCGCAAATAGCAACGGTCACTTACTTATTGGAAATCAAAACTAAAGTAATTGTTTTTGCAGGGCAAGCCCCACATACCGTGAACATGGGGCAATCCTGCACCCGAATATAGATTGTAAACCCAAGGGGAGCAGACATTGAAGAAAATAGAAACTCCCCAAGGAAACAAAATAGCTTCCTGCACTTGGATCTGAACCCAGCACCACAGGCTCCAAGGAAAGTGGCTCAAGTCACTATGCCACACAGCAAGCTCAGCAGGTCATGGCAAAATTGGTCTACTAATCTTGTTTCTCATGAGTGTAGTACGTGTCCCCCTTTGCTACACTCACTATAATCATTTGAGGCTCTTTTTCTGCACTCACTCTAAAGGTGAAAGGTGTTACTGAGTAGCTCATATTGAGCTGCTCAATAATAGTCGCTCACATTACATGATACCCTTTCCAACTGCCCCACCACCCACCCCTCCCAACCTTTCCCCCTCTCTACCCCAACGCCCATACTCCCTTGCCTATTTAAGGAGCCCCCACCCCAGTGGTCCAGTATGCCTTCCTTTTCTTTACTAGTTTAACTACACCTAACTGTGCCTCCTCTGTCTCTGTAATTGCTTAAGTTGCCAATACCCCATCCTTTCTGAAACTGTTCATTCTCTTATTCACCTCTTTAAGTCCATCTGACAATTTTTAATTGTTCTCTTTTGTACATATTTCGTGATTAGCATTAATAAAGTGTATTTATAATAATATACCTTGTATAATATGTTTGTCGCTATACTGCCATTGTAGTTCTTCTTGTCCTTTTGTACCTGCAAAACAATTTTTTCCTTTTTTTTCTCAATTTTGCTACTGAATGCTTCTGTTGTATTTTTTTTATTTTATTTTATTTGTTCTAGGATTACAAATACCTTTGAGCCGAGGCTCTTTTACAAAGGTTCCACGTTATTGGTACAGTTGAGACAAACATAAGCAAAGATAACGGTTTATAAAATTAAAAAAAAAAAAAAACATAGTCTTGTAGAGGAAAAAAGAACAATAAGGTAAAACTTTGGGGATGGGAAAGGGAAAGAAGGAGGGTGAAATCAGGGAGACTAAGTGGATGGGAGAAAAGGGGAGGTAGGTGGGGGGTCAGAGAGAGGAGAGATGGAAAGTGGGTAAGAATAGAGGTAGTGCAGCTGGGTGGCATTTGTCATGGGCCAGCAGGGGAGGTGAAGATAGGAGGGGAAGGGGTGCTGGTAAAGTGCAGGAGTAGATGTGGATCCAAAAGGGCATCTTCAGCTATGGAACCAAAAGACATGTTTTGCCACAACAGTCACAGAGGTTGGAGGCAGTGAGTGTTAGGCGGAACCGAGTCTTAAAAGTGCTGAGCGATAGTGAGGATGAGATGTCGCTGGGAAGACCGTTGTACCAACTAGTGGCCCAGTAAGCAAAGCAGTAAGCAAAGGATCTGTCTGCCCTGAGGGAGGAAGTTGCCCGTCTTCAGGCCACACTGGACAGTAGTACGGGGACCTTCCCCCAGGCCACTATGGACAGTAGGAAGGGAACCTCCCCCATCCAGGGAGCACCAGAACCACCACCACTACCTCAGAGGTTGCAAAGAAAGCACAGCAGTTGGACCACAGTGGGCTCAGGGAGGATGAGGATGGTGAAACAGAGGCACACCCAGTCAGATGTTACACACCACAATCCATACGCCATTCTGGGGGAGCATAGCTCCCCTATAGATACACCTCAGAGGAGACTAAGGAGGCTGAGGACAACTGTCACAAGGAGGCCCACAGGAAGGAGGCAGAGGACACCACAAGGAAAGGAAGCAGCTCCTGGTGGGGGACTCAATTATTAGGGGATAGAACTGGGAGGAGCTGGGAAATCTGAAGTAAGGTGCCTGCCTGGTGCCATGGCTTGGAGGGACAGTGCTTATCCTCAGGATCCACAACAACAGCTGCAAGGATCTGAGCTGGATGTAATTGTCCACCTAGGGACAAATGACTTGGCTCATCATGAGGTTAGAGCAGTGCAGGAGGACATTGCAGAGTTGGGGAGGGCCTAAGACAAGTAGCAAACACAGTATCCTTCTCAGAGTGCTGCCTGTCAAAGGCATGGGGAGGCGAGGTAATTGGCACCATGCAGTTTAATGAATGGTTGAAAAATGGTGCGGAGCACAGGGTTTGCTTCATTGGGACTGGGGTTCCACCTGAGGGACACCAGCCTATACTGGCAGGATGGTCTGCATCTGTCCAGGAAGGGAACAAGTCTTTTGAGCAATCGGTTTAAATGCTTCATTGGCAAGCTTTTAAACTAGTCAATGGGGGAGGCACTGACAAGCAGCAGAAAAATCCCAGCTTCTCCCTACAAAACAGGGTACTAAATGAGAAAAAGACCAAGGTAGAACGGTCAGTGGGGGATGCTGCAACAGAAGGTAAGGCCATCAAAAAATGGAGAGCAATGAGTACCAATGCCCATAGTCTAGGTAACAAGCTTCCTGAATTAGTGGCCTTGATGGAGGAGGAACATCTGGATATCGTGGCAGTCACAGAAACATGGTACACACAAAACCATGACTGGGAGTAAACATACCAGGATACACTATCTACAAGAGGGACAGGAGGGTAAAAAGGGGAGGAGTAGTTCTTTACATAGGGAAGGAATAAAAGCAACAGAACAAAAGGGTAAACAGGGAGGAGAAGAAGCACTGTGGGTAAATTTGGAGACAGGCAATGGCACCACAATCCGTCATGAGGTTAGATACAGACCCTCTTCAGGGGAGGACGTGGACAAGGAAATGATAGAAAGTATACTTAGAATGGCAGAAAAAGGGGAGATATTGCTGATGGGTGATCTGAATATGCCAGATGTTAACTGGAGCGCAGTTGCAGCTGCCACTTCGAAGAGTGCAGTTATTCTAGATGCCCTACAGGGGGCATGCCTTAGACAACTAGTACTGGAGCCCACTCGAGAGGGAGCAATATTAGACTTGATACTCTCAAATGAAGATGGAGAGAGGATCACAGATGTAGAAGTGGGTAGCCATCTGGGAACTAGCGACCATCGAACAGTATGGTTCACAATAAACACAGCAATAGAGTCAAGCCATACAAAGACAAAAGTACTGGACTTTAGGAGGGCTGACTTTGCCAAAATGAGTGAGTGCCTAAGGATGCACTAGCAAATGGGCGGGAAGGAGGGTGAAGAACAATGGGAATAATAAAACTGCCATCACAGAGGAATCGAGCCTTTGTGTGAAGCAAATAAACAAAACAAGACGATGTAAGAAACCACTATGGTTCTCAAAGGAAGTGGCAGTGAAGGTTCAAGAGAAAAGAAAGCATTCAGGAAGTACAAGGAATCGCAGCAGGAGCAGGACAGAGAACTGTATCAGTTAAAGCAAAAGGAGGCTGGGAAGGCAGTCAGAACAGTAAAAGGCCCAAACTGAGGAAAAGATAGCCAACTCAGTTTAGAAGGGAATAAAACCTTTATAGGTACATCAGGGAGCAAAGGAAGACCAAGGGAGGATAGTGAGGCTTAATAAAGGGAGGGAGGGTGGGCAGAGGGAGAATGTGAAAAGGCAGAGATACTAAACAAATATTTTTGCTCAGTATTTACAAAGGAAGAGGGAGTACATAAACAAACAGTAACACTCTGGATACAGAAGTTGATACCAAGCCTATTTACAGAAGAAAGGGTTCTGAAAGAACCTTTAAAACTGAAGGTGGACAAAGCAATGGGGCCTGATGGGATTCATCCCAGAATTCTAAAAGAACTAAGGGTAGAACTAGTGACACCACTGACTACCCTCTTTAACAAATCATGGGAGGATGGGGTGGTACCCGAGGACTGGAGGAGGGCAGATGTGATTCCCCTTCACAAAAGTGGGAGCAAGGCAGAAGCAGAAAACTATAGACCTGTTAGTTTAACCTGTTAGTTTAACCTCAGTGATAGGGAAAATGATGGAATCACTTCTAAAGGAAAGAATTGTCACGTATCTAGAGGCCAGAAGGGCACAGGACCCTAGGCAGCATGGATTCACAGCGGGAAGGTCATGCCAGACGAATCTGATAGATTTCTTTGACTGGGTGACCAAAGTAGTAGATCAGGGAGGGGCTGTGGACATGGCTACTAGACTTTAGCAAGGCATTTGACACAGTCCCACACAAGATTAATATATAAGTTAGCCAGCCTGGGAGTGGGTCCCAAGATGACAGCCTGGGTAAAGAATTGGCTGGAGAATAGGACACAGAGAGTATATAGTAAATGGAGTCCACTCAGAAGAAAGGAGGGTTACTAGTCAGGTACCGCAGGGTTCAGTATTAGGACCGGTCCTCTTCAATGTCTTTATAAGTGACATTGCAGAAGGACTGGAAGGAAAAGTATGTTTCTTTGCAGATGACACTAAGATCTGCAACAGAGTTGATGCACAGGGTGGGGTGGAAAGGAAGAGAAGGGACTTAGCAAGGTTAGAGGAATGGTCAAATGTATGGCAGCTTAGATTCAATGCTAAGAAGTGCAAGGTAATGCACCTGGGAAACAAAAACCCAGGGGAAGAGTACATAATGGGGGTGAGATACTAACAACAACAAAAATGGAAAGGGACCTGGGGGTAGTCATATCAGATGACCTAAAGGTGGGCAAGCAATGTGAGAAGGCAGCAAGGAGGGCTGGGGGATACTGGGATGCATAGGAGAGGCATCACCAGTAGAAAACAGGAAGTTATTATCCTCTGTACAGACAGCTGGTGAGACCCCATCTGGAGTACTGCGTGCAGTTCTGGAGACCCAATCTCCGCAAAGACATAGACAGGATGGAAGCTGTCCAGAGAAGGGCAACTAAAATGGTGCAGGGTCTGCACCGGAGGACATATGAAGAGAGACTTAAGGAGCTTAATATGTATAGCCTCGAGGAAAGGAGGGAGAGGGGGGACATGATAGAAACTTTCAAGTACCTCAAGGGAATCAACAAAGTCCAAGAGGGTAGCATCTTTCAAAAAAAGAGGTGTGCAAGAACAAGAGGGCACAATTTGAAGATAGAGGGCGGCTCAGAGGTAACTTGAGGAAGTATTTTTTCACAGAGAGGGTTGTGGATGCATGGAATGGCCTTCCGGAGGAGGTTGTGGAGTCAAAATCAGTGGTGGAATTCAAGCATGCATGGGATAGTCATAAGGCAATTCTGGGGGTTGGGGGTAGGAAGAAGTAGGTTGCTGGTTAACTAGGATCTGCAGCTTATCCAGTAGGTAGGGAAATGGGCAGACTGGGTGGGCCAAGCGGTCCTTATCTGCCGTCAAATTCTATGTTTCTATGTTTCTATCTTTGACCTTGTGTTGTGCGGCAATGCGGGATTTGCAGAAGCTGAGGTTTTGATGCCCTGGTATGGCGGGTGTGGATTCTCTGTTGTATGGGCACACAGACTCCAGGGGGGGCAAGGCCCAGCAAAATTTTCTTAGTAGTAATACAAGTTTGGTGTTTTATTCGATTGGCAGATTCAACCATCCAGTTTGAGAATAGAGGTCACAGGTGTGAGTTAGGCATTGGGAGCCAGTGACAAGTCGACAGGCCTTGTTGACGGCGATGGATACATGTTTGAGTGCAGCGGTTGTAACAGAGCCGTAAATGATAATGCCATAATCAGTGATGGATATGATGGAGCTCTGGACAGCGACAGTAAGGGCTTCGGGTGTCAGGTGTTTCCTATGACGGAATAGCATGTTTCCCCCATGCCTATAAACAATCCCTCAGGTCACACCTGGAAACGAGCTTCGACTCAGTGTGCCTTTCCTGGTTAACAACTTTTAAATAAATAAAAATAAAATGAAGTGGGGGTTAGGAGGCGGTGCAGCAATCTCATATATGTATTTTGGAGACTGGGTGGTTGGGCTAGGTATCAGGTTAGGGAGGAGGAAGAAACTGACAGGAAGTAAGAAAATTAATAGACGAGGGGTGGTATCAGTGGAGGGTGGAGTATGAAATGTGGGAGTGGAGAATATGTAAAGAGTGAGAGTTGGTATCACAGGGAATGGGGTCAGGTAAAGGAGTAGACATGAGAAGTGGAGCTAGAGCAGGGATATCTGAACTGAGGGAGGACTTGGAGAAGAAGGAATGGATGGAGATAGGCTAGATCAAAGAAACTAGAACTGATAGGAAATGTAAGACTACTCTGCTGAGGTTTTAGCTGGGGGTAGGGAAAAAGTCTGTGAGTCAGAAGAGTGGGGGAAGGTGAAAGTAGCCACTATTGAGGGCAAAAGAGAGAAGGTAGCTGAGATAGCAGAGGAGTGATGCATATGAGAATGTGAAAATAAGGAACTCATTGTGAGAGAGGAACCTCTCCTCAAAAGATGAGTGGGAGAGGGAGGAGAAATGGCAGCAGTGTTACGTTTGAGAAGGGATGTTGAGAGCAAAGCAGCAGAAAGAGTTGAAGGGGTCCCACTCTGGTGAGTGTGGATCTGTGGTGGCACCATACACTACATGCTCATAGTAATGCATTGGGTGGGGGGGGAGCAATCGTTACAGTCTCCTAGAGGGCAGGAATTGGGATATAGGCTTTGTTACTGAATAAATGTAATGGTTTTTAGTGATTATTATTAATTTTCTGTGGCTTATTTATGTATTATATTTGATATTTAAATCTCTGCTTGTTAATTGCTGATCATGGGTTTATGTACTCTTTCAGACTAGCCCTGAGCAGGCTTGTGGCTCTGGTTCAGATCCCTACTGGTCACCCTCCTGCTTCTATTCGCCCGCCTCGCAACATCAGACTATCCCTGAATGAGCTTGCGGCTCTGGTTTGGATCCCTGCTGGCCACCCTTCTGCTTCTACCTGCCCACCTCACTACATCAAACTAGCCCTGAACAGGCTTGTGGCTCTGGTTTAGATCCCTACCAGCTGCCCTGCTGCTTCTACCCACCCAGCTCAGTACATCAGATATGCTACTTTTTTCAGGGAACCGTATTTGAATGCCATCGCTCCAATCGTCTTCCTGTGTTTCCAGCCTTTTCCTCATTGGCTCCCTCTAACCCTGTGTGCTACAGCTGGAGTTTTTGGCTTTTCTGTCTACTGAATTTGAACTATTCAAGCACTTAATCACTGCGCTGTCCCTCAGTTCTGTTTTAAACTAATGTTTTCTCCCGCCCATACCACCCCGTCCCCAACCTTTATTAAATACTCCTA
Organism: Neoceratodus forsteri; assembly: GCA_016271365.2. Lineage (NCBI taxonomy): Eukaryota > Metazoa > Chordata > Ceratodontiformes > Ceratodontidae > Neoceratodus > Neoceratodus forsteri. The sequence goes on from CM057454.1 coordinate 1,226,777,333, forward strand.
AGCCCCTCCTCAATTCTTCCCCTATTCTCTGATTGGTCTACTGTCCCAGGCAGTTCCTACAACCAGTTGGTTCCTGCTAATTCTGTGCCTTTGCTTCCATTTACTAATAAGTACTAGGGAGTAACTCCATTCCTATCAGATAGTAATATTAGTCCCTTTCAGTTAGCCTGCATATAAAAATTTCTCATTCCTGTCTCGATCAGCTGCTGAACATAAGCTGATCAAGGAAGCTCCCTCTAACCCAATGCCATCCTGACTTCTTTAAACTAAACTACTCTCCCTGGCCATTATAAACACCAACTAGCTTTTCCCCATCATAGTCCATGTTTTGGTTTTTTGCAACCTTAATACCTACTTCATTTTCACTAAGCTGTTGTACCTGGCGAATATTCATTATCTATTTTGTATCCCAATAAAACTCTAGTGACACTAAGCTCACAGTCATGCTGCTACTCTTCTTGCCTAGTTCCCCCTACTCTTCTGTCCTACAGCCCTACCTTCCTTTCTTCTCTCAACCCACTCTCGCACTCCAGACTCCAACCTGCCCCCATCCATTTGCACCTACTCTTGCCTCATCCTGTCTGTCCACGGCCTCCCACTCACCCTGGCACCCTGCTGCTGGTTTCCTCTATGGACCAGGGATCCACTTGGCTACCTTACAAACTATTACTGTGCACTGCTATTGAAAAACAGACCCCACCCCAGTCACCAGCCGTACACGTCCCCTGACAAAGTACTTGTCAGTAATACTTGCTCACTCACTAATATAAATCCTACTTCAACCCTGGTCCCACCCCAGTTCTAAAATGAATTTTCCCAGGGGGCTAAGCATTGCCCATTTAATTATTAGAAGTCTCCTCCCCACAACTGACCTCCTACAGCCACTCGTTTTGTAACTAAAACCCTCTATCCTCATTATATCTGAGTCATGGCTCAGCACCAAAATCGCAGACACAGACATCTCATCCACCAAGATTGCAAGTCCAGGGCTAGATGTGTCACTATGTATATCACCCCCTCCATCAAATATTCTATCTGCCTTCCCACCTCCACCCCCTCTGCCTATGAGGTACCACTGATAAAAATATCACTCCTCTCCTCCCTCCCCATCTATGTTGGTGGTGTCCATTACTGTCCCAACTCCCAACCTCTCTGTCTCCACATTCTCCTCTATCTCTGAACTCCTCTCCACCATCACATCTCTAATCCTCCTGGGAACTGTACTTCCTTGGGGATTTCAACATAAACTGGCTTGTCAGCAAGCAGTCCAAAGTCTGCACATGCTCAGCTTCTTTAAACGTAAAGTAATTAATAGTTTACCCCATGCACCAATATCACAAAACAGGTAAACATATCTTACTCAACTGGGTCTTATCTTCTCACCCCCACCATGTCATTCAGTCTGGAACATTTCTCCATGCACTTAGCAACCATCACATGATCTACTACATGTACAAGATCCACCATACAAAGTCCCCTCCTACCATTCTCAAAATCCACTTCTTCCACTCCCCTGACATCTCTGCAGTTCATAATGAACTGTCCAATATCGACTGGCAACCCATAACCACTGCCCCTTCGGTTGACTCAGCCTTATCCTTCCATGTAATTCCTATTTGTCTGGGACCATCATTCCCCAATAAGAAATGCAAGAGTCCGAGGTAGCCATCTGCCCTGGGTCTCTGCTGAACTCATTACTTGTCAATGAGTGCGTGATCAAACGTGGGTTACTTACAAGAGCTCATGCACCCCCTGTAATCTCAAGCACTATCACATACTCTGGAATGCCTGTACCCGTGTCATCTGCCTCACAAAAGTGGAATATTTCAACAGCTTCTTTCGTGATAACATAAACAACCCCTCCAAATTCTGGAAGGTAATCCATGCTATGTTTACCCCACCCTCCTAACCTCCCTCACCAGTCCTAAAAATTGGCTCCTAATTAATTTAGGACCCACACTCTGTGGCTATGGAATTTAATAATGTTTTTACAACTTGCACCTCCTCCTTCTTGCCTCCTTTCCTTCTATAACTCACCCACCCTACAATGTGACCCCATACTCACAATCCACAACCATCTCATAATTCACCTTTAAACCGGTCTTCCCTGATGATGCCCTGCTAGTCTCTTACCTGCTCTAAATCCAAACAAAGGGTCAAGATGGTGTTGATCCACAACTTCTTCACCTTTCCACCTATGCTATTGCTCTACCTTTGACCCATCTCCTTACCTCTCCTTCATGCATGCATCTGTACCTAAGATTTGGAATTCTGCTACCATGATCCCTCATCCCAAAGGGGGTGACTCCTCTAATCTTAGCAATTTCCACCCTATTTCCCTGCTACCTATCCTGGCTAAGGTTCATGAGTGCCTCATGCTGGAGCAACTCTCCAACTTCCTTGACTCCTCCTCTTCCTTCACCCCTTTCCAGTCTGGCTTCCAAAAAAAACACTCCACTACCACATCCCTCCTCTGGCTCACTGACTCCATCCTCTCAGGGATGGACCAGGGATGGATCACCTCAGTCATCTTTGTTGACCTGGCCAAAGCCTTCAACACTGTTGCCCACTCCCTTCTCTTCCACAAGCTGACAGTGGCTGGTCTCTCTGACACAGTTACTGACTGGTTCCAGTTATACTTCACAGGCCGATCCCAATCTGTCAGAGTCGGCTGTTCCAGCCCCCCCTCACAATCAATACAGTGTACCCCCAAGGCTCAGTACTTGGCCCTGTTCTATTTTCCATATTCCTGAATGATCTCCCTGACATCTGCTTGTCTGCAGGGCCGGCATCAGGTTTTTGTGGGCCCTGGGCAATGAACCACCAGTGGACCCCACTGAGACCCAACTGTCCATGTAACAAAAAAAAAATGCAACAAAGCAGCCCCAGCCCGGGTCACCCAGGTGCTGATGCCAGCCCTGACTTCACTAGCCACTGCCCAGTCCACCCTTACACACTGAACTAGTCTTCATCATCCCCAGCAGAACAAAGGACCCCATCGATCCATTGTAAGCAGCACACAGCATGGCACATAACTCAAAGATGCACAGTCAGGCATCATGATCTTGGCATTAGGCAGACTGGCAGAGGCAGACATTAATGCAACTGAGAACTGAAGTAGTTGAATTATGCTGCATCATATACATCCCCCTGGCCCCCGTCCCCCTCACCTTCAATTCCTTCCAGCTCCCCAGCTCCACCAGGCACAGCTCAGCCTTTTGACTGGCTGGCTGTGGCTCATAGCATCTCACTTTCTCCTCTCCCCGGCCTCGCTGACTCACTTGCTCTCTCAGATTGGATGACGGTGGTAGGTTCAGAGATATGATTACGAATGGTTGTTGGAGTGTGAAACTGTTCATAGTGTGGTGCCATTTTGTGCCCCGAGTTCTCACACAACTGACAGGTTCAATCCCGCTCCGCACCTCCACTAGCTCTATTCATAAACCCCAGTGGCAGTGTGGCCTGTGCACTGTACCACCTGACTCCCTTCAAACCAAACTAGCCAATAAGAACAGTTAGCAAGCAGTTAAAGCCAGATGCCTGGCCACTGAGGGTGAGGCCCACCCCTCCACTACACTCTCTCTCTCTTCAAACATTGGTCTGCAGTGCACATCCGCACCCCACGGCCAGCCCCATGGAACGCTCCTCTAGTGTCACAAAGGATCAGAGTCCTGCCAGTCTAGCAGGGTGGGCTGGCCTTCAGTTGCAAATTTTTTTTTCAGGGGATTCGACAAGCCTGCCTGAGGATTAAGGAATCATGGGCTCTGTAATTTCAGGCTCGCCTTGGCCAATTTGTCATCACAGCGATTGGAAATGGAGCAGAACCCATGATAGTTCAGCTGACAAACTGAGCCCCTGGTGGGCCCCTCTCTGGTGTCAGGGCCCTGAACATTTGCCCGGGTGCTGATGCTAGCCCTGCTCATCTGCAAGCATACACATGTATGCAGATGACACCATGTTATTCCCATCTGGGAGCTCCCCAGCACTGGTTCAGTCCTAACCAGCTCAAAAAAACAATCTCTGTGACCTTTGGCACCAGATGAAAAACTGTCCAGAACTGACTCCACCACCAGCTTTCACACACTGACAGGTACAAAACTGGATGATGTCCTCACATTTAAGTACCTTGGGCTATGGCTAGACAGAAAAATAGACTTCTGTGTACACATAGATGCAATTCACAAAAAACTCCTCCCTAAGCTCTGTGCCCTGTACAGACATCGTAGCTGCCTGCCGAATCAAGCCAGGTATGAAATTGTTCAAAAGATGTTTCTACCTTTCTTTGACTTTGGAGACATTGTCTACAATTCTGCATCTAAGACCACCCTAGTCAGACTGGACACCCTCTTCAATTCTTTCTGCCACTTTCTTCTTGGCTGTCCCCATCTCACTCACCACTGCTATCTTTGTATAATTACTGGTGACCATAAATATCAACCAGATTACTGTTTTGTTAAAAATGTATATCAACCAAATTTGGGGTTATTATGCTCCAAAGGTGATAATAATCCAAAATCCAGTTGATATGACACTTCATGCAAATCTGAAATCCAGTTGATATGACATTCCCCAAAGAAACAGTGCATCTGAACCTCACCGCGTGGCAGTGCCAATGCGAGATACTAAAAACAGGTACTTACTGTCATGATGGTTGTCTGCTCTGCCACCTCAGATGCTCAGTCCTCAGCGAAAAAAACAAAGGCAAGTTTCTTCAAAAACAGAACTGTACTCTAGCTAAAAATGGCTTTTTCTTTCAAGCTACTATATAAATAAAGTCTAACCCCCACACCAGCAATTATAAAAAATAAAGGATGGGTAAGTTTGACGTTATTTTTTTTTTCACACTCCCTCAGTGTGTGATGACCACATAAATGTCTCGCGTTTGAGTCATCACACACTGAAGGTGTGTGAAAAAAATCCATAACACACACTTACCTATCAATTATCCTCTATATCTCACTCTCCTTCCCATCCCTCCCTGCCAGGTGTCTGTCCCAAACCGTCAACTTAGTAGATAGGTTCTGACTTGGCACTTTGCCATCTTACCTGACCTGCCTTTTGTCAATCCCTCCACCATCCCACTATGCATTTCAATAATCAACTCACAGAACGCTCGCCCTGCCACAGCGGCATACCTCATCTGGTTGCAATGCCTTCTAATACTTATTTCCCAGCTCCTGGAACTCTTCCCCCCCTCAACTTTGCTCTGCTCATTCTCACCAGTCCTTTGCATTCCTCCTTCAGAAACACTCACCATACTTCTGCAACTAATGCACTACATACCTTCCCCTACTTAATTTGTACTCTGCAACCGCAACACACACACACCTGCATACTGTTCCCTATATCATTCCTACCCCCTTGCCACTCTATGTTCCCACCACCCCACCAGGAAATCATACTAACCCCCTTATTCTCCTTCCCATCCCCCTTTCTCCTCTCTCTCTCTTTCCCAATTGCCCAGCTCCACTTTCCTCTGCCAACTCCTCATCCCCTTGCAGGATTCTCTGCATCCTGAAAGGGAGAAGGCTCTGGCTTCTCTCATTCCCTCAAGCTTCCTCAATTCCTCCTTAACTTGACACCCTCCCACCCTACCCCTTCATCCTATCCCTCTCCCATTAGACCAACTCTACTTTCTTCTGCAGCTTCCCGTCCCATTGCATGGTTTCAGTACATCCTGAAGGGTTGAAGCCACTGGCTTCCCTATACCTCTCCCCTTGACCAACAGTACTTTCTTCTGCCAGCTCCCCATTCCCTTGCAGGGTTCTCTGCATCCTGAAGGTGTGAAGGCACTGGCTTTACTTTCCCCCAATCTACCCTCAATTCTTCCTTAACTTGCCCCCACCCACCACACACTATCCCAAGTAACCCTGCCCATAGTCCATGTCCCTCTATCCTTCTCCCCTTTTTCCTCTATTTTTCTACTGCTGGGTCCCTTGTCCCCTTGCAGGGTTCTCAGCACCCTGAGGGAAGAAGGCCCTGGCTTTCCACCTCCTTCACTCCCCTTGTATTATACATAATGGGCCAGATATTCAAAGTTTTTTTTTTTTCAATTGTTTAACCAGGAGTGTCACACTAAACTGAAAGCTTGTTTACAGGTGTGACCAGGGAGCACAGGAAGTTAAGTGACTTGCTCAGGGTCACACAGTATGCAAGTGGGGGCTGTGGGATTCAAACCCAGGTCTCCAGATTTGAAGCTCAGAGCCTTAAACCACTGCACTATACTGCCTCCCAAACAGGTGTGCCCAACATGGGGCACAAACCCATGACCCTGAGATTAAGAGTCTCGTGCTCTACCGGCTGAGCTAGCCAGGCAAGGATTGTATCTGGTGCAACTGAGCTGTGCCAGTGCATCCCCAGAAATGCACCCTGTGGCAATATTCAAAGGGGGGACTTGCACAGTGCAAGTTCCGATTCACTGGGGAGCAAAGATAATATATGGTGCATCTCCAGGGGGTGTGCCCATGCATATTCAGCATATCCCCGATATTCAGTCCAGTTTGCGTGGTGCATATGCCTGAACAAACCTGAGATGCGCCACATACGTGGGCTCAAAGTTGAGTCCATAATAAAATGGCTCAAGTGACAGCCACCCACAGGCATGCTGCTGTACCGCAATGCACAACACAGCAGCTGCCAGCTGTGGGTGGCAACCCCCTGAACACCATGCACAAGCACCCAATATGTCCCATAACCCCAATCACCAAGAAATGAATGTTGAACACCGCCCTGGTAGTGTAGCGGTCCCCCACCCCTCCTGTAGCTACAATCCCTGTAAAATAGAAGTTGAAGCATTCCCTGGTAGTCTAGTAGCACACCCCCAATCTGTAGCTATGATCTCCATAAAACAGAAGTTTAATCATTCCTTGGTAGTCTAGTGGTACCACCTCACCCCACCCATAGCTGCGATTTATTTATTCATTTATTTAAAAGATTCACCAGGAAGGCACACTGAGCCGAGTACTGCTTGATTCCAGGTGCATCCTGGGGGAGGAGGCCAGTGGAGCCAAAAACAAATATAACAAATATACAATCAAGACGATAATGCAAGGAACAGGACAAGTTGAGTTCAGCACAACAGTAAAACTACAGGGATAAATGAGACAGCATTTAGGCAAAACATCAAAATCAAGTTGAGCATCAAGATAACAGGAGCTTTAGCAGACTTAGCACACAGTCAACATAGTCATTTGCCACAGGCACAGGTGTTGGAGAAATGCACTTTGATGAGGGGATTTAGTTACTGAGATAGGGGTGTGAGCTGGATGACAGCAGAGAGTGAGTTCCACAGTTTAGGCATGCGGCATCTGAAGGCTGCCTGACCAGCAGAGGAGGACATACGTGGCACATCCAGGAGACAAGTGTCGAAGTTTCTGAGGAGGTAAGCTGAAGCAGTCTGGACAGTTAGGGCAGAGGTGAGATAATGTGGCAAGGACTGAGACCAGAACTTAGCTGTGAGATTCCTGCAGTGGGACATCCTACGATCCTTGGGTGAGGAGAGGTTGAGGGCCCAGTAGAGTGTGCAGTGGGGTGTAAAGGGAGGGCAGTCAAGTGCAAAATGGCAGAAAGAGTGAAGAAGGGTGTCCAGTTTGGCTAAGTTGGACTTAGGAGCGGCACTGTAGACTGCATCCCCATAGTCAAAGATTGGGAGAATCATTTTCTGTACAAATGCACAGCGGGCTGGCAGCGGAATGCAACCACGATTGCAAAATAGGGCACCCAACTTGAGGTGGAGCTTTTTATGGATGGCATCAACATGTACAGAAAAGTCAAGGTGCTGGTCAAGCTAGACCCAGAGGTATCTAAAGAAGGAACAAGCCTCCAGAGTAGTCCTGTCCAGGGTGTGGAAGGAGGGGGTGGCGGGGGGCCGAGAGAGTCTCTGCATTGTGCCGAAGGTCATGGAGACCATCTTCTTGGTGTTAAGAAAAAGCTGATTTGCATGAAACCAGAGCTGGACATCATTGAAGTCATGCTGTAGCCTGTTCTTCACATCAGTTATTGAAGGGCCTGATGTATACAGTACTGTGTCATCTGCATACATATAGATAGATATGAGTGGGCAGATCATTCAGGAAGGTGGAGAAAAGAAGTGGGCTGAGTACTGAACCTTGGCGGACTTTGCTGGTGACTGGGAGGGGCATAGATGTGGAGTTTCCAATTCTGACAGATTGGGACTTGCCTTCCAGATAGGAGTGGAACCAGTTGGTGGCCATGGTGGAGAGCCCAGCAAGGAAGCGCTTGTCCAGGAGGAGTGCATGGGAGACCGTATCAAATGCCTTTGCCAGATTGATAAAAATAACTTAAGTGATGTGGCCTTTGTCCATATCAGCAAGAATGGCATCTGACAATCATAGGAGGGAAGTGGCGGTGGAATGGGACTTCCTGAAGCCAGACTGGTAGGGAGAAAAGAAAGAGGAGGTGTTGAGAAAAGAGGAAAGTTGTGAGAGTATGAGGTGCTCCTGGAGTTTTGCCAGTATGGGGAGGAGAGAAATTGGATGGTAGTTACCAGGGGCAGAGGGGTCACCATCCTTCGGGAGTGGGATAACGGTTGCATGTTTCCATTCCAAAGGGATTGACACTACGGAGAAGGAGAGGTCGAAAAGAGCTGCCAAGGGGTAGCGATGGCAGTAGCAGCCAAGTACAGCAATTTGGCATCCAGCCCCATGGGGCATTTGCCTTTGGAAGGGTTTAGAGAAAACAGTGCACTGTAAACTTCCATCAGGGAGACCTGACAGAAGGAGGAGGAGACTGGAGATTTGGCCCCCGTGTTTGGGGCAGTGGGGGCGGCTTTTTGATGGTAGGGATGTAGTGAGGACATAAGTGCCAAGGTACAGTTTATGAAAATGAAGTTTCCAACTGTATTAGTCCTTGCAAAACAGGAGAAGATGGAAGTTTTGATACCTTTTATTGGACCAATAAGTGTCTTGTACAAAGATAGAATTATACACAAGCTTTCGGAGCCACACAGGTCCCTTCTTGAGTTGGTTAGCAAAATTGAGCAACATAAGCAGTATTTATATTCACTGTGGAGCAATTAAAAATCAGGAAGTGAAGTAGGAAGGTGATAAAGGGGACTAGAGATGAAAGTCTAAGATGCAGAATAAAAAATATGAGAAGAAATGGGGAGGTGGGCTAAGTAGGAACAGGTCAGTAGGAGATTAAAGGAAGCTAAAGGGAAGATAAAAGCATGCAGATAGGATTTGAGATCAGAGGCTGGTTGTAAGGGTAAAATGGTCAGGAGATGCCTAAGAGATGCAAGGAAATCAAGAAATTAGGAGAAACAAAAGAACAAAGGCCTAGATAAACAGTGTATGAGGTAGTATAAATCCTCCCTGCCTCTCCTACTAACTCTTTAGCTCAGTCCCACCCACTCCCTCTTGTTTTCACACCTCTGTTTATGCTACCTCACACTCTGGTTATCTATCTAGGCCTGTGTTCTTTTGTTTCTCCTAATTTCTGTCGTACCTGTTTGGGGAGCTCCTTGGGACAGGGGCGAGCTCCTATATTTGGGGAGGGCAGCTCCAGTGGCCCTTACGACCTCTGTGGACAGTTTGGGAGCTGTGAATGAAGAGCAGAGTAAGGACAGTTAAAAGCAGGTGGGGGGGCTGGCCTAGCAGGGGGAGGGACAGAGGAACCCGGGAACCAGGGCTCAGGCTAGGGGAAGCTGCAGATGAGGCAGTAAAAGTGCAGACTTGAAATTAAATATACTTGTACAAAATAGTAAAAGCAGTAAATACAACTAGCAACTGTCCATTTTATTTTCATTTATTTTTTATTTTAGTCTTTGGTAACCGAGTAAGGCCCACTAGGCACAAGTGCCTGTTTTCAGGGGTGACCTGGGAGCACTGGGCGGTTAAGTGACTTGCTCAGAGTCACACAGTATGCAAGTGGAAGTTGTGAGAATCAAACTCAGGTCTGGTCTGCTGGATGTATCAAGCTCGTTCACACCTCGTTCCTCTAACCTCTAGGCTATACTGCCAGCCCATGTCCTGAATTAATGCTGAGCACCATGAATTAATGTTTAGTAAGAGTGATATCTAAAATTCCAATTCTTCAATGAATACTGAATAGAGTGTATGAAGTAGCTTCCCTGAACAATGCAGAGTGCTGAGCTATGACTATGATTACTTAAAGTAACAATTTAAAATACATAACAGGCTGATCACCCATACAAGTGATTTAAATAATTCTCTGGTGGTCCAGTGGCACACTCCGACCCCCACCCACACAGGACTCCTTGCCCACCCAGCTCTCTCCCCATCATCGACGGGCAGCAGCAAACCCATCCATATACCTCCGCGGCTGCCTGCTGAATGACAGCTTACAGTATCAGCTATAAGCCCATTGGTCCACATTGTGGACCAATGGGCTTGCAATGGACTACCAGGGCAATTTTAAACATTTATTGGTGATTGGGACTACAGAAGGGGTAGGGGTACCACTAGACCCCCTCTGGCAGCACCACATGATGTGCAGGGTGCCATGTGTGTTTCGCTGGCCAGCCCTGCACAACTCATGCAGATTAGACCATAATGACATGCAAATAGCCCCATTTGCACCTTGCATACATTATGGTTCCATTTACATACTGGCAGCTGAATATTGGGGATTTGCTAACAGAATAACTCTGTTGCACTGGTGCAGTTCCCATTCCTGGTATTCAGCCCTTTCTGGGGTTGATGCGCCAGTGCATTGTATTTGTGAAGTGTGTATTACATGATATGTTCGGAGGAGATGTGCCATTGCTCATCTCTTTTGGCAATATCCCTGAGTTGCACCAGTGCAATACAGTTGTGCTGCACTATCACATGGCCATTCCTGGGCGCAGTTCTGGAATATTGGGACCAGTAGGTCAAACAGCTATCAAGTGGCTACTGTCTCCCCAACTTAAGCACTTACAGTAGCAAGGGCTTCTTTCCATCTCTCCCCATTGTACTAAAAATGGTTTATCACCTAGTATAAGTCAAATGTTATTTCCAAAAACTGTTTCTGCCATGCTCACCATAAGTGTGTGATTTAACTTTAGTTTATGCTTTTATTACCTGGTCTGTCACTAAAATGTATATGATTTTGTACATTGCACTTGTTCTTAATTACCTACTACCAGGTTCTTACTTGCAATGTTTATGATTCTGTACTCTGTTTTTCTTAAATGTTGTCTTTCGCCACCTCCTATGTAACCACACACACCCCCAGGACACTTCTGGAAATGAGCTGTTTACAGCTCATGTTGCTTTCCTGGTGAATCTTTCCTAAATAAAATACATACTGTACATAAATGTACAGCACCTGAGCCTCTGGGATGAAGCGCTATATAGGGGATACATGATGGGTAGGAGTGTGATATGCCAAAATATTCTCACTCCTGCAGAGTGAGCTATGGATACTCACGAGTGCCGAAGGCAAGAGTGAGAGAATCCATAGCTCACTCTGTAGGAGTGAGAATATTTTGCCATATCACATGATCTGCACATCATGCTTGCAGTTTATACAATGGGGCTGGGAGCACCTGTTGTAGGTGTGGGAATTTATTGGTGGGATTTGAACAGGTATGCAATGGTATACTGGTAATGTAGTATTATGTGAGGTTTGTGTATTTGTTGTGGTCTGTTTTTAATAGTGTTGGTGCTTGGTGTACTTTATTATTTATCTGATTTTGTTTTGTTCACCGAGTTTGGTTTATTATATAATATCTTTCCGGTTCGATTATATTCAGTGAGGCCAATGAATGAAAAATATTTATTTTTGAGGCAACATTTATGTCTTATATGCTAGTATAGTTTATTTACACAAAAGGTAGATGATTTTTAGCATGGCATAGTAGTAGTTTTAGTTTTTTTTTTTGTTGGTTGCATCTGTGTCTTCTCTGGATGTTCCTGGTCCGGTCATAGGAATTCCGTGTTGCGGTGAGTCTTCCTGTTTCTCCTGGTTTGCTATTGAGAGTCCGAGGTGGAAGAAATTACATGCTGTTGTTTTTTGAGGAGTTGCTGATACTGGAGACTTGTAAGAAGACAAAGATGGTTAGTACCTGAAGCTAAAGAAAAGTGCTTTGGGTCTGACAGTGGTACAGTACTGTTTATTTCATTTACCTTATATGTTGTTCAGTGTTACGTGTGAGGCATTACTTATGGTGTTTTGGATGCAAACCAGCAAGTTCAGTTTTCAGAGGTTCTGGAGGTGCCGTTTTTGAAGTATTTTGTTTGTAATGTGGCTATTGAGATGTGCTGTGATTTAGGGAGGTGGATTCTGAGTGGATGTTATTTGGACTGCAGGTGGTAGTGAAGCTGACGTCAGAGGGATATGTATAAATGGTAGATATTTTAACTGCATTGACATCAGCTTCAGATATCTCACTGCAGTGGAAATAACATGTTTTATTATCACTGTGGAGCTCTCACCCCCATTGTATAAATTCAATTATCTGACCATCTGTCTCTGTAGAGCACACCGAGCTTTGAAAGGATTTGGTGGGAGAACTCAAGATTTCTGTCTAGCCAGATATTTGAATGAGGAGATTTTCCAGTTGACAGCCTTATAGTATAGTAAAGACTGGTGAACCCTAGATTCTAGTCAGGTGCTTGCAGGAGCAACAGTTCACAGAGACAGTCTTATAGTTCCATGGGAATGGCCAGGCCATTTAATACATTGCAATAAAAGGTGGGTCAGGTGTACATTGCAGGATCATTCTCATGTACCTGTCCGTAGGGCACATGAATAAATTATTGCAAGAGCTACTGTAGGAGTTGAAAGTAAAGACAGCTGTCCTATACTCAGTCCATGGTGGTTCGCTTGCAAATAAAGCAGCCAGCCAAACACATGAACAATTGTAAAAAATGCAGCGCTCCTTCAAAGAAAACCAAACCACCATAAAAATCAACTAAATTGCTGATTTATTATAAGCTCACAGTGCATGCCCCTAGTGCCTCATCTCCAAGCCTTCAAGGGGGGGGGGTGTCCCCTTGAAGGCTTGGAGCCGAGGTGCTTGGGGCAGGCACTGTGAGCTTGTAATAATCAGCAATTTAGTTGATTTTTATGGTGGTTTGGTTTTCTTTGAAGGAGCGCTGCATTCTTTACAATTGTTTACTGTAGGAGTTGGCAGGCTCCAGAGATGACTATGCATAGGCTTCCTCAAAGTTTAGGTATTGGGGACTTGCCTATGCCAGAGTCAATGATGAGGCTTCACTTTTTGGTCAGCAGATCCTCCAGTTGATGACATTACTAGGCATTGTACTGGCACTTGCCTCTGTAACCCATCCTCGGGCCTTGTCATGGACCTGGTTTTCTTGTAGGGACTTAACGTTTGTAATGTCAGGGTTAATCTGGCTATTTGGTCAGATCATCATCTCATGCGTTCCTGTGTTGGAGTGCTAGCATTCAAATCACCCTCCTACAGAGATGTTTAATTACAATCTTAAATGTAATATGGAGCCTAGCAAACTCTTAGCTATGATGGACTATCTTTAAGAGAAGCTTCTCCCACCACTCAAGTGTTGTGTCTCACTTGACTCCACCCCATGACATGAGATCATCCTTTCCACTAGAAGAGTTTGGTCTCCTACTTTTCAGCTCTTCACATGGTGTATGCCCGAACTATTCATAGTGTGCCATTTGGCTAACTTTATTCGAACTTCTTTCCAGCTTGTATTTTGGACGTATTTCTCAGCTCCAGTCTTGTCCTCCAATAGATATGATGGACTATGGGGGTTCTAAGTTGGCTCCCAGCTTTAAATGCTGCATCCAGTGCAGTAAAAGAATGTCATGGTACAGATCCGCATGTGTCATGCATCTGATGTTTAGGTGAACAACATGACATCACAGCCTGCAGCTTGTGTAAGACTATGCTTACCACTTCCCTTTAGGATTGCCATGCTCATCTTTTCCTTGGCTGGCTGGTCCAATGGGATCCTCTGGTGATATCCAAGGAAGCTTGCAAAGCTATACCCACAGCTGCAGGGTCTATGACCAACCTGGCAGCTGTGACAGAGGTGGCGGTCATGGTCGCAGCAGACATCACATTGGTTTCAGCATGGTTAGGGGCCAGCATCAGTATGATATTCCAGAAGACTTCTGTGAAATGTGCAAGAACCTCCAGACCTTCAGGAAGATGCCTGCCCACTACAGTAAGGTGAAAAAGTTAATGAAGCCCCACAGTTTGTTGTGAGGAGAGGAAAGGGTGCACTTTTTCTGCTCCCTTGACTACCTCGACTGCCTTATGGCTGTTGAGCTCATGGCTTTAAAAAACTTGATATGGTCAGGTGACAGGCTACTAAATCCATGATGCCCCTGTCGAGCTTGACAGCATTGACATAGATTGAACAGGTGGTCAGGATTTTTCTTGACCCTGTCAACCCTTTGTCTGAGGGGATTGAAGATGATTCGATCTCGTGTCGGGTTTCACTTAAGGGGGCTAGAAGCAGTCCATGAACCTAGCTATTTCCACTGAGGAGTTGTGGGATCAAATAGTTGAACCCTGTATAAGTAGTTTATTCTGCCCCTCTGGTCAGATCTCCTCATTGTCATTGACCATATTGATGTTTGAGATCAAATCAAAACAAATTTATTTATAAAAAGCTCAATTCAGCATCTATCAAAGCACTTGTACAAACGTCCTAACAAATAAAATAAATCCCAGATAAAAACAGTTAATAACAGGCAGCAGAGATTTCATGCTTCAGGAAATGCCTGATTAGAGCAGATTTAAAGGTCTCAGTGGTCAGGCCCTCTCTAATTCGGTGAGGTAGAGAATTCAACAGGGCTCAAGGTGCAAAAGCGAAAGATCTAGTTCCTGAGGTTTTCAAACAAACCCTTGGAACCTCTAGTGATCCCTCATCAGTGGAGTAGAGAGGACAGAAGGGGCAGTTGTGGCAAAGGAGATTTTGCAAATACCGTGGTTCCTGCCTGTGTAGGGCCTTATAGGTCAGTAATCCAACCTTAAAGGTGATCCTCCACTGAACTGGCAGCCAGTGGAGGCTGCAGAGCACAAGTGTTACATGGCAAGATCTCATTAAGCCAGTCAGGAATTTGGCAGCTGCATTCTGTACCAGCTGGAGGTGGCGGAGGTCCACTCCCACTAGACTAGGTATAGGACATTGCTGTAGTCTAGGCAGGAGGTCACAAAGGGGTGGACCAATGTTAGAAGATCATCAGGCTGGACCAGGTGTTTTATCCGGACGATATTCCTAACATGGTAAAAAGAGGTCTTGATTATGGCCAACACCTGAGACTTAAGTAACAGCCCACCATCAAGCATAACGCTCGATTTCACACCTGGTCAGAGGTCGTGAGCTAGCTGCCACCCAGCTACAAACCAGATAGCTGCCCATCAGACAACCCCACTACCTGATGACCTGGGTCCACAGCCAGCACTTCAGTCTTATCCGGATTCATCCATATTGGCACTCAGCCAATCCTGGATCTCGGAGAGGCGGTTGTTAAAGACTGAGACAGCGTCACCCTGCTCGGGCACAAGGGACATGTACAGCTGAGTGTCATCTGCATAACAGTGAAAACTCAAACTGTACCACCTAATAATGTCTCCCAATGGCAGCATACATACTGTAAACAACATGGGTGAAAGTACAGAGCCCTGTGGCACCCCACAGAACAGGGGGAAAGGGACTGAGGAAAAAATCTCCAACTCCACTCTGAGTCCTGCCTATGAGGAAAGAATGAAACCATCTGAGGACTGTCTCAGACAGACCACAGATCAGCTCTAGGTGCTCCAGTAATGCACCATTGTCCACAATATCAAATGCTGCAGATAGATCACAGAGGATCAAGACTGAATGGCTCCTCTGATCTCTCAGTATCAGGAAATCATTACCTGAACCAGTGCTGTCTCAGCAGTATGCCTCTTCCTGAAACTGGATTGGAGAGGATCTTAGACATCATGAGTAATAAGATGGTCCTCCATTTGCAACGCAACTGCCTTCTCAATAACCTTGCCCAAAAAGGTAGGTTAGCGACAGGCCTGTAGTTAGCGAGACAGTCCGGGTCAAGAAAAGATTTCTTTAAAAGTGTGCTTACAACTGTCTCTTTCAGGGAGTCCAGAAGCAACCCTTTCTCCACCACACCCAACTATCTCAGCCAAGACTGGTCTGATTACCTCCATGAACTCACCGGTAGTCATGCTGAACCTGGGTCTGGACTACAGTAAGTTGATCACAAACCCTGGACAATCTTCTCAACGTCCATGATCGCCAACCAGCCAAAGACTTACCAGACAAACTGGGCATCTGTAATCTCACACCAATCACCACAGCACCCATTTGAGCAAGCTGTTCAGGTCCCTGATCTGATGGTGGCAAATTTATCCATGAAAATTCACATAAACTCATCACACTTGTCCTGTGAATAGGCTCCCCAATTCTGAAGACAGGCTGGATTGCACATCCTGTCCACAGTATGGAAGAGCAGAGTAAGTCAATTTCACATAGCAGCAATCTCCCTGGACTGGAACTCTGCCTTCAGGAGATGGCTCAATGATAGTCCTTATAATGGGACATTATTCTAAGCTTATCATCAGCTAGTCCAGTTTTCCACAAACATCACTCCAACCTTCTCCCAACTCTCCTCAACTCACTCAAAGTCCCATCAAACCAAGGGGACTGAGGGTGATGGGTGAGGAGACGAACATGGACAGGAGCTAAAGAATCCTGGGCAACTGTCACCACCTTATTATATGCTAGTAGCAGATCCTCTGGATCCAAGCTTACACTCTAGCTACCTGATAGGTCCAGCACTGCCATAAGACCATCAGGGGTCAAACTCCATAAAGGGTGGTACTGGACCATCTCCATAGGGGCAGGTCTATTGGGGGTAGCCACGAAACTAAACCCTATAGTGTGGTGATCAGGCCACCCAATGGGTTCTACCACCATGTCAGAGATCTCCATCCCCAGTAGGAATACTAGGTCTAATGAGTGATCTTGCCTGTGGGCCGCAGAGGTGAAAATCATCAGCCCAGTGAAATCATCAGTTGGAGGAAGTCCAACTGATGATGAGTCAGGTCCATGTCGATGTTGATGAATTCCTCGCTGTCTTGGTCTCTTGGTCACTGTCAAGTGGGAGGCATCACCATTGATGCTCTTCTTCCTCCTCCTCGGACAGTGAGAAGCTTCACTGGCATACAGTATGAAGTGGTACTGTGAAGAGCTCCTTTGGCAGCATCAGGTCTTGACTGGGCAGGATAGGGCCCTATGCTTGACCCCTGCGATCCCCTGATTGTCACTAGTTCAGCTTGCACTGATCCTGCTGACAGAGCTGTCCTCAACACGTGTCTCTCTACCAATTCAGATGGAACTGCCACCATGACACTCTTATCTCTTATGATGGAAATCACGCACTCAGATGAGTTTCAAGTAGTGTATGGTGGCAAATGACTGGGCCCATTTTTAAAGATTAATAATTGACTCTGATGGGTCCTCAGTGCAGTCCTTGAGGACTTGTACTTTTGAGTATGATTTAGCTGAAGAGTTGACTACTGACTTTTAGCCGGTGTCCTTCAGGACTGTTCTCAGGCTCATGTCTGAGTCCGTGGAGGTTTCCTTGGAGCCAGTCCAGAAAATGACCAAATACCCCTTACTGAGATCCTGGATGGGAATGATTTTCCCAAGGTTGCATTCCCCATGGCTGTGGCTATTCTGAGACCAGTGCTGGAGGTTTTTCATAACTCAGCTTCCTGTCTGGCACCCTCTGTACCATAAGTGTGCAGTCGCTACCAGCACCTTGTCTGAATTTTCAGATCACGCCTTAGCCAAGGATCTAGTTGCAGAATCAGTCTTTCATAAGTCCAACTGTACTAGGGATGTGGGCAAGCCCCCTAACAAGGAATTCAAATAGCATGAGCACACAGTAAAGGTCTACACTGAATCCTCCCATGCCTCCCTGTTGATGGCCCACTATGGTCACTCCCCGATGGGATTCCTGTATCATGTCATCTTATACCTCCCTGCCAACAAGCAGCTGGCTGTGAAAGGGGTCCAAGACCAGGGTCAAGCACTGGCAAGAGAACAGTATCACACAGCCTTAGATTTGGTGATTCTTGCACCTATGCCATGGCAGTGGCCATTGCGATGTGTTGCAGTGTCTGTCTGCTAATTACAGTGGACACCCAGCATAAGTTGGCTGATAACCCCTTCCTGAGCACCTATTTCTCATTGGCACTGGGTTGGAAGGAAACCTCGCCAGAATTGAGTTTAACTCTGTTTAACTCAATAAAATGTGGTCAAAGAAGGCAACTAGGCTCATCAAGTCTATTCCCCACTCTATGTGGGAGATGAGGTTAAGTTCTCATAATGTACTTATCTATCCTAGTTTTCAATTTCTCGATATTCCTGGTATCTACTATACTTTGTGGCAATCTGTTCCAGAGTGATACTGTTCTGATTGTAAAAAAAGTGCTTCCTTTTATTTGTAGTACCTCTAGACACCACTAATTGTTTATTATTACACCTTAAATTAGGCAATTTGTTGGCAACTACAATATTACATTCAGCCATCAATATTCGTCTTGCAGAATTTTAAATAATAACATCTGATGTCTTGGTTCTAAGTCAAATAAGTTTAATTCCTAACATCTTTCTTGATATGTGAGATTGTGCAATCTAGATATGATCTTGGTTGCCTTTCTCTGGACACTGTCCAGGAATGTCTTATCCTTACTCAGGAAAGGGGCCCAGAAGGATGCTCTCCATAGTCCAGAAATGGTCTTATGTAGGCTTTATATAAGGGTAGAATACAGGTATCCCGTCTTGAGGTAAATGTTCTTTTAATGGAGGTCAGTAACCTGTTGGCCCTTAAATCTGCATGCCTACAATGATCTCCTGGTGAAAGCTGGTAATTGATAATTATACCTAGATTCATTTCAGTTTTAGCTTGTTTTAGAAGTTTATTATTTAGGTAGTAATGAGCTTGCTGGTTTCGTGCTTCAAGGTGCATGATGACACATTTGTCCTTATTGAAAGTAATTTTATTATTTTTGGCCCAATTTTCCAGTGCTGAGATATCCTTTTGTAGTGCATCAGTTCCACTGGCTGTATCAACTACACTACAAAGTTTGGTATCATTGGCAAATTTACTAATATGGCTACTTATTTCATAATGAAGATAGAATATATATATATATATATATATATATATATATATATATATATATATATATATATATTGTTAGTATGCCTGAGGTCAATCTGTGGAATGTCGGAAACTATTTTAAAATGGTTCACTTCATTCCTTACTGGGAGATCACAAAGAGTTGTGTCGGGGGTTCATTCCTCCGGCTCAACTCTTTTGTTGTGTGGGGTGCCTCAGGGTTCAGTGCTGTCACTCATATTATTCACAGTGTACATGCTGCCCCTCTGAGACATTATAAGACGGTATGGGCTGAGGTTTCACTGCTATGCAGATGATACCCAGCTATACTTGTCTTTTGCACCTTACCAGGGTGGAGCACTCTCAGTGTTTAATAACTGTCTGGAAGAAATCCAAGGGTGGATGGATTTTAGTTGGTTAAAGTTTAACTCAGAGAAGACAGAGGTGTTAGTGGTGGACCCGGGTAGTCAGATAGCGAGGTCGCATGATGGCACGCCCTCTGGAATCTTACTTGGCGATGTGTCACTTTCGACCTCTGAACAGGTGCGCAACCTTGGGATTGTCCTAGACGATAGGCTGACCCTTCAATCTCAAGTGTCGGCCGTTGTCAGGACTTCCTTACCATCTTAGGAATATTGCTAGGGTGCGTCACCTTGTTCCGTCTGACTCCCTACCAACGTTGGTCCACGCTTTTGTGTCCTCACACTTGGACTACTGCAATGCCCTTCATTTTGGGCTTTCTGGGGTTGAAATCATAGCCTTCAGCTGGTGCAAACGCGCAGCCGGGTTTTGGCTGGGACAAGGAGATCAGTCCTGATACCCGGTGCTGCGCGAACTACTAACTCCCTATCTGATGGCGGATCACCTTTAAGGTAATTTATTGACTTTCAAGCCCTTCATGATCAGGGTCTGACCTATCTGAAAGAACTTCCTGGTGCCCCTTACACCCCAGCCAATCACTTAAGCTCGGCCGGCGATGGGTTGTTAGAGATTCCAAGAGTGAATTTAAAATCTTCTGGTTGTAGAGCATTTTCTTATGCCGCACCCACTCTTTGGAATTCTTTACCACGCCGGTTAAGGGATTTAAGAAAGATTTAAAAACCTACTTGTGGGATTTGGCCTATCTGGATGATTAATGGAAATTATTTGTAAATATTTGTTGATCGTATGGATGATCGCATGGTTTGTTTTAACTAAGTAATGTTTTAATGAATTTATTTTTATATGTTTTAAATTGATATTATAATATTGTGTTTTGATGTAAAGCGCCTTGATATTTCTGAAAGGCACTTTAAAAATAAAATTATTATTATTATATATATATATATACTGTATATATATATATTCCAATGAGGACAGGTCCCGAGACAGAGCCTTGTGGTACCCCACTAGTGACATTGATAGTATCAGAAAATATATCTGATAATTTAACTAATTGGGTTCTATTATACAGCCATAATGACCTAATCCAATTTATTATATAGGGATCCAGTTTCAGAGCAATCAGTTTGTCAACTAACAGCTTGTGGGAGACCTTATCAAATGCATTTTAAAGTCCAGGTATAACATATCTACCGGTTTGCCTTGGTCCACATTTTTACTGATCTTCTCATAGAAGCTAATGAGACTAGCGACGCAAGATTTTTCCCTTAATAAAGCCATGTTGCTTTAAATCTATATTACCACTTGACTCCAATGTAACTTCTATTCTATTTTTTAAAACTCTTTCCATGACTTTGCAAATGGTAGAAGTTAAACTAATGGGACAATAGCTGCCTGCATCAGTTTTATTACCTTTTTTATGTTGTTTTGCACGCGCAAGCAACATTTTGTGGCAGCTTGCTGGAGTAGCAAGTTGTGGAGGTGCAGCAGTGTTGTAGTCAATGGTGCCACTGCTTTATTGGGTTGGTCTCAGTGGCACCAATGAATGAGCATGCTACCTATGATAGCAGCTGAGAAGTGTGCCACCAACTTAAAAGAATTTCACCACTGCAATGAACAAATGCCCCATCATTACAGGGCGAGCCTTGCCTGCTGAAACATTTTAATAAACATGGTGGTGGCTCCCCCCGGCCACCTCTGACAATCCCTAGAAAGCCAATGTTGAGAGTGCCTAATACCCCTGTCAGCATGCCCCACCCAGTTTGTTTGCTGATGGGGGTACCCAATCCTCCTGTTGGCATGCCCCCTCCCCAGTTTGTTTGCCAATGGGGATGCCCAATCCCCATTGGCATAATGTCCCCCAAGGTTTTTTGTCTGTCAGTAAATTGCCAGCATAATGCCCCAAAACACAGAGACTGTTTCTTTGCTACGGGGTCCCAGTCCCTGTCTGCTTCAGTCCCCGGTCCCCAAAACACAAAGGTGGCACACTGGGAGCCCACCTCAGTGTGCCAAAATGTCCTTGTCACATCCTGGGAAAAAAACTTCCTGTGATGTTCCATTTTCTTTTTTTCCCCCTGTAAAACAGAAAACTGTCCCTCATAGTCACAATGGGCCCTCTGCCCCAACCCGCACCCACCTCACGCACCCACCTCCCGCCCCCCTCACCCCATACCTACCTCTGGAGCACATCACAACAGTCTTCAATGGAGTGGGAACACGTTTGCACTCTTCAAAGCTGACTGTGAACTGAAGAAAATCACGGTAAGCTGTATAATGGCATCAATGGGGGGGTTCAACTTTGGTGGATATCTCGGCCATTTTTGTGACTTTTGGCTCTAAATTTTCAACATGGGTTTCTTGGGACCCCACCTCATGTACTCAGTAACTGTCATTTTGTTATTCAGTCCCAAAAGGTGATTTCACGGTCGCTGTACAGAATCACCTGTCAGGACCGACTAACGAGAGTGCCACTGTTCATGAGGTGGGCTCTCAAAATGCCTATGTTGCACATTTGGTGAAAAAATTCCACAGAATGGCTGTTTTACTAGCATACATTGGGCAGTTTCCACTCATGCTCGTAAGTTTGAGAATTTTTTATATTTTCACTCCAGATTTTCAACATTGCCATTTTTTTACACCTCTTTATGAACAGTACAGCTGTCATTCTTCATATCCTGCTCCACATTTGTTTTTGCACATATGGCACACAGTGGCATGGTAGCTGTGGGAAATCAAAGTTCAGGACAGATTTAGAACATTACAGTGACACTGTTCGTGAGCGGAGGTCTCAGAATGCCTGTGTTGACATTTAGTAAACAAATTCCACAAAGTGGCTGTGATACAAACATGCATTGCACAGTTTCCACGCACACTCATAACTTTGAGAATGTTTACTATTTTCACTCCAGATTTTCAACATTGCCATTTCTTCACACCTCCTTATGAATGGTGCAGCTGTCATTTTTCACATCCTGCCCAAAATGTATTTTCGCACATCTGGCGGAGAATTACATGGTTGCTGTGGGGAATCGATGTTCGGGACAGAGTATCAAAATCATAGTGCCACCGTTTATGAGTGGAGGTCCCAAATGCATTCATGAGGAGGGGTCACGAAAAGCCCATGTTGAAAATTTGGAGTGCAAATACCAACAAACGCCTGGGGCATTATGATTCCTAACTGTAACATCCCACCCTATAGAGACTGACAGGTATCAGAGGTGTGACTTTGGATTGTCGTCTGTAATGCTTGTGCCATTCCACGCTCACCCCCACCTTGCAGCCAGTGACAGGCATCAGGGTGTGCCTAGGACTCTTTGGCCCCAAACCTCATTCCATTCTTCTATACTGCACCCATTTCAACATATTTCCTTGTGGATTGGGGTGAGCATAAGGCCCAATGGCCCCAAGGCACACGCAACACTTGTCTGAGTCTTCGGGGTAGGGTGAGGTGAAATGGCATGAGCGTTATAGCCGACAACCCAAAGGCACACCTCAAAGCCTGTCTGAATCTGCAGGGTGGAGTGGGGTTGGCATAAGTTCCATACTTCACTGCCATTCCTATTATATATCTCTCTAACTCCTGCACTACCAATGCCAGCAAGACAACATTCAACATTGACAAATGCTTTTTATGGACTGGCATAACTATTGCCTGTTTCTACTCATCAGGCATGTTACCCAAGTGAAGAGAAGCATTGAATAGTAACCTAAGAGGTATTGAAATTGACAAAATTGTATTTTTCAATAGATTAGAATTAATTCCATCAGGCCAGTATTAAGTTTAATGGATCTTAATGCCTCTATTACTTCATCAGTACTGATTTCATTTAGTACAGTTGAGGGGGTTGATGTTAAGCACAGAGTCTTCTTACAATTAAAAACTGACCCAAAATTCTATTAAATGTATTAGCAATATCCAAACTGTTAGTTACTTCTTTTCCATTGTCAATCAGTTTGTTAATATTGTTGTCCTTGTTATTATTCCCATTAATGTATGAGAAGAAAGCCTTAGTATTTTTGTGTTATGGACAATTTAAATTTGATTTTCTTCCTTTCTCTTTTAATTAAATATTTGATTGTCTTAAGCTCTGTGCTGTAATGTTCAGTATTAGAGATACTCGACAAAGGCCCCTGGCTGCACTCTACAAGGCCCCCTGGCTGCACTGTCTCCCACCCAGCCACACCTCCCCAGTATCTCCACTCCTGCCTGCCCCCACCCACCTCCCGTACTCCCCTTACCCCTGCCTCCTACCCCCTTGATCTCCCTACCCTCACTTCTCCCCATGACCCCCTCCTCCCTTGTCTTGCTCATAGTTCAAGTCTTTGTACTGGTTATTACATGTCTGTAAGTCAGTGACGTTATGTTTGTAACTAAAAATGATGACTGTTGCACATGCTGACGTGGAACCTTTGTAAAAGAGCCTCGGCTCAAAGGTATTGTAATCCTAGATTGAAATAAATAAATAAATAAATAAATACTAGGAGATCTTTTCACTTCTGTGAGGGCCTTTTCTTTTTTAAGTGTTAGAAGTTTAATAGAACGGGTTAGCCAGGGTGGAATTTTGCCTTTCTTGTTATGAGTTTTTTCATTACAGAAATGATAGATCTAAATAGTTTCCAACTTTGTTCAATACTTAGGTCAGAAATAAGGGTGTCCCAGCCATAGCCTGCTATGGCTTCACACATTTTATTATAATTACCCTCATTATAATTATACCTGTAATATGTCTGCCCCACATTCATTTTTATGTTTGCTTGTGCGCTTGCATGCGAAACGATATAGTGACAACTTAGGAAGAAGCAGGGTTTTGGAGATGCAGCACTGGAAGCCCAATGCCACCACTGCATTTAAAGGCTTGGCCCTTTCACAATGTGGTGGCATGTTGCTGCTGACACTAGTTCAGCAAGCGTGCTCCAACTTGAAATGAAATCACCGCTGCAATGAGGGAGCGACCCATCATTGCAGGGCGGTACCTTGCCTCGTGAAACATTTCCAGTAACATGGCAGCGGATGTCGACATCCGCCTCAGAATCCCCTTGAAAGCTGATGGGGGTGCCCAATCCCCCTGTTGCCATGCCCCGAACCAGTTCATTTGCCAACAGGGAGCCCACTCCCTGTCGGCATAATGTCCCCCTCCCTCATTTGTTGTGTGCCGAGGGGTGCCCAATCCCCCTTGGCATCATGCCCCCCAACAGGCTTTCTTTGCCAACAGGGTGGCCCAATCCCAGTCAACTTAAGTGCCCCTCCCCAAAAACGCAGGTGGCACACTGGGAGCCCACTCCACTGTGCCCAATGCAGGCTTGCAAAATAAAACCCTTCCCTCAGTGTTTTTGCTTTTTTTTTTTTCTCCCTAAAACAAAGAAAACTGTCCTTCGCCGGTGGGGTCCCCTCCCCCAACCTGCACCCACCCTCTGCACACCCTACTTCCCACATCCCTCACCCCATACTTACTCTGGAGCCTGGCGTAGACGATCTCGGTGGACCGGAAATATGTCTGCAATCTTCAAAGCTTACCATGAACTGAAGAAATGCCGGTAAGCTGTATAGTGGCATAAATGGTTTTTTCCAACTTATGTGGATATCTCAGTCATTTTTCCAACTTTTGACACCAAATGTTCAACATGGGGTTCTTGGAACCTCTCCTCATGAATTCATTCACTGTTATGGCACTGTTCAGTCCCAAAAGATTATTTTGTGGTCGCTGCGCTGAATCACCTTTTGGGACTGATTAATGAAACAGCAGTGCCACTGTTCATGAGGTGGGCTTCCAAAAAGCGTATGTTGCAAGTCTGGTGAAAAAATTAAAAAAAATGACTGTCTTACGAGCGTGCATTGCACAGTTTGCACGTGGGCTCATAACGTTGAGAATTTTTGAGATTTTTACTCCAGATTTTCCACATTGCTATTTTTACATACCTCCTTATGAACAGTACAGCTGTCATTGTTCACATCCTGCCCAAAATGTGTTTTCACACATCCGCCACACAATGGCGTGGCCGCTGTGGGAAATGAATATTCGGGGCAGATTAAGAAACAAAAAGTGGCACTGTTCATGAGTGGATGTCCCAAAATGCTTATGTTAAAAATTTGGCAACAAAATTCCACAAAATAACTATGTTACGAGTGTGCATTGTGCAGTTTCCATGCACACTCATACCATAGAGAATTTTTAATATTTTCACTCCAGATTTTCAACATTGCCATTTTTGCACACTTCCTTATAAACAATAAAGCTTTCATTTTTCACAACCTGCCCAAAATGCAGTTTCGCACCTCTGGCGCACAGTGGCATGGTCGCTGTGGGAAATCAATGTTTGGGACAGATTAAGAAAATCATAGTGTCAGTGTTCATGAGCAGATGCCTATGTTAAAAATTTGGTGAAAGAATTCAAAAAAATGACTGTGTTACGAGCATGCATAGCGCAGTTTACACGCACGCTTGTAACTTTGAGAATTTTTCATATTTTCACTCCAGATTTCCAACATTGCCATCTCTTCACACCTCCTTATGAATAGTGCAGCTGTCATTTTTCACATCCTGTCTAAACTGTGGTATCGCACATCTGGCACAGAATGGTGCGGTTGCTGTGGGAACTCAACTTCCGGGACAGATTAACAAAATCACAGTGCCACTGTTTATAAGCAGAGGTCCCAAATGCTTTCTTCAGGTGATGGTCACAAAAAGGCCGTGTTGAAAATTTATAGTACAAATACCGACAAATGCCCAGGGCATTAGGGGGTTTCTAACCATAACGTCCCACCCTGTACAGACTGACAGGCATCGGGGTGTTCCATTGGATTGCCGACTGTAATGCTCATGCCATTCCACCCCCCATCCTGCAGCCAGTGACAGGCATCGAGTTGTGCCTTGGACTTTTTCGCCCCAGAGTTTACCCCATTCTCCTATACTGCACCCATTTCAAAGTATGTCCTTATGGTATGGGGTGACTGTAAAGTCAAACACCCCAAGGTACACCTCAACACTTGTCAGTGTCTGCAGGATAGGGGTGAGGTGAAATGGCATGAACGTTATGGGCAATGACCCAAACGCATACCCCAATGCCTGTCCATCTCTGCAGGGTGGAGGTGGGGTTGGCGTGAAGTTCACTACTTCACTGCCATTCCTATTCTGCATCTAACTCCTGCATTTCCAATGCTATTACCAGCAAGCAAACATTCGGCATTGGCAAATGCTTGTAATAGTGTTGTTCAGCACTTGATTCATATGCATGCAGAGGATGATAATGAATAAGTTAAAGCCTTCTAGCATCCTCCTTGTCATTCACTTGCATTCAGTTGCCATATCCTGGTGTAAAACTGTACTTTTACAACTGGCTACAACTGATGACACCAAGATCTGCAACAGAGTAGATGATCCAGATGGGGTGGGCAGAATGAGAAGAGATCTAAATAAACTAGCAAAATGGTCAGAAGAGTGGCAACTGGGGTTTAACGCAAAGAAGTGCAAGATCATGCACATAGGGAAGAGAAACTCTGAAGCCACCTATAGGCTGGGAGGGGAGTTGCTGGCAGTCACAAGGGAAGAAAGAGACTTATGTGTTATCATCACAGATGACCTGAAATCATCCAAGCAGACCACTAAAGCAGTAGGTGAGACTAGAGGGTTGTTGGGGTGTATTAGTAGGAATATCACAAGTCAGAAGAGGGAGGTAATAATCCCTCTTTACAAGACACTGGTTAGGCCCCCTCTGGAGTACTGCGTGCAGTACTGGAGGCCACACCTTCACAAGACCATTAACCAAATTGAGGTAGTCCAGAGAAGGGCAACCAAAATGGTGCAGGGACTGCATCAGAAAACATATGAGGACAGATTAACGGAGCTCAATATGTATATCCTAGAGCAAAGGAGGGAGAGAAGTGATATGATTGAAACATCCAAACACCTTAAGGGCATTAACAAGGTGAAAGAGTCTAACATGTTGTTGTTTTTTTAATTGACTAAACTTTATTCATTTTGTACTATTTCAACATCCTTTGACAAGCATACATCTTTCCAGCAATGCTTACAATGGGACATTGGCATTAGTTTTTTAACAAAGCATGTATCAGAACATTTATAACATCTTGACAATTCTGCCATACTTTAGGCACATGAAAAAAGAGAAAGAAAAAAAAGGAAGAGTCTAACATGTTTCAATACAAGAAAAATAGCAGGACAAGAGGACATAGCATGAGATTAGAGGGAGGCTGATTAAGGGGTAATGTGAGGAAGTTCTTTTTTACAGAAAGTATGGAGGATGCATGGAACACCTACCTCAGGAAGAGGTGGATATGTGTGGAGGGGTTGTGGGATAACAGATGGACCAGACACCAAACTTCAGGTTCAACACATAATCTCTGTGTGATGTTTATTCAAAATACTGGAAATAAGCTTCTGCAATGCCATATTCCTTCTTCAGTTTGCAGCAACAGACTATGAATGTCCTTTCTCTGCACTTAGTCAGCACCTAGTGACACTGATCTCTGATCCAACTCACCAGTTGCAATGTAGCCACCACCCCTGTGCAGGCCCCATTTGCTTGGGTAGTGGGGCCCAAAAAGAAAAAAAAACAAAACAAGCTATAGACAAAGAATCTCAATGCAGAATCACTGAAAGAAGGTCTACCCCAAAGGACATTGGCATCAAATCAAGTTTCAAAGAAATACAACGTCATACATGCTTCCATAATGCAATGCATCATGGGATATATGCAAATCATCATGACATTTCTTATTTAAGTTTACAACAATATACATGCATTTTAAATAACACAACTAGATTAATTTCTATAATAGTCACCTAGTACTTTTTACCATTATCAAAACACCAAGTGCCATGGTATTTTTAACATTTACAGGCCTCACAAACATAAGGTATATACATTTAGGTATTTTATAACATAGTGCTATAACATACTAAATCCAACAACAATAATCACAGTCTGTTTTACGAACATTTGGAGGTCACCACAATAACCTTCCTGTTCAAGGACCTAAGAGGGAAAACGAAAATTAAAGAGGACACTGTAGAGTAGTCAAGAGAGGGAGAAGAGGGTTCCCGTAGGTGGCCAACCTTATGAACTAGAAATTGTAAAGGTTAGATTTGGCTAAGAAATAGAAGAACTGTTGCAATAGATTTAAGAAAAGGTAATTCCTAAAGAATGGCAGGAGCTCCCGGTCACAATATGAATACAGTGCAGGGCTTCAAACAGGCATGGGATGGGCATAAAGGAGCAGTACAGATGAGTATGAATAGATAGGCCATTAACAGAGCAAAGGCCAATGGCACATTCATAAGGTAGAAAAAGAAATGGGCAGACTGGATGGGCCTTGTGGTCCTTATCTGCCATCAGCTTCTATGTTTCTATGTTCTATGGCTAGAGAAATCTATATGGTTTTATTATAGGATGGTGCCTGAGTATTTTAACTTTGAATTAAAAACTCTCCACGGGATAGCTTCCTTCCAAACACAGCAAACAGCACCTTAGTTCCCTTAAACCTACTACGCCATCCTTTAGTACGCTCCCAGTTATAGCAAAACAATAGTCATGTTGTGCTTCCGGAAGCTGTTGGGATATAAACTGACAGCAAAGTCTTTTGCCATAGTTCGGAGTTAGGGACCCAGGCCTGAGAGGTACGTGATCCTGGCTGCTGGTCTTGAAGGAACCATAGATTCTGCTTGAATCTCTGGGGGCTAAAGACTCCTGGCCTGATTACTATGTGCTTATCTGTGTACTGAGAGGGTGTCTCATACTGAATGAGAATGTTCTCTCATACTGTTTTGGCAGGAGGTCCACTATGCAAATCTGAACAGTTCTGTTAGCCTCAAACTGCACAATAGAATGTTCTTATTTAGTGAGAGGGTTCAGTACACACATGAACATATAGCTTGTATGTTAGCAACTGCCTAGCTACTGATTGTATAGGACTACAGCTTATTCTACTAATGGACATGTTAACAACTGCCTAGCTACAGATTGTATAGAACTACAGCTCATTCTGCTAATGGACATGTTAACAACTGCCTAGCAACTATTTGTATGGGACTGAAGTTCATCTGCTGAATGACACTATCACCCCTGCTAATTGTATTCAATGTTCTCCATCATATGTATTACCTGTTCCTTCAAGTTTCATTACTGTCTGTATTTTTCTCTTTGTATCATGACATGGAGCCTTTGGAAATGAATCTATGACTCAGAGGGTTGTAATTCTGATGTGCTTATAAATAAATAAATAAATAAATAAACAAAATCTAAACATATTATGAATCAGAAGTCAACCATGAGGGCTGCTACGACTGGTGACATGGTGCTGGTGGTAAAACAGAGCAGACAGTTCAATAAACAACTGTGTGCATACACTCATGGTATCACTGCAAATGAGTCACAGAGGCTGTAGCTTGAAGTGTTTACCTTATTGTCAGGGGAGTCCGCAGGATTTCAAAAATTGAAGGCCCAAGTATTGGTTTATGTAGCGTATGAGGAATTAAATATTTATGGCCAGATTTGGTTACACTTTCTGAAACCAAATGAAGGTCTAGACTTTCAGGCTATAGCCTGGCTACTTCATTGAGCATGGCATCAAAGACAGCATGAGGTGCTGGGCCATCACAAGTGCAGTATGAATACCCTGATGTTTCACCCTTGTGTGCTTTTTCAAGATTCATGAATCAGCTGAGTAATTCGTGGTTCACATAAACTGCAGAATTGTACTCCACATTTACGTAAACCATGGATTCATTTTCAGCAAACTGCAGAATATTATTCCATGGTTTGCATAATAATGCTTTTTGGAATGTTGCAGAATTAAAAAAGAAATTCCAAAAAGCAATTTGGAGGCGGCATAGCCATTCCGCACGGTATCCCGTTAAGATATCACTGCAAAAATATTGTGGCAAAAACCTTGCAGTGAAACTGTCGAGACCATTTACAGTGATAGGGGTATAATAGAGTTATGGAATTACTGCTACCTCTGTCACTGTACACATAGATGGGGAAGGGATTAAGTAGCTGTAGGTGTGATTCCTGTGGTGGAGTGGCTAAGGCACTAGCTCCTGGAGCAGAGGAGACCTGGAAACCAGAGTTTGATTCCCCATCTCCCAGTACTGGATTTATTTTTTTTATAAAGAAATTTCCCCCCTTCTGAGTTTCTCCCCATCCCCAAGGTTCACACCCCCTCAGAGATTGCTGTATTAATTCTGGGGGGGAGACAAAGACCACTACAAAACAAACAATGCTCATATTGTCCTATTGTTTTGTTTGTTGTGTTGGGAGTTTGTGCCAGTTGGTGTTTTGACCGACATTTTATTTGCTTGGGAGATTTTGGTTATGGCATTGTGTGCCATGATGTTTTTGTATGTGGGGTATGACAGTGATCCATTCTGCACAAATCCCTCTGGTGGAATTCTCCATTCTGCAGAGTTCTAATGGATTCAGGTAATACACAATCCACACCAGTTTCACAGACAGTTCACACTATCCAAAACTAAACAAACAGTATCAGTACAAGTCTCTGAATTTTGGCATTAAATGGAGTGAATACATTCAGATAGGGCATGACATGCTCTCTTGACTGTCCTAATGGATCAGAAAATGTGCTTATTCACAAAACCCTATTGTTAGGCTTGTCTCTCTTCCTCATCCCCCTTAAGTTTCTCTATTTGATTATTTTTAGTGATCAAAAGTTGGATGTAACCTAGTTATTGTCCCCTCAACCTCCTTCTCTTAATGGTTCACATAACAGCTGTAGTTTTGGAACATACTGCTAAGAGTCAATTGACTCAGCAGCTGAAAGCATTTCCACACTTCCAGAATTCAGCAGGAATTACAACCACTTTATTGGAAACAAAGACAAACAAGAAGCTTAATAGAATATAGAGTAAAAAAGAATGTAAAAGTGTTGCTTAGCTATCACTTTCTTGTCTTTGTCACTTTCAAAATGGTTTATGGCAACTTATGGTTCTTCTTTTCTCTGTAAGAGATATACAAGGTTTTATTTCATCATCTACAAAATAATGAATGTTTGTCTTTTATCGTCGGTTCACTTTGAATCAAAAATGTTGAGGTGAAAAGTCTGAAAAAGTTAGCCATCCAGGCAGGGGAAACAAAATGCTATTTATTGTCTCCAGTTGTTGCTTGGGAAATTAAAACAATTATTGGCAGTTAAAGTGTTGACACTGTTGGCTAGCTTCATGGCACTGAGTGACATGGGGTCACTCTGGCATGCGGGACCCTCCGGCCCCGGGGGCACCATCAAAAGAAGCCCCTCTGGCCAACATCAGCCACATGTTCAGTTTCCCCTCTAGGTCACAGGAAGGCCTCCAGCATGGACAAGCCAGTCAACTGGGATGTGAGAGGTGGAGTTCCTGGTGTTCCTCCACAATGACTTTTAAGGGCCCCCCAGCAGGGACTCCTGAGTGACAGCAGTGAGGGGTGAGTATGGCAGGTAACAGGAGAGGGATTGGAGGCCTGATGGAGTCAGGTGCCAGTGGGCATGGAGGGCAGATTAATAAATCGAACAAAAAAAATGTTGTTATTGTTGGTGAATAGTCACCAGTTTGAGAAAAGATTCATCACTTTTGGTGAATACAGGCCAAATTTGGTAAATATTCATTATAAGTGATGAATGGAGCCGACTCCATGACACCAAGCAGTAAGAGACTGTCTGGCATACTGGTGATCTGAGTTTGCACACTGCCTAGAGCCCTGGGTGGCAGGGGTGGAGCCGGAGGCCTGTGAGATATTAACTCCTGCTACAGGAGGGTTGAGCTGTACACCACTCTAGAGGTGGTTCCTGGTAATGGTGGTGAACTAAATGGAATGGACACCACATGCCTCAAAGCACCTCCCCCCAGGACACCATGGGTGCATGCTCACAGTGGAAGTAGAAGCAGGAGACAGGAATGAGAAAACTGGAAATAGCCTGGACAGGCGTACTAAGTGATGGCCCTTGCATTCCGTCAACATCAACTGATCCTTCAGCGCACCATGGTCATTTCGCTAATAGATGTTCCTGTCCTATGGTGCTTTGCTCTCCAAGTAGTAAGCAGGGGGCCCATCAGAAGGACTAATCTGGAACCATCAATATTTGAAGACCTGGAGAGCTTGGACATGGCCAGCAGAAGCCAAGAGATTAGTTTAGCATGCAGCGAAGCTTTGCATGCCTGAAGAAGTGGGGTGGGGGGGCGGTAAGGGAAGGGGAAAAAACATTGGTAAATATTTTCCAACATTTGCTTTTGCAAATATTCTGAGAAATTTGCAGCATTATTACTTGTGGTTGCAAGATGCCTTCATCCATGTCTAGGAGGTCAGAACTAATTCCCCCCCATCCAAAAAAAAAGAAAAAACTGCCACAAGCCACTTTCTAAATGACTAGGACAGGGTGTGTGGTGTTTTATGTTATTCATATTTTGTCAGGGGAACAACTCATTAAGGCACCCCATTCACTAATGTGCTCTGGGGCAGCAGCAGTACAGTTACAGTGTGGAGATGTGATAAGCTACAAACCCCTGGAGGCCGATCACCTCATCTCCACAACATAATGCCACCTAATGCTGGCCCAGGAAAGTGTAAGGTGTACTCTCAAACCTCAGGTCTCCTCCTCCCTGGTAGCTCAGAGTGCCACTACCATTTTATCAGTTCATCTTAACTTAATTTATCTCCTTCCCCCGGGTCATGCCTGAAAATAGGCAGAATTTGTCTAGTGCACTTACCCGGTCAACAAAAACTAAATAAATAAATAATTATTTTAATTCTTTCTTCTTTAATGTCTGTATCTACTTTTTTAGTGCTATTGAACAGGGCCAAGGGTTTATGGTGAATGAAGCAATCTTCTGTTTACAAGATTTTGAAATTACTGGTTTGCAACAGTGACTGCTCATCTAATTTATTGATTTGACTGGTGCTCTATTGTGCATCTTATATTAAGTGTATGAATGCACAGAATAAAAGAAAACTAAATATCTAGTCAATTATATTAAGTATAATGAAAATAGTATGGAGAAAACAGAACAGTAGAAAACTAAATGTCTAGTCAATTAAATTAAGTACAATGAAAATAGTTTATTTGAGAGTTTATAACCGGAAAAGGCACACTGACCCGGCAGGCACAGGGCCAAGGCTCGTTTCTAGGTGCAACCTGGGGATAGAACACAATACAGGTTAATAAGACAGAATTGGTACAATGCAGAAATTAATATAAGTTAAGAAGTTACGCAACAAAGGAAAATACAGGGGCATCTGAGAAATGCAATAATACATGTTAAAACAGTAGTGCTTTTGTGTACAAAATAGTTGCAGGTATGGAGTAACAGCACATAGTCATACATGACAGTAAAATATTCTTAGGCAAGGGAACTGAGAGATACAGTGGAGGTCTGACCAGGGAGAAACTAAGCAATACAGTGGGGGTACGACCAAGGAGAATGGGTTGCAGTACTTATGGAGGGATAGGAGGCAGGAATTGGGGAAGGGGGGTGGGAGATATGGGGGAGTTAGGTGAGGTGAGGAATGACAAGAGCATGTATTGGCAGGGACATCTCAGAGAAGGGATTTTAGAGCACAGAAAATAAAATAAAATGTCTAGTTAATTAAATTAAGTACAATAGAAGTAGTATGAAGAAAAAATACAGAAAAAATACATTTCATGTAGACTTACTGCTTTGATAAAAAAAGCTAAGTTCTGTGAAATTCTATACTATTTACCTGTGTTCAGTCAAATTCTGGGATACTATTGCATTTTTCAATGAAAACCAAAAATCAGTGGGCTCATTCAGGAAAGGTACCTGATTAATATTATTGAGGACTGGGATCCTCTTCTTATGTTTGCTTGCGTGCGCAGCGCACAAGAAACATACTGAGATAACAGAGCATCGCAGAGGTGTGGCAGTGTTGTGACCAAGCCAGCAAATGCTTTAATGGGCACATCCATCGGCCACCAATTAATACTGAAGCTGCAGATATGACGGCTGTTTCAGAGCGAGCACCGCACTTGAAAAAATCTGCCACTGCAATCAGAGGCAGTTTCATTATTACAGCAGCAGTCCCCCTCCTCCCTCCCAACCAGTCAAACAGCAGGACAACAAATTAGCTCCCTCCCACTGCTGCTGCCCACCCCGCACCCTCTGTGAGATCTGCCGCTGCAATTAGGGGTGGTTTTGTCATTGCAGTGGCAGTCCCCACCCCAGTGGCAGTCCCCACCCCAGTCCCCACCCCAGTGTGCCAGAATCTGTTTTGTAATATTTCACCTGTAAAGAAGAAAACACTTCCACAATGTTTTTTTAACCTGAAAAAAAAAGAAAATGATCCCTCGTCATTCCTGAAGGCCCCCCCAACCTGCACACTCCATCTGCGCATCCCACCTCCCCGCGCCCCACCTCACCTATACTTTCCACCAGAGGTTGGGAGCAGTGATCTTCTGTGGACCGGAAACACGACTTCACTCTTCAAAGACCAACCGGGAACTGAAGAAATGGCGGTAAGCCCTATAATGGCAGCCAATGGGGGGATTTCAATTTAGGTTGATATCTTAGCCAGTGCTTAAAAGTTTTGGTCCCAAATTTTCAACATGGGTTTCTTGGGACCCCACCTCATGAACACTGTCACTGTCATTTTGCTTCTCAGTCCAGAAAGGTGATTTTGCAGTCGCTGCATGGAATCACCTTTTGGGACCAATTAACGAAATGACAGTGCCACTGTTCACGAGGTGGGGTCCCAAAAAGCCCTTGTTGCAAATTTGGTGAAGAACTCCAAAAAACGACTGTGCTATGAGCATCCATTGTGCAGTTTCTACACATGCTCGTAACTTCATCAATTTTTAATATTTTCACTCCAACTTCCCAACATTTGGATTTTTTCACACCCCCTTATGAACAGTACAGCTGTCATTTTTTGCATCCTTCCCAAAATGTGTTTTTGCACCTGTGGTGCAGAATGGTATGGTCACTGTGCAAAACCAACTTTTGGAACAGATTAACGAAATCTAAGTGCCACTGTTCATGTGAGGAGGTCCCAAAAAGGCCCTGTTAAAAATTTGGTGAAAACTTTCCAAAAGGTGACTGCATTACAAGCATGCATTGCACAGTTTCTACGCACACTCGTAGCTTCACCACTTTTTCATATTTTCACTCAAGATTTTTCTTCACACCTCCTCATGAACAGTACAGCTATCATTTTTCACATCCTGCCCAAAATGTGTTTTCACCTTGTGATGATGAATGGCACACTTGCTGTGTGAAATTACCTTTTGGGATTGAGTAACGAAATGATACTGCCACTGCTCATGAGGTGGGGTCCCAAAAAGCCCATATTGAAAATTTGGAGCAAAAATACCAACAAATACCTGGGGCATTAGGGTTTTTAACTGTAATGCCCAACCTTTTCAGACTGACAGGTGTCAGGGTTGTGTCTTGGGGTCATTGGCCATAATGCTCACCTCATTCCACCCCCACCCTGGAGCCACTGACAAGCATCAAGGTGTGCCTTGGGATCTTCAGCCCTAATGTTCACCACATTCTCCTATACTGCACCCATCTCAGCTTATTTCCTTATGTCATGGGGTGAGTGTAAGGGCCAAAGACCTTAAGACACACTGAAAAACCTGTCAGTGTCTGCAGGGTGAATTGAAATGGAATAAGCAAGGTGTGGACTGACAGTAGAGGCACCCCAATGCCTGTCAGTCTCTGCAGGTAGGGGTGTGGGTTGCTGTTACTTCAATACTTCACTGCCATTCCTAGCATACATCTCTCTAACTCTTGCACTACTAATGCCAGTACCAGCAAGCAAACATTCGGCATTGACAAATGCTTGTTTTCCTGTTGATTTTGAACAAGACAGTATTATGGTCGCTGTTACCAATAGGACATTTCACGGGACGTATTAGTTAAGATGAGCTCAAGTATGTTATTCTCCCTAGT
This sequence comes from Neoceratodus forsteri, assembly GCA_016271365.2. NCBI lineage: Eukaryota > Metazoa > Chordata > Ceratodontiformes > Ceratodontidae > Neoceratodus > Neoceratodus forsteri. The sequence continues at coordinate 1,226,813,722 of CM057454.1, forward strand.
TGGCTCAGTTACCGATTGCTTTAGTATGGCCATTATAAATGAATCTAGAAAAAGTCCTTCCGGGAAAGACTTAGATGTTAATGTATCCCAGTGGATACCAGGTAGATTCATGTCCCCGACTACTACCACTTCTGAGGTGGATGCAAGTAGCTTGATTTCTGTGACCTTCTCTCAGAAGAACACAAATTGTCAGAAGCAGAAAAAAGTTACATGTTTTTTTCAGTTTTGACCTTTTCCATCATAGCAGCCTAGGCAGTATTTGCCCTAGCAAGGGCTATCTAAGGCTTGGTATCCCAAAACCAAGTTCACCTGTTAAGGACCCTGAAAAGGTCAGGGGTATAGGTAGTGGTGTCCCTCCAACAGCAGGTGCTGGTGCTCCCCCGCCCCCAAAGCTGCCCAGTGATGGGTTGGGGGTGTCTAACTTACACCTGTCCAGTCCCTGCCACACCTCTCTATGGGGGGTCAGTTGCACCACTTCTGGCACAATTGGTCCATAGCTACCTCTGACAAGTGGGTTCTAGAAGTGGTGGCCAGAAGGTTCTTGTCTTCAGTGCTGTCCTGTCTTACCAAGGGAGTCTGTAGAGACAAGGGACACACAGTAAGCCTCAGAGAGGACATTGCTCTACTCCTCGAAAAAGGAATGGTAGCCGGTGTCTTTCTCCATGACTGGCAAGAGCTTTGTGTTCAAGCATTTCCTGGCCCAGTAGTCGATGAGGGGTTGCTGACCCATACTGGATCTCTACGATCTGAATCAGTTTCTTGGGAAGCACAAGTTGTGGATGTTCACTCTGAACCAGATAATACGATCTCTGAAGCAAGGCATGCTCTACATCCTGGACACATTCTTACACATTCTTATCTATCCATCCCACTGGCAGTACCTTCTGTCACATATGTTTGTTCTCTTCTGGTTGTAGGCATCCCATTCAGCCTCTGCTTTTTGCCCAGGGTTTTCACCAAGTGCATGGCAGTGGTGGCAGCATTCCTTTGGTGCCAGGGGCTCAGTGTATACCCCTATCTGGATGACTGGCTGATTGCCAGGCTGTTCAAGAGGCAGTAGAGTAGTTCATGAACCTAGCCCTCTAAACCTTCAAAGATCTGGGCATTCTGGTCTGTCCAGCCAAGTCCAAATTGAACCTCTCGCAGGTGATTCACTTCATCAGGTCAGAGCTTGACTTGATTTGGGCCAAGGCCAAACTCCCTAAGGACCAAGTGTTGAATCTTACCTCCCTTGCCTGATCCTTTCATGTTGTGTGCACACCCTCAAAATCATTTGACTACAGTAGTTTTGGGGGAGGGAGTCTTTTAATGTTTACTGCTGTTACTGGGAAATAAATAATCTTTGGATGGACATTATGCTGCAGTACAGCAAGGTTTTTTTCTGCTCTACAGTATCTTGATTTGAGAAGCTGAGCTTACTGTGAGTAATTTTGTCTACTTTTTGTTTGAGTGCCAGTAGTTTCATCTTAGCTGCTTGTGTGTTTATATTTTTATCACTACGTTAAGCAGCATAAGTTAGTGGTATGCAGATTGGGCCAGACTAAAGTGAGGGATTTTTAAATTTTTTAATTAGTGTATTTTTTTCTTGCTACGATCGACTGCCCCACATTGGTCCAGACCCCCTATGCCATGCCCCTCTTCATCCACTTCTCAGGGCATACCTCAACTCACAGGGCGCTCTGACTTGCCCACCAGGGCATGGCCAATGTGGGCACCATGTCCCCTGACAGAGACTCAGTCAGTACATCAGGAACCAATGCCATCATCAGTGGTGAGGGGCCTGTGATGTGGGGCAGATGTCACTCACACCACAGTCAGACTTTTCCCTTGATTTTCTCCTTCCAGGACATCACACACCCAGAAGAAGTTAGAAGTGGGTCAGGTGACTGGCTGGCACAGCACCCTGGGATGCTGCACCTACCAACCACCCCACACACTGGATACCCAACAGTTCTCTAAGACCATAAACAAGTAATAATCTGACAAACACAGAGATACCCTGTACACAGCAACTTTAAACAGTAAATCACAGCTTTATTGGGGGCCAGGATTAGGATAGAGGTCCCTGGATGAGGGATATCTGTGGAAAAATGCTTGGTTAGTAAAACAGTGGTGAACAGTAACCATAGGGGCCTGTAGGCCAGACCACTCCCAGATGCCCAACCATACTGGTACTAGTGTTGAGTCCCTATGGGTACTTGCTAGTTGCAGGCCTAGACATTGTCATGGGTTGGCTGGCTGTTGGGGCCCTGAGAAATTGGAAAAATGTTTAAATCAAATCTATCTATCTTTATTTTACTAGATGAAGCATCATTTAGTGAACTTGTTTACAAAGTCATATTCAAACTCCCTTGGTTTAATTCCAGGAGCCAGGTCCTGGGTACTCATGGTTTTGAAGAACTCAGCAATATCTTGAGTAGCAATTTCCTGATGTCCTGGAGTGTGGATCTCCATGCAGTCCCATGCAGCAATGGGCAGAATGGAGGATGGTCTTTGTTCTGTTGGCAGCTTGAATCTTGCTCGAAGGTCTTGTAGCTTGTTCCCTTGATTGAAGATCTAGCCGCTTGTCACCTTCAGACACTTCTGGCCTGTCACAGAGCTGTGTGGCAGAAGCTCACCAGCCCCAGCAGGCCCAGACCCTAGAGTGGCTTCATGTTCTGGCTCCCCACATGGGTCATAAGTGTCCTAGCACCCCAGTAAATGCCAATGACCTCCAGAGACAGTGGGTCCTACTTGAAAGAGGTTAACTAGTTCCCTCCGTGGCTCTGGGTAAAGTCTAGGAGTTCTCAGCAGTCCCTGCACAGAATTCACAAGTTAACGGGCTCAGGAAATTCTTCTGGATAAACAGCAGGAACAGTTTGTCACAGGTGCTAGCCTCTCAGCAATGACTTCAGATGAAATTAGACCACATCCGTCCTCAGGGGAGGCATCAGAGACTTAAATAAATAAATAAAATATGCAGAACTAGACAAACCCATGCTCTGTCTTTTTGTCCCTTTTAGTCCTAAAATGTCCTTACAGTTCCTGGTCAGCTTCAGCTGGGGCATAGCTCTCAGCCATGTTGTTCAGTTCCCACAACACATTTACAAATCCCAGCTAGCACCCTACACCTGAGACGCTTTGCCTCTTCAAAAGTTTAGCAAGAGTCATGATGCTTAAAGCAATTCCTTGCCAACCACTGTTCCACTTTCAAGCAGCAAGACAGCTTTATCATATCAGTCCTTTACATAATGCAGGGATTCTGCGACAGCAAAGATCCTCTCCAGTCCAGACAGCACAGTTCACAATACCTGGATGAGTTGAAAATATCAGTCCTGTCTCACCTCCTGAAATCCCTTTTCTGCATTAGCAATCTCCGATGGAGACCTGAGCAAGGCCTCTAACAGTCCAATTCCACTTGCACAGAATCCTCCTGACTCAATAAGAGCCCAGGAATACACTGAAGAAAACCCAGCAAGTCCTTGGGTTTTCAGTCAAGAATCCATGGTCATTATTAGTTGTTCAAACCCATCAATTATCAATAAACATACAGATCAGTATTTACTAATTGTTCATTAGGGCATGATTTAGGTAACTGGAGAAGGTTAGCCAAGTCTGAATATTTCAAATCTGAATTCAGCATCAACATAAATTCCCCTTCAAAGTTCTGGAAGGTGGTCCATACCCTATTTACCCCTTCATCTCACCCACCACCCCCGGTACATAGAGTAAATAGCTCACTAGTGTCTGACCCACCAGCTGTAGCTGAGGAATTTAACTCCTGCTAAACCTCCTGCACCACTGAGCTACTTGAAATCCCTCCCTTCTTACTCTTCCCCCTCCCCACCCTTTACTCGTGTGCCCCTTCCATCACCCTCCCACATTCCCTTCTCTTTTCCTACTGTAACCCCAAATGATGCCCTAAGTGCCCTCCTCACCATCAACCCCTCTAAAGGTGCCTCCCCTGATGGCCTTGACCCAAAACTCCTCTCCCTCTGCACTTCAGCCATTGCCTACCCCCTCTCAATAATGTTAAATCTCTCATTCTCTACTGCCTTGGTCCCCTCTTCATGGAAACATGCAGTGGTCCTCCCTCGACCCAAAGGGGGAGAACCCTCATCCCCTGGCAACTATCACCCCATTTCTATCCTCCCTACCTTGCCAAGCTTCAAGAACATATTGCCCTCTCCCAACTCACATCTTTTCTATCTGTCTCCTCCTTTTTCTCCCCTTTCCAGTCTGGTTTCAGGAAAAAACACTCAACCACCACTTCTCTCCTACGGCTCACAGACTCCATCCTAACTGGGATGGACAATGGCCAAATTACCTCTGTCATTTTTGTCAACCTGGTCAAGGCCTCCAACACCATCTCTTATTCCCTTCTCCTCGACTCACTTGCAGCAGCTGGCCTATCTCCCTCCACCACAAACTGGTTCAAGCCTACCTTATTGGTTGACCCCAATCAGTTAAGATCTTGGATGCCATTTCCCCTCTCCTAGACTCCACCCGATTAGCATTGAAGTTCCCCAGGGCTCAGTATGAGGGCCCCCCTATTCTCCATCTTCTTAAATGACCTTTCCTCTGTTTGCTCCCCATCCTCTGCTATACATATGTATGCTGATTACACAGTCCTATATACATCTGGCTCCTGTCCTGATGAGGTTACAACCAGCTTACAGAAAGTCTTTGACAAGGTTCAGCACTGGTTTGCTAACCATAAACCTTTCCTCAAGGCCAAGAAGTCTGTGTCTCCATGACCTTTGGCACAAGGCAGAGACTCCCTAGGCTTTCCTCCCTACCCACATTCCACACCCTTGATGGACTTTACTTGAGGATACATCCTCCTTCAGGTACTTACAGTAAGTGTTTGGTTGTACCACTGGAGCACATGTGCTGCAGCCACATCCAAGAGCAGGGTCATTCTCGATGCGCTGCAGAGGGCATGCCTCAGACAGCTAGTGCTGGAACCCACTTGGGAGGGAGCAATCTTAGACCTGGTACTCTCAAATGGAGATGGTGAGAGGATCAAAGATTTAGAAGTGGGTAGCCATCTGGGAACTAGCAACCACCAAACAGTGTGGTTCATGATAAACACAAATGTAGAGTCAAGCCATACAAAGACAAAAGTACTGGACTTTAGGAGGGCTGATTTTGGCAAAATGGGTGAGTGCCTAAGGAATGTACTAGCAAATGGGCAGGAAGAAGAGGTAGAAGAACAATGGGAGAAAATCAAAACTGCCATCACAGAGGCAACAAGTCTTTGTGTGAAGCAAATAAACAACACAAAACAAAGTAAAAACCCACTATGGTTCTCAAAACAGGTGGTGGAAAGTTTAGGAAGAAAATGATGGCATTCAGGAAATATAAGGAATCACAGAATGAGCAGGACAGAGAACTGTATTAGTTAAAGCAGAAGGAAGCAGGGAAGGCAGTCAGAATAACGAAGGCCAAAACTGAGGAAAAGATAGCCAACTCTGTTACGAAGGGGGATAAAACCTTTTTAGAAGTACATCAGGGAGCGAAGGAAGACCAAGGAAGGGATAGTGAGACTTAATAAAGGGAAGGGGAGGCGGGCAGAGGATGACAGTGGAAAAGCAGAGACACTGAATGAGTACTTTTGCTCAGTATTCACAAAAGAAGAAGAAGGGGAGGTACCTAAACCAAGCAATAAAAGAACTCTGGACAGGGGGGTCGATAATAGTCCATTCACAGAAGAAAGGGTCCTGAGAGAACTCTTAAAATGCAGGGTGGACATAGCAATGGTGCCTGAAGGGATTCACCCCAGAATTCTAAAAGAACTAAGGAGAGACCTAGTGACATCACTGACTACCCTTTTTAACAAATCATGGGAGGATGGTGTGGTACCTGAGAATTGGAGGAGGGCAGATGTGATCCCTCATCACAAAAGTGGGAGCATGGCAGACGAAGGGAACTACAAACCTGTTAGTTTAACCTCAGTGGTAGGGAAAATGATGGAATCACTTCTGAAAGAGAGAATTATTGAGTACCTAGAGGCCAGCGGGGCACAGGACCCAAGGCAGCATGGATTCACAATGGGAAGATCATGTCAGATGAATCTAATAGATTTCTTTGACTGGGTGACCAAAGTAACAGACCAGGGAAGGGCTGTAGATATGGCCTACCTAGACTTTAGCAAGGCATTTGACACAGTCCTACACAAAAGATTAATAAACAAGTTAGCCACCCTGGGAGTGGGTCCCAGGGTGATAGCCTGGGTAACAAATTGGCTGACCAAAAGGACGCAGAGGGTAATAGTAAATGGAGTACACCCTGAAGAAAAGGTGGTTACTAGTGGGGTACCACAGGGTTCAGTTCTGGGACCGGTCCTCTTTATAACGTCTTTATAGGAGACATTGTAGAGGGTCTGGAAGGAAAAGTATGCCTCTTTGCAGACGATGCAAAAATCTGCAACAGGATCGATACACAAGGGGAGGTGGAAAGGATAAGAAGGGACTTGGCAAGGTTGGAGGAATGGTCAAAAGTATGACAGCTTAGATTCAGTGCAAAAAAGTGCAAAGTAATGCACCTGGGAAACAAAAACCCAGGGGAAGAGTACACATTGGGGGTGAGGGAGGCACTAACAACAACAAAAATGGAAAGGGACCTCGGGGTAGTCAAATCAGATGATCTTAAGGTAGGCAAACAGTGTGAGCAGGCAGTAAGGAGGCCTGGAGGGATACTGGGATGCATAGGGAGAGGCATCACCAGTAGAAAACAGGAAATTGTTATCCCTCTGTACAGACAGTTGGTGAGACCCCATTTAGAGTACTGCATGCAGTTCTGGAGACCCCATCTCCGTAGGGACATAGACAGGATGGAGGCGGTCCAGAGGAGGGCAACTAAAATGGTGCAGGGTCTGCAACAGAAGCCATATGAGAAGAGACTGAAAGAGCTTAATATGTATACCCTTGAGGAAAGGAGGGAGGGAGGAAGGGGACGTGATAGAAACATTCAAGTACCTCAAGGGAATAAACAAAGTCCAAGATGGGAGCATCTTTGAGAGAAAGAGATGTCCAAGAACAAGGGGACACAGTTTGAAGATGGGGGAAGGGGGGCAGCTCAGGGGAAACATTAGAAAGTATTTTTCACTGAGAGGGTGGTGGATGTGTGGAACCACCTTCCTGAGGAGGTCATGGGGTCAAAAACAGTTGGGGAATTCAAGAATGCATGGGACAAACATAAGGAAATTTTAGTGAATGGTAGGAGGAAGTAGGCTGTTGATTAACTAGAATCTGCAGCTTATCCAATACATAGGGAATGGGCAGACTAGGTGGGCCAAGCGGTCCTTATCTGCCGTCAAAGTCTATGTTTCTATGTAACACTTAAACTTCTCCAGACATATTGACGCTATCCAGAAAAAACTGTGCCCCAAGTTTGGTGCCCTGTTCAGGAACTGTAGTTGCATCCCTCCTATGGCTAGGTGTGAACTTGTTCAGAAGATGATACTGCCCATTTTCGACTACTGTGACATAGTGTATGGTGCTGACATCATGTCCTCCCTGGCCAGACTGGACACCCACTTCAACTCCTGCCACTTTTCCCTGGATGCCCCTTCCCCCGGACCCATCACTGCGATCTTTATTGTGCCCTGTCCTTCTCCTCTGTTACAAATGGGTGACTATCCCACTGTGCTTAATTCACATCCAAGCACTGGTTGGGTGAGCTCCCTTTCTCCCTCACCTCCTCCTTTATAACACCCTCCCACCCTCCATTCCCTAGATCAATCAACTCCTGTACCCTGGTTGTCCCCATAGTTCCACCCAAATTGACCAATCCGGTTACTCTCACCACTTCCCAAAACTTTGGAATTCCTCCTCCCCCCTCAAATCTGACACTCATCCTCAGCCTACTCTATCAGCTCTGCCCTCCAATAATTACCTTGCACCTAGCTGCTCCTGCTATGTCCTTCCCTAATTCCCTTCTCTAAGCCCTGTACAAACCCTACCCCCTCTACCCTCACCTTCATCTTACCCTGTGCACACCCACCCCACAAATCTTTAGCCTTCCTCCCCTTCCCCCAAATTGCTTCCCTTTACTGGCCTCCATTGATCTCTCACAGAATGTAAAGGATCCCAAATGGTCTCCATGGGTCCCTCTCCTACCCCCCATGGGGCTTGTATCTCTCATCTACTCCCTTCCCCCACCATCTTAAAGGGGTATCTCTGTAACACTCCTTATCCTCTTCTTTCTGGTCCCCGCAGTCCCCTTGCATGGTTCCTCGCATCCTGAAGGGGTCTTCAGGGACACGACTCTTCCCTCTCCCCCCACCTCATCTCCCCTTCCCCTTTTCCTTCACGTAAGCACTTGTTTACTTATTAACTTGGCACTTATTATTGTCCACTCTTTCTATATGTTATGTGCAACACTGTTGTAACACTGTTTGTAACACCTACCTTACAATTGTATGTTAATGTTGATCTTGTAACTTGAATGTTTAATGTCTCATTCCAGTTGTACTCTACTCCCCTCCCCCAGGTCACACTGAGATAAGCGACATTGTTGCTCAGTGTGCCTTTCTTGTGAAACATTTCAATAAATAAATAAAAATGGCTCTCTCTCTCCCTCAAATATCATTTGGCTCAGGTTTGGGTGCCTAGAAAGGGGATTGGCTGCTAGACGGTTGAAGTATCACCAGTATGCCAGCCCCCATTCAGCTCTATGCAGTCCAGCACAGTTCACCAATTTCAAATGTCTGATGCAGCCAGGGCATAAACTTTTTGTTTACAATTCTCCCACCAATCTGCAGCCTCTTCTGTGCCCTTTCAAATGCACTCAATTATTTACAACTATTCCTCTGGGTTTTCCTGTTGCTGCCACAGTAATACAATCTCCCCAAGAAGCAGGCAGCACCTCATTAATATTCATGTGGGTTCATGCATATGGATGAGCCCTGACTCTCATCCCAGGTTTCGTAACTCATTAATTGTGCTCCCAAGCCTGGTCTCCAGTCCCCGTTCACCTGGAGAGGGGCACTGGGACAGCTGCTATACTCCCAGGAGGACCGCGAAACCGATGGCTGGGAGAGCAAAAGCACTGGCTGGACATGCGCAATCCCTGCCCACACTGTGGTACAATTAAACAGTGGGGGATTGTGACTAATCTCCTGAGCTCAACAGTGCTAAAACAAAACACCAAGCTGCAATGGGAAGGAGAACAAGGGCCAATTACGGTAAGCCTCAGCTGGTTACCTGAGGTAATTTGGTGAAAAATTAAGTTATTTTGCTTTGCCATGAACTGTGTTTGCCAGCAGTGTTTCCAGTATGAGTTTATGTGCTGTAGTTGTCAGTTGAAGTAACTTAATTGGTTTGATCTGTCATTAAAGTGACCCTAACCCTCTTTCAAGTCCACTTCATGGTTGTATAGTGGATCATCATCATCTTCCTCTGTGCTCTTTTTCTACGGGTCTTGCTGGTGAAGTTTATCATAATAGTAGAAGTTTGCAATGACTCATGGGATATGAGGTCACATGTTGCTGAACAGCCAATGAAAAGCTAGTTTTCTAGTTCTGTGAATGTAGTGTGTTTGAGAGAGACTTTGGCCCTGTCCACACTACGCCTCTGTAATGTTACAGAGTGCCCAAACCATTATCGCAATGGTTTGCATTTACACCTGTAACATTACAGAAGGCGTTTTCGTAACCATTGTTGAAACCACATATGAGGTGGTTTCAACAATGGTTATGAAACCGGTCCCGCCTTGGTAACGTTACCGGCGGTAGTGTGGATGGGCGGTAATGGTCCCCTGCAGGGCCCGAAGAGCAGCGTGAGCTGCATTGTGGGATCGGGCGCCACCATAATGGTTGCCCGTCTCCCGAAGTGTGGACTGGCAGTGCCGGTCCCGTAACGGACACTGCCGCGGTGTGGACGCACTGCACTGCTCCCCGACCGTAATGGATTGCATCCGTTACCGGGCCAGAGCGGTGTAGTGTGGACAGGGCCTTTAAGAGCAGAGCTTGTGCTGTAGTTTAGAGTCAAATCTAAAAACATTATGTAAAAGAGCATTTTGTTTGTCAAATTGCTTCAGAACTGTTACTGTGAGGGCTCTTTGCACACACAGTTATTTTTGTGTTGCTTTTCTCTGTCCTGTGTTGTTTATTTGCAGCATTTAGCTTTCTGTTAGAAGTTGTGGTTTGGTGGCTTATGTGGGCCAGGAGAGAGTAGGAGCAGTTTAGAAGGCACAGTTTTCTTCTGAACAAAATAAGTTGGCAAGTGCCCTGTCTTTTCTTCAGAAAAAAAATCACTGTGTCCTACTGACTGTGATTTAACCCGAGTGATTTTTGTGTGACTGCGTGCATGACTGTATTTAGGACAAAAAATCACTGTTCTCCAGACAGCGATTTAAACTGAGTGATTGTTGTGTCCTTCCCCGCATACACACCTGTATTTAGGGGGAAAAAAATCACTCTTCTCTAGACAGTGATTTAAACTGGGTGATTGTTGTGTCCCTGTATACAAATCTGTACTTAAGGAAAAAAAATCACTGTTCTCCAGACAGTGATTTAAGCTGAGTGATTGTTGTGTCCTTGCGTGTACACCATTATTTAAGAAAAAATCACTGTTCCGCAGACAGCGATTTAAGCTGAGTGATTATTTTGTCTCTGTGTGCACAACTGTATTTAGGAAAAAAATCACTGTTCTCCAGACAGTGATTTAAGCCGAGTGATTGTTGTGTACCTGCATACACACATGTATTTGGGGGGGGGAAGTCACTGTTCTCCAGACAGCGATTTAAGTTGAGTGATTGTTGTGTCCCTATGTGCACACCTGTATTTAAGAAAAAGAAAACTCACTGTTCTCCAGACAGCGATTTAAGCCAAGTGATCATTACCTCTGTGTACACACCTGTATTTGGAAAAAAAAATCACTGTTCTCTGGACAGCGATTTAAGCCAAGTGATTGTTGTGTCCCTGCATGCACACCAGTATTTAGGGAAAAAAAAATCACTTTTCCCCAGACGGCGATTTAAGCCATGTGATTGGTGTGTCCCCGTGTGTGCTGAAGATGACTGTGAAGAAAAGGGCAACTAAAGGGAGAGGCCATGGAGCAGCCACAAAGAACATTTCCTAATTTGTGGTTCCTAATACTAATCCTAATAGTGGTACAGGAACCAGAAATGTGTCTGTGAGAGCACAGGGACAGCATTCAGATGACTCTGTGGGAGACAGTAGCAGTAGTAGCAAAGTACATGGCCCTGGTGTTGACTTTCCCGCTGTTAAGTTTTTCTCTGCAGAATCTATGGCAGACATGTTGACAGATGTGTCAGTGTCAACTGACACAGTGAGAGGAAGCAGCAGCACCACCAGCAAACAAACTGTGGGCTTGGAGGCTGTTGGTGCCAAAGTGCAATTTGAAAGTGGTGCTGTTGGTGATGGTAGGTTGGAGGCAGAGCCGGATAATGTGTGTCCATTTCCAGTGAGTGAGGGTGAGGTGGTGGTGCATGTGGAGCAACATGAGGACCACAGTCATGAAGAGGAGGTGCATGTTACAGAGCATGTGGCACTTGCTACTGAGGCAGACAGACTTGCTGAGGCAGGTGAGACTAACAACTTTTTTCCAGACTATCATGTGGATGATGATGATGATGATGTGTCAGATGACACGGATCCTTCATGGGAGCCAGAAACGAAAAGGGCAAAACAGGGTGTTACAGAGCGTGTCTTTCCTGTTGCCTTAGTTGCTAAAACCACCAAGGAGGTCACTCCAACCACTGTTTCTCCCATTTTTATGTTGGCGCGCTTGCACAGCCAACATCTTGCAACAGTGGGGATTTGGAGGTGCGGTCGCTGTTGAGCGAATGCAGGGCACGCATCAGTAGGTGTGTCCCTCATTCCCCAATCAGCCTGCATGCTGGCTGCACACCATGCATACTAATGTGGCAAGCACATCTAAGGAAAGGTCTGCTGCAATCAGAGCAAAGCTCATCAGACTCAGCGGACCCTTCCTACGTGCTCGCCACATTGTCAGCATGGTGGGCGACCACCCAACTGCCAACTTCGGGAGTGCCCAATCCCCCTGCCGGCTTACTCTGGCTGCAAGAATTTGCCGGCCGGGAGCCCACTCCCGCTCGGCATAAAGCAGTTCCCCTATTTCTTATATGCCAGGAGGTGCCCAATCCTCTCGCTCTTGCCTCCCCGCTTTCTTGTGTGCCGACAGGATGCAATCCCTGTCGGCATAAATTAACCCTTTTGTTGTCTGCCGATGAGGTGCCCAATCCCCCATCGGCTGCAGCAACCCCCTCAAACAATTAGGTGGCATGCTGGGAGCCCACCCCAGCGTGCTAAGTCCCCTGAAAAAAAAAAACTGTCCCGCGATGTTAGTTTTTTTTCCCCTGTAACATAAAAATGGTCCCTCGTAGTCTCCCTACCCACCACCCGCACCCTCCCACTGTGCACCCTGCCTCCCCACACCCCCCTCACCCCATACTTACCTCTGGAGCCCAGTACAATTACAATGATCTTCGGTGAACCGGGAACATGTTTGCACTCTTCAAAGCCGACCATGAACTGAGGAAATGCCGGTAAGCTGTATAATGGAATAAATAGGGTTTTTTTTTTCAACTTTGATGCATATCGCGGACATTTTTTGGAATTTTTTCACCAAATTTTCAACATGGGGTTTTTGGGACCCCCCCGTCATGAATTCTGTTACAGTTATGATGTTAATCGGTCCCGAAAGGTGATTTCACAGTCACTGTGTGAATCACCTTCAGGAATTAATAATCTGAGACAGTGGCAGTGTTCATGAGGTGGGCTGTCAAAAAGCCTATGTTGTAAATTTGGTGGAAAAATCAAAAAATGGCTGTTCTTGACATATGTTGCGCGGTTGCTACTTTCGTAACTTCATGGATTCGCAATATTTTCATGCCAGATTTTCAACATTGTCATTTTTCTACACCTCCTTGTGAACAGTACAGCTGTCATTTTTCACATCTTGGCCGAAATGTGTTTCTGCACTTCCAGCGCACAATACCGCGGTCGCTGTGGGAAATCAGTGTTTGGGGCAGATTACAACAAGCATTTGTCAATGCCAAATGTTGTCTTGCTGCCATTGGCAGTGCAGGAGTTAGAGAGATGCAGCATAGGAGTGCCAGTCAAGTATTGAACTGATGCCAACCCACCCCCACCCTGCAGAGATTGAGAGGCATTAGGGTGTCCCTGTGGGTGTTTGTTGGTGTAGTGTGGGAAAACATGCTGGGCAGGATGTGAAAAATGACAGCTGCACAGTTCATAAGGAGGTGTAATTAAATGCCAGTGCTGAAAATGTGGCATACAAATATACGGAATTTGCGGAATTGCAAGGGTGCGTGGGAAATATGCAAGGCACGCTTGCAGCACTGCCAGTTTGTGGGCGTTAGGCACCAAATTTTCAACATTGGCATTTTAGCACCTCTGCTCATGTACAGTGTCACTGTCGTTTCCTGAAAGTGTCCCAAGAAGTGATTTCGCACAGCGACCACACTATTCTGCGCCGGAAGTGCGGAAACATATTTTGGGCAGGATATGTGAAGTGACAGCTGTACTGTTCATCAAGAGGTGTGTAAAAATGGCAATGGTGAAAATCCAGAGTGAAAATATCACAAATGCACGACAGTACGAGCATGCGTGCAATCTGCCAATGCACGTTTGTAACACAGTCATTTAATGGAGTATCAGCTCCAAATTTTCAACATAGGCATTCTAGGAGCTCTGCTCATGAACTGTGCCACTGTCATTTTCATGATCTGGCCCAAACACTGATTTCCCACAGCGACTGCGCAATTGTGCGCCGGAAGTGCGGAAACACATTTCAGGCAGGATGTGGAAAATGACTGCTGTACTGTTCACAAGGAGGTGCACAAAAATGCCAATGCTGAAAATACGGCTTTAAAATAATGTGAATGCATGCAGTTACGAGCCTGCTGTAACAGCTTCATGCCAACGCGTCAGAAACAGGCATTTATTGATTTTTCCCACCAAATTTGGAACATAGGTTTTTGAGGCCACCATGAACACCGGCACCGTCATTTCATTAATGGGTCCCGAAAGCAAGATTTTTCCGAGGTCGATTAGCGCCATGGACAGTGACAGAATTATGAGGAGGGGCCCCAAAACCCCATGTTGAAAATTTGGTGCCAAAATTCCAAGAAATGCCTGAGATATGCAGCAAAGTTGAAAACCCTATTCATTGCATTATACAGCTTACCGGCATTTCCTCAGTTCGCGGTCGGCTTTGAAGAGTGCAGACGTGTTCCCGGTCCACTGAAGATCGTCGCGCCAGAGTCCGGAGGTAAGTATGGGGTGGGGTGAGGGAGGCAGGGTGCGCAGTGGGTGGTGCGGTGGGGAGGGGGATCTAGACAACGAGGGACGGTTTCGTTTCAGGTGAAAAAAAAGAAAACCGTCGGCGGGACAGTTTTCGCATTGCAGGGCATTTGTACGCTGGGGTGGGCTCCCAGCGTGCCACCCTAAGGAGGTTTGTGGGGGGTGTCAGTAGCCGATGGGAGTTGGGCACCTCGTCGGCGCACAACATGGGGGTAATGCGGCGGGGCACCTCACCGCAAACAAAGAAATGGGGAGCACGGCCGAGGGGATTGGGAAACCCCTCAGCACTCAACAGTTGGGTGATGCTGACGGGAGTGGGCTCCGTCAGCATGCAAAGAAAGCAGGGTGGGTGCGAGGCGAGTTGAGCACCCTGGGCATTCCACATTTGTGGAGGATGCCGACATGGAGTGGGCTCCCCGTCCAGCACACACAAACATGGAGGGTTGCGACAGGATTGGGCACCCCAATGTCGACAAAGGTGGCGGCCCGTCCGCTGCGTGACCATAGCCATAATGGCAGTGAGCATGTCAAGCAAGGACGCTGCATATGATGATTGCAGCAGACCTTTGCTTTGATGTGCTCGCCCCATTATGTATGTATGGTGTAGCGGTGGCATGCAGGCTGATTGGGGAATGAGGGACGCACCTACTGATGCGTGCCCTGCATTCGCCCAACAGCAGCTGTGCCCCCAAGACCTGCACTGTCGCAAGATGTTGCTTGTGCATGCACACAAGCCAACATAAAAATGACAGTTACACAGTTCATGAGCAGAGGCCCTACAATGGCTATGCTGAAAATTTGGTGACGATACTGCATAACATGACTGTGTTACGAGCATGCATTGCGCAGTTTGCACGCACACTCGTAAGTTCACGAATTTATAATATTTTCACTCCAGATTTTGAACATTGCCATTGTTCTGCACCTCCTTATGAACAGTACAGCTGTCATTTTTCACATCCTGACCAAAATTTCGCAGTTCCAGTGCAGAATAGCGCGGTCGCTGTGGAACGTCCATGTTCGAGACACATTATGGAAATGACAGTGACACTGTTCATTAGCAGAGGTCCTAAAATGCCTATGTTGAAAATTTGGGGCCGACAGTCCATACAATTAGTGTTTTACGAGCGTGCATTGCGCAGTTTGCACGCACACTTGTGACTTCATGCATTTGTAATATTTTCACTCCACATGTTCAAAATTGGCATTTTTCTACACCACCTTATGAATAGTACAGCTGTCATTCTACATATCCTGCCTCAAATGTGTTTTCGCATGTCCAGCGCAGAATCGCATGGTCGCTGTGCGAAATCAGATTTCGGGGCAGTTTGAGGAAATGACGATGACACTGTTCATCAGCAGAGGTCCTAAAATGCCTATGTTGAAAATTTGGTGCCAAAAGTCCAGAAAATGACTGTGCTGCAAGCATACATTGCGCAGTTTCCACACAGCCTTATAACTTCGTACATTTGCGATATTTTCAGGCCACATTTTCACCACTGACATTTGTGCACACCTCCTTATCAACAGTACAGCTGCCATTTTTCACAGCCTGCCCAAAACGCATTCACAATGGCGTGCTTGCTGTGGGAAATCACCTTTTGGGACACATTAACAAAGTCACAGTGCCTCTGTTCATGAGGGGAGGTCCCAAAATACCTATGTTGAAAATGTGCCTAAAAAACTCCCACAAATAATTGGGTTGCGGATGTCTGCTGCGCAGTTTGTATGCATGTTCATTGCTTCACCAATATTCCATATTGCCACTCCAGATTTTCAACATTGCCATTTTTTACGCCTCCTCATGAAAAATACAGTTGTCATTCTCCATATTCTACCCAAAACAGGGTTTTCGTCCCTCTGTCACCAAATGCCACAGCCGCTGTGCAAAACCAACTTTCAGCTAACAAAGTGATTGTGCCACTTTTCATGAGGTGGCCTGACAAGCAGCCCATGTTGAACATGTAGAGTGAAACTACCACTACACACCTAAAGGAACCTGCTGTATGCTGAATCCCATTTGGGACTTCCTCAGTCAGGCGGGAGTCACAGACATGGAGGAAACTGAGAAGAGGAGGAGGATCATGCTGCACATCTTTGACTGGCAAAATGCATGGTAGATGCATATTTTGCAGATACAAAGAGCCTCACCATTGGAGATGAGCCACTACTATATTGGGGCACTAAGGTCAATGACTGGCCAGCACTAATAGTGGTTGCCCTGAAATATCTTAGCTGCCCATCCTCCAGTGTCAGCATTGAGCGGGTGTTCAGGTGTTAGGTTTTCCAACTGCAGCACCCCACCCAGTAGGGACTGACAGGCGTCAGGGCTGTGACTTGGGATCATCGGATGTAATGCTCACACCATTCCACCCCCCCACGCCCACCCTGCAGCCAGTGACAGGCATTGTGGTGTGTCTTGTACTGTTCGGCGACAAACTTCACCCCACGTTCCTATACTGCACCCACGTCAGCGTATTTCCTTATGGAAATAATGCCCAAAGACCCCAAAGCACACCATGACACTTGTCAGTGTCTACAGGGCAGGGTGAGGTACAATGGCATGAGCATTATACCTGATGACCCAAAGGCACACCCCACTGCCTGTCGCTCTCTACAGGGTGGGGGTGGGGTTGGCGCCACTTCAATACTTCACTGCCATTCCTATTACGTGCCTCTAACTCCACCACTGCCAATGCCAGCACAACAACATTTGGCATTGACAAATGCTTGTTTCTACAATGCTCCAGTCACTCCACAACATAACAAAGAGCAAATCTTCTCTTTTGCTATCACAATCACAGTCATCTTGGCACCAAGTAAATACAAGGCCCCATAAATCACTAGTGTGGGATTTTTATGTACTGTACCCATCTGATTAGACAGTGGCAATTTGCCAACTGTGTCAAACCGAAGTAAATCAGAGTAAGAAGAGTAGTCATCTCAGCACAGGTGGGCAACACACACAACTTAAAAATAGGCACCCAGTTCAGTGGCGTCAACACCAGAAGGCAGCCAGCACCAGTGGTTCTGGTACATCCCAATCAGAGGGCAATGTAAGCAAAATACACACAGCACCACTACAGGGACATGGAGGTGCAGGTGAGGAGGAGGACATCATTGTTGTACTGGAGGAGGAGGATTATGGCAGTGGACAAAGTAGTGGTCCTAGCATCCAAAGTACCACCCCAACCCAAAATGTGATTGCTACCCCACTAGTTATGAAAAACCAAAAAGCCACTGAGGTGTGTTGTGCATCGCCACAGGCCGTGAAGCACCATTGGCAATCCCCAGGCAAGGAGCACCCCATTACTGGTACAACGACGAGGCAAGGTGTTTGGCACACCACCAGGTACATCACTGAAGGCAGCAGTATCAAGAAAAGTTCAGCCAATGCTGACTTCCATTTTGGATAGGCAAACAGAATCCCCACCTACTCATGGTATAGCGTGGGAGTTGAATGCAGCATGTGCGCGGAAATTATGCTCTGGATTTGCTGCCATACTCCTTTGTACAGAATGTGGGACTTAGGCAGTTCATGATCTGCGCCTTGCCAAAATGGCAGGTGCCATCACGTACATACTTTTCAAAGTGTGCCATCCCTGAACTGTAGAGTACTGTATGTAACAAGGTATATCACGCCCTGCAGTATTCCTTAGCACAGTATGTCCGTGTGAGCATGGACACGTGGACCAGTGGGAAAACATCTGGTAGCTGTGGGCACAGGTACCGGGGGGAGAGGCAAGAATTGCACTAGGACAAACCATGGTGGTGGCAACATGCCTGGTGTTAGGCAGCATGCAGCACTGACCATGAAGAGTATCCCTGGGTCACACACTGGAGAAAAGATGCTGGAAGTCATACTAACCAAGATTGATCAGTGGCTCCACCCCCATGCACTGAAAGCTGGATTCATCACCAGTGATAATGGTTCAGATGTGCGGAAATGCATCACTGATGGAGGATTTGTCAGCATACCATGCCTGGTACACTGCCTTAATCTTGTGGTGCAGGCTTTCCTTAACCATTAGGATATAAAAGAAGTTTTGGCTCTTACCTGAAGCATCTGTTCCCACTTTGCATGTTCAACAAAAGCATATGACCATCCCCATGATCTGCAGGTAAAGAACAAGCTGCCTTAGCACCGTTTGACATTGTTACATGGTGGAACAGCACCTTGTACATGATGGAGCATCTATACCAGCAGTACAAGACTATATCTGAGTATCTGCTAATTCACATGAGTCGTGATAACAGTGGGGCATCCATATATCTCACAACAGAGCAGTGGTGCCTAATAAATGGGCTTGTCTCAATTCTGAGACCCTTCGAGCATGCAACACAGGCAGTGAGTGGGGACACGGCCTGCATCAGTGAGTCCATTCCTCTGCTATGGGTGCTGAGGCAGACACTGTTGAATGTGCAGCAACAGCTGGAGACAGGTTGTGACAGAGCAATTTGCTCATTAATGGAACACATGCAATCCACATTAGACACAAACACCCACATAATGTATATTATGCAGTCTGAGGAGTTTGGAATTGCAACAGTGCTCAACCCATGTTATTAATGTGGGCTGATAGCCATATTACAAGGTAGGCATCATGAGCTGCAGAGACTAACAGAACTACTCACTCAGAGGGTAAGTGCTGCACAGTTGCTACTATGGGAACAGGGGGCAAGGAAAGATGATGGTACTGCACAGTGATCCAGTGTTACTGCTATCCACTTCTCTTCATCTCAGACTGGGTGTCAAACTGCAGAAAAGTAATGCAAGATAAAGGAACCTACTGTATGCTGAATCCCATTTGGGACATCCTCAGTCAGGCGGGAGTCACAGACATGGAGGAAACTGAAAGGAGGAGGAGGAGGACCGTGCTGCACATCTTTGCCTGGCAAAATGCATGGTAGATGCATATTTTGCAGATACAAAGAACCTCACCATTGGAGATGAGCCACTATTATACTGGGGCACTAAGAACAATGCCTGGCCAGCACTAACAGCGGTTGCCCTGAAATATCTTAGCTGCCCATCCTCCAGTGTCAGCGTTGAGCTGGTGTTCAGCTCAGCAGGTGCCATCGTGCATGACAGGCACACAAATCTACCTCCTAAAAATGTTGGCATATTGACATTTATCAAAATGAATGGGGCTCACATACCCTCAAAAAGAGTAATGTCCATGGTAACAGCACCAATTGACGATGATGATGATGAGGAGGAGGAGGAGGAGGAGAAGGAAAGTGATTTAGGCAGACCAGAATGTACCTCATCATTATCTCGCAATATTGAAGTGGATGAAACAGTGATGGAGAGACGGTTCCCATATGGTGACACTTCCAGTATTAAAGACTGTGAGGGATGCTTCATGGAGGACGTGCAAGAATAAGGAACTCTACTATTTATTTTCTCCTTCTCCCTCCTCGTCCCCACCAATCCACAACCATGTACTCCTGGATGTCAACATAATAATAATAATAATAATGTATCACATAAATTGCTGAGATATACATCAACTATTAATTAGTGCTGCTTCTTAATTGTGTCAAATTGAACAACTGTAAACAATGCATGATGCCACTTACGAATTACTGAACAGAACACCCGCTTTAGCCAGCAAGAAACACCACAGCTGTGCAGCAGTGACCTCAACACCTCAACCTTCTCCTCCACCTATTATCTCTTGTGTGCACTGTAGATGCCTTGGATCCTCCTCCAACATAGGCCGAAACAGCATGGCACAGCACTTCCACCACCAGTGGTATCGGTACGTAGTAGGCAGCTGATTGTGACAAAGAGAACCACCTCCTCTATCTCCTCTGTACTCGCTGGGCTGCTTCAGCTATTGTATGTCCTCCTCCTCTCAATCACATCAGGTAAGAAACAGCATTGGCTTGGCTACCACTTCCACCACCATAGTGACTGATGATATTGCCACCAATGTGAAACAGAATCGTCTGCTGTACCTCCTCAAAACTCTCCTCTTGACAGATTCATCTTGGTCCTTCTCCTCCATCAAGCCACTGACTGAAATCTGCAAGACATCATCATGCGAGTGTAACCACACTGCATCAAGGACATTCTTCATCTGCAGTTGGTAAGACACCTGCACTGTTTTTCAGACACTGCAGCACTTCTGTAAGTCTACTAGAGGCAGTAAATCAGACCATGATTGATGAGACTCATTGCAGCATTAAAATGTTTTCATGTAATATCTTCTTCATGCAGGTTTTGCTGGTTCTACTACAGAACACAGAAACCAAAACAGAACTGCACAGCTAGCAGTAGTACTCTAACGGTATCATTGTGACATAATGTATTTCCTTTGCTTTAATTTCCTCTCCTTTCTTTTACTTTCCTTTACTTTTCTTTCCACGACTTTCATTCACAAAAATCCTTTCTTGTTTTCCAGATGCTCTTTGTGGACTGAAATCGTTTGCTTGGTGAATCATCAAGCATAACCTTGCAACAAATTCAGGCACAAGGAATACCTGTAAAGATAAGATTAGGGCTGGCAGTATAGCCTAGAGGTTAAAGTAACGAGCTGTGAACGAACTTGGTACATCCAGCAGACCAGACCTTGGGTTGATTCTCATTACCTCCACTTGCATACTATGCGACTCTGAGCAAGTCACTTAACTGCCCAATG
Source organism: Neoceratodus forsteri (assembly GCA_016271365.2). Classification (NCBI taxonomy): domain Eukaryota; kingdom Metazoa; phylum Chordata; order Ceratodontiformes; family Ceratodontidae; genus Neoceratodus; species Neoceratodus forsteri. The sequence goes on from CM057454.1 coordinate 1,226,834,665, forward strand.
CTCCCAGGTCGCCCCTGAAAACAGGCACTTGTGCCTAATGGGCCTACCAAAGACTAAGATAAAATAAAAAAAATTACAATTAAATAAGGAAGAACAGCAGAGTCAGTGATTAAGAAATTAAATTAATTTGTCCATTATGGTACAGAAACAAGTCGACTCACCACATCCTAAAAAAAAAAAATACTTACCTTCATGGTTGAACAATGTTGTGTATGAGTCAGACAACAGCATCTATGTTGTATCTGTCAAGCAGTATGATGTCATCTATCTGCATTCCACAAAAATAACTGAAAATCAATGAAAGAGAAGTAGGAATATATTAAACTTCGAAACAATATCAATAACCACCCCTCCCTTTACAAAACAAAAGTGCTTGCCTGTGCACTGTATCTATGTGCCATCATGAACCCCAAACGAGCAATTCCCCAACAACAAAAAATACTTACATTCATGGTTGGCCAATGTTAGACACAAGATTCAGACTACAGCATCTATGTTGTAGAGGTCCAGCAGTATAATGACGTATGCACACATAATGGATAATCAGTGACAGAGAATTACCAATATATTAGACTTTGAAGAGTAGCAATAACCCCCCTCCATTACAATGAAAAGAAAACAAAGGTACTTACCTGTGTAGTATGTCTATATGCCATCATGAATCCAGGACCACACCAAGCAAGAGGTTCTTACTCTGACTTTGAAACAACAGCAGCATCAAAGCACCCTCTACTTGCAGCAGTAGTGTTCCTCTTGCAGGCTTCACATATGCTTTGCACTGCCTTCTCTGGTGTATGCAGCAACAGTATTTAACTGAAAAGATGCGTTTTTTTCTCTGGGGACACAACTTCACATTTCTTGCAAAGTGCTGCTGGTGGTGGTGGTGGCGGCAGCGGGGTGGTAGGCCCCAAAATGCTTAGTTCGATAAATATGTTTATATTCTCTTGCAAGTTTCACATATGCTTTGCATTGCCTTCTCTGGTGTATGCGGCAACAGTATTTGACTGAAAAGATAAATTTTCTCTCTGGGAACACAACTTCACATTTCTGGCAAATGCAGTAAACATATTAAGTGCTTGAAACAGATTTATGTTTAGCTTCTCAGTAGAATAGCTCATGTTTGTGTTATGGTTTGCATTTCTTTATGTGGTTGGCCGTTGCACACAACACAACTACCAGTTACACATCATCACATACATGGGGACACAATTTATGTAATGTGGCAAATACTTAACATTTGTGGATAGAAGGAGGGAGTACACGTGGTGAACCAGTGACAAAAATGAAAGGAAGGAATGCGGTTCATTATGTGTAAAAAGGATTAAAGAAACAACAGAACTGGACAAGCAAGGGACATCCACCTGAACAAAACAATACTAAAAAAGAGGATTGAGAAAACAGACCCTAAAACAAGAGAGTTTTTTTTTACTTTTTATATTTTGGGGGTGTCTTTTATTTCTAATAGGGGGGACTAGAGGGTGGAGAAATTAAGAACACATATGACAGAATAACTACATATAAACTAAAATAAAACTTGAAACAGAACAACTCAGACCACCCCTCCAGCACTGCCAGAAGACGAGCCTTGCCCACCACCAGCACCACACAGCTCAGATAGGAGAGTGAGGATCCTTTAATGGTTGGACATGACACTGTCCAGCTGATCCATCACCTCCTGCTGGAAGGTGTCCAATTCTTGGTGCAGATTATTCATCTTAGCCTACAAAACAACAAGATGGTCATTTGTGGCAGGTGCCATGGGGTCATCACTGCCACTGTCATAACGGTGCTGCTGCGGTACACCAGGAGTACTGCTGCAGTGCACATCATCCCTGCTATGCCATTGCTGGTGTTGTAGCAGCACCACTAACCTCATGCTGCTCCACATTTCCTCCAGGGCCACCACCACCACCACCAATACGTGATGCAGCCACATCATGCTCCTTGGCCTTCTGCTCAGTGAGATAGTGGATGCAGAGATCTGTCCTCTGGCAGCCTGTACCAAGACAGCTCCCTTTCTTTACCACGCCTCACACACCACCCACACACCTTGCAGATGACCACTGCCTCACCTGCAGGGTGCATATCAAAAAAATCCCACACCACAGAGTGCTGCGGGACTGGGGGAGCACCAGAAGAGGATGCGGCAGGCTCCTGCTGGGGGGAGAAACTTGTGGCTGCTGCCACTGCTGGTGTTCCTGCTCCTGCTGTTTATCTTTTTCTTGTTGAACTCCCTTCCAGATTGGGGGGGGGGCACTGTCCCTTTTAAAACAAGCATTTGTCAATGTCGAATGTTTGTTAGCTGGTATTAGCACTAGGAATGCAAAAGTTAGACAGATGCAGAATAGAAATGGCAGTGAAGTATTGAACTTCACGCCAACCCCACCTTCACCCTGCAGAGAGGGATAGGCATTGGGGCATGCGTTCAGGTTGTCACCCATAACGTTCATGCGATTTCACCTCACCCTATGCTGCAGACACTGACAAGTGTTGAGGTGTGCCTTAGGGTGTTCAGTTTTACAGTCACCACACTCCATAAGGACATACGCTGAAATGGGTGCAATGTGGGAGAATGAGGTGAACTCTGGAGCCGAAAACTCCAAAGCACACCTCGATGCCTGTCACTGGCTGCAGGAAGGGGGGTGGGGTGGAATGGCATGAGCATTACAGTTGGCAATCCAAAGGCACACCCCTGATGTCTGTCAGTCTGTACAGGGTGGGACGTTATGGTTAGAAACCCTAATGACCCGGGCGTTTGTTGGTATTTGCACTACAAATTTCCAACATGGTCATTTTGAAACCCCCCACCTCATGAAAGCATTTGGGACTTCTTCTCATGAACAGTGGCACTGTGACTTTGTCAATGTGTCCTGAACTTTGAGTTCCCACAGCGACCGTGCCATTGTGCACCAGACGTACGAAAACACAGATCGGGCAGGATGAGAAGAATGCCAGCTGTACCATTCATAGGGAGGTGTGAAGAGATGGCAATGTTGAAAATCTGTAGTGAAAATATTAAAAATGCGCGAACTTCTGAGCGTACGTGGAAACTGTGCAACACATGTGCCTAACACAGTCATTTAGTGGAATTATTTCACCAAATTTTCAACATAGGCATTTTGTGACCTCTGCTCATGAACACTGTCACTATGATTTTCTTAATCTGTCCTGAACATTGATTTCCCACAGCAACCATGCTATTCTGCGCCAGATGTGTAAACGTATATTTTTGGCAGGATGTGAAAAATGACAGCTGTACTGTTCATAAGGAGGTGTGTCGGATTAGAGAGTACCTGTCCACTAAGTCCTTCAAGTCCTCATTAAAAACTTATTTATTTGATCTAGCTTTTGGGGACTGTATTTCGTTTATATTGCTGTCTTTTTATTTTTTACATTTTAAGACTGTATACTTAGTTTTATATTGTATTATGTATGCGCTTTGGTTTAAGAAAAACGCACTATAAATTTTGATTGACTGATTGATTGATTAAAAAAATGCCAATGTTGAAAATCTGGAGTGAAAATACTACAGATTTATGAAGTTACATGGGTGCATGGAAACTGTACAATGCACGCTTGTAACACATACATTTTATGGATGTTTGTCACCAAATTTTCAACATAGGCATTTTAGGACCTCTGCTCATGAACAGAGTCACTGTGGTTTTACATACAAACAAACATATGAACATACGAATCTGCCAGCAGAACAGACCAAAGTATGCCCAAGTGTGCAGCTAACACACTAGATTGCAGCTGCCCCAGCCTCTTCCCCCCCAGTTCCTCCCCCGCTTGTCCCAGCCTCTGCCCCCAGACTTTTCCGCTTGCTTTATCTGACTCCTTCTTAAAGTTATTGACTGTCCAACATGTTACCACCCCTCTGACAGTGCATTCCAACTGGACACCACCCTCTCAGTGAAGTAGTGCCTCCTCATTTCCCTCTTGAAATGCCCCCCGTCCAACCTTAGACCGCGCCCCCTCATCTCTCTTCTGCTCCTCAGTTTAAACACCCCCTTGGTGCTAGGTTTATTTAACCCTCTCAGGTATTTAAACACTGCAATTATATCCCCCCATCCCTCCTCTCCTCCAGTGTGTACATGTTAAGCTCCTTCAGCCTAACTTCATATTCCTTTCCTTCCATCCTCTTTAACATTTTTGTTGCCCTCCTTTGTACCCCCCTCCATTAACTTTATATCTCTCCTCCAGTCGGCCTCCAGTACTGTACACAGTACTCCAGGTGCGGTCTGACCAATGATCTGTAGAGAGGTAGGATTATATCCCCGTGTCTGGATGAGAATCCCCTTGTGATGCAGCCCAGTATCTTGTTTGCCTTAGGCTGCTGCTCTTCTGCACCGGGCCAAGTTGTTCATGCTCCCAGTTACCAACACCCCCAGGTCCTTCTCCTCCTCCTCCTCTGTGATCCCCAACCTCACCCACCAACCAATAGTCCCTCTTCTGGTTCTTAGCCCTGAAGTGCATCACCTTACACTTCTTTGCATTGAATCCTAGCTGCCACTCCACTAACCATGTCTCTAGTTTGGTTAGGACCCCCTAAATGTTTTCCCATCCGTCCTCTTCATCCACCACTGCCCCCAATTTGGTGTCATCTGCGAACAGACTAACCCTGCTCCCCAGTCCGTGTGCTATATCGGAGATAAAGAGCCCAAATAGCACCGGGCCCAGCACTGACCCCTACAGCACCCCATTTGTCACTGCTCTGGGTGCTGAGAGCTACCTACCACCGCCACCCTCGGCATCCTCTCCTGTAACCAGTTCTCTATCCATTTAGTCAGCTTTTTTCCACTCCCACTGCCATCAGCTTCCCCCCCAGTCTCCCATGAGTCACTGTATCACAGGCCTTACTGAAGTCCAAGTACAGGACATGTACCACATGGCCCCAGTCCAACTCCCTTGTCACCCAGTCATAATACTTTATTAGGTTGGTTTGACAAGACCTCCCTGAGATGAACCCGTGTTGCTGCCCATCTTGGAGGCCATTACTCTCTAGGAATGCCACCAGCCTCTCCTTCAGTATCGCCTCCATAAGCTTACCCACTATGGATGTGAGACTGACCGGCTGATAATTTTCTGGCTCCTCCCTAGGCCCACTCTTGTGTATGGGCAACACATGGGCCACCCTCCAGTCCTGGGGCACACACCCCGTTTCCAGGGAGGTGTTGAACACACCTGCCAGTGGCTCAGCCAACATCTTCACCATCTCCCTCAGCACCATGGAGTGGTTACCATTGGGGCCTGATGCCTTGTCCACCCTTACTACCCTCAGCCCTTCTAGTACCCTACTCCCTGTGATCACTTTGTTCATCACCTCCTCCCCCCTTTCCCCACCCTCCAGCACATGCTGGTAGTGGACAGTCCCTCTCCTTAGTGAAAATGGAACAGAAGTACTCATTTAGAATTTCTGCTTGCTCCTCCCCTTTTTCTACCCAATCCCTTCCCCACATTATCCTCATAATATGTTCCTTGCACTTCCTCTTTTCCCTGACTTGCCCAAAAAAGTCCTTTTCCCCCTCCCTTTATGCCTTGTGCTAACCTTAATTCCCCGGAGGCCTTAGCTTTTTTCATCCTCCTGGCCACCTCCCTTGACCAGCTCCCGTAAGTCTCCTTATCCTCTCCCTTCCCTGTTCTCCTGTACGTCTGATATGCAGCCCTCTTTGCCCTCACTCCTTGCAGCAATTTCTTGTTCAGCCAGTATGGTTTCTTGTCTCTGCTCTTCTTACTCCTGGCCCTGGTTCAGGCTACTGTGGCCTCTGTTAGCCCAGTCTTTATGACTCCCCACTTTTGTTCTGCATCCATCCCCGGCCTTATATCCTGGAGTCTCCCTTGCAGTATTGCTCTCATCCTCCCAAAGTCCACCACCTTGGTGCCCGTGCCTCCTGTCTTCCTGCTCAACGTGAGAATGAGCCACATTATTTGGTGGTCACTACCCGCTAGTGGGTCCTCCACCCTTACCTCCCTCACCACCTCCCCATTTGCCAGTACTAGGTCTAGAGTGCTACCAAGCCTTGTAGGCCCACTAACCAATTGCATCAGAAGGCCATCCTGGAATGCATCAAAGAGCATCTGCTCCCTGGTACTGCTAGTGGCTGGGGTGCTCCAGTCTACCTTTGGTAGGTTAAAATCCCCCACTATCACCACACTCCCCCCTTCTACACACCCTCCTTATCTGCTTTGCCAACTCCCCATCCAGTTCCCTGGATTGGGCTGGTGGTCTTTACCCCACTCCCAGCCACAGCATTCTGCCCTTGGAGTCCAGGAGCTGCACCAAAAGTGCCTCTGTCCTCTCCTCTCCTCTTCTTCTTCATCCATTATGCATTTGATCCCTTCCCTCACATAGAGTGCAACCTCCCTCTCTTCCAACCCCCTGGTCCCTCCTGTATATCCTGTATCCCAGGATTGCCAAGTCCAAATCATGGTACTCTGTGGCCTAAGTCTCTGTCACTGAAGCAATGTCCACCTTCCCCTCTGAAAGGAGCACCTGAAGCACTGCAGTTTTGTTCCCCAGGCTTCTTGCATTGAGAGAGACCACCTTCCACCCGTACCCCTCCTCCTCACTCTTCTTCTTGGCCTGTGTCACTCCTCCTGGTAGTCCGGACCCTTTCTCTTCTTTATTCCTACGGGGTGGTGGTGCCTTCTGTATTACACTCAGACCACTTTGCCCGCCCCCTCCCGGGGTTGCTACACCTCCTCCTTTACCTATGTCTGGGGGGGTGAGCTCATTAGGCTCCCCTGTCCGGACCTTTCTACCAACCTCAGTCTTTTGGTCACTCCCTCCACTAGTTTAAATCCACCTTAATAGAGATATACCCCTCTAATCCCACCTTTAATACTCCCCTTCCCTCCCTGCTCAAGTGTACCCTGTCCCCGGCATACAAGTCACTATTCCGCCAGACCCTACGCCAGTTAGTCACTAACCCATAATTTTTGGTGTGGCACCAATCCCTCAGTCACTCATTGAACTCCTCGATCCTAACCTTTCCTCCCCATGCTTGCACATGGTACCGGGAGTACCTCCAAGAATGCCACTGACTCCCCCACCCCTTCACACTGCCTGCCCAACTCCTCGAACCTCCCCCTCACTACTTCCACAGCCTTCCCTGCCAAGTCATTTGCACCCACATGCAACACTAAATGAGGTTTCTTCCTCCCCCTTGCTGCACACGTGAGCAGTGCCTGCCCTGCCCTCCTGCAGTTAACCTGGGATGGTGACAACCCAAATATGGATATCTCTTTCCCCCTTCTGCCCTATCTCACCCCTTTCAGTATAGATTCCCCCAGGACAAGTACCCCCCCCTTACCCCCTTTCCCTTCTAATGCCCTTTCCACCACCCCAGTATTCATTCTTCCCTGCTCCTTACCCCTACCAGCTGCATCCTCTGTGACTTCTATATCTGCACCCCCTACTCTCTGCCTTATTCCTCCCATTCCCCTTGAACCCCAACCCAGCATGACTACTTCCTACTGGGCTTCCCATGTTGACCTACCCATCTCCCCTGCTAATTTCCAAACCCTCTCATATCACCATTGTTGATTTACAGCCCCCTGGTCCCTCCCTACCCACTGCCATCTGCTCTCTCCCCTGGTACTCCTCGTAGTCTCTTCCTCCCCCATCAGCCTCCTTGTCCGTTTTTCACCCCTCAGCTACCATACTTTTTGTTCTCAGCCCTCATATAGTTCACTTAGTCCAGTTAGAAATCCTATGGCACTCCCAAGCATTACTCAGCTCAGTTAGAGAAATAAACAGAACAAATAAATATGTATTATTACAGCAATCCTAACAGTATATCTGAGTACTTAGCTCAGTTAGAGAAATAAACAGAATTAAATCTGTATTATTACAGCAATCCTAAAAGTATCCAGTCATTGCTTTGTCTCTACCCCAGATACCCTACTGTAATACAGGACCACACAGGAACCTGGGCAACTCTAAAGTCCTGACAGAGCTCCGTTGAGCTTGCTCACTCCCCCTCTCTCATTCTGTTTCTCTTGGTGCTGTAAGCTGCCCTTTTGTACTGCACTCCTGCCTGCGTTGGTGCCTTTTTCTGCCCACAAAGAAATCCGCAGCAGTCTCGACAGAGCTCCGTTGAGCTTGCTCACTCCCCCTCTCTCACTCGCTCATTCTTAATCTGTCCCAAACACCGATTTCCCATAGCGACCATGCTATTCTGTGCCAGAAGTGTGAAAACACATTTTGGACAGGATGTGAAGAATGACAGCTGTACTAATTATAAGGAGGTGTGAAAAAATGCCTGTGTTGAACATCTGGCATGAAAATATTACAAATTTGCAAAGTTACAAGGGTGCGTGGAAACTGCACAATGCACGCTTGTAACACATTCATTTTATGGACGTTAGTCACCAAATTTTAAACATATGCATGTTAGGACCTCTGTTTATGAACAGTGTCACTGTCATTTTCTTAATCTGTCCAAAAAACTGATTTCCCACAGAAACCACGCTATTCTGCGCCGGAAGTGCGAAAACACATTTCGGCCAGGATGTGTAAATTGACAGTTGTACTGTTCATAAGGAGGTGTGGAAAAGTGGCAATGTTGAAAATATGGAGTGAAAATAGTACAAATTCATGAAGCTACGAACATGCGTGGAAGCTGCACAATGCACACTCATAAAACGGTAATTTTTTGGATTTTTTTTCACCAAATTTGCAACATAGGCTTTTTGAGAGCCCACCTCATGAACAGTGGCACTGTTATTTTGTTATTCAGTCCCAGAAGGTGATTCCACACAGTGACTGCGAAATCACCTTTCGGGCCCGATGTTGAAAATTTCGTGACAAAATTCGCCAAAATGCCCGAGATATGCACCAAAGTTGAAAAAATCCTATTTATGCCATTATACAGCTTACCAGCATTTCTTCAGTTCGTGGTCAGCTTTGAAGAGTGCAGACATGTTCACGGTCCACCGTAGATCGTCACGCTGGGCTCTGGAGGCAAGTATGTGGTGAGGGGGACGTGGGGAGGCAGAGTGTGCAGAGGGTGGCTGCGGGTTGAGGGAGGAGGCACAAGACACCATGAGGGACCGTTTTCTTGGTTTTAGGGAAAAAAGAAAAAAAGATGTCACGGGAAGGTTTCTGTTTTGCAGGTTTGTTTTTTCACATTAGGGTGGGCTCCCAGTATGCCACCTGCATTTTGGGAGAGGGGGGACTGAAGCCAATGGGGATTGAGCCCCCTGTCAGCAAAGAAAGACTGTTTGGGCAGCATGATGCCAAGGAGGATTTGGCACCCCCTCGGCACACAACTAATGGGGGGAACATTATGCCGATGGGGAGTGGGCTCCCCCATCGACAAATGAACTGGGTCGGGGGCATGCTGACAAGGGGATTGGGCACCCCCGTTGGCTTTCATGGGGTGAAATATTACACCAGGCAAGGTACCGCCCTGCAATGATGGGTCGCTTCCTCATTGCAACGGAATTGCTCACTCCGCACTGATGAAGCGGCCCCTCATTGCAGCGGCCAAATCATTTCAGGTTGATGGCACTTCTGCAGAACCAGTGTCATCAGGACACTGGGCATGCATTAGGTGCACACTGCCAAGTCCACAAACGCAGTGCTGGCATTGGCCGCCACACTGCCGTACCTCCACTACCTGCGTCTCTCCTAAACTGCCACATAATGTTTCTTGCACATATGTGCATCCAAGCAAACATAAAAAACATGCCTGCTAAGGTGTGGGTGTCTTACTGGTGCTCCAGCACCATCCAGTCTGGACTCAGCTGAGTCCTGACGTGGCCTCTCCATAACAAACAGAAATGTAAAGAAAATGAAAGAAAAAGACAGTGAGAACTCAGGAAAAAAAAGTATACACTAAAAAGATTTATAAGATCAGAAAGTACAAATATGGTAAAGAAAGATAAGGATTAAAACTAAAAAAGCAATAACATTTTCAACTCTCTAAACTCTAAATGAGAATGAGATATATAAAAGGTTCTGTATCCTAGGATCTGTGAGTCAGTCACACTGTCTCCACCCTCCTTCAGCTACAATGGCCAAAATGAAAGTGAAACATTCACTTCCTGCCTGCCTGGAGTCTCTAGTGTGACATGCAGTAAGTGAATTATGTGACAAACCATGGTTTTCATTAAATTCGACGGTACTAACAAAGTCAAAGTTTCTTTCAAAGTTAGTAGGCGAAGTTTTGGAACCAGATTAAGACAATTACATTTGAAGTTACTAAAAGAAGTCGAAGTTAACAGCTGAAGTTTCCTGGCAAAGTTTTAGCATCACAGAGGTCATTTTCATGAAGTTTTTCCTTGGGTTAATTTAGTGACTTTGTGGAAATGTTACTGGCAGATTTAAACTTCGCAACATCTCACACTGGATGTCATGCCATTTCTGGAACTATCAAAGCCAGTCTGTTGATGATCAGAAATTGTGTCAGTTGCCATGTATGTCTTAGCAAACTGCTCAGCCTTCTCAATTACAATCACCCCAGTAACAGACACTCCATTGGGAAGCTGCAGAGTAAACCACAACTTAAAATTTAATGATTCTGTGTAGTGGATTTATAAATGTCAGACTCATCAGCTTTTCTTAATTCCTTTCTCTTGAGCGCCTCTGACTCCGAACATTCAAGGACAAAATCTTTAAGTGCACCTTTCTGTTTCTCCAGGTTGAAATTGTGGATTTTGAAAAGCCGGTTTCTTTTGAGATTATGTAAGGCACTCACTTTCCATCTGTCAAGGATTAAAAGTTTAGTACATGCAGCATATGTAGAGTGTTTTGTGTTGGATGTGGAGAACATGCATCACTGTAAGCATCAGTGTTTAAAATGCACAGCTGCTTAAAACAGACAGCTGTTAGTGACTCCTGAGCACTGCAAAAAAATGATAGTCTTAAAAATAGCCAAAAAAAACTTACATTTGTGCATTTTATCCTTGAAATATGCAAAATTATTTGCCAAGGGGCTAAGATAATTATTTTAGTGACATTTTTAAAATATAAGACAATATGACTTGATGTCTCTGTTGCATAAAATCTGTTTTTTTAAAACAAGGGTCTAAATCTTAAAACATGACTGCTTAACTAAAAGCAAGAGTTATTAGACATATTGAAGTGAGTTACAAAATCTTAAATTAAGACTGTTTAGCCAAAAATCAGGATTTCTTTGCTTAATTTAAGTATGATGAATCTTGCAAATTTCTTGAAGCAAGAGATCTTCCATGGAGTGGCCTCTTTCAGCAGGTAATAATCTTGGGTCATTGCCAGAAGTCACTGTGGCACTCGACAGCTCTTCTAACAGTCTTTTCCAGGGGCTCCCACACATAACATCAGCTTTCTGATTCCTTTATAAGTGTGGGTGGTCCCTGGTATCCTCGGTCAATTTACCTGCTGTCTTCAACTCACATGCAGCAAGCTAGAGCGACTTCCGACAGCAGTCATTGACATGAATTTGAGCAAATGATGAATGTCCAAGAATCTTCAAACAAGATAGCACTATTTAATTCCTGCCATTGTGGTAGGAAAAGCTACTGCTTTGACAACCATTACTATGCTACAGATCTAGCATACTCAGAGCTGTGATAAGTATTTAGATGAGAGCTGTACTACACTGAGGGGATTGTACTAATGTGTTACTGTATTAGTGTAGTACACTGAGGAGATTATATTAGTGTGTTACTCAGTAAAGGCCATCATGTGAGGACCAGGGGGTTAAAGGACTGATATTGGACTAGAAATAGAGCATATAAGTATAACAGTAAGGACTGGGGGACAGGTGTGGGGATACGTTTAAGACGATCACGGAGGACAGGTGTGCGGATACACTTAAGCCAAACACAAATAATGGGGAGTAGATGCGATGGGCAGCATGGGGGAAATGCGAGGGGTGGTGGAAGTGAACAGATATGAATAAGGGTGGGTGGTGGCTGCAGAATAGAGAGTGGAATGATGGGCGCCGTGCAGGGAGGGTGGCAGTCACAGGGAGGATAATGAGTTGCAATGAATGTGGGGTAGCTGTTTGGATTAATTTATTATGGAAACTGGGAGGCTGTCCAATTTGCTATGGGTGAAGAAAACTAGAGAATGAATTAATAGGGTTATGGAGGGAACTAAGGAGAGTGAGGAAGGAGGGAGTTGAGGCAGGAGTGACCCCACTAAAGAGAGGTGAGGAGATGCAGAGAGGGAACTGCAGAGCTAAAGATGGGGATATAAGGAGGATGGGGGGAGGTGAGCAGAGGTGCAGTAGGATGAGGGAAGGATCAGGGATGGAGGAAGGAGGCAATGGGCACCATTGCGGGGTTATCAAGCAATATGTTTGCAGTGTTGGCAGAGGAAGGGGAGGCATCAGAGCTGTGAGAGAGGGAGGGAGAGGGGTAGGGAAGGTCCAAGAGGCAGGATTTGCAATGGGAAACAGAGATGGGAGAGACGGTAACAGGATGGTAGGCAGCAGGGGGAATGATGCAAGAAGCATAAAAGGTGCAGATAAAGGATGTAAGGAGGGAGGCAGCAGGGTTCTGGGGGAGTGGACAGAGATCACAGTGGAAGGGGGCAGGATCAGAATGATTGGGAGCGTTGGTGCTGGGGGACTCCATATTAAAGGGGATCAGATTGGGAGGAATGGGGAAGGCAGAGTCATATCTGGATTGAGGCAATTCTGGGGTTGACCGCAGACAGAGAAGGGCAGGCACTTCTCAAGTGTGAAAGCAGAGGGAGGATGAATCCACATGTGGTGGTGCATGTGGGAACAAACGCTTTGGCTGGGGAAAACAGTGGAGGTGGTAAAGGTGAAGTTCGAGAAACTGGGTAGGCAGTGTGAGGAGGTAGGCATATTGGTGGCATTCTCTGAGGTGCTACTGGTACCATGTGCAAGTACAGGGAGAAAACAAAAAGGATAGAGGAGTTCAGTGGGTGGCTGTGGGACTGGTGTCAGATTGGGGTGGGACCTGGGACAACAGCAATCTATACACAAGGGACAGGTTACATTTGATTAAAGAGTGGAAGAGCATACTCAGACAAGGAATGGAGGGGTATATTTCAACAAGGGTGGATTTAAACTAGGAAGGAGAGGTGGCAAGGAGACCGTCGTTAGAAACAGTGTCCAGAAGGGGGAGCATAGGGTGCTCACTCCCCTAGTTAGAGGTGAAGGTAGTGAGAAGGGGGCACAGAGAGGACCAAAGGGGGAAAGAGGACTAGTAAAGTTGAGGAGGCAACAGGCTAGAAGGTGGTCTTTCTGAATGCAAGAAGCCTAAGGTACAGAACTGCAGAGTTTCAGGCTCTCTTGGTGGTGGAATTGGTGGACATAGCAGCCATCATGGAAACATAGGCTGCCCAGTACCAGGACTGGGATATGATGATCCCAGGGCACAGACTATTCAGAAAGTTAGGGCCAAAAGAGGAATGGGAAAGGGGTAGTGATCTATGTGAGGAAGGGGATTAAGTGCATAAGAGAGGAAGGGGAGGACAGAAGTTCTGTGGATGCAGTTCCAGGATGTGAGGAATAGGACACTGAGGATGGGTGTAGTGTACAGGTCTCCATCACAGGGTTGTGACCTGGACGGGAATTGGCAGATCAAATTTGAAGGGTAAGCAGGAAGGGAAGCATAGTGGTGGTGTGAGGATTTCAACCTACCGGGGGTGGATTTGAGCACATCTGCCACCATGAGTGCAAGAGGGGGGATCCTGTTGGAAGGTTTTCAGGACAGCTTCTTGACACAGCTGGTACAGGGGCTGAAATGACTGGAAAGGACTTTGGACTTTGTATTGGATAATGGGAAAGCTGTAAGGAACCTAGAAGTGGGGGGAACTGCATGCTGGGAGTGACCACTGGTCGATGTGGTGCATGCTGAACATGGGGAGGGACACAGGGGGCACGGATAAAGAGTGGTTGAGTTTAAGGGGGCAGACTTTAGGATTATGGGGGAAATTCTGAGCAAACACCTGGCAGACATCCTACAATACATGGATGTAGATCAGAAGTGGAATATGGTAAGGGGAGGGCTGGCAGAGGAAACAGACCTGTACTAGGAAAAAAAAACAAGAAGTACAGGGAAATAAACCCAGTTGGCTGTCACCGGAGGTCAGGGAAGGGGCAAGAGCCAAGATGGTGGCATTTCAGAAGTATAGGAAATTGGGGAGGGGAGAAGATGAAGATGTATACAAGGAAAAGTCTAGGGAGGTCACCAGACTGGTCGGAGGGACAAAGAAAGCTGAGACTGGTTCAGAGTATCAGAAGAGGAGAAAAAGACTTCTTCCATTACATAGGTGAGAAAAGGAGAAGCAAAGCCCAGCTTATTAGGATCAAGAAAGATGGGAGGGTGGGTGGAGAAGGGGTGGAGCAGGCAGAGGCATTGAACAAGTGCTTCCGCTGTGTTCACGCAGGAGAAGGGGGGACAAATACCTCAGGCGAGTGCGGGGGTGGGTAAGGGAGAGGAGAGGACAACAGATGTAGGGTGCTGGAGGGGTTGAGGTCATTAAGAGTGGACAAAGCACCTGGGCCAGGTGGCATTCACCCTGAAGTACTAAGTACTTGCGGGGCCACTGGCAGATCTGTTCAGTACCTCCCTGGACACAGGATGTGTGCCACAGGACTGGAGGATGGCCCATGTGATGCCCATCCATAAAAGTGGGCCAAAGGATGAACCAGGGAACTGCTGGCCAGTAAGCCTCACCTGGGTTGTGGGCAAACTCATGGAGAACATCCTAAAGGAGAGGCTTATGAGCTTCTTGGAATCAAACGATATCCAGGACAACCAGCAGCATGGGTTTGTCATGGGCAGATTGTGCCAGACAAACCTGGTAGAGTTCTATGATTGGGTGACATGGAAACTGGACAAAGGCCATGCTGTGGATCTCCTGTACTTGGACTTCAGTAAGGCCTTTGATTCAGTGGTGCATGGGAGATTGGGGGAAGCTGGAGTATTTGGGGGCAGGACCAAAAATGGTGACTTGGATGATTGGATCAGGAACTGGCTGAGGTGGAGATAGTAAATGGTGGTGATGGGGAAGGTTCATCACTGAGAGTGGTGACGAGCAGGGTACCACAGGGATCTATGCTGGGAACAGTACTGTTCAAGATTTTCATTGCAGATATCTCGAATGGGATCCGGAGCAAAATCAGTCTGTTTGCAGATAATACCAAGATGGGAGCTGTGGCAGATGACACGGGGGGAAGGGGTTGCAGGATGACTTAAATAGGCTGCAGGAGTGGGCAGATAAATGGCAGCTGGGTACAAAGCCCAGAAGTGCAAGGTTCTGCACTTCAGAGCCCAGAACCAGGGGAGGGATTATCACTTAAATGGGGTTCAGTTTGGTTGCTCCACAGAAGAGAAGGACCTAGGGGTGATCATAACAGGGAGCATGAACAACTCTGTTCAGTGCAGAAGGGCAGTGGCAAAAGCCAACAAAATGCTCGGGTGTAAAGCTAGAGGGATCTCCTCCAGAAGTATAGAGGTTATCCTGCCCCTGTATAGATCGCTGGTCAGGCCCCACCTCGAGAGCTGTTTGCAGTACTGGCACCCATCCTTGAGGAAGGACATCAATATATGTTGGAGGAGGTACAGCATAGATCTGCAAAGATGATCCAAGGATTGGAGGGCAAGCCATATGAGGAAAGGCTGGGGGAGTTGAATATGTACTGTCTGGAAGAGAGGAGGGACAGGGGAGATATGATTGAGACCTTAAAGTACCTGAAGGGAATAAACAAGATTGATACAGAGAGGATTTTCCAGAGGAGACAGGGGAGGGACACGAGAGGACACCAACTGAGATTGGAGGGGGTAGATTCAGCAGAAAGATGAGGACACATTTTTTCATAGAAAGAGTGGTGGACAAGTGAAACTCCTTGCCAGGTGAGGTAGTGGCCTGCAAGATTGTAGACAGCTTCAAGAGGGGTTAGGATAGGGGAAGGGGTAATAGGATGGAGGGAAGGGAGGGGTAGCAGCAGCATTATAAGGTGCTACCTGCGCACTCAAGCAGACTTAATAGACTGTGAGGCCTGTTTCTGCTGGCATTTTCATATGTTCATAATCAAGAATTGATCAAGCAGTCAAGGATTCACAATACAGTGCAGAAAGGTATTACACTAAAGCAGTCAACATTAACACATTTTCACAAAATGAGTCTAGAAATATGTCTGTTTTTTTTATTTAGTGGCCAGTACTTGGGAAGCAGTGCAGGTAGTACACTGGGCCTCAGAGGCATGTTATTGACTATGGTGTTTCCTGAGAGCAGTTACAGGTGGCCTAAGTCATAAGCCAAGCCCTTATGTTTGCTCTGAAGTACTGATGAGAGGGGGACTTTCAGATGTCCATGGTAGTCAGCTCCAAAGGGAAGGGGCAGAGACGTAAAAAGACAGAGATTTGTTCCCCATTACAGTAGACACACAGGGGACAACCAGTGGGGAAATGGGTGAGACCCTAAGACACTGATTTACCACTGTGCCAGTGAGACACAAGGAATAAGGGGACTTTTGGGGATTCCTGAGAGAGGTGTCCACTAGACAGCCCAAGGCATATTCATAACAGCCCTACAGAGGGAGTTGGCCTAGGGAGTGATATAGAGAGTAGTGGTGAGTGGATGAAGGGACCTGAAGGGAAAATCTACAGAGTTGCATGTGGTATTTAGACAACAGAGAAGTGAGGAGGACATGGTGAAGAACACTGGGGAGCAA
Source organism: Neoceratodus forsteri (assembly GCA_016271365.2). NCBI lineage: Eukaryota > Metazoa > Chordata > Ceratodontiformes > Ceratodontidae > Neoceratodus > Neoceratodus forsteri. The sequence continues at coordinate 1,226,851,311 of CM057454.1, forward strand.
TAGTCAAGTAGAGGCAGTAGGTTTCCCTGGGAAATGGCAACGCAAGCCTCTGTGGTCAGGAGATGGTTGACTTGGTAGGCTACCCCTAACTTCTGTTGGACTTTCTTCACAGTGTTGGCAATGTGGTCACCAAAGGTAAGGGAGGGATTAAGAGTCACACCCAGATATTTGAAGGAGGATACAGTGTCAAGTGGAGGGCCTGCAGGGGTCACTATGTGTGAGGAGGTTTGTGATTTGGCAGCCTTTGCAAGGTATGGCTTACAGCCAAAGAGCATGGCCTTCATTTTTTTTCACTCACAAGAAGTTTTTTTGAGAGGAACCAATTCTTTGCAGCTCCATAGTTTGATGTGAGGGTGGAAGATATAGATTCAAGGGACTTAGCATTATGGTACATGATGAGGTCATCTGCGCAATGGAGCACATGACAGTTTATACGTTCAACTGGGAGATCATTTATGAACAGTGAGAACAGTAATGGCCCCAGTATGGAGCCCTGGGGAATGCCAGTATGAACAGGTAGTGTGGCAGAGGTAGCTTGGCCTATCTGAACAGACTGGGATCTGTTAGAGAGGTAGCTGTGGATCCAAGCAGTGGTGTCTGAGGAGCAGCCTAAGTTTAGCAGCATGGAAAAGAGAAGGTGGTGATCAACAAGGTCAGAGGCCTTTGAGTGGTCCACAAACACCACATCTGTGGCCTTACCCATGTCCATATTTCTAAGGACATGGTTGGAGAAGAGGGCCGAGGCTGAAGAGGTGCTATGGTGTTTGCGGGAACCATGATGGAGGGGGATCAGCAGGTTGTGATTATCTAGATGCTCAGATAATTGGTGGTGGATGATTTTTTCAAATAATTTACTTAGATGTGGGAGGAGGGAGATGGGACAGTAGTTTTCTGGTGCAACAGGATTGCCAGATTTGAAAAATGGCATTATGTGCACATGTTTCCATGAGTTGGCCATAGTAGAAGAGGATGAAGCAAGGTTAAATATGTGGGTCAGTGGCTTTACAATGACAAGGGAGAGGATTTTTAGAAAGGATGGGTACAGATTGTCACTGCCTGGGCTTCCCCTGGCAGGTAGTGCCAAAGGCGCTAGGCAGTGATACTATGGCCAATGACTCTAAAATAAAAGGCAGAGCTTGGTGTCTGGGTGCAATGTAACTGGTTGTCTAGGGCAGAGGGAGGCTGTGGTGGGAGTTTGCTGGTGTAGGCGGTAAGGTCAGTGAACATTCTATTAAAGGTGTCCACGATCTTGCCTGGGTCGGTGATAGGACCAGAGGGTGAGGTAAGTTCCATTATTTGTTTATAGGATTTAGGGTTGAATAGGGCACCAATTGAGGCCCAGAAAGTGTGAGGGTTTCCAAGAGATTCATTCTGGAGGTTGATATAGTATTTACGCTTTAGTGACTTCACAGCCTGCTTGCAGGAGTACCGAAGTAGCCTGTAGGCATCCCATAGTTGGGGGAAGGGGGATGCCTTATAGGCTTGCTAGGTTTTTTCCCTTATTTTCATTTGGGCCAGAAGGTCATTTGATAGCCAATGGGAGTTGCCACCTTTTAATCCTCCTGATGGTGATGGGGTAATATTTGTCCTGAAATTTGCAAAGGGCTTCCATGAAAAGAGTCACCGCCATGAAGACATCTTTGAGTTGGTACAGAGTGGATCAAATTATGGCCCAGGCATCCCTTAGCACTGAGTCATAATCCTGGCATTTGAAATTCCTAAATGATAGCAATTTGTGGGGAGAATGTATTGATTTGGTGGTTAGAGCAATGTACATAGAATTATGGTCACTGATGGTTGATCAGCCAGGGTACCTGCTTGAAGGATTAGAGCCGTACAGTTAGTGGCAATCCAGTCAAGAGTGGAGTGGTTGGGTGAGAGGGGGTTGTATCTTGTTGGGGAGGAGATGGAGTGTCTTTAGTACATAGAAACATAGAATTTTTGCAAATAACTTTATTTTTCAAAAAGATAACAATGTTTAACATAGCACATAAAAAAATCACAAAACAAGATTCTATCTTGGCTAAGCAATTACAGACTTGTACATATTGCCGTATAAATACACAGCCTAAAAAAATAAGAAATACCCTATATAAATGAAAAAAAAGCCCTTCCCACCCTGCAGCAGCTTCTCTACCATAACCTAATTGCATCTATAACAGATATTATATAAACGAAATAGCCCCTTATACGAGTCCTATAAAAGGTTGACGTACAAATCCATGGCACAGCCTATAACCAGTCTAGCACAAAATGCAGTGAAAAGGGGGGAGAGAAGAAAAAAGAGGGAAAAAAAAAAACAGAGGGCCTGAAAAATGAAGTAAAAAAGGGGATACTAAAAGCTACTATACCCCCCCATGAAAGCATAGAGGTATATCTTTCCCTACGCAGAAAGTCACCTAAAGAAATAAAATATGAAGGAGGGATCTTAGGCCTTGATAAGCTGAAAGTTGGTTCAGTATCCAAATTTATCTTTGAGAATTGAGAAAAGTTCACCCCAGCATTCCCGAGAGAGCAAGGCTACACATCTTTCTGCATTTAAGGCGGTAAGAAATTCCACCCACCATTCTCTAAAAGAAGGTTCCCATTCCTCCTTCCAATGTCTAAGTATTACTAATTTAGTGACCAATGTCACCAATGCTAGCTGCACGTTTTGAGAGTGAGTAGGGACCGATGAATACATACCTAACAGACACATGTCCTCATTAAAGTATGGGGCAATTTTAAGATAAGACACCACCTTCCATTTGACCATATTCCAAAATGTAACTATTCTGGGGCACGTCCTTAATTTGTGATATAAAGTAGCCAATTCAAAGCCACATTCTCTACATTCTGCAGAAGCCAGCCTTCCTATCCGATATAGTTTAGCGGGCGTAAAATATAAATTGTGGAGAATATTGAACTGAATGTTCCTTAATCGGGCTTGCTTAATTAAAAGATAGTTGTCAGTCCAGATCTTTTCCCATATTTTATCCGGTAAGTCTTTGTTGAAATTGTTTTTCCAATAGTAAGCTATGGGCGAGATACTTAACCCAACCTGGCCTGTGATTTTCTTATACAATTTAGCTATCGCTTTCCAACCCTTAGACATTAACCAAAGGTTATTTAAGACTACCCCCGCATAATCCGACCATGGAGGGTTGCCCAGGAAATGTTTAATACACTGGCGTATTTGAACTAGCTGAAACCGCTTTTCCAAAGGCACCTTGAACTTAATTTGCAAGTTAGAAATAGATAGGATCGAATTACCTGAGACAAAATCAACTAAACGTAACTCATTCTGGGGTTCTTCAAAAAAGCTTTAACTATTTTCTTTTCTATTTTTAGGTTTGGATTATTAATCAAGGGTTGCTTCAGGTCTTTTGTGGTGGAGATTTGGAGCAAAGAGCATAATTGTTGTAAAGCTCTCACATTCCACCCGAGAGGAGAATCTCTGAGTTTTAGTGGAATAGTGGAATATTTGCCCATGGGTTAAATAGCAAAGCCCCTAGGGCCATATTACATGAACACGCCTGTTGGTTGTCTAAGAGCAACCAGGAAGGGCTCTCCAAAATACTGGCCATAGACATAAACCAATGCAAAAATCTATTAGCATGAATGGCCAGATAACAGACAAAGAAATCAGGCAATTGAAGCCCCCCATTGCTCTCGGGCAGGTGAGTTTCCTATATGCCCTACGCGAGGCCTTCCCCTTCCAAAGGAAATCTGAACGTGTCCTCTGAAGTGACAAAAAAAGGACTTAGGGAGGTAAATATTAAGGTTGCTAAGGGGTTTAAAAAAAAACCTGGGCAGAATTGACATTTTCAGGACATTAGACCTCCCCCAGAAGGATAATGGTAGATTATTCCACCTGGCCAGATCTTCCTTAGTTGATTTTAGCAGTGGGTCTAAATTAAGTTCCTTGAGTCTAGAAGTGTCTTTAGAGATTTTGATACCTAAGTAAGTTAGGTAATCTTTCTCCCATTGGAGGCCCATATTTTCAATTACGTCTCTCGTAAGGAGAGGAGATAAAGAATATACCATAATTTTATTCTTATTGAGTTTATAACCTGAGAATTCGCTAAACTGAGTGATAATTTGGTCATCAGCAAACAGGGATAATTTAAATTCCAAATGATCCACTCGTATACCTCTTATCCCCTGTTCACGATTGAGAACTCTAGCTAACGGTTCTATATACAAATTGAACAAATAAGGGGAGAGAGGGCAACCCTGTCGGGTACGTCAACAAAGTGGGAACATCTCGGATAAGTGGTTATTACACTACAATCTTGCTGACGGGCATCGATATAACACCTGAATCTGATCAACAAAGGGCTGTGGAATACCAGACTTCGACAGAACCTCGAACAGGTATACCCACTCCACCCTGTCGAACGCTTTTTCTGCATCCAGGGACACCAAGGCCACTTCCAGCTTGGGGTCCCTAGATGCAGAAATCAGGTGGAACAATTTCCTGAAATGATCAGATGAAGTACGCCCCACCACAAACCCTGCTTGTTCAGGGCTTAATAGGGTTTTCCATACTTCTCCCAACCTGTTGGCCAGGATTTTTGCATATATTTTGACATCAATATTCAGCAGGGAAATAGGCCTGTAATTACTGATTACTGTGGGATCCTTCCCTGGTTTGGGCAAGAGGATTATTCTTGCTTCAAATAGTGACTGGTCCAGGACTGGGAAGGAACTCCAGTAAGTGTACAGCTGTAACAACAGAGGGACAAGATATTTTTTAAAGGTTTTGTAAAATAGGCCCGTAAAGCCACCTGGGCCCGGTGCCTTGTCTGGCTTTAAGGAATCAATCACTATTGAGATTTCTTCCTCAGTGATTAGGGCTACTAAGCCGGCCTGGTTATCTCCTGATAGGGTGGGCAAGTCAGCCCTCTTTATAAATGCTGACATTTTCTCCAAATGGACACCCAGCAATGGATCTGGAGAATACAATGTCTTATAGTACTCCCTGAAGAGAGTTAATATCTCCGGTGGACTAACTACCAAAGATCCTGATTGGGGGTGTCTAATAGCTGCAATCTGTCCAGTGGAGGTTGAAATCACCTAGTATGATGGTGCCCCTGGAGAAGGGGGCAGCTGCAAGTCCATCCAGGAAGTTAATCCTTGCATACCTCATGAGAGAGGATAGCAGCAGCAACCTAGGTAAAGTTTTTTCGATGTAAAAAGGACAATTTCAGCAACAAGACATTCCCTTACTCAGGAGGGGGTGGATCAAGCAATAATGGTGGAACTAATATGGTCTTGAACATATAATGCAATGCCACCATCTATTCTTTCTGCCAGGCCTGTCAAGGTGCAGCAGTGAGTAGCCAGGGAGGTGGTATGAAGTACCACTGTGGTAAGGCTTAAGCAATGTTTCAGACAGACTCAGCACATGTGGCTTGTAGAGGAACACCCAGGCTTCAAGTTCAGAGAACTGAGCTGGAAGGAATTAAGGTGCGCGACCCTAAGATAGCAGCATCCTGTCCAGATAACATTAGTGTGGTCGATGTGCACATTAGAGGGTCCAGGGTTGGCTTCCACATCACCTGCAAGAAGGAGAAGTGAGAGTAGTTGGTGGGTAGGGGGATTCCATTGGGGAGACTGGATAGTGAGGGAGTGGAGAAACAAGCCTAGTAAGTGCAGGTCATGGTTGGTCAGGAAGGCCAGTATAGCAAAGTCCATAGGGGAGAACTGGTGGGTTACAGCTCTATGTAGGGGCAACTGAGTGTAGGTGGTTCAGTAAAGGAATGTAAGTAAGCTTGGTCAGCAGTGAGGATGATGGTGCAGAGGTCAATCACTAGTAGCAGGCCTGTCAGGATGCATAAAGTAATAGGGAGCATAAAAGAGTAAATTTTAGTATATGGTTAATATTTATTTGAGGTAAGAAGACTTTTATATCTTCCTTAGGGTATAGCAGGACAGCAGCTGCAGAGAAATGCAGTGTTAATTTTTGGTTAGGTAGACAGATACAGTGTCAGTTTAAGAGATTAGCTCTAAGAAATGGTCGGTCTTTTAAATATAATTGTTTCTTTAAAGAGAGTTTCAATATTGGAAAGCAGAGGGGAGGAGGTAGATTGGCTGGGGGCAGTACTGTTGGGGGAGGGAAAATATTTAATAAAGGTAGGAGGTGGGGAAGGTTGGGTGAGATAAAATACCAGTACAGACATTGTACAGGCAAGAAGTTTGTGCAAAGGCAATTTCCAAAATTCCTCCAGGCAGCCAAGGCAGAAAATGCTGTATGGCAATGTGCTGCAGCTTGTGCAAATAAGAGACGAGGAGAGGAGGAAAACAGCTTATGACAGGCAGGTCTGAGACTGCTCTGTCCAATAGCATCCATGGTCTGCGATCCTGATGCGGCCATACCTGCATTGCAGTGCTGGGTTTCTGACAGGAGGGAGAGGTAGGACAGCCAGCTGGAGGAGCTCCATGCCACGGCCACTGGTCCTGTAGATGCCTGATCAAGGACTTTCCTGCGTTGCTGTGCTGGGTTTCTGCCAGGCAGGAGAGATAGGGTGTCCAGCTGGAGGAGCTTCATGCCGTGACTGCAGATTCTTGATCAAGGGTGTTCCTGTGTTGCTGTGCTGGGTTTCTGGTGGGTGTGAGAGGTAGGGCGGCCAGGCAGGAGAGCTCAAAGCAGCAACCGCTGGTCATGCAGATGCCCAATTAAGGGAATTCCTGAAATACATGTTTTAATGTGAGGGACTGCACCACAGCACCCCCAAATTGTTATAATCATCTCCGCTCTGGGGGGAGGGGGGCACTGGAGGACACTCAAGGGACTGAGGACAGAGCAGTAACTTAAAATAAAACACAACACCTGCTGAAAACAAAATAAATACCTATCCATAGTCCAGAACTCAGGACCACCACCTCTGCAGTCGATGTCCCTACCTGCTACACTTGTAGCTCGTTGGGAATACACTTCACATCTCATGTTAGCCCATCCTTTTACTTTCCATCCCTTACTCACTCACTATTCCCTCCCCTCACTCTTTTTTTCCCCTCCATCCCTCCCTCACTATTCCCTCCTTTGATATCCCTCCACAGTCACCGAACCAGAAAGTGACCAAAATGAAGCTCTCATTTGAGTCACTCATTTTGGTTCGCTATTTTGTCATGATACTTAGGTGTTCTTTAACTCATTCACACCACAAGAGATCTTTAAGACTTCCACCACTTGTGACCTGTATACTCTTAGCACTGCATTCTGGGCCTTTCTAAGCAAAATCAAGCCACAATCAGCATGTCACAAACAAATGTGAATACCTTTTGAACTGTAAGTGCTACACAAAAAGTACAAGTGGCAAAGTTGTTCAGCACAAAATTACCTTTCCAGTGGTGCTATGCAATCAATTGCAGCCAATTTGGTATTTATTTTATGCTAGGTGAAATACCAAACAACTGTTTTTTTGATTTATTTAAGGTGCTTAGGTGAGTCTTGAAACAAAATGTCAGCCATGCACACCATACCTTAAATAAGTGTCAGTGGCTCAGCAGGTAGTACACTTGCCTCTGAGGCCAGGAGATCAGATGGCTGTGGGTTCTATCCCCACACCAGGCACTTGGGTTAATAGCCCAATACTGACACTGCAGTGCAGCATGAGGGGAATGCTGCACTCCTGAGGTGCTGTCTTTCAGATGAGACATTAAACCGATGTCCCGTCTGCCTGTTCTGGTGGTTGTTCAAGTGGACGTTAAAGATCCCATAGCACTTCTTGAAAAGAGTAGGGGAATTTTATTAAACAAGAAAAACATAACATCATATTAAATAAGAACAGTTGCAAAAAAATGAAATAATCAAGAATACACCAAACAAAAGAAAAATTGAGAACATAAAAAAGGTAACAAAAAGGAAAATCATGAAGTACAAATCAGATTCTTAGTAAAGTCATAATTTTAAACAATTTTCTGTACAATTTAACTAAACATATTGAAATTCTTCCATAACTGAGATACTTTATCTTGAGGAAATCTTTGTATATCTTTGGCCTTAACCTTCAGCATTTCAGTCTCTATCTGAGATATTACTACATTATTTTGAATATGTTATTGTTGTAACACATACTGACATCTGGCTTGCCACATGTAATGCTGTATCAAGGCAAAGAAAGCATTTAAGGTACTTTTATGAAACCTCCTCCAGATACCCGAGTAGTCCCCTAAAATTAGAGTATTATATGTGATTAAAGTAATAACGAGCATAGTCCATTTAGTTGCTGCATCTTTCCAAAACTGTTTGTTTTCAGGGCATTCAAAAAATAAATTAGTCATACTTTCTTCCACACTAGCACAAGTAAGCCTGGAGCAGTATCTATCAGGGAGTGGTTTATATTTTAGATTCCCACTTACTCCTTATTCCCCTTGTGAACAAATCCATATAATGTCCCAAATATGGATAGGGAGTCTGAAATCCGTTAATTTAAAAATAGCCATGGGCATTTTGGTTGGAGAACATTCTGGGAAAATTAAAGAGATCTGAAAAACATCATAGACTATAAAAGTGTAAAATATTTTTCTATTTAAAGTAACGAGTACTTGTTTTGTTATTTTCCATTGCTGTAATTTCTTTGTCCAGATCACAGAAGCAGGGACATAATATTGAGGTAATATTTTCGGGGGTAAATTGTCCCATTTTTTGAAACTATTTCTGCAAAGAATATTGTATCCATATCTGCCAAGGAAAGTGTGCTGGTTCCTACACACACAGTTAAATGAATTAAAAAGAAAAAATAGAATGATAGAAAACAATGGGATTAATCATATTTGATCCACCTTTTTTAACTGGAAGGTAGGTAACTTCTCACTTTACCAGAGTTAGTCTATTCCCCCATAGCATCTGAAAAAAACCCATTAAGCAACCTTGTTTCTAAATGTACTGGGGGTAAATATAACTTAAGTATAAAAATATGGGTAATAAAAAATTGTAATAATCAGTACCGGTTTCTTTTTCCCAAACTTCCGTAATTTCCATATATTGACCATATTTTCACAAATTTCTAACTGCTTCCTCCAAATTAAAGGTTGCCATTTCATCATATCCAAACCATATTCCAAGGATTTTTTGTGGAAAAGTTGAAATGGCAATATCATTTATCTCTGTGATAGCTGAATTTGCCTGGTCCAGAGGTATAATTATACTTTTATCTTTATTTATTTTAGCACCTGAACATTGTGCACATGCACTAAAGGTCTGAATAGCAGTTTTAACAGAATTAACATCCTGTACCAACAGAGTGACATAATCCGCTTAAACTGTAATTTTCTCAGATTTTACTGAAAGAGAGGGAGTTATCCCTATAATCTGCCCATCCCATTTAATCTGTTTTATGACAGGGTCTACTGCAAATGTCTAAAGTAAGGGACTTAGGGGACATCCCTGTCTAATACATCTTAATAAAGAGATGTCCATCCCATATAGACCGTTAACAGCAGATATAATGCAAGCATTAGTGTAAAGCATCCTTATCAAATTTAAAAAAATGTTTAGGTAAACCATATTTTTTCATAACATCAAAAAGGTAATGGTGTTCCACCCGATCAAAAGCTCTAGATTGCTCCAAAGCCACTATTTATCCTGAGATTTTTTCTCTTTTGCCAGCTTCAAAGAGTTCTGTTAACAAAAAAGATTATGTTGACTCTTTTGATTAGGAATAGCACATGTCTGGGCAGTATCTATTAAAATTTCAGCAGCTGTTAGTAATCTACCTTTGAATTTTATAATCACTGTTTAGAATGCTAATTGGTCTCCATTTGAAAAGTAATTTTTTATCCCTTTTTTTAAGTATATAGCTAATAATGGAAGTGCTGAAGTCCTTATAGTCTAAACAAGAGTTTAACATAAAATTAAAAACTAAGGGAAGAAATAGCTCATATAAGTATTGAATTTTTAATAGACGTCATTAGAAATCCCACCCAGCCCAGGGGAAGTACCTGTTTTCAGAATTTTTATTACCTCATCTATTTCCTTAGAAGAAATTGGGGAGGTTAGGGACACACTTATAGACTCTTCAAGTTGAGAAACTGGTGCCATTAAAAAAAACTCTTAAAGATCTTGTAAGCAGGGGATCTTCACAGAAAGTTCCCTTTAAATGTTCCTGTACTACTGAGAGCATATCTAAATCTATATTTGCCACTGAGCCATCTAGTTTAAATAGACCAGACATCAGAGTTTTTTCCAGTATTTGTTTACATGCCTTGTACGGGTCTGATGCAGGCTGACTGCTTGCCTCGAAATGCTTTTCCATCTCCAAAGATTTAGCTCTACCATATTGATAGATTTTCATTTGTTTTTTATATTTCAAATAATTGGGATTTGTATTTCTTGTCGGCATCAAATAAGCACGTTCTTATAAAAAAGCTCAGGGTACAGGGAAAATGCCACAAATGGTTGAACCCATCTCTCAAGCATTCCATGCTCCTCTGGGACAGAGCATGGGGCACCTATAAATACACACTGGCAAGCAATCTGACTGGGAAAAGTACAGACAGCTGAGAAACCAGTGTAAAAAAGCCTCAAAACAGGCCAAATCACAATACTTACATGACCTCCAAACTAAGCACGTACGGGACCCCAAAAAATTCTGGGGGCACATAAACATACTCCTCAAAGGCTCCTCAAATAGCCAAACAGACTCCATCCTGGTAGGGGACCCACTGACCAATACCCCGTCAGTAGTTGCAGAGGCTTTTGGTGCCTACTTCACAAACACTAGTGGACCTCCACCCCTTGAGCCATCCAGGCCCTCCCATCTCTCTGGAGATGCTTGGTTGTACCCTCTGCCTCAATTCCATTTAAAGCTGGTCAATCAGTCAGAGGTACTACCTCTCCTGCACAAAATTATCCCCTCCTCCTCGATAGGACATGACCAGCTTGAACCTCGACTACTGAGGGCTGCCACCCCGGCAATCGCCCACCCAGTCACCCTACTCATAAATAGATCGCTTCGGGAAGGTGTTGTCTCAAACATTTGGAAAGTAGTGACGGTTGTCCCTGTCCACAAAAGCGGGTCCCGAGACAAACTGGGAAACTATAGACCAATCTCCCTACTTAGTCCCCTTGGGAAAATCCAGGAAAGACTAGTCTCTAACCAGCTTCAGGACTACCTGGAGCAGCACCTTCTCATGGCTGAGGTGCAACATGGTTTTAGGAAGGGCCATGGTACTGATCCTGCCCTCATACGGCTCACTGTGGACATCCTTGCCTCTATGGACCAAGGCTTCCCAACGGGTGCCCTCTTCATTGACCTGTCCAAGGCCTTCGACTTGGTCAGTCATAAACTTCTTCTATCAAAACTCCTACACTTAGGACTGGATTCCCACTCTCTCTCCTGGTTTGAGAGCTATCTGAGTGACTGTACCCAAAAAGTCCGCTGGAAGGGTACCCAGTCTGTCCCTAGACCGGTTACTGTAGGGGTACCCCAGGGCTCAATCCTGGGCCCTCTGCTTTTTTCATTCTTCCTCAATAACATTGAGGGGAACTGCCCCCTCAGCAAACTCATTTTATATGTGGATAACACTGTCATTTACTGCAGTGATCCCCAGCCTAGTGTTATAGCCATGAAACTGCAGAATAGTCTCTCATTACTTGAGACCTGGTTCTCTGCAAACTCCCTTAAACTTAATGAGGATAAAACCAAAGCCGTACTGTTTGGCTCAAGGCATCTGGGCCCTGACAGGAGTAAGCTGCTTCAGATCTGTACTAACCAAGGAAAGAGAGTCGAGGTCTTGGCCTGCTTCAAATACCTTGGGATCCATCTTGACCAGGAAATGACCTACCGACCCCACATCGATTCCATAACTAGGTCCGCCCACCATAAACTTGGCCTCCTTTTCTGTCTGGGTAACTCCCTATCCTCGGTTGCAAGATGGGCAATTGCTACCTGCAATCTCCTCCCCTCCATCCTATATGGAACCCCTCTACTGCAGTTCCTCCAAGAGACGGAATTTAGCAAACTTTCTGTACTCTATAACCATGTGGCTCGTTTCGCCACAAACTCCTCTCCTAGGAGGCATCATTGTGAGGCACTTAAGGATCTAAACTGACCCACACTTCGACACAAGCTAGCTTACCCTGTTGCGTGCCTTGCCTTCAAGTTCACTACCCTCGGTCCCCCTCCCCACCTTAGAGGACTACTCTCCTCCAAAGTACAAATCCAAACCCTGCGATCATCAGCGAATCATCTCAACATCCCTAGGATTCGCTCCAACCAAGGCAAATGGTCTTTCAAATTTGCTGCCTCCCACCTATGGAACTCTCTTCCACCCAGCCTGGCTGACTCATCCACCCTTATCCAATTCAAGTCTGGGCTCAAGCTATATCTTCTAAACCTCAGTCTCTGTGGCTGTAACCATTAGCATCCCAAGCCCAGGTCTCCTCTCCTCTGCACTGCCTGAACCCCACCCCCCCCCATTCCTGGAAGTATCTCCTAAGCTTTTATGTCAATTTACTGTTATTATCTCCTTCCCTACTAAATGGAGATAAAACTTGATGTCGTAAGAGCTTGTCTGCGAATCACGTACAGTATATTGTTTCTACTCTATTCTTGTGTACCAAATTGTAACTATTGTAAATAACACTTGAGTCTGTACTGTGAATCCTTCTTTACCCCTGTATACTGTCGATAATATATTCTGTTGCTAATGTCTAATTGTGCAACATATGTAACTACTGTAAAAAAAAAAATCATTGTTTCTAAATGTCTTTTCTGTAACTAATCCCAGGTCGCCCCTGAAAAAGGGACCTCTGGTCTCAGTCTCAGGGTTTACCCAGTTATCAAAATCTAAATAAATAAATAAAATATGATCTTTTGGAGGCAATGACATTAACTTATATAGCTGATTCCTGTGGTTTAAATACTTCAGATAATTTGAATTAGCAATACTCCGCCCAAAAGAAATAAGTAAAGATCTTAAATCTTTCTTAGTGTCAGACCACCACACCCACAAATTGTCATAAAAGCGTAAAGTAGAGTTCCAGGCCTCAAAAAAAACTTCCAGCTGTTTTAAACATTCTGGAGAATCTAATAGTGATGTATTTAACCTCCACCTCTGTATATGAGAATGAATCGTTGGAGGTATATCAGCAAGACTAAAGTGACTCAAAAGAATATGATCTGAGAATTCAGTGGGCTTTACCATTATTTGATTTGGTTTTATATGTTTAGAAACCAAAAAAACAATCTATATGTGAAGCATATATATATGTCTAAAATGCAAAGTGCCACTATCTTTCCTTATAGACCTATATGCATCAGACAATCTGGCATCTAATAGAATTTGTTTTAAAGTGTTTGAGTAACAATATACTTTTTTAATTGTATCCCCTGAATATTTGAGTTCAAGACTACAATTAAAATCGCCACCCCATATAATATGTTTTCTTGTATATAAATAGGGGTTTATCTCTTCAAAAAGTTCAATTCTAGATGTTTTTGTCTGTGGGGTGTATAAATTAATGAGGCAAAATGAGAAATCTCTATATAAACAATCCAGGGCTACGGCTGTACCAGGCCTGATATCAAGTTTGTAAATTTGGAAATTGGTATTTTTAAACAAAATCTCTATACCATCAGCAACTTTCATGTCAAAGGTCCAAAAGGAGGGACCCCAAGTTCATCTTCTTTTAATTTGTTCAGTTTCAAAAAGTGATGATAGTCTTGCTTCCTGAACAAAAATAATGTCTGCTTTTAATTGTCCTCAAAAAGCCAAATCTGAGAGTTGCTTTTTGTAGTTTTTAAGACTACATATGTTAAACAAAGCAATATGGTGAGATGACATAATATGAAAGAAATGAGTTCAAGGACCTCCTATATGGTTAGATTTTGCTTTTTTTGTTTTCCCTTTTTTCCTTTTTTTTTCTCTTTTGCTAATTCTGTGGCCCTGCTTTCCTCATCTTCTGTCACCATCTCAGATCTATGGGAAATATTAGATTCTAAGTCAGAATCCCCTGTCTCTTCTTGCAGAGGTGTAAAAGGGTTTTCAGTAGAAAGAGGGGGTATTTTGTGTTGTTTAAGTGAGGCCCTTGTAAACCTTCTACTTTTTTATTGTTTCAAAAGGGGGAAGGGCAAAGAAGTAGTGGAGTTTCCCTCCAAAGAAGTGTGAGATACCTCTTTTTGTCTCATAGTTTCAGCTGGAGCAGCCTCATCCTGATTCAAAACAGATGTGTTATTAGGTTTTTCAGAGTTTTGTTCCCTGTCTGCTTGATTTTCCTCCTGAATTACTACTTTTTACTGACCATTTCCCTCATTCTGTTTCCTAACTGAATCCCTAGATAAAGAACCCCTTCTCCTTTCCTGGGCCTTGTCCACCAGGTCGTCCTGGTCCCATCCCTCAGTTCTGTTTCTCTTTACCCAAGGACATTGGTGAAAAACTTGGCCCTTTTCATCACACAGGTTGCACTGAAAGGTGTTTTCACATAGATCTACAGAGTGACCATAACCCCCACAGAGAGAATGTTTTAGCATGTCACAAGAGCTACTTAAATGAGGTTTAGCACCACATTTATAGCATGCTCTCGGTTATCCTCTGTAAAAACAAACACCCCTATCTTTATCTAAAAGAACTATTTGGAAGGTGGATAATCTCAGAAATAAGTTGAAATAGCTTGACTTTAAATCTCCACCCCCCCCTCCAGATGCCTTCAGAGTTGATAGTGGCCTTGGGAGGACCTAAAATGTCACAGCGGTTCTGCAACCAGTGATATATATCACTAACATTAACTCCCTTGTTTCTGAACATTATGGTGATGTGTCTAATTTCAGGTTTAGTAAGGGGAATAGCGTAAAAGAGGGACCATAAGGGGGTTGATTTCAGAGTGGTATATTTTCCCCAAAATTTTTCTAAGCCGGCATTACATTTGAAACTGATATCAAATAAGTCTTCTCCAGATATATGTATCAAAGCATATATTTCTGCTGGGACAAAGTGCATAGAACCTTTTAAAAGTTGTTTTGCCATGTAATATCTGTCTGGCTGTACAGTTAGCCCACCTTTATAACATAGCCTAACTGCATTTCTCCTAGGTGCTTGCTCAAGTTTATTCTTAAAAAGTTTAGACATTGGTACCCTTTTGCTACCCTGTTGCCCAGTTTGATCATTCCCCATATTAGGTGCATTTTTATTTTCAAACTGTTATTTTTTTACTACTCTCCCCTTCTTCCCCTCTAGATGGGCCCAGCACTGAAGAAGCTGAAGCTGCATCCCCTAAGCTCTGTGCAGATTTCTCATTAGGGGCCCCTCTAACAGCTGTATGTCCATTACCTGAGCTCATGATTTTCTCTGCAGGTGATAAGGTGGTAGAAGCAGGTTTGGATTCATAATCGTCCCCCCAATCGGGGTCAGGAATCCGCTGTCCTGAATCAGTTCTTTTCCACCCTGAGTCACAGAGCACTTTCTCTGCAGACCAATCCGTTCCTAAAAAGTCCAAAGAATCAGGTTGCAATCCATACTGGCGTCGTATATGCTGTGCCGTGATACATTCTCTAGAGTCTTATGGTATAGAGTCCTTCTCTCCCATACGCTGCTTCTAACTTGCAGCATTTTCAGTCACAAGGTCTACCCTTTCAGCCACTGGGCAACCTCTTGCAGGATCAGTTTGTATCTCATTTGCTTCCAGGTGCAGAGAAACACCAATAACTCCAGTAGTATTAGAGCGAGTAGAATCTCTCATGTCCTTCTCTGGTTCAGAAATACCACTAACCTCCTGCGATATAGAGATTTCTTCTGGGAAACACAGAGGTAATAATGATTTCTTCCATTACAAATGGGAGAGAGCTCTCCCTCAGCTCATTCATCTCCATGACTCCATCACTCTGATCTGGCATCGTAATAGAGCGTGAGCTCCCCCTACTGACAGCAATTCAGTATGGGGAATTTCCCCAGTGTCCTGTCCAAATTTTCTCCCATTCACTGAAAATACCACCAACAGCTTAATCTGATTCAATTTCAGTTGGTTACCATCTGTATCCCCTCTCGCCACCGGTCACCCCTGAAAAAGGGACTTCTAGTCCCAGTGGGCCTACCGGGTCAACAACATTGAATAAAATAAATGAAATAAAAATAAATGCGAATAATTCCTAAAGTAAACGTGACAGACACAAAGTATCAATGGCAAAGTTGTTCAGCACAAAATTACATTTCTAACAGTGCTATGCAATCAATTGTAATCAGTTTTCTTTTTATTTTATGCAAGTTGAAATATCAAAAACAACCATTTTTTGGATTTATTCAAGGTGCTTAGGTGAGGCTTAAGACAAAATGTCAACCATGCACACCATACCTTAAATAAATGCAAATAACTCCTAAAGTATACATGATAGACACACAGTATCAGCAGCAAAGCTGTTCAGCACAAAATTACCTTTCTAATGGTACTATGCAATCAATTCTAAGCAATTTGGTTTAATAGAAACATAGAAGTTGACAGCAGATAAGGACCGCAAGGCCCATCCAGTCTGCCCATTTTTCAGCCTTATGAATGTGTCATAGGCCTGTACTCTGTCAATGGCCTATCTATTCATACTCATTTTTATTGTTCCCTTATGCCTATCCCATGCCAGTTTGAAACCCTGCACTGTGTACATATCCACCACTTCCTGAGGTACAGTAGGCTGTTCCATGCATCCACTGCCCTTTATGTGAAAAAGAACTTCCTCACGTAACCCCTTAATTGGCCTCCCTCTAATCTCATGTTGTGTCCTCTTGTCCTGCAAATTTTCTTATATTGAAACATGTTAGACTCTTTCACCTCATTAATGCCTTTAAGATGTTTGAATGTTTCAATCATATCACCTCTCTCCGTCCTTTACTGTAGGGTATACATATTGAGCTCCGTTAATCTGTCCTCATATGTTTTGTGATGCAGCCCCTGCACCATTTTGGTTGCCCTTCTCTGGACTGCCTCTGTTTTTTTAATGTCCTTGTGCAGGTGTGGCCTCCAGTACTGCACACAGTACTCCAGATGAGGCCTAACCAGTGTCTTGTAAAGAGGGATTATTATCTCCCTCTTATGACTTGAGATACCCATACTAATACAGCCCAACATCCCTCTAGCTTCACCTACTGCTTTAGTGGTCTGCTTGGATGATTTCAGGTCATCTGTGATGATGATGCCCAAGTCTCTTTTTTCCCTTGTGATTGCCAGCAACTCCCCTCCCAACCTATAGGTGGCTTCAGGGTTTCTTTTCCCTATGTGCATGATCTTGCACTTCTTTGCTTTAAACCCCATTTGCCACGCTTCCAACCATTTTGCCAGTTTATCCAGATCTCTTCTCATTCTGCCCACCCATCTGGATCATCTACTCTGTTGCAGATCTTGGTGTCTTCTGCAAACAGGCAAACCTTACCCTTCAGTCCATCTGCAATGTCACTGATGAAGATATTGAAGAGAACTGGCCCCAGGACTGATCCCTGATGTACCCCACTTGTGTCTTGCATCTCTTCTGACTCTATACTGTTTACCACCACTCTCTGTTTTCTGTCCGTCAACCAGTTTGCCATCCAGTTAACCAACTTCTGACCCACCCTGAGCCTACCCAGCTTATTAATCAATCTTCTATGTGGAACAGTATAGAAAGCTTTGCTGAAGCCAAGGTAGGCAACATCAACTGCTCCCCCTTGGTTCATCACTCTGGTTACCCAGTCAATGAAATCTATAAGAGTAGTTTGACAGGACCTTCCTGTTGTAAACCCATGCTGTCTTGGATCCTGTGCTCCTATGGATTCCAGGTGTTGCACTGTTCTTTCCTTAAGGAGTGCCTCCATAATCTTGCCCACTACTGAGCTAAGACTGACTGGTCTGTAGTTCCCTGCCTCCTTCTTGCTATCACTCTTGTGGCGCGGGATCACATGAGCCCTTCTCCAGTATTCTGGGACCTCTCTTGTGCTCAGAGACTCACTAAACAGTTCTGATAATGACTCTGCTAGTTCCACCCTTAGCTCCTTTAGTACACTGGGATGTATGCCATCAGGTCCCATTGCCTTGTCCACCCTGAACTTATTGAGCTCTTGTAGGACTCTTTCTTTGTGAAAGGACTAGTGCACACCTCCCTCCGTGGTCCATGGTGCTGAGCTGTGGGCCTGTCCTACCTTCTCTTCAGTAAATACTGAGCAGAAGTATCTATTTAGGATAGATGCTTTTCCTTGGTCCTCCTCCTCACACTGCCCCTTATCCCCTTTAATCTTAGCAATACCCCCTCTGGACTTTCTCTTTTCACTAATGTATCTATAGAAAGTCTTGTCACCTTCTTTTACTGTTCATGCTAGTGTTTCCTTGGTTTGGGCCTTTGCCTGCCTTACTGCCTTCCCTGCTTCCCTTGGGGAAGTTTGGTATGCTCCCCTATCTTCATCCTACTGCATGCCCTTATATTTCCTGAAGACCAGCCTTTTGGCTATGACCTTTTCTGCTACTGTATTTGAGAACCAAAGTGGTTCCTTCTTTTGCTCTTGCTTTTCTCTCTAACACAGTGGGGTGTTGCTTCAAGTATTGCATCCTAATGCTTGCCCACTTTGTCTGTACCCCCTCACCTGTATTTCTTCTTGCCAGGGCTAGCTTAACTCTGTTGGCCAACTTATCAAAGTGAGCTCCTCTGAAGTCCCATATTTTTTGCCTTGGAATGGGATGATTTAGTTCTAGTGGCAAAATTGAACCATACCATATGATGGTCACTGACCCCCAGATGACCTTCTACCTGGAGATCTGTGATCCTTTCCCCATTAGTCAGTACTAGATCTAGGATAGCCCTGTTTCTTGTAGGTTGTTCTACCAGTTGTGTGAGGCTCTCCTGCTGTAGGGACTCCACTATATATCTAGTTCTGGCAGATGTTTCTGCTGGTATTGATCAGTCTGTATCTGGCATGTTGAAGTCTCCCCTTTCTCAAACTGTATTATATTATATAGACTTAATATTTAGTTAAAAGTTGTTGACTTCATTAGATGTTTCCAGACCTGTGTGAAAATCAGATGAGTATGTCTACAGTTGTTATTGGCCTGAGTGGCTATGCATTCAAGTTCAAGTTTATTGTAGGAAAACTCCGGTGAGCAAGCTCATTCACAAGGAGGTCCTTTGGCACAGACAGGTAGTTACAGACTGCATAATCAAAAAAACAGTACAAATTCAGGTATGGAATTATGGGCAAGCATTAACATGTTGCATAAAAATGAGAATGACATAGAAAATACAAGTACAGAAAAATGCACAAGTGCTTGTTTCGGAGTAACAAGGCAGCTAATTTCTAGGTAAGTAAGAGGAAGCAGTGGGCTAAGGTTAGAGTAGTGAGCTAGGATTTAGAAGCAGCTGCATGTATCTTTTATTTTTGCTGCAGCCAACCTTTTAAATAGGCTAACAGGGACAGTACCGAGAAGCTTCCCTACGCCTTGGAGCTGGTTCCAGATAGTTGGGAGTGTGCTCGATATGGCCCGCTTGCTGAGTGAGGTGCAGGTTCTCGGTACATCGAGGGGGAGGAAGTCATTTTTCCTAAGAGAGTAGGTGCTATGGAAAATATGGAAAAGGGTTGTGAGATAGTTCGGGAGCTTATTCAGGAGTAGCATAAGAGTCCAGATATCAGCATGAAGGGTCCATCTAGTTGAGAGTGATGTCCAGCTAGGTGCTAGGTACAAATCGCAATGGTGGGTTCAGTAGAGTAGGTTTGTCATGAACCATATGGCATGGTGGTAGACGACGTCTAGTTTGCTGAGTCCTGAGACCGCTGCAAAGGAATAGATTAGAGCTCCATAGTCAAGTAGCGGCAAGAAAGTGGGCTGGCCCAGTCTAGTTCTGGTATCCAGTGGAAAGAGGGACTTGTTATGGAAAAAGAAAGCTAGCTTAATTTTTAGCCTCTTTGCCAGATCATTGAAGTGGTCATGAAAGGAAAGCTTGTTGTCTAGTCACATACCAAGATATTTGAATTTGGAGGTGATTTCAAGGGGTTCACCTAGGGAGGTAGTGATGAATTCTTTGTGCGTGTTTGCAAGGGAAGTGGAGGTGGTGTTTGGGGCAAAGATCATGGCCTTAGTTTTATTGGCATTGAGGGGTAGTTTGGCATTGATTAGGTTGATTTCTAGTTGTACAAAGTCAGCTTGGAGTACATACCTCACTTCCTCCAGTGTAGGGCCTGATGTATACAGTACAGTATCATCAGCAAAGAAATGCAGATGGGAATGGGATATATGTGTGTCAAGTTTATTGATGTACAGGGAGAAGAGGATGGGACCTAATAAGGAGCCTTGCGGGACTCCCCTGACAGCTGGGAGGGATGCAGAAAAGAGGCCACCAGCTTTTACTTTCTGGGTCCTTCCTGATAGGTAGCTAGTAAACCACTAGGCAGCAGGGGGGGGTAGCGCCTACTTTTAGTAGGCTTGAGACTAACAGATTGTGGTTGACAGTGTCAAATGCTTTGCTGAGATCTAGAAATACTGCACCATTAACTTTCTTGGAGTCCATGGCTGTGATCCATTCATTGGTAACTTTGGCTAGAGCAGTGACTGTACTATGGTTGGGCCGGAAGCCAGATTGCGCAGGGTTGAGGATTGAAGATTATTCAATATGGAGTTTCATTTGGGAGTAAACTAGCTTTTCGAGGACTTTGAAGACAACAGGTAAGATTGAGATGGGCCTGTAGTTGTTTAGGTCTCATGGGCCCACCGACTTGAATAATGGAAGGATGTGGGCAGATTTCCAGCAGGAGGGAAGAGTGGCAGTGGAAATGGAAAGACTGAATATGTGGAGGATGGGGTAGTGAGGTCGAGATAGCCTAGTTTAAGAAAAAAAAATTCTAGACCATCACCTCCTGCACTTTTTCGAATGTCTATGTTAAGAAGTGAATCTTCGATTTCTTTATACTGTACAGTAGCTAAACAGGAACAGCTGGAGCTGTCGGGTCGAAGTTTGTGAGTCAATGTTATTACAGTCTTAGTTGCTACCACAGGCTGCATAAGGCGAAGAGTCAAAAGCTAGACCAGCAGTTACAAGGTGATTGTTGATTTCCTCGAGGATTAGGCAGCTGTTTTCCGCAGCCCTACCATTGCTGAGGATTGTCAGAGGGATGGAGGGGACCACAGGTCGACCTTCGATGGACTTGAGTGTCTTCCAGATTTTTGGGGATTTCCCTTTTGCCTGTTCAAGGATGGAGACATACTGTAATAATTGGCTTTGCTTGTTTAACACAGGTGTTTCTAGCTGCTCTGAATGCTTGCCAGTCAGCTGAGTTTTTGGATTTTCTAGCCTTAGCCCAGAGTTTATCATGGCATAGGAGTGTAGCCTTGAGAGCTAATGTAAACCAAGGGTTGGATGTTTTACGCACCCTGACTTTGATCAAAGGGGCATGCTTGTTGGCCAGCGTGGTGAGGTTGTCGTTAAGATGCTACCTGCAGATGTATCTAGGCCTGAATGAGTTTATACGCCATTTGCACTTGATGTAAGGTTGCTCTGATAATCCATTTAAAAAAATGGGTAGTTAGGATAATGGGCAATTTTTAGGATAGTAAGATGTTAGGATATTGGTCCACAAAACATGATATCCTAAAATTCACATTGGATGACAAATGTGATTTTAGGATACTGGACTATTCAACATCAGATATTCTAAAATCCAAAACTGGCCTCCCCCAGCCTGTGACAACCCATGAGTCTTGTTCCTGAATACCACCCCAGCACTGGTGTTAAGTAAATCACCCACACCACACCCATTAGTCCCTCACTTTCCTGCCAGTTCAGGTATTACCTGCAGTATTGTGTAACTTAGGGTGGCAATAGTCAGTTGTTGCTATTTTAAAATTTTTATTCTAAGCCTGTATTAGCTGGAAGCAATCATAGTTTGGTCCTGCCAAGATAGGCAGCTGATCTCTTCCACTTCCCAGTTATCTGCACACAAACATTTTCAGGCAACTAATGATGTGGAGAAATGGAAAGGGGAGTACAGGTGACCCCTTATTGGGCTCTTGTTATTAGAGTGGTGGCCTTCATTAATCTCCAGCTAATCTAGAACTGGCCAACATAATGCATTAAACTGTAATCTAATCTGCCCCCCACCCCCGGACTTCAGTGAGACTTGCCTTGCCCCCCCATGCTCTCCTATGCTCCAAGCTATTACATGACTGAATGTCGGTGTATTCAAATGTATTGGGAAGTAAGTGAAATAGGCTTGTCATCATGTCAGGGCCAAACTACAATCTGTTCCAGCCAATTACATGCAAAGAATAAAATAAGTATTAGCCGACTTTCAAGGCCCTCAGCTACCAAATAATGCATTACATGCATGAATCTTGGAAAAAAATCACTTTAAATTACAGTGCATAGATCAATAATTTATCACAACTAGAAAAGATAAGATCATCATTTAACTAACTATATATGCTGCTGACCAATGGCAGGAAATTAATAATGACAAGAACTGATTTTACATACAACAGTTTTCTAATAAAAGTGATTTTTCCAAGTTGTTACTGCAGGTTTTTTGTTGTTGTTGTTGCATACCATACTCCAGTATTTAACTTGGCTTTAATTTGTTTGGTGAAATTTACTTTTTGAGCTCGGCATCTGTCTTTTTGAATGATGCATTTCATTACCAAGCACTTCACTCAGTATTAATGAGGGTGCTGATGCTAGGAATCCAGAAACAACTGTTAGGAATTTGTGGTAGGCCACTTAAAGACTGTAATAAATACTGTATAACAGATTATATTAGCTTTCTGTTTATATTAGCTGAAAGCAATAAAACACTAATATATCCGGCGCTTATACTACCTGCTATACAGTATGAATATCCCATTATATAAAATCATATCCTCTCAGGTAACCTGTCCCTTGTAAATGTGGTTACTTGTGTTTCACCAATAGCAATGAGGTAGATGTTTCTCTTGGGTATTATAATAGGGAAGCAATGAGTCTCTTCCTCATGTAGGTTAATGTATCTACATTTCCCTGAAATTTTAAAATAAACAATAATTTAGCAGTCACACCAAAACTAGTTTATCAGCAATGCAGAAAAATATAAACTTTGTCTTGATGTAACACTTGAAATCCACAAATACCAGCTCATTCAGTCAGTAAATAATGAGAAAAGGACATTACATGAGAATACACATATGTAATGGGAAATGCCCACCTGTAAATGGGCCACATCATAGTGTGAGGCAGGGCCTGATTAGCTTTTTTGCAAATTGTTCACATTTTTTTAACTTACTGACTTTTCAGTTATGTCAGTTTTATCTGTTTGATCCTGCAGTCCCTTCCACTAGCATTTTCAAAGAATTGCCCCATCGGTGCACCCACAACCTCATTTGGCAGACCAGAGTCGGATATTAGATCCATCAAGCGGCCATGGAAGCATGTACTAACAACTCTGGTTTGTGATCAACATGTCCCAGTGCTAGTCTGAGACAAGGTATGGACTCTGAAAAATGCTGAGTGAGATATTACAAAGCCAAAATGACTATCAGCATTCTGAATGGGCCATGAGAACAACAGATAGTTGCAGGAGCCACATGGTGCCACTTAAAGGGGGGATTAGGGATGTGATTGGAGGCAAGATAGCCTTGGACTTTTGCAGCAACAGGAGTCTGGGTTTCATCTATGCTGTTG
The DNA here is from genome assembly GCA_016271365.2 of Neoceratodus forsteri. Lineage (NCBI taxonomy): Eukaryota > Metazoa > Chordata > Ceratodontiformes > Ceratodontidae > Neoceratodus > Neoceratodus forsteri. Next base: position 1,226,874,884 of record CM057454.1, read on the forward strand.
TACTTATAAACACCTTCCAAGCACATGGCAGCTGAGTTCATGTCAGTCTGCACTGTCTTGTCATACCAATGAAGATAATAACAGTACCATTTTAGTAAAAAGCTTGTGTGGGAAAATTGTATTGTTAGTCACTGTTCGTCTTGTATCTATAAATTACATGTACATGTCTTCAAATCTCTGGCCCACATTTTCAAAGGCGATGCATGGCACAAAGTAGAGATGTGCTGCCCTCTCTCAAAAAATGCGCCAAAGCGTGATATTCAAAACATCTCCTGAATCATCATTGCACAAAAATAATGTGCACAACATAAATAAAGGGGGCATTCCCATGAATATGCCATGCATCCTGGAAATTAACCACCTAAAGTTAGACATACAAAAGGGTGGCCTAAATCGGCCAGCCACCCACAGGCAGGCCACAGAACTGCAGGCAGGCTATCCAGAGACAGCCCTCATAAGTGCACAAGAACATGCTCCAGACACCCACATACAGCAGCATGGTAGGATAGATGAACTCTGAGCCACAGGTGCCATGTCACCACCAGCAACATCCAGGGAGCAACACCTCACACTGCACCTTGGACGTAGACACCCAGCAGCCACATGCTTGTGATGCCAGGATAGGGAACAGAGGGAGTGGGGCAAAGAGCACACTGAGGGAGGGAGCAGGAGGGTTCACTTGTGCTGCTAGGATGGGGGACAGAGAGAATGTGGTGGAGAGCACACAGAATGAGGGAGTGTGAGAGAGAGGGAACAGGGCGGACAGCACGTAGAAGGAGGAGGGAGTGGTAGGGTTTACTTCTGCTGCTGGGGCAGAGAACACGCAGATGGAGGGAGCAGTAGAGTTCACTTGTGCAGCCCGGATAGGGAACGGAGTGTTCGGCCAACAGCACTATGTAAATGAAAGAAATGAACCACTCTCATTGGAGTGTTTAATTTCTTTAAGCTAGAGAACGGCTTCCAGCTGTGAAACTCAAACTAGTGTAACAGTCTGGTTGCATGCCCATTGTTCTGTCAGGAATGAGATCACCGTAGATTGCTCAACATTGGACTGGTCCATGACACACCTTTCAAATGTCATTCTACCACAAGATGTTTCTTGTTCATGCACAAGGAAGCATAAAAATTGGTAACCAGGAAAGGCCCACTGAGTCGAGGCTAGTTTCCAGGTGCGACCTATGGAGAAGGAGAGATGGAGTACAAAACAGTACACTGGTACCATGATAGGAAAAATGCAAAAAACAGTCAGTGCTATAAGAAGAGAACAAAGCAAGGCAAAAGTAGGCAAGAGAACAGTGAGTTACAATGCATGTGTAGTTATGAGTGTCAATAACCTGCAAAGGGGGCCAATAACATACAAAGTGGTGGGGGGCAAATAACTTGCAATGGGAAGGAGGAGCTAATTACCTGCACATTGGAGAGGGCTTAATAAACTGCAAGGGAACAGAGGGCACTAGTAATCTGTGAGAGGAGGGGACTTTTATCCTGCAAAGGGTATTAGTACAGAAGTTTGTAGGGGGAGAGGAGGGCTATTACCAACTGGCATGTGCAGAGATTCTGCAGTCTGATTTTACACTTATGGGTGTTGCAGATTTTGAGAAGTTTACACCCCCAGGTAAACATCATAAAGCCCACTAGCTGTAACCAATGAACCCTTTCCTTTCCTACCACAAATGTCAGTTCAAATGGTGCAATTTATCTACCTTCCCAGGCTGTTCTTCTCCAAAGGGCTTGATCTACATCCCCTACCAGCACAAGCTTGCTAAAGTTAATTTACGAAAGGTGGCCCATTTAATATGCATCATCTTATTTTCAGTGGGGTCCTGTTACTTGCTATACATTATTTGCTTGGAGGTAGAGATGCTCCAAAATTAAATTTCACCAGCGAAACTGCTGTGAAACTGGCAATTTTGTCACACAAAACTTTTCAAGAAATTCCACAGTTCCATGAAATTTTTTGCTGGGTGCGAAATCTCACTGTGAAATGTACAGTTTCACTGAAGTTTGCATTTTGCTCATGGAATTTCACATTTTGCACCTGCAAAATATTTTGCAAAGCATATGAATTTTGTGAAATATTTTGTGTAACTAAATTTCCTAGTTTTGCACATCTCCACTTGGAGGACTGAAGTGCTTAGGGGTGAGTGATTTGCTGGAGGTCACACAATTGTCTCTTGTGGAATCTGAATCTAGGTTTCCTTGTTTCCAGGCCTGTGTTTCAACCATTGCACCACAGTGCTAAAGGGAGTAAATAAAGACGGTCACTGGCAAATTCAGTTCTACTTAGAATCTGAAACCTTATTTGGTTCAACTTTTGGAATTGGTTCCACTGCTTCACCTTAGAATGTAGCAATTCACATAGATGTAAAACAAGACTACAAATATGGGAGAGTACACCAAGCTATAAATTCATCTCAGTCATTTTCCAACCCCCTTTCAGTTCTGTCTCTCTCTCAAGTTTACAAAAGAAATGCCTGCCTTTCTGGCAGTGTCAGGAACTGAGAACATCTTGACAAACATCTCTGCCTTCATAGCAAGACTCTCTCTCTCTCTCTCTCTTAGACCAAATGTTATCATTTAATAGTGCCTCCTTCTGACCCTCAGTTCATGTAGAATGCCCAGTCCAATTCTCTAATACAGTCTATCTCTATGAGTGGGGGGGTTGCAGGAAGTAGGCTGTTGGTTAACTAGAATCTGCAGCTTATCCAATAGGTAGGGAAATGGGCAGACTGGGTGGGCCAAGTGGTCCTTATCTGCCGTCAAAGTCTATGTATGTTTATATGAGTGGAACATGTGCCCAAAAGTGAGGCTAGATAAGTAGTCTGCATCACTGCTGACACAAGACAGACTGAATGTTCAATGTACTCTGCATCAGTGATACAGACCGCTCAGCCCCTCCTTAGGTTCCACACCTTACTCATACTTTTAGATGACTGTTAGAGAATGGGTGCAGGTGCACTGTGGGGAAAGGCACTGAATTAGCTGGGATTTGACTACTACTATTACCCCACCTCTCTAAATCATGGATCTGCACTAGGAGGATGTTTTGGGGATTAATCGGGTTGAGCTACTGTGTGAACGGAGGGGTGTTTAAAAAGACATCGACTCCAGGGACTTTTGTCTGTTTACACACAAATCAAGCTCAAGAAGACAGAAGGGAGTTGGTGGGAAGGAAATCATTGGGAGGGGAGGAAGTGGCCAAAGAATTAGCCATTGGCACGTAAGAAGGGATTCTCCATCAGTTTGCTGGTGTGCCCCCAAAAACATTGAGCACACCTTGTCCCTCCCCTTCTGACGCAGTTGCAATGGTTACAGAATTTTGTATAGCAACAAGAAAAATTTGTAACATGTTGCACATGCCTGTGTGAAACACCCCTACTACCACTGTTAAGTGCAATCAGATGCATAGTGAGAAACGGTCATTTTGTACAACAGTTCACTAAAGTTGTGTAGTTTTTTGCTACTCTAAAGTCAGGCAAAATTCTCCCTGTTTGTAACAGCAACAATCAAAAACCATGAGCAGCTCTACAGCAGTTATTAAGAGCAATGGGTCTAATTTTTCTTGGTATGGATCAGTTTGGAGTAAAGGTCATATCTCTGTGTCCTTGCATTGCTGGGTACCTCTTGAGAGGAGGCAGAAGATGTCAAAAAGTACTTTTGGGACCTGGATACCATTCCAAGTTAGCATATGTTTATTTTTTTGCCCACATGGTGCTGGCTAGTGTGCCACCTTACAATGTGGTAGCTCCACTGAACCAGAGGGGCCAGTACGTGTTATGGAGGTAATTAAGCCATGATGCTGCCACCTGATGGCAGGCACACAAGGCTAAAACCACATCCCACAGCACATGATGCCTGGGTGTTAGGTGTTGCTTACAGACTATTTCTCTCCTCGCCTCTACATATGTTTTACTATGTTCTTCTGTTGGGCACCTCAGTGAGGGTCTGCTTTGACAAACTCTGGGAGTTAGGAATTGTATGGCTACCCCCATCCTCACAACAATCTTTTACCACCATCCTCTCCCTGGTTCTTCTTCCCCACCCCACCCTCATCAATCACAATTCTCTGAGCCCTCTAAAGGCAAAAAGTGTGGACCACTATGTCCTCTGACCCTTATCCATAACTGGCAGTGGAAGAATTTAAATAAATCCTGGCTGCTCATTTGGGTCCCCCTCTCTCTATTTGACATCTTCTTGACATCAAAATCCCCCTGCCTACTGGAATCTTCCCAGGCCCCTTACTATAAAAATAATGGTAAGGCAATGAATGGTTGGTGTCTTGTCATGGAGGGGATGGGGTCTTGGTATCTTTGCCTGGCTGCTCAATTCACACCACCAGATGGTAAGTGTCAGATGTGTGAGAGCGACAGCTGCAGTGACTTTAATGAGCTCCTATTGAAAACCTCTATGAGAGTCTGCCCAAAGTCACTTAGCAACATTAAGCATAAAGAGCTTTGCCTCATACTGTATGTCTGAGATTGATTAGTCATCTACTTCAGGGCGCTGTGGCAAGAGGGGAGTCTAACTGAACAACTGGAATAGAATACCATTCTACCTCCCCAAATTATGAGTTTTAGGTAAATGAGACTATTCCTTTACCATTTTGGAGACAATAACAGGTCTGAGGAAAATTGCAGGGTTTAAATCCCATCAGAGCCCTCTGCTACACTCACTATGTGACCTTGAACAAGTACATTTTACCTTTTATTGCTTCAGTCTATCCAGCTGTAAAAATGGGTCCATTATACTGTGATGTGTTGTAGTGGAGATGAGTGGTAGTGTGGATGGGTGGGTGATGGTGCGACTGCCTGATGGTATGGTGCTACTAGCTGGGACCAGTGGTGGTGTTTAGCATCGTAGTAAGAATAAGTATTAGTGTAAGTGCATCTAGTGGTGTGGGTGGGTGATGGTGTGCTGCCTGTTGGTTGGTGGCAGTGATAGGGTGAAGCCTTGTACTGGGGATGAGTGATAGCCATTTGTTGTGTGTGGGTGAGTGGGTGATAGTGTGAATGTGTGATGGTGGGTGATTAATAGGGTGGTGCCAAGTGGTTGGGGCCAGTAACAGTGTTGTGCCTAGCATTGGGGATGAGTGATAAAGCAAATACCTGACACAGCATCCCATCTGCTCCAGATTAACTCTCCACATACTGCATATGCAACCAGCAACCATCCAGTGCCAGCCCCTAAGCAGCAAGTGACCCAAGTGCAGTTAGTTACTGCGCAGCAAGAGAACAAAATATTGTGGCCTGCACAGGTGCAGCAGCAGGGTACTAGTGCCCAGCAACAGGAAACATGTGACCAGTCACAGCCTAACCAGGTACAGGATCAGGCCGTCCATTCACATGCAGTACCTGCACATGTGTAATTCCCACATCCCCAGCAGCCAGACATGAGGAAAACATAAGCTGTGATGGCAGCACACCAAGGCCCCAACAGGTTGATAGCCTAACACTAGCCCTGGAAGTATTGCAAAGGAAAACCAGCTTGCTGACCATACGCAGCTACAGAGGGATGCCATGGAGAGCCAGGAGACACTCCATGATGCTGTGCAGAGGTTGCAGGTACAGGTGCGCCTCCATGAGGAATGGGCTTCTGTTTGCAATGTGGAACTCAGGTGGCTCTTGGCAAAACAGGACCACACCACAGCCCACGCTGCACGTGGTGGCTGAAACATCCCCTGCACACCTCGCAGTAACAGCAACCTCAGCACCCCTGGGACTTCCTGCACCCCCCCAGATATCCCCTTGCACCCTGTGCCAAGGGGTGTGCTTATCCCCCCAACCATTGGCTGCAGTGTTTAGTTCTCCACACCCGCCAAGACCCAGGGCCATGCAAGGACGCATGGTGTTACCCCCTCAAGGGTGAGTGCCTCACTCCAAATGGGATAGTGGTCCCTGCTGGGTTCAGCTGCATTGTTGGGCATAGGTGCTGATTGTGTCAGTGGTAGCTGCACCCGCAACACCTGAATGGTCCTGGCTTATACAGCATGCTTGTGATATCTCCAGGCCACAGGTGGAGCTAATTTGTCCCCACAATGCCTGTGGTTGTGCACTGTGCAGTGTCCACATGCTGTATACCATACTGACCCACCTCACAGCCCCGGTGGCATAGTCACATTGTATAGATGGCATATTGATATGGATATGGTTCCAAGTGGCCTGTGACTGGCTATGGAATGATGAGTGCACCTGTGGCTTATCATTGTGGGTATGTGCCAGTGGTCTGTCTCTGACCCATGCCAAGCTGCTACCAGTACCTCTGTGCATGCTTACCAATATTACCTCAGATGTGGACATGGGTGCATGCCACTTCCTCACACCTGAGAACAGCCCTGCTGAGATGGTACCAGTCCACAATTTGTGTGTCACTTAAATTGTCTAAAGTTGACATGGGGCCAGTTCCGTCTCTGTGGGGTATACAGTTTATGGCCCCTTTGTCTACCTTGCTCTTCTCTCAGTGTCCTCAAGTCAGCCATGATGGTAGCCATGTGGAATGGTATCCCAGACATTCTGCCTGCAGTTCAGCAGCCTGCCTCTGGGTGTCTGGCTGATTTAGGGATGCAACTTTTATACCTAGGTTTGTGCAGCATGAATGTGGGATATGCAACACAATCATAGTACATTTCCTCTGAATATACACATGCATGGCATATGTAGGTGTATGCCCCCTTTTTCTGTGTGTCATACATTATATGTGCACCATCACGCATTCGGAATTGTGCTACACATTACGACCTTTTGAATATCACTCAGCTGTGCATTTTCCAAGATGCGTCATGCATTTCCATTTTCTCGTTTGAATAAGGGGCCCAATGTGTTTTTGTGTTTACTGTATATAATCCTAAGCAGCATTTTGTAAAGAACTTTGAGCACTGGAATGTTGCATCAGAAATAAAACATCTTTGGCATCCAACTAAAAAAAGTCTAAATAAAAAAAAAAAAAGGTCACAATCCCCGTCAGCCTTTCTGCAACAGATTTTCGAGTTACTGGCTGATGGTTGCCAGGGCTGTCCTTGTCCCCATTTTTCTGCAGGGTGATGACATTTGCAGTTCTTCAGTCAACTGATTCTTCCCTGTTGTAATGACTCTGTAAAAATGTCTGTCAGAGGGGCTGCTAGTGACCTGCCCAATTCTTTCAGCACCCTTGGGTGTCTTTTTCTGGGGATTTGTTCAAATTTAGTTCATGAGGTTCCATCGGGACTGTACCCTCAGTAATGTTTTCAGTAACCAGTCTCTCCTGAACACCACCAGTTCATTTCTTTGGTACCAAGTTTTGCTCTTAGGTAATGGACCTGTTTGTTTTCCACTGTGAATACTAAATAAAATACTGTATCTACTCTGCATGTTAACTTTGGTGTTTTTCTCTCTTTGCTTTCAAACCTCTCAAAGGCAGAAACCCTGAAGGGCATGACCCCAAACTCCTACACCTCTTGCCCCTGCCATTGCTCTCACTGTCACCTCCCTTCTCAACCTTTCCTTCTCCCTTGCTTCTGTCCCAGACTCCTGGAAGCATGCCATTGTTATACCACTCCCTAAAGGAGGTGACTCCTCCAGCCCTGGCAACGACTTCCATATCTCCCTACTCTCCTCCTTCATAAGAACATACTGTGCTAGCTCACCTCTGCCCCATCCTTAATTGTTCCCCTTTTTCACCCTTTCCAGCCTAGCTTCTGTAAACACCACTCAACCTCTTTCTTTCTTCTCCAGCTTACTGACTGCATTCTCTCAGGCATGGATCAAGGCCTCATCACCTCCACCATCTTTGTGAACTTGGCCAAAGCCTTTGACACTCCCCCCCCATTTTCCTTGACAAGTTCAAGGCTACAGAGTTTTCTGACTGTGCAACTAATAAGGTTTCACTCCTACCTAGAAGGCAGATCCCAAACTGTTAAAACTGGTGACTCCATATTCTCCCACTTCCTAGCAGCACTGGTGTTCCCCAAGGTGTTGTCCTTGGTCTTTTTACTCTTCTCGGTCTTCCTAAATGACCATCCTTCTCTTAGCTCTTCTGCAACCATTCATATGTACTCATATGGCACAGTCCTGTTTGCCTCTGGTTCCTCCCCGTTGAACAGACAGACAGGTTTCAACTGTACTTCATCAACATTCAGCACTATTCATGTTGAATAATCTGTCCGTAAATGCCAGAAAAATGGGTTCTGAGAACTTTGGCACTAAGCAGAACTTCTCCAGACTAACCTCCACCCCACATACCTTACATGGAGTCTCAGGTTGATTATGTTCCCTCATTTCAGTACCATGGAGCCTGGCTAGACCAGCACCTCAATTTTTTGGTGCATGTGGATGCCATCCACAAAAAAACTACCCTAAGCCCAGACCATTATATAGGAACAATGGCTGCGTCCTCCTCCATGCTCACAGAGCTATTATCCAGTAGTGATTCTCCCTTACTTTCGACTATGGCAAAATTAACTATAGTGCTGCTCCAAAGACCACTCCAGCCAGATTGTACCCGCTCTCCCACTCCCTATGTCACTTTACCTTAGACTGTCCACCCCACACTCACCACAGCTCCTTATACTCCTCCCTCTCCCTCCCCTCTCTTGAAGCTAGACAACTAGCTCATTGTGCATTCCATGTCTTGAAATTCTGGCTGGCCTCCCTCCCCTCTTACCTTACTTCAATCTTCTTCCCACCACCCTCCTCATATTCCCTGTGTAACAATAGCTCCCACATGCTCCCTTTTAGGTGAACCATTACTTTCCAGGCTGCTTACTCCTACTGCTTCTCTAAACTTTGGAACTTACTGCCCTATCCAGTCATTCCTCCTCTCCCAAACATTCTTTGTTCTCTCTACTCCATGACTTCACCTCTCATTCATGCAGCTTTTTTTTTGTCTCTGTTCCACTTCTAAAGACCTTCTTCCCTTTTTCTCTCCTTCCCTTTCCCCTGATGTGGTGTTCTCCCCCCCCCTTTTTTTGTTTTCTTCCTTTCCGATTCTATCTCTACCTGGTCTCCACAAATTAAAAATGTGTTTCCATGTAACTCAATGGGCAGGGCATGTTTGTATAAACTGCGTACTGTAAATGCTTAATTCTGTTATAAAAATAAAATTATAAATAATAAATTATACAGTATATTGAAGACAATTACAGTCTTATCTTCTAATTGATTTTTCTAAACGCCTTCTCCACCTCCCTTCAGGATGCATCTGGAAAAGAGCTGTTAATAGCACAGTATGTCTTTCCTGGTGAAACTTTCAAAATAAATGTAGCCCCCCTCCCTGGTATATAGGGGTATGATGGTGGAGGGCAGAACAATGGAACAACACATACCTGGTTGACCTGGTTGCCAGACTTGATGAAACCGGGATGCACCATGCTTCCAAGGGTAGAGCTGGATGATGGGAGAAGTGGAGACTGCTGGTCTTCACCTGCCTAGACTTACCAACTTCACCTTGGAGGCTTCAGTATGCAGTCTTCACTAGGCAGGCCCCTCACTATCTTCCTTGATGGTCCTCTAGTTATTTGTACTGGGAAAAAAAACAGGCATAGTACCCCAGACCCCTTGTTTGTCACCCTGGAACACACTGCTAGAAGCAGGGCTGTGGAAGCAAAACTCTTACTAGCAGCAGGTTCATTCAAAGCAAATGTGGCAAACACCAGAACAGCAGTGCCAGGGGATCCCATTTACTAAATAGTTTATTTTGAACAGGAAACATTCACTCCATGGAACAAGAAAACACACACAAGTTGCTCTGGACAAGTTCACATCAGCAGCTAATAGCTACTCTGAACCGTATAGGTCACTAACCATGCATCAAGTCCAGGCAGTTACCTGCTGGCTAGGCAGCCTCAATCCAACACACAGGCAGTTAACTCATGGCTGAATCAGGCTTTCAGCTGCAAGTAGTAAAGCTCTCTTTCATCTTCTCTTTCTGTAGATCATGAATAGGACCACTGACCTCATAAAAAAAATAGCCAAACAAGCACTCAGACCCTCTCATCATCAGGCTCCTTTGCCTGAAAGGCCCAGAAATGAGCAGTCTCATACCAAGGGTGATCAGGGACCAGGGGCTGCCTTGGACCCCCATATCCCTCCTGTATCCCTCACCTCATAGGCTCCATACCTATTCCTCTGTCTGTCCAGTTTTCCTAGGCAATGCAGCCTTTTCTCATTCTGTACTCTCCAAGATGATGCCCTTTCTACCCGTTCAGGTGTTCGCAGCTAGCCAGCAGTTTGCACGCTGTATGCTGCCTATGTGTGCCGTGGAATTGCCGTGCTGTGGAACTGCTGGGGAACTGCCAACTGCCCTGAATATCTGAACTGCTAGAGGCGAATTTGGTATTGCGGTGGAGTGGAACAGCTTATTTTTGACTGTGGGACCGCAGTTGCCTTTGAGTTCTGGGTACACTCAAGTGAGTCGTAGTGTTGGTCCCTTATCATTGAGCAGCACAGACTGTGGCTGGCTTGTGCTGATTATCGCCATCTTTTGGTGGCGGGTTTAGCTGGTTGTTGCCCCTCTTTTGGGAATTTCTTCTGAGATGGGCTGTTGTTTGTTGGAAGTTGATGAACTGCTTGGAGCAGTGGCAAATTCGTGGAGAGTGGTTGAAAATGGCTATTACCTTGGGAACTGGCATTAACCCTCTGTGTGGATGATTCTGGATTGTTATGTTTGATTGGACTCATCTCTTGGATTACCAACTGTGTGGTCTTATCAATCATGTGGATTTATTTTGGGAGCCCTTGGAACGCTGGTCTGTGCTCATGTTCTAAATTGCAGACATTTGGTATATAGCTCTCTATTTGGTGCTAGAGAGTAGGCCTTGATCCTGGGGGTGGGCTGGCTGTGGTGTGTGGCTTTGCGGGGGTCCTGGCCTTATTCCACCAAGTAGTTGGCTGTGTAGCCCAGTGATCCTTAAGATTCCTCCCCAGGGATTGCTGGAGAGTGTGCCCTGGGGGTGGACTGTTAGCAAGGGCCGTAGATCTATACTTGTCCACCCAGAGGGATTTATCGGCCTTTTTCCTGGCCCTTTGAGCTTTTTATTATCGAGGTGGATTTCTTCTGCTTGGACTTTTCTACAAAATTGCGGTCAGATGCTTTCTTCAATTTACATTTAAAAAAACTGTAAGACAGTGAGAGTGTGTTTTCTAGGTCTGGGCATAGTGAGAGTGTGCCCAGTACTTTAAAGCTTGGACAAGTTTTTACTGTTGTTGGCTGCCATATTCTTACTGTTGGCTGCTTTTCTGGACTTTGGGCTGCCTAGTGGACTTGTGTGGTGGGCCTACAGATTCTGATAGATTTTAGTAAGATTTTTTTTTTTTTTTTTTTATATGGGGTTATTTGGGGGGTGGGTTAGTGTTTATTTGATTATGAGTGTCTGTGTGTATGTGTGTGTGTGTGTGTGTGTGTGTGTGTGTGTGTGGAGTGTGCAGTAGTGGGTTTTGTTTGGTTTTGGGATTACATAGTCAAGGGGAATGTGTCTGGGAAAGCATGTGGGCCTGGGGCGGGCCAGGATAGTGTATGGGGCATCCCAGCTGTTCGACCTTCGGCCTTTTTTCAGCCTCCCTGTGTCGGATACTACAGCAAGGTGCTGCAAGGAGGTTGGAATAGGGAGGGTCATGGGATTCAATCAGGATGGGGTGCCCCTTACACGGCAGGTGGTGGTAGGACCGAGGTAGTGGAGTGCAGAAGACTCCCTGGGATTAGATGGGACTTAGGGAGAGGCCAGACGTGCTTAGTTCCTGTCCCCAGGGTTCCCACCAGACCGAGTGGGCAGGCAGTCAGAGGGGCTGCACTGTCCACTAATCCCCTGAGGGTGGTGCTTTACAATGCCAGATCGGTCAGAAACAAGACTGCAATTATAGCGGATTTGGTTTCTTCAGCCAATCTGGCTTTCATTATGGAGACCTGGATTGGTGATGATGCTGGCCCAGTTTTAGAGGCTGCCATCCCATCCAGGCATACCATAGTGCATTGCCCCAGAGTGGAACACGGGTTGGGGAGGGTAGCCATCTGTTTTAGATCTGAGCTGGGCTTCACCATGCACCCAGAGAGAACACCACATTCCTTTGAATATGTGGCCACATATGGGGGTCTGGGCGCAGGCTGCTCAATTCTCCTGATTTACCGCCCCTCAGGGGTGGCAGGAGATTTCTTGCAGAAAGTTACTGAATTCATCGTCGGTGGAACATTGGAGGCTCCCAGAAGATGTTTGGTGTTGGGGGACTTCAATGTTTGGGCTGAGGATGAATCCTCTCGGCTTGGCTACAACTGCCTCCAGATGATGTCATCTCTGGGCTTTGTGCAGGAAGTTTCTTCCGTGACCCATCAGGGTGGCCACATGTTGAATATGGTGTTCTCACTGGGGCTTGAGATAGATAGATAGTCTCAGCATTGATAGGGTCGTTTGGTCCGATCATTGCACGGTGAAGTTTCGGTTCAGGGGGCCCTCCTGGTAGCCCTCCCCCTGCAGAGATGGTCAGTTATCGCCCTTTGAGGAGGTTGACCCCTGAGGAGTTTTTGGCGGTGACTGACCTATCTAGTGTGGACAGTGCATGCGTTGGGGGGGGTGTACACTGCAGTGGATGCCTATAACAAGGCTCTTTCTGGTACACTCAACTCCCTCGCACCAGTCCGTGTATGACCCAGGTCTTCTCACTTGAGGTCCCCTTGGTATGATGGGGAGCTCAAGGTGATGAAGACCTTGGGTCAGAGATTAGAGCACTGCTGGCAGAAATCCGGCCTGGAGGTAGACAAACTGGCCCTGCGTGCGCACTGTTGTGCATACCGGGGGCAATCAACCATAAGAAGGCAGAATTCCTGTCCAGGGAGATTGCTGCCGAGAGGAACCGACCAACTGTCCTCTTTTGTACTGAGAATAGGCTTCTTCATCCTTTCTGTTTACAGCCGAAGGTAGCTTTTTCAAGCGCATTATGCAAGGAGTGTGCTCTGATCTTCTTGGACAGGATGTCTGCCATCAGGCAGAAGGTTCCCCCAGTGGACCAGAATCTGGCCGACAGTGGTTGCCATGGATGACCGGAGAGCACTCCACCTGGCTGTGGTGAGTTTAGACCAGTGGAGGTGGCTGAGGTCAGTCAGATTGCTTCCAAGCTGCGGCATTCCTTTTGTGAACTGGACCCGGTGTCAACTCGTTACTTAATGAGATGTGTCGACTCCGTTGGCCTGGTGTTTGCCTCGGTTGTCTGGTGTTCCCTGTCAGAGGGGGTCTTCCCTGATGTCTTGAAGGAGGCATTGGTGAAGCCCCTTCGGAAAAAAACATCATTGGACCCTGACGTCAAGGCAAATTACCATCCTATCTCCAATCTCCCATTTTTGGGTAAGATTGTTGAGAAGATGGTGGCACTTCAGCTTGAGGAGCATCTTGTGGCCTATGATTTGTATGAGCCGCTCCAGTCTGGGTTTGGTGCGAGGCATAGCACAGAAACTGTGCTAGTTCAGGTGCATAATGACCTCCTTATGGCTAGAGATCGAGGGTAGGAGACAGTTCTTGTTCTACTCAATCTCTCTTCAGCATTTGACACGGTGGACCATCGAGTGTTACTTGACCACCTAAGGGAATTCTGTGGACTTGCCAGCACTGTTATCTGCTGGTTTGAGTCTTTTTTATCTAACAGGAGGCAGAGGGTAGTGATGGGGAATTTCTCCTCCTCCCCTGTCAAACTGTTGTGCAGAGTCCCCACGGTTCGGTCTTGTCACCGATGTTTGCCATGTACATGCTACCCTTGGGAGAGATCATTAGGAATTGCAATCGGGGTTTTCATTGCTATGCTCGTGATACCCAGTTGTACCTCTCCTTTGCCCCTGGAACATCTCATGCAGTAGAAGTGCTAAACAGCTGCCTAGCTGAAATCAATGACTGGATGGCCTCCAGTTGGTTGCGACTGAACCCCAGTAAGATGGAGGTACTGGTGGTGGAGTCAAACAGAGGACATGATAGATTGGCCTCTGGTGCAGAGACAGGACTCTGTCTTGGCTTTGTACCATTGAAGGCCTCCTCTAGGGTGCATGATCTTGGTGTTATTCTTGACAGCGATTTGACACATGAGTTTCAGGTGGCATCCATTGTCTGTATCAGCTTCTACCATCTGAGGAGTATCACCAGGATAAAGCCCCTAGTTCGTCACTGGACCTCCTCACATTGGTGCATGCCTTTGTGATGTCCAGGCTTGACTACTGTAGTGCACTCTATCGCAGGGTCTCTGGGGGTACCCGGTGCCGACTGCAGCTGGTGCAGAATGCAGCACAAGGCTTGTTGACAGGACATTCAAAATATTGTCATATTACCCCGGTGCTGCGTCAACTGCACTGGCTGCCAGTTAGGTGGAGGGTTCACTTTAAGGTGGGTTTGCTCACCTTTAAGGTCCTACACAGCCTGGATCCTGACTACCTGTAGGACCTTCTTGCACCTGCTGTCTTGGTCCACTCCCTCCACTCCTCCTCTAGGGGCTTTCTAACAATTCCCAGGATGAGGCTAAAAACTGCTGGTGACAGGGATTTAGTGTTGCCGCTCCTGTCCTGTGGAATTCGCTGCCTTCAGCTGTTAGGAAGGCCCCATCTGTGGAGATTTTTAAGGCCTGCCTCAAGGGCTTTTTGTTTAATCGGGCCTTCCCGGACTATGCTTTATAGTCCTTACCTGTCTTTTTAGTAAAGATAAATCTGATGCCAACTGGTATTGGAAACTTTACATGCAGCAGAAGTTGAGGGTAGTTAATTATATAGCAAATTCTGTTTTAACTTGTTCAGAGTATTGTATTTAAATTGATTATTATTGTGATAGATTGTATTTATCAATTGATGTACGGTGCCCAGAGCCTCCGGGATGGGTGTCTTTTAAATAAAATGTGCCTTGCCTTGCCTTTCTGGGCTCTCCATGAGGCAATTACATCTTGGAGGTCCTTCTCACCAGTGGTCCTCTGGGCCAGAAGCAACAGGCCATGCCTATACTGGGCTCTATGATGCCAGTTCAATAAGAAACATATCGACTGGCCTCTCAGCGCCAGGCTCCATATCAACCACGATTTGCACTCTGCATGGGGCCGCACACATAGGTGTGTTTTTTCTTTGGGGGGCTTCACCCCCATATCCCCCATGTGAGGGGGTCTGCCTGCCACCCCCCCATTATTAATAGATACCAACTCTGAGTCAGAGTTAGTTCAGGGTGGAGGTGCAGGTAGTGGGAATGTGTTGCCAGGTCTCAGGCTGGCTTCTATTGCGACATGGCACCATTGTCAATATTGAGCATGTTACAGTAGAAATGTTGCTGCTCGGGGGGCATACCCCCAGACTGCAGGTCCCAGTGCAGGCACTCATCCTCTTCTTCATTTCATCTGGATTCCCAGCTCACCCCAGCAGGGGCTCCCAAAAATGGCCTCTGCCATGACCTCCCACCTCCAGATGATACAGCCACACAAGAAAACCAAAAAAAGAGCCCTAATGTTACCAAAAGGGCTGTCAGCCCTGTTCAGTCCTCTCATCCAGGGATCTCCACTCCCTGTGCTGCTCCCACTTAAATACTCTCTCCAGATATGCCAAAACACACACAGCATAACCACCGATTCAATGCAGACTGATTTCATGGGTGCCAAATCCAGCCTGTGCCCTAAAAACTTCCATGGACCTTAGCCCACCCGCCAAAGGCCAAAGCACCAGGGTCCATCATGGTCCTGTCATCAAGGCACGGGTCATAAAGTATAGGGAAAACCAGGGGCAGTTGTAGAATTCACCAAAACTATTTATTTACTGTAGCAGTAACATAAAAAAAATCTGTTCAGTATAACTTTATACAATGGAGAACAAAACAATAGTTTTCCTTGAGTCTCTGTGTCCCTTTTTCTTCCTTAGTAGTTGCAACTTAGCTCCTTTATAAGTCCATTCAACCCCCATTCTTAGAAAGCATACTGTTTTTGTAAATATCAGGAAGGAGCTGCTAGAACACAGTGTGCTTGACGAGTCCCCTTTTGCACTGTTTTTGCAAAAAGCTCAAAAATTTGCACTAAGGTAACCTTTAGTTTCCAACAGCTTTTTGCAGTCATCTCAAATTATAAATATATACATTTAAACAGTAACACTATATATTTTCTAAACAAAAGAGATCCCAACATCAGTTACATTTTCACATATTGATTTTTATATGTTTATATGTTGGTGGATATGCAAGGGGAAAAGACAGACAGCAAGAGAGGACTGAGAGACAGAGAGAGGCAAAGCATTGTGAGAGTGTTAGAGCTGATCAAGTCCGAAGTCTCACAGGAAAATTTGGCTGTGCAACCAGACAGAGAAGAGATGGAAAACAAAAGATCCTTGCATTTAAACCCTTTCTCCGTAACAAGTGGGACAGGGTCCTATTCCACCCTGTCACATACACCCCTCCTTAAGATGGAACCTGTTTTATTAAACAGGTTTCCAAAACTTTTTATTAATTCGCTACTTACATTTGCTGCTTCCAGAAGTTAAGCACATGTACATTGTCAGTTTTTATATAACAGTACAACAAACAGTAAAGTTCAAACCCATACATTTGTTTTCAACTTTCAGAATCCTCAATTCCTGATCCATATCTTGACAGAAAATCAGCAGTGCTATTCTCTTTACCAGATTTGTGTATCACAGTGAATTTAAATGGCTGTGGTGCCTGGTGCCACCGTGTGATTCTGAAATTTTTATCTTTCATCTGGTTAAGCCAACAGAGAGGATTGTGATCTGTTACAAGAACAAAACCAGTTCCTGTCAAATAAAACTTCAGGGACTCCATGGTCCACTTTGCTGCTAAACATTCCTTCTCTATAGTGGAGCACATTTTTTTCTCTGTCATTCAGCTTCTTATCTGTGTACATAATAGGATATTCTGTCCCATCTACATTTTGACTTAGGATAGTACCTAGGCCTACCTCAGATGCATCTGTTTGTAGCAAAAATGGTATCTCAGAGTCTGGGCTTCTTACAACAGGGGCTGAACATAATGCAGACTTTATGGCTTGAAAAACTTCATCACACTCTGGGGTCCAGTTCACATTTTTTGGGTATTGTTTTTTTTCGTGAGTTCAGTGAGGGGAGTAGCTAACTCAGCAAAGTTGGGAACAAATCTCCGATAATAACTAGCCAGCCCTAAAAATGACCTGACATGTTTCTTTGTTTTAAAGACAGGGCTGTTAGCTACAGCTTCTATTTTAGAAATCTCTGGCTTAACTTCTCTATTTCCCAACACATAGCCCAAATATCTGGTTTCCTGCATGCCCAATGCACATTTGGCAGGATTAATAGTCAGACCTGCATTTCTGATAGCTTGGATAACTACTTGTAGGTGTTCCAGATGGCTTTTCCAGTCTGGACTGTACACCATGACATCATCCAGGTACGCAACACAATAACCATCGTGAGGGGCTACAATTACATCCATGTACTGCTGGAATGCAGCCGGCACATCATGTAAACCAAAGGGCATGGTGGTGAACTGATAGAATCTGATAGGGGTGGTAAATGTAGCTTTATATCTGGATTCTTTAGCCAACGGTATTTGCCAGTAACCCTTGGTGAGATCAAGGGCACTGATATACTTTCCACTCCCCAGTCTGTCCACCAAATCATCTATTCTGGGCATATGATAACTGTCATATTCTGACACTTGATTAGGTTTCCTAAAATCAAGACAGATTTTAATCCCCCCTTCTTTTTTGTTTACAGTTACCATTAGAGATGACCAAGCACTCCTCAGCTCCTCTATGATACCCACTTATTTCCTTTTTTTTTTGTGTTTCCTTAACCACATCAGCTCTTAAAGGAAAACTCCATGTTAAAATCAGAAAAATATATGTAGTAGTCTTTTTTTTTCTGTGTTCTAACCAGTTCCCAGCATTTTCTTTTCCTTTGGCTGTGAGAGATGTTTTTTCTAACTTTCCCTAACTGTTTTATTGCCCTTGGATGCTGACATTCTGGTTTATTTTATGGCCTCTAGTCTTCCCAGAGTGCCCTTTGGTGTGATGTGTAATTGCCCCTGTAAGAAGCCAGTGTCTTGTTACAGGGTCTGTCAAAGCTCAGCCACAGAGAAAATACTTCTTCCAGAGTAGACAAACTGCTAGATTTTGGATGAGTGTAATCATTATTATTTTTTGATATCAGTACCTTGTCCTGCTATGCTCTGCTGTGTGTGTGTGTGTGTGTGTGTGTGTGTGTGTGTGTGTGTGTGTGTGTGTGTGGTTTGTGTGAATCATGTCACTGTTTACTCTATTCCTCTCAGTCACTTTCAGTTTTTGCACCAGTACTAAGTAGCAAAAATTGAACATCACCTTATAGGTTGTAACATAGCAGGACAAGGTACTAATATCAAAAAATAATAATGATTACACTCACCCAAAATGTAGCAATGTGACCTTCTCTGAAAGAAGTATTATCTTTGTGGCTGAGCTGTGACAGACCCCCCTAAATCTAGGGCATAGCTACATCACTGTCACATGAACCAGGGTGCATTGTAGGAGAAAGAAAGCCAATAAACCTGTTTGTGATGGAGATCCCCAGGGGTCGTACAACTACCTTACAGCTAGCAGACTAATTAAGGAAAAACTCCTAATAGCAGACAGAGGGAAGGACACACTAGGACTTAACATACATATCAAAACATTCTACATAACATATGTTTTTGCACATTCTGGGTGGACTTCTCCTTTAACTGCTCGGGTAACTTATATGCCTTTTTCCTAATAGGACAAGCAATCCTTGTCACTATTACATGCTCAACCCCTTTTGCTTAGCCTGATACCATGGTAAAAGTACTGTTAAATGTCTTTAGCACATTATGAATGCCTGTAGTTTGTTCCGAGATTAAGAAAACATTCACCTTTACAGCATCAGCACATACAGTTTCTTCCAGTCTATCATGAGCTACATCAATATCTTCCTTATCAGTTTCTGGTAAAACCAGTGAAGAAGCTTTTGGAATTTTTTAAACCAATTTCTTGAGGAGATTAGCATGGTATATCTTAGTAGGATTTTTCCTGTCGGGGGCTCAATCCCATAGTTAACAGTGTCAGTACATTTAAGAACTTTATAAGGCCCTTGCCATTTCATTAACAGCTTATTTTTGGTTGTGAGTAACAGTAGCAAAACCTTTTGACCTGGCTCAAAAACTTTTTATTTTACCACATGGTCATAATATACCTTCTTCTGGTTTTGAGCCTCTTCCTAATTACTATGGGCAATTTCAACATATTTTACCAGCTTCTTTCTTAGGGCATACATATAAGATGTTATAGATTGTTTCTGAGTGGGGTTATCTTCCCACATTTCTTTTATCACATCCAGTGGCCCTCTTGACTGCCTACCATACAGCATTTCAAATAGTGAAAACCCTGTTGATGCCTTTGGCACTTCTCTGTAGGCAAAAAGTAAGTAAGGCAAGTATTGGTCCCAGTCTTTCCCTTCCCTTTTAAAACCTTTTTAACATGCATTTTAGGGTTTGGTTAAAATGCTCAACAAGACCATCTGTCTGAGAGTGATAAGGGGAGGTTCTTATGGCAGTGATACCTAGCAGTCTGTACAGCTCCTTAAGCAATGCAGCACCAACATTACTACCCTGATCAGTAATATTTTCTTTAGGTATGCCCACTCTGCTAAAAATTTTGGTAAGCTCTGCTGCGACTTTTGGGGTTGTAACAGTATGCATTGGAACTGCTTCTGGGTATCTAATAGCATAGTCACATACTACCAGGATAAATGTATTACCCTTTTTACTTTTGTCTAAAGGACCAATCACATCCATTGCAATTCTCTCAAAAGGCACATCTATCAAGGATAAGGTCACCAGGGGCACTGTGTCCTTTCTTTGGACTGGGGCTACTTTCTTACACTATATACAGGAATTACAATAGGCAGCAACATCTTCATGAATTCCAAGCCAGTAAAATCTATAAAGCAATCTGGAAAGAGTGCATTCCCTCCCTGAGTGACCAGCTATCGGACTATTATGTGCGATCTGTAATAACTCTGTTCTATATTTCATAGTATAACCAATTGTTCTGTCTGTTCCTTTGTCTGAGGGTAACCCAAACTCTGTACAGTAACCCATTGCATTTTTTAAACATTTGTCCACCCTGTTATGGTTTCACCCCCAGCTGCTTAAAATAACCCTGCAGAGAAACATTATTAGCTTGTTCTGAAAGAAAATCACAATTAGTTATCAATTTAGTTTCAGCATTTTCTTATTTTAACCCTTCATGTCAATCAGTCATTTGTTGCCACAGTTTCTTCAGGCATCATCTTTCTTTCCTGGATTTCTGGATCTTTGAGTTGTGTTCAAACAAGTCCAAATCAATATCACTGAAAGGAAAAGTGTCCCACCATCTGAAATTTTCTTTGCCTGAGCTTCTGTCACCACAGCTGCTGAAACATCAGGATTTACTCCCTCTTTGATCAACTCAGTAAATCCTGGAAAGTCATTTCTGATAATCACAGGTACAAGTATCTTAGGTACCACCCCACTTTCATTTGGTGTGAGAAGCCCTTAATGGTCAGAGTCACTTGGGTGGTGGGGTAGTATCAGATGTCCCCATGGATGCAGATGACACCGTACCTGGTCTCTTTTTACAGTGTTTTCCCAGTACTTTAACATGCACTAGGGTCTGCCTGCCTCCGTCGCTGCATCTCTTCTCTGTGCTTCTAAACATTGAAGCACTTTTTCTCTCTGCTTCTCTGTCTCTTTTTGTTGTATAGCCCACCATTTGAAAAAGTCCATCAGGCTTTCTGGTTTTGTCACTGCCTGTTCTTTTTCCATAACTTATGCTGGCTGTACAATCTCAGACTGGACTTCTGTCTCTAATAATTTGGCTGCCATTCTCCTGGTAACCACTCCTGGGCTTGCTGCTACAGAATCCATACCTTCCTCTGTGCTTCCCTGGTACTAGGTCCAGTACCCACACACAAAACTCCAGTCTTGGGTTATGCACAGCTTAAATACCACACTGACACCATCTGTTGTCAAGGCACAGGTCAGGAAGCACAGGAAAGACCAGGAGCAGTTGCAGAATTCACCAAAACTGTTTATTTACTGTAGCAGTAACATACAAAAAAATAAACTTGTTCAGTATAACTATGTACAAAGGAGAAAAAAGTAGTTTTCCTTGAGTTTCTTTGTCCCTGTTTCTTCCTCGGTAGTTGCAGCTTAGCTCCTTCATAAGTCCTTTCAACCCCCATGTTTAGTAAGCATCCTGTTTTTGTAAATATCAGGCAGGAGCTGCTAAAAGACAGTGTGCTTGCTGAGGCTCCTTTTCCACAGCTTTTGCAAAAGGCTCAAAGATTTGCACTATGGTAACCTCTAGTTTCTAACACCTTTTTGTAGTCATCTCAAATTATAAATATATACATTTCAACAGTAACACTATATATTTTCTAAACAAAAGAGATCCCAATATCAATTACATTTCCACATATTGATTTGCATATGTTTTTGTATCAGCGGATATACAAGGGAGGAAAAGACAGACAGGAAGAGAGGGCTGAGAGACAGAGAGAGAGAGCGAGAGAGAGATGCAAATAATTGTGAGATTGTTAGAGTTGATCAAGTCCAAAGTCTCACAGGAAAATTTGGTTGTACAACCAGACAGAGAAGAGACCAAAAAGGAAAGATCCTTGCATTTAAACACTTTCTCCAGAACAACTGGGACAGAGTCCTATTCCACCCTATCACAGGCCGAAGCCACAAAATGGCAAATTAGCCCCTAAATAACTATTTACATTTGCTCTGTCAGCATGAGCCAGCACAACACTACCCCAAGAAAATGGAGCAGCCTCTCCTTTACATTTCTGTCACTTTATTTCATTGATTTTTTTATTGCCTCCCTGTGGTCCCAAGCCTGGCTGACCCAGAAAAAAACAGAACCAGTACCTGTGTTGCTCCTGGAGGTTCAGGACCAACCTCGATGCTTGGCTCCACCTGCCAAAGGCCCTATCATGGCCAGAGCTTCAAAACAGCAAATGGACCACAAGGTGCAAGTCCCACAGAGTCACTGCCACAATCAGCACCACGGGGAAACCAGGAGCTGCAGCTCCCAACTTATAAACTCATTTAAGGAGCAGGTCCATTCTAGGTCGCACCAGGAGACTAAGCAATTTGTTGCTCAGTGTGTCTTCCTAGTGAAATATTTCAATAAATGAAAAAGGAGCTTACCTAAAAAAAATAAATTCATCAATATTCTCTTGGAAGCGTACTCTGTCTTTGTTGTGTTGCTCTGTGCTGTACTTAATGTTTCATTTCTCCCTTATAAATCTTAAGAAACTCTTGTCATTACTCTTAATCCCCTCTGCAATTTTCTGTCCCATGTCTGTTCTGTCTCTTGTTATAGTATCCTAGCTAATGGTTGGTTTCTCTTTTAGGTGCTGCTCTTTTTTTTTTTACCAAGTTTCTCCGTACACACAGCATCATGAAATAAATAACCAATAAACCCAAGTAGAGTGTTATATCAAAAAATAAATTGTGATATTCCAGAGAAAGGATGGTTTAATCCAAATGTTACATAACTATGTACAACTAACAGATGAAAGCAGGCAGCCATGTGTCCCTAAAAAAAAAATCCCTGCTTCTCAGTACCAGTGCCTGGTTAGATCAAACTCTATCTTATGTCAGCCACTTGACAGCTGTAGTTTTGTGGAAACAAATAATCTTTGGAAAAATGGACATGCTTGAATCAGCAAAGTCTAAATTACACTCAGAAAGCTAATAAAAAAACTAAGATGTTTTACCACACTGCAACTAAGTACTATAAATATTTGTTTTTAGTCAACAGGAGAGCTGAGAACAATCAGCATCTGAGCCAGGAATTATCACTCAAGATGCATGGAATGTTCCACACAGCAGATAAACATTGTCATTGTTCTCAGCAGAAGAACATTTCCTGCGTCCTTATCACTGAACAACAGCAGATTTGTAAAGGAGAGAGGTCATATATATGTGCTAACTGTGACAAGAGTTTCACACAAAAAAGTCTTCTGATAACACATCAGCGAATACACATTGGTGAGAAATTATATAAATGTGCTGAATGTGACAAAAGGATTACACCCAAGGGTCGCTTGGTAACTCATCAGACAACTTGTAATACAGAGAGACCATATAAATGTGACAATTGTAACAAGAATTTTACAATTTGCAGTAAACACCTAGAGCATCAGCAGATTCATACTGGTGAGAAGCCATATAAATGTGCCACAGCTGGTGAATGTTTTACACACAAGAGTGAAATGTTGACACATCAGCAAACTCACCATGATGAGAAACTATATAAATGTAACAAATGTGACAAGAGTTTTCCAGTTCCATGTAGACTCATACGACACCAGAAAACTCACACTGGTGAGAAACCATATAAATGTGCCACATGTGGCAAATGTTTTACATACAAGAGTAGCCTGTTAGCACATCAGCAAACTCACAGTGATAAGAAACCATATAAATGTAACGAATGTGACAAGAGTTTTAGACAGAAGAGCTACCTAGTACCACATCAGAAAATCCACACTGGAGAGAAGCCATATAAATGTGCCACATGTGACAAGCATTTTACTCAGAAGAGTCACTTAACAACACATCAGAAAACTCACAGTGATGAGAAACCATATAAATGTGCTGCATGTGGCAAACAGTTTACACAGAAGAGTCACCTGGCAATACATCAGCAAACTCCCTGCGATGAGAAACCATATAAATGTGATAAATGCAATAAGAGTTTTACCTGGAAGAGTAGTTGGAGAAAGCATCAAAACATTCACACTGGTGAGCAATCATATAAATGTGCCACATGTAACAAGAGTTTTACACACAAGAGTAACCTTGTAACACATCAACAAATCCACAGTGGAAAGAAACCATATAAATGTGCCACATGTGACAAGAGTTTTACACAGAAGAGTAACCTGGTAACACATCAGCAGACTCATACTGGTGAGAAACCATATAAATGTGACACATGTGGCAAGAGTTTTACACACAAGAGTAACCTGGTAACACATCAGCAAACTCATACTGGTGAGAAACCATATAAATGTGACACATGTGGCAAGAGTTTTACACAGAGGTGTACCCTGTTAACACATCAGCAAACTCATACTGGTGAGAAACCATATAACTGTGTCATATGTGGCAAGAGTTTTACACACAAGAGTAACCTGGTAACACATCAACAAATCCACAGTGGAAAGAAACCATATAAATGTGACACGTGTAACAAGAGTTTTACAAACAAGAGTAACCTAGTAACACATCAGCAAACTCATACTGGGGAGAAACCATATAAATGTGACACATGTGACAAGAGTTTTACACAGAAGAGTACCCTGTCAACACATCAGAAAACTCATACTGGTGAGAAACCATATACATGTGACACATGTGGCAAGAATTTTACACAGAAAAGTACCCTGTTAACACATCAGCCCACTCATACAGGTGAAAAACCATATAGGTGTGCCACGTGTCAGAAGAGTTTTACAAGAAAGAGCTACCTGGCAACACATCAACAAATTCACACTGGTGAGAAGCCATATAAATGTGCCACATGTGGCAAATGTTTTACACAGAAGAGCTGCCTGGTAACACATCAGCAAATCCACAGTGGAGAGAAACCACATAAATGTGCTGCATGTGGCAAATGTTTTACATACAAGTGTACACTGTTAACACATCAGCAAACTCACAGTGATGAGAAACCATATAAATGTAACAAATGTGACAAGAGTTTTCTAGTTCCCTGTAGACTTATACAGCACCAGAAAATTCACTCTGGTGAGAAACCATATCAATGTGACAAATGTGACGAACGTTTTACATGGAAAAGTACCTTGGAATTACATCAGCAAACTCACACAGGTGAGAAACCGTATAAATGTCCCACATGTCACAAGAGTTTTACACGGAAGAGCAACCTAGTAGCACATCAGCAAATTCACACTGGTGAGAAGCCATATAAATGTACCACATGTGGCAAATGTTTCCTACATAAGAGTAAAATGTTAACACATCAGCAAACTCACAGTGATGAGAGACCATAGAATTGTAACAAGAGTTTTCCAGTTCCCTGTAGACTCACATCATCAGAAAACTCACATTAGTGATAATCCATATAAATGTTACACATGTGACAAGAATTTTAAATGGAAGAGCCACCTGGTAACACATCAGCAAATCCACACTGGAAAGACACCATATAAATGTGTCATGTGTGACAAGAGTTTTACACTGAAGAGAAATCTGGTAACACATCAGCAAATTCACAATGGTGAGAAACCATATATATGTGACAAAATGTGACCAGAGGTTTACACTGAAAAGTCATGGATAAAGCATCACATAGGAAACAAACAACAGGAAACAAGAGATATTCCAAGGGGATTTCTTGTCTCCGCTCCTGTTTTGCTCTGTTTTAATACCACTGAGTGGCCTCATTAATGACTTAGGGCATGAGTATAGCGTGAACACCAGAAATAAGATCATCTAATGGTATCTCCTCTTCTTTATGTAGGTGATATAAGGCTTTATAACTCATGTGAGATAACATTTCTAATTAGAAAAGTGTGCCAGAGCAACATTCACTAAAGGAAAGCTAACCTACAATATACTGAAAACATAAATTTGAATGAGGGCTGTAACATTAAAGATCTTGAACAACAAGGGAGTATACAAGTACAGCACCAAGAAATAGATGAAGGAGCAGCAATGCAGTATGAACAAATGAAAAAAAAAAGATCAGCAAGGAATACTGTAGGTGACTGAAACTTGTACTGGAAACTGTTTTGATAACAGAATGAAGTGCAAGCTGTAAATAAACATGCCTTTCCTGTGCTCTCATACAGGTTTAGTGTCATTGACTGACCACAGATTGAGCTGGATTAGCTGGACTGAAAAACAAAACATTTTTGAATTGATTTACAGAAATTAGTGTATGCCAAAATTATGCATTCCAATGTCTGAAAGAGGCATGGACCTTCTTAAGATTGATGGCACATACTGATACAAAGTTGTGGGACTACAGTCATATTTATTGATATCCCATGGCTGAAATATAGTCAAGGTCCTGTATCATGGAAATAACAAACACAAGTTCAAGTTTGTTGCAGTAAACCTCCATTGAGCAAGCTAATTTACAAGGAGGTCCTAAGACATGTATACAGACAAAGAAAATTACATAAAATCATTGCACATAAAGTACTATATGTGACACATGTCATACATAATGCTCCGATAAAACATAGCAAGGTAATAATTATAAGCATAACCTGGGGGAAAACTGTAAGTAGCAAAGGGACAAACAACAGGTGTGAGAGGATGAGTAAGGAGGAAGGAGTGTATCAGAGCAGTGCAAGGGGGAGAGGAGAGGGAGAGGATCATATAAGAAGAGGGGATGGAGAGGAGAAATTGTGGAGAGGTTTGAAAAAAGTGAGGAAGGAGGGAAAGAAGGACAAGAGATGTGCAGAATAAGGAAGATAAGTGGAAGTAGGGACATGGGGGAGTCGAGGGGGCTAAAATATTGATTGACATGTCAGGGTCCAGAAGGGGCTAGAAACAGCTACAAGTATCTTTTAGTCTGATCACAACAAAGGTTCTGAAGAAATTGATAGAGACTATGCTAGAGAGTTTCAGTATAGACTGAAGCTGGTTCCGAATAGATGGAAGAGCATGGAATAATGGCATGTTTTCCAAAGGCAGTACAAGTTCTAGGCATGTCAAGGAAGGTAAAGTATGAATTCTTAAGGGAATATGAACTGCGAGAGATGTGGATAAGAGATGTTAAGTAGGCCAGAAGTTGAGTCCAAGTGCCATCATGGAGCAAACATCTAGTAGTAAGCAACATCCAGCTGACAGCTGCATACAGATCACAATGGGAGTTCCAGTAAGGGGAGTTGATAATGAACCACAGAGCATGATGATAGAGGATATACAATTTACATAGGTTTGAGGCTGCAGTAGAATTGTAGATTATGTCTATGTAGTCTAGTGGTGGTGGGGGATGTGGCCTGAGCAAGCCTGGTTCTAATCGCAAGAGAAAAAGGAACTTGTTTCTAAAGAGGAAACCTAGTCTGGCTTTTAACCTGCAGGTCAGGTTATCAATATGGTCATTAAAGTTGAGCCTATTGTCTAACCGTAGGCCAAGATATTTGAATTTGGAGACAACCTCAAGAGATTCACCCAGGGAGGTGATCACAAAGTCCTTAGGCAGGTCAAGGGAGGTGGTGGAGGACAGATTGAGAGTGAAGATCACAGCCTTGGTTTTCTTGGTGTTGAGGAGGAACTTTGCATTAATAAAGTTGAATTCAAGTTGAGCAAAGTCAGCTTGTAATATGGCTCTTACTTCAGTCTGGGTTGAACCCAAGGCGTAAAGTATTGTGTCATCTGCAAAGAAATTCAAGTCAGAATTGGTAATCTTAAATTCAAGATTATTAATGTAAATAGCTAAAAGGATAGGGCCTAGAATGCAGCCTTGAGGGACTCCCCTAGTGGACTGGAGTGAGGCTGAATCTGCCTTGACTTTCTGTGTCCTCCTTGTTAGATAACTGGTAAACCACTGAGCAGTAGAGGAGGTGGCACCTAAGTTAGTAAGGTTACTGACTCTACTAAGTTGTGGTCAATGGTATTGAACCCAAGACTAGTTGCATTACAAAATTAGGGAAAGCCCACAGGAGAGGAGTAACTCTGGATGAGATTCCACAAATAAACATGAAACAATTGGCATCAGAATTTGCATTACAGCAAAAGAAAGCTTTTAAAGACCAGCAGTAATGGAAAGACAGCTGCAGAGACCATAACTGTAGTGATCGATTCATGGATCTGCTGTAACAACCCCATATTGACCTAGCACTGACCCATTTGGGTTAACAAGAGGAGAACTGGGTTTAGATCCAGCATCCTGGACATTGTGTCACATTTTCTACAGCTCCTGCTTATAGAAGGAAATTCGTGTTCCTAACGTACAAGAGCAAAAAGAGGCAGTATGCCCATAAGTAACTCCATTTGACTTTATGTAATGTTTCACATTCCCACCATTTGAGATGTAATTATCTAGTCTTTTTTGAACGTGTTCTTTGTTTTACTCATAACTATTTCCAATGGTAAACTATTCCAGAGGTTCACCACTGTCTGTGTAGATACATGTTTCCTTTTTTGTTGTGTTATACCTGTTCCCCTTGCGTTATAGTGGATGTCCCCATGATGTTGAATAGAAGTTATTAAAAGGTTAAATTTAATCTGGTTATGAGAGTAATGTCCTGTGTTATACAATAGCAGTAAAACACTATTTCTTCTTACTTCTATGGGGTGTAACTAAGTGCTAAAACTTTATTTTTATTGTCTTGATTTTGTTCAAGGTTCCCAGACTTGGTGACAAAGTGTGCAGCATGTGTTGAGGGTTTAAACATTTTAAACAATGGAAAAGCCTGGAAACACTGCTGGGGGCTGACAGAATTTTGTCAAACCCAATTCTAAACCAAAAGGTACAGGTAAGACACCAGAGACTTCAGCTTCTATTGCATGATAGGTAACCCTATCCTCTTTGCAATCAACTGTGCAGAAGACGCATAAAGCCATAGAACTGATAATGTTATAAAGTTTACTCTTTCAGTGGCTCCAAGTGGTCAAGCTGGAGGTGAACACCAACAGTGTGGAAGCCATAGAGGCAATACATTTATGCAGGACATACGCTGTGTCAGTAGGCCTGGTTAAATAAAATCAGGTTGCTACTGTCTCTCATTGATCTCTTGGGCAATTTACTATGAGAAGAAAATGTCAGTGTGAATGAACTCACAGAGGAATGTGGGTAGGTCATTTTAGATTCATAGATTCTGTCATCAGATAAGGACCACCAGGTCCATTCAGACGGCCCATATACATTAGCTCACAAAGCGACCAGTGACCCTTATTGGTCATTGGCTTAGCTTTTTGTTCCTATCTCTATTATTCCTTTGTTTCTGTCCCATGCATGTTTAAAACCCACCACAGTGCAGCCTGCCACCACCTCCAGCAGAAGGTTATTCCATGAATCCCCTCTGTCCATGAAAAACTTCCTAATATTTCCCCTTATGCGGCCACCCTTCAAACTCATGTCATGTCTTCTTGTACTGGCACTGCTGTTGAACTGAAATATGTTGTCTCCTTCCACCTTGTTTATGCCCTTGAGGTACTTGAATGTTTCTACCATGTCACCTTTCTCCCTCCTCTCTTCCTGTGTGTAGAAACTGAGGTCCTTCACTCTCTCTCTTCATAAGGCTTGTGATGTAATCCATTCATTATTTTGGTTGCCCTCCTCTGCACTGTCTCTAGTTTGTCAGTGTTCTTTTGAAGGTGCAGTCTTCAGAACTACTGTATACACAGTATTCAAGGTGAGGTCTCACCAGAGTCTTGTACAGTGGAACCATTACTTCCCTCCTTCTGCTTGTGATTCCCCATCCAATACTTTCCAATATCTCACTGGCCTTTCCCACTACCTTGGCAGTCTGCATCTCCATATAATACAATTTTGCTCTGGTTGGGGGAAATATTTACACTAGACTTTGGTGCAATAGTGACTGAGTTTAGGAATTAACATGTTGCAAGATTTTACTTGAACTGGGATCAGTACTCTAATGTGATATGCCATGTTTAAAGCCGTCAGGCAAGTGAAAAACATAAGGGTTGATTGCAACAGGGTTTAAACGTTCCCAGATTTATGCTGTGCCACACTTTAAAGGCAAAAACATTTTGATGGCAGAAAATAAAAACTCAGAATTCAATATACTGTACTGTTAAATGCAATCTACCCTGCAAATTGAGGGCACAGCATGGAGGCCAGGTATTCATCTTCACTAACTGAAAGAATACACAAACTGGTGGAAAACAATCACTAAAAAAAACTTACTGTAGAACTGATGAGTACAGTGAATTGAAATTTGACTCATGAAAGGATTCCAAAGATGCTATTGATACAGTATTTTTGAGTACTGGTAGGGACTATGGATGGAGACTACAGATATGTTTATAACTGAGGCTATATCATTACACCAGTGAAAATGTGCATGATCCTTTTTCTTTGAAACTGGAATGCCAATTGTGGCATACTCAATATCAGCCATCCAGAACTTACCAATTACCAGGATGTACAACAATATGTAAGGCAGTTCAGTACTGTGTACTGCTGCATTAATCACATTAATGGGTTGCTAAATATTTATTCTTAGACAACAGGATGCAGAGAGTAATAATAAATGGATTCCACTCCAAAGAAGAGGGGGTACTAGTGTGGTGCTGCAGGGTTCGGTACTGGGGCTGGTCCTCTTTAATGCCTTTATAAGTGACATTGCAGAGGGGCTGGAAGGAAAAGCATGTCTCTTTGCAGATGACACAAAGATCTCCAACAGGTTTGCTACACAAGGGGGTTGGAAAGGATGAGAAGGGACTTGGCAAGGCTGGAGAATTGGTCAAAGGTACGGCAGCTTAGATTCAGTGCAAAGAAGTGCAAAGTAATGTACCTGGGAACCAAAAACCCAGAGAAATAGTACACAATGGGGGGGGGGTTACTAACAACAACAAGAATGGAAAGGGACCTGGGGGTAATCCTATCGGATGACCTAAAGGTAAGCAGGTAATGTGAGAAGGCAGTAAGGAGGGCTGAGGGGGGATACTGGGATGCATAGGGAGAGGCACCTCCAGTAGAATATAAGAAGTTGTCATCCCTCTGTACAGACAGTTGGTGAGACCCCATCTGGAGTACTGCGTACA
Source organism: Neoceratodus forsteri (assembly GCA_016271365.2). Lineage (NCBI taxonomy): Eukaryota > Metazoa > Chordata > Ceratodontiformes > Ceratodontidae > Neoceratodus > Neoceratodus forsteri. The sequence continues at coordinate 1,226,905,593 of CM057454.1, forward strand.
GTTCTGCAGACCTGATCTCTTCAAGGATGTAGACAAAATGGAGGCAGTCTAAAGGAGGGCAACTAAAATGGTGCTGGATTGGCACCAGAAACCATACAAAGAAAGGCTAAAAAACTTAATATGTATACCCTCGAGGAGAAAAGGGAGAGGAGGGACATGATAGAAACTTTCAAGTGCCTCAAGGGACTCAACAAAGTCCAAGACAGTAGCATCTTTCAGAAAGAGAGATGTGCAAGAACAGGGGGCACAGTTTGATGATGGGGGGGGGATGGCTCAGGGGCAAAGTGAGGAAGTATTTTTTTGCAGAGAGGGTGGTGGACACATGGAATGACCTTCCTGTGGAGGTTGTGGGGTTACACATAGTGGGGTAATTCAAGAATGCATGGGACAGACCTAAGGCAATTATAGTGGGGGGGTTAGCAGGTAGTAAGCTGTTGGTTAACTAGGATCTGCAGCTTATCCAATAGGTAGTGAAATGGGTAGACTGGGTGGGTCAAGCAGTCCTTATCTGCCATCACAGTCTATGTTTTTATGTTTCTGTGACCCACATGATAAGGTGAATTTTGAAATTATTTTGAAAATATATGGAATTAAAGAATTAGAAGCAGAAACACCTAGGAAATTAAAGGATTGGATATGCCACATTTTACATATTGCTCTCACAACAGAGGGTATATATATGTTGCATGCCCACTAAACCCCAAATATGTCACTTGTGTACTTGTGTATCTTGATTCCCAAAATTAAGCAGCTCAGATTTGGTCTCAAATGTCTATATGAAAATCAAGAGTGGAATTAGTATTCTTCCTTCACAAAATGTTCCAATACATCCCAAGCATGCATTACTTGATGGTTTTGACAGGGTAATGGAGGAAAATAGAAGGAGGGTATATAGAGTGACAGAAGTAATAAATAAATATGCAGTGGCCCATGAATGGCACTGAAAGGATAGATCTCTTTCTCTTTTTAGTTGGAAATTCTCTGACAAGGATTCAGTAGGTACGATAGACAAAAATATCTACATTTTTATCTCCTGCATGTGAAATTGATCTAGGGAGTGATGGAATACATAACAGGATTACAGATAGTCCCCAAATAGACATTATTTTCAGGAACTCTTATCTTGAAGCTTCAGTGTTAGGTCCGTTCATGAAAAAGGGTTACCAATGCCCACCATACGATGCATAGCACATTTTTAAAAATCAAGAACTGTCAGTCATATGTTCTTGACTAAATCTGAAACTTGGCTATATGTGCAGACAAATAACGTAACTATGGAATTCTAGGGTATCCATATTTTCTTTTTATGGGGTGTCCCACTCCATTTTGCGGCTTTTTTTCCTGAAAAATTGTGACATGCAAAAACACGTTTTACCAATTATTTTCACTGTTTTCCCTTAATACAGTAATTCTGCTTACTGCTCTGCAGTTGTATTTTTTATTATCTGTACTCTTTAGCCTATTGGAATGCTCCATTTTTAATTTGTGCAGCTTTGCATTTAGTGTGACGAATGTAACAGTTGGTGTCACAGCTTGTTACATTCACCCGCATGTCCCCCAAATCTGTAATTGTGCTAGTAGCACTTTAAATGATTTTCTGAATGCTCTCCCAGCTTGCCTCCTTGTGATAATTGAGTGTGTTACTGCCTGATCTAGCTCTCTCACAGAAAGGAGAGCAACCTTTGACTCTCACTCTACTTGGAGTCACATCAGGCCCAATGCTTACCCGTCAGTCTAAGACAGTTGCAATATTATAACCTGAACCTCAGAACCAAGCAGCAGCCATAGAGTGCGGAGCTGAGTTATGGTTTAAAACTCATTGTTTGCAATTGGCTCCTCCATTTTGTAGGGCTACATTCCATGAAAATAAGCACTGCATGCTACAACAAGGACTGAAGTTACATTCACCACAGGTAGGCTTTGGTTGTCATCATTTACTGATTGTTGGGCACATTTTCAGAGAGCAAATTCCAGTGACAACTGCATATCTAGGGAAAATGCTGGGCATCAGTTGCAAAAGTGATTATACTGTTTATATGGGGTGGGGGATAACATAGATTTTCTCTGTGGTATTTCTCATTACATTCACCACGATATGTGGTGTCAAACATCACATCTGCCAGTGCTGTTATTTTTGTCAAATTTCTCCAAGTTGTGTAGCACTGTGGCAGTTATTAGTAGCAGCATGCTAGCCATGAGGCATGTCCAGTAAACTTTTTAAAACTGAAACAGATGTGTAGTGTCATTTGTTACATTCACCATGTTGTGTGGTGTTAAGCACCACACTTTCCAGTAATGTAATTGTTGCATTTTTAAATGTTTTATAGTAGTATGTCAGTCAGTAGTAGTAGTATGTTAGTTGTTAGGCAAGTTTAGGACAGTTTTAGTAAGTTAGACATGAGTGTGGTGTCACTTGTTACATTCACCATGGCATATGGAGTCAAACATCACACCTATCAAGTCACATTATTATTGTCAAATTTCTCCAGGTTTTGTAGCACTCTGTCAGTCATTAGTAGTAGTATGTTAGCCATTGGGCATGTTCAGTAAAGTTTTTTTCTACTGAAACAAATGTGTGGTCACTTGTTACATTCACCACAGTATGTGGTGTCAAACATCACACCAGTCACTACTGTTATTATTGTCAGATTTCTCCAGGTTTTGCAGCACTGTGTCAGTTATTAGTAGTAGCATGTTAGCCATTAGGCATGTTCAGTAAACTTTGTAAAATTGAAACAAATAACATACTAAAATGCCAGAAGAATAGGCCTAATGGTCTCTCGAGTCTGCTCGATTTTCAGCACCTGCACTTAGGCTCGATTTTGGTGTCCCCCCTTCCCCTTGGGTTATACTGTCCCCAGTCTCTGATGTTCCACCTGTACTGGGCCTGGTCGGATTTACTCTCCCCCTGTACCTGTCCCATCCCCATTTAAACCTGTCCACAGTCTTCACCTCTACTAGCTCCCTTGGCAGTGCATTCCATGGCTCCACCACCCTTTCAGTGAAATAACTTCTCCTTCTCTCCCCTCTAAGCCTGCCCCCTTCCAGCTTACACCCATGACATCTTGTTGCCCCACCCTCCTTCCTTTGGAGCACCCTGACTGGGCCTCCTTTATTGATCCCTTTCATGTACTTTTTTTTTTTTTAGTTGTTTAACCAGGAGTAGCACACTAAGCTGAAAGCTTTTTTACAGGAGTGACCTGGGAGCACAGGGAAGTTAAGTGACTTGCTCAGAGTCACACAGTATGCAAGTGGAAGCTGTTGGATTCAAACCCAGGTCTGGTCTGCTGGATGTCACCAGATTTGCAGCTCAGAGCCTTAAACCACTGTGCTATACTGCCTCTTAAATGTACTTAAAGAGCTCTATCATGTCCCTCCTGTCCATCCTCTCCTCCAGGGTATACATGTCAAGCTCCCTGAGCCTTTCCTCATATGTCCTCTCCCCAAGGCCCCAGATCATTTTGGTTGCCCTCCTTTGGACCATCTCTAGGAGTTAAATGTCCCTTTTTAAATGTGGTCTCCAAAACTGCTCACAGTACTCGAGGTGTGGCCTAACCAAGCAGTTGTACAATGGAAGGATTACTTCTCCTTTCTGGAGGCAAACCCCCTGGCGATGCATCCCAGCATCCTGTTTGCCCTTACCACTGCCCTCCTACAGGTCTCTGAGTTGTTCATTTTGAGATCTACCACTACTCCCAGGTCTCTCTCACCCTCTGTGACTTGAATCATGTCTCCTCCCAGTGTATACCCCGGCCTCGATTTCTGCCTCTCAGGTGCAGAACCTTGCACTACCCCACACTGAATTTTAGTTTCCATTTTCCTGACCACCTTTTCAGAGCCTCCAGGTACTCCTGCAAGGCCACCTTGCCCTCCTCCTCCTCCTCCTCATCCACCACTGCACCCAGCTTTGAGTCATCTGCAGAAAGACTCATCTCACTCCTGATCCCCTCCTGATGTCCAAGACATAGGCATTGAACAGGAGTGGTCCCAGCACTGACCCCTGGGGAACCCCACTAGTAACCCACCTTGGGGATGAGGCTAACCCTCCAACCACCACCTTCTGAGTATACTCAGAAAGCCAATTTCCTATCCATCTTAACAACTGTCTCCCTACCCTCATTTCCTTCAACTTAGCCAGCAGGCCACTGTGGGGGTGTCACTCATTACATTCACTACAGTATGTGGTGTTAAGCATCACACTTGCCAGTAATGTAATTGTCACATTTTTTCATGTTTTATAGCAATGTGTCAGTCAGTAGCAGCAGTGTGTTAGTTGTTAGGCATGTTTCGTACAGTTTTAGTAAGTGAAACATAAGTGTGGTGTCACTTGTTACATTCACCACACTACGTGGTGCAAAACATCAACTTTGCAATTAATGTAATGTAATTCTTGTAAATATGTTTCTCATGTTTTAATATAACTCATTAAATGTGTTTATTAGAGTTTTTACAACTAAAACAAATGTCTTGTGTCAGGTGTTACATTCACCACAGTGTGTGGTGCCACGTGTTACATTCACCACAATACAATTATTTTATCTCAGGAACCTGTGAGGCTCTTATCTCCCAATGTATTTCTTTTATCATATGTGAGTCATAATATCTTGAACTGCATCACAAATGTAATCTAGAAGTAATTTGAATATTTGACCCTCATGTCATACTTTGGTAACCCCTTTTCATGAACAGACCCTGTTTACAGCTTCTTCAGTTCTTGATTACCTTGGCATCTTTTTCACAGACACGAATAATAGAGGGAGTGAAAATTGCCCAAGTCCTCGAGAATTACATAGATCTGAATCTAATAGTCTGACCAAAATGAATCCAGTTTCATGTATTTTTAGAAATTCTGAAATTACAACTCATAATTTGTTTCATTACAAGATCTTCCTATTATATGACCAGAATTTCACTCCATTATAACGCAACAGAATTTATTTGATGACTCAAGCTCTCTAAGCATTTTTTCTTGAAATATTGAAGGCCTAACTAGTAAATTAGCAGATACTGAGGTTAATTATTTGTTTAACGGTTTATGATATGTTTTGTTTCCAGGAAAAATGGTGGTATCAAGATATTCCCCTTGTGATTTCTGGTTGTGTTCCTTTTACTGTTTATGTCTTGCCATACAATCTAAAAGGTCAGGCAGGTATTAGACAGGCCTGGTTGTTTTTCTCAGAACTTCCTTGGATGGTCTGATAATGGAAATCAGTTATAAACTAATTTTCTCTTAGTAAATTAGAGAGTAGCAAGGCTTGAATTATTTTGATAAATGTATATTTACTTCACAGAACTAGTAAAATCTACACTTCCACTTTAACTCAACAGTTAGGAGAAATATTGGAAAGAATTAATGGCCAAGTATAATAGTTATTCATTCATAATTTGAAGTGATTTTAATGATAGGTTGCCCAAATCAAATGGTTCTAGAGAACTTGAAGTTGAGTATGATTGAAGACGTATTGTAAATAATCTGAGACTAAATGTAGGAAGGAATTCCAAAGGCACAAAATTTAATCAACAAGGTTAGTTAATGGATGGAATAATTACCAACTTGGACTTATTTTTGATGAATGGTTGGGCTTTGGGAGACTTGGAGTGAGATTTCACTTACATGGATTCCATGGGGTTCTCAATTATTGATTTGACATAGGTTAATCAGGGTGCCCCAGAAAATTGTTGGATTTCAATGTTTTGGATTGCTCAGAGTCAGTCCACTCCCTGATTCTTACCTTCAGTTCTTTAAGACACAGTAGGGAAATAGATCAGGTTCCCGCTACTGAGAACAAATTGGATGTAATAAACTGTAAAAGAATAAGATAGCAAAATGATGTAACTGAACTATTTTTCATGATTACTTCATTTTTAACCTGTATCTACTTCAAAAACTGAAATAAACACCAAAATAGGCAGAGATAATGTAGCTGTAATTAAAATATAGCTTGAAACTAACACATTTCTTAAACATTTGTTTGCAATAAATAAAAAAATACATCATGGAAGCAAAAACAGTACAGGTATTCAAATGTTCATTGGATAAGCATAAAGGCACTCTGTTGAACAGTGGAGCAGGGGAAAGGCAGTTCAGATAAGAGTAGGGATTGCCAAACCAAGTAGGGAAATGGGAAGACTAGGTGGACTGTATAGTCCCTATCTGCCAACAGCTTCTATGTTTCTATGTTTCTATCAAACAAATTTGGTTTAATGGAAAATATAGAACTGCAAAACAGAAAATAAATAGGTTAGTGAGATACAGTATACTTAAACCATAAGACAAAAGAAAATCTTAGGAGGATTTTAAATAAAAGGAGAAAAGATTTTAAAAAAATTATTGAGAAAGAAGTTTGGAACCAACATGTGGAAGAAATTAAAAAAAGGCAGTTTTGGAACAGGATATCAAAGGATTTTAGATGCCGGTAAGCCTGAGCTACATTCAATAGTCCACAAGAACTGTGGCATATATTGTGTCACAATCTTAGAAGGCTCATTTAAAGGCATTATATTTCTTCTTAACAGAAGAGCAAAAGTATGCAATAGTTGACAAGTTGAATGACTTTCAACAATTTTATATATTTCCTAGGCCAGTCAGTATTTCTCCTAAGGATGCTATATAAGTATTTCTTTCAGTTATGACCAACAAGGCCCCATGACCCAATTTTAGTAGACATTTACAAAGCATTGTCAGGAAGACAGTGACGAAACACTCACAAGCCAAACATTAGAATGTCCACACAGAGAAATGCAGTTGAATCAAACATTACTTGCAGATTGGAGTCCAAAGTGCAGCAGTTCAAAAAAAATGGAAGCCTCTCTGTGAGAGGAACACCCACTAACATTTCACCCATATGGGCTTTGTCAAAGTGTATATACCCCTAGGGGTGCATGCTATTTATGCCCATCATATTAACTGCACTTGACTAATAATGTGCTTTAATTTAAAGTGACAGTGCAATACCTCTTCAGCCCTATATACAGATAGGTGCCTAAGTATATACTGTATGTAGCATAAACAACTCTATCAAATCCTCTTAGTTGTGTACTGTGGCTACTTAAGGACATAATAGAAGTGTGTACATATATATAACAAACAAGTACTAGATTGTGACACCTAAAAAAAAGAAAAATTTAAAACCAATACATAGTACTTTAATTACCAAATGTTCTCAAATCCATAGGGACGATATCAACTCTATCTTCAATTTTATGCATACAAAAACAATTATTTTTGAACAATTCAACATCTGATATCTATATGATGTCAATATTTTATGTCTAAAATCAAGAGCCCCCCTCTATTAAATGGAGACACGTAGGACAGAGATCTACACTGTGGACATGAGGGTGAAAAGATAGGGGGAAGGGGGGAAGTTTGAAATGAGGGGGGAAGAAAAAACAAAGAAAACAAGAACAAAACCAAAAAAAAGGAAAAAATGATAGGCTTCCATATAAGGGAACAGATGAAAAATAAGGTGCACTCCTCTCCAGTAGGTTGGCTTTTCTCATAGGGTCCTCAAAAGGGTGACTCCTCAAGACTTCATGGACACTGTATACAGCCATTTCTAGGAAAGGCCTAAAAGAGAGCAACCAAGAAGGTGAATACACACACACCTTTTCACAAAGGACACAATCATAGCTAATTAAAGTGCTTGTAATAGCTTCATTTCATCAAAAAGGGTTCCAACTCCAGCACATCATTAAGGACTTTTTCTGATGTGCATGCCCCAAATTGGTAGATCCAGAAATTGTCATGCCTGCTCAGGGCGAGTTCCCTGTCTCCTCCCCTGTGACCAAGGCAAACTTGTTCAGAACCTATAAAATCAAGTCCGTGTTCCTTGTTGTCTGCCTCCAACATGTGAGTGGCCCAAACATACTTGAGGTTGCCATTCATTATGACCTTCACATGCTCCCCCACTCTTCCTTTAAGTTTCCTCTTTATTTGGCCTGTATAATGAGCCCCAGAACTGCACTCAGAGAAGTAGTCAATCCATTTCCTATCACAATTAATAAACTGGGTTATAGTTATAGTCCAGCCAGGGGCAATGGTCAGATGTCTCCCAGGTACATAGGCGTGGAAAGACACTGACCACATTGCTAAAATTGTTCAGGAAGCAGGAGAAAACATTGATGTCCTGGTACACATAAGGACTAATGATCTTGACAGTTGGTCAGTTGTGGAGACCAAGGAACACCTGACCAGGCTGGGTGACAAACTATCATCCATTTCATCCAGCATCTCCTTCTCTGAGATCCTGCCAGTCTGGGAGAGGGGGGCAGATGGACAGAAGGTCAGAGAATGGGAAATAGGGAGCTAAACATGTGGCTCAAGGGCTGGTGCCAGGAAAAAGGACACAGATTTGTAGGGAACTGGCAACAGTTTTTGGAGTGAAAGTTCTTTAAATTTGATGGACTGCATCTGACTAAGGAGGGAGTCAGTGCATTGGGGCAGACGTTTGATGTCTTTGCAGAACATTTAAACTAGCAAATGGGGAGAGGGATGCAGCACCTTATACATCAAATAGGAAGAACACCCCTCCCCCCTCAGCTACTGGTCAAACAGGGATTCAGCATGTTTTCAGTTCATTTGCATCACCAGGTAAGAAAAAAAGGTCCGTCTCCCCATACGACGCACAGGGGAAATGCCAGACCTCACCCAACAACTAACACACCGAAATCTGGCCAATGGAAAATCATGTACACAAATGCTCACAGCCAGGGAAATAAAAACCCAGACCTGCAGGCAATACTGTCAGAGGCTAAACTGGACATAGCAGCAATTAATGAGATGTGGTTTACCAGTAACCACACTTGGGAGACTTCAGTACCTGGCTATGTACTGTTCAGAAGAGATAAAGGTGCAAAAAAGGGGCGGTGGTGGAGTGGCCCTGTATGTCAATGAAAATATCAAAGCTACAGAAATTCAGAATACACATAAGAAGCCAGAAGAACTGTGAGTCAGCCTGGAAACAGGAAATGGGACAGCCATAAGAACTGGGGTTGTCTACAGGCCCCCAGACCAGGGGGAGGACATAGACACATTACTGTTAGAAGATATACAAAACATGACAGCTAAAGGGGAGATTCTGATAATGGGAGACTTCAACATGCCGGATACAAATTGGTCAATACCAGCAGCAACATCTGCCAGAACTAGACACATGGTGGATTCCCTGCAGGGGGAGGGCCTCAAACAACTGGTACAAGAACCCACAAGAGACAGGGCCATCCTAGATCTAGTACTGAATAACAAAGAAGGGATCACAGATCTCCAGGTAGAAGGTCACCTGAGGACCAGTGACTATCACATGGTATGGTTCAATTTGGCCACTAGAACTAAATCATCCCATTCCAAAGCAAAAATATGGGACTTCAGAGGAGCTGACTTTGATAAGATGGCCAACAGAGTTAAGCTAGTCCTGGCAAAAATAAACACAGGTGAGGGGGTACAGGCAAAGAGGGCAAGCATTAAGGATGCAATACTTGAAGCAACATCCCATTGTGTTAGACAGAAAAGGAAATGCAAAAGAAGAAGGAAACCACTTTGGTTCTCAAATATGGAAGCCGAAAAGGTCAGAGCCAAAAGGCTGGCCTTCAGGAAATATAAGGGAACACAGAGGGATGAAGATAGGGAGGCATACCAAACTGCCCTAAGGGAAGCAGGGAAGGCAGTAAGGTGGGCAAAGTCCCAAACTGAGGAAATACTAGCACAAACAGTAAAAGAAGGTGACAAGACTTTCTATAGATACATTAGTGAAAGGAGAAAGTCCAGAGGGGGTATTGCTAAGCTCAAAGGAGAAAAGGGAGCATTTGAGGAGGAGGACCCTATAAAAGCATCTATCCTAAATAGATACTTTTGCTCAGTATTTACTGAAGAGAAGGTAGGGCAGGGCCCACAGCTCAGCACCATAGACACGGGGGTGAGCACTACTCCCTTCACAAAAGAAAGGGTCCTACAAGAGATCGCTAAGCTCAGGGTGGACAAGGCAATGGGACCTGATGGCATACATCCCAGGGTACTAATGGAGCTAATGGTGGAACTAGCAGAGCCATAAGCAGAACTGTTTAGTGAGTCTCTGAGCACAGCAGAGGCCCCAGAAGACTGGAGAAGGGCTCATGTGATCCCGCTCTGGTAGCAGGGAGGAGGCAGGGAACTACAGACCAGTCAGTCTTACCTCAGTGGTGGGCAAGATTATGGAGGCACTTCTTAAGGAAAGGATAGTGCAGCACCTGGAATCCATAGGAGCACAGGATCCAAGAGAGCATGGGTTTACAAAAGGAAGGTCCTGTCAAACTAATCTCATATATTTCTTTGACTGGGTAATCAGAGTGGTGGACCAAGGGGGAGCAGTTGATGTTGCCTACCTTGACTTCAGCAAAGCTTTCGACACTGGTCCACATAGAAGATTGATAAACAAGCTGAGTAGGCTCGGGGTGGGTCAGAAGTTGGTCAAGTGGGTGGCAAAACTGGTTGACAGACAGAAAACAAAGAGTGGTGGTAAATGGTATGCAGTCAGAAGAGATGCAAATCACAAGTGAGGTACCTCAGGGATCAGTCCTGGGGTCTGTCCTCTTCAATATCTTCATCAGTGACATTGTAGATGGACTAGAGGGTAAGGCTTGTCTGTTTGCAGATGACACCAAGATCTGCAACAGAGTAGATGATCCAGATGGGGTGGGCAGAATAAGAAGAGATCTGGATAAACTAGCAAAATGGTTGGAAGAGTGGCAACTGGATTTAATGCAAAGAAGTGCAAGATCATTCACGAGGGAAGAGAAACCCTGAAGCCACCTATAGGCTGGGAGGTGAGTTGCTGGCAGTCACAAAGGAAGAAAGAGACTTGGGCTTCCATGTCACTGATTACCTGAAATCATCAAACAGACCTCTAAAGCAGTAGAGTAAGGCTAGGGATGTTAGGGTGTATTAGTAGGGTAACCTAGTCATAAGAGGGAGCTAATAACCTCTTTACAAGACACTGGTTAGGCCTCATCTGGAGTACTGCATGCAGTACTGGAGACCACACCTTCACAAGGACATTAACCAAACTGAGGCAGTCCAGAGAAGGGCAACCAAAATGGTACAGGGACTGCATCAGAAGACATATGAGAACAGATTAATGGAGCTCAATATGTATACTCTAGAGCAAAGGAGAGAGAGAGAGAGGTGATATGATCAAAACATTCAAACACCTTAAGGGCATTAACAAGTAAAAGAGTCTAACATGTTTCAATATAAGAAAAATAGCAGGACAAGAGGACACACCATGAGATTAGAGGGAGGCCAATTAAGGAGTAAGGTGAGGAAGTTCTTTTTCACAGAAAGGGTGGCGGATGCATGGAATGGCCTACCTCAGGAAGTGGTGGCTATGAATACAGTGAAGGGCATCAAACAGGCATGGGATAGGCATAAGGGAGCAATACAGATGAGTATGAATAGATAGGCCACTGACAGAGCAAAGGCCGATGGCACACTTACAAGGTAGAAAAAGAAATGGGCAGACTGGATGGGCCTTGCGGTCATTATCTGCCATCAGCTTCTATGTTTCTAAGTTAAGGGATTTCATAGCATCTGGGTGTGTTCAATCCCCAGCATCACTCAAGTTTTTTCACAGATTCGTGGCTTCAATGAGGTGGCAGGACATATGGAGGGAAGTACACTCAAACAGATCAGGATATTCCCATTACTTTGCTCCCCACCCTTCTTACAGTAGGAGAGCATATGTTTTTGTAATGATGGAGGATGTTTTTTGAGTGAGATTATGTGCCATAGGGCCCATTTCATACTCGGATCATGCCCCAGTAAATGTAGAGATAGACCTGGGTGGAAAAAGAAACAAGACACTATGGAGATTGGACTCCTTTTACTTGTGGGATGAGGTGTTTGTAGACATGGACAGAGATCAGATTAAACAAATTACAGGAATACATGAAACCCCAGATACTAAGCCCACTATACTTTGAGACACAGTCAAGGCAGTCTTGTGAGGCCACTTGATTAGTTATGCAGCCCATAAAAATAAATAAAGAAAAGCACATAGGGAGGATTTGAATGCCACCCTACTGTTCCGTCAACAGCAACATCAACAGGGCACGCTATCAGACCCCACACAGATTAATAAGATTAAAAAAAAAAACTAGATGAATTTGCTCTAGCACAGACAGAGAAGGCCCTTCGGTAGATAAGGCAAAAATATTATGATGGGGGCCTGAGAGTGGCAGGCCTATGAACTCAAAGAGTAAGGGGACACAGAAAGAGAGCTATAGTGACCAAAGTACAGCATCTACTAACTAGACAACATCAAGATAAAAGGCACACAATAGCAGAGGCCTTGCAATATATTATAAGACATTATATCAGGAATGCTCAACTCCCAATCGGAAGGCCTAGATGAATTCTTTGCAACCATGAAATTCCCTAAGAGAGGAGCTCATGCAAAGGATCTGATGCACAGACCGATCATAGCCATGGAGGTGGTGGCAGCTATAGGTAGGCTAAAGACAGATAAGTGCCCAGACCCGGATGGCTACACAGCAGAATTCCATAATAAATTCTCACCAGAGATACAGCCCATACTGCTTAATATATCAAACTGGGTAACAGAGGGAAATAATCTTCCCCACTCATGGAATCAGGCTACAGTTTCATTATTCCCAAAGCCAGGGAAACCAACAGACAGATGTGAATCCTATAGACCTACCTCTGTATTAAATATTGATTATAAAATATTTACCTCAATTATTGCTAAATGCTTAGATATTATTCTTCTCCAGATAATACATCTGGACCAAATGGGCTTTATCAGAGCTAGACAAATGATACACAGTGTTAAAAGATCCCTAGATATCATTCATCAGGCCACCATGCAGAATACCCCATTACTTGCTCTCAGCTTAGATGCTGAGAAGACATTTGACAGAGTGTCCTGGACCTTTTTACAGGCCACCCTGACCCACTTTGCCTTTCCAGAAAATTTTGGAAACTAGTGACCCACCTATACAGAAACCCAGAAGCACAAGTTAGAGTCAACAGCCATCTATCTTTCTCATTCCATTTACAAAGGGAGATCAGACAGTGTTGCCCCTTATCTCCCTTGTTATTTGACCTCTATATAGAACCTTTGGCCCAAGCTATTCGGACACAGCCTGGGATAGTGGCATAAAGAGGACTAGGAGGAGAAGAATGTTGTATATCCCTATATGCAGACAGCATTATGCTATATTTGATGAACCCAGAGGTAGATCTCCCAATAGTGTGAAAGATCATTAAACAATATGGGAGCCTGTTGGGCTGTACACTCAATGAAACTAAAACAGAAGCCCTAGCTATACTCTATATGCTGCAAAAAAGCTAAAGACCCAATTCCCATTTTAAAGGGGACTAACACAGATTAAATATCTAGGTATTAAGCTTACCACATCATTGTCATACATTTATGAAACAAACGGGCTACTTCAGAAACAATTGCAAAAAGACTCAGAAGTTTGGGCAATATTGTCATTAATCCTGGAAAGAAGGGTAGCAGTGATCAAAATAGTGATCCTGCCAAAGTTTTTGTATCTGTTTCAGAACTTGGCAATACCCATCCCTGTGGGAGTGTGGAGGATGTGGGATAAGTAGATAGAATTTTTTTGACAGAGGCATAAACCAAGGGTGGCTCCGGCAACACTGGCTATGCTGATGAGATTAGGGGTCTAGCATTATCTGATTTTAAGTTGTACTATTAAGCAGTTCAACTACAGCCAGTAACGTATTAGTCATAGGATGATCCTGGGCAGCAGTGGATGCAGATAGAGAAAGAATTCCTATATAGAGCCCTCCACTAGAGTTGTGCATATTAGACATCTAGGGTCTGCAAGGCTTACATAGATGTATAAGTATATATATGTATATAACTATATAGCCCCCTGCAAACTTGGAAAAATGGATACAGAAAAGCAAAGTAGGATAATAATTATTATGGTTGCTCCCACTGCACCTGCATCCAGATTTTACACTGGTCTCGCTAGATCAGGGCTATAAAACTTGGGCCAGAAAGGGAATACAGAACCCACTACACTTGTAGGGAGAGGGAGGATGTAAACCTTTCTAAGCCTTAGTTGCAGAATATAGACTAGTCAAGAAAGAGCAATTTCTATATTTTCAGGTGAGGGCCTAGATCACAAGACTAGATAGAGAGAATAGATTTAATGTACAGCATCTCATTTTGGCTGTGGTGAAAACAGTGATGCAGAGGCAGGACCATCCACACCTGTTGTCTAGAATGTGTAGGACTTTACAAGAATTAAATGAAACTCCAACTCTCAGAGCCTTTAGGAGCTGGGAACAAGAACTGAGGCACCCTGTAGACAATGAGGCTTGGGAAAGTGGATAACAGAATGTCCACAAAATCACATCCTCAATGAAACAGAGAGAATTTGAATGGAAGTGTATATTTTTTTTTTTTATAACTCCAGCCCAATAATACTGTATACATATGGCACCCAGTGCCAACTGCTGGAGGCAATGCAGGGATACACAGACAAGCCATCCACATATAATGTGGGAATGTCCCAAGTTAGCCTCATTCTTAAGAGAGGTGGAGGTGATTCTCAAGGAAATTATTTCCCCTCAACTCCAACTAACAAGGGAACTGGTATTGTTCCATATCTATCCCCATGAGATAAAAGACCTTGCAATTAAATACTTGCTTGGTATAGGGGGTGGCAGCCATGAAAAAAGTGTTACTCAGAAATGGCTTTCAGACAAAGTTCCAAATCTGGGAGACTGGATGGTGATAATAACTAATATTTATAAACTTGAAATTATGACCTGCAGGATGTGAGACCAGCTGGAGAAGGTCAGGAACAGATGTACTCGCTGGCTTCTATACGCCATGATGAAAAAGCCAGCATTTGTACTGTGAGACCCTTCCCCCATGGTCAAGTAAGAGGTGCCCTGTTAACTGAATTACAACAGGTAAGTAAAAATGTTTAGTAAAGGTTACCCTCTATCAACTGAAACAGACATAGGTTCCCATAACACCAGAAACACAAATGAATCAAAGTATGCACCACCAATGTTGTTGCTTGTTAACTGTATTATTTATTGTACAATGTATTCAGTTTTGTACTAAGAAAAAGAAATCTCCATAAAAAAATCTGTTTATAAAAAAAAAATTTCCACACAGCACTAACTTTATTTATTTATTGAAGTTTGTTAACAAAGTAGGCCCACTAGAACCAAGTGTCCCTTTTTTAGGGGACACGTGTATTTAATTACACATGGTACACATAATACAGGTTATACAGTGTCTGAATATGCAAATGTAACCCTCCCAATGGGCTCACCTTGTAGGGCTTTGCCCCATCGCTCCTTTGTCAGTACCCCATAAGTGGCTTCTGGTGGGCTCTGGACCCAATGGTCCCATGATTGCCTCTGGGGAGGTAAGCATCTGGCTCTTGGTTTCAACCCCCTGTCTGGATGGGGAGGGGGTGTGTGTGCTAAGCCCAAACAGTGTATTTGCACCTCCAAGTGCTGGGGAACTGTTTATGTTCTTTCAAGATATTCTGTGTGTAACCCCCCTGTTACCCGGGGTTACAAGAATCCCAGTTAGACCTAGTGGCAGGCAGGGACAGGCAGCTAGTGAGACACCCAGTAGATGGGTTTCACTCTGTCTTGCTCTGTGATCAGTCTCTGCTGAGCTGGAGAAATTACATCATTTAGAATTCTCGCAGCAGCATGAACCACATTGGAATGCTGCAGCTGGGAGTTAGGATAGAATGTTGGGAGGTTTTGAAGTCAGTCTTGAGTGAGTCTTGAAGTGGGATCACTAGAGGAAGGAGGTGTTTTGCTGTATGCGGGCCCTCAGAGCCCCCGGCTCTGATACAGAGCTAGTTTCAGAGTGGTGTGTGTTCTCACCATAAGAAGAACACAAAATACTTCAGCTGAAGTGGTAAAGACTGCTCCCCAGTTGGTTCAGGCCCCACTCCCTGTGGGGATGGGGGATGCCAACAGCCAGCTTCCAGGGGCAAATCCCTGACCTGGCTAGAGAGAGAGAGAGAGAAAGCTGCCTGATGTTGTGCTGAGGCACCACAAAGATTTGTGATGGTTTTCCTGTGAGAGAAGACTGTGGGGCACCTGCAAGCAGGGGTGAATCTGCTCATAAAAAAGGGCCTATGTTTCACCAGAGACTTTGTGTATTAAGCATCTGTTACTGTGGGTCAGGAAAGGACAGCCAAGTACAGTGCTTAAAGAGTGGGATTTAGACATCTTCAATCAGTGGGGGTCTACAGGGATGGACATAGACATTTAACAATTATGCCTCAAGTCAGCGCACTGGAGTTTCAGACACTGTAGATTGAATGTGAAATACATTTACAGTGATGATCTACAACAGTAGAGTTTTTCAGAGAAGAGATGTTAGGGACCAAAGAAATGGCCGGGTATGAATTATAGAAGCAAGAGGTGGGAGACCCCCCATCAGGAGTAACCAGATTCACCTCTACGGGTTTGCTTTGGGACACCTGTTGCTTTCTCTATGGCACTTGGCCAGTGCTCGAAGAAAGTACACAGACATGGGATTAGATGGAAGAATTTCTCTTATGGAGTCTGTATGTGCTCATGGGTGGTTTAGGGAGCTACCAAGAAATGTTCCATGCCATATGGAAAGTGGTACAGTTGCTGGCCAGATGTGCCATGCAGGGAAGTAGTCCAAGACTGGTCAGATGTGCCAGGCCAAGGAAATCCAGAGAAGAGTACAAGTTCAGGCTGCATGCCCAGGGTGCTTTTAAGCTGGAGGGTTACAGTCTGAGAAGATGTGTTCTGATCTCCGTATATCTGAAGATGTGTTCTGATCTCTGTATTTTGGAAGGAGGGGTGGAAGAACAATGGGGAATAATAAAAACTGCCATCACAGAGGTAACGAGCCTTTGTGTGAAGCAAATAAACAAAACAAAACAATGTAAGAAACCACTATGGTTCTCAAAGGAAGTGGCAGTGAAGGTTCAAGAGAAAAAGAAAGCATTCAGGAAGTACAAGGAATCGCAGAAGGAGCAGGACAGAGAACTGTATCAGTTAAAGCAAAGGAGGCTGGGAAGGCAGTCAGAACAGCAAAGGCCCAAACCGAGGAAAAGATAGCCAACTCAGTTAAGAAGGGATAAAACCTTTATAGGTACATCAGGGAGAGAAGAAAGACCAAGGGAGGATAGTGAGGCTTAATAAAGGGAGGGAGGGTGGGCAGAGGGAGACTGTGAAAAGGCAGAGATACTAAACAAATATTTTTCTCAGTATTTACAAATGAAGAGGGGAGGTACATAAAACAAACAGTAGAAACACTCTGATACAGAAGTTGATACCAGCCCATTTACAGAAGAAAGGGTTCTGAAAGAACTCTAAAACTGAAGGTGGACAAAGCAATGGGGCCTGATGGGATTCATTCCAGAATTCTAAAAGAACTAAGGGTAGAACTAGTGACACCACTGACTACCCTTTTTAACAAATCATGGGAGGATGGGGTGGTACTCGAGGACTGGAGGAGGGCAGATGTGATTCCTCTTCACAAAAGTGGGAGCAAGGCAGAAGCAGGAAACTACAGACCTGTGAGTTTAACCTCAAGTGATAGGGAAAATGATGGAATCACTTCTGAAGGAAAGAATTGTCGAGTATCTAGAGGCCAGAAAGGCACAGGACCCTAGGCAGCATGGATTCACAGCAGGAAGGCCATGCCAGATGAATCTGATAGATTTCTTTGACTGGGTGACCAAAGTAGTAGATCAGGGAGGGGCTGTTGACATGGCCTACCTAGACTTTAGCAAGGCATTTGACACAGTCCCACACAAAAGATTAATATACAAGTTAGCCACCCTGGGAGTGGGTACCAAGATGACAGCCTGGGTAAAGAATTGGCTGGAGAATAGGACACAGAGAGTAATAGTAAATGGAGTCCACTCAGAAGAAAGGAGGGTTACTAGTGGGGTACTGCAGGGTTCAGTATAGGACCAGTCCTCTCAATGTCTTTATAGCACATTGCAGAAGGACTGGAAGGAAAAGTATGTCTCTTTGCAGATGACACAAAGATCTGCAACAGAGTTGATGCACAGGTGGGGTGGAAAGGATGAGAAGGGACTTGGCAAAGTTAGAGGAATGGTCAAATGTATGTCAGCTTAGATTCAGTGCTAAGAAGTGAAGGTAATTCACCTGGGAAACAAAACCCAGGGAAGAGTACACAATGGGGTGAGATACTAACAACAACAAAATGGAAAGGGACCTGGGGGTAGTCATATCAGATGACCTAAAGGTGGGCAAGCAATGTGAGAGGGCAGCAAGGAGGGTGTGGGGATACTGGGATGCATAGGAGAGGCATCACCAGTAGAAAACAGGAAGTTATTATCCCTCTGTACAGACAGCTGGTGAGACCCCATCTGGAGTACTGTGTGCAGTTCTGGAGACCCAATCTGCAAAGACATAGACAGGATGGAAGCTGTCCAGAGGAGGGCAACTAAAATGTGCAGGGTCTA
Source organism: Neoceratodus forsteri (assembly GCA_016271365.2). Classification (NCBI taxonomy): domain Eukaryota; kingdom Metazoa; phylum Chordata; order Ceratodontiformes; family Ceratodontidae; genus Neoceratodus; species Neoceratodus forsteri. The sequence goes on from CM057454.1 coordinate 1,226,924,082, forward strand.
ACCGAAGACATATGAAGAGAGACGAAAGGAGCTTAATATGTATAGCCTCGAGGAAAGGAGGGAGAGGGGGGACATGATAGAAACGTTCGAGTACCTCAAGGGAATCAACAAAGTCGAAGAGGGCAGCATCTTTCAAAAAAAGAGGTGTGCAAGAACAAGAGGGCACAATTTGAAGATGGGGAGGCGGCTCAGAGGTAATTTAAGGAAGTATTTTTTCACAGAGAGGGTTGTGGATGCATGGAATGGCCTTCCGGAGGCGGTTGTGGAGTCAAAATCAGTGGTGGAATTCAAGCATGCATGGGACAGTCATAAGGTAATTCTAGGGGGTGGGGGTGGGAAGAAGTAGGCTGCTGGTTAACTAGGATCTGCAGCATATCCAGTAGATAGGGAAATCGGCATACTAGGTGTGCCAAGCGGTCCTTATCTGCCGTCAAATTCTATGTTTCTATGTTTCCCATAAGTGGTTCCTGGTGGGCTCTGGACCCAATGGTCCCATGATTGCCTCTGGGGAGGTAAGCATCTGGCTCTTGGTTTCAACCCCCTGTCTGGATGGGGAGGGGGTGTGTGTGCTAAGCCCAAATAGTGTATTTGCACCTCCAAGTGCTGGGGAAACTGTTTATGTTCTTTCAAGATATTCTGCGTGTAACCCCCCTGTTACCCGGGGTTACAAGAATCCCAGTTAGACCTAGTGGCAGGCAGGGACAGGCAGCTAGCGAGACACCCAGTAGATGGGTTTCACTCTTTCTTGCTCTGTGATCAGTCTCTGCTGAGCTGGAGAAATGACATCATTTAGAATTCTCGCAGCAGCATGAACCACATTGGAATGCTGCAGCTGGGAGTTGGGATAGAATGTTGGGAGGTTTTGAAGTCAGTCTTGAGTGAGTCTTGAAGTGGGATCACTAGAGGAAGGAGGTGTTTTGCTGTATGCGGGCCCTCAGAGCCCCTGGCTCTGATACAGAGCTAGTTGCAGAGTGGTGTGTGTTCTCACCATAAGAAGAACACAAAATACTTCAGCTGAAGTGGTAAAGACTGCTCCCCAGTTGGTTCAGGCCCCACTCCCTGTGGGGATGGGGGATGCCAACAGTCAGCTTCCAGGGGCAAATCCCTGGCCTGGCTAGAGAGAGAGAGAGAGAGAGAGAGAAAGCTGCCTGATGTTGTGCTGAGGCACCACAAAGATTTGTGATGGTTTTCCTGTGAGAGAAGACTGTGGGGCACTTGCAATCAGGGGTGAATCTGCTCATAAAAAAGGGCCTATGTTTCACCAGAGACTTTGTGTATTAAGCATCTGTTACTGTGGGCCAGGAAAGGACAGCCAAGTACAGTGCTTAAAGAGTGTGGGATTTAGACATCTTCAATCAGTGGGGGTCTACAGGGATGGACATAGACATTAAACAATTATGACTCAAGTCAGCGCACTGCAGTTTCAGAGACTGTAGATTGAATGTGAAATACATTTACAGTGATGATCTACAACAGTAGAGTTTTTCAGAGAAGAGATGTTAGGGAACAAAGAAATGGCTGGGTATGAATTATGGAAGCAAGAGGAGGGAGACCCCCCATCAGGAGTAACCAGATTCGCCCCTACGGGTTTGCTTTGGGACACCTGTTGCTTTCTCTCTGGCACTTGGCCAGTGCTCGAAGAAAGTACACAGACATGGGATTAGATGGAAGAATTTCCCTTATGGAGTCTGTATGTGCTCATGGGTGGTTTAGGGAGCCACCAAGAAATGTTCCATGCCATATGGAAAGTGGTACAGTTGCTGGCCAGATGTGCCATGCAGGGAAGTAGTCCAAGACTGGTCAGATGTGCCAGGCCAAGGAAATCCAGAGAAGAGTACAAGTTCAGGCTGTGTGCCCAGGGTGCTTTTAAGCCGGAGGGTTACAGTCTGAGAAGATGTGTTCTGATCTCTGTATATCTGCATTACCAGGAGTGTAGCCCTGTGGGGGTCCATCTATGTTTTGTTATTCTGTTTGGTTGTGAATAAAAGCCACATTCTAGAATCCCGCTCCTGGTTTGGACATTGCAGTTATTGCTTCCAGTGTCCAGAGTTACTTGGGTGCCCTGACTAGAAGTCAAACCTAGCCAAAATACCGAGCAATAGTTTTCTCCCCGAACCCAGGTCCCAGATAGGGAGTTACATATGGAGGCACTGCACAGTGCTAATAACACAAAAAATACCATCAACCCGATCCCTGGGGTTACAAATTGGAGGTTACCACTTAGATTTGGCTTGCAATTTGGGAGAGAACGCAAGAAAGGTTGCACGGATAGTGGCTAGCATTTTGGCTATCTGGCAGTAGGTAGCCCAAAAAGTAGAAGCATTGCCAACTGAATGTGCCGCTGTGAGCTGCTGTCAATGTGCTAACTGTCTACCAAGGAGCAGTAAAGCCCGAGTGTGTATGCCCTTGTCCTGCATCAAATGACAATGTTTGCCAGCTTTTTAAGTGTTGTGTGACAGAAAAAAGTATGAAAAACTGTGGGGAAACAAAGAAAGATTTATGTCCTAGACGTTGGAAATGCTTGTGGTATGGACTGAGAGAGTCGTTGACTAAAATGGCATGAAAAATGGTTAAAACGGTGCTCCCGCCAAGGAGCTACAGTTAAAAAAAAAAAAATGTGGTTTGCAGTTTAAATTTTGCCTGCTCGACGATCGCCATGGAGAAGCAGAGCTCGAGAGGAAAGAGGCTCATTTGCACGGCGTCGAGTGATTGGTGAGACTGCAATCAGTCCAACCCCCAAGCCAGTTCAGAGTGACTGCACAGTGTTCAAGAGGGAGAAAGAGAGGAGTGTGCGAGCAGGTTTGCAAGAAGGAGCATCACGGTGACTGAAAGCGTTGTAAAGTTAGTTAAATTAGACTTTTCTGTTTAAAATCGGGCTCAACCACATTCCGATTCATCTGAGAGGAGAGCAAGGTGTTCAGAGGGACAATCGGCAGGACTGCCAACCCGCTTTATTCCAGAGGCCTCCAAGATCGGCTGTAGGCCGCGTTTGACGTCGCAAACACAAGCCACTGATTAAGTGAGTACCATCCTAAAAGTAGCTCAGACTGTGTGCTTTTTACCATAAAGCCAGCTGAATCTGTGTGTAGCAGTGTGATCGTTTTGCAAAGAAGGGCTGTGTCAAGTTTAATCAGCTAATAGCAAGAATTCTGAGCAATAGACTGTGAACATAATTATAGGTTCAGCAACAGTATAATTTTCAGAGCCATGTGAGAGACTATGAGTTGTATGAGAGATGCAGCAAGAAATACAAGCAATCCTGGTCAATGAAATACTGTGGCTTTGGTAGGAATTTAAGCTAAAACAGTGATTAAAAGTGAATGAAAAGTCGAGTGAAATCATATAAATTTGCTAGGAGAGCAACCAGTGCAATCTAAGCAGCTTGTTGAGCGAATTTTGTCAGTGGAGTGTGTAAATCGGGTGTGCAGTGGCTTGACTCATGAACAGAATGTTGATGAGCTGGAGTGCTGCCGTCGCCACTACAGGGTGGGGTAGTAATGTAAACACAGTAGCAAGCGAGCCATTTTGTAAAAGTTTTTCCAGAAGAGTGGGACTTGAAATAACAGTGAGCGTTTGTTTTTCTCTGAAGTCATGGCTTCAATACCAGCCCACAACCCAGATCATGCCCAGGCTATGATAGTAGAAGAAGCTAACAAGTTAAGAGATATTACTATGGGGGGATGACTGTCTCCTCATGTGGTGATTCCTGGATATCCAGTATGAGTATGTGTGATGTGCTTAAATGCTGGAAGGGACGTCTTCATGATGCCTCACTGTTCTGGGTGCCTAGAGAAATATGGCTTGACTAAAGCACCCAAGATTCGTTTGGCTCCCACATAGACAAAGCTTCAAGAACCTGCAGTTGGCAGCACACAGCACCAGGTGGAGCCTGATAGGGAAGGCCCCCAGAGTGCGGCATAAAGCAAGAAGGTGCAGATTTACAGACAGGACAATGTACTGACGTATCAGAGTCTGGGTCCCAGAGAGACGCTGCGGAAGGAGCATCAGTAGACCCTTGGAGAGAGGGGCCTAGCCCTAGTCTCATAGGTGAAGACAAGATGAGGGAGGCCTTTGAATAGGAGGTATCGACTTCCGTGCCCAGCAAAGAGTGGACAGTCTTAGGAGTGAAGACGACTGCTCACTCCTGGGCACAGATTCTTAGCGAGGAAGAAGAAGAGAGGAACCTATGTGGCCATGTGAAGAAGGTACAGATCCACAGCCTCAAGCTCTTCCCTCAGAGGAACAGATGGTAGAAGAGAGTAGTGACTCTACAGCTCTGCCCCCACAAGGAAGAGTTAAAGATCCATTCTATGTCACATTGAGTATGTGTAGCTGGCTGAATCAGGACCGGCCACCCCCAAGCCAGGCCAAAGGTTGCAGGTTGACCAAGAGCAGTAAAGAGGAAAGACTGGTTCATAGGAAAGTGAATGAAATCTATGGGATGTCCTTTCCTACCTTCCCTCGGAGAGTCTGGGAGGAGATTGAAAAAGCAGGAAATCCTGGATAATAGAATAGGCAATGACACATGTGTATCTTGGTGCTAACAGACATCTCAAAAATAGAGTATTACAATTAAAAATCAGTCAGTGGAAAATGGGCAGGACACTGTTTATGGACACTGTTCGAATTGTGGATGGAGAGGGACATGAAACTTTTCACAGTGTGGATTATGAGTGTCCAGATGGGGTAATGATTCTAGCACCTGACCCATTGTGCTATTGGCCACAATGCAAAGACCAACCTGCGAATGTGCCCATGCCTACCAAGTGTAGAGCAGAGCAGTGGTAGCCAGTGCTGCCATCCAGTCATTGCCATATCTATGTTGCTCCACCAGACTGGTGTTCCAGGAACCAGGTGCCCCACATGCATCAGTCCTGCAGTGTACTGGCCTTCCAGATTCCTTCGACTGGCCCACCAGATGACTTCATATCCAGAGAGGACACCAGCCCAGCTGTATCCTGATGCATCGCCTGGGATGCCGAATGACTTCAGACCAGCTGTTTTTCCTTTTTTCCTGTTCCAAGGTTCCATCTCCTAGATGACATCAGTCCAGCAGTTTCCAGATGTGCCCCCTGTCATTTTCCGGAAGATATCTGCCGAGCTGTATCAGAAGAATGCTGTCAGAAAGAGTCTTCGGCTGGAGGACCAGGTGGTGTACCATTTTCATTCTACAAGGGACTGGTAAGTCCAGACTTTTCTATTGTTATGACATTGCAGTACACACCCTACACTAGCAGACTCCAGATGTTTGAACTGACCTCAAAGACTCTCCCCTTTGGAATTTCAGCCTGCTAGAACTGTGCTTCACCGGGCTCCGGCCCAGGAGAGACTCTTTATTGGACTTGCCTTTGGGCACTGTTGTCACTAAAAGGGACTTTTAGGACACTCCATCCCCAAATAATGTGTATTGTAAATAATGTCATTGTTTTCAACTGTTTTTACTGTTTATACTGTTTGTTACTTTTCTAAAAAAATATTTTTGGGATTCTCCATTGTTTTGATGGTAGGAGTTAGATAGACTGTGTATGGAGATTAGGAGTGTATGTTGTTTTTCTCTGTTTCTTGCAGATGTTCCTGAAGGAGACAAGAAGAGGAGGCGGGACTCAGCGGAGTTCCTCACAGTGCTTTAAAGTAGTAGTGTTTAAAGTACAGAATGTTGTGGTTTTCTGTGTGTAACTTTTCCTTCCACAGGTATGGTAGTGGGGGAGTGTGAGAATAATGTGTAGTGTAGTGTATAACATTAGCTCCTTGTGTGTGGTTGCAGGTGTCCCAGGTTGGGGGGAGGGTCCCCTGTTTGTTTTGTTTTGGGTATTTGGGTTAGATGCAGATAGGTTTTCTCTAGAGGGCTGGGGGGGATAGACAGGTAGTGGTCCTGACTGTCCGGAGGGGCTGCTGTACTGATCTATCAGGGCTATGCTCTGGACAATTCTACCAGGGCCACTAGGTGTCCATAGTAAGATCATAGTGTAGAGGCTGATGCATCAGCCAAAGGCCTCTAGGCCCTTAGTGTTGTCTGCCTGTGCTGGCACATGGTATAGGAGAATGTAGCGCTACCTCCCCGTAGTCAACACATAGGGTGAGATGGCCTAAGCCAGGTGACTAATGACTGTGGACAGTCATTCTCCGGGTCCAGGGTGAGTGTAACCCCCCCATTACCTGGGGTTACAAGAATCCCAGTTAGACCTAGTGGCAGGCAGGGACAGGCAGCTAGTGAGACACCAGCTAGATGGGTTTCACTCTGTCTTGCTCTGTGCTCAGTCTCTGCTGAGCTGGAGAAATGACATCATTTAGAATTCTCGCAGCAGCATGAGCCACATTGGAATGCTGCAGCTGGGAGTTAGGATAGAATGTTGGAAGGTTTTGAAGTCAGTCTTGAGTGACTCTTGAAGTGGGATCACTTGAGGAAGGAGGTGTTCTGCTGTGTGCAGGCCCTCAGAGCCCTCAGCTCTGATATAGAGCTAGTTGCAGAGAGGTGTGTGTTCTCACCATAAGAAGAACATGAAGTACTTCAGCTGAAGTGGTAGAGACCACTCCCCAGTTGGTTCAGGGCCCCCTCCCTGCGGGGAAGGGGGATGCCAACAGCCAGCTTCCAGGGGCAATCCCCTGGCCCAGCTAGAGAGAGAGAGAAAGCTGCCTAATGTTGTGCTGAGACACCATGAAGATTTGTGATGGTTTTCTTGTGAGAAAAGCCTGTGGGGCACCTGCAATCAGGGGTGAGTCTGCTCATAAAAAGGGCCTATGTTTCACCAGAGACTTTGTGTATTAAGTATCTGTTTCAGTGGGTCAGGAAAGGACAACCAAGTACAGTGCTTAAAGAGTGTGGGATTTGGACATCTTTAATCAGTGGGGATCTACAGGGATGGACATAGCCATTTAACAATTATGCCTCAAGTCAGCGCACTGGAGTTTCAGAGACTGTAGATTGAATGTGAAATACATTTACAGTGATAATCTACAACAGTAGAGTTTTTCAGAGAAGAGGTGTTAGAGTCCAAAGGAATGGCTGGGTATGAATTATGGGAGCAAGAGGTGGGAGACCCCCCATCAGGAATAACCAGATTCACATCTACGGGTTTGCTTTGGGACACCTGTTGCTCTCTCTCGGGTACTTGGCCAGTGCTCGAAGAAAGTACCCAGATGTGGGATTAGATGGAAGAATTTCCCTTATGGAACCTGTATGTGCTCATGGGTGGTTTAGGGAGCCACCAAGAAATGTTCCATGCCATATGGAAAGTGGTACAGTTGTTGGCCAGATGTGCCATGCAGGAAAGTAGTCCAAGGCTGGTTGGATGTGCCAGGCCAAGGAAATCCAAAGAAGAGTACAAGTTCAGGTTGAGTGCCCAGTATGCTTCTAAACCTGAGGGTAATAGTGTGTAGAAGATGTGTTCTGATCTCCATATGTCTGCATTACCAGGAGTGTAGCCCCGTGGGGGTCCATCTATGCTTTGTTATTCTGTTTGGTTGTGAATAAAAGCCACACTGTAGAATCCCTCTCCTGGTTTGGACATTGCAGTTATTGCTTCCTGTGTCTGGAGTTACTTGGGTGCCCCTGACTAGAAGTCAGACTTAGCCAAAATACCGAGCAACAGTTTTCTCACTGAACCCAGGTCCCAGGTAGGGGCTTACATATGGAGGCAACGCACAGTGCTAATAACACAAAAAACACCATCAACCCGACCCCTGGTGTTACATGTGTAAATGGATAAGGGCTGTATTGCTTTAAAATGAATGGACTCATAAATAGCAGCCCCACAGAACTACAAGACACTTGGGGCTACTAAGTAAAGGTAAAAGGGCATTGAAATTGCATGGAACTGCAGCAGCCAATCAGTGAAGGCTGGACAAAGACTATAAATGTGAATAGCAGCCAGCCAAAAAGATCCGATCATCTGGGGGGGGGGTGCAATACAGCTGAATAGGGCTTCCCCACCCCATAGCTGCACTCAGGCCCCAAAGCCTAAAGCAGGAACAAATGCTGACAGTTGAATTACAGAGTTAGCACAAAGTTGGTGATATAATACTGAAAGCTGAATTACAGAGTTAGCACAAAGTTGGTGATAAGATACTGGAAACTGGAGTACAGAGTAAATGAAGAATTTTCGATAAGTTTGGGGAAGCTGCAGTATGGAGAGAGAGCACAGACTTCGTTGTTGGAGACAGAACCAGTTTGGAAATAGCTGCAGACACCTTGGTCTTATGAAGAAGAATGAGTGAATGAAAAGCTGTTTAAGTTTGGGACTGAGTGAGTAAGTGAAAAGTAACCTGCTTAAGTTTGGAACCGAGAACAGTGTAAAGGCAATTGAATTCAGAGTTCAGAGCAGTGATTATTGCAGTGAAAGTTTCTGGCTGGAACCCTTGAGTCAGGATCAAGCTTCTGCTCCCTGAAGAAGTGTTCAGCAAGGGGAGTAATTGATTGCTGGAGTCAGAGACTGTGGAAGACCTGCTTGCTTAATACTGAAAAGTGGAGTGCCAGAGCTGGGTAGAGGAGATGAGAAAAGAGTGGCAGTGAAGGATCCAGGGGGCAAAGTTAAACACCCCCTGGACTGTAGAGTGAGGGGAGATCTTCAGCATTGGACAATGAAAGGCCTGCCTAAGTGAAGTCAGTCATAAAGGCCATCGGGTGAAGAGACAAAGGCTAGCCAGGTGAAGATCATCTGCTCAGGTTTTTCTGCCATCTTCTGTGATAGAGCATTCTTCAGGGACCCCCACACTACCGTGCAACTGCTAAGAGGACTACCCATCAGCCTGCTGCAACTCCTCTGTGAGGACTGCAAAACTGAGTATCCCAGACTGCGACTTTGGGGAGAGATTTTTATTGCTAGCTAGCTAGTTAGAGCCTGGGCAACCCTTGTGTGTACTGTGGGAAAACAAATATAAAAGCAGAGACAAAGCAAGTATTAATATGTTATAAGTGACAGTGAAAGTTGGGACACTGCAAGGTTTAAAGTGTTTCAAGCAAATATCAAAGTTAGGATACAGCAAGGTTTAAAATGTTGAAAGTGGAAATAAAACTGGAGGCCAAACCAAGTTTTAAGTCGCACAAGTGTTAATCAAGTTATTGGGCCCCAACGAAAGTGCTCAGGCCTGAATCTTTATTTGGTGTGGTACCCACCATAGCAAGGACATTAAAGGTGCACCCTTGTGGTGGGAAATGCAGAGACTGAGGGTAAACATTCATGAAGTATTTTAAAAAAAGGTTGTGCTACATCCCTTTTCCAAATAAATTGTTATTCTGTTTGCATGTTAATACTTGTGGCTGTAAATTTATGTGTTCAAGTTAGTGTGTGTGGGGGGATTGCTAATGAGTGGGGAAATGTACTAGGGGTAAGTACTGATATTTCCTGGGGTGCAGTAACTTGCAAGTTTTCCACAAGTATTCCCTGCCACTGCCCCAGGTTGAGGCACCTTGCCAACAGATAGTCCAATTGAAGAACTCAGACCTGGTCCCTCATAGAAGTGCTCCAGGTAAAGATTGTGGGTCCCAGAGCAGTCTAGGTATCCCTCCAGTTGTACATCTCCACAATTCATATGCTGTTCTGGCAGAGTCTGGTTCCTCTATGGAGGCACCCACAGTGGAGACCAGGGAGGATGCTGGAAACCACCATAAGGGAGATCCACTGGAGGGTGGCACAGGACACCACAGAGAAAGGAAGCAGCTCCTGGTTGGGGACTCAATTATTAAGGGAGTAGAACTGGTAGAGGGAGGGAAGGGGAGAGGGAGGTAAGGCACCTGCTCAGAACCGTGGCTTGGAGAGACAGGAAGTGAATCCTCAAGATTGTGATAGCAGCTGCATGGGAGAGGGAGCTGGATGTCATTGTCCACCTAGGGACAAATGACTTAGCTGGGCATGGGATTAGAGCAGTGCAGGAGGAGTTTGTGGCATTGGGGAGGGGCCTTAGACAAGTAGCATGTATGGTAACCTTCTCAGAGTTGCAGTCTGTCTGTGGTATGGGTGAGGCTAGGGTACTCCGCACCGTGTGATTCAATGAATGGTTGAAAAGCTGCTGTGGAGCACAGGGTTTTGGCTTCATTTGGGACTGGGGTTCCACCTGGAGGGATATAGGCCTATGTTGGCATGATGGTCGGCATCTGGCTGGACGAAAATGCTGGTCCCATATTGGAGTCAGCTGTCCCAGCCAGGGACTCGGTAATACATCACTCAAGGTTGGATCGTAGGGGAGGGGGGTCTCTATTTGTTTTAAATGGGAATTGGGCCTTGTGGAGGTTCCAGTGGTGTCCCCTAGATCCTTTGAGTGTATCATGGGAACAGGGTTGGGCTGCAGAATCCTGCTCGTCTACCGTCCACCCAGTGACGAGAAAGTTTTTCTGCAGGAAGTTGTGGACTTCATTGTCAACCTGGTGTTGGAGCCCTCCAGGTGGTTGGTCCTGGGGACTTCAATTCCTGGGTCGATGATGAACTCTCGCATTTTGGTCAAGACTTCCTCCAGCTAATGATTTTGTTGGGCTTCACACAGGTGGTTACCGCTGCTACCCATATTCAAGGTTACGCTCTGGATCTGGTGTTCACCCTGGGGATGGAGATCATGGAACTGATGGTGGAACCAGTTGGGTGGTCTGACCATCACTCCATAAGGTTCAATTTTGTGGCCCCCATTACAAGACCTACCCCTTTGGAGATGGTCCAGTATCACCCTTTGAGGGGAGTTACCCCTGAGGGTTTGATGGTGGTGCTGGACCTATTGAGTTGGCCAATGGAGTGCATGGAACCAGATACCTTAGTAGTGCACTATAACAACATGGTGCTGAGGGCACTGGACTCCATAGCACCTGTCCATGTTTGTCCCCTCTCTCTTCACCCTCAGTCCCCTTGGTTTGATGGGACATTGAGGGAGTTGAGGAGAGTGGGGCGAAGATTGGAACGTAGTTGGCAGAAATCTGGCCTGGTGGATGACAGACTTAGATTTATGACCCATTATGTGGACTATCAATCAGTAATCTCCCATAAGAAGGCAGAGTTCTTGTCCAGGGAGATAACTGCATCAAGAAACTGACCTGCTCAGCTCTTCTGGACCATCGACAGACTGTGCAATCCAGCCTGTCTGCGGGGTCAGGGAGCTTTTTCACAAATAAAGTGTGATGAGTTTGCTCGGTTCTTTGATGATAAGGTGTCATCAATCAGGTCAGAGATCTGCAGCATACGTTCAAATGAGCATTGCAGTGACTGATGTGGGGTTACATGCCCTCGGTCTACCTGGACAGATTTTGACCAGCTAGTAATCATGGATATCATGAAGATTGTCCAGGGCTTATGACCGACTTGCTGTAGTTTGGATCCTGGTCCTACATGCCTCCTTGTGGGGTGCATGGATGCGATCGGACCAGTCCTCTCAAAGATAGTCTGGGGCTCTTTGGAACAAGGGGTGTTTCTGGAGTCTTTAAAGGAGGCTGTTGTGACACCTCTTTTGAAGAAATCTTCCCTTGACCCTGACTGTCTCGCTAACTACAGACCGATCTCTAACCTGCCCTTTTTGGGCGAGGTTATTGAGAAAGTAGTCGCGCTGCAGCTCAATGACTTTCTTACCACCCATGAGGTCTATGATCCTCTCCAGTCCGGTATCAGGAAGATGCATAGTACCGAGACGGTGTTAGTTTGGGTACTCAATGATCTCCTAATAGCGAGAGATCGGAAAAGCCATTCAATCTTGGTTCTCCTTCATCTCTCTGCAGCATTTGACACTGTGGACCATGGGATGTTGCTGGATCACCTGCGGCTACTCTGCGGACTGTCGGGGACAGTCCTCAGATGGTTCTACTCTTTTCTCACAGGCAGAAGTCAAAGGGTAGTTTCAGGGATTTTCTTCTGCTCCCTTGCTCTGTCCTGTGGGTGCCGTAAGGCTCTGTGCTTTCCCCATGTTGTTCACGGTGTATATGCTGCTGGGAGACATTATTAGGCATTATGGGCTGAGTTTTCACTGCTATGCATATGATACTCAGCTCTATATGTCCTTCGTACTCTAACAGAATGATGCATTATCGGTCTTTAACAACTGCCTTGCTGAGATTCAGGACTGGATGAGTGCGAACTGGTTGAAACTAAATCCGGATAAGACTGAGGTGTTGGTTGTGGACCTGGGTCACCATGTAGAGAAGTTGACTACTGGGTTCCCCTCTGGTCTTTTACTAGGGGGTAACCAGTTGAGACCTTCTGAACAGGTGCGAAATCTGGGTGTAATTTTTGACAGTGAGCTGACGCTGAAGACACGGGTATCGGCCACTGTCAAGTCTTCCTTTTACCATCTGAGGAATATCACCCAGATAAAACACCTTGTTCTGCATGATGACCTTCCTGTATTGGTCCACACTTTTGTTTCCTCTCATCTTGATTACTGTAATGCTCTATATCTAGGGTTACCGGGGGTGGATCTCCGTCGCCTGCAGTTTGTGCAGAACGCAGCAGCCAGGTTGTTGACTGGATTACCAAGAACTTGCCATATCACACCTGTGCTGCGTGAACTGCACTGGCTGCCAGTGCAGTGCAGAATCACCTTCAAGGTCGCGTTGCTGACCTATAAGACCCTACACGGTCAGGGACCGGGCTATCTGCAAGATCTCATTTGTCCTAACCCCCTCTCCGCCCACTCTGCTCCACTGATGAGGGATTGCTAGAGATTCCCAGGGCTCATCTTCAATCATCTGGGGCCAGGGCTTTTTCTTTTATGGCCCCAACCCTGTGGAATTCTCTGCCTCATCAGATTAGAGAGTGCCTGTCCGTGGAATCATTTAAGAGGTATCTGAAAAGCCGCTTATTTGCACTAACATTTGGATAAGTTTATAGACGTGTTTACTGTTTTATGTCATTATTTATTATAGTTGATGTTTTATTCTTGATATGTACTAGCGCTTTGATATATTGAGAAGTGCTCTATAAATACAATTTTGATTGATTGTCTGGGAGAGAAACCAGGCTCCAAGGTAATAGGTCTAAATGCTTCATTGGCAAGCTTCTAAACTAGCCAAGAGGGAGAGGCACTGATAAGAAGCATGGGATTCCCAGTTTCCCCCACAAAACAGGATAGTTAACGAGGTAAACACCAAGGTAGAGAGGTTGATAGGGAGAAGGACAGGAGTAAATGGAGAAAAAGGCAAAGGCAGTGAGAGCATGGATGGGGCTAAAAGGGGTAAAGCCATCAAAAAATGGAGGGCAATGAGTACCAATGCCCATAGTATGGGTAACAAGCTTCCTGAACTAGTGGCCTTGATGAAAGAGAGACACATGGATATTGTGGCAGTCACAGATACATGGTACATGGAGCACCATCACTGGGATGTCAACATACCAGAGTACACAATCTACAGGAAGGACAGGAAGGGTAAAATAGGAGGTGGAGTAGCTCTCTATATAAGGGAGGGGAGCAAAGCCACAGAACTAAAGAGTAAATGGGGAGGAGGTGCAGCACTGTGGGTCACCTTGGAGTCAGGAAATGGCACCATAATCTGCACGGGGGTTATACACAGACCCACACCTCAGGAGGAGGAAATGGACAAGGAAATGATAGAAGGCATCCTTAGAATGGCAGAAAAAGGGGAGATGTTGTTGGTGGGGGACCTGAATATGCAAGATGTTAACTGGAGCACATTTGCTGCAACCACATCCAAGAGCAGGGTCATTCTTGATGCCCTGCAGGGGGCATGCCTCAGATAGCTTGTGTTGGAACCCACTTAGGATGGAGCAATCTTAGACCTGGTACTTTCAAATGGTGACAGAGAGAGGATCACAGATTTAGTAGTTGGTAGCCATCTGGGAACAAGTGACCACCAATCAGTGTGGTTCACGATAAACACAGCTATAGAGTCAAGTCATACAAAAGCAAAGATACTGGACTTCATGAGGGCTGACTTTGGCAAAATTGGTGAATTCCTAAGGAATGCACTTGAAAATGGGCAGGAAGGAGGGGTGGAAGAACTGCCATCACAGAGGCAACAAGCCTTTGTGTGAAGCAAATAAAACAAAACGAAGTGAAAAACGACTATGGTTCTTAAAAGAGGTGGTGGGGAAGATTAGGCAGAAAAAGATAGAATTGAGGAAGTATAAAGAATCACAGAAGGAGCAGGAGAGAGAACTGTATCAGTTAAATCAGAAGGAAGCAGGGAAGGCAGTCAGAACAGTGAAGGCCCAAACTGACGAAAAGATAGCCAAATCAGTTAAGAAGTGGGATAAAACCTTTTATAGGTACATCAGGGAGCGAAAGAAGACCAATGGAGGGATAGAGAGGCTTAATAAAGGGGAGGGGAGGTGGTCAGAGGGTGACAATGTAAAGGCAGAGATACTAAACAAATACATTTGCTCAGAATTCACAAACGATGATGAGAGGGAAGTACCTAAAACAGATAATAGAAGAACTCTGGACAGGGGGTCGATACCAGTTCATTCACAAAAGAAAGGGTCCTGAAAGAACTCCTAAAACTCAAGGTGGACAACGCAATGGGACCTGCTGGGATTCACCTCAGAATTCTTAAAAAACTAAGGGAGACCTAGTGACACAACTGGCTACCCTTTTTAACAAAATGGGAGGGATGGAGTGATACCTGAGGACTGGAGGAGAGCAGATGTGATTCCCCTTCACAAAACTGGGAGTAAGGCAGAAGCAGAAAACTACAGATCTGTTAGTTTGACCTCAGAGGGAATCCCTTCTGAAAGAAAGAATTGTTGAGTACGTACAGTAGAGGACAGCAGGGCACAGGACCCAAGGTAGTATGGATTCACAGCAGGAAGGTCATGTCAGACAAATCTAATAGATGTCTTTGACTGGGTGACCAAAGTAGTAGACCAGAGAGGGCCTGTGGGTATGGCCTACTTAGACTTTAGCAAGGCATTGGACACAGTCCCTCACAAAATATTAATAAACAAGTTAGCCAGCCTGGGAGTGGGTCCCAGGGTGGTAGCCTGGGTAACAAGTTGGCTGGATAACAGGACACAGAGGGTAATAGTAAACAGCTTAGACTCTGAAGAATGGGTGGTTACTAGTGGGGTACCACAGGGTTCAGTACTGGGACTCATTCTCTGTAATGTCTTTATAGGAGACATTGCAGAGGTGCTGGAATGAAAAGTATGCCTCCATGCAGATGACACAAAGATCTACAACATGCTTGATACACACGGGAGAGTGGAAAGGATGAGAAGGGACATGGCAAGGTCGAAGGAATAGTCAAAATCCACTGGTAACCCCATCTCCAGTGCTCTGCTGATTTATTCATAGAAATGTATAAAGTTGGTTTGACATGATGTAAATTTGTGCTGTGTTGGGTCTATGTAGCCGTTTATTTATAGATAACTAGTTTGGTATTCTTTTAAACATTCTTCAATAATTTTACTTAATATGCATCTGAGACTTATAGGCCTGTAGGTTTTTATTTTGTTTTTGTGCCCTTTTTTTAAGTTGGGACTCACCTTGGCTGTTTTCTAGTCATTGGGCACCTCAACTATTTCTAATGATGTCCTGAATAACAATGCTACAGGGCTGGCAATTTCATTAGCTAGTTAGGATTCGTGGTTGTAACCCATGGGGTCCAGGTGACTTATTTATTTTAAGGTTGTTTAGCTTTGTTACTAAGGTTTCTTTATTAAATGGGGTAACGTTAGTATTATAATAATTTTCTAGTAAATATTTATTTATGATTTGTTCCCCTTTTGGATTTTGTGTATTTAGAAAATATGTGTTTAATAGTCTGGTCATCTTATGTTCTTCGCTGAAGACCACAGTACTATCTTTTAATTGTCCAAACCTATTAGCTCCCTTTTTTGGTTGTTGATACAGTTAAAAATGTTTTGTTATTGATGTCTTTTGTTTTAGTTGTTATTCTTAGTTCTCTGCATTTTTTTTGCTGTCTTGATGGCCTTTTGATATTCCCTTGCTATGATTTTAAATGGATTGCAGTTGTGGGGAAGAGTATTTTGCAGGGATCCGCCCATGGTTCAATGGGCAGGGATACCCCCCCCCCCATTTAACTCAGTCTGCCCTGCTCAGCATCGCTTAGCAGTTTAATCTTGGATGCTGAGCCAAATGTTGTTGTATTCTGCTGCTCACTGTAGTTTTCTCTGTTTTCTCTTCTCCCCTGTCTATTCTCTCTCTCTCTCTCTCTCTCTCTCTGTGTTTCGCTCCATTCTCCTTCTCCTGCTCTGCCTCCATTTGTTCCCTCTTTTGCCTCTCCCTCCTTCTAGTTCCCCCCTTGGCTTGCTTTCCCGCTGTTTGTCCCCCCCCCCCTTTTTCTTTCCCCTGCTCCCCTTTTCACTGTACCTTTTCTTTTTGGGTGTTTTCTCTGCCTCCTCACTTTTCCTGCACTAGTCGAATCTCCATTTTTCCTGGTGCTGGTTACCTTCATTCTGCTCCATCTGACTTCTCATTCTTACTTCCTGGTTCTGTCTTAAAGCTATCTTTCTTCCCTGCCTTAAAGCTGTACTGCCTGTTTTCAGCCCCAACTGTTCGAGTTGGCATACCAATTATTTCGGCCCTAGTGGGTCCCATTTCTACTACTGCTTTGTTGAACAGTGTGCTCTGCACTTACCTGGGGGTTGCAGCAGCTTTTCCTACTTCTTTCTGTGCCTACATGGAGGTAACAGGACACTACCTAACTTCCTATATTCCTAAACCTATGTGGAGGTTGCAGTACCACAATTTAATTAATTATTCTTTACTCCTGTACCTACATGGAGGTTACAAGGCAATATGTAAATCCAGTTTCTGGACCTATGTGGAGGTTACAGGGCAATACATAAATCACATTCCTGGAACTACATGGAGGTTACAGGCTAATCATTTCATTTCTCATTCTCCCTGGACCTACATGGAGGTTCCAGGTCTATATTTTATACACCCTTCTGAACCTACAGTGAGGTTTCAGGATTGCTATTCTTTGCTTCTATCTGAGCTTTGGTGGAGGTCACATGCTTATTCTACAAGCAATTCTCTAGTTCATGCATATCAGGATCTCTCAAGTGGCTCCCTCCACTTTCAAGCTCCTCATTCCTTGCTATGGCTGCCCCCAATCCGGGAGGAAGGACCTTCAACTGCCCCTCCTCCTCCTACTGTCTGAAAATGGACTTCCAAATCTAGATATTCCCCGGAAGATTGGACTGTTCCCCAGTTGATTACTGAACTGCAGAAGCTCGGAATCCCTTACTCTTCTATGGCCAAGGAGCAGGAATTGTTTGATCTCTTTGTGGCCGCCAAATCCAAGAAGACTCCTTGCCCTACTTCTTCTTCTCATCTGAACCCAGATACTCTCTCTGAAATTAAGGACTTAATTAACCAACTGGCTGCATCTATGCTCAATGTCCAATCCTGCATTATAGCTCTGGAGAATCAAATTCCTAAGCAACCTCCAGTTCAAACTTCTCCTATAGCGATGGAACCTCCTGTGCCTCCTCCATCCTCAACACCAGCTCCTTCATCTGATTCTGTTTCCCTAGCAGTCCATGGTACGCCATCTCAATCTTCTATGTTGCCTGCTATTTCACCTATACATCTGGTTCCCAGACATTTTTGCAAGGACATAATTGAAGGGAAAGATGTCAATCTGATTTCCTTACTCATTTCTTCTCATGATTCTTTTCAGAATTTGTCCCCAACATATTATGCTCAGCACTTTCCTCCTGTCACCTTATTTGACTACCTTAGTGTCTTTTGGTCCCCCTCTTTTACCTTGCCACAATTTTCCTTTCTACCCATCCCTCTCTTATCTTGCTTCCCCACTCATATAAACTCTGAACTGTCCTATACATATCTCATATCAATATTTTAATGTTACAGTCATCACTGTGTTATCCTACCCAATTAATCATTTGAATGTTGACTGTACTGCTTTTATTTTGTGCTGCTTTCTTAATTCTGGCGTTTTGACATTTAATTGTATCAAACCTTACCTATTGTTTTTCTGCTACCTGTATAATATTCCTATTGTCAAAGTATGTATTGTTTAATGATAGTAGTGTCATTGTTTATTAATGTGTTTTTTCTGTAACCTTCTGGGTCATGCCTGAAAACAGTCATTGCTATGGCTAGTGCACCTTACCTGGTCAACAAAAACTAAATAAATAATTAAATAAAATTCTACAGAAAATCAAATAGTCTCCTGTGGAGATGTTTCTGTTGTCTTAAAGTCGAAAAACCCCAGATTATCTAAAATGCTTACCATTCATGAATTTATCATTGCCTTCAGCTTACACAGAGACATTCTCTGCTCCGATTTTCCTTCCAGGAGAGAAGAACTTGACTCCTACATGTACTAAGTAGTCAATCTTGGAGTTTGCTATGATGGGACCCATTTTTTTGACTACCACAAATCCTTTCCCACTAAAACAGCAGCTGCCTTTGCTCATTTCAATGTGAGAGTCAATTGGGGTATACTAGACAATGAATTATTCTACAGGCACTTTGCAGGTGAATGGGCCCTCACCTGTCAGCTATGTGGTTATTTTTCGCATTCTGCTTCCCTCTGCCCTTCAACAGTTTCAGACTTATCGTTCAACTGTCCTCCTCCATTGATGTCTTCCTCCATCACTCGCACCATACGTAATCCCACTGCATTGTCATGCTCCTCTTACGATAGACTTGGTCACCCCATTACATTCCCAGAAGAGAAACCTGTCTGTAATGCCTTCAGTTTCTCAGGATGTTCCATTCATGGCTGCAAATTCCTTCATCTCTGCAGTCATTGTGATGAAGCTCATGCCAGATATATTTGTCCTAAACTTCCCTGGTTTAAGCAATGACAATCACAGCACCCCTCTACTCCAGTAAATATTTTGATTTTGGCACAGCTGCTGTCCTCACATCCTTCTAACTTTCTAGTGCAGTTTATAATTTCCAGGTTATCGGATGGTTTCCACACTGGCATCTCTGTGTTCCCTTCTTCATCTTATGAATGTAAGACTCTCCTCCTGGCCATGCAAGAACCATATATTGTTCAGCAACTACTGCACAAAAAACTAGCTGGGTTCCTTATTGGTCCATTCCAGAACTCTCCTTTCTCCATCTTCAGTATTAATCCTATTGGATTTTCAATGTGTATATTTTTCGGTAAGAGGTGGCTTATATTCAATCTCTCTGCTTCAACAGCTTCTCATAATCCTAGCATCAATTCCATAAACTCTTCTGAGGATTATTCCCTATCCTATGCTAGGATCGACAATGCCATTACTATCATCAAGTAGTTTGACAGTGGTTCAAGGCTGGCTAAAGCAGATATTTCGGATGCCTTTAAGCTCCTCCCTATCCATCCTTCCTTATAGCATCCCTACAGAATTTAATAGGACAAGTTCTATTACTTTGCAGTACACCTAACCTTTGGGTGCAAAAGCATCCCTAAATTGATATTTTCTCAGACATTTTGTGTTGGCTACTTCTCAGCTTATGTCATACTCCAGCTGTCATTTACTTGCTCAATGATTTTTTGCTTATTCGACCATCCAGTTCTCCCTTGGCAGCAAGCATATCTGCCCTGAAGACACTCTTTCATCAACCTCCTGTCCCTATTTCCAAACCAAAAACTATTGGTCCTGTTACTGCCTTAGAATTCCTTGGCATCGAATTGGATTCAATGAAGACAGAAGCCAGGTTACCACTCAACAAATTAACATGGATTCAAGACTTGGTCCACTCTTTTTCTGCTAGGAAGTCCTGCACAAAACAGGGACTATTATCTCTTCTTGGATACTTGAACTTTGCGATGCGCATAATTCCACAAGGCCACTCCTTTATATTTTATCTTCTCGAACTAGCTGCATCCATCCCAGTGTTGCATCATCATATTTCAATATCCACCTGAGCCAGGTCGGATTTGGCCATGTAGGCTCTTTTTCTCGAATCTTGGAATGGTTGTTCCATATTTTATAAAGATGTTTCTCCAGACCTAGTGCCTAAAGTTTACACTGATGCCACTCCCAACTTTGGATTTGCTGCCATTTTCAAAAATTCCTGGATTGCTGCTCCCTGGCCACCAGAAATACTTCAGCTGCCACACTTTTCAGCCACCTCTTCATTGTTCGAAAAACTGTCTGATAGTAGCAGTCACTTTTACATGGGGGTCATCGATGTTCCATGTGAACAGTTTCCATATTTTCAGATAATTTAGCTACAGTTGACATCATTAATAAAGGCAGATCAGTGTCCCCTTCTATAATGCTGTTCTTGCAGAGACTGACTTGGATTTCATTACTTCATAATTTTTCAATTCGTTGTTTTCATATCCCAGTAGCTCACATTTCTGCTGCAGATTACCTTCCTCGATTTTATTTACAGGACTTTCTTCTTCTTCATGCTCATGCAGACCCAGCTATGACTCCTCCTCCCCAATTCCAGGATCTAATAATGCCATGAATTTCTATGTCCATCAAGCTCAGAAAATGATCTGGACTGCCCTATCTTCCAGTACCCGAGCTGCATATACAGTAGCCTGGAAGAAATACACTACTTTTTGTGCCATGCTGTCAGTCTCATTTGTGCCTGCTTCTGTTCATCAAATCCTAGCCTTCATTTCTTACTGCCACAAAGCCCATAATCTGTCATATGGTATGATAAAACAATATGTATTGGGAGTTCAGTTTTTTAAATGTCTCAGTCTAATCACTCCATGACCTCCATTCTTTCAAACCCTTCAGTCAAGCTATTGTTATCTGGAATCTATAAATCTTCCCCTCAGAAACCATCTAAAAGACACCCTATCGATGGAACTATATTCCAGCAATTACTGAACTTGCTTAAATCACATCCACTTGAATCCTCTTCACATCTAATCATATCTGCCGCAATCTGCCTTGCCTTTTATGGGATCCTTCACCCTGGTGAATTTACAGTATCATTTCATAATGCTTATGCCTTCCTTTCTGTCTATACAAATGAGGGGACCACTACACCTTGCATCTTTCCTGTTCAAAAACAAACAGACTGCATAAAGGAGTCCTCATTTCCTATTTCCCTACATATAATAAGTGGTGCCCAGTTCAGATTTTGGATGAACTGCTTGTCTACCATTACAAGTCCAGTCCATCAGATCTGCTGCTACCTTCTTCGACCTCTTCTCCACTAACAACTAAAGAATTGATGGCCTCCATCAGAGGTCTTGTTCAACACCTCAGATATGACCCTTTCTCATATTCTGGCCATTCCTTCCGAATAGGAGCAGCATCTTCAGCATCAAAGAATAACATCCCAGCATACATCATTAAAAGGATGGGTAAATGGACTTCCTCCTGTTTTGAGACCTGCATTCCCAATCCAAAACAAGAACTCCATTCTGCATTCTGATCCATCTCCTCTTAGTATGCCTAGAGGAAGGGTGACTTGGTGGCCAGAGAGGTTTCCTCCTCTAACAGGGTTTTTTTTCTTCTCCTGCGAGCTACCGAGTACACTCTCTGTGAGTTGGAGGAGCTATCCTTCCAAATATGATATTTAATTTCTTTTTGA
The DNA here is from genome assembly GCA_016271365.2 of Neoceratodus forsteri. Lineage (NCBI taxonomy): Eukaryota > Metazoa > Chordata > Ceratodontiformes > Ceratodontidae > Neoceratodus > Neoceratodus forsteri. The sequence goes on from CM057454.1 coordinate 1,226,945,505, forward strand.
GCCTTCCTTCCTAATTTCAAGTCTCTTCGGAGGGTGGGAATGAGCAAAGGCCAAACCAAATATCAGATCAAGCACTAACAGTAAATGCAGAAGCACTATTATTCCCGCACATTGAATTTCAGGGCTCAGCACATGGTTCAATGGGTGGGGATAACCCCCCCCCCCATTTAACTCAGCCCACCCTGCTTAGCGTCACTTAGCAGTTCAATCTTCCCAACACCTCCTCTCCTCCTCCTTCTCTGGTACTCTTCCCACCCTCCATTTGGGCCTTCATTCCTAATTTCAAGCCTCTACTGAGGGCGTAAATGAGCAAAGGCCATGCCAAACATCCGTTCAAGCACCAAGCACTAACAGTAAATGCACACGCACTATTATTCCCACACATTGAACCTGTAGAAGCCATAAATTATTTTCTTCTTCATTATTTTTTGTAATCTTTTGTTAAACCACCTGGGCACCTTACCATTAGTGTCATCTTTCATTCTATTTGGTACGTACCTATTTGTGTAATATAGTAGTTTTTCTTTGGTTTTGGCCCAAATATCCTGTACACTTAATTTTGAGAATTCTGCATTCCAGTTCCATTCACTGATATACTTTCTCATTTTATCATATTGTGCTATATTCCAGCATTTGGCCACGGAATCGTAATATCTCTGTCTCTGTGTTTACCTTCCATGACTGTAAATTCTTACATGCTATGGTTGCTAGTTCGTAGGGGCTCTCTGACCTTTCATTGGCAAAATTCATCTTCCATGTTACTTATTATAACATTCAATACGTTATGCCCTCTGGTTTTTTGTTCCATGTATTGTTCAATGTTATTATTTATTATTAGTTCCATTTGTCTTTTTTCAAACTCAGTTATTCCTACATTTTCATACCATTTGATGAGTGATAAATTGAAATCCCTGAGAATTAAAGTTTTTCCACTCATGTCTATTTTTTGAATGTATTTCAGAAAGTATTGTTTTCTGATGCATTAAATCCTGGTACTCTGTAACAGATTCCTAATGTACTTTTTCACTGCCTTGTTTGATTAATGTAATCCAGAATTGCTCTGTCATGTCATGTACTCCAGGATTTGATGTTATTTCATCTGCCTCATATATGTCACTTATGTAGAGAGCCACACCTCGCCCCATGTAGCCTATTCTTGTAAAAGAGCTTGAATCCTGGTATATAGTTGTCCCATTCACCTTCCTGCCACAAGGCTTCAGTTATAGCACAAAAGTGTGTGTTTTCCTATTGTTAGATGTGCCACAGTTCATCTTTTTTTTTTAATAGGTTCATAGAAGAAGTTCAGATCCATACGCTGTAAAGCCATATAAGGATCTGTCTCTAGATATTAGTTGGCATAACTCCATTTTTTGTGCCCCATATGCCTATCTAACTGGTATTTAAATGCTTCCAGACTACCAACTCCCACTACTTCTGCCGGGAGTCCATTCCAGACATTCACAACCCTCTGACTGAACCACCTTCCTCTTCTATTAGTTCTGTATCTCTTACCTTTTAGCTGTTTATCATGAACCTGTGCACATCGCCTGGGAGCCTCTTTCCAAATTAGTCCTGCTGCTTCCCCTAACATTCCGTCAGTCAGTGATCTGAAAACATAACACAGGTCTCCCCTTATTCTTCTGTATGCCATTGAGTATAAACCAAGGTGCTCTAACCTGGTACCGTACTCCTGCTCACCGACTCACCCCACTTTCTCAGTAAACCTTCTCTGAACACGCTCCACTCTTCTACTTCCACCAACACTTTGCACTGAGCAGAAGGGAGCTCCATACTCCAAAGTGGGTCTCACCAGGGATCTGTACAGGGGAACAAGAACCTCTTTCTTCCTACTCCTGATATTTCATAACAAGTTACCAATAATCCTATTTGCTCTGTTGACACAGGTCATACTATGCTTGTCAAAGTTCTGCCTGTCTGAAATTACCACCCCCAGATCATTTTCACTATCTGAGGCCACAAATATTCTTCAACCTGTGCTTATTCGCTCAGTTTTCAAGATGACATATTTGTTCCTGAAAATTCCTTATAGACTCATTGTTATTAACCATTGCCCCAATCTTTGAATCATCTACATACTTGCAAATCCAGACTCCCTCCAAAACCTGCATACCAGAAATTAAAACATTAAACAGCCTTGGCCCCAGCACAGATCACTGGGAGACCCCACTAGTCACCCTGACCCTATGTTGAGAGGTACCCCCTCACCTGTACCTGTTGATACCTATTGCATTACCATGCTCCCACCCATTTACAAAGGTAACCCTCAACACTTAATTGCTGAAGGGTCCCAAGCAAAATGTCATGAGAAACCAAGTCAAAGGCTTTCCTAAAATCCAAATACACAACATCCACTGGAAACCCAGCATCCAAAGCCTGACTGACCGGTTCAAAAAAAATTAATAAGTTAGTGGTACAGGATCTCCCACTTGAAAAACCATGCTGGAAAATATCTATGTGGTTCAAAGTCCTTAAATTGTTTCCACTTTCCCTATGATTGAGGTAATACTTATCGGACTATAGTTCTCCGGTTTTGTCCTGTCCCCAGATTTGGATATAGGCATTACATGGGCCACCTTCCAGACAGCCAGAACTTTCCCTCTGTCAGGGACTTATTAAAAAGGACTAACAGTGGTACCGAAATCTCCTCTGCTGTTTCAATCAGGAAGGCTGGGTGATAACCATCCAGCCCCCCAACCTGTATCTTTTTAATGTCTTCAGTTTTGCTTTGACTTGATCCACAGTTATAATAGGAATACCCGATTCCACATTACCCCCTGTCTTATCTTCTCCAGATGAACAACTGCTTTCCCCAAGGTGCACACTTTGAAAATCTGCACCAAGCACATTGGCTGTGCCCTGTTCATCTAAGCTTGATTATCCTGATCTCTTAGAACAGTATTCTGATTGTGATTTTTTTCGTAGGCTACCTACATAATTATAAAAATCTTTTAGGTTGTTTCCCTTAGTTAAAGCCAAATCTAAGTCTGTCTTTGCCTTTCCTCTTTTAATATTCTTTTTACATTTTTTTACCAGGAATCTATATGTGGACAGTCGAGTAGCAGATGGGTCCTTCTTTAACTTCTTCTAGGCCCTATTCCTTCTATTTATGAGTTTACGGATAGGCTATGTGAATTTTTTTAATAAAGCCTTGATGTTTCTGCTTCTAGACTTTTGGTTGAAATACCCTTTCAATTGATAATAATATGCTTTATTTATTTTCCTAGTTTGTTATGTCTGAGTGTTGCACTGTTATATAAATCCCTTCTCTCCTCTGTCTCTAGTTTAAATTGCAGTTCTTAACTGTGTCGCAAAAAATGTTTCCAAGTTTTCTGCTTCCCATGCAAATTAAATGTAATCCATCATATGCAAATAAATCATTTCTACAATTAAAAATCTCCTATGTTTTTATACATTTAATGCTCTCCTTCAGGCATCAATGTCTTAATTGATTGCTAACATGTCTTATTTCCCTAGTCCATTTAATTCCCTGTTTTGGGTACAGGTAATATTTCTGAAAGAATGACTTCCCCTTATTTATCTATAATTGTTTTACTTATTTGATGATATTCTGCAAACGTGCCCTCCACACTTTGCCTTTTTGTGTTATTTGTATCTGCATGACAGTAGACAAGGGCAAGCAGTAGGCATCCTCTATCTTGATTTCAGCAAGGCCTTTGACTCTGTGCCACACTAAAGGTTGATCATGAAGTTGGTGGATCTTGTGGTTGGGGAAAAGATGTCCAGATGTGTGGGAAATTGGCTGAGGGACAGAACCCAGAGGGAGGTGGTGGGGGGAGAGTTGTCTGGCACCAGAGAGGTGACCAGTGGGGTCCCGCAGGGCTCAGAGTTGGGAGCTGGTATTGTTCAATGACTTCATCAATGACATTGGGATGGCATTAAGGGCAAAATGTTTCTATTCACAGATGACACCAAGCTTGCAGGAGAGTGGACACAGTTGAAGGGATACAGGACCTACAGGAAGATTTGTAAAAGCTGGGGCGGTGGTCCAGGATCTGGCAGCTTGGCTTCAATCCCAAGAAATGTGAAGTTATGCATATTGGAGCCAAGAATTCCAGGGCAGAGTACTACCTAGGTGGAGTCTGAATATCTGTATTAGAGGACGAGAAGGACCTGGGAGTGATGATCACTAGTGACATGAAGCACTCCACACAGTGCAAGAAAGCAGCAGCAAAGGCAAACAAGATGCTGGGACGCATATCTGGGGGGATCAGTAGTAGGAGAGAGGAGGTTATACTGCCCTTGTATAGGTCACTGGTAAGGCTGCATCTAGACTATAGAGTTCAGCACTGGTGCCCACACATCAAAAAGGACATTACCCTGCCGGGGAAGGTCCAGAGGAGGGCTACAAAGATGATAGTGGATCAGCAGGGTAAGGCATACAAGGAGAGGTTGAGGGCACTGAACATATACTCCCTGGAAAACAGGAGAGAGAGAAGGGATATGATTGGAACCTTTAAGTACTTGGAATGGATAAATAAGGTTGATAAGGAAAGTCTCTTTAAACTGAGTGATAAACATAACACAAGGGGGCACCATCTTAAAGGGAAACTCCTGACCAGACACTACCCCAAAGTAATTTTCTTTACCACCTTTGCAGTCTGTGCATGATTTCCATTTTCCTTGTTTTCCACTGTGCTGTTCTGAATTAAATTTTATACCATCCATGTGAGAAAACACCACCCGCTTCATGCCACGTGGCTGTGTACACTCCGGCCATGCAGCGTATTGTATAGAGAATAAAGTATGGGTTGGGGTGTGTAATGAGATTTTACACACACCCGAGTTGTGGGATGCTACGCAAACCCCGAGGGCAAAGCCGGTTTCAACATCCCACATGATATGTGTGTAAAATCGAGTTGACACACATCCGACTATATTTTATTTTTTATATAATTGCTGGGTTTCCCTTTTTTGCCTCAGCAATTATATAAAATAAAAAGCTTCCAGTGCATCCGCGGTGAGGCTTCTCAGGTGCCGATTTGAATCAGCATATTTTAAAATAATCTGTTTTTGTCCTGGTTTGTGAGGTTTTCACTGTGTAGATGAAAAAAAAAGAACTTACCACTGAGTTCTTCTGGCAGTGGCGGTGCTGTTTCGGGAGAGATGGAAGTGGTCAGTGGTCTTGAGTGGTGGCGCTGCTGCATGAGCATGCGAACAGCAAGGGAAACCGTGCACATGTTTGCCATTATAAACACTCCTTTATAATGGCAAAGTATGCCATGGTTTCCCTATGGGAAAAAGGGGAAGCTGGTTATTTTAATGAGTTTACTTCCATCTGAACTGACATGCACTTCAATGACTGTGCTCGCGCGGTCTCCACAGCAACTGGGGTCATAGTGCAAAGCATGGTCTCAGCATAAACACACATACCCGATGCTGAGATCATGTCTCATATTGCCTGTGAGCCTTTGTTTGTAATTATTTGTACAAGTTGTGATTCCTGTGTAGTCCAATGTACTTGGTGTTCTTGGCAGCTATGTGTGTGTCAGTAATGCAGCATGGTTATAAGTTTTGCAGTGCCAATTTCAGTACTGGTTTCGCATATATTTTCATAATTATATATAGTACTGTGTGTAATGGCAGAAGTGTTACTTCATATGTGGTCATTCTACAGGATTGCTAGCAGGTATTTTCAAAAGGAGAACAACAAGAGGAGTCCCTTTCTGTGTTTGTAGTGGAATATATACTAGAAACATAGCCTGTGTGAAAACTGTAATACACAGTAGTAGTAGTAAAAATGTATACAGTGTAATACCATTAGTGTGATGTATACACCCTATTCACACGGTAGTCTATATAACTGGGACATATACTGGCTGTAGTGCACCAAACTCTGTCTTTCTTGTAGTATATGTCTGATTGAGACAGACTGTCTTTCTGTTTCTATATTGCAGTGTGAACAGAGAAATGTCCTCCACTTGTGCTCTACAATATACCATCAGGCATTCAGTGATATTGAGCCCATATGAAGCAACACTATTTCTGTGGCCTACACAGGAGTACTCACATAACTATAACAAGACACAAACTGTTCCCACCACCACCCCATCGCTCCTCTTCCACCGAAATACTATACATCATTACTTAGCAATACCATTCAAGGAGTAGTTTATTATGTAAAAAGCCTCGGACAAGGTGGGAGTGCAAACAAAGCAGAAGCACTGTTGTGAAGAACCACCTTGTGTTTGGAGCAATTTATGTTTTTAATGGCAAACAACAAAAAAAACTCACATTGATTTATTGAGACTTGGAGAGTGCCAGAGTTTTGTTGTTGTTTGATTCATTTTTCACTCTGAGCACCTCCATCCCTGTGCTGCCTCTTATGTGTTTTACATGTTTTTAATTTCCCAATGTCTTTTATGGCAAATACAGTTTTACGGGAGAAGGTCACACTGAAAAAAAAAAGCAGAAGCAGTGTTGTGAAGAAGCATCCTATGTTGGGAGCAATTTCTTTTTTTCATCTCCCTGTCTTTCACGGGCAAATGCAGTTTTACAGGTTTTGTAGGCACCACTTAGTTGTGTGTTCTCGAGGCAGTGATCACCGAGTGTACTCCCTTGCTTTTGTTCCCCACACACCATTACTCCTGCAATGTGTGCTGCTAGCTGGTGCTTCACATTCATGTAATCCCAATGATACCTTGCAGATGCCCAGCTCCAATTGGTGGTTCCCACAGTGCTAGATTGTTTCAGCAGAAACAGTTATTTTACATCTGTAAAACTGCATTCAAAATAAGTTAACATACTAACATAGTAAAAATGACAGCAGAGGAGACCTAATGGTCTTTCTTATCTGCTCCATAGTCAGCCCTCATACTGGGTGACAACTTTGCTGTCCCCCCCCACCCCCTTTGGTTTCTCTAGCCACAGTCCAAGATGTTCCCCTTGGATCGGACTTCATCAGCTTCACCTTCCCCCATGCCTGTCCCAGCCCTGCTTAAACCCCTCCACAGTCTGTGCCTCCACCAGTCCCTTGGGTAGCACATTCCATGGCTCCATCACCCTCTCAGTGAAGTAATGCCTCCTCCTCTCCTCCTGAGACTCCCCCTCTACCTTCCACCTGTGTCCTCTAGTTTCCCCTCCCTTTCCTTTGGAGCACTGAGCCTCCCTTATTAATCCCCTTTATGTACTTCAGCACCTCTATCATGTCTATCATGTCCCCCATGTCCCTACTCTCCTCCAGGGTGTACATGCTGAGCTCCTCGATCCTTTCCCCATAGGTCCTTTCCTCCAAGCCCCAGATCATTTTGGTTGCCCTCCTCTAGACCCTCTCAAGGAGTGCAATGTCCCTTTTTACATGTGGTCTCCAAAACTGCAGACAGTACTCAATGTGCAGCCTAACCAAGCAGTTGTACAGAGGGAGGATCACTTCCTCCTTCTGGAGGTAATCCCCCTAGTGATGCATCCCAGCATCCTATTGTCTTTGGCTGCTGCCCTCCTACAAGTCTCAGACTTGTTCATTCTGACATCCACCACCACCGCCTGGTCCCTGTCACCCTTCGATATTTGTAGTGTGCCCCCCCCAAAGGGTATACACAGCCAGTGTTTCTCTCCCCCAGATACGGAACCATGCATTTCCCTGCATTGAACTTCAGTTTCCACTTCCTCAACCACCTCTCCAGAGCCTCAAGGTCCTCCTGCAGGGCCACTCTCCCCTCCTCCCCATCCACTACTGCTCCCAGCTTTGAGTCATTCACAAAGAGAGTTATTTCAGTCATGATACCCTTCCTTATGTCAGAGACATAGGCATTACACTTGAGGTACCCTAGGACCTATCCCTGGGGAACCCCCACTAATGACTCTCCTTGGAGAAGAGACTATCCCCCCCCACCACCACCCTCTGAGTATGCTATGAGAGCCAATTTCCTATTCATCTGATCATCTGCATTCTCCCTTCCCCCCATTCCCCCCAGCTTAGCCAGCAGGCCACCATGAGGCACCAAATGAATGCCTTGCTGAAGTCTAAAAAGAGGACATCCATCGGCATATCCTGGTCCAGGGCATTCTTCACCCAGTCATTGAACTTCTCAAGGTTTGTCTGACACGATCTTCCCATGATGAAACCATGCTGTCTATCGTCCAGGTACCCCATTTGCTCCAGCACACACCCCCTAGCTTTTCCTTGACAATACGCTTCATCACCTTGCCCACCACTGATGTCATGCTAACAGGTCTGTAGTTCCCCTGATCCTCCCTTGTGGATAGGCACAATATAGGCCACACTCCAGTCTTGAGGTACCCATACCATCCTCAGACAGATGTTGAAAAGCTCCGCCAGGACATCTGCCAGTTCCCTCAGCACCCTGTGATGTTTTTCATTCTGCCCTTGTGCTTTCTCCCTCCTAAGGGACCTGAGTGATCCATCACTCTCTCTACTGGGATTTCAACCTCCATGTCCTCCCCTTCACTCTCTGTACTGCCATCCACCTACCTGATGGTGCTGGCCCTTTTCACTCCCTAGACTTGTCATGGCTCCTGATCTCTAATGATCCCGCCCCCTCAACTGGTTCACCCTTCCCCCCCCAAATGCATACCCCAGTTCTCCCTGGTACAAACTGAGGCAAAGTACTTATTTAGTACCTCAATCTGCTCCCCACATCCTGTGTCCATCCCCATCCTAATCCTCCTGATCTGACCCCCACTTTCCTTTTTTCCCCAGTGTATCTAAAGAACCCCTTGTGCACACTCCTGAGCTCCCTTGCCAAGATCTGCTCCTTCCTTATCTTAGCTGCTCTCTCCACCCTGGTGGCCCTCCTTGCCATCAATTCATTCTCCCCCCAATCCCTTTCACTCTTTGAGTGCTTGAGGCACCTATAGGCTACCTTCTTTTCCCTCACCACCTCCTGAACCTCCCGTGTCCACCAACAGGGTTTTCTGGCCTTACCGAATTTGCACCTTTCTCTTGCACAGGACCTTGTATCCTCCTGTATCCCCCTCCTAATGATCTCCCACCTACTATCAGCATCCATGCCTGGCTTCATGTTGTCCAAATGTCCGTTAAGGATCCTTCTCATTCTTCAGAAATCCACGCCCCTAAAGTCAATTACCACCTTCTTTGTGTGGCTTTCCTCCACCCCTAGGTCCAGGACAAAGCAGACTGTGGCATGATCACTACCCGCCAACGTGTCCCTCACATCCATGTCCCTAATCAGGTCACTGTCTGCCAGGACTATATGTCCAAAGTCCTGGCCTCCCTAGTTGGTTCACACACCTGCTGGGTCAGGAATGAGTCCTGTAATATATCCAGCAACCTCTGCTCCTTGGGCACTGGGGACATCATAGTCCGCCAAGCTGTCCCTGGCATGTTTAAGTCCCCCATCACCACTGTCCTTCCCTTGTCCAATCTACAGTGACCCATATCCTTCGCCACCAGACTGTCTTCCAGAGCCTACGCCAGCACGGGGGGGGGTGTATACAACCCTAGTTTTACTCTGTTGCCACCCTGCATTTGCAGGGTGACCCAAGTCACCTCCACGCTACCCTCCACCTCCTCCACCCCTCCTATACCGATGCCATTTTTCACTATCAGTGCTATTCCCCCCTTCCTTCCCCCATCCTTCATGAACATAGTGTAGCCCTCCACGTTTAGGTCCCATTTGTGCCCTTGGGTGGCCCAGGTCTCATTGACAGCTTTCACATCTACTGCCCCCTCAACTAGCATTGCCTGGAGCTTTGGCATCTAATTTTCTCAGCTCCTGGCATTTATCAAGACCACCCTTCACCCGTTTCCCCTCCTCCCATTCCCCACCCTTTTGCTCCCGTTTTTCTGCATGCTTCCCTTCCCCTGCACCCTATCTGTTGTCCTTTTTCCATATCCTTCCAGCCCCTTAGGGGAGTGGAGACCTGGTCCATCTTTCATTGTACTCAATACAACAGCCCCTTCTCCAATCTCTCCACCCTTTACAAGTTTAAACCCCACCTTTCACTGATGAACCCAGCTAGTTTCAGTTTTAGGATTTCCTTCCCCCTTCAAATTGAGGTGGAGTCTGTCCATAGCATACAGCCCCTTATCCTCCCATGTTGCACCCCAGTCCCCCACAAGGCCATACTCCATAGCCTCACACCACTCCCTGAGCCAGTGATTTATCACCCTAATTTTTTTTGTTTGTTCTCTCCACTATCCCTCAGCACTAGCACCGAGAAGGAGAATGAGCATCTTGTAGAATAGGAAACTCTGGGTAGCTCCCAAAACTTTGCCTGTATTTCTAATTCACTATTCCCATCTATGTCGTTTGTACCCAGGTGCACCAGTATGTCCGGGGACCCCCCCCCGCAGTCCCTTGCCAGTGCATATACCTTGGTCTTGTGCACAGTCAGGCCAGGGTAACATTTGGTTCTCACCAGACAGGTTTTACTCTCTCCTGCCCCTCCCACTGGATACCCATGATCATGGAATCCCCCAACAGGAGCACTCCAACCTCCCCCTTGCTTCCATGCTCAACCCCCCCAAGTTTCCCCTCCTTCCATGCCCAACCTCATCCTTTCTTTTGGCCTCTCCCCCCCTTCCGTCTCCTCGCTCCTCCCACAATCTGTGTGTCGAATGTAGACCTCTGTCTTTTGTCCCTGGCCATACCCTCTGTTCCGGTTCTGGGCATCCTCACCACCTGGATATCCTGTTTTGTGTCGCTATTCACCCGTGTCCTCACCCTTGACTGATCTCTCCACTCTATCTGTTAACCTACCTTGGTTCTCACTCCCTTCCATCCTGCCTACATTTTGCAGCCCTCTGCCTGTCATGCCTCCCTGGCCCCTACACTCAGCCCCCCCATAATTTCTGCTGCCTTCTCCTTGTTCACCTTATCCTCCTCCTCCTTGCCCTGCCACCCCCTACCTCCATCCCTATCACCTGTCCGTAGCCCACCCCTCCATCCCCCACCTTCTTGTCCACCTGTGGGACAAGTTCAAGCAATAAACACATTTTCTTCCATGAGGAGATGAAACAACAAAAAAGTGGTGTTCGACAGGTACCACATCCCATATCATTTCACCATGACAGTCAAGTATGCATGTGGTAGTATGTAATCTTGCTGCAGGCCTTCCTACAGTGTATGTGCACTGTCTTTATTGCGTTCATGCATTGATATGCTGTGTTCCCTAGCAAGCAGCACCACCACAGGGAAGAAAAGTGTATTAACATTACATTCTCCCTCCTCCTTAATATCTCACTTTGGAAAGTGTTAGTAAAGCAGTGTTTGGGGGGGGGACATACCATCAGAGATAGATTTACACTAGGTGGGGTGGGCGAGAGGACAGCTAGTAGGCAGGGATCCCATGAGGGAGCAGACAAGCTACTCCCCAAGCTATCATAGATGGATTTGAGGTGGGGACAGATTAGAATGGGGGGAAGCCAGGTTTGTGGTAGAGAAAGACAGAGGTTGGAGGGTGTTATCGCTGAATGTGAGAAGGTTATATAACAAATCAGCATCACTACAGGCTCCCTCGGTTGTGGGTATGGTGGACATTGTGGCCATCATGTAGACATGGGCCACCCAGAACCAGGACTAGGATATGATGATCACAGGCTACAAGATTTCCAGAAAGCACAGGACTAGGGGGAAAGGGGGTGGGTGTGACAATGTACGTGAGGGAAGAGGATAAGCTGTAAGCTACTGCTTTAAAGACTAGCCCCCCCTTACAGGTTCCAGGGGTAGGGCCAAGACAAATAGGTTCTCTTATTTACTGAAACTGTACCACCATGCGCCTTATGTTGCTTTGTTATTTGTTGTCCCTCAATTACTGCCACCATGTATTGCCAAATGTAACAACTGTAACCTTTCACTATGTTTTTACCTGCTCTTGTTATGTTCTTGTTATTTTGATGTTTCTACTCAGTGCCGCCTTATGTGGCCTGGGCCATGCCTGAAAATGGTCCCTGGGATCAGTGCACCAACCCAGTTAACATAGTTACAAATAAATAAATAAAATAAAAGAGAGAGGATGATGTGTAGGGCAGGACAGAGGCCCCATGGATGCAGTTTCAAGACTCTAGAATAAAGACAGCTGAGACTGGAGTGGGGTAGATTCAGGAAGTAAAACAGGAGACATTTTTTCATGGAAAGGGTGGTAGATAAGTGGAACAATCTGCTAGAGGAGGTGGTATTGTGTGTAGAACATTGGGAGGATTTAAGAGAGGGTGGGACAGACTGAGGGGGTGGTGGCTTGGATTGCAGTGGTGGAGATTCAGAATGGAAATCGGGAGACACTTTGTCACTGAAATGACACACATTGCGCCAAGCCATCTACCTGTGTTCGGGATTGCCGGTGGTTGGCTGGGAGGAGGAGGATTGAGCATCCCATGGGTATCTCTCCTCTGGGGAGGGTAGGTAGGGATGTCCGCTGAGTTGCCATCTCCTGGTGGCGGGTGGTGAGTGGTGCATTCTTGATGGCAGATTGGATGGGGCAGCATGGGCGGCATCAGATGTGCAAAGTGTGGAAGTGTGCATTGCAGTGACATTGATGCCATTGCATGCCCATGCTGAGGGGGAGTAGTAGGGAATATATATACCAAAAATCACTCTTTTGTGTGACATCTGCTTCAGTGGAGCTGCTACATATGTGCACAAGTCCGCTCCCTCCTGAGACCGCACTACAGGTCTGCGCAGTGGTGTGGTATGTACCCGCTGCGATGCTGCCTGGGAAGGGCTGCAGGAAGGGCTCCAAGATGTTCTTATTTCTTCAACAGCCTTCGTTGTGGCACCGAGTCCAGTTCCTTTCTGAAGTAACAGTTGAGTAACTGTCATGCTTGTCGCTTAACCAAAACCTTTGATACCCAGTAAAAAAATAATATACAGTTTGTTTGAGAACATCCCTGCCTCATTTATAGCATACTTTCATTTTAATTTCAGCACGTATAACAGTGATTTGCGATGGCTACTGTATCCACTTATGCATCGGGTACAGCAGCAGTTCAACTGACAGTGACACTGAAGAACTCGTTATGGATGTACTGATGAGTCCAAGTAGTTCTGGTGGTGAAATACCACCCTAAATGTTTGAGCCTTGGTGTGTACACACTTTGTCTTCCTCAAGTGACACCTCCCACTCAAGCAGTTCTAGTGATGGCACTGCTTCAACACTGCCAACTCACGTCGATAATCTGGATTGGTGTTCCTGTACGAAATGCTCCATAATGCTGACTTATAGAGAGTGCCTGTGCTGTGCTGAAGTCTCTCATCAGCTGGGTAAGAAGCTGGGCGGTCTCCAGTGTATCACTGAGCATCTCAACTTTCAAACTGGTTGCTTGGATTCATTTGTTGTCCATCTTGCACTTATCAATACTTGTGGGTGTTACAGACACCCTCACCTTCCGGATCCAGCACCAACAGGTATATGTACACTTCTGTATGACATATATGTCCTGGCAGCATAATGAAATGTTCTCAACTTTACTGTGTTTCATCACATGTGAAATTATTTCACAAGTAACTTAGCTAAGGCTGGCTTGTATATACTTCCCCTCCTCATCATTAGTCTGACATATCTGGTTACTTTTTTTTTATCACAATATTCTTTCTCTTCCTCTGCAGAGCAGGCATGCCGGTTGCCCATCTGACGGTACCTGCACCCCGGACCCGGGTCTCATCTGCGATAAGCTCTCCTTCACACAGGCTGGTCAACACATGGGGGGTGCATCTCTCTCGGTCCTAGTGCGCCGCACATGTCCATCAGCCACCAGGACTGCACCACCATTTTACGCCTGATTTTTGCCCCTGGAGCAGGATGTGCAATAACATCAGTGCAGTAACATCCAGATGTCCACTAAGCTCCAGCCCTCTGCTACACACTGCTGCTGTAGTGCCCTGACTTCTGTCAGGTGCCACTGCAGAGCGATGCAACCCCCGGCACCCAGTTCAGAGAGAGGAGAACAGTCACAGGATGCTGTATCCTACCTCTCCCCTGCAGATGCCCAGTGGACTGGGTCCATTCCCGACTATGTGTTTCCAGTGTAGTGCTCGGTGCAGCATCCATCACCTCAACCCTCAGTGACACCGTGCTGGGCTTATCTGGTTACTTTGACTACATGTGCACATCTTAAAGTCCACTTGAACACATCATCTATCTATATGTGTATATATATATATATATATATGTATGTATCTATTAACATGTTTAACCGTGACTCAAGTGGTGCAGTGCTCACTTAAATCTTTACATATTGTATAATGTTTCTACTCTGAGCTCATACTTATTTTGTTTTATGCACTGTATGTATGCTACTGCTCCCTAGAAGTGTGTGCTACAACCCCTTCCCTGCTAACCCCTGAAGACACAAGTCCATCTCCGAACCAGGGTCGCCAGTATGAAGTGAGGTGTGGCGTCCAGCACCTCACCCCTCAGTGCCACCAGGCTGGACCACCGCTCTCATCCTTAGATTACTATTTCTGTAGTCTGGGAGCTGCGCACATAATAAGTCTGTGTTGTATTCCCGTCTTTCCTCCCTGACACAGTTTCAAACTTCCCTCACATACAGTGGAGCACACACCTTCCATGGCAGTATGTCATGCATGACAGTCTCTGATGCTTTAATGTGAGCATATCACTGAGACTTCAGTTTGTAATTCCTGATTAACCTTTTTGTTGTTCTTTAGAGGTTTGCGCCTGTCCGCCTACATACAGTACACCCACTGGATTCATGACATTTTAGGATGTAAGATAAGGAGAGTCATTCCTGCTTGTGTTGTTACTTCCATTCGTAACAAATGGCCAAAGGAGAGTGGAATTTATATGATGCTGATGAGGAAGGGGATGAAATATGGACACAGTTGTTCCTGGCTGAATTTCAAGAAAACAATTATAAACTGTGTGACTAATGTTTGTTGTGTTCATAATTACTGTTATCTGTTCATCAAATGTCATTATGTTATCTTTTAAATAATGCTTCCTGGAGCACTGAGGTTAACAATTCACCTCTTGCATGGATACCATGCTGTTAATTGTGCATGGCTAATTCTGTTTATTGTCGCATTTAATGCCTTTCATGGATGTTTACCTTTCACTGTTTCCATACCTTAAGTTTGCATCATGCAACACAAAATCATTTCAATACTTCTGAGTACATGTTACTGACATTAAAGTTCCATAATCACTTTTCTAACTCCCCACTTTCCCATTTGCAGGTTATACCTGCCAGCCACTAGAGGGACCCATACCTAGCCACCTCAGATCCACTACCTGTACTCTGCCTACCTTTCCTGGAATCCTCCTATCGCCTTTTCCCGCTCCTCTTCTCCAACATACCCACCTCTGCCCTCACCCTCACCTGCTCCTCCTTTTCTGTACCAGTCCACCTCCAGACCCACCCCCCTCCTCTGTACCAACACCCAGTGACCACCAGGAGTCACTATATCTCACCCCTGCTGAGGCCCAATCCCAGCCTGCTTTGGACCCCTAGATCGTGGGTCTCTGCCCTCTCCCAGGCATATTTTCTGCTGCCCTGGCAGGGACTTGAACCCTGTACCCTGTCCACCAGAGTCCGTGTCACTACCACTAATCTAAAGTGGCAGCCACACTTTCTAGGAGGCAACCCAGATATCTCAACCTCCTACACCACTACCACCTGCATACCATGCTAGTTCACCGCCTACTAAACTCCCTCCCGTCATCCTCCTTCTGGTACCCTCCTCCCTCCAGCCTGATATCTCCCCTGGGTCCAGGAAATTGCACCATAACGCCAACATAGTTCCCACCACCCTACAATGTCCATGTACACTGGCCTACAGCATCCATCTCCGCCACCCCTCCTCCCTCCCAGCCCATCCCGGCGGCTCATCAACCTTGCCCTCCCACCTTGCAATCCCTACCCATCCCCTGCTCCCCTACAGTCCCACCCCCATCTCCTCCTAACCGCAGGCAAAATTCATATCACCGTGCCCTGGCCAGAGCTGTTGTCCTCTCCATTTAACAGGCACAGCCACCTAACCCTGGCCCCATCCTGACCTCCACAGCAGGTGGGCGCCCGTCTGCTGTGATTGCCTCCATGAATATATGCAGCGCTCTTGAAAAATTTGACTCTCCAATGCTGGGTCACACTGCACAAAACCCGACGGGCCATTGCGCTGGTGGAAACGTGGCTATCTAACCCACCTCTGACACCTTTGTCACCCTCCCCGCTACACCCTATACCGTGAGGATCGAGTAACCAAACGTGGGGGTGGCTGTGCTATCTACACCAGGAACTCTCTCACTGGTCTCGCCTCCCTGCACTGACCTTGTAAGTGGGGCTCAGGCCCTCACCATTGCTTACCCCGACCCTGGGCCAGGGCACCCTTTATCTCACCACTGCCTATATACCTCCCAGGAACCAAAACCCAGCACTATTATCATTAACTGACTGTCTTGCCACCCTCCTCACAGTGCTGATCAAGTCATTGTTGGGGACCTTAATGTGAACTGGCTGAGCCCCTCCTCCTCCCACGCGGGACTCCTTCACAGCCCTGGATCTAACACAACTAGTCTCCCAACCCACACGAGTGAACCCTAAGAGAGGTACCAGCACCCTCCTAGATGTCATCATCACAAACTGCCCCCCAAAAATCCTGGACATCCAAGTCCTCCCTGATTCACTCAGTGACCATTCCCCTGTGCTGTTCCGCTGGATGGCCACCTCACCTCGACCCACTGCACAGTGCACATCCCGTCGGCATTTCAGACCATGTGGTCTGAAAAACCTTAAACAATACCTTGAACAGCAAGACTGGTCCCCCATACACCGCGCTCCTGATATTGACACTGCCCTTGCCTTCTTTACCCTAACCTTTAGTAAAGCCTGTGACCTCTTTGCTCCCCTCTCAGCCGTCCGATCCAGAAAACATAACCTGCCCTGGATTACCCCTGCCCTTTCACAGCTGCTCAGGCACAGGGATAATCTTTGGCACCGTGCCATTGAAACTAGGCGACCAGCAGGCAGACAGGCTTACAACGCTGCACGAAATAAGTGCACATGGACAATCAGGAAAGCCAAGGCCGACCACTATCAGGCCACCCTCACCGCCTCCTGGGGTGCTCCCTACCTTCTGGGACAACGTCAAACAACTGAATGGGAACACTCGCTCCCCTCCCCCTTCTCAGATTACTACTGACAACACCACCGTTACAGACCCTGCTGACGTTGCAAACCTCCTCAACACCGCCTTTACTGACCTTAGTCCTATCCTCCCCTGTAACTTCTTTGACCAACCACCCTCCCAACCTGCCCCTGCCCTCCATCGCCCTAGCTTCTACCTATGTAGGGTAACTGCCCAGGAAGCCAGACCGCACCTGACCCGTGCACTAAAAGGCAACAGTCCCGTGGACAACAACCTGGACCACAGAATTCTCCGGCTGGTTCTGGATCAGGTCCTCACCCACTCACCAGCCTTCCAACAAATCCTCTGCCTGGGACAATTCCCACTACCTGGAAAACTGCCACTGTTACTCCTATCCATAAAGGGGTGACAGGTCCTTAGCTGGGAACTACCGACCTATCTCCATACTCCCACCCCTTTCCAAGGCACTGGAAAAACTAGTTGCCACGCAAATCACTGAATACCTGACCAAATACAACATCCTTTGCCCTGAACAGCATGGATTCCATGCAGGACACAGTACTAGCACAGCTCTTATTGAATTCGCATCCTTCCTACACTCCTCCATGGATGCTGGCTCCCTGGCGGGGGCAGTGTTCCTCGACCTATCAAAGGCCTTCGACACGGTCTCTCACCCCCTACTGCTGGAAGCCCTCTGTCACGCTGGTTTTGCCACTGGACCACTTGCCTGGTGCTCCAGCTACCTATCCGCATGCTCCCAACGTGTCAATATTGGGACGCTTTCCAATCACGTCCTATCCTCTCGGGTTCCACAGGGCTCCATCCTGGGACCCCTACTCTTTCGCTATACCTTAACACCCTGCCCAGTGCTTGCACTGGAAAATTCTGCTGTATGCAGATGACGCCATCATCTTTGCCACCGGACCGTAACCCCACTTCCTCCAGGTTTCTGCAATGTTCCTATAACGACACTGAAACCTGGTTTAAGCATAGATTGGTCCTAAATCTTAAAAAATCTAAAACCATGCTCTTTGCCCACCCTCAAAACAAAGCTTACAACTCCCTCTCCGTATCCTCTCCAACTCCAAACAGCAACTGGAGCAAGTCCACCCTATAAGTACCTGGGGTCTTTGACTCAGCCCTCACCTACCACACCCACATCAAGCACTTGCTTCTGCTACCAATATACAGCTTGGTATCTTGTACCGCTACAAAAACTGTCTCCCCGATGCCTCCGGCTTGCACACATCCTCCATACTATCCCTAGTTGACTATGGACTACCTGTCTACAAGCGCTGCCATCGACTGCCTAAACAAAATCACGCCTCATCTAAATAAGGCATGCAGGCTAATCACAGGGGCCCCTAGGCTCACATACGTGCCGCTTATGACTTGGCAACAGTGCTAAACCTTGACGAACAGCTGCAATACCAAACTTGCCTTACACTAAAAAAACCCTGCTAGGACTTTCTCCACCCGGGCTGACATCCTCCCTCCTCCTAGCCCAACCTCTAGTCAGTACTCGGACCTCCTGCAAGGCCACCTTCCTGGTTCCTCGATCTAGGACCTCGCATGGACAGAGGTCTCTCTGCCACAGAGCCCCTTCTTGGTACAACACACTTCCTCGCGCCATCTCTGAAATCCCCACTATCTCCAAATTCAAAACTGCACTCAAAAGCAAGCTGTTCAACAACTGCTGCACTTGCATAACGGTGTATAAGCACCCTTTGTCCTGACAATGCCCTCTGGGCTGCACCGTCTCCTCACCACCTTATTCCTACCACCTACATTACTGCCTTATCCAACTGCCTACCTTCTCACTACTGTCAAGAATGTACCATGTATGACAATCTTAGTGTACTGCTTGCTAAGTTGTCCTACTAGTATGCACCGTTACCGAATCTAACTACCCGCTGTACTGTCCTTGTCACATGCTTGACTATCTCTGTAATCTAATACCGTGTAACCTGTTTGACTGTTTCATTTTGCAAATGTCATACATTTATGCTGCTAAACCCTGTAACCAACCCTGTTATCTATTATACCTGAATCTGCACTTTATAATACAACCAATGTAAACTGTAACCAGGATCCATGTACGTCTGTCTCTTTATGCATATGTTCACTTATAGTATGTATTTTGTACCTGTATTATCTTCTCTTCTCTTGACAAGGTACCTTTGGAAATGAGCCCCTGGCTCAAAGGTTGTAAACTGATTGCAATATAAATAAATAAATAATCCTGTATGGTGTGTGATTACCAGAACAATACATTACCTGTTTATAATAACTGGCACCCCTTTTTTCCATAGGGAAACCGTGGCATAATTTGCCATTATAAAAGACATTTATAATGGCAAACAGCATATGATTTCCATACTCGCGTGTCCACCTGAGTTCCTGCCCTTCCGACGCTGTCTAGCTTCCTTGCTGAACAGCAAACCGCCACTAGGACTCGTCATGTAAGTGTTTTTGAAAATGTAAATTTGCAAAATTATACTCAAACAAACATATGCCTGCCCTACTAAACAAAAAAGTAAAAGAGTTGTGTCAGTCCTGACGGCAACCATGGACCGCGGACTAAAACGGACCACAGTCTCAGGCAACAGCTTTTTATTTTATAAATTTGCTGTGGCAAAAAGGAAACCAGCAATTATATAAAATGTGGGTGGGGTGTGTATGTAAGCTTGGAAGTTACACACACCTCGGAGTTAGATCTTTTTAATAAACCCCTCGAGCTTCGCTCTTGGGGTTTATGCAGCATCTAACCCCTCGGGTGTGCGTAAACTTCTTGTTACACACCCTGACCCATGCTTTATTCTCTATGTTAACAGTATTTTCATTAATTGATGTTCATTTATCAGTACATACTTGTGTGAGTGTCAATAAATGCACATTTACATACACAGTTGTGGTAACATCGCATTTCAGTACAGCTGTTCATTACCTGACATTTGACTAACTGTTGATTTGCATGGTGTTACAGTTTTGGTCATTAACATGTAACACATGTGTTCTGCCATATTGAAAGCCCTTTGGTGTGTTGCAGTGACATGTCTGGTAACCCAGGAAGTGCCACCAGTAGTAGAAAGTAGATCCACAATATGTTGCATGCTGTTTCTGTGGTGCTACAGCTATACAGACATGCACATATCACACAGAATTATGGAGGATAAACACTGAAGGCACTCCAATGTTGAAATATCTTTATGAGCAACCCTATGCTAGACAATAACATTTTTTTAAGGAAAAGCATTAAGTAATAAACACAAATATACTTCATTCATAAACAGGGAAATGAAGCAACACCCATCTGCACAGTATTATCAAATCTGTTGTTTGTCATGTGTCAATAAATCATCCACAAAGTCAGTGATAACTAATAATGGGAGAAGAAAAACACATGTCTGTAATGATGTAATGTGAATAAATAACATGTACATTGATAACAAAACAAAACACAGTGTACAGCACAAGACATATAGGAGTAGGTCTCAGTTAACAAGTCAAACTGCGGTACGGAACAGTATATAATAAAACCTAATTTTTTGCAACATTTTACTGTGACCAATGTTAATGCAGGATGCTGAATCACTGACTCTTAAAGCGAGTGTATTGCTTCTGAACCAAGTCATCTCTTGCAGGACGCTTTATTGGTGCAATATTTGAAGGTAACTCTGGTACAGGTTACATTTCAATCTCTTTCAATGTTCCTTGCTTGAAGTTAACTACATCGTGCAGCATAGATGCAACATATTTGTATGTCTTCTTCTCCTTAATCTTCTTTACAACACACTGTTTTGTCTGTTTTGAGAAAGCAAAGCAATGTAATTTCTTCCCCTTCTCTTTTCCCTTCTTGATCACTGCCTGCTGAAGATTACAGTTCTCTAAGTAGTCCAGTATTGCTAACTGAGTGCATGCTGTCATTCCCAAATAACTGAAATGTTGCCTCTTCGGACAATATTTTGTGAGCAAGGAATTAAGCACTTCCAAATTCCCTGTGTGGCAAAATTTTGTAATTTCTGATATGTCCTTCTGTAGTTGCGTATCCATGACCATGCTTTTCAGTGCCTCATGTGCTGGCTCACCCTTGCGCAGCCAATATGTGGACCTTTTCTGATCCCTTGATAGTTCACCATGGTCACACTTATGATATACCAATCCAATCTCCCATACATGTATATTTGCAGTGTGGTCTAGGACAGAGATTCACTTTTCCCTAAGCACGATTGCATTTTCACCACTCATTTCAGCAGACCACCAAAAGTGGTTCAAGATCAATCTATTCCATGGAGTTAGTTGCTCTCAGTAATTTTGTTTTGATTTGGCAGCTAATTTCTTAACTATTGACTTTGAAACATGCCACACATCGAACTGATATTCCAATCCTTCAAAGTGTGTTCCCCTTGACATCAGTGCTGTGATCTGTGGATGTCTGTCCATTGCTACAGTACTGACTTTCAGTCCTCCATCTAATATTCATGTAAGAGTGTGGATGAATCCTTCTTTTTCCATAACATTGGAATTAGCTACTTCGGAAACTTGAGGTGTGCAAGAACAAGGGGGCACAATTTGAAGATTGAGGGGTATGGCTCAGAGGTAATGTGAGGAAGTATTTTTTCATGGAGAAGGTTGTGGATGCATGGAACACCCTTCCTGAGGAGGTTGTAGAGTCAAAAACAGTGGTGGATTTCAGGAATGCATGGGACAGTCATGATGCAGTTCTAGTGGGTGGGGGTAGGAAAAAGTAGGTTGTTGGTTAACTAGGATCTGCAGCTTATCCATTAGGTAGGGGAAACAGACAGACTGGGTGGGCCAAGCAGTCCTTATCTGCCATCAAATTCTGTGTTCTATGTTCTATGTTGAATGAGAGAAGAGTCCAGTATTTTATTACTGTCCATGTCCATAATGGTATATGTACAGTACTTTGCCGAGTGTCCAGGAGAGTCACATCTCCCATCACCAACAATTGTTAGGTACTTCTCCAACACTGATGCCCAAATCCTTTTCTTCTCCTCCAGCCAAGCATTATTTATTACAGGAAACAGGTAAGTACACTGTATTGCATGGAATTGTGACTGTGCAAATATATGAAGTCCAAAGAACCAAAATAATTGAGCGACATGAGAATATGTATTGCTGCTGAACAAAATAGATCCCCTAAGCAAAAATTACCAGTACCCATATGATTGACCAGTGGCTGTGAATGCTAAGTGAAGCTGTGGTTCTTTGGACAGCAAAAGTTGGCACTAATATTGTTCCACGGACAAATGTGTCACTGAGCACGAGTTACAATTTACAAAGCTGGCACACAATCATGCTCATTAGTATCAAAATTGAACTTTTAAAAACAATGAACTTGGCATCCTGTACAAGTCCATTATCAGATGTGAAGGAGTCATCCGGGCACATGTCATCATCACTATCTTTGTTGTCTTCTGACTTGGGCAATAACATTGATGGTTCAGTATCAGTGTGGATGCTCGGCTCCAAGCACACTTCTGACAAATCCACCAATTGTTTCGGTATAGTACCGACAGACCTTTTAATTGGCATAGATGTGGATGGAGGAACATCACAATCAGTGTTCTCGTCATCTGCACTGCTTTCAGTAACATCATTATGTATGTTAGTACTGCCATCTGCCACATGCGATTCTATCACTGATTTTGAACTTGACTTGTAATTGTAGTAAGTGTGGTCCTTGTACACATTTTCTGGTGTTTCTGGCCACTGGCAACAGAAGTCAATCATATCCACAGAACACTGGATGGCTATGGAGCATGCTATGATACTGTTATTGACCATTACTTGTTGCTTGTTGGCATTTATTTGCTTCGCACAAACCTTGCTGTATTAATGAAAAGGAACAGGCTCACAGCTGGGTTTAGCATTTTTACTTCAACATGTTATAATAAAAATGTGTACCATTATAAAATGGCAAGAAAAAATCTAGAAATCTCATTGGCCAAGACAGATCAGCTGACCATACATTAATTCTCTCTATATGCACAGTCATCCTGGTCCTAAACCACATTACACAATGAGAAGATCAGTCCTTCTATAACCAGAAATATCTTCCATCAGTCTCCCTACAACCAGAACTGATCTTCCACCACAAACATGGCCACTACCTTTACACTGTAGAAACCTTTGACTGGACCCTAAAATTAAAATGATCTTAAATATAAAATAAAACAAATTAATTAAATGTTGTTTACCAGATTGTCACTTTCTCCTTACACACATAAACAAATTAGAAACATTAAGTATTGTTTATAGTTTTCATTGCAACTGTTTGTTTGCTAACAGTGAAAATTCCCCCTTCTATCTTTACCTGCTCATCAGGGAAATCTCTTCTGCTTTCCCTGACAAGTGAGATTATTGAGTCTGTGGCTGTAAAACAGGTCTTTGTTGTCTGTGTGTACAGTATGTTAGTAGAGGAACATTCTGCTAGTAGAACTGAGCAGAATTTTGAATCCCTGTATTCCATGATAAACATTCCATTTCTTGAATGTGGGGAAACACAGAGGGGAAAAAAACAGAATGAAGAAAGTAAGCAATAATACTACTATAATGTATGGGGAGCCCTTATTAACCATCATAATCAGCAGCAGCAAATCCTTGTTATCCGCTGTTCAGAATGTCAGAAGTTGTTAACCACTCTTTGGAACGTCCAAGCAGTGACATACCAAGAAAGAATAACGACTTGCACAGTATTCTAGCCCCACAAATCGCGAGCACCATTTACGGGTAAAAAATTCAAAATTCACATTAGTGGTAGTTAACTGTCAGAGCCGATTACAATGGCGAATTACACGGTAAAAGCGAGTCACTTTTCAGAGCACAGACAGTTCATAAATGAGCAAGAAAACAACGCATAATTAAAAAACAGAATCCGACATAAAGTTGTTTAAATCGTACTTCACAGACGTGGAGGAGCAGCAGCGCTGCATCACTGAAATCCCAGTAGGTGATCTTGACACACACGTGGCAGACTTCATCTATAAAATAAAATGAAATGATTGTTCAGATTACGAACCAAGCACACTAAGGGGCATCCTGGGAAGCATAGACAGACATCTAATAAAAAACAGATATGGGGACTCAATTTTCCATGGCAACACCTCTGATTTTAATGAAACAGTTGAAATGTTAGCTGCCAAGCAAACATTTTTAAAGAAACAAGGAAAAGGCAGCAAGCCTAACAGGGCTGACGCTCTAACACCCACCGACATAGATAAACTGTACCAGACTCGAACCCTTGGCCTTCACAGTCCAACTGCGCTAATGAATATGATTTTCTTCAATAATGGCTTATATTTTGCACTTAGAACAGCAGAACATTATAGCCTCAGATGGTCTGACTTGACCCTGCTTAAAGACACAGATGAACAGGAATACATCGAATATTCGGAGAGGCAGACAAAAACACGTACAGGAGAAAACCCAAGGGATACACGCACAGTCAAGCCGAGAATGTATCAAAACTCAGCTCTCCCAGAGAGAGAGAGACCCAATCGCCGCTTACAAACTGTACAGGCTGCAGAGGCCACCATCCATGTTAACCCCAGATGCCCCATTCTACTTAACCCCAAACGTAAACTTTAATCCAACCACCTCCCTTTGGTTCAGAAGCATGCCTCTCGGCGAGAACAAAATGCGCTCAATAATGAACTCAATTAAAAACTCAGCAGGCCTCCCCACAGAAAAGCACATAACCAACCATTCAACCCACAAAACTGCAATTCAGTGCCTTATCGACAGTGACATACCCCCAACAGAAGTCCAGCAAGTCTCTGGTCACAAGTCGCTCCAGTCAATAAATAACTACAGCTTTCTTAGTGCTGACAAACAAAAAAAGATCTCAACCATTCTCAGTGCTCAAAGTTACTCAGACAACACTCACCCCACTGCCAGTACCTCTGCAGCTGCAATCTCAATCACCCAAACTGAGCATTCATCATTCCCAGTTGTAAGACCCCCTCTCAGCGATCTTGGAATAAACTTCAACCTTTTTGGATCAGGAATAACAATCAACATACACCATCATTATGGTCCACAAAAGAGACGTAGACTGGCAATAATACATGATTCCTCATCAGAAGAAGATTAGTAAGTGAAAATGACAGTGTAAAAAAAGTATAACCTACTACTAGCTGATGATGCATATCTCTACAATTTTCTGTTCCCCTTGTAGATATTCTGTGTTGAATTGCAACCTGCACGCATGTGGTCATCATCGCGTATGTTTGTTTGGGCCTCAGACAAGACGCAATGTCGCATCGCTTACACCAGGTGACCATCAGCAACCAACCGGATTTCTTTCATAATTTGAACCTGGCATTCCATTGATTGTCTCCATTTTTAAAATGGCCATGCCGAGAATATATTTGAATTTAATTTCTCTATTAGCACTAATAAGTGTATGTAAACAAAATAAATCTTGCCATGGCAAAACATCTCAAAGCCCCCAATTGTCGATGTATGGTAAAAGCAAAGCATTCAATATTGTGTTTTACAAAAGTTTTTACCCATACACTATAAAAAATAATGTCTGTGAATCAGGTGTTAACCACGTTGAAATCACCTCTTGTGGTTGCTAAGGGCTGAAGTAAACCTCTCGAGCTACGCTCTCGAAGTTTACAAAGCTGCCCTTAGCAACCACTCGAGATGATTACAACGTGGTTAACACACGATTCCCAGCCATTATTCTCTATGTATATAAACAAAGAGAAAATGTGGTAAATGACTCACCCTGCTGTTTATCTTTTAGGACAAAGTGAGCAGTTCATGATGCCGTCAGTGAGTGTGGCAGTTTTGAGCCACACTCACGCAT
This sequence comes from Neoceratodus forsteri, assembly GCA_016271365.2. Classification (NCBI taxonomy): domain Eukaryota; kingdom Metazoa; phylum Chordata; order Ceratodontiformes; family Ceratodontidae; genus Neoceratodus; species Neoceratodus forsteri. The sequence continues at coordinate 1,226,971,407 of CM057454.1, forward strand.
GCAGCACTGGGGAACTGAGAAGCCTCTGTTATGGCTTCCTTTTAGTTTTGTCTACAGAGTGAAGAGAATTAAATAAAATAAGGGGGCTATGTGTCATACTTAGAATGAGAAAAACAGCATGTTTGAATTGTTGTGGCTGGCAGGGGAATATGAAGCTTAAGTGGGCAGGGAGGCACACACTGTATAACACTACTTCAATCTATCACCAATAGGTGAAAGGACTATTTTATGTTAAAAGCACAGGTCCACTTACATTTTTACTTATTTAAAAATGTGTTTAAAAATAAAAAAACTGCTTCTAAAAATAAAGGGACATTTTATAAGCACAATAAGACACTCTGGGGTTGTGCATTATGGTGTGATAACCACACTCCTAGAGACGACCGGCACTCAGCCTTTGGCCTCGTGCCTAACTAAGCCCATAGAAGTGTGGTTATCACACCGTAATGCACACCCCATAATGTCTTATTGCTTACATAGGACAGTAACACTGTCAGTAATATGTTGTACATGACCATGAGACCGTATGCATGCCATAACAAGCTGTATTTCTGCTCCTGGAACTGTCAGGGGGTGAGGGGTGGAGGGAGAGATAGGCTATTGGTTAAGTCGTATCTGCAGCTTATTCAGTAGGTAGGAAAATATAGTGTATAGTGGAGTTTTATTCTGTATACAATTCCATTCCTTTCAAAATGCTGTTGTACCAGAGTTCAAAGGTCATGGAATGTGATTCTACTCCGTTGTGGTAGAACAGCATTCTACAACTTCTAGAGATGGCATGAGTGAGTTTCGTTTTAAAAGCAAAATAACTCACAAACACATATTTCACACAGTATTATATACTATAAAACTACAGGATGAGCAACTCCATACATGACCAGTGTGTTTTATCACCTTGGGGTTCTGATCCCCATGGACCTTTCCAGCTTTGCTCTTGAGGTCAGAGGGAATCAGAACCCCTCTGTGGCAGAACACACTGGTTGTGCATAGTTGCCCTTCCAGTATTCTCTATGTGCACATTAGGTGGGCCAAGCAGTCCTTATCTGCCAGCAAAGTCTATGTTTCTGGCTAGCCCTGTGGTGCAGAGGGCTGAGGCACTGGACACTCTACCTCGAGCCATGCCAGTGACCCGGGTTCTGTAATGGACTCATGGTGCCAGGGTCTGGCAGGGTAAGGAGAGCATTGGGAAACACATAGAATTGATGTTGACTGTTCCAGGAGAAGAATGACAGTTCTTAATTGGATGACTGCAGTCCTGATGCCAGTGATACTGTCAGTAATGACCTTTACATGAGATGGGGACTGGTGTCATACCATAGCAAACTGTCATTATGATGCTGGAACTGAACCGCCAACTTCCATGTGTGGGTATACACCAACAAAACAGGTTACCTCCCGCCAACCTGACAGTGAGACTGTCAGTAATGTGCTTCACATGACTACATAAGCATAGCCATCCAATTCAGAACACAACAAGTAACAAAACTTTGACTGGTAAAGGCAATGGGACATGATGGAATATACCATGGAATATTAAAGGAAGTACTGCACATGCTGGAAGCACCACTGAACACCAGATTGAAGGACTCAATAGACACAGTAGTGCTTCCAAAGTAATCAGGGCTGCCATATGTAGTCCCTATTCACAAAAGTGGGAGTAGGGAGGCAGCTGGAACATATATACAAGTCAGCCTCACATCAATAGTTTGTAACATTATGGAATCACTACTTCGCTCAAACCAGTGACATTAATTGGATGAAGTCAGTCAGTGGGTCTGGATGCTGATACCTCTGCTTACATGGGTTGCTACTTCCATGAGAACTGAACACATTGAAGAGCTGCTCCAGTTCCAGCAATGTAGCAGTACATGTAAGTACAGAGATCAACATTAGCATCAGAAGACACTGCCTGATAGCAACTGTCGATGCCACTAGTTGGAGTCCCTATATTGCTGCAGTATGGTGGGAACATATATAAGTGGTTTTATTCTTTTTTAAATAGTGTTTGTCCGCCAACTCCCCTCCAGCCCTGTGGACACCCTTGTCTTGTCATGGACTCTACCACTACTGCTCAGTTACTTCATCATTTCCCAAGGCTTACTTCATTCCAACTTGCTATGGTGGCTTGCTCTACATGGTGGGGCCATCGATGCTAAGCGCTCATTTCCAACACAGTGCACTGGTGCTGTGAGTGGTAGCTGTAACACTGTACAGACTGTTAGTCAGTAGGACAGATATTACCAGTTGACCCCCCCCACCATGTCCTGTGAAGTACATGGTGTAGACAAGAACTTATAACCAACTAGGAACTGTAGTAACATCTGTCTTATACCAAATGCAGAACTCGGACATTTTGCTTATACTGTATATTGACTTGTTTAGGTCGAAAAATGTCTGAACTAGACATTTTATAAGTAAAACATAAAAAAAGGTTCTAGGGATGCATTGATGGTCCACTGGCTGTATGTGGTGCTGCTGGGATGGAGTCCAGGTTTCTGTATGTTGGGAGAAAGGCCATATGTGGGACTGCTGCCACTGGAAGTGGGTTGCAACTGGAGAGGGCTGGCGGCAGGTTCAGGCACCACAATAACTCCTGCAAAGTGCCAGGTACCTCACTCCATCAAAGCACATGGTGGGAATGCATTACAGTGCTACATGTTGTGTATCCATGCCAGGGTAAGTTCAAAAGGGACAGAAGGGAAGAAAATAATTCCATTCTCTGTCTGGATGATGACTACTGGATCAACAAGGCTGCATGAACTGTAGTCCGCTTCAGAATCTGGGTTGGGTCATCAGACACCTTGCAGCTCTTTTGGATTTGCAAGGGATGCACAAGGGGAAAAGACAATGAAAACTCTATGAAGGGCAGGATATTTAAGGCAAACATCCAAAAGAAATACTTCACAGAACAAGTGGTGAAAACATGGGATTGACCTCCATAGCAGGTGATATCAGTTCATACTATACTGCCATTCATGCTCTGAGTCAAAAAGTACTTTAAAGACATAGAGGTGACAGTATTCTTACTCAGCTGCTATAGAGGGAATTGGGGGGCTGGCAGGGGTGTGGGGGAAGAAGGATCATGGAGATGCACTACTGTATGTCAGGGAGACAGCTAGAATGACTTGGTATGACATCAATGACATGGTGGGAGTGACATTTAAAGAGCCATGCAGTCCCTAGGATGGCAACACTTACGGGGGGGGCAGGAAGTTACAGTGACATGGTCCCAGGATGGAACAGCCCTGAAATGTCCACCATAGGTGGAAACCACTTCCAACACTTTAGACTGGAAGCTGGAGCTGAAGATTGAGGGTTGCCAGTGGTAGTGTGAGGCCATTCGTGGGGTGACAGACCAGTCCACTAGTATCCACGTCCCACACTGTGGAATGCTGCCTCCTCTCTACAGGGTTATGAGCACACAGGGGCAGGTAGCATCACAGAGGAGCCAAGGAGCCAGACATTGGCAGAAGACACCAGGAGGAAGGAGTGCTGTGTGACTGGACTTCTCTACTGGGACTAAAGAAGTAGAACTCTTGTACTTGGACCTTTAATTTAGGGTAAAAAAATAAACTAACAAAAAAAAAAAAAATTAGTGTGTTTGTCTGAGTTAACTGAACTGAATGGTTATCTGAACAATTATGTAGGTGTAAATCTCAGGTGATTGAAAGGGCTTGATAGCTGTGCCATTTAAATTACTTGTAGAAAGATCTAGTAAGTAGGGGGGAGTGACTTAGCTAGAAGGAAGCTAAATTTAAGGACTGCCTTAGAAAGATTCTATTAGTAGCTTGGCAGAAGACACCAGGAGGAAGGAGTGCTGTGCGACTGGACTTCTCTACAAGGACTCACAGGGGAAGAAAACGTCTCCTGGTGGGGGGCTCCATTGTTAGGAAGGTAGAACTGGGGGGGAAGGGGAGAGGGAGGTAAGGTGCCTGCCTGGTGCCATGGCTTGGAGGGACAGGGAGCGAATCCTCAGGGTTGCTGGAGCAGCTGCACAGGGAAGGGAGTTGGATGTCATTGTCCACCTAGGGACAAATGACTTGGCTAAGAAAGGGATTAGAGCTGTGTAGGAAGAGTTTGTGGAATTGGGGAGGGGCCTTAGACAAGTAGCATGCACGGTAACCTTCTTGGAGGTGCTGCCCATCTATGACGTAGGAGAGACTAGGGTGTTCTGCACCATGGGATTCAATAGGTGGTTGAAAAACTGGTGCAGAGATCAGGGATTTGGCTTCATTGGGGACTGGGGGTCCACCTGGAGTGATGCAAGCCTATACTGGCATGTTGGGCTGCAACTGTCCAGGAGGGGAACCAGGATCCTAGGTGATAGGTTTAAATGCTTCATTGGCAAGCATTTAAACTAGCCAAGGGGGGAGGCACTGGGAAGGAGCAGGGAAATCCTAGCCCCCCCCAAAAAAATACAGTAGTAAGTGTGGTAAACACCAACATAGAGGTGTCGATAGGGAGAAGGGCAGGGGTAGGGGGGTCACGTGATGGCAGCCTGAGCGACAGCGACCTCTCGGAGCTCCGTTCTCCTCTCCCTGAATTTTTCAATTAAATTCGTGAACTTCTGCAAAATATATCCTAAAATCGGAGTTGATAGCATCTACTCACCATTGTTGACAGTACAGAAACCAGATGGAGGTATACATGAAGGCACCCGAAGCATTCATGTCCTTCCGCGACCGCGGAGAAAGACAAGACCTCAAAAGGCCTAAAGCAGCAGGCCAAGGGATGCTCAAATGCCTTCATGGAAACAGCCTTCTCGGAGGGAAGTTACTGAGATAATGCAGCCCTCCAACTGCCATAGCTCCATATCGAGGACCTGCACGACATCATAGTCCTGAGAATCACTGACCAGGAGGGTTGGTGATTCAGAAGTCAAAATAACCTCTCTTGAGAGAAAACATGAGAAACTCGAGCTGGAATTCTCTAGCACGAAGCGCAGGATGAAGAAATTAGAAGATAAATTGGAGAATTTAGAGGGGCGCAGCAGGCGGAACAACCTGATAATTATAGGGATTACTGAGAAAGAGGAGGAGAGTGCAATGATATCTTTTGTACAGAAACTCTGTAATAAAATCGCTGGTCCCCCCCCCCGGGTGGAGGAGAATACATCATTGAGAGAGCGCATCGAGCATTGCGCCCACCGCCAGCCCGGGGCCAACCCCCCAGGCCTATTATTTTTAAGTTGCTGAATTACCTGGATAAACAACATATTCTATCCAAAACTAGAGGTATTAGCAAAATGACCTGGGAGGGCAAGAAGATTCGTATTACCCAGGATCTCCCTCACTCAGTAAGGGTGCGGCGGCAAGAATTTCACCCGTTGGTATCCAAACTAGTGGCAGCCTCCAGACAGTTCAGGGTCAAGTATCCCACTATCCTGCTGGTCAAACATGAAGACAAATGGCTGTCGTATGATTCACCCACCCAAGCATTGCAGGAGCTTAAATGTATCCTCCCAGATCTGTTTAAGTAACCAGAGGAAGGCGTCTTCCATGGGCAGTGAATTTGCTGTAGTGTGATTCGGAAGCAAGCGGTAAGACTGAGCTTTGGGACATAGGATATGATGATATCTCGGGGGGGATGGCATGTCTGGACACATATCCTATTCCATTAATTTGCTCATAGACCAGCTATCCTGTCTTTTTCCTTGGGTAGAGCCCCAAGTCAGAGTTGATTTATGAGGAGCTCATTTACATTAACGGGAGTTGACCACAACCTGGTGGGCCTCGAGTAATGGTACCTTTGCACCGGATCATCACACTAAGGCTACTTAAGCAAAATCCCAGTCTAGGAGGCCTGGTCGAAGGTTTATTTTGTTTCCCCAGTGATCCTGTGGCTGTAATGCCAGTTTGAGGTGGGTGCACATTATCTGGCTTCCTATATGTATGGTACACGTGAAGATCTTGAGCACCCCCGGCCTGGAGATGAAGGATATCTCTATCACCCACTATGCCCGTCACAATAGAGCAATTGAGAGCGATGCATGACACCGTGGCAATTAGACATTGGTCATCTAGTTATGCGGCCCCATGCAGAACGGGTGGTGGACAAGTGGAACACCCTGCCAGAGGAAGTGGTGGGGGCTGAAACAATCACGGGATTTAAGAATGCATGGGATAGACATAAAGGAATTCTAGAGGTCAGGGGTAAGGGCAAATAGACTTCTAGGAAAACAAACTGAACTTACAAGCTCAAATGGGCAGACTAGGTGGGCCATAGGCCCTTATCTGCCGACACTGTCTATGTATCTATGTATCTATCATTGGCGTGCAACACGAAATCTGGAGGACAGTGGGCCACGCTGACAAGAGATAGTGGGGATGCATTAAGTTGCTGATAGCCGAACTTATGAGTAAGATGCTGTGACTTTTAGTTCGGCTTCCAACGAAGCTGGTATGAAGACCTGGAGTGTTCCCGGCATGATCCAATGGACCGACTCTTTTACCAGTGCATTTAACTGGGCCCGATGGTGGACTAAATAAACAGGATCTCTCCCTTTTTTTTTTTCTTTTTCCTCTTCTCTTTTTTTCTGTCTGTGTACAGATGGCTTTACAGATCTGAAGCCCTTTCGAATGGACATTGGGCACACCAGGGATTTCCGGTTAGGTATGCAGCTTAGCTATTTACTGCTCAATATTACAGGCTGGTATTAAATATTCAGGTTTATGCGTGGTCTCTCACTGTATGGGGGGGGCTCCGGGGGTGATAGTTGTCTGGCATGAGCTGCTGTGAGGTTAATCATGTGGGGTGAGATAAATGGGAGTGCGGTTAATCTGAACCGGGGTAAGCTGGTTGTAGGGGGGTGGGGGGCTCTTGTTTGGTTAGCTGGAAACATAGGGTAGGGATTGTTTGGTTGGGGAAGGGCCCATGACTACACACTGTCAGGGTTCTTTACGGGTACCGAATGATAGCATAGTTATTGATGACTCAGTAGGGTTCCTGTACAGTCCATTGTGGACATCTTTTCTCTTTCTCTGTCCATGTTACATTAGTATAATGACATGACTAGTAAATATAACTTCATTAGTTGGAATGTCAAGGGAGCCAAGGATAGGGTTAAGAGGCACACCCTATTGAGGCACTTACGGCAGTTAAGGGCATAAATTGTTTTTCTTCAAGAAACGCATCTGAGGAGAGATGATGTTACCCTCTTCAGAAGATCATGGGTTGGGCAGGCCGTGGGAACAGGGATATCCACGAACAGGGGTGGAGTTGCCATTCTTACAGAGAAAAATGTCCCTTTTAAGCCGGTCCAGGAAATCTGGGACCCGGAGGGCCGTTACATTATTATACACGGCCATTTAGAATCCCACCCGATACTACTTGGCTCAGTATATGGCCCAAATTGTGACTCTCTGTCCTTTTTTGTGAAGCTGCTGAGCATCGTGGTATCTGATCCTAAGAAGCTCACACTATTAGGCGGGGACTGGAACCTCGTGCTGCAAACAGACCTGGATAGATCTGGGCATGAGCGGCGAGGGCTGTCTCCTGCACAAAGAGCACTGAAGGAGCTCATCAGAGATGCCGCCCTAGTGGATGCCTGGCATGTCATCGACCCAACTGTGCGGCAATGCACTTTTTTCTCTGCAACACACAGGACATACTCCCGAATCGATTATATACTGATAAGCTCCTTTGCAATGTCTGGAGTTATGCAAGCAGAGATATCGGCTAGTATCTGACCATGCACCAGTTAATCTGGAATTTTGGTTAGGGGCAGGAAGCAAAAGGTCACCCCAATGGAGGTTAAACAGTCAGATACTGAAGGATGAGGCATATAATAGATTTTATTACTTCGTTCCTCAGCAGTAATCAGGGGTCGATAGCTAGATTCGATATGGTCTGGGCAGCCCTGAAATGCTCTTTAAGGGGAGAACTAATTAAAATGGCCACTAAGAGAGCTCAGAAACAAAAGGCCCAATTGGGCTCCCTTTTAGCCTCTATTAAGACATTAGAGCATAGTTTATCTCGCACCTCCTCGGAGGAGAGTTGGGCCAGACTTCACCAGTTACAGGCCAAATATGTTGGCCTGATCTCTCAGAGGGTGGAACTTGCCCTGCAGAGAACCAGATTGAAGTACTTGGAAACAGGGGAGAGGGCAAGTAAATTGCTTGCTATGCACATTCATCAATTAGACTCATCGCAATTTATTATCGGGATTTATGTGGGAAGGGAGGGACGAGTTTGCACTGACTTCCTAGAAATGGCGAAGGCCTTTGGCCTTTATTTCCAAGAACTGTATGCTGTGGACTCTGCTGCATGGCCCACTGATGATGATATTAGTTCCTATCTCAATTCGGTGAAGCTACCTAAGCTCGCAGATACAGAGGCGGCATACTTGAGTGCCCCAATTACTATTGGTGAGATACAGCAGGCTGTTCAACAGATGTCTCTGGATAAATCCCCTGGGCCAGATGGGTTCCCTAGTAATTTTTATAAAGCCTGCCATTCATTAGTGATCCCAATTCTAAAAGAAGTATTCCAGTACTGGTACGATAACGGGTTCTCGGACCCCACCTTCCAAGAGGCCACAATCTCCTTAATTTTTAAACAAGGGAAGGACCCTTTGAGTATTGATAGTTACCGTCCCATCTCCCTATTAAATACAGATGTTAAAATATTTGCCAAAGTTCTTGCGAACAGGCTCTCCAAAGTCGTTGGTAATCTTATTAGCCGCAAGCAAGTGGGATTTATGGTGGGGAGACTATCCCAGGATCATATGAGGAAATTACTGCATCTTATCACAATTGCTAGGGATTCTGACACGCCAATGGTACTGGTCTCGCTGGATGCTGAAAAGACATTCGACAGAGTATCCTGGGACTTCCTTCTTGCCACCCTGTCCTCTTTCAGGATGCCGAAGGAATTCCAGAGATGGGTGCAACTCCTATATTCGTTTCCCTTGGCCCGGATCAAGTGTAATGGGGTGCTGTCCCCACTTTTCCAGCTGTCCCGGGGAATGAGGCAAGGATGTCCCCTATCTCCCTTTCTCTTCAACCTGTACCTGGAGCCCCTACTGCGCAGGATAGCAGTGAATTCTGCTATTAAGGGTATATGAATAGGGGATGCCAGATATGCTTATTCAGTATATGCAGATGACATTCTAATGCATATTGAGGGCCCTGGGGTCTCAATCCCAGCTGCATTGGCAGAGATCGAGGCCTTCTCCAAGCTCTCTTATTACAAGTTGAATCGGGCCAAAACAAAAATCTTTCCATTGAATAGCAGGGTTAATAAGGCGGAATTATTACCCCTCAGCCTCTCCTGGAAACAAAGTATCTTACATATCTGGGCATTAGTGTCCACAAGGGATTGAACCCCATAAGAAGAGATAATCTGCATAATTTAACCAAAGCAATAATGGGGGACATGGAGAGGTGGAGATTGCTCCCCCTTTCCTTTTGGGGAAGACTAAGCATCATAAAAATGAATGTTTCTACCAAGGATCTTATATCCTCTCGGCATGCTAGGTATGTATTTACCGAAAGGATGGTTCTCCAAACTGCAAAGTGCAGTCAGTCGCTTTGTATGGAACCAGAAAAGAGTCCGTAGATCCTATCTCAAATTAACAGCCCCAAAACTAAGAGGTGGATTGGCTGCCCCTTCTTTTTTCCTATACTATGCTGCGCTGCACATTAGCAAATTGGCCTATTGGGATAGTGTGGAGGAATTTCTTTTATATATCTGTCTTTCTTTTATATATCTTAATTTCATGCATACATGTAAAGCAAAGTGTGTTACAGTGTACTATAAGGTAGAGCCGCTGGGATAGTTGAATATTAGCCAAGTCTGAGTGAAAGCTAAGGGTCATTGCAAGTTCATATGAATCGCAAGGCAAGGGAAAAACACTAACTCGTGCTGGCTGAAACCAGCACCTAGATTTGAGATAAGAAGAAGCAAGGTTTGAGAAAAACAACTCTATATATGGGAAAGGTATGTGAAAATTAGAGTGGGGGTCTAGAGACAGTACCATGACTCATAATGCTATTTGCTGTAACAAAAATGTGTACGTGCTAAGAGTGTTATAAAATACTGTGTAAACCTTTGTTCAGGAAGCTCTCTCCTTTAGCTGAGGCTCCCACATATATGTGCAGACAATAAACTGAGCTTTATTGGAATAACCATTGGTTGTGGTTATTGAGTACATAGGAAATAAGGTAAAGTATAAACAGTAAAGAGAATCTGCGACCACAGTTTTTGTGCGTAGTCGGCAGGATGGCTTCGCTTCTCCGTGTCACGCTGTGATCGGACTACCAAGTCCCGGTCTCTGGGGAAGGTTGCCCCGGGGATTTTAGTCCCACCACAGAGACGTGACGCCCAGGGAGCGGCGGCAGCCATCGTTTACTGTTCCGGTGCTAGGGTGGCACCCAAAGTGCTAGGTGGGCACTCGACGTCAGGGACGTCCAGGTAAAAAGTGTTAGGTTGACACTTTTGTGCACAGAAGAGGCGCCAGTAGACGGACTAATATGGGTAATAAAGGGGAAACCGTAATGAAATAGGGTCGCCCAGCAAAATGCATGGTGGAAAAGTACGTGCCGACTGGTCTGTCAAATAAGGGAATGGAAAATGGACAGAGGGAGTTTTCCTCAGATAGGGACCTTCAGTATAGATGTGTTGACAGAGGCACGTCTCAGGCTCGAGGAATGGTAAAAGATAAACAAAAGGGGACAGAGGGTAATATGGCAAGTGTTTAGGATGTGGGAGAGAGAGGCGGGATGCAGATTTGAAAGCCAACAGAAGGGATTACTGGTAAAGGAGGAAGAGGGAAAATTGGGGAGACACAGGAGGCAGTTCAGACATCACGATACCCCGCCACCATATCGGCCGCCCCCAATGGCTCCCCCAGCACGGGAGGCTGTGCGGGTGGCCCTGGCGGATAGTTCGGGGGAAGAGGCGGCTGCCGAAACTCCGGCACAAGGGGCTGGGGCTGTGCGGGTGGCCCAGGCAGATAGTTCAGGGGAGGAGGCGGCTGTTGAAACCCCGGTACAATTCAAAAAGGACAGGGTACGGACACGCTTGGCAGCGCGTATGGACGCTCAGAGCGAAATGCCCAGCTCGTCCGAGGTCCGAGAGGGATGATGCTGTGCATTCCATGGACAAGTTTGCAGATGTGACAGAGCAGTTACCTTTGGTAAGATATCCCAACCCAAACCCTGCAGGCAGGGAACGCTTTATCGAAGTTGAACGGCCTTGGCACCCCGAGGAGTTGCGGGAGGCTTTGAAAGAAATACCAAAGCCCCATGAGAACATTGAAGAATATATAACAGAGCTTAAAAACCTAATCGAAACTTACGAACTCTCGACAAAGGAGGCGGAAGAGGCGCTGCGCCGCACCCTAAAGGGGCGGTGGGGGGAAGTTAAAGTGTCCTGGAATTCCGATACCCCCAGAGCTGGCCTAGCAGCCCATTTAAATACAATTTAGGCCAAATTAAGGGAGGTGTACATGGCCAAAGTAGATTGGGAAAATATACGAGACGCCAGGCAAACGGAGGGGGAAACAGTAAGGGACTATCGAGAAAGACTAGAAGAGGTCTTCCGCCATTACTCTGGACTAAAACCAGAAAATCCAGCGTATGACAGCCAGCTAGCAATGGCTTTCTGTGCCGGGCTACTGGAGGCCATCCAGGCAGGGGTAAAAACAGTTTGCATCGGATGGGAGACACAGTCCCTGAAGGAAATATTCAGGTATGCTGAGCATGTAGAAAGGCAAGCAAAGGGGCAGAAAAGGCGGAAAAGAAAAAGCTGGAACAAGCGCAGTTAATGTACTATTCGCAAGGTGGAGGACAGGATAATAGGGCTAGGGGTCAAGCAGAGACCCTCGATGGGGACAAGGGCCAGGGACGACTGCAGGATACCACCAGTCCCAGCCGCACAGCCCTGCCCGACAAACAAGACAGGTTATGGATCCCCAACAAGAGGGCAGGGGCATCGCTTGCTTCGTGTCAATAGAGAGGTCATATAGCCTGAACTTGCCCCAGAGTACAGAACCCACATTACGGTCAGCCAAAATCAGGGAATGAACGACAATGGCCACCCCCTCCGCCACCGCTGCAACAGCAAGGACGACAATGGTCGGAGCCGTCGGGTCCAACCCGGTGGGAACAGGGAGGACAATATGGAGGGGGCAGCTCGCAACACGCACAGTACTGGACGGATGACATGGGAAATAGCAGCTGATGGTTACAGGAACACTCGCTGATGGTACGGGTTTCAGCCACCCCAGCTGGAAGCCCTTTAATGAACTTGACAGTAATGGACACCTCTTTGACATTTCTAATAGACACTGGAGCTTCTGTCTCGGTCATAAAACAACAGGAATTGTTGCCACCCTTGCCTGGAAAACTGATAACGACTATCGGCGCATCAGGAGTACCACAGAAGGAACAAATGACATTACCCCTGCCGGTAAGGTGCAGAAATACATTGTTGAAACACTCCTTTCTAACAGTTCAACTTGCCCAGTGAACCTTATGGGACGGGATCTCCTGGCAAAGGTAAGTGCCAAAATTCAGTGTACTTTTAAGGGATTATTGAGCACCTACGTGGGAATTTATGTTTGCAGTAAAGAGAGGATTGGTTGTATAGCTGGGAACTTGTAGATTCAAATGATCAATGTTGGTTGGAGGGCTGGGCGGAAAGTGTAACAAAAGGAAATATGCAATTCACAGTTAATTTGCACTGTACTGCACACTATTCGGAGGGGGATAGGGATTATGATTATGAAAGTGGAGACTGGGGTAGGCAAGAAGTTGAACAATGGTTATGGGTAGAGGATTTGTATGTGGGACGGGACATGGTAGGGGCATCAGTGTCACTAACAGGAGAGCAGCAAGGAATGTTTAGGGTTACGGGCTCTCAACCACACATTTGTTTGGCAAAGAAACCTCAGTTCCGGTGGAAAGATTTAGGTCCCTGGATGTTAAAAATGGTGAAACTACAGGACTGGAAGGATGGGGAGGGGGGACAATTTTCAAAGGAAGGACAATGTAAAAAAATAAGTTTGAGGAGATGGGTACGAGCATGTGCTACAGAGAGGGAAGTGAATGTGCAAAGGGAATGGGAAAGGAAGATGGAGCAAGAGTCAGTCCCTGACTGGATAGACCAAATACCAGAAGTGTTGTGGGCAACATCAAAATACGATGTGGGGTCAATGAAGGGAGCGCAGCCACTGATGGTAACACCAAAGGGTCCATACAGACCGAACCGGCACCAGTACCCGTGGGAGGGAAGCAGAAGAAGAATTTCACCCGTGCATGCAGCATTAGTGGAAAGGGGGTCATTGTTCCATGTCCAAGGGCGGTGGTAATACACCAATATTGCCAGTAAAAAGGGAAATGGGGATTACCGCTTGTACAAGATCTAAGGGCAGTGAATGTGGCAGTGCATGTAAGAACTCCAGTGGTACCGAACCCAACAACTATCTTATCAGAAATCCCCCACACTGCCACACATTTTTCAGTAATCGATCTTGCAAATGCATTTTTTAGCATACTTGTAGACCCGGCTAGCCAGGAATGGTTTGCATTTACGTATAAGGGTCAAAAATGGACTTGGACTCGCATGCCGCAGGGCTATGCGGAGTCACCTGCTGTGTTTTCTGCTCAGATGCGAGAGAACTTCAGGGGTTTGTTACCAAAGGGCAGCACCCTAATTCAGCACGAGATGATTTACTCCTTGCCAGCCCTTCCAGGAAGCAAGTGAGGAGGACACTAGAGCTCTGCTGATTTTCTAGCCCAAAATGGACATAAAGTCTCAAAGAGTAAACTGCAACTGTGTCCTACTAAGGTACATTACTTAGGTCACATACTCTCTGCAGAGGGAAGGCAGTTAGATCCCAAGCGCATCCAAACAATTATTGCATGGCCCCGTCCTGTAACTAAGCAGCAAATTATGTCATTTTTAGGAATGGCAGGTTACTGCCGTGCCTGGATAATGGATTATGCTTATATCATCCAGCCCTTACATGACGCAATCTACGGTACAAAAATGAAAATGACTGATGAGGTGCAGTGGTCCCCAGGGTTAGATACATCATTTGCTAAAGTAAAAGAGGTACTGGCCAGCACCCTATGTTTGGGACTCCCAAACTATGAAAAGGTTTTTAACCTGTTTGTAAATGGCCAAGGGGGTTACATGTCTGCAGTTTTGGCACAAGATCATGGGGGGCAGATGCCAATTGCTTATTATTCAAAGCGGTTGGATTCAGTAGTAGCAGGCATGGTCTCCTGCCACACAGTCCGTGGTGGCAGCCACGGAGGCAGTATTGTCTTGTGTGGATTTGGTGATTTTGTCCCTTACTGTGCATGTACCCCATGCAGTGCTATATTGTTACAAGCTCGCACAGCTCATCTGACCCCAGCGAGTTTTGCAGTACCAGAATGTATTGCTCACAATGTCAAACATTACTCTCAAGCGGTGCACCACCCTGAATCTGGCAACCCTGTTGCCCTCCCCCGACGATGGCGAACCGCACGACTGTGGACAAGTGATTGACTGTGACAGTAAACCTAGACTGGATATAACAGATGTAGCTCTGACAAATGCAGAAGTTGAGTATTTTGTGGATGGCTCAGCTTTTAAGGACCTAAGGGGTGTGACCAAAGCTGGTTATGCAGTATGTACTGTGTCCGAGGTAATAGAGAGCAGTTCATTGCCATCCAGTGTCTCTGCCCAGGCTGCAGAGTTGGTAGCCCTGATGAGGGCTTGCACGCTTGTGCAAGGAAAGACAGTAAACATGTACACAGACAGTCGGTATGCCTTTGGTGTGGCACATGACTTTGGGACATTATGGAAGCATAGAGGTTTTCTTACGGCTTCGGGTAAGCCTATTGCGCATGCAAAATTAGTAAAAGATTTACTGTTTGCTATCCAACTACCTAGAGCTTTGGCAATTGTAAAATGTGCAGCGCTTACGCCTAACAAAGATTTTGTCTCCACAGGTAACGCCTAGCGGATGCCGCAGCAAAGGCAGCGGCTCAGTCAATGAGTGCTTCAGTCTACCAGTTAACTGTTGTAAATAGTGAAACCTGTAACTTGTTTTCTCCACAGGACTTAGTGGCGCCCAGCGTAATGGTACTGAGGCAGAAAAGCCATTGGAAACAGCAGTGTGCATTTAATTCTGATTTAAAGGTGTGGGTGTCTGGGGATGGGAGACCATGCTACCGGATCGGTATTTCGTGATTTGCAAAATTGGCTCATGGAGCCGATCATGTTTCAAAGACGGGCATGGTAGATTTTGCAAATAAGTATTGGTACGTTGCTGGATTTACTAGCTATGCTGAAGTGTTTTGTAGCAAGTGTGTGATTTGCATGCAGTACAATGTGGGCAGAGGACAGCATCTAACCCCCTCTGCCCACCCGATTCCTGCTGGTCCATTTGAGCATGTTATGATGGACTTTATAGAGCTTACGCCATGCCAAGGTCATAAATATTGCTTAGTTATTGTAGATATGTTTTCAAAATGGGTAGAGGCATTTCCAACTCACAGGGTGACTGCGTGCGCTGTGGTAAAAGCTTTAATTTGAGAAATTATCCCTCGCTGGGGATTGCCCAGCCGCTTGTCATGCGATAATGGATCTCATTTTGCAAACGAAGTGATAAAATCATTGTGTGAGGCCTTGCAGGTGGACCTCCGCATGCACTGCGCTTACCATCCCCAATCGGGTGGGGCAGTGGAGAGAGCAAACCAAACTCTAAAACTCAAAATAACAAAAATCATGGCAGAGACCAGTCTAACTTGGGTGACTGCTTTGCCTCTTGCCCTCATGGCTATGAGGCGGGGGACGTCTTGGTCTCTCCCCACATGAAATCTTACTAGGACGGCCATTGCGAATGCCAAATGCCCCTTACCCACAAAGTCGAATCACCCTGCATGGAGTGGATGAGGAAATGGTTACTTATTGTTTATCCCTTAATGGTGTCTTGAGGTCTTTCTATCCTAGGGTCAAGGCAGCGTTGCCAGTGCCTACTGAGATATCCCTGCACCAGATACAACCTGGCGATTTTGTTCTGGTGAAGGACTTCCGAAGGAAAAAATGGAGTTCCCCAAGGTGGCGTGGCCTGTCAAGTCCTGTTGACAACGGCAACAGCAGTAAAGGTTGCAGAAAGGAGATGGATTCACGCATCACATTGCCGGGTGGTGAAGGCGGACCCATCCGGATTGCACACGCCTAAGGGACTAATGTTCAAAGGACTTGCTGTTCTGACAGCCATTGTGTTGGTGGTATTTTTGCAACAAACTTTTGCTTCACTACGTACTCTCTTAATGAGAAACATAAAGAGTGCAGAACCCCTGCATTGTGCAAATACCTGGTGGACTTTAATGAAGTTGCATGCAGAAAATATTAATCTGTCTGATTGTTATGTGTGTGCCCCTCCCCCTGTTTCGGCAAAGGTCGGACTCCATCTATACCCGGAACCCCTGCCTGAAAATGACACCACCTTACTTTACCGGACTTTGGCATCAGTTTCTTGGTATGAGCCTAGAAACAGTACTTATAACAAACTGGGTCCTTGGGTAGATCGTGTCCTTAGTAATGTGACTGTATTTGCAGGAAGGCCCTTCATCACATGGTACACGCCAGCGCGCCCCAACACAACTGGTGAGCTCTTACACATATGGCCCCGGGTTCCGAGGTCCCAGCCAGTGACTTGTCTCTGTAGCAGTAAGGTGGGGGTTCAGGGGTTGGGTTCATCTAACTGTACTACTACTGTTGCTATAACTGATCTAAAAATTTGAAGGGACCAGGGTAGCGCTCCCTTTGGGACTTTAACCGGTTTATATTGGGTATGTGGAGGTAAGGCTTATACATTCCTGCCCCTGCAGTGGACTGGATGCTGCTATGTGGCAACATTGCATCCAGTAGTACGGACTTTCCGTATGATACATTCAAATAACCGCACTGTCAGGGTTAAACGAAATTTGGGTGAACCTGTTCCACCTAAATCGGTTCGCGTACCCTGGTACGAAAAATTTGGAGCCGGAGTGTTTCCTTGGTGGGGTGTGGTACAGGCAATGCACTACATAGACCAGTTAAGTTATGAAATTGAAACTCTCATAAACAGTACTAAGACAGAATTGCCTCTAGTAAATGCTGAAATGAGGGCCACCAGATTAATGGTTTTACAGAATAGGGCAGCCTTAGACTACCTCCTAGCAGCCCAAGGGGGGGTATGCGCTATTATTGACGACGAATGTTGCACCTATATTCCTGACAATTCAGAAGCCCTAGATCATGTCCTGCAAGGCGTACAGCAGCTGCAGGACCGGGTACTGGGGGAACGTGCACCTATGGAAGAGGGCTGGGATCCCTGGTCTTGGCTCTCCGGTTTATTTGGTAGTTGGGGAGCCACGCTTCTACACTGGGTTGCAGTAGGATTTCTAATCCTATTGAGCATATGGCTCATTATCACCATCATAAAGGTCTGTATCATAAGAGTGTGTACCACAACTATGTCCTCCATGGCTCAGTTACCACTCCTGGGTGAGGGAACTGAAAAACCCTCTTTCCCTTTCTCATCCTTAGATGATCTCACTAATGTAGTTGAGGCAGAGCCTCAAAAGGGGGAGTGTGGAGGAATTTCTTTTATATATCTGTCTTTCTTTTATATATCTTAATTTCATGCATACATATAAAGCAAAGTGTGTTACAGTGTATTATAAGGTAGAGCTGCTGGGATAGTTGAATATTAGCCAAGTCTGAGTGAAAGCTAAGGGTCATTGCAAGTTCATATGAATCGCAAGGCAAGGGAAAAAAACACTAACTCATGCTGGCTGAAACCAGCACCTTAGGTTTGAGATAAGAAGAAGCAAGGTTTGAGAAAAACAACTCTATATATGGGAAAGGTATGTGAAAATTAGAGTGGGGGTCTAGAGACAGTACCACGACTCATAATGCTATTTGCTGTAACAAAAATGTGTACGTGCTAAGAGTGTTATAAAATACTGTGTAAACCTTTGTTCAGGAAGCTCTCTCCTTTAGCTGAGGCTCCCACATATATGTGCAGACAATAAACTGAGCTTTATTGAAATAACCATTAGTTGTGGTTATTGAGTACAT
Source organism: Neoceratodus forsteri (assembly GCA_016271365.2). Lineage (NCBI taxonomy): Eukaryota > Metazoa > Chordata > Ceratodontiformes > Ceratodontidae > Neoceratodus > Neoceratodus forsteri. Next base: position 1,226,989,473 of record CM057454.1, read on the forward strand.
AGGAAATAAGGTAAAGTATAGACAGTAAAGAGAATCTACGACCACAATAGAGGGAGTAATCACACAGGATATGCACAGTTGTGGTTAGACATAGAGCAGCACCTATCAGCGCGAGCTAAATGTACACTGTCGGCCCTCCTACTGTATATGCCTCCCCATCAGTTATCCCCAAGTTGCTTAGAAATAACCCCATGGGATGGTCATTAAAGGCCCTTCATCAGATACAAAGGCACCTCGCAATAAGGTGGTACCACTCAACTGACCAGCCCATTGTTGGTAACCCGAATTTTAAGATCGAGGGCGCACCACTGTCTTCCACTTTCTGGCCCCAGTTAAATCGCTCCAGGGTATCTGATGTGTGGTTGAATGGAAAGCGGCTTCCCCCTAGCCAGTTGCAAGCTCCCTTAAATGTTTCACCCAAGGAAACATTTAAGTACTTGCAAGTCATTGACACCCTAACCTCCTTTTTCTCTCAGGTTATGCCAGTAGTGCCGGGGGATAGAGATTTAGCTACGCTTCTACATACAGCCTCCCAGCCACGTTCAGTCTCAAATTTGTATGAAACCCTTCAAGAGTGGGATGCTAGATCACCGGTAGGGGTTTGTTATTACTGGACCAAGGAACTGGGAATTCCAGAGGAGCCCGACCTCTGGAGGAAAATTTAGCTTTCAATGTATAAATTTATAAAACAAGATAGGTTGAAGGCAGTACAATTTAATATACTGCATAATATATATCTAACCCCCTCCCAGCTGTATAAATACAGGACGGTGACCACATCCCTTTGTGGGAAGTGTAAAGGGGACACTGGTACTTTGTATCACATGATTTGGGTATGCCCTCAGGTCCAGGCCTTTTGGCAGTCTATTAAAAATACCTTAGACCCTATCCTTGGCTTGGAAACCTTGTTTACCCCCAGGGTATGCTTGACTAGTCTCTTTCCAACCGACACGTCTAAGGCCAAAAGGGCACACATGTCACTTATAGCTGCAATAGCTAAGTTAGTAATTATGAGGCACTGGGTGAGTGACCAGGCTCCCACTTTGATGGAATGGTACAGGGAGTGCATCTTGGCTTTACAATTGGAACGGCAGATAGCCTATATGCAAGGTGGGACTAGGGCATACACATCACTTTTGGGTGTTCTTGAGGCACTCATGGTAGCTTGGAAGCCGTGAGGCCCTAGTCTACCTTAAGATGGATGGATGGAGACTTGGTAATGTGTGTAGTCATGGGAAGGGAGGGGGAAAGCTGGAGGGAGGGTGGGTGGGTGTTTATGTAATTAATGTCCTGTTCATTGCTCTTTACTGTATAACTGGAGATATATTTCTTATTGTTAAACCAATAAAACTTGTTCAATTAAAAAAGGAGGGCAGGGGTAAATGGGGAAAGTGACAAAGGCAAGAAGGACAGGGATGGGGCAAAAAGGAGTAAGGCCATCAGGAAATAGAAGGCAATGAGTACCAATGCCTGTAGTCTGGGCAACAAGCTCCCTGAGCTGGTGGCCTTGATGAAAGAGGGATGCCTGGATATTGTAGCAGTCACAGAAACATGGTACACAGAGAACCATGACTGGGATGTTAACATACCAGGGTACATAACCTACAGGAGAGACGGGCAGGGGAGAAGAGGGGAGGAGTAGCTCTCTATGCAAAGGAAAGGATAAAAGCAACTGAACAAAAGAGTAAACAGGGAGGAGAGACGGCACTGTGGGTCACCTTGGAGACTGAAAAGGACACCACAATCCGCACAGGGGTTGAGTACAGACCACCATGTCAGGAGGAGGGAATGGACAAGGATATGATAGAAGGCATTCTTAGGATGGCAGAGAAAGGGGAGACTCTATTGATGGGAGACTGAATATGCCAGATGTTAACTGGAGCACATTTACTGTAGCCACATCCAAGAGCAGGGCCATTCTCGATGCCCTACAGGTGGCAGACTTCAGACAGATAGTTTTGGAACCCACTCATGAGGGAGCAATCTTAGACCTCATACTCTCAAATGGGGGCAGTGAGAGGATCTCAGATCTAGAAGTGGGTTGCCATCTGGGAACAAGCGACCATCAAACAGTGTGGTTCACATTAAACTCAGCTACAGAGTCAAGCCACAAAAAGTGAGGGTACTGGACTTCAGGAGGGTTGACTTTGGCAAGATGGGAGAGTGCCTCAGAAAAGCACTAGCAAACAGGCTAGAAGGAGGGGTGGAGCAACAATGAGGAATCATCAAAACTGCCATCACAGAGGCAACAAGCCTTTGTGCGAAGCAAATAAACAAATTAAAACAAAAGAAAAAACCCACTATGGTTCTCAAAAGAGGTGGCTGGGAAAGTCAGGGAGAAAAAGATAGCATTCAGGAAGTATAAGGAAACACAGAAGGAGCAGGACAGAGAGCTGTACCAGGTAAGGGCAGAAGGAAGTAGAGAGGGAAGTCAGAATAGCAAAGGCCCAAACTGAGGAAAAGATTGCCAACTCAGTTAAGAAGGGGGTTAAAACCTTTTATAGGTACATCAGAGAGTGTAGAAAGACAAAGGAAGGGATAGCGAGGCTGAATAGAATGAATGGTGGGTGGGCAGAGGGGGACAGTGAAAAAGCAGGGATACTGAATGAATATTTCTGCTCAGTATTCACAAAAGAGGAGGGGGAGGTGCCTAATCCAATCAACAGAAGCACTCTTGATAGGGGTCGATCCCAGCCCTTTCACTGAAGAAAGGGTTCTGCAAGAACTCCTAAACTGAAGGTGGACAAGCAATGGGGCCAGATGGAGTTCAGGGAACTAGTGAAACCACTGACTACTCTTTTTAATAAATCATGGGAGGATGGTGTGGTACCCGAGGACTGGAGGAAGGAGGATGTGATTCCCCTTCACAAACGTGGGACCAAGACAGAGGCAAGAAACTACAGACCTGTCAGTTTGAACTCTGTGGTAGGGAAAGTGATGGAGTCACTTCTGAAGGAAAGAATTGTTGAGTACCTAGAGACCAGTGGGGCACCAGACCCAAGGCAGCATGGGTTTACAGCGGGAAGGTCATGTCAGATGAATCTAATAGATTTCTTTGACTGGGTGACCAAAGTAGTAGACCAGGGAGGGGCTGTGGACATGGCCTACCTAAACATTAGCAAGGCATTTGACACAGTCCCACACAAAAGATTAATAGTCAAATTAACCAGCCTGGGAGTGGGTCCCAGGGTGGTAGCCTGGGTAAAACATTGGCTGGACAACAGGACACAGAAGGTAATTTTAAATGGAGTCCACTCTGAAGAAAGAGGGGTTACTAGTGGGGTACCGCAGGGTTCAGTACTGGGTCCAGTCCTTTTTAATGTCTTTATAAGTGACATTGCAGAGGGACTGGAAGGAAAAGTATGTCTCTTTGCAGATGACACAAAGATCTGCAACAGGGTTGATACACAAGGAGGGCGGAAAGGATGAGAAGGACTTGATAAAGTTGGAGGAATGGTCAGAAGTATGGCAGCTAGGATTCAATGCAAAGAAGTGCAAATAATGCACCTGGGAAACAAAACCCCAGGGGAAGATTACACAATGGAGGGGGAGGTAGTAACAACAACAAAAAACGAAAGGGACCTGGGGTAATCATATCAGATGACCTTAAGGTTAGCAAGCAGTGTGAGAAGGCAGTAGGGAGGGCTAGGTGTATACTGGGATACATAGGGAGAGGTATCACCAGCAGAAAACAGGAAGTTGTTATCCCTCTGTACAGACAGTTGGTGAGACCCCATCTGAGTACTGCCCAGTTCTGGAGACCCCATCTCCAAGGACATAGACAGGATAGAGGCAGTCCAGAGGAGGGCAACTAAATGGTGTAGGGTCTGCAAGAGACGCCTGCATGAGGAGAGACTAAAGAAGCTTAATATGTATACCCTTGAGGAAAGAAGGGAGAGGGAGGACATGATAGAAACTTTAAAGTACCTCAGTGGAATCAACAAAGTCCAAGAGGGTAGCATCTTTCAGAAAAAGAGACATGCAAGAACAAGGGGACACAATTTAAAGATGGGTGGGCGGTTCCAGGGCAATGTGAGGAAGTATTGTTTCACAGAAAGGGTAGTGGATGCATGGAGCAGCCCTACTGAGGAGGTTGTGGGGTCTAAAACTGTGGGAGAATTCAAGAATGCATCGGACAGATATAAGGCAATTCTTGTGGGGGGTAGGAAGAAATAGGCTGTTGGTTAACTAGGATCTGTGGCCTATCCTGTAGGTAGGGAAATGGGCAGACTAGGTGGGCCAAGCGGTCCTTATTTACCATCAAAGCCAAAGTCTAGGGAGATGTACAAGAGGAGTAGGATGTAGAGAGAAGGAGGTCTCAAGAAAGTACAGGTGGGGAAAATAGCAAGGGTAAGGATAGGAATAACTTGGGAAAGGGTGGAGAAACACAGTACCAAGAGATGCTCAGGAGGAGGAAGGGGGCAGTGTTTTAATGGTCGGAGACTGTATTGTACATGGTGTTACATGGGGCAGAAGGGGAGGCAAGGGGGAGGAAACATGGGTGTAATGCTGCCAAGAATGACAGTGGCCAAAGTCATACAGTGGATCCCCTCAAGGGGGAATGCACTGGATGAGAGAACACATCTGATCTTCCATGTAGGGACAAATGACCTTGCAAGGAGTAGTGTGATGAAGGTGCAGGCACGGTTTATGGGACCAGCTAGCTTCTGCAGCACCTTGTATTTTAAATCATTGACATTCAACGAGGTGTTGCCAGTATGAAGGGCCAGCACAGAGGTGAAACAAATATAGAGGAATTCAACAAATGGCTAGCAGGATAGTGTGCTCTGAGGGGATATGGAGTGGTAAGAGACTGGGGGAAAACATGGATTGACAGTAGCCTCTATGCCACCGATAGACTGCATTTAAATAGGGAGGGGAAAGCAGCGCTCAAATTCAAGCTGGAAGATTGTGTTGAAAAAAGTTATCATTTAAACTAAACTTGGTGGAGGGGGAAAGGGGAAACTCCAGATGTAGGACACATAGCAGAGGGGGTACAGCAAGCCCTACCCCATCGGACAAGCGGTACGAGGGAAGGAAACATAGGGTGTGTATCAAGCGGGGAACAGGGAGGAGGGGTTGGAGGGTCATGTGTGCAAATGACAAAAGTCTGGGTAGGAAGATCTCAGATATAGCAGCCAATGGATCAGGACAGCCTAGCTATCGTGAGGGTAACAGAAACATGGTGCCACCAAGAGCAAGGATGGGACATGGAGGTACCAGGGTATACACTGTTTAGAAGGGACAGAGAGGAAAGGAGAGGAGGGGTTGCACTCTACATAAAGGACAGTATCAGGGCATCAGAATAGCAATGCAAGTGAGAGGAGGCCGAAGGACTATGGGTCTCCTTAGCATCATAGAAGGTAGAAGTGGTGTGTACTGGGGTGGTATATGGGCCTCCAACACAGCAGGAATCTGTGGATAGATGCATGGCTGATACATTCATGAGAATGGCGGCTAAGGGGGAGGTTGTCCTGATGGGGGACCTGAACCTATGAGATGTGGAGTGGGACACCCTATTGGTATCATCAGCCAGCAGCAGAGAAATATTGCACTCCCTACAAACGGCCCTCATTAGGCAACTGGCCAGGGTCACCAACTAGGGCAGGAGCTATTCTTTATCTGGTCCTGGTAAATGGGGATAAGGTAGGAGAGGTATCAGTGGGTGAACACCTTGGTACGAGTGACCACAACACAGTTTGGTTTTAAAAAAGGAACACTGCGGAGGTTTGCAGGTCTACGTTGTGGGTGTGTGACTTTAAGAAAGCAGATTTTAGGAGAATGGGGGAATCAGTGGAGAGGGCTCTGGAGGGAGCATAGGAGTTAACAGATATGGAGGACATGTGGGAGAGGGTAAAAGAAGCTATTGTGGAGGCCACAGCCTATGCGCCAAGATATCAAGCAAAAACAGGAGGAGGAAACACATGTGGTTTAATAGGGTGGTAGTAGAAAAAGTCAGGGCAAACAGTAAAGCCTTTAGGAAGTTCAAGGTAACTCAGGCTGATGAGGACTGGGAAGGGTATCAGGTGAGCCACACAGAAGCAGGTGTAGAAGTAAGGAAGGCAAAGGCACGGACAGAGGACAGCATAGCTAGCGAGGTCAAAAAAGGGAATAAAACATTTTTTAGGTATGTCAGTGAAAGGAGGAAGAATAGACAGGGAATATGAGGGTGATCTGATACAAGGGGACAGAGAGAAGGCCAAACTACTAAACAATTTTTGCTCAATGTTCACCAGGGAGGAATAAGGGGTAGGCAGCAGAGCAGGAGAAGCAAAGGCGGGGGTGTATACGAGTCCATTTTGGGTAGAGGAGAGTCTGGGTGAACTAGGCTGCATAAAGCTGGACAAGGCGATGGAGCCAGATGGGGTTCACCCAAGGGTGTCGAAGGAACTTACAGAAATACTGGCATCACCCTTGACTGCACTCTTCCAGGACTCTGGAGTGGTACCAGGGAACTGGAGGCAGGCAAATGTCATACCTCTTCATAAGGGAGGAGGTCAGAAATTACAGGCCTGTGAGCTTCACATCAGTGATGGGCAAGCTCATGGAGAAACTAATGAAAATCAGGATCACCAATTACCTAGAGGTGAGCGGCGTGATGAATCCAAGCCAAAATGGCTTTACCAGGGGTACATCCTGTCAAACTTCATAGAGTTTTTCGACACAGTCACCATAAGTTGTTATGCCTGGGGCTGGTGCAGAAGGCAGTTCAATGGACGGGAAACTGGCTGGGAGACAGGAGGCTGAGGGTCATTATAAATGGGGTGGCATCAGGAGAAGGGAAAGGTCATAAGTGGTCATGAGTGGGGTCCCTTAGGGGTTGTTCTTAGGGCACATACTGTTCAATCTATTTGTAGGGGACATCATGGAGGCCCTGAGGGTGGTGTGAGTCTGTTTGCAGATGATATTAAAATCTGCAGTAAGGTGGACACTCTGGAAGAGATAGAAATAACGCAAAGAGATTTGGGGAGGCTAGAGGCATGGTCAAAGAGGTAGAAGCTTTCATTCAACACTGACAAGTGTGAGATCATGCATCTTGGATACAGTAACCAGAGGGCAGGGTACTGTATGAAGAGTCGAGACATGGAAGTAACATAATAGGAAAGGGACCTAGGCATCACTATATCAAGGGACCAGAAGGTGGAAAGGCACTGTGAGGGAGCAGTGGATAGAGGCAGTAGAATAATGGGTGGCATAGGGAGGGTGAGTACCAGTAGGAAAAAGGGAGGTCATAGTACCCTTGTACACCCATCTAGTTAGACCACATTTGGAGTATGGGGTCCAGTTCTGGAAGCCATACCTCAAAAAGAATATGGGGAGGCTGGAGCGAGTTCAAAGGCAGGCAACAAAGACGGTAAAGGGGATCAGCGACCTGTCCTATGGGGAAAGGTTGGGAGAACTGAACATGTACTCCCTGGAACGGGGGGGGGGGAGAAGCGAGACATGGCTGAGACCTTCAAGTACCTTAAGGGTATAAACTGGGTGCCAGTGGAAAGCATCTTCCACCTGAAAGGGAATCAGAGGACGAGGGGGCATCGGCTACAGATTGAGGGGGACAGTTCAAGGGTAACATTAGGAAGTACTATTTCACAGAGAGGGTGGTGGATAAGTGGATTAGGCTCCTGGAGGAGTTAGTTGGAGATGAAACAGTGGAAAGTTTAAAAAAGGTATGGGACAGACACAGGGGAGTGTTGGGGGGGGGCATGTCCTAGCAGATAGATAAACAAATGTGAAGACTAGGTGGGACTGTCAGTCCTTTTCTGCCATCGCACTTATATATTGCACCTATGGAGCACCTGCCAGGGTTGTGCCCACTTGGTGTTATGTCACAGTCTGTCCATGGCAACCTCAAATAAAGCAATCCTATCCAATCGACTGTATGACTCTGCAAATTGCTGATGTCAAATTCTAGGTTTCTTATGTTGAATTACAAACAACTTTGAAATAAACTTACAGACATAACTGAGTAAGGCTGTAATGATGAATGCCTTGAATGAAGAAATACCGATGGAATGGATCCTTCCCTGAGGCAATGGACAGGGTTCACTGGATCTGTAAAAAATAAAACAGGCAATAAGTTACAAAACAATTTAAAGTCCATCGTGTCATTGCTTTACAACTAATGAAAGTCATGTTAATAAAAAAATACTTACTGTTCAGTAAATTGGCAACTGGTATATCGTAATCATCAGCCTTGAAATGGTCAGAACAGATCACGTGGTTTCTCATGGGTTGAAAGAAAGCCACATGTATGTCTGTACAATCTATTGCTTGAAGCCATTTCTGCATCTCGGGAGGTGCAGAGGGTAACCGATGAAAACTCACTTTCCGGCCAAAGGTCTTCTTGCCAGTGGTATTACCACAACCTATTGCCATACAGGTTGGCATTTTGTTATTTTGGCAGTGCCAGTGATTATAATGCTGGGAAAACTGTCAAACTACAAACAGCAGTATTGTCAGATAGATAAAATACAGGCACACTGATAAAATGCAATGTCTATGCACACACAGAAAACTGTCACACAACCAGTGGCTTTCAAAGCAGTTTTATTGGTTACATAATGAAGATATTTTGCAACACATTGATACACATTAAGACACACATGCTGCTCAGTCAAATGACTTGCCACTTTATTAAAAGTTGTGGGACAATTTCCCAGGTATTTCTGCACTTGGCAAGAAGCGAGCAGAACACAAGAGGCATTCCTTTGTAGGCAACACACACTGGCGCTTTACTATGCAGTGTGCCTTTAAGAAAACAGTGCATGCAAGTGGGACCGCGCAGTAACGCACACCTCCATGAACAGTAAAACCAGTGCAGGAGCATGATAACATGGTGCAGTCGGCAACGGCGCATTGCTGAAGAAACTGACTTTTTAAAATAATTATTTAAACACATGCTGGGATGTATTTAACTATCTATTAGGGCTATTGCCAAACTGGAGGTCAGAAAACACGGAAAGGTAGGCTAAACAATAATTGGAGTTTCCCTTTAAGCTGGAAGGTGGAAGGTTTAGGAGGGAGGTCAGGAAGCACTTCTTCACAAAGAGGGTGGTGAACACTTGGAATGTGCTGCCAGAAGAGGTCGTCTCATTGAAGAGAGTGGGCAGCTTTAAGAGAGGCTGGAATAGACATAAGGGAAAGGTAAGGATCATGGGGAGGGAGGATGGGAGGAGTGGTGAAGGAGGGCAGGGACATTAGCTCAAGCTGTGGACCCTGCAATACAAGCAGACTTGATAGACCAAATGGCCTTCTTCTGCTGGCTTCTTCATATGTTCGTATGTATGATTATCAATGGGTTTTCTCCTGCAATTTATAATATATTTGGTAGCGTGCTATTGATTTCATTTATAGTAGCTCCTGAATAACTGCAGTTTGCCACGTTTTCCTCATTTCCTTGTATTGTGTATTGGTCAGTATATTTTCTGAGTCTTCTAAAATATATATTTGTCTTGGTAGCATTTGTTGTTTACCAGTGTCCTGCTCTCTTGTAGATAGTGGGGTTTTTATCCCCGGTTTTTTTTTCCAGGGGGAACAGAAGCCTGTGCATTTATTTGTTGTGTTCCATTAGTCTGTGATTTATTTGCAATTCCTGTATCAGTTTTACCTTGTATTGGCCCTGCTGGATTTAATGCATCAGTTGTATATAAGCTTTGTTCCTGGTTACATTCCTGTTCTAGGTTAGTTAAAAGTTTAAATCTGCTCTGTGTGGGGATTTCAAATATCATGGTTCTACAACCCTTTTTGATTTTTGTTTTTGGGCTGCTGAAGATCATTCAGGTTCATCCTCTCTATCTTCATTTCTTGTTCTTTTCTTCGATATTTCCCTTGGGTTATTTATTGTTTGTTTTATCTGCTGCATATCACAGGTTGAATTTACAGAGTTTGCCTGCTGATTGGGTTTGTTTACCTTAAGAAGTTATTACATGTTCTAATTCTACATCTGCGCCTCTATTCTTTAGTTGTTGTACTTCTTTATATTGATTGCATTTTAGGCCCTCAAAGCTTGAATCACCTCGTAGGCTAAAATTGCTACATATTATGCACTGCATTACTACTTCTCCTGTGCTTAATATTACAAATCCTGAATCTTTATCCATGTCAGAGTAGGTGTTTGGATGATAGATTTTAAGAAAACTGTTAGGCTTGATAAGGTATGATTGCTTAAATGTATTAGTCTTGCCAGCTTAGTGCAGTACAGTGCAGCATGGTTAATCTCAGAACAATACTGGTGGGTTATTACCCATCAAAATCACATTTAAATCCGCATGTACCTGCAGAATGTTGTAATGCCATACATCATTCATGTTTATATCCTTTCAACTCCCATTGTAAGTTAGTTACAATCCCAAACAAAATGTAAACATTTATTTATAAAGATATATGTGACTACTACTTTAGAAATTGCAAGTACTTAGTCCAAGGGCTTTCAAATCCATTCTTATCGTTATTTTGCTGGCTTTTGGATTCTGTGTCCACTAACCCAGCTCACCACTGGTGGCCTTCCATTAGTTGCATGCTAACTGCATATGCTTTGTTGAGCGGCCGCCGTCATGACTGGTGTTATTAGTGACATGTCCTCTAACTGTTGCACCACCAAAGCTATGTCTTCCTCCAAAGGCATGTTGTTCCCCACCTCATGTGGCTCATCTTCTCTTTCGTCTTCTCCCTCTCTCTCCCCATAGTTAGGTAAAATGTACTGTGCCCGTAGTGGCGATCCAGTCTGTGGCTCTGGAGCTCCCAAAATGTCTTTTAGATTCTGACAGTACAGCTTCCCTTTGACTTCAACAATGTAGGAACAACGTTCCTGAACAAGGGTGAGCACAACTGCAGGAGTCCATTCATTTGGATTGGTGCACAGATGCACTGGCTATCCTGGAGTCAGGTCAGTGAGTGGGCATGCATGTTTGTTGTAATAAAATTGCTGTTTCTTTTTTTATTTATATATATATAATGCAGCTTGACTGTATGTCTATTAATTATGGTCTCAACTGTTTTGGTCTTGTAGGAATTAAAGTTCTTGTTCTATGTCCCATCAGGAGTTGAGCCGATGATCTTAGGCTTTCAGTTGGAATATTCCTCAAATTTAGCAATGCAAGATAAGAATTTTTATGGTCCCATTTAACTTTTTTCAGCAACTTCTTTACAGTTTGCATGCCTCTTTCCACCATATCGCTGCTTTGTGGATACCTAGGCGATGATGTGATATTTATTTATTTTTACGTTCGCTTGCGCGCATGCGCAAGGAATGTTTTGGGAGAGTAGCACACTTTGGAGGTGTGCCTCTCCCTTGTAATCCAGTGCTCCATTGAGCAGGTGTGGCGGTCCGGCACCAATGAATGCGGGAGCTGTGTATGACAGTGGTGGTCTTCGCTTCAAAGAAAACCACCGCTGTCATACCGAGCACCGCATCACGCCACCCCCCCTCATGTCACGTGCTCCCCCCGCATCACGCCACTGCCCCCAAAGCTTTGGTGCCACACTGGGAGCCCACCCCAGCGTGGCAAACATTGTTTGCCAACGGGGGAGCCCAATTCCCCGTCAGCTCCACGGCCCCCCCAAGCCATCCTTCTGCCACGCTGGGAGCCCACCCCAGTGTGGCAAACATCAAGTGTAGTTTGCCGATGGGGGTATCCAATCCCCCGTCAGCTTCTTGTCCCCCCCAGCCATCTTCTGCCACGCTGGGAGCCCACCCCAGCATGGCAAACATCCCACGCCGCCTGTTTTTTTTTTTTTTTTGTACCTGTAAATCGAAAACCGGTCCCACGGCGCTTCTCCCAGTCCCCCCTCCCACAACCCGCACCCACCCACTGCGCACCCAGCCTCCCCACACACCCCCACCCCATACTGACCTCCGGAGCTCGGTGCGACGATCTTCAGTGGACCAGGAACATGTCTGCACTCTTCAAAGTCGACCGCGAACTGAGGAAATGCCAGTAAGCTGTATAATGGGCTAGATAGGGGGTTTTCAACTTTATTGCATATCTCAGGCATTTTTTGGAATTTTTGCACCAAATTTTCAACATGGAGTTTTTGGGACCCCTTCTCATGAATGATGTCACTGTCATGGCATTATTCGGGCCCAAAGGGTGATTTCACAGTCACTGTGCAGTCACTGTGCGAAATCACCCTTCAGGCCTGAATAGTGCCGTGACAGTGACATCATTCATGAGAAGGGGTCCCAAAACCCATGTTGAAAATTTGGTGCAAAAATTCCAAAAAATGACTGTTTTACGAGTGTGCATTGCGCAGTTCCTACGCACGCTCGTAAGTTCGCGAATTTTCAATATTTTCACTCCAGATTTTCAACATTGCCATTTTACCACACCTCTTTATGAGCAGTACAGCTGTCATTTTTCATATCCTGCCCAAAACGTGTTTCCGCCCATGTAGCACACAATGGCACAGTCAGTGTGCAAAATCAATGTATGGGACGCATTAAGAAAATCATGGTGACACTGTTCATTAGCCGAGGTCTTAAAATGGCTATGTTGAAAATTTGGTGAGAAAATTCCTAGAAATGACTGTTTTATTTAGTGCAGTGTTATGAGTCCTACGCATTTAGGTTTGCTAATTTTCAATATTTCTACTCTAGATTTTCAACATTGCCATTTTACCACACCTCCTCATGAGCAGTACAGCTGTCATTTTCACATCCTGTCCAAAACATGTTTCCGCCATATAGCACAATGGGCGCAGTCGGTGTCTTGAACTCAATGTATGGGACACATTAAGACAATCACAGTGACACTGTTCATGAGCAGAGATCTTAAAATGGCTATGTTGAAAATTTGGTGAAGAAATTCCTAAAAATGACTGTTTTATGGTGTTCATTCGCGGCTTCTGTACCTTTCGTGAAGTTTCTTGATTTTCAATATTTTCACTCCACATTTTTCAACATTGCCATTTTACCACACCTCCTTATGAGCAGTGCAGCTGTCATTTTCACATCTTGCCCAAAACATGTTTTCACCCATGTAGTGCACAATGGCACAGTCGGTGTGCGAAATCAATGTATGGGACACAATAAGAAAATCACAGTGACACTGTTCATTAGCAGAGGTTTTAAAATGGCAATGTTGAAAATTTGGTGAAAAAATCCTAAAAATGACTGCTTTATGAGCGTGCATTGCACAGTTCCCATGCACGCTCGTAGGTTTGCGAATTTTCAATATTTACTCCAGATTTTCAACATTGCCATTTTACCACACCTCCTCATGAGCAGTACAGCTGTCATTTTTCACATCCTGTCCAAAACATGTTTCCGCCCATGTAACGCACAATGGCGCAGTCGGTGTGCGAACTCAATGTATGGGACACATTAAGACAATCACAGTGACACTGTTCATGAGCAGAGATCTTAAAATGGCTATGTTGAAAATTTGGTGAAGAAATTCCTAAAAATGACTTTTTTTTAGTGTTCATTCTGCGCCTTCTGCCTTTCGTAAGTTTGCAATTTCAATATTTTCACTCCACATTTTCAACATTGCCATTTACCACACCTCCTTATGAGCAGTGCAGCTGTCATTTCACATCTTGCCCAAAACATGTTTTCACCCATGTAGTGCACAATGGCACAGTCGGTGTGCGAAATCAATGTATGGGACACAATAAGAAAATCACAGTGACACTGTTCATTAGCAGAGGTTTTAAAATGGCAATGTTGAAAATTTGGTGAAAAAATCCTAAAAATGACTGCTTTATGGCGTGCATTGGATTCCATAAACTCATCAGGTTTGCGCAATTTCAATATTTCCACTCCAGATTTTCAACATTGGCATTTTACCACACCTCCTCATGAGCAGTACAGCTGTCATCTTTCACATCCTGCCCAAAATGTGTTTCCACCCATGTAGCGCACAATGGCAGTCGGTGTGTGAGCTCAGTGTGTGGGACACATTAAGAAAATCACAGTGTCATTGTTCATGAGCAGAGATCTTAAAATGGCTATGTTGAAAATTTAGTGAACAAATTCCTAAAAATAACTGTTTTACGAGCGTGCGTTGTGCAGTTCCTACGCACGCTCGTAAGTTTGCGAATTTTCAATAATTTCACTCTAGATTTTCAACATTGCAATTTTACCACACCTCCTTATGAGCAGTACAGCTGTCATTTTTCACATCCTGCCCAAAACGTGTTTCCACCCATGTAGTGCACAATGGCGCAGTCGGTGTGCAAAATCAATGTATGGCACACAGTAAGACAATCACAGTGACACTGTTCATTAGCAGAGGTTTTAAAATGCCAGTATTGACAATTTTTTGAAAAAATTCCTAACAATAACTGTTTTATGAGCGTGCATTGCACAGTTCCATGCGCTCGTGGGTTTACAATTTTCAATATTTCCACTCCAGATTTTCAACATTGCCATTTTACCACACTTCCTTATGAGCAGTACAGCTGTCATTTTTCACATCCTGCCCAAAACATGTTTCCGCCTAGGTAGCGCACAATGGGGGTAACAAAAAGGTCATGCTGAAAATTTATTGTGCAGATACCAGCAATCGCACAGGGCATTAGGGTAAAGCACCATACGTGCCTAACACCACTGCAAATACCTGCAAGTGAACGTTCGGCATCGACAAATGCTTGTTTATTTTATTTAATAATTTGGAAACGTTCCACCAGGAAAGGCATACTGAGCTACAATAGCGCATTTACAAATGCATTCTGGGGGGAAGAGGACAATGGGATACAATTAGCATATAAAATCTGATATGCAATGGGCTAAGATAAGTCAAAAATTGTTCAGAATACAAACTTGAACACAAAGGACATGAACAAATTCAAAATTTCAGTCAATAAAACAATTATTATGACATAAAATAAAAAACAATGAGGCTAGGATGAGCATATACACTGTACAATAGAGGAGAGAGAAGAGAAAGAAGATGGCAGCCACACTGGGCTTGCTGTCATGACTGGAGGAGATTTACTATAGCAGTGACTTTTTAACTTCGTTTTTAACTTAGTTTTGTTTAAATTCTGTTCATTTTGTTCTTTTTTGTTTTAATTCTTTGAGTTAGTAAGGGTTAGTTTAGTTTAGGGATCTCTAGTGAGAAAGTTAGTATTCCCTGGCATCTTCAGGAGTAGTTTAGAGCTGCCGAGCTGCCGAGAATAAGTGGGAGTTGACCACTAAGTTTTCTTTTAGTCTCTCCTTAATATACCAGTATTGGAATTAGTGGATCGGAGAAATAAAAACAAAGAGAAATACCTGGTGTCGATCAGTTTCTGGTCTCAGTTTGGGGATCAAGTGGATCATGTGGAGATTGTGTGGTGATGGTCTGGTGGTATGCTGGAGGACAGGTGGCGCTGGCTCAAGATCATTTGAGGAACTATTCTGGTGGCATGAAGGCCTGGTCGGTGAAGTGTTCAGGATGAATTACAACAGAAGACACTGGAATGGTGACTGGAGTGGCCTGCTATTGGGCCCAGCAGTGACAGCAAGCAGGCCCTGAAGGTTTGGAGTTCAGTGGGGAGTGGAGGTTTGTGGCTTCTGTGTGATCACTTACCTGGGGGGGGTGTAAAGGGCGTCTGGTCCTGGACGGGAGGCAGGAGAAGAGAGTCAGCCATAGGGCTGAGTTTGGCTCTGAGATCTCTTAGGTCTTTGGAGGATGTCTGGTGTTGGCAGAGCAGTCCCTTGAGTCCGTAGTCTTGGGATTATTTGAGGCTGTTCCCCTCTTGGATGGTGGTTGTCCGGGAGCTCTCCTTGCGTCCCTGCTCTGGGTCTGCTTGTAAGTGTTGCCTAGTTTTTAGCTGGTCTGAGGAGTTACAGCTATGAGTTCAGCTCTGTTTGGAGTCAGGAAGGAGTTCAGGAAGAAGGTTGGAGGTGAAGTTCCTGCCCGACTGGTCCTAGTAATTAATCTGCTGCAGGCACTTACAGAACTGATCTGAGGCACTTTTCCTTTTCTTTTTCGATCCTAATTTTGACTTATGGTTACTAAAGTAGTGAGAGTGCTTTTACTATTTATATGTAAATCCTGCTGTTTCCATGAGGCCCAGGTGAGAGCTGGTGCCCTTTTGGACATTTTATTTGTTTAAACCCTTGAAATGAGAGTTTGATGGGTTACATGTTCACATAAACTGGCGTGGGGAGACTGAATAGATTATTGTATGGACTTTTATGGTTTATTTTGATTTATTGATATTAATTTTGTAGTCATTGCTGGTGTAGGTATTTTGTAGGCAGCATGCGCTGAGATCATTCTTCAGTGGGAAGGCACTATTCCCCCTCCAGTCTGAGGGTCTTGCACCCCTTTGATTGCCCCCGCTGTAGTCCAAGAGTGTTGCTGTGCCTTGGGGATAGCACAGAGGGGCTGGAGGGGTTGGGGCCCTAGACTGGGGTGGTAGGGTCTAGGAGGCACCCTGGGGCAAAATGGGTCCAGGAAAGGGGGCCTCCCTGCCTGGTGCCCATACCCAAGGGTTACAGTGGGAAAGTAACCCACTCTTCCATGGCCCCTCATCCAACTCTTGCAGTGTTATGCAATGCCAGGTCAATAAAGAACAAGACAGCAATTATTGCTGATCTTGTTGAGACTTCTGACCTGGCTTGCATCACCAAGACCTGGCTGGATGAGAATGCCGGTCTGGTATTGGAGTCAGCAGTTCCAGCCGGATACTCGGTGATACACCGCCTGAGATTGGATCATAGGGGCGGGGGGTGTAGCCATCTGTTTCAAGACAGAATTGGGCCTTGTAGAGGTTCCAGTGTGGGCCACAAATAGTGGTGGGCGAAGTGGGCTAAATTCGCTCTGCGAAGTGATTCACAGAGTAACGCGGAATCCGCGAAGTGCTCCGCCATGCGAAGCTGAGTACTACGCGTTATAATGGGGAACACAAATTCCATTGAAAACAATGATTTCGCATTACTCCGCCTTCATCAAACCACTTCTCCACAAATTTTAAGTCGAAGTAACACTGAAATCAATGTACTTCGCATCACTTCACCTTGTTATTGAGTTCCAAAGAGAATTTGCAGTGCTTCATGGGATTGCAGGTCACATGGGCTCTAGATTGTTCTGCACAGCCTCAGTTCTGTGTAGTGTGTGTGTAGTGGAAGATGGAGACAGTTTCCTCTCAAAGCTCTGCCATTCAAGTCCTCTAAAAGCTGTTAAAAAAAGCCTTTTTACTCAATTTTTTTGCTCAAAATCTAGTACATCGATTGTAGGAAACCCTCCTGTGCTCATATCATCGAGTGTTTACTGTTTGTGTGTGGATTTTGAATGTTAATTTAGAACAGTCAGTCTGTGTACCATGACGTGTGCTTTGGGGGAGGGGCATATCTCTGTTGTAGGTAGATTAACTGGGAGAAAAAGGCAGTCTCTGTTTTTCTTGTATAACTGTTAATGTACACACAGTAATATTTTCAGTAATTCTTAGCATTTTTTTGCTGATTGTTGTGGTGCAGCAGTGTATAACTTCAGTTTGTTTAAAACATTTGGTTATATTACTAAAGGTTTTCAATTTGTTACACATTACTTGTACTGTGTGTGTGAGTGTGTGTGCGATGCATGCATGCCATTAAATCAGATACCATTTATTGTGCCACAGAGTAATTGCAGCAGTGTGAACCTGCTCTCTACTGCACCTGCATGAATTTTTTGTACTTCTTGTGGTATCTTTACTGGTAGTAGTGGACTGTTACTGCCATGCACTACCCCCCCAACTGGCAAACGGTATTATTTTCCAAATTTGGATTTCTGATGGTGAGCACTGGTTAGGTGGCATTGTTGTGCCTTTGCGTCTGCATCTCTTTAGTGCGCAGAGTAATCTTAATCTGTCTGTGTATTTGCATCTATCTGGGGCCCAATCTCCGTCTGTTAGTTAAGTCACAATTGTTTATTTTTCTTCCCTTTGGAGTACTGGTGTGGTGCACACGATTCACGATCATGTCACAAATAACAAAATTAATATTTTGTAGTAGTATCTTTCCAGGCTTCACCACTGTACCCATTGATATGAGTTTTCAAGCGGGTGAGTTTTGTGAACAGCCAGGTCATCAGGGAAGTACAGCCATAGGCATTCGCGTTCCCAATACACTCGTCAGCTCCAAGTCCAAGAAAAATAAATTAATGTTTCACGATCACGAGTGCAGTCACGATTCACGATCACATCATGAATTACAAAATTAATGTTTTTACTAGTTACTTGCATCATGTAAGCCTGTTTTATAGTGTCTCTCCAGACTTCACCACTGTACTCATTGATATGAGTTTTCAAATTGGGGAGTTTTGTGATACAGGTCATTGTCATCAGGGAACTACAGCTGTAGGCATTCACGTTCCTGTACAGCATGTGAGTTACAGTACTGTAAGCCATGTGATATGTGGGTGCCCGGGGGCTGCCAATATTGTTGTAACTCCTCCTTCTTACTTCAGGTTAAGGTGGTATGACAATGAGAAGTCACAATCACAATAACAAGCCGGAAGTGGGCATTTTCATACTGGCCTCTAAATGGTGACAACATAGAAGTGCCCACTTCACATGTACTTCACGGTGGAATTTAAATTCACTGCATCTCTAAGATGGGAGACTTTGCATGCCTTGTTACACTCTCATTTCACTTCGTCAGCACTGGGGAATTTTCTGGACACAAGACAGTAGCATTTTGGGGATGAACATTAATTCTGGTGACTTTGTCGGACCACTGCCCAGATGACTGAGTGTGCCATTAATTCTGGGAGACTTTGCATTTCTTGTTACACCCTCATTTAACTTTATCAGCAGTTCAGCACTAGGGAATTTTCTGGAGACAAGACGATAGTAGCATTTTGAAGATGCACATTAATTCTAGTGACTGTGTGTATGGGGGGCTGCCAAAATTGTTGTCACTCCACCTTTCTTCATGTTAAGGTGGAATGACAATGCAAAGTAATAATAACAAGGCAAAGTGGGCACTTCATGCTGGCCACTCCGCAAAGTGGAGTGGCAATGCAAAGAGCCCACTTCACATTCACTTCACCAGTGAAATTAGCTGCATCTCTAGCCACCAGGTCCTTCAAGTGTATCATAAGTGCAGGTGTGGGTTGCAGGATTCTTCACATCCACCATCCACCCAGAGATGAGAACGTCTTTCTGAAGGACGTTGTAGACTTCATGGTCAATATGGTGTTGAAATCCTCCAGGTGGTTGGTCCTGGGTGATTTCAGTGTCTGAGTCGATGATGAACTCTCACCATTAGATCAGAACATCCTCCAACTGATGCTTTCCTTGGCCTTCACACAGGTAGTTACCACTGCAATCCATATTCAGGGTCACTCCCTGGACCTGGTGTTCCTCCTGGGGATGGAGGCTGTTATCCTGGTGGTGGAACCAGTCTGGGTGGTCTGACCACCACTCTATAAGGTTCAGTTTCGTGGCTCCCCCTGTGAGACCTGCCTCTTTGGAGATGGTCCTGTACCACCCTTTAAGGGGTGTCACCCCTGAGGGTCTGATGGCAGTGCTGGACCTATCGAGCAGGCCATTGTAATGCTTGGATCCAGGGGACCTGGTATTGAACTATAATAGTGTAGTGTTGGGGGCCCTGGATTCTATAGCTCCTGTCTGAGTTCACCCTCTCTCTCTTTGCTTTCGTTCTGCATGGTTTGATGGAACCTTGAGAGAGTTGAGGAGAAGAGGGCGAAAGTTGGAACGTTGTTGGCAGAAGTCTGGCCTGGAGGAGGACAGACTTAGATTAATGGCCCATTATTTGGACTATAATCAGCAATCTCCCAAGAGAAGGCAGAGTTCCTATCCAGGGAGGTTGCTGTTGCTGCAAGGAATCAACCAGTTCAGCTGTTCCGGACTGTTGACAGGCTGTGCAATCCAGCCTGTCTTCAAGACCAGAGAGTCTTCACAATCTAGGTGTGACTAGTTTTCTCAATTCTTTGCAAATAAGGTGTCCTCCATCAGGTCAGAGATCTTCTTGACTTGTTCAAATGAGTACAGCAGAGGTCAGTTTGAGGGCTCAGACACCCAGCTGATCTGGATGAATTTTGACCAGCCAGGTATCATGGATATTGTGAAGATTGTTTGGGGTATGAGACCAACTTGCTGTAGTTTGGATCCTGGTCCAACCCGCCTCCTTGTAGGGTGTGTAGATGCCATTGGCCAATCTTTGCTGAGATAGTCTGGTGCTCGTTGGAGAAGGGTGTGTTTCCAAGCACCCTGAAGAAGGCAGTGGTGACACCTTTTTTGAAGAAATCTTCTCTCGACCCAAACTGACTTGCGAACTACAGATCTGTCTCTAACCTGGCCTTTTTAGTCAGGGTTATTGAGAAGGTAGTCGAGTTGCAGTTCAAGAACTTTCTTACCACCAACCAAGTCTATGATCCTCTCCAGTCTGGGTTTAGGAAGAGGCAAAGTATCAAGACAGCTCAGGTTTGGGTACTTACTGATCTCCTTATAGCAAGCAATTGGAGGAGCCATTCGACCTTGGTCCTCCTTGATCTCTCTGCAACATTTAACACCATAGACCATAGGGTGGTGCTTGAATGCCTGCAGCTACTCTGTGGGGACAGTCCTCAGGTGGTTCCTTTCTTTCCTCACAGGCAGGACACAGAGGGTGGTGTCAGGGATTGTTTCCTTGGGCCCCCTTCTTCTTGCCTTGTGGGGTGCCACAGGGTTCTGTGCTGTCCCACATGTTGTTCACGGTGTATATGCTGCCATTAGGAGACATAACAAAGTTACATGGGCTGCGTTTTCACTGTTATGTGGATGTTACTCAGTTGTACATGTCCTTTGTACCTGAACAGAATGATGCAGTCTTTAACAACTGCCTTGCCGTGATTCAAGACTGGATGAGTGCTAACTGGTTGAGATTGAATCCTGATAAGACTGAGGTGCTGGTGGTGAACCCAGGTCATCGGGTAGAGAGGCTGACTCCTGGTCAGTCATCTGGCCTTCTGCTAGCAGACAACCAGTTGAGACCCTCTGAACAGGTGCAGAATCTGGACATTGTGCTTCATGGTGAGCTGACTCTAAAAGCTCAGGTGTCACCAGTTGTTAAGTCCTCTTTCTACCACCTGAACAACATTGCCCAGATAAAGCATCTGGTTCCACCCGAGGACCTTCCTGTGTTGGTCCATGCCTTGGTGTCTTCCCACCTTGACTACTGCAATGTTCTATATCTGGGGCTACCAGGGGTGGACCTTCATTGCCTGCAACTGGTGCAGAATGCTGCAGCCAGGTTGTTGACATGTCTGTCGAGATCTAGCCATGTCACACCTGTGCTTCGCGAACTGCATTGGCTGTCTGTGCGATGGAGGATCACCTTCAAGGTCGCATTGCTTACCTATAAGGCCCTACATGGACAGGGACCAGGCTACTTGCAAGACCTCCTTCAACCCTATCGCCACCTCCGCCCACTCTGCTCCACTGACAAGGAATTACTAGAGGTTCCCAGGGTCCATCTTCAGACTTTGGGTACTAGGGCATTTTCATTTGCAGCCCTGACCCTGTGGAACTCTACCTTGTCGGATTAGAGAGTGCCTGTCCACTGAGACTTTTAAGTCCTCTTTGAAGACACATTTATTCAGTTTAACCTTTGGGGACAATGTTTAGTTTGAGAATTACTTGCTGCCTTTTTTAATTGATCGATTTGTTTTATCTGATTAATTATTTATGTTTCATATTGTTTACACACTTTGATATTTGAAAAGTGCATTATAATTAAAGTTGATTTGATTTGATTTGATTTGATTTAAACTGTAACACTCTGGAGGGAGTGGAAAGAATGAGTAGAGACCTTAACACTCTGGAGGGTGTGGAAAGAATGAGTAGAGACCTGAAAAAGCTTGTGGAATGGTCAAGGGTGTGGCAGTTGTGATTTAACACAAAAGTGTGCAGAATAATGCACATTGAACACAGAAACACTGCAATGACATATCAGCTGGAGGGGTATAGCATGCTCCTAGCAGGAAAGGGACCTAGAGGTTATCATTTCTGCTGACCTAAAAGTTGGGAGTCAGTGCGACAAGGTGGTGGACAAAGCAAATAAGAAGCTGGAATGCACAGGCAGGGGCATCAGCAGCAGGAAAAGGGAGGTCATAATTCCACTGCACAATACATAAGTGAGACCACACCTGGATTACAGTGTCCAGTTCTGGAGGCCTTACCTATGTAAGTATATAGACAGTGTGGAGACAGTTCAGAAGAAGGCAACCAAGATGATAAAGGGTTTGCATTGCAAGTCCTACAAGGACAGGCTGCAGAACTTGAATATGTACTCCCTGGAGGAAAGACAGGAGAGGAGGGAGGTATCCAGTGACGATAGCAATAATAAATGAGTGACTGTAAAAACAGTCACTCATTTATTATGCTGTCATCATCAACTACCTTGCAAAGGTAGCTATAGTAGAGCAAGGAAAGCGAATGAAAGGGGAAGGATACAGAGGTGGAGGGGAGGGATAGGAGGGAGAGTTTATATGGGGAGAAGAGCCTGCTGCAGCCAAACCAGCCCTGTGGTGTGGTGAGGAGTGTGGCTGGCTATGGTGCAGTAGGCACTGGGTTTAGGACTGATCGGGGAAAATATTTTGTTGCTGTTTGCAGCTGCCTTTTTCTTTCCCCACCAAGTTTTACTCCCTCCTTGACATGCACCTCCCACCGGAGTTAACAATCCACAAGCCAGGGTGTGCAGGGGACATGGGGGGGCATAGCTCCCCCCCCGGCAAAAACACTAGGTAATGCCGGAAGTCAAGTCAAGGAGAATTGTATATTGCCGACATGCTTTTCAGTGATATACACATGCCATAATAGTGAACGCTGTTTTGCGATTGCTATTATGTCATGGAACTGAGGAGTGATATGATAGAAATATACAAGGACCTCACGAGGAAGAACAAGGTGTAGGAAAACACTTTTTTTCAGAGGAAAAGCTGTTCCAGGAATAGGGGTCATGGGATGAAATTGGAGGGAGGGAGGTTCAGAGGACATGAGGAAGTATTTCTTCACAGAATGGGTGATGGACAAGTGGAACTCCCTGCCTGAGGAGGTGGTGGGGGCTAAAATGATTAAGGGATTCAAGAATGCATGGGATAGGCATTGGAGGATTCGAGCAGTTGGGGAAAGGGGACATCTTGGTTTAAGAGAAGCTTGAAGAGGTAAAATTACATGTGCACTTGTTCAGATTAGATGGGCCAAAGGCCCTTATCTGCTTTCAGTATCTATGTATCTGTTGAGCATAACTACACAATGGATTGAAACTACACAAAGCCCATTTAGCCAATAATATAGGTGAGTGACTAACTTAAGGAGGGGGAGGTGATGAAAATTAAGAAAGGGGAAATTAGGGAAGAGTGCAAGGGTAGGAGGGATGGTTGGGGAAGTGGTGAGAGAAAATAGTAGGGAGGAGCATGTGTTCAGGAGCATATACAGGAAGGGGAAATGTAGTATCAGACATGACAGGATGAGCTAGTGCATATCTAAAGGAAGGGTGTTCTGGATATTTGAGAAATGATAGGAGAAGGCAGCCCATCCTGAAGTGGATGTTTGGGCAGGGAAGGTGAGGGTCCTGTAAGGGGAGTTGTGGAGGGTGCAGGTGGGAGTTTGGGGGTAGAGAGGAGGGTGTTTAGGTAGGCTGGAAGGGAGCAAAATGAGATCTTTCCAACTAAGGAAGCATCATGGGCAAGGCATCTGGCCCCAAGAGGAGTGGAGACAAGGGCAGTGTAGAGGTCACAGTGATGTGTTTGTGGTAGACAGTTTAGTACAAAGTGAAAGAAGGAGTTGAAAAGGTGTCCAGTCTGGTGAGGGTGGACTTAGGACCAACACTGTAAAATACATTTCCAAAGTCAAATATTGGGAGAATCATCTTCTGGACGATCTCATGGCGAGCCTGAGTGGGGATGTGGCCACAGTGTCTGTATAAAGTGCCAAGTTTGGGATGCATTTTTTTGTGGATAGCATCCACATGTCCAGTGAAGTTGAGGTTCCTGTTGAGCCACAGCCGAGGTATTTAGAATGGAAACATCCTCCAAAGGGGACCCTTTAAGGGTGTGGATGGTAGGGAGGACCGTAAGCCTAGTGAGCCTGTGCCTGGTGCCAAAGGTCATAGAAACAGTCTGTTTGGCATTTAGGAACAGTTGATTTGCGCAAAACCAGTACTGAACATTACTAAAGGCCAACTGGATGCTGGATGCCACATCAGAGGGGGAGGTACCAGAGGTACCAAAGGTATACACAGCAACAACATCAGGGTACATATGGATATCAGATGTTAAGCAGACAGCAGGTAAGTCATGTAGGAAAATTTTAGAATATAATTGGTCTGAGCACTGAACCTTGAGGGACTCCAGTGTTGATGGGGGGGGGGAGTCACTTATCCTGACTGACTGCTATCTACTCAGGTGATAGGAACAGAACCAGTTAGTGGCTGTCTCTGAGAGGTTAGCTGCTGCAAGCTTGTTGAGGAGAAGGGCGTGAGCAAGAGTAACAAAAGCTTTGGTTATGTCAACAAAGATGGCAGAGATGATGCGGCCTTGATCCATGCCAGAGAGAATGGAGTCAGTGAGCTGGAGAAGAGAAGTTGTTGTGGAGTTTGCCTTCTGAAAACTAGACCGGAAGGCAAAGCAAAGTTTATTTATGAAACACTATTCCAACAGATCACAGCATTTTTCAAAAATGACAATAATAAAACATTCAATTCAGCAGATATAAACATTTAAAAACATATTTGAACAGCAGGATTAACAATCACAAAATTCCAATTCAATTAAATAGGTTTCTAGGACAGATTTAAAGGCCTCAATGGATGGGCACCTCCTAACCTGGTGAAGTAGAGAATTCCATAGGGTCAGAGCTGCAAAGGCAAATGATCTAGCACCTGAAGTTATTAAACGGACCCTGGGAATCTCCAGAAATCTTTCATTGGCGGAGTGGAAAGGACAAAGGGGGTGGTATGGACAAATGAGATCCTGCAGATGCCTCTGTCCCTGTCTGTGTAGGGCCTTATAGGTCAATAATCTGATCTTGAAGGTGATCCTTCACCACAATGGCAGCCAGCGCAGTCCACGGAGCATAGGTGTGACATGGCAAGACCTTGGTAAACCAGTTAACAACCTGGCAATCGCATTCTGCACCAACTGCAGTTGGCAAAGTTCCACCCCCCCGGTTGCCCTAGGTATAGGAAATTGCAGTAATCAAGGTGCCTGGTCACAAAGGTGTGGACCAGTGTAGGAAGGTCATCAGGTGAGACCAGGTGCTTTAGCCAGGTAATATTCCTCAGATGGTAAAATGAGGTCTTGACAAGGGCTGACACCTGAGACTTAAGTGTCAACTCGTTATCAATCATAATGCCCAGATTCCGCACCCAACCAGTGGTCATCATCTTGTTGCCACCCAGCCATAGCCCAGATGGATGCCCAGTTTGTAGCCTCTGTACCCGATGACCTGGGTCTGTAGCCAACACCACAGTCTTATCCAGATTCAGTCTCAACCAGTTGGCACTCAACCAGTCCCGAATCTCAGAAAGGCAATTGTTAAAGACCAAGACAACATCATTTTGTTCAGGCACAAAAGACCTGTACAGTTGAGTATCATCTGCATAGCAGTTAACTCAATCCATACCACTTAATAATCCCCTCCAACAGCAGCATGTACACCACAAACAACGTAGGGGAAAGCACAGAGGCCTGCGGTACCCCACATGGCATGGGGAGAGGAGCCGTGGAGAAAACTTCCAACTCAACTCTCTGCATCCTGTCAGTGAGGAAGGAATAAACCATCTGATGACTGTACCAGCCAGTCCACAGAATAGCCACAGGTGATCCAGCACACCTTATGGTCCATGGTACCAAATACTGCAAAGAGATCAAAGTAGATAAAGATGGAATGACTCCCCCGATCTCTCACTGTCAGGAGATCAATAAGTACCTGAACTAACATGGTCTCAATACTATGCCTCTTCCTGAAACTGGACTGGCAAGGATCATAGACATCATTGATGATCAGATGCTCCTCGAGCTGCAACATGACTGACTTCTCAGTAACCTTACCCATAAAAGGTAGGTTAGAGACAGGCCAGTAATTTGCGAGACAGTCAGGGTTGAGAGAAGTTTTTTCAGGAGGAGTGAATCACCACCTCCTTCAGGGTGTCCAGAAACACCCCTGTCTCTAACAAACACCTAACTATCTCAGCAAGGACCTGTCCAATTTCCTCCACACACCCCTTAAGGAGGCGTGTTGGACCAGGGTTCAAACTACAGTAAGTCGGTCACAAGCCCTGGATCATTTTCACAATATCCTTGATCACCAACTGGCTAAAATCTAACCAGACAAACTGGGTGCTTGCAGCCTCACACCAATCTCGGCTCTACCCACTTGAGCGAGCTATGCGAATCTCAGACCTGATGGTGTCAACCTTATCTGTGAAGAATCGAGCAAACTCTTCACACTTCTTCTGTGAAAAAGCTCCCCAGTTCTGGAGACAGGTTGGATTACACAATCTCTCCACAGTATTGAAGAGCTGAGCTGGTGTGTTTTTCTTAGCTACAATCTCTGTGGGCAGGAACTCTGCCTTCTTACAGGAGACTGTAGATTGATAATCCACATAATGGGACATCAGTCTAAGTCTGTTACCATATAGGTCAGATTTTTATCAGCATCATTCAAGCCTTCTCCCCACTCTCCTCAACTCCTTCAAAGATTGATTAAACCAAGGGGACCGATGGCAAAGGGTGAGGGGGCCAAACCCAAACAGGAGCAATGGAATCCAGAGCAGCTCCCACCACCTTATTATAGGCTAGCAGAAGACCCTCTGGATAGATGCTAACACTCAAACTCCCTGATAGATCCAGGACCACCATAATACCATCAGGGGTCTAGCGCCACAAAGGGCGGTACCTGACCATCTCTGTAGGGGCAGGTCTATGGGGGGCTGCAAAACTAAACCCTATACTGTGGAGATCAGACCATCTGACGGGTTCCACCACCATGCTGGAGATCTCAATCTTCAGCAGAAACACTGCGTCCAATGAATGACCTTGTATATGGGTCACAGAGGTAATCATCTGTGTAAAGTCCAATGAAATCATAATTTGGAGGAAGTCTTATCCAAAATGTGAGAGTTCATCATTGACCCAGGCATTGAAGTCCCCCAGTGCCAACCACCTGGAGGCCTTCAACACCATCTGAACGATGAAGTCCGTGACTTCCTCTAGGAAATCCTTCCCATTACCAGGTGGACGGTAGATGAGAAGTATCCTACAACCCACATCTGCGCCCATTATACAGTACATTCAAAGAATCTAGTTATCCCAACATGAACATCTGCAAGGACCAGCTCCATCTTAAAACAAATGGCTACCCCTGTCCCTACAATGCAATCTCGGGTGGTATATCACCGAGTACCTGTCTGGAACAGCCGATTACAAAACGCGACCAGCATACTCATCCAGCCAGGTCTCGGTGATGCAAGCCAGGTCAGATGACTAAACAAGATCAGCAACTACTGCTGTTTTGTTTTGAATTGACATGGCATTGTGTAACACTGCCTAAGTTGGATGAGTAGAGGAGGCTGACTGTGCTACCTGCCCACCAGAGGTGGAGCCCTTGGGTATGGGCACCAACCAGGCTGAACTACTCTCCTGGTCCCATTTTGCCCCAGGGCACCTCCTTGATCTCACAACCCCACTTCGTCCCGCCCAGCTCCACTCCTTCACCAGGCCGCCCTACCCCTCTGATGCACCCTCGCTATTCCCAAGGCATAGCAGTGCCCATAAACCTCAGCTGATAGTGGAGGGCAATCAAAGGGATGGAGGGCCTGGAGTTCAACAGGAGAGTGATATCTGTACATCAGAGCCCTCTGCCAACACATTCAACAAAAATGTTTTCATTCAGCTATCCTAAAAATAACAATCTCTCCACTCAATCAATCACTCTCACCCTTACCTATTTAAAATCTCCTTAAATACCCTAAACAACATAAACTACCCTACTCAGATATTAAGTTTGAAATAACTTAACTACCAACTTAACATAAATATAATAAACACAGAAATATAAATTAGCAAAGAAAACAATAGCAAGTAAATTTGTTATAATTAATGTCCAGCGTAAACTGGCCAAATTAAGATTAAAAGTTAAATAGTGTCCACAGAGCCATGCTATAGCTCCAGAAGCAGATTTGGAATATGCAGGGGGGCTCTTACCACCCCCTAGCAATAAAAAAAAAATGCATCCAGAAATGTGGCCCGCTCATTCATAGATGAAGCAATTTCTATATTTTCTTTGCAAAAATTGGCTCTCTCACTGCCTGTCCCAAAGAGAAAAATAGATAGTCCTCAATGGCTGACTAAAAAGTCATAGGAGACCATAGCCAACAGTTCACCACTTGATAAGACTCCCAGATGGGAACAAGATCTTAGCAAAAGGTCCTCTGATGGACCAATTTTGCCAGGCCCCAGCCAACCCCAAAGAAGGCCTCAGAGCACAACCAGTCTTTCCCCACTTGAGCAGCGGGAGCAACCCGACCCCTGATCAGGAGGCTCTTCACGACTCCAGGAGCTCAGGCAATACCCACCTTCTGGTTAACATCCCTCTTCCCCCCGGGAGAGCAGCAGCACTCCCTACCTGCCATGGGATCAATCAGTCTGGCTAACCATACCTCGAACTGAACTGCTCAGGCATATTCACAGTCACTTCAGACAGGGTTTCCAGAGCAGCACAACAGCTCCACTCATCAGCCACAACAGTCTCACATGGGCTTACTCCAGGCAGAACAAGACGCCAAAAAAGACAGAGCACTAAAGCTCCTAATCCAAGTCATAGTCCACAGTCCCATTAAAATCGATTTTCACAATGACAACCCATTACCTTCACCAGCTTGTATTAGTCGACTGCTCCCAAAATGATTTAGGACCAGACTTCTTTGATGCTAATGCGGACAATGTAATGCAAAGTCCCACACACCACACCATGCAAACCCTGGCATTGGCAAATGCAAAAAGCCCTAACCAATAGTAATGTCGGGTAAAAACCAATGGTTAGAAATGAAAAACAGCCAACCGTGCTTTTGATATTTCCCTGCTATTGATGTTTAGCCACAACCAAATTCACAAAGTAAACAAAATAAATTAAAACAGATAAAAAGCACTAAAAACTAGCAATGCTGCTGAGCTAAATTTATGGCTGACCCAGCGTGGTCACCATCTTGATCCAATGGGGGTGAAGAAGGAGGAGTCAAAAAAAGGGGAATGCTGAGTCAGTGCCAGGTGCTTGTATACTTTTGCAAGGATTAGGAGAGATATAGGGCAGAAGTTACCAGGATTTGATGAGTCCCCCCCCTTAGGGATGGGGACAACTGTGGTAATCTTCCAGTCTTCAGTGACACTGGCCAGTAAAAAGGAAATATTTAGAAGGTATGTAAGTGGGACAGCAAAGGCATAGGCTTTGAGATGTAGGAGCTTTGGCTCAAGCCCTTCTGGGCTTTTGCCCTTATGACAGTTTAGGGCCAGAAGAGCTTTTAAGGTATTAGTGGGGGAGACTGGAGACAAGGAGAAACAGAAGGAGAGGAAGTGGGTGTGGAAGGGGCTGTCAGAGGAGGAGCTGATGGGGGAAGGGATGCAAGAAGGGTGGAAACACAGATGGTGAAGAAAATGTTGAATTCAGTAGATATGGGGGGGGGTCAGAAATAGTGATGTCACCTACCTTTAGGACCTAGGAGGGGCTGGCAGGGAGGGGGGGGATTGTTGATATGTTTAAACTCATAACTCTTTGCAAAACCTTCAAATTGGGCACTAGCAAATGTAGGCCTATTGTCTGTGATAAGTATTTCAGGTATGCCATGCCTGTGATTTAATATGACTGATTGATAATAGTCTCACTTGAGGTATTTTGCAACCAAGAAATCAGCAGCCAGTGAAGGTGACCTGGGGTTAGGGCGTGCAAGGGGTGTGTAAAGGCTCCTTGTTCCATGCATGCCTGCCAACCACCATGAGGTGCCGCAGCTATGCCCCACCCCCCAGGAGGGAAATGTCCAATGGATACTGTGAACTCCCTTCCTTCCAGACTCTGCTCCTGGTACTAGGCTTGGAATATGAATCTTGGTCACCAGCATGCTGAGCTAACCCTTCGCTCAGTGCCACAGAGCCAGAAACTTTGATCTTTAATGCAAAGGGGATTTTTCTTGGTGAGGGAATTTATTTATTTATTTTTGATAACCAGGTAGGTGCACTAGACACAAAAGTGACTATTTTCAGGCACGACCCTGGAGGTTACAACATAGAGAGATACAGGTATGGAGCATACAGTGTCAGAAATGTATAACACAGCACAAATCGGAAGTGGACAAAGTTAAGACAAAAATAGTACCAGGGCACACAAAGTGTATTATACAAATATAAGGTAAATGCCCGCAAAATGCAGTTATAGTAATATCACATTAAAATGCAAAAAGGCCAAAGAGTGTCAAACAATTACACTGCTCACTGAAGTGTCAGTCTTACTATCCTGTTCCCCTTCTAAACAGCCCAACTCTTGGAAAACATCAGCAAAACTAGATAATATTTCTGCATTTGTGTTCTTTTGTTTCTTAGAGTCAACGGTTACTAAAAACATTTTCTTGACAGATCTCATATGTTGGCAAGTTGGCAGTCCTAGAACTGGAATGACATTGGGTCTACCACTTGAAATTTAGCAAGGCGATACCGATTTTTGAAACTGGTTGTTCTGCCAACTCAAACCAGGCAGCTATTTACTCACTCACACTCACATACACACAATAACAATACAATAAGTACAGCAAGCCAAAGCTTTATTATAACAA
Organism: Neoceratodus forsteri; assembly: GCA_016271365.2. NCBI lineage: Eukaryota > Metazoa > Chordata > Ceratodontiformes > Ceratodontidae > Neoceratodus > Neoceratodus forsteri. Next base: position 1,227,020,209 of record CM057454.1, read on the forward strand.
AATATAATACAAAAGGTTATACATCACCGATTCAATAAAGCATCATCCAAGCCCTCTTCCAATGGCTGGGAAGCCCCCTTGTCAGCCTGGCTAGGAGTCTCTTGAACCGGGAACTGGCCCCACAGCGATGCTTCCACCCTGCAGGAGAGGCTTCAAACCAGGCATCTGGAAAGTCCCATTTTATATGTTTTATCTGGTATTTAGAAATGCTAAACCACCATGTCCTAAGCACTGGCCAGGTGCCCAGAACATCACGAGTTCAGCATGACAAACACCACTTATTCTCATAATAAATAGTTGGCATTCATCAGATCATCATGCCCTAAACACTGGCCAGGTGTCCAGAACATCATGAGCCAAACAATGCCAGAGATTCCAAAAGAAAAGTCTCATAACATCTTGTACAAAACATCTTATATAACTATGATTAAGCATTAAGCATTTCAAAATGGAATAATATACAAAATGGAAGTGACAATAATCAACACAATATATATATATATATATATATATATACACACACATCATTCGGTACTTTGATTATTGTGAATACAATTTGTATGAAAATGGCATCATAAAAGGTTTATCCACATACAGTCTCCCTAATTCCATAGGATAAATAATTCCACACAGTTAAAACAAACAATATCACTGCAATTATTAAAATCGGATGGATCAATCTGTTCAATACTTTAGTGGCAGAAGGAGATCATCCAGTAAATATGTCCCACCAATGGTGAATAGTTTCAGTTTGTATTTTGAGCCTAATTCAATCACTTGGTCTGCCACTATCACGGTTTGCATTTGGGTTTGGATCAATGTTTTATTCCTAATAACTTTATTAGAAGATACGATATCCAATTAGTGACTGGTATCCATTGCTTAAACACGGTCCTCCATATAAATTCATTATTACTCATTAAATCACTTTGTGCTTTGTTCTTTTGTTATTATATTTTTTTTTTTTTTTTTTGCATAGTGCATCCTGTCCAATTAATAAACTGCAATATGTTCTGAATGTGCTTAACTGCAAAGCTTGTGACATATTAAACAATTGCAAGAATTCTGCATCGTAATCTCACGTTAACTTCTGCGGATTAAAAACAGTAGGCATCCATTGCGCTTGTAAATTAACGAACTGTGATACATCTGTCCCTGCCACTTTTAACTTGTTCGCTAATGATTCTATATCTATGCTATTCAATATTCCCACACCAGCACCAGTGCCACCTAGTAATGTATCATACCAAGCTCATCTATTTTTACATTTATGACTAGGAGCAAAAGTTATATTAAAATTAATAAAGTTCTTTTGATACTGTTGCGCTACCGACATGCAAGTAGATGGCACTTTAACCAAGCTATCATTACTAACAATAGGATGATTTCTTAATACAGTAATATAGTCTACCCAAGTAGTTCTATTTTCTATTACAGTTGCATTCATGCAAAACAAAGTATTTACATTAATTAGTTCAATGGTTTCGTTAAAAATGTCTGATTGATTCATGCAACAGTCTCGTCCTCGGTGAGGAGTTATCATGCACATGTCTGATAAGTTGCAGCATTTAATAGCAGTCTTATTCTGCAAAGAGATTTCATCTGTTTTGTAGGCATATTGTACATATAATTGTCCTGGGCCACCAGTTGTCATCCAGAGATTGACCCCTGGTGAAAATGTCATGTTCAGTACCACACACTTCTGTCCGGATGGGCAGATAAAGTTCCCCTGGGTTCTATCTTTGGTATCATTTTTCCAACTCCAAGTTCCTTTACAACCAGTGTCATTACAGTTAACCCTTTGAATCCTTCCTCCAGGGGTAACCAGCTCTGCCAAATGGACCATAAGACACACCAGCATTCCTTTCAAAATCCATTGCTGGACCTAGAAACACACAAATTGTATTATTCTCGAAGATAACATTTGTATCAAAAACATTATAACATACATACACAACTCTACCCTCCAGCGTAACTGATTACTTGCTGAGGGCAGAAGCCCTTGTATTAATAATAGGTGTGGGATTTAACTGCACTAGAGAAAACAGAAGGGCTTGGGCTGGGTTATGCTGTTAAAATACCTTGGGTCTTTTCTAAAACCTGTCAATTATTGGCAAATACACATTTTCTTTTGTATACCCCTTTGGGGGAACAGTGATGTACCTTGCAACCTTTGTGGGTATTACACTGGAAGGGATGGAGGAAGGGTAGCTTACCCCCTCCCCGAAGCTCCTACTGGTGGAAGAGACAGCTCGAGGTGCAAGAGACAGCTTGAATACTGTAGCAATAAAAAGGTTAGCTGTGGATGGTGACATGATCCCCACCTACTACACTTTGAATTATAACAAGATAATATTACAATACTATAAAGATGGGGAACTTCTTTTTCTCTAGAAGAAAGAGAAGAAACACAGACAAACAACAAAACAAACACACCAGTTTAAAAATAAAACAAGATTTTTCCATAGGATAAAACCAAGCGTCCCTAGGTTCCCTTATCCTAAGCATGACAAAATGTCAGCTGAGTTTATAAAAATCCAGATTGATGGTAATACCGTACGTACGTATCTCTTAGAATGCATTTCAAAAAAGACAAAAAAAAAATGATTACACCATGGTCACACATAAAAACAAAAGCCATTGTTTTCAACTGTAGATGGTAAACTCTCAAAAACAGCTGTACTAGTCCTTTTTTCAAAATCGTACTATATATATATACGATAAAAATATGGGGAGATGATGAATAATTCTCCCCTTCCAGCTGGAGTATTGCCTGTGTTGGCTGCAAGTCAGAAGCAGTGAGACGAGAAGAAAAGTTTGTTCCTCTTCACTTAGAATACTAGTTTTGCAATAAAAGTCAAATTACATGGTTCCTCTTGGTGTGCTTTCATGAAAACATACATTTTGTGTGAAAAGTTGTGCTTTAGGCATGAAATACACATCAAGTTTGAACTGTAGTAACATAAAATGTTGAAACACAAGAAGGTCAAATAACGTCAAAAGGTCACAGTGTGCATGCAAGGGTCGTTCAAACCCAGCCATTCCTGTAGTGTCCTTGAACACCACCAATATTAAAATATCTTTAAATAACAATAGAGTACACAATAAAACTGCTGGCCAGGACAGTACACACACACACACATACACAAAAGAAATACTTAACACAAAATAAGACTGACATTGTTTCACACCAATTTGCTGAGAGTAATGCCCATAGTTCCATTAGAAAACTGTCGTGGTTTAGATATATGTGCTGCCTCCTGCCTGTCTTGTAACACTGACAATTTTAAACCAACACATTTATACATATTGCCATGCCAAATCTTTCTAGAACAAAACACTTAAACACATTTTAACTCCGTTAAAATGCAGTACAACTATACCATCTGTAAGTGAACACATCTCGTATAACATGATTACACCTTTTGGCACATAACTAAAATAAGGCACTCTGCCATTTTGAAAAAGTTTCTGGTTTTATGATAAAGCCATTTATAGCTGTTAACACATTACATTTCACCTAGCAGTGGCTTGGCACGTTGCTTGCAAACTACAACTCTTTCTGCACATTGCAATCTATATGACATCATAACTCTTCACCATCAACACTACCTGCTCCACCAAACAAAATTTCTTCACTGACCCTATCTAGGCAGCACAAATGTTCCATTAAAAATAAAGCCAATTAAAACAGTCAGCTATGAGGCAAAGAAGCTTCTTCTTTCTTTTTTTTTTACTGAATCATGTTGTGCACTGAAGGCAGTCAATCCTGTCTTGCAACCTTGACAACAGAACATAATTACAGAACACAGATATAAGCTAGAAAATATGCATGAGAAAGACGGAACATTATCTTGTTTAGTATACGTATTACAGAAATAAAACAGACAGACATAAAACAACTTTAAATAAAAAAAAAAATTCAGACTTACCCGGTGCCAAGGTATTTTTCTTCTTCTTTTCCGATACACTAGTCTAAGTAAGAAAACTGACTGCAGGACCTTCGTGATAATTTCCAAACGCTGCAGCTATTAACTCTTTCAAAGGTTTTAACCCTTTCAAAGGTTTTCTTTTGGCCATTTTCAAAGGTTTTAACCCTTTCAAAGGTTTTCTTTTGGCCATTTTAGTAACCTGCCAAACCAAGTCTTTTTCCAGAGCTCTGGTTTGTAGTTTAAAAACAAAACAAACAAAAATCTCTAACAGTACTAGGTTGAGATCCATCTGGTAGAGGTCCCCAGTACTTGGGTTTGGGATCAAATGTTTCAGCCTCTATAGGAGGCAAGGAAACTTAAATTGATACAAAAAAAACTTGAAACTACACAGATAGGCAACATGGGGGGGGAGGATTTTCAAATCATCCCGTCTGTAGTCACCTACTGTGCATACATCCTCGGTAGTTTATTTTTCTTTCTCTAGATGTTGCTTATCTAACTTCACTTAATCAGCCGCTGCTTTTCTCCTTAAAGCAGCCTGAACTGTGAAAGCCATCATTGGCTTTTACAGTATATACTTGCAGCAAGCACAAATTACAAGTACAAAGGGCAGTTGCCCTTGCTTGTTTGAGAGACTTTTCCTTAATACATCTTTCCACATATTCTTTCACAGTTTCATCAAAGAGAAAAGATAAAACAAGAACTCATCCTGCCGACTATGCCAAAAATGTTCTGCCAACTTAAACCAGGCAGCTATTTACTCACTCACACTCACGTACACACAATAACAATACAATAAGTACAGCAAGCCAAAGCTTTATTATAACAAAATATAATACAAAAGGTTATACATTACCGATTCAATAAAGCATCATCCAAGCCCTCTTCCAATGGCTGGGAAGCCCCCTTGTCAGCCTGGCTAGGAGTCTCTTGAACCGGGAACTGGCCCCACAGCGATGCGTCCACCCTGCAGGAGAGGCTTCAAACCAGGCATCTGGAAAGTCCCATTTATATGTTTTATCTGGTATTTAGAAATGCTAAACCACCATGTCCTAAGCACTGAGGTGCCCAGAACATCACGAGTTCAAGCATGACAAACACCACTTATTCTCATAATAAATAGTTGGCATTCATCAGATCATCATGCCCTAAACACTGGCCAGGTGTTCAGAACATCATGAGCCAAACAATGCCAGAGATTCCAAAAGAAAAGTCTCGTAACATCTTGTACAAAACATCTTATATAACTATGATTAAGCATTAAGCATTTCAAAATGGAATAATATCATACAAAATGGAGTGACAATAATCAACACAATACATATATATATATATATACACACATCACTGGTGGCTAAAGTAACTTTCCCACACACAATCAGCTGGTGCCCGGAATTGGAACTCAATCTTGCTCTCGATTTCAGAATCACCTCTTTGACAAATTCTTGCACATTTTTAGAGGCTTTACATTGCATTGTTCTCTGGTGTCCAACTTAAAGTTCACATTTCTACCATTTTTATTTAAAACCACTTTGCAATCAGTTTTCATTGAATTAGCAGTTAGAGTCTCTATGCTGAAGGTATTTTCACTTTTGCTATTGGATTCTTCTTTAACAACACAGACATCCGCACCTTCTTCAGTATGACATATGTTGAAAAAATTATTGTTACGATTACAGAATCTACATTTTTGTCTCAAGTGTAGGACACCATGTTGGCTCATGCTCTTGACCACACTTCCCACATGTATGTAATTTTGGCATTTATGCTGGCAGACTTTCTCTGTCTTTATTCAAGCTTCCTTTTTTTTTTGCACCCTTTTTGAAAGAACTGCTGCATGCACAGTATTTTCCTCTGAAATTGTCTCATTCAGACATTTTATTTTCTCCTCACTGGGCTCAGTTGCTCTACAAATATCAATGGCTCTGGCCAGGGTTAAATCAACCTCTCAAAGCATTCTTCATCTCCCTGGATCATTCTGTGTGCCACAAACTATTTTGTTTCAAATTAGTGAGTCACTCAGACATCCAAATTCATATGACTTAGCTCTCAGTCTTAAATCAGTAACATAGGCATCAATAGATTCACATGGATTCTGGTTTTGGATATTAAATAAATGCATCTCATGCATCACGTTTTTGCATGGGTTGTACCTCTTAAAACTGTCCATAACCTTCAACAAATTCTCTTTATCCTCTTCCTTCTCCCATTCAAAAATGCTGTATGCCACCAGAGCCTCAGGGCCAGCCACATGAAGAAAAGTCATACCCTGCATCTTTCGTAATTTCTCAGCAATGCCACTAGCTTTAAAAAAGATGTGAACCTGTTGCTTGAATACATGCCAGTTCTCAGACACATTTCCCTGCAGATCAAGAGCAATAGGTGGTGATAACTGACCCATTCTGACACCATGTAATGATAAACAGAGGCTGAAAGGTTTGTTTAAAACAAATTTACTAGCCTTGATAGCTTAGTACAGTACTGTGCAGCATGGTTAATCTCAGAACCATATGGGTGGGTTAGTGCCTGCCAAACTCACATTTAATACAGCATGCACATGCGGAATGAGATAATGCCATACGTCATTCATATTCATATTCCTACTGACACTTGTGATCAAATAGAGTCCAGGGTGTGGTGTTAGGAAGGGAAAATGAGCAGATTGAAGGAGTCTACCAGTCCTTTCCTGCCAACACATTCTGTGTGTCTTTGTTTCCAGTAGTTCAAGTGGCCTACTCACATCATCAGAGTATCAGAAATTAAAAAAAAATGACAGTCACAAAGAACAAACATAAAAGGAGAAAAACATTTTTTTCATATGGCTTTTCAATTCCAATGTGGAGCTCTTCAGCTCCTGTCCTCCACCCATCAGCTGGTACCCACTTCCCCTGAACTTACCTAGGAGCTTGTTCTCCCATAAATTTCAATCTGTGGCAGGTTGGAGGGGGTGGCATATCTCCCCCAGTACACAAGTCCAGTTTTGCTCCTGGCATTCAGATGATGGTGCGGTCCATTGAGAAATGTAGGGCATCATCCTGCCACAGGATCTCTTTTTTGTTTTCTCCAGAGCTCCTTGCCATAGCTTACATGTCAGAAATGTACACATGGAGGTACGCATGTCCTGCAGATCTGCGCCCTTGTCCCTGAGCTGCTCATTGCCTGCACTGGCACCGGGCCTCCACCAAGTGGCAGTCAAAGGCTGATATGGCTGTCACCCCTTCTCCAGGAGAGGAACGCTGTCCTGGGAACACTCAAACATCTCCTGTCCTGCCAACCCCTGGCAACTCATGCTCATTCCTCAACATGAATAAATGGCATGGCAAGAGGTATGGTGTATCACAGTTGCAAAGAAAGGAGGATGAGGAATGGACTTCAGGGCAGATAAGTGTTTTGGTTTGTATACTGATTACTTTGTACAACTGGAGTGATTACAACTAATGTGGGGCTGCTAAATCTGATTTGGGGTGCTTTTTAGGGACTGGGAGGTGAAAGGAAGCCGAGAGAAGAAGGGTGGGTGAGACACTTGAATCAGGAGGAATATTGAGGTCACATGACTCGACAGTGCCTATTGGGCAGCCAGAGTCAGGCCTTTTATAAGGGTGCCATATTTGTAGTTTTCAATCAGTGTGTTGCAGCTGTAGAGAGAGAAGTTTGAGGAATGGACCTCAGGGCAGACACAGTGTTTTGCTTACTAATTACTGTGTACATCAGGGGTGAGTGCAACTAATGTGGGGCTGCAGAAATTAATTTGGGATGTATTTCAGGGACTGGGAGGTGGGAGGAAGCCAAGAGAGGAAGGCTGAGGTAAAGACTTGAATTAGGAGGAAGATGTGGGTCATGCGACTCAGCCGGGCCTATCGGGTGGCCGGAATCAGGCCTCTTATAAGGGAGCCATATTTGTAGTTTTTATTAAGTGTGTCTCAGTGGCAGAGAGGGGAGGTCAAGGAACAAACCTCAGGGCAGATAATTGTTTTGGATTCTGATTACTCAGCAGGGGTGAATGCAACTAATATGGGACTGCTAAACTGATTTGTGGTGTTTTTCAGGGACTGGGAGGTGGGAGGAATCCAAGAGAGGTACGGTGAGGGAGGGTTCTAAATTAGGAGGAATACTGAGATCATTTGACTTGGTGGGGCCTGCCAGGTGGACGGAGTCACTATATAATTCTAAGGGGGGCCAAGCACCCCCAAAGCATAAGCGACCACAGAGCATGAGTGCTACAAAGTAGGGGTGTGGCATCTGACAAAGGGGAATCAGCAGAACGTCTGCAGGGAGGGCCGCAGGCCACAGGTCTCACTGAGCAGGACATACAGGGTCCCAAGAGTCAGGAGAGGGGATAAGATACTGAGGGGAGGCAGCTGAGTGCTAATAGTAAGGGAGATCATAAGCAGGACTAAACTAGATCAGCAGGTCAAGGAAGAGGGAGACACATAGGGGCTGGAACAGATAGCAGGCATGGGGAGCAGCAAGGGGGAGAGGGATGGTTGGGGCAGCAAGTCAGGAGGGGAACAAGGATGGGTTATAAGCTATAATGGTTGTGAGGTGGTTATCTTTTTAGGGATTGCTTGGAGGGCAGGGGGTTGTATGGTATGTAGGCATATGGGGCAACTTAGGGAGGAGGTTGTAAGACTGAGATGGGACCTGAGTAGGAGGTAAGGGTGAATGGGGCAGAAACACTAAAAGCCAAAGACTGAATTGGCCTAACTCAGTCACTGCAGCAGGCAAGCCAAGGAGAAAACAAGGGGAGAGGATTCAGGGAGCTAACCATGCAACCATTAAAAAGCAGTTGAGAGGTGAAGCTGAAGGGTGGAAGGTGGTCAAGAAAAGGGGGAAGATGGGAATGGGGCAGAGCATAGAATAAAGTCACAGGGAAGAGAGGATGGGGAAGTTTGGCAATGGAAAAGGATAAGAACAGGTTCTCAGTGCTAGGGATCATGGAGCAGCAAAGTGGGGCAATCTCAGAGAAAGCAGAGGAGCATGGTAGAAGTGAAGCCAGGGAAGCTAAAAGTGAGTCAGGAAGCAGGGTCAGTATAAATGAAGGCAGCAGGGGTGAGGGAGGTAAGGTAGGAGGGAGCAGGAGACTCAGGAAAGTGTTGTGGTACTCAGGTAGTGATTAATAAGGAGGGGTGACAGCCAGTCAGATCAGGAGTAGTAGGATATAGAGGGAGGATCGATTGTAGGGAAAGAGCAAGGATTGGTGGAGGCACTAGGGGCCAGTGGCAGGGAGGGAGGGAGCAAATGCAGTATATGGGAAACTGAATCAGGAAGGGGAGTACAGTTAGAGAATGGTAGGGATTGGAATGCTGCTTGCCCAAGCAGTAGTAAGAGGGAGCAGGGGGGACTAGGGTAGAGGATCAACAAGGATCAAGTGGGACAAAGGGGCCCACAGGAGAGGAATCAGGGGAGAGGATCAAGACTGGGAGAAGAGGAAGGGGAAGCACCAGGGAAGTGAGCAGAATAAAGAAAGGATGGTGTTCATCCTGCGAGACTCAGTACTAAAGGGTGTAAATGAGGTGGCAGTGTTACCAGGAAAAGCCACATATGGGTGGAGTGTATACCGGGCATGACAGCAGGGAAAGTGGGGAAGTTTATTAATAGGTGAGTGGGGAGGTTGGGGGTGACCTCATATTGTGCTGCACCTGGGTACTAATGATGTGAAAGAGAGTAAGGTAGAAGAGGTGGAGGAGAGATTCAAGGAAGTATGAAGGATATACAGTACAGCAGGAAGTACAGTTGCATTCTCTGAGATCCTCCCGGTAATGAGAGCTAGCAGTATGGCTTGGAAAGATTGAATTTCAGAGTTCAACGAATGACGGGGCATAGTGTGAGTCTTTGGTATATAGACTGGTGGTGTAGGACATGGGAGAACAAAGACCTGCATGTACTGGACAAGCTGCACTTTTGTAGGAAAGATTCAGGGGTCCTAAAGAAAAAGCTGAGGGAAGATAATATATCTAGTTATAATTTAAACTAGGCAGGAGGGTGATGGGTTGGGCAGCAAACAGTACCACCAGGCAATGGAGTCCATTAGGGCTCCCCCAATAGTTAGGCAGGAGGGTAAGAAGTGAAATTCAAAAAGGGCAAGAGTCAGGGTTGAGGGTATGGGTAGAGAAGCAGCGAATTTAAATTTCACTGGTGAAGTGAACACGAAGTGGGCACTTTGCATTGTCACTCCTCTTTGCAGAGTGGCCAGCATGAAGTGCCCACTTTGCCTTGTTATTATTACTTCGTATTGCCATTCCACCTTAACGTGAAGTAAGGCAGACTGACAACAATATTGGCAGCCCCCACACACGCAGTTACTAGAATTAATGTGCATCTTCAAAATGCTGCTGTTGTCTTGTCTCCAGAAAATTCCCCAGTGCTGAACTGTTGATGAAGTGAAATGAGAGCCTAACAAGAAATGCAAAGTCTCCCAGAATTAATAGCACACTCAGTCATCTGGGCAGTGGTCAGACAAAGTCACCAAAATTAATGTTCATCCCAAAATGCTACTGTCTTTTGTCCAGAAAATCCCCCAGTGCTGACGAAGTGAAATGAGAGTGTAACAAGACATGCAAAGTCTCCCATCCTAGAGATGCAGCGAATTTAAATTCCACCAGTGAAATACCTGTGAAATGGTCACTTTGCATTGTCACTCCACTACACAGAGTGGCCAGTATGAAATGCCCACTTCACCTTGTTATTGTGATTGTGACTTCTCATTATCATAGCAGTGTCAGTGACTCAGTAGGTAGCACACTCGCCTCAGAGGCCGGGAGATCAGAGGGCTGTGGGTTCAGTTCCCACATCTGACACTTGGGTTAATATCCCAGTACTGACACTGTAGTGCAGCATGAGAGGGGTGCTGCACTTCTGAGGTGCCGTCTTTCGGACGAGACATTAAACCGAGGTCCAATCTGCCTGGATTGGTGGTAGTTCAGGTGGATGTTAAAGATCCCATGGCGCTTATCGAAAAAGAGTAGGGGAGTTTTTTATTAAGAACATAAGAAACTAAAGTACCATACCTACGTAAGGACATAGACAGGGTAGAGAAGGTTCAGAGGAGGGCAACAAAGATGGCACATGGGTTGCATCGCAAGTCCTATGAAGACAGGTTGAAGGAACTGAACATGTACTCCCTGGAGGAGAGGAGGGAGAGGAGGGAGAGAGGGGATATGATAGAGACATACAAGTATCTTACAGGGAGGAACAGGGTGCAGGAAAACACTATTTTTAAGCGAAAAGATGTTTCAGGACTAGAGGGCATGGATGAAGTTGGAGGAGGATGATTCAGAGGAAACATGAGAAAGAATTTCTTCACAGAACGGTGGTGGACAAGTGGAACACCCTGCCAGAGGAAGTGGTGGGAGCTGAAACAATCACGGGATTTAAGAATGCATGGGATAGACATAAAGGAATTCTAGAGGTCAGGGTAAGGGGAAATAGACTTCTAGGAAAACAAACTGAACTTACAAGCTCAAATGGGCACACTAGGTGGGCCATAGGCCCTTATCTGCCGACACTGTCTATGTATCTATGTATCTATGTAAGTAAAAATACAAAACATATGAAAAAATATGCAGGGAAATGACCAAAACACAGTATAGAAAAGAAAAATACAAAAGTAAAAAAGGAAACTCAAGGAGGTTCATAACACCAATTCTCACAATTTTCCCAAAGGTGGGACTAAGTTGAAGTGGAAAGAGAAGCCATCTCTTTGGAATACAACAACTGAACCTGAGGAGTGACCATACATATAACATCTAATTAAGTCCACCAGACGTGTTGGAATATTCAAGTACATCTGGCCAACCAAATATAATACTCCAAAAAGCCCAAAACAACATTTAGGTGCTCTTATGATACTTCTGCCAATCAGAATTACATACACCCAATATTAATGTATCATAATTCATAGATGCAAACTCTGGACTATGCCAAAACCCAGCCAATGTAGACCAAAATGTCAAAATAAAAGGACAATCAAAAAACAAATGGTGCTGTGTCTCAAAAAGACCATTACATGTATCCCTGGGACAAAACCTGTCAGAGACTTGTTTATGTTTATGAGAGTCCCTGACATTTAACCTACCATGACAGGAAAGCCAAATCACATCCCATAAATATGCAGGTAATCTAGGTTCAGTCAACAGATGGAGAGTGGAGTCAACATTATCTGAGGAGCCAGAAGGGAAAATCAAAGGGACCCAAAATTTACTTTCAATAATATGGTCATATAATTATGTTTTGGAGAACAAAAGAACCACTTCTCTCGTAATATGCCATTGTCTTATTTTTTTTAAACGTTACCTCCATACAGTTTGAAACATAAATTTTTCTCCAAAGAGTATGAACATGCTAATGCCCATCTTCCCACAAGGTAAGGAGACACCGTAAGTCATGGGACAAACAAAAGTGCCAATTTTTCATAGGACTACTTAAGAGAGGCTTACTATTATAAAAAAGAAAATTAGAAAAATAAAAGGCCACAGGATTAACCATTGCCAATCCACCTTGAACTACCAGGAGGTATGCATAATTGTGTTTCATAGGGTTAAGTCTAGAACTCCATAACGCTTGAAAAAAAAAAGACTATATCAATGGGTCTCCAAATTCTGAGGTAAAGGAAAAACCATACTAAGATAAATATACAGGGGAAGAAGCAGAGTTTTAATCAAAAGAACTCGCTTCAGCTTAAAAATTTGCATACTCTTCCACTTAAGCATTAAAGCATATCCTTCATTCAATTTCAAATTCCAATTCAGAATACTAGCAACAGAACTTCCAAAAGAAGACCCAAAATTTTCAAATTATCAGTAGTGATGGGAATATCTGCCACTGTAGTATATCCACTCAATGCAGTCCCAAGCCGTAAGGCCTTACTTTTATGGATATTAATTTTGGCATTGGAGACATCCGAGAAAGTCTGAAAAATATTAAGCAAAGCTTTCCCCGAGTGGAAATCAGCCAAAAAAATGCAGATATCATCCACATATGCCAACATCTTAGGTACAGTAAAAAGGGTAGAAGTTCTAATAGAAGTAATCTGAGGGGCTAAATGAATTATTTGCAAGAGCACATCAAGCCCCAAAACATACAAAATAGGGCTCAATGGACAACCTTACCTAACACCTATAGACTGAGCAATAACCTGACCCTGAAAACCATTAATTAGCAGATGAAAAGCGGCCTTATGGTAGAGCATCTGTATCCAGGAGATAAATTTCTCAGGAATACCATGAAACCGGAGGGCCTGGTACAAAAAGTGATGGGAAATCTGATCGAACGCCTTCTCCTGATCAATAGAAAGCAAAAAAACAGATAATTTATTGTCCAAATCATATTAAATAATATCACGAATCTGTATAAGGTTATCAGTTATACTTCTATTAGGAACAGAGCAAGTTTGAAAAAGAGAAACAATGTTAGGTGTAACACCATTCAACCGTGTAGACAAAATTTTAGTAAGGATCTTTAAATCAGTATTCAATAGAGAGATTGGCCTCCAATTCTTAAGATCCAAATGGTCACCTTTCTTAAAAATCAAAATCATACAGGCCTAAAACCAATCACAGATAACATAACCTGTATCAAGTATAGTGTTATATAAGGCAGTCATCACAGGCACCAAAACTTGCCTAAACCGTTTATAAACTTAGAGAGGAGACTATCTGGGCCAGGAATTTTATGTGAAGGGAGAGACTTAATAGCAGCCTCAACCTCAAGTTGTGTAATGGGCTTAACCAGTAATAAAGAATCAACAGCAGACAGAGCACGTGGTCCCAAACTAGAAAAGAAAGCACCTCCAGGTTGCAGAACCACATTACCAGAAAAAAAATCATGATAAACTGATTCGGCAAAATGCAGAATCTCTTCATTAGTCTGTACTATAATCCCAGAACTAGTTCTTAAACCCCGGATGACTTTAGTATTAATAAATGCAGAATTATGTTTAAAAATATCCAAAGCACCCCACCGAAGCCGAGTCCCATAACATTGTTCAGTTGTCAAAGATCTGGCCTTATCATACAGATAGGTTTTCATTTCAGATCTCAAAATATCTATTTGGGGGGCATAATTATGCTTAGTAGTGGTCTGTAGGGAAATAAGCTTAAAAAGCTGCTGACTTAACTGTAAATAAAGTAAATAGCTATCTGCATTATTTTTCTTACCCCTGGAAGAAAAGAAACAATGAAAATCCATCTTGGACTGTACCCACCAGTCCAAAATGGAGTCAGAAAAAATAAACACTGAAAAACGAGCTCTAAAAAGTCCCATACAATCCTGAAATAAATCATCATTTGTTAATAAAGAAATATTTAGTTTCCACAAACCATGACCCATACATCTGGAGTCAAGTAAAGAAAGCAAAATATGCAACTCCATGTGATCAAAGGTAGCACAAACTGTAGTCCAGGCACCTTTCAGGTGACTATGCTCTGAAACAAAATGAAAATCAATCCTGGTAGATAAAGAATTTCTAAAGTAAGTGTGTCCCCATGTAGGATGAAACTGCCTGTAAGAATCAATCATCCTAGCAGTGTGCATAACAGAAGTCAGAAAAGTTGCATCACAAAAAAGTTTAGAAGTCAAACCTGTTTTGTTTACAAAATCCAAGGGACAATTAAAATCTCCACCAATCAAAACCAATTTGGCAGTATGTAGGTAAGGCCATAAAGCTTTAAAAAGTGAAATCCTTAAGCTTTTTGTTTGGAGAGCATAAATAGTACCAATCCTGAGAGGGACAGCACCCACTAAAACATCCACCAACAATAACCTTGCAGGCTCAACATCCTGAACCTTTAGAATCTGCAAATCCCAGAATTTAAAGAGTATACCAACTGCTGAACAGGATTCAGTCCCCAACGACTAAAAGGAAGGACCATAAGGCCAAGAATGTTGGGCATGAGTAATGTCAGAAGTGGTTTAGGAGGCAGTATAGCGCAGTGGTCTAAGGCTCTGAGCTGCAAATCTGGTGACATCCAGCAGACCAGACCTGGGTTTGAATCCCACAGCTTCCACTTGCATACTGTGTGACCCTAAGCAAGTCACTTAACCTCTTTGTGCTCCCAGGTCGCTCCTGTAAAAAAGCTTTCAGCTTAGCATGCTGAACCTGGTTAAACAACTAAATTAAAAAAATTAATTAAATTAAAACCCTTGTATCCTGTAAAAAAAGATATTAGCAGTACAGCCTTGCAAAGAAGAGAATAAAGTAAGCCGGCGCTGTACATTCCTAATACTACTGACATTTAAAGTTAGTAAATGTAAAGCAGAAATAACCAGGGAAGAAAAAGGAAAAATTTAGCAGATTTCTTTCTAGTTCTTTTATAGGTCTTTCCTTGTTTCCATTCTTCCTCGCCCTCTGATACTTCCTTATGAGAAGAAGCCACAGAAGACAAGTCCGATTCCTGGCTCTCATCAACCTCACAGTTTTGTAGAACTGAAAAACTGTTCCAAGATCTGAGAGAGTCTCTATGAGAGATCTTAGGTTTAGGCTGCAACTTGTCTTGTTTCCTCTTACCCCCCCACCACTATAAAGTCATGAAGCGGGGGCGTTGGGAGGGCATAACAGCAGTATCCAAAACTGGAATGTTGTCCAACTGGGCTGGCAAGGATGTGATGGTTCCACTGACTGAGAGGTAGAGGGAATAGACTGGGTCAGCACAATCTCCGCCGCGGGAACAGGAATAGGAGGAGGAATAGGAAGAGAAATCAATGACCGAGTTTTGGATTGTTTCTGTTCCTGCGCTTCCGGGACCATATCCTCTGAGTCATAAAAGGAACCCTTATTATGTGCAGCCCAAGGACACAGTCTATAGGAGTGGCCTGTCTCATCACAAAGATTGCAACGGACAGGATTAGGACAATAATGGTTGGAGTGACCTATCTCAAGACATAGGTCACAGGTCCGCACCTCACAAACATTACTCAAATGGGCTAAAGAGCCACATCTGTGGCAAGTTTTAGGCTGCCCAGGATAAAAACAAAAGCCTCTATCCCTGCCAATAAAAAAGCTGCTAGGCAGGTGCTGAACACCAGAGTGAGAGGTTTTAAGTTTAACCTTGAGTCACCAGCCCCCAGTCCAAATATTCTCAGAACCCAGAATAGGAGAGGGTCTCCATAGCCTCCACTCGTTGCTTCATCCAGTGCAAGATGTTAGAAATTTTGACCCCTTCATTTTTAAATAAAATATTCACAGTTTTCCATACTGGTTTTGTCAGAGGAATAATAATAAAAGGGGACCAGGCAGGAGTATGCTTTAAAGTACCATATTTCAACCAGAACTTATCAAGCAGAACAGGAGAATGAAAGCTGACATCAAACTGGGAGTCCCCAGAAGTATGAATAAGTGCCAAAATATTCATAGCTGTGATATGCATAGTTTCTTTCAATAAGGTTCTGGCAACATAAGTTCTGTCTGGAGGCACCTCTAAGTCACCAACATATTTGAGTCTTACAGCGTTTTTACGTTTTGCAGGTTCCCCTAAGTTAGAAAACAAATAAGACAACCTGAAGGGCTTAGAGGGAGCAGGAGGGCCTCGCTGATCAGCTACTTGACCCGTAGTAACCAAAGGCAAAGTGGAATGCAGCAAAGGCTCATTAGTAGGATCAACAGAAGCAGCTGTCTCCACCAAATCTGCCCAGGAGGTAGAAGGAGGCTCATGCAGAGGGAGCACAACTGGAAGAACAGCTGGAACAGAAGATTAAGAGTCACTAACTGAAGAGGTCAAGACAGGCTGAGAAGCAAGCAGTTCAGACATCGCGTTGTCAGAAATCGGTAAATCCATAGAAGCACCCTGTAGCTGAGCACCACAGGACTCGACAAGGAAAGCATTCGTATGAGCTTCAGAACAAGCAGGGTGAGGCAGAACCACAGCGGGAGTGACAGATGCTGATTCAGCTGTCTGGCTTTGCAACTCGGCAGCAGTCAGAATGGAATTCGAAATTCAAGTGGTGCCATCAGATGATTTCTCCCAGCCTGCAGAACGCAAGGCTCAGCCTGGAGATCAAATTGGCTGAGCAGTGTCAGAAGCTGAAAATACGCCTTGCCTCACAGAAGGAGAATTCCAGTTTGCAGTGGGACTTCGCGGATCCTGTTACTTCAACAAGGCTTCATCTTCTTTCTACAGTAAGTGCAACAATGCTTCCCTTCATTTTTGTATAAGATAATGTTGAGGTTCCGATGCCATTTCATGCCTTCTAAGAGTAGCTCACAATGTAGCAGCTGCAGGAGCAAGTTTGCCTAAAGCTTCAGCCGTACGTTGCTGAAAAGCCACAACTTCAGGGTGCAAATGTCCTATATCAGGAAGAACTGGAGTAGATACTTCTAAATCCATCTTATCAGAATCCATTATAGTCGCAACAGGTATAGGTACAGAAACAGAATCATCTTCAATATGTAGAACGTCAATAGTATGAGCAGAATGCTGAGGTCCACCACCAGCTCCAGCACTCTCAACACCACAGTCAGCCATCTTGTCCATTGGAGAACAGACAAGAGGTGCCCCTATTGCAAGAGATGGGGAAGTTTTTATTAAGGAAATCACACATAGAAAAACAGAAAAAATGAACAATTGCAAATTAACATAAATTGAACAGAAAAGGAAACAAAAAAAAAAAATTGAACACTACGTAATATACTTCAAGTAATTGGAATCATTGTCAGTAATCCAAGGTAAGTTCTGCCAGATGGTCAACAAATGAATCCGTGGAAGAGTCCTAGATTCTGAAAAATAAACTGCATGTATGGACTTAAAAATGTTATTATAAAGTTCATGGTACGAAAGTTTCTTCTGTTGTAGAGTAAACATACATTGAGAATGCCAAATAAACCATTTAACATTAGAAAAAAATAACAAACAGTGAAATCCTATCCCAGGAAGACCAATTATTGGGATGAGCACCATATAAAAAGAGCTGGATAGGTGAGATGCAAAAAAAAAGGGGTAGGTGAGACTTATCATAAAGAAATTTCCAAAAATCACAGATGTAGGAACAAGAAAAATATAAATGCAGCAGAGTTTCAGATGGACCAATGCATCCTGGTCTGGAACAAATACGTTCTTCCACCCTCTTATGTTTTTGATTAGCTTTTACATTCAATCTCTCATGACAATTTAGCCAATGATGATCTCTAAATTTATAAGGGATACGAGGTTCAGTTAAAAAGAGAAGCAAGGCCTCATGGTGTAGAATAGGGCATTTGGGAAATACCTCCAAAACACCAAAATGCGTCTCCAAAACAAAAGCGTATAACTGTTTTTTTGAGAGGGAAATCACATGATGACTGGTGATCCCCCAAGTTTTAAGTTTAACAAACACATCACGTAAATACTTGGGAGATTGTACACCCGAACCGATACGATGCAAGATTCCCAAATCCCATGTTGCAAACCAAGAGAAATGGAGGAAACAAAAAGATCACACAAATATTTCTCAGGTGAATGAAACAAAGGTCTAAAATTGGCATACAAAAACTGACAGAAAAAAAAACAAAGCAGGATTAATCATATGCTGTCCTGCATGTTTACGAGGTAAGTATAAAACATTTCTTTTAATAGGATTTAGTCGGCTACCCCAAAAGGACTGAAAAAATAAACAATAGATTTTTACTTCCCTTGATTTAGGGAGAGCAAATACTGAGCTAAGAAATAAAAAAAGTGGCACCAAATAGGTACGGATCATATAAACCCTTTTACCATAACTCATTTTTGTCCGGTTCCAAGTCTGAACCATACTAGTGCCAATCAACAATTTTTTATCCCAGTTGTCCACATCTATTTGAGGGGACCCAAATTCAGTTCCCAAAATTTTCAAAGGACCCAAAGTACACGGAAGACCCACGACTTGACCCTGAGGGGCCATTTGGCTACTCAAAGGTCTACCAACACATTTCAGTAAATTTAAACTAGTCTCTGAGACGGAACCATAATCTGTACAAATAGATAGGGCCTCAACAGCGAAGGAAACGTTCCCCACTAACAGAATTAAATCATCTGCATAGGCCAAAGCTCTATAGGGAATGGTAAAAGAAGACAATTTAATGGGGTCAATGCGAGAAGAGGACTGGAGAAGTCTCAATAAAGAATCGATACTAAAACTATATAATAGGGGGCTAATTGGACACCCTTGCCGAACCCCTGTCTTAATGGGAACATGAGGGCCCAAGAACCCATTAATACAGGGATGTGCTGTAGCAGTCTGATATAGAGCTTGGAGCCAAGAGATAAATGTAACGGGGATACCACAATGCTTCAGTACATTCCATAAAAAAACATGGGCTACCTGATCAAATGCATGACGCTGGTCCAAAGAAAGAACAAAACCAGCAGCAGGAGAAATAGCATCATGAGAGAAAATATCACATAATAAAGATCAATTGGTCAGTGATAAATTTCTCTAGTACAATATTGAGCAGGGAAATCAAGAATTTAGCTACTGATAAACAATCTTACATTTAATAACTGAAAGGTTCTTAAAATTTGTATTTAACAGACTAATAGGGCGCCAATTAGATAAATCTAACCTGTCACCTTTATCTTTTAAAAGAAAAACAAGAGCCCCAATGAACATTTCAAATGGGACTGATTTTGTCCGTAAGATAACATTATAAACACGATGAGTTCCTCCAACAGTTCACCTTTCAAAAATGATACAAATCAGAGAAAGCCCATCTAGACCGGGGCTTTACCTTTAGACAGGGATTGAATAGCAGTAACTACTTCCTGCACGGAAAGGGAGCTACTAGGCCTAAAATGTGAATGTGGGGCCTGGGAACTTGAATTTTGTTAAAAAGAGAAATCAGATTGTTGTACTGAGCATTGAAAACAAGGGCATGAAAATCCGAAGCAATCTGACAATGTTCTGTTGGTCCTCTTGAACCTTACCCTGACAATCATAAAGAGCAGAAATGGTCTTAGACCTAATCACTTTTTGACAATTCAAAATGAGACAAGTGTGAAAGAAAGGGCCATGAATTGCATGGTGCTGCCGGGACTCTACATCCGAAAATTACGTTAGATGATATTGTTTCATTTTCTCCTGAAAATGGGAAATCTGAGTCGAGAAATCATGCAAAGTAAGTTGCGAAAGGGAAAATAAATGTTGAAGTTGTTTTCGGTCATTCAAATAAGAAATGTAAGCATTTTCCTGAGAACGCCTACCCCAAGAAATGAGCAAGGCGCGAAGTTCAGATTTCGTGTCTAACCACCAAACAATGGGGTCCTCAAATAAAGGAAATAACGACTTCCTACAAGACAAAAAATCAGAAACTAAATGCAGGAGGCCAGTAAAAGTTTGGAATTTAATTTCCAATATCCCGGACCTTTAGGGTGGGCAGCGGGTCCTAAAGAAATCTGAATTAGGCGATGGTCCGAGTAAGGAGTCAGATCAACAGAGACAGAGACAGAGTGAGGAGGCAAAGCAGAAGACAAAAAGAAAAAATCAATATGTGTGGATAAAGAACCCTTAAAAAAAGTACGTTCCCGTACCTCAGTGTGAAACAAAACAGCATCTTTAAGATGTGCCTCATTTACTACTTTTTAGAGACGCCATGTCCCCAAAAAGTTTAAATAGTTTTGGAGGCAGAACCTCTATCAATAAAACTTAAAACGCAAATTAAAATCCCCAAATCACAAAATAAGCTATATGTAGAAAGGACTAATGTGCTGAAAAAGAAAGCGTGCGGTCAGCTTTAGCCTGAGAACATAAATAATGAGACTAAAACAGCATTCCTAAGAGAAGTCCCAAGCAGAACCCGACCGGGACAAGATCCAACACTCTGACTACGGATGGATTAATAAGATGAAAAAGGATACCAACCCCTGTACATTGTTCAGGCCAACAGACCAATAGGAAAGTCCTGTATTCCATTCCTTAGTGGAAAGCGAAATTTCAGGGATAGAGTGCAGTCTAGTATCTTGTAAAAAAAATATTCCTGGGGAAAAGGACCGTAAAAAAGAGAACACTATAGTCTGTCTCAGGTTATTCTTAATACTGTTAACATTGGTAGTCAAAAGAAGGGAGGGAAGGGAAAGAGTCATGGGAAATCAGAGGGAGAAAGAAGAAGCTCAATGCTTTTTTTTCCAAGACTTACCCTTGCGACGGGGGGAGTTGAGTAAAACCATCCCGTCATCAGTCAGATAGACTCACATGTCCTTCTGCATAATAGAATCAGCAGAAGAACAAACTGAATCACTGTCAGACTGTTCAGTAGTTGAAGAACTGAAAATCTGTTGGAAACATCAGGAAAGGAGGTTTGGACATTTTGGGGTGAGTAAGACCCAGAGACCTCTTCAAGTAGAGGATCGCGGACAGGAGGGTCTTCAGAGAGAAGGAGGACATGAAGCAGACAGATTTGTAGGTGCAGGAACCGAGAAAGAGACAGTAGAAGAATCAGGGGGAGGAACAGAAGGACATCCAAGAGGAGAGAAGGGAAAGAAGCACAGCCCCAGGACCCAGGATAACCAACCTCAGCAGAGGGGGAGGGTCAGGGATCAGGACAGAGTAATTACAGGAGAGACATTCAAGACTGACTGGGTGTGAATTCAGTGGTTAGCCACCTTCCTTTGGGCCAGTGAAATCAAGGGCTGCTCACATCCCTGTCAGCAGAAAGGATGTCTGATGGCAACTTTAGGACAAGTCATATTAACGTGGCCTTCCACCCCACAGATTACATCTAACCTGGTTTGGACATTGTTTACTAAGATGACCAGTCATTTGACATGGGAACACTTTAGTTGGTCACAAGTGCTACTAATGTGCCCAGAAAGGCCACATTTATAACAGGTCCAAGGTTGTCGGGTAAAACAAAACTCCCGTCCCTACCCAGAAAAAACTATTGGGAAGATGACAGGGGGACCCATCCGTAGTGTGGCTGTAGTAGAACACGGATTTTCCAACCACCTGTCCAAATCCCCTCAGAATCAAAGATAGCTTCAAGATGACTGGACACAGTACATCGTTATTTCAACCAATATATCAAGTCAGTCCACACTAACCCCATCATTGCGGAAAAGAACCGTAATGGTTTTATGGGAAGGTTTGGTAAGTGGAATGACCTCAAAAGGTGCTCACAAAGGGGTAGTCTTAACTTGTTGATAAAGAGCCCAAAACTTTCCAAGACCACTATGTAATTTAAAACTGACATCAAATATAGATTCACCAGACACATGAATAAGAGCATACAATTCTGAAACCTGAAAATGTAAATTGTGATTCAATAATTGACGACTCATATAAACCCGATCCGGAAAACATCTCATCCCCCTTTGTAGATGATACGAACAGCATTATGTCTTTTAGCAGAGGAGACTGGGGCAGAAAAAAAGAAGCATAATATTTGGAAGGGGCAACCAAAGGGGGCTGGAGGGCCTCCTTAGGGGAGCCTCTAGGAGCATTCCTTAACTCTGGAGGAATAGATTTGGAATATCAGAAAACACAGAATCATCACTAAGGGCAGCAGTCTCTTCGTCACCAGGCTGAGTACAGAATCCATATTCCTCCAGTTGAAAATCAGGGTGTATCAAAATCAAAGTCTGAGGAGAGGTGGAGTGGAGAAGCGATGAGTAAGTAGTACCAGGGGAGAGGAAGCAGGATCCCAGTAATGGGAGTAGAACCAGGAAGAGAGGAGGGGAATCAGGGTGAGGGACAGCAGAATCAAGTTCAGGCTGAAGAGAATCCGTTTGGAGGGGTTCAACAGGTAAACCAGCAGTCAGAGGTACAGAGACAGTACTTACAGGCTGAATCAAAGGGGGAGAGGCAGAGACAAGGTGAACACCAGGGATCTTGATAGGAGAGGGGCCAGAGATCCAGGAACCAGTGTCTGGAGAGTGCACCCAACCAGCCGCTTGGAGTGAGTTTTTGACAGTCCAAGTGTCTCCAGCAGGTACTGTGGTGTCTGCCCAATGCAATTTACTAGGGCTCCCTTTTTTAACAACACATTCCGAATGAACAGAATCCTTGTCAGCTGAAAAAGAGAACACCGTAGCGATCGCTTGGTCCTCACCAGCAAGGTGAAAAACAATACTGCTTGCAGTCGGTGTTTCACAGCGCAAGGTTTCCTTGGCAACCGACCGCGTTGCCACAACAGAGCGTTCTGAAACAGGAGCAAGGGTAGTAGCGTCCGAAGAATGAAAACGTTGAAGAAGATCCCTTTTGATGTCCAAAAACCATTGTTCCTCCAAGTGCAAGAGGCGATTCAACTCCGGAGAAGCAGAGACAACATCCAAATCTGGAGAATCCGAACCAGGTACTTCCATGG
The DNA here is from genome assembly GCA_016271365.2 of Neoceratodus forsteri. Lineage (NCBI taxonomy): Eukaryota > Metazoa > Chordata > Ceratodontiformes > Ceratodontidae > Neoceratodus > Neoceratodus forsteri. The sequence goes on from CM057454.1 coordinate 1,227,043,384, forward strand.
CGTCATTACAAGGCAAGGCAGGAGAAATAGGAGAAGCAACCGAAGACTGAAATTTTCCAGGCTTCTCAGAGTGCAAAGAAACATCCGTGCTAGGCAATAATAAAGCTGAAAAGGAGACCTGTTCCTCAGACGGTAACACATCCTTCCTGCCCGACAGCAGCACATCAACTGAGGCAGCCATCCTTTGATGGCTCAAAGGTTCCCCCTACTGGCAAACAGTAGGGGAGTTTCCCCAGTGTCCTGGCCAAATTTCCCTCATTCACTAAAAATACCACCAACAGCTTAATCAGGTTCAAGGTTAGTTGGCATTCATCTGTATCCCCCCTCCTCCAGGTCGTGCCTGAAAATAGGCAGGATTTATCTAGCACACATCCCCGGTCAACAAAAAATAAATAAATAAATAAATTTTCATACCACCTTAACCTGAAGTAAGGAGGAGTGACAACAATATTGGCAGCCCCCAGGCCCCCACATATCACACGGCTTACCGTACTGTAACTCACATGCTGTACAGGAACGTGAATGCCTACAGCTGTAGTTCCCTGATGACAATGACCTGTATCATAAAACTCCCCAATCTAAAAACTCATATCAAATAGTACAGTGGTGAAGTCTGGAGAGACACTACAAAACAGACTTATATGATGCAAGTAACTAGTAAAAAAATTAATTTTGTGATTCGTGATGTGATTGTGAATCGTGACTGCACTCATGACCATGAAACATGAATGTATTTTTCTCAGACTTAGAGCTGACGAGTGTATTGGGAACGCAAATGCCTATGGCTGTACTTCCCTGATGACCTGGCTGTTCACAAAACTCATCAGCTTGAAAACTGATATCAATGGGTACAGTGGTGAAGCCTGGAGAGATACTACTACAAAATATTAATGTTGTGATTTGTGACATGATCGCGAATCGTGTGCACCACAGCATTACTCCTAAGGAAAGCCAAAGAAACAACTGTGACTTAAGTAACAGATGGAGACTTGGCCCTAAATAGATGCAAATACACAGACAGATTAAGATTTAGCTGTGCACTAAAGAGATGCAGACGCAAAGGCATAACAACACCACCTAACCAGTGCTCACCATCAGAAATCCAAATTTGGAGAATACCTTTTGCCAGTTGGGGGAGGAGGGGGTAGTGCATGGAAATAACTGTCCACTACTACCAGTAAAGATACCACAAGCAGTACAAAAAATTAATGCAGGTGCAGTGGATAGCAGGTTCACACTGCTGCAATTACTCTGTGGCACAATAAATGGTATCTGATTTAATGGCATGCATGCATCGCACACACACACACACACACACTACAAGTAATGAGTATCAAATATAACACCTTTAGTAATATAACCAAATGTTTTAAACAAACTGAAATTATACAGTGCAGCACCACAACAATCAGCAAAAAAATGCTAAGAATTACTGAAAATATTACAGTGTGAACATTAACACAGTCACACAAGGAAAATATAACCAAAACAGAAAGACTGCCTTTTTCTCCCAATCTACCTACACCAAAGATATGCCCCTCCCCCAAAGCATACTTCACAGTACACAGACTGACTGTTCTAAATTAACATTCAAAATCCACACACAAACAATAAACACTCGATGATATGAGCACAGGAGGGTTTCCTACAATCGATGCACTAAATTTTGAACAAAAAAAAAATGGAGTAAAAAGGCTTTTTTAACAGCTTTTAGAGGATTTGAATGACAGAGCTCTGAGATGAAACTGTCTCCATCTGCCACTACACACACACTACACAGAACTGAGGCTGTGCAGAACAATCCAGAGCCCATGTGACCTGCAATCCCATGAAGTACTGAAAATTATCTTTGGAACTCAATAACAAGGCGAAGTGATGTGAAATACATTGATTTCAGTGTTACTTCGCCTTAAAATTGGTGGAGAAGTGGTTTGGAGAAGGCAGAATAACGTGAAGTCATTGTTTTCAATGGACTTCACGTTCCTCATTATAATATAGTACTCGCTTAGCGTTGCAGAGCGCTTCGCAGATTCCGTGTTACTCTGCGAATCACTTCACGGACCGAATTTAGCCCACTTTGCCCACCACTAGGTATGGGGAATAAGGGGAAGAATTCACACTGGAGGGTTTTCTCATTACATGTGAGGAGCCTAGGTAATAGGAGTAGAACTGCAGGCTTTGATGGTGGAAGGGGAGGTGGACATAGCTGCCATCACTGAAACATAGGCCACAGACTACCAGGACTGGGATCTAGCAATCCCTGGGTACAAACTGTACTGAAGGAACAGAGCTAAGGGGAAAGGTGGTGGGGTGGCTGCCTATGTTAGGGCAGGGATATTGTGCAACAGGGAGGAAGGGGATGAGGGCAGGGCCAAATGTTTAGGGGTCCACCTACAGAACTCAAGGGGTAGGAAGGTTAGATGAGAGTTGAGTATAGCCCTACCTCTTAGAGTGAAGAGATTGACTGACAGCTGGTGGAGGAAATAAGAAGGCTGAGTGGTAAAAGCAACACTATGGTGGTTGGGTACTTCAGTCTGCCAGGGGTGGATTGGAACACGAAACAAAGAAAAATCCACCCCAATAGCTGGGTGTCCAAGGTCAGTGGTGCAATAGGTTGGGAGATCAGAGGGGTGTGGGTTCAGTTCCCACAACTGGCACTTGGGTTAATATCCCAATACTGACACTGTAGTGCGGCATGAGGGTGGGTGCTGCACTTAGGTGCCATCTTTCATATGAGACATTAAACCGAGGTCCCATCTGCCGTGATTGGTGGCAGTTCAGGTGGAAGTTAAAGATCCCATGGCACTTACCGAAAAGAGTAGGGATATTTTTATTGAAAGATATGGGCTACAATACAACACATTTACAATAGTAATCACAATTATTTACAATAGTGAACATCATAATTTAACATACATTTGGATTTTACTGACCCCATTAACCCTTTACCTTATAACAGTTACCATATTATACGGTATGCATTCATACAACATTTACTAATTTCTCACAGTGTAACCATAACATTTTAAGTTTCTCAGGCTTATTCATCTTATAGTCCTTAGTAAATACTGCCTGCAAGGAGATTTGTATGTTTCTAATTATTTCCTTATATGGGATACGCTTTTGTTGTGTCACCCAAACACACCTTTATTGCCAAATATAGTACCTGGTAACAGCAAAAATGATGTAGTGTTTCTTGATGAAATTTACCCCAATCACCTGTGGACACTCCACAAAATAAACTAGCCTAGGTTTATTTAGTAAATAAAGGTTCTTTCCATTCTTTTGCTAACTTCTGCCAAAAAGCAAGTACATATGCACACTCTGACAAGAGATGCATCGATGTTTCTAAAATGTGGGTACAGGAGATTCTTAAGCAATACCGTTCATCCAATTGCTTGTGCTTACTGTTATTTCTTACACTCAGGCGTCCATCACTGCCTAGCCATACTGTATCCCAGACAAACTCAGGCAGCCTTTCCCCAGCTAAAATATTGAAAATAAAAGGCATTTTATTCTGAGGGCATTCAGGAAAGGAGACTACCTCTTTAAATTCCAACTGTACTATGTGTGTATGTACAAGGACACAGTGACCTCATTTATAGGGACACTAGTAAATTAAGTTGTTATAACAAGTTGTACAAAAACAAACAAACAAAACACAAAATCAAACTTTTGCTTTTATTTTCTTCCTTCTAATTACTCTGACCAGGTTATAAACCCAGCAACTTATCTGGAATGGATATCATTAACTGGGGGTACTGTGGAACACTTTTCAGAAGGGCAGTTTTACAGGATTTATGATACTGTCCTACATGCTTGGCCATTGGAGAGCTAAGGGCTCAGCTCCAGGCAGCATGGGCAGAGATTGCATGCCTCAAATTGCATATTCAAGAAGAAATATATTATAAGAACTGCCTGCCATTTCCCCAACATCCAACAGAAGCACCTCGACTGCAGAGGGTAGTTGGTCCGGGAGGTTGGCAGGTGGTTAGGAAGGGCAGATCGGGTGCCCCATCACTCAATGCTCTCCAGCATATCACTTCCACAAACCATCTAAAAACTACAAACAGGTATCTGCCTCTGTCTCCGAAATCAAAAAGGGGGCAGAGCACACTGCAGAGCAGGACTCTGCAGCACAGGAGCTAGCACAACAAAACTCACCCCAAACAAGAACCAAATCAAAAAAAGCAAAAAAGGAAATCCAAAAAGCTTCTGATCATAGTATTCTCCATGATTCAGGAGTTGATACATATCTCCAGCCAGGGGTAATAGTCAGATGTCTCCCAGATACATCAGCGTGGAGAGACACTGACCGCATTGCTAAAATTGTTCAGGAAGCAGGAGAAAACATTGACGTCCTGGTACACATAGGGACCAATGATCTCGCCAGCTGGTCAGTGGTGGAGACCAAGGAACACATGACCAGGCTGGGTGACAAACTATTATCCATTTCATCTGGCATCTCCTTCTCTGAGATCCTGCCAGTCTGGGATAGGGGGGCTGGAAGGTCAGAGAAGGGGAGATAGAGGAGCTAAACATGTGGCTCAAGGGCAGGTGCCAGGAAAAAGGACACAAATTTGTAGGGAACTAGCAACAGTTTGGGGAGTGAAAAGTTCTTTAAATTTGATGGACTGCATCTGATTAAGGACGAAGTCAGTGCATTGGGGCAGAAGTTTGATGTCTTTGCAGAATATTTAAACTAGCAAATTGGGAGAGGGGTGCAGCATCCGACACATCGAATGGGAACAACACACCTCAGCTAGTGGTCAAACAGGAGTTCAGCATGTTTTTAGTTCATCTGCATCACCAGGTAAGGAAAAAGGTCCAGTTCCCCAAATGACGCACAGGGGAAATGCCAGACCTCATCCAACAACTAACATCGAAATCTGGCCAATGGAAAAATCATGCACACAAATGCTCGTAGTCTGGGAAACAAGATCCCAGACCTGCAGGCTATAATGACAGAGGATAATCTGGACATAGTTAGCCATTATCAAGACATGGTTTACCAGTAACCACACTTGGAAGGCTTCAGTAAAAGGCTATGTACTGCTCAGAAGAGACCGAGGTGCAAAAAGGTGGGGTGGAGTGGCCCTTTATGTCAATGAAAATATCAAAGCTACAGAAATTCAGAATACAGATAAGGAGCTAGAAGAACTGTGGGTCACCCTGGAAACAGGAAATGGGACAGCCATATGAACTGGGGTTGTGTACAGGCCTCCAGACTAGGGGGAGGACATAGACACATCACTGTTAGAAGATATACAAAACTTGACAGCTAAAGGGAAGGTTCTGATAATGGGAGACTTCAACATGCCAGATACAGATTGGTCAATACCAGCAGGAACATCTGCCAGAACTAGACACATGGTGGATTCCCTGCAGGGGGAGGGCCTCAAACAACTGGTATAGCAATCCACAAGAGAAAGGGCTATCCTAGATCTAGTACTGACAAACAGGGAAAGGATCACAGATCTCCAGGTAGAGGGTCACCTGTGAGCCAGTGACCTTCACATGGTATGGTTCAATTTGGCCTCTAGAACTAAATTATTCCATTCCAAGGCAAAAATATGGGACTTCAGAGGAGCTGACTTTGATAAGATGGCCAACAGAGTTAAGCTAGCCCCAGCAAAAAGAAATACAGGTGAGGGGGTACAGGCAAAGTGGGCAAGCATTAAGGATGCAATACTTGAAGCAACATCCCATTGTGTTAGAGAGAAAAGGAAGTGCAAATGAAGAAGGAAACCACTTTGGTTCTCAAAAATAGCAGCAGAAAAGGTCAGAGCCAAAAGGCTGGCCTTCAGGAAATATAAGGGAACTCAGTGGGATGATGATAGGGAGGCATACCAAACTTCCTTAAGGGATGCAGGGAAAGCAGTAAGGCAGGCAAAGGCCCAAACTGAGGAAACACTAGCACAAACAATAAAAGAAGGTGACAAGCCTTTCTATAGATACATTAGTGAAAAGAGAAAGTCCAGAGGGGGTATTGCTAAGATCAAAGGAGATAAGGGGGCATGTGCGGAGAGGACCATGTAAAAGCATCTATCCTAAATCAATACTTCTGCTCAGTATTTACAGAAGAGAAGGTAGGACAGGGCCTACAGCTCAGCACCATGGACACAGGGGAGAGGGAGGTGTGCACTAGTCCCTTACAAAAGAAAGGGTACTACAAGAGCTTGATAAGCTCAGGGTGGACAAGGCAATGCGACCTAATGGCATACATCCCAGGGTACTTAAGGAGCTAAGGGTGGAACTAGCAGAGCCATTATCAGAACTGTTTAGTGAGTCTCTGAGCACTGGAGAGGTCCCAGAAGACTGGATAAGGGCTCATGTGATCCCGCTCAACAAGAGTGGTAGCAGGGAGAAGGCAGAGAACTACAGACCAGTCAGTCTTACCTCAGTAGTGGGCAAGATTATGGAGGCACTCCTTAAGGAAAGGATAATGCAACACCTGGAATCCATAGGAGCACAGGATCCAAGACAGCATGGGTTTACAAAAGGAAGGTCCTGTCAAACTAATCTCATAGATTTCTTTGACTGGGTAACCAGAGTGGTGGACCAAGGGGGATCAGTTGATGTTGTCTACCTTGACTTCTGCAAAGCTTTCGATACTGTTCCACATAGAAGATTGATTAATAAGCTGGTAGGCTTGGGGTGGGTCAGAAGTTGGTCAACTGAGAGGCAAACTGGTTGGCGGGCAGAAATCAGAGAGTGGTGGTAAACGGTATACAGTCAGAAGAGATGCAAGTCACAAGTGGGGTACCTCGGGGATCTGTCCTGGAGCCCGTCCTCTTCAATATCTTCATTAGTGACATTGCAGATGGACTGGTGGGTAAGGTTTGTCTGTTTGCAGAGGACACCAAGATCTGCAACAGAGTAGATGATCTGGATGGGGTGGGCAGAATGAGAAGAGATCTGGATAAACTAGCAAAATGGTCAGAAGAGTGGCAACTGGGGTTTAACACAAAGAAGTGCAAGATCATGCACATAGGGAAGAGAAACTCTGAAGTCACTTATAGGCTGGATGAGGAGTTGCTGGCAGTCACAAGGGAAGAAAGAAACTTGGGCATCATCATCACCGATAACCTGAAATCATCCAAGCAGACCACTAAAGCAGTATGTAAGGCCAGGGAGATGTTGGGGTGTATTAGTAGGGGTATCACAAGTCATAAGAGGAAGGTAATAATCCCTCTTTATAAGACATTGGTTAGGCCCCATCTGGAGTAATGCATGCAGTACTGGAGGCCACACCTTCACAAGGACATTAATCAAATTGTGGCAGTCTAGAGAACGGCAACCAAAATGGTGTGGAGACTGCATCAGAAAACACATGAGGACAGATTAACAGAGCTCAATATGTATACCCTACAGTAAATGAGGGGGAGAGAGGTGATGTGATAAAAACATTCAAACACCTTAAGGGCATTAACAAGGCAAAAGAGTCTAACATGTTTCAGTATAAGAAAAGTAGCAGGACAAGAGGACACAGCATGAGATTAGAAGTGGGCCGATTAAGGGGTAATGTGAGGAAGTTCTTTTTCACAGAAAGGGTGGTGGATGCATGGAACAGCCTACCTCAGGAAGTGGTGGATATGAATACAGTGCAGGGCATCAAACAGGCATGAGAGGCATAAGGAAGCAATACAGATGAGTATGAATAGATAGGCCATTGACAGAGCAAGGGCCAATGGCACATTCATATGGTAGAAAAAGAAATGGGCAGACTGGAAGGGCTTTGCGGTCCTTACCTGCCATCAACTTGAATGTTTCTATGTTTCTATGTAAGGATTTCCTATACAGAGTCTGAATTTGTGTTACATTGATGTTCCATTTAATAGCACTTTTTATCTGTTCTAACCCATAGTCAGGTAATCCAGGAATTTTATTAAGACACCCTCTCTGCCATGGTATCCAATAGCCTATGCATTTATTTACCCAATCCTGTACATGTGGCTTGCAAACCATCTTCCCAGGTTTTAAGGCTAGCCCTGTATTGTAGGTTAAAAATATGCTACTAAAAAAAGGCCACTGGGTTTATCATGCCCAACCCAGCCTCTTGTATTTGCCTATACGTGAATTCCCTCTTAATAGGGTTCAGTCTACGCCCCCATAAGGCTTGAAAGAAAACGCTGTAAAGAGCAGTGAAACTAGCTTGGGGGGGCATAACATATGTAGAGAAAACTGGGATTAACAAGGTTTTAACCAAAAGGACCCTTTTCCTTTTATCAATCTGCTGGCCTTTCCAGGTCCCAACCAATCTATTTGCATTTTGCAGTCTCCTGTCCCAGTCAGCCTTTGCCATATCTACCATGTCATAGTCTATCCCTAAAACTGTTCTATTATAGTATGTCATAGGTACATTTGCAAACCTAGCACCCACTGGGAAGGGAGTGTTCCCTCAAGCAACTCCTCAGCTCTTATTATAATTTATCCTAGAACCTGACTGGCTTGAATATGCATCTAGTACCTGTACCAGAACCTGTTCATCTGTGGTGGGAGGCAAACATAAGACTAGATCATCAGCATAAGCCATTATTTTGATCTGTGGGGTTCCTACTGTGATCTGTAGCCTATGTAGCTGGTCTTTCTGTGCTATGTATCTCAGTAATATACCTATGCTAAATGCATAGAGGAGAGGGCTAAAGGGGCACCCTTGTCTGACACCCATCTTGAACTTAATCTCCCCTTCTAACCACCCATTGAGCAAGCAATAAGACACAATGAGGTGTGGGTTATCTCCTGATAAGAGCACGCCCAGGTGCGTTGTTAGGTAAGAGGCGCTTGCGCCGAAGGCCTTATGCACCTGGGCGTGTTCTTAACTGGAGATAACCCACACCTCAGAGTATCTTATTGCGCTTATAAAATGGACATGACAGGTAAGTATTGCAAGAAAAATAAAGAAAAAAAATTGTTTAAAATATATGAATGAAAAATGGTTTTAATAGGTGAAATAGTGAAAAATAGTCCCCTTTAATAAGTGTTTGAGCCCCCCCCCCAGCAACAGCAGAGATAGGCTATTTTATTTTGTTGTAGTTTATTTTTTCTTAAATTCATATTGTATTTTGTGCTTTTAGGAAGTCTGGTTTGTTAGAGAGTGAGCTTGTCCCACATGTGTTTTATAGCAGCTTGAGTGAGCGCGAGCGTGTCACTCAAAGACTACCGTAGTGGTAGACACTTGCTTCCTGGTTTCGTGGGCAGGTTGCAGTTTTAAAACCATAACTATTCTAAAATAAAAAAAGAGTCTCTTTCTGTTGACATTGATGAAGCAACTTGTTACAGCTCATAAGAGTGGAAGATGTAGGAGGCACAAATTTCTACATAGGGATCAAGAACATGAGCTAGCTGGGAAAGTCGTTTTGTTTGCAGCTAGCGGGCTGCTCGGTGGATCGCGGGCAGCTGTTGGGATGGTGGCAAACTGAATTGAAAGTTGTGAGGTTACAGTGTGTTTTTTTTTAATTATGTATTGTGCAGTTCACTCTAGCTTAAGCTTGGTTATGGGGGAGGGGGGTGCATAATGAAGTTTTCTTTTACAGACCAAGGCTGCCATTTCCCTGCTGTGAGCTGTGCCAGCCCGTATTTTTGTTTAGGGTTGGCACAGCTCAATGATTTGTTGTTGTAGTGGGGCTCAGGAGTGAAGGGTAGTGCCGGTTGGCTACAATATCTTCTGAAAAGGACACGGCTCAGAAGATATTGTAGCTAGTCAGGTTACAGAATTTCTTGAGCCCATTTTATAATGTTTGGTATAACACTTGCTGCCTTGTACATACTTGCTATCCAGCTAACAAATATCTGGAGTAATCCATAGGCTTTTAGTACTGCAAATAAAAATTAATGTGGCACCCTACTGAACACTTTCTTCTGGTAGGGGAATTTCTCCATTGTCCTGGCCAAATTTCCCCCATTCACTGGAAATACAACAAACAGCTTAATCTGGTTCAATCTCGCTTGGCATTCATCTGTGTGGGATTGTGAAGGGGGAGGGACAGCTGTAAAGTGGGGTGCTAGCTGCACACTCGAGCAGACTTGATAGACCATGTGGCTTGTATCTGCTGGCAAGTAGCAAGTAAGTAAGTAGAAAAGCACCAACCTGGACAAGAAAAAAATCCAGCACTACCCACCAGGAACAAACACAACAATAAAAGTAGTCGTCAAACTATTTTATTAGACCATACCAAAGCAGCGTGTAAGGATCTCTTACAGGACCAACCAGCAAGACCCACAAACCTCCTACTGGTTTGCATTACATGACCATCAGGGAGCGCCAGGACCAGTTGCAGTGCCTCCAAGGGTCCTAAGGGATTTGGCAGAGGTCTTGATAGGACCAGTGGGGGGCTTGTTCAACACTTCCCTGAGTAATGGATGCATGCCCGGGAACTGGACGATGGCACACATGGTATCCCTCCACAAGAGTGGTCCAAGGAATGAACCAGGGAACTCCAGACTGGTGAGCATTATAGCCTTGTCAGCATGGCTCAGTTGGTAGCACATCCGCTTCTGGACCAGAAGGTCATGTGTTCTCGTCCCCCACTGGGCTTGGACTTGTACCTGAAATGCTGGCATCCAAGTGCAGTTTTAAGGTGGACTGTATTGCTGGGGTATGATGTCCTTCAGATGAGATGTTAAACTGAGATCCCTTCTACTTATCCTGATGTTGTCCTGGTGGGTGTCCAGGTGAAAGTAAAAGAACCCAGGGCACTCTTCACAAAGAGTAGGGGACATTCCTGGTGTCCTGGCCAACATTCCCATAAAATATGGTTTATACAATTGTCCAGGATTTGTGTGGGTGTTGATGTGTGATATGGCTGCCACTACACAATCAGTCACTTCACTATCAGTCTAGTGTTGCTTGTAAAGCACTTTAGGGTACAATGTGTATTAAAAGCACTATACAAATGCTGACTCTTCTTCTTCTTCTTCTTACAGCCATTGTGGGAAAACTAATGGAGACTATCCTTAAGGAGAGGCTGGTGAGTTTTCTGGAGGGAGAATGGTCTACAGGATGACAGGCAACATGGAGTTGTACCTGGCAGATCATGTCAGACAAAACTAGCTGACATTTTTGATTTGGTGATGTGGTCACTGGATAGGGTCCATGCATTGGATATTCTTCACCTGGACTTCAACAAGTCCTTTAACTTGGTGCCTCTTGGAAGTTGGACCAGCAAGTTGAGCAGCCTAGGAGCAGTAAAAACTGGCTGGGTGGATTAAGATCTGGTTGTAGGACAGGTAGAAGAGGGTGGTAGTTGGGAGAGAGCTCTTAGCACCCAGGGCTGTAACCAGTGGGGTCCTACTGGGCTTGGTGCTAAAACTGATACTATTTACCATCTTCATTGCCGATATGTTGAATGGGATAAGGAGTAAGATCAACTTCTTTGCAGATGGCACAAACATTTGCACATAGGTGGCTCATGAGGAAGGGGGTAAAGTTCTACAAGAAGATTTGGCAAGACTTGAGCACTGGTCTGGCATGTGACAACTGGGGTTCAGTGCTAAAAAGTGCAAGGTCTTGCACTTGAGGGCTAAAAACCCTGGGAACAGCTACTGGTTGGGGAAAGTACAGTTATCCACTTCAGCTGAGGAGAAAGATCTGGGGGTACTGTTAATGGGGGACATGAAACACTTGGTACAGTTTTGGAAGGCAGCTGCAAAAGTGAATAAAATGCAGGGATGAATTCATTTATTTATTGAAATGTTTCACCAGGAAAGCACACTGAACAAGAAGTTGCTCATCTTCCGGTGCAACCTGGGGAGGGAGTAAAAAGAGTATGAACAGAATACATTTAGGCTGTATAATACACTTGGGTACGTACTGTACATTGAAACAGAACATTCAGCAATAACAATATGCAATTTTGATATGCAATTTCATGATGGGGAGTAGAGAACAAGAAAGCAACTCTGATAGAAACCTAATACGGACAAAGTTAGAAACTGGATTAAAGGTATAGCATGGGGATAGGTAGAAGAGAAAGACAGGTAGCTGGGAAAAGATTGACAACGGGGAGCAAAAGTGTGTTATAAGTGCATATTTATAGGCTATTTGTAAATTCCAGGGGATGAGGGATGGTGGGCAAGAAGGGTAGTTGGGCCTTATAAAGGAAGAAGAAAGGGGGGGAATAGGGGTAGGGGAGGAGAGGATGATAGACTCACAGAAATCTGGGACCACATTCAGTTGTATAGAGCCCTTGGGGGGATGGAGGGGAAGAGCTGTGCCCACGGACTGATCTGGATAAGGGAGGGGAAGGGGAGCAAGAGGATGGGGAGGCCAGAAGCCGATAAGGGGCCTCCAGGACGCTGGGGAAACCTGCAGAGAGTGGCTCAGAAGGATGAGAAGCAGGGGAGGAGGGTAGAAATAGTGTAAATGCCAGGAGGAGAGTGGAGTTTGGCAGGTAAGTCTTAAGCACTGGGGGAATACCCAAAGGTAAGAGAGGGGTTAGTACCGAGTACCTTTGGGACTCCTTCAGGATGCTGAGAACCCTGTAAGGGGGCAGGGGAGGTTGCAGGGGAAAGGGTGAAGGAAAGGTGTGTTACAGGAGAAATTAGAGGGAGAGGATGGAGGTTGGGGTGAAGGAAGGAAGCAGAGTTGAGCTCAGTAGGGGCCCCTTCACGAAACTGAGAGACCTGCAAGGGGCAAGAGGGCTGCAAAAAGGGGGGGGGCAACCTATTCAGGACCCCTTCAGGATGCTGGGAACTCTGCAAGGGGCCAGGGAGGTTGCAAGAATAGGTAAGGTTGGGGAAGGTAAGTTTCAGGAGAGATAAAGGGGAGAGAAGGGAGGTTGGGGAAAGGTAAGTTGCAGGAGAAAATAAGTGGGAGAGGGAGGAGTTGGAGGGGAGAAGAGAAAGTACATATGAGCATACATATGAAGAAGCTAGCAGAAGAAGGCCATTTGGTCTATCGAGTCTGCTCATATTGCAGGGTCCATAGCTTGAGCTAATGTCCCTGCCCTCCCTCCCTCGCCACTCTTCCCATCAGTAGAGTCAAGCTCAGTAGGTGCCCCTCCAGAATGCTGAGAACCCTGCAAGGGGCAAGAGGACTTTAAAAAGTGGAAGGGAGAGGGCAATACTGGAGAAGAGGGAAAGGAGTGGATTTGAAGTGGTAGGTTCAGGAAGAGGGGGGAGATTAGACTTTGGCAGGGGCACAGTAAAGGAGAGTCATGGCATCACATCACCATGGGAATCACCTCCAGCAGGGAGGACATCATTCTGCCTATGTAAAGGTTCCTGTCGGGACCACACCTGGAGTACTGTGTGCAGTTTTGGTGGCCCTTTTTGAAATGGAACATCAAACTACTGGTGGGGGTCCAGTGTAGAGTGATTATGATGATCCTGGGAAAGGGGGACAAAACGTGATGAGAGACTGCAGGAGTGCAATCAAATACCCTGGAGGATAGAAGGGAGAGAGAAGATATGATTGAGACCTTCAAGTACCTAAAGGTTAGGAACAGAGTTAGTTCAGAGGGTTTGTTTAAGTTTGAAGGGGGGGGGGGATACCAGGGGCACAGTCTGAAGTTGCAGGGAGGACATTTCAAGAGGGAAGAGAAGAGGCACTATTTTATGGAAAGGGTGGTGGCAAGTTGGAATGGTCTGCCGGATAAAGTGATATTACTGTGGATGTCTGGCAGCTTCAAGAGCAGGTGGGACAGGGTCAAAGGGAGGATATAAACTTAGGGGAAGCTGAGGGGAGAATTCAGAGGTGGGGCAATAAATCAGAAGGGCGGGCAAGGGGATAGAGGCAGACACAGTTTAATAGACTGAGTGCTGCACACTTGAGCAGACTTGATAGACAATAAGGCCTATATCTGCTGGCAATTTTATATGCTTTTACGTTGGTGTTTTTCATATGTTAGACACCTCAACACTCCGCATCACTGGGTCATCTTGAAGGGTTGTAGTTTTTTATTTCTCTCATGATCAGTTTTGTGAAACTGAGAGCATTAAAAGTCTGACCGTGCTCCTTTTAGAAACTGCCTCAGGAGCAAACCTGTCCCTGATTTTGAGGGACATCCCTCATTTTACCCCTCAGAATTGCTCTGTCCCTCATCTGCCCTTCGTGGAAAAGATCTGCTCACACGGAGAATGCACAGTAAAGGCAGACTTTAAAGCACCAATTCCTAATATTCTCAGATGCTAAATCAAAAACAAGCATTTGTCAATGCAGAATGTTGGCTTGCTGGCATTGGCATTGGTAGTGCAGGAGTTAGACAGATGCATCATAGGAATGGCAGTGAAGTATTGAACTGATGCCAACCCACCCCCACCCTGCAGAGAGTGACAAGCATTAGGGTGTCCCTTTGGGTGTTTGGTAGTGCAGTGCGGGAAAACATGTCGAAAAGGATGTGAGAAATGACAGTTGCACAGTTCATAAGGAGGTGTAAAAAAATGCCAGTGTTGAAAATGTGGCACGTAAATATACCAAATTTGCGGAGCTACTAGGGTGTGTGGGAAATATGCAACGCACGCTTGCAACACTGCCATTTTAGGGGTGTTCGGCACCAAATTTTCAACATAGGGCATTTTAGCACCTCTGCTCATGTACAGTGTCACTGTTATTTCCTCAAAGTGTCCCAAGAAGTGATTTCGCACAGCGACCATGCTATTCTTCGGCGGAAGTGCGAAAGCACATTTTGAGCACGATATGTCAAATGATGGCCATACTGTTCATCAAGAGGTGTGGAAAAATGGCAATGGTGAAAATCCAGACTGAAAATATCACAAATGCATGACGATACGAGCGTGCGTGCAATCTGCCAATGCATGCTCGTAACACAGTTATTTTATGGAGTATCATCACCAAATTTTCAACATAGGCATTTTAGGTCCTCTGCTGATGAACTGTGTCACTGTCATTTTCATAATCTGGTCCAAACACTGATTTCCCACAGTGACTGCGCTATTGTGTGCCGGAAGGCGGAAACACATTTCAGGCAGGATGTGGAAAATGACAGCTATACTGTTCACAAGGAGGTGTACAAAAATAACAATGCTGAAAATCCGGCAGTAAAATATTGTGAATGCGCAAAGTTACGAGCCTGCATGGCAAGTGCGCAACGCACGCTCGTAAAACAGGCATTTGTTGGATTTTTTTCACCAAATTTGGAACTTGGGCTTTTTAAGAGGGCACCTCATGAATATCGCCACTGTCATTTCGCTAATCAGCCCTGAAAGGTGATTTCGCGCAGTGACTGCGAAATCACCTTTAGAGGCCGATAAACGCCATGACAGTGACAGAATTCATGGGGGGGCCCAAAATACCCATCTTGTAAATTTGGTGCAAAAATTCCAAAAAATGCCTGAGATATGCAACAAAAGTTTAAAAAACCCTATCTAGCCCATTATACAGCTTACCAGCATTTTCTCAGTTCGCGGTCGGCTTTGTAGAGTGCAGACGTGTTTCCAGTCCACCAATGATCATCGCACCGGAGTCCGGAGGTAAGTATGGGGGGGGTGTGGGGAGGCAGGGTGCGCAGTGGGTGGGTGCGGGTTGTGGGAGGGGGGCAGGGAGAAGCGCCGTGGGACCATTTTTAATTTACAGGAAAGAGAAAAAAAAAGATGATGGGGGACGTTTGCCACGCTGGGGTGGGCTCCCAGCATGGCAGAAGGATGGCTGGGGGGGCATGGAGCCGACAGGGGATTGGGCACCCCCATCGGCCATGGGATCAGTTGCCATGCTGGGGTGGGCTCCCAGTGTGGCACCCTGTACTGGGGGGGGAACAGCACGTAGTAAAGTGGACATAACTTGTAAACAAAGTGCCTCTGCATGATGAGCTTGTCTCTGATTGCAGCGGCACTTTGTTTTGAAGTTTTGTCCACTTTACATAATGTTGGTGTCAGCACTGGCATGCTGGCTTATTGGGGAATGAGGGACACACCTACTGATGCGTGCCCTGCATTAGCCCAACGGCAGCTGCGCCCCCAAAGCTGCACTCTCCCAATATGTTGACTGCCCCGCAAGCCCAGCATGCCAACATAATAAACAATATCAATCAAATAATTTTATTGTTCAGCAATAAAACCATTACAATATACTAAAACTAATACAAAGTCAAACTTTAAAATAAAATAAAAAATACAGCATTTCCTACAGAAACACTAAATAAATAGGAATTATATCAGTTAGTTTATCTAAAAACTACTTATTAAATTCCAGTGTCAACTTATCTGAAAATTTTTTATATCGGCACACATGTAAAAATGTGAACTTTATCTGCTACTCAACATTTCTGCTTAACTACATTTAAGCAGAGGACAACAAACATTTTACTAATTAAAATAACACAGCCATTATTTACAATATCAACAAAGTTTAACTTGATCCAATAAGGTCCTTAGATCTTCCTTAATTTTAAATTACAATCTTCCAGAGATAACTGTGGGCCAGAGACTTTTTTTTCACATGGGTCAGTTTTTATCCCTGAAAGGGTCCACATGTTTACTTACCCATGTACATGCAAACTTAAGGGCTTTATCAAGTCCACCCTGAGAAAGTTTACATAAATCCATGACAGACGAGCCTTAAGCAGAAAAGGGCTCCTGTTTGCACGATAGTCATTGCTTTGTGTAGTATCAGTTTCCTTGCCACTAAAAGGCCCATTGGGGAGCAACACAAATGCCCAATTTCAAACTCAGAATATGCCTTTAAGTAAGCAATAAGACATGACAGGGTGTGCGTTAGACACTTTAACACACGGCTAGGCGGCGTAGTGAGGCACGAGACCACTGGCCGAGTGCGTCAGCCTCCTAGCCATGTGTTAAAATGTTTAACACACAGACCCTGAACTGGCTTATTGCACTTATGAAATGGCTATCAAAAATACAGATGTATGTGATAGCTAAAATTTATAGTATTTAAAAGGGAAAAAGTTTAATGTTTGTCTTGGTTTTAAATAAAATAGTTCCTCCGCCTACTGTTTTTTTTTTACTTAAGAAATTTTGTCCTACAAAGGCTTCTGTAGTTACATATGGTTGTCATGACACTATTCACCCCCACCTCCCCTTGTCATGGAGTCCATCACACTTTTGCAGTCAGTTGCACAATGTTGTCATTCCACTATATGGTGCTGTTTTGTTATTTAAAGAAAGCGCAAGATAGAGAGACATGCGACCATTTTTAGAATGAGACTAATTGCATCAGCAAGGTGAAAAATAGGGCATGCGATTACAAGAGAGAGAGAGAGAAAGCGCACCGCGTGGCCATTTTCTGAGTAAGTAGCCATGATGTAAGAGACAGTGCACTACTGAGCATGATGGAGCACTTTTCAATTTGGACGGACAGCAAGTGAGCATTTGCTGTAATCTGCAATCGGAGCGAGCGGGCTGGGAGAGGGAGCGCTTTTCAATTCAGACGGAGAGCGAGCGAGCGGGCTGGGAGACAAATCATGGCACTTTGTTTTTTGTTTTTTTTCCGCTTGTATACATGCTGCATGCATAACAGAAACCCTCAAATACCAAGGTCAACGGAAGAAGAGGTCAGATTTATTCATTTATTTACAGTTAGGCTGGCACCACTTATGCCAGAAACAAGATGGCTCCGTTTCCATTTCTGAAGGTTCTGGTGGACAGCATCACCCATATCAATGCCCGCTTGCCATAGCTTGGCACAGCTTGATCCTTTTTCCATGGTGTTAGACAGATTAGCACACTCCTAGCAGCCAATCAGAATGCTGCTTTTCTAACATCCATTTCATAAAAATCAATAGCACACGCCTCTGCCAATAGAGTCTGTCTGCTGAAACACTAAGAATGCTACTAGATATACTAAATACATGATAGGTATCCAAATTTGCTTTTATACAAATTACAACAATCTCCAAAATATAAAATTAAGCTCCTATAAAAATGCTGGAGTCCATACTGACAGTACTACTCATAGGAGCATCGGGTAATCTGGTGAATTTTAAATCAGAAGCTCATAGGCATCCCATTATCAGAAGTTCACCATATATGAAGGAGGGTGCAGTATTACCACTTAGGCGTATTTAAAAATTTGAATGTCAATTACCATTTGTACAAACTCAAAATACTAAGAACCGGACCATCTGAGTATACTGCCATCCGGCTCGTTAAGATGAGAGTCCAAACAAGGCAGTCAAAATAATAATTTTCTTTTCCTCATGGAACTTAGCTCATTATCTGAGCAAACAGAAGTTTATGAAAAGATGTCACAAGCAGTAACAGGCCACTTATCTGTTAACTTCTATTAACGCCCTATTCAAACAGATAGGCAATTTTCTTCTCCTGTTTACATAAAAGTTCCACACTTACCATCCAGCAGGACTCCTATCAGAATTGATATTTGTGTAATAAAATGCAAACTCTTTTAGCCCCTCTAAGACTATCAGGTGCACGCTGGCTCCTTTTTTTCCAGGAGTCCGTAGACTTAAGTAATTCTCTTCAAACTCAGGCTCAGAGCAATGCATCCTTCTGACTCCCTTCTCCCCATTCCGTGGCCATACCTACAAATTAATAAACAGAAGTAAAACTCTCCACTGAGCGTAGTAATCTCAGGCGGAAACAATGATTGAACTATAGCAATCCTCCCCCCTAGGTAATGATGGCATACCTTTAACAAGCCAAGTACAGACTTGTCAGCAATAAAATGCTATTCAGACTCTTCTTGTCCGCCTCTTCAGAATCTCAAATCCCATCACCGACAAAGAGCTCCTTAAAATCCATTCATGCAGCTTTTTAATTTCTGTACTCAGGAGCTGCCACTTAGTTGCTGGTTAAAAAGTACAGCCAGTTTCACTCATAACTTTTCAGCCACCAGCTTTTAACTAATATGAGGAAAACGCCCTTACGCTCCATGAACTCAAGCATTTTGCTGTACTTTCTCAGTAACGACCGAGAAAAACAGTAAGAGATATGTTTGAACATTTAGCGACAAATATGCTTAAACCGTCAGGGCGTCAACTGGACGACATTACTCAGCAATAGGAGTCATTTCAATACCCCCATTTTATTTCTAATAAAAAAACAACAACAGTTTCATTCATAAATTATTAAAGAAAAGCTGAGAGGATAAGATAAGGCAGAAATCAGGAGCACTTGAATAACGTGGCATGGGGCGAAGCAGCAGCGCGGCCATCTTGCTGCTCCGCCCCCCCTCGACTCTGCTGGTAAGCAGGGAACCGTGGCCCATCATCAGTCAATAAACAATATGGTTTCCACATTGTTCTGAGCTTGTATTTCTATGTTTGAGGATGTGTTCCTCATTTTGAGGGTCAGTGCCCCTCATTGTCCCTTGTTTTTTGTCTGTGGCCCTCATTTTGGTGACAGAAGGTTGAGAGTATAGTATTTCACTTTAATTGCTTCTTACCAGACAGCTGGTTTCAGAAATGACTGGACACAGTAAGTAACGTCTAACAGCTCTGACATTTTTTTGATAATCATACAATAGATTAATCAGCAGGCCTCAGTAAGGGAAAAACTACACACACTGCTTGTGCACTTCCAAAAACCCCATGCACCACCTAAAGATATACCATTAGCCCAAAAACTGCAGGGATACATGGACTAAACCATTTTGACCTTTTACTGGGTAGTTTACCATATACAGTACTACAGATAGATAGGCTAGGGAGTCATGCACTAATTCACAGAATGGTGGTGGTGGAGGCTTATGTAAATTGTGGTGGGCTAACTGATTGTTGTGCCACAAGTATGCCAGTACATGCTAGGGACTTGATACAAACATACAAAATTGCCAGCAGATTCAGGCCTATCAGTTTATCTAGTCTGCTTGAGTGTGCAGCACTTCAGTCTTTCAGACTGCAGCTGCCCCACCTCCCCTTGCCTCCTCCCCAATAATTTTGCCCATATATCCTTCACTCCCTCCTGCCCCCCGATGGTTTGAACCTTCCCTCTGAACCTTTATCACCCCCTTTTGAAGTTGCCCACTGTCCATAATGATATCACCTCCTCCGGCTGTATTTTTACCCTTCCACCACTCCTTCAGTGAAACAGTGCCTCCTTATTTCTCTCCTGAATCTGGCTCCTTCCAACTTCAGACTGTGCCCCCCAGTTTCCCTTCCACCTTTTAAATTAAGATACTTCCAGTGCTTATTCTGTTCATACCCTTTAGGCACTTGAAGGTCTCAGTCATAGCCAATATTCCCTCTCTCCCTTCTATCCTCCAGGGAATACATATTGAACTCTCTCAGTCTCTCCTCATAAGGTTTATCTCCCAACCCCAGGATCATTTTTATTGCCTGGAGCTGTTCCCCTTCAATTGCTTTATTATTTTTTTTTTATTATTTAAACAGCAGTTTGGAAAACCTTTGAGCCATAGGCTCATTTACAAAGGTACCTTGTCACAGTAAGACAAACCAAAATACACAGTATAGCAGTACAACACATAAGTATAACAGTAAATTAAGACATAGATACAAACAAGCTGGTACAGGTAGGATGGATGCAAACAATACCAGAGTTATGTTGTCCTTAGCAGCTTAGTAATAAGCTTTGTCATAAGTATTGAGTACAGCTTTGACTAGCGGCAGTTACAGCATTGGGTGTTAATAAGGTGGTTACGTAAGGAAGTTTTGAAGCACGATATAGTTGGAGCTTTGGAGATGGAGGGGGGCAGTGTGTTGAACCAGGAGGGGGCCCTAAAGCTGAAGGCTCTTTGGCCATGAGAGGTCCTAGTTCTAGGGATAACAAGAGAGGTTTTCCCAGAGGTCCGAGTATGAACTAGTGGGACAGAGCGGCGTATGGTGGTGGTCAATCCTGGTGGGGAAAGCCCAAGGAGGGTCTTTTTGTAGGTACAGGTAAGATATCTGAGGCGCCTGGCCGAGATCATCAGTACCAGCGCTTTAGTACACAGTAGACAGGTGTGTCATCCTAGGTGCTCCAGTAATTAACCTGCAGGCCTTATTCAGAGTAGTGCGAATTTTATGGAGTGCGGTCTGATCAGCAGCACCATACACCGGCAGTCCATAGTCCACTAGGGACAGGACAGAGGAGGTGATTGCGAGTTGAAGAGCCTCCGGGGGGAGGCAGTGTTTATACCGATGTAAGATGCCCAATCGGATATTAGTCGCAGAGGCTAGGGCAGCGATGTGTCCATGGAAGGAGAGGGAGGGGTCAAAATGGATCCCTAGGTATTTATAGGAGCAAACTTGTTCGAGCGGGAATGAGGACCCAGAGTGAATGAGGAGTTTGAAGTTGCAGGACTTGTTTTGGGGATGAGTGAAGAACATGGTTTTTGTTTTTTTAAGATTTATCACCAATCTATGTTCCTTGAACCAGCCCTCGGCTTCAGTGAAGGACTTCTGCAGCGAGTCCTGGAGGGCAATAGGGTTACGACTTGATGTCCTTTTTCAAGCAGGGCCACCAGTACTGCATACAGTGCTCCACGTGTGGCCTCATTAGGGATCTGTACAGGGGCAGGATGACTTCCCCTCTCCTAGAGGTAATTCCCCTTGTGATGCACCACAGTATTCTGTTGGCCTTTGCCACTGCCTTCCTGCACTGGGCTGAATGGTTCATTTCTCCTGTCACTAGTACACCCAAATCCTTCTCCTTTGACTTGGGTAACTGCACTCCCCCTAACCAGTAACTATTTCCATGGTTCCTGGCTTCCAGGTGCAAGACTTCGCACTTCTTGGCATTGAACCCAAGTTGCTATGTGTTGGACCATTCCTCCAGTTTTGCCAAATCTTCCAGGAGTGCTGTACTGCTTTCCCCTTTATCAACTTCTGCTCAGATCTTAGTGTCATCAGCAAAGAGACTGATCTTACTCTTTATCCATTCTGCTGTGCTAGCAATGATAATGTTAAACAGCACTGGTCCCAGCACCAAGCCCTGTGGGACCCCTTTTGTGACTACTCTGAGCTCAGATACCTCACCCCCCCACTTCTACCTTCTGCCATGTATCCTGCAACCAGCTCCTGACCCATCTAACCAGTTTGCTCCCCACTTCCAGGTTGCTCAGTTTGTTGGTCAGTCCACCATGTGGCACTGAATCAAAGGCCTTGCTGAAGTCCAAGTATAGGACGTCTACCACATGACCCTTGTCAAGTGCCCATGACACCCAATCGAAAAAGTCTACCAGGTTTATCTGGCAGGATCTGCCAGAGACAAACCCGTTCTATCTGCCATCCTGGAGCTCATTATCCTTCAGAAGGTTTACCAGCCTTTCCTTGAGGATAGTCTCCATTAGCTTTCCCACAATTGAGGTCAGGCTGACTGGTCTATAGTTCCCTGGTTCATCCTTGGGCCTACTCTTATGGAGGGGCACCAAATGCACTACCCTCCATTCCCTGGGTACACATCCCATTTCCGGAGAGGTGTTGAAAAGGTCCACTACTGGCCTGGACAGGACTATTGCTAACTCTCTCAGTACTCTTGGATGAATTCAGCCTGGCATGCCTTATCAACCCTCTGAGACTTAAGGCCCTCCAGCACCCTTCCCCTCTGATGTGCCCATCTGTGATCTCCTCCCCCAACCCCCACTCCTCCCTTCTCCTTAGGTAAGGGCCCATCCCTTTCCTTGGTAAATAGCAAGCAGAAATACTCATTGAGTACTACTGCCTGTTCTTCCCCCTTTTCTACCCACCCACTGCCATTCTTGATCCTAACAATCTGGTCCTTACTCTTTCTCTTCTCCCTTATATACCTGAAGAAATCCTTTTCACCTTCTTTGATCCACTGAGTCGGTTTCAATTCTCATGACACCTGGCTGCCCTTACCGCTCTAGTCACTTTCTTGGAGTTCCTCACGTATTCCTCCCAGTAATCTTCCCTGCTGGATCTTTTTAAGGTTCTAAATGCAGCTCTCTTTTCCCTCATCCTCTCCCCCTATCACCTTGGACATTGGAAACGTGGGTTCCCTCAACCCTTGTGTAGGGTAGGAGCATCCCTGTGTGTTTCCATCTTGACTGAAAAGATCTTTTGCTTTGCCTTAGTCATCATGATACATCAAATCTGGATGTCTCCCTGTCTCTTTAAAGATAAAGCTATTTGTTCTTTTTTGCAACATCCTTATTGATCCAATAAAAGGTATCAAACCATTTATTCTGGATTTGTCTCTTTAAGGGATTGCTATGTTTGGGAACACCTCCCCCTGCTGCAGCAGGTTATGAATATTAATTAGCTGGTTTAAATAATTTAGGGACACATTTCAAAGGTGGACAGGAAATGTGCTTTTGTTTCTGGGAGCAGCTATGATGGAAACAGGAGTACACAAAGGCAGCTGCAGAGGAAACTTGTTTTCTGGGAACATTCATTGAAATCCTTCTAGTCCCAAACTCTGAAGAACAGTTCTAAGCCGTGTAGTTCAGAATTGTAAGCAAGTGGTGCTGGAGACTAAAACAAGGGATCATGAAGCTTGAGGTAAGGAAGCTGATGTGAAAGAGCAAAGCAGAAGTGGGTATGGCGTCTGTTTGATATGTTTTTTCATGAAAAATAATTTAACTTTTTAAAAAAGAAAACAGTGTTATTGAAAAAGTTCCCATACAAAAAGAAACCCGTTTTTTATTCTTTTAACTTAATGTTGTCTTATTTTTGTGTTTCAATTATTTTGTGCATTTTAATTTTGTCTTCTTTTCAGAAACATTTTTCCCCACAGCCGTTTAAGATTTTTTAGGACTGATGATAACTTGTTTTGAGTTTTTAAATACTGAAGATTAAAAGTGGCATGAAATAAGATTTCCTTTTTAAGATACAATATGTTTTTATACACAACTTGTTAGGGTTGTCAGAACTAGTTCTAAGAAGATTCGAACCTTGCTCGAACTCTGGTGTTCGAGTTCTAAATTAGAACTCGAACACTAGAGGGTTCGCAAAAGGGTTCGACCTTTTTTTTTCCGCTGTTTTCTTGCCGTCTATGACCTGCAGCGGTGCCCCCACTGTGGTAGAAATCCCAGACCATGCCCGCGCCACACTTATTGGTGTCCTTTTTTGAAATGTGCACCTTTTTTTAAAGTTAAGTCAATGCGCGTGCGTGCAGTGAAAGCGGGGAATGTGATTGGGCAGCAGGCTCGAGGAATCAAGGCGGGCGACAAGGTGAGGGGTTGGCGACATAGTGAGCAGTCGATCAGAGTGGACTTGCCGAGAGAATATTCGTCTGAGCAAGAGCAAAGCAAAAATGTGGGCTAATCAGAAGGTGCCAAGGTCTGAGGAGGAGCACATCCATCGGACAGGTCAGTCAGCAGTGCTATTTGTAGCCGGAGACCAAGATTGATGGTTGGCGAGAGGGCGAGAATTCAGTAGGTATAACCGTTTTCAGTGCAAATGCCATAATAGATGTGAGATCACTGCGTGAAGCTCCCTAAAGTTTATTTTGTGTCTTTTGGGGAGCCTGGAGTGTCTCACATTTGCATAGGCTCGTGTCATTTTCCCTTCCCTGGTTTTAAGAAAAGGATTTTTTAAATATAGTATGTACTCTGAATGGCACTGGCTCCCTCCAAGCCTATCTCTGGAGGCTCAGGCCCCAACTGGATCTGAAATTGGAGACAGTGGGGGCCTACTGGGGTGGGTTCCCACTTTAAAGAGGGCTTCCTGATGGCTTCCGCATCATCTGCTCCGTGTTCCTGGTAACAGTGGAAAAATAGCGGATGAAATTCCTGTTCTGGCAGGGTCCTGTGACCTTGAGAAAAGGTCCTGTGTATTCTGTGGAAGATCAGGGCAGTGGTGGCCAAGGATATGAACCCCAGGGGTAAGGGATGGACTTAGTATCTGGTAAGCCACTGTTGCTAACTCAGGGCAAGGGCAGACCACAGAAGGCAGTGTTACCTGGTAGTTTATATGTTTTGCTAGGGTATACCCCTTTGCTATCCTCTGCCAGAGGCACTGATTGCTCTTTCTGTGCCTAACAGGGCTGGGTACACCCCAATATCCTCCATTCCCTTAGTAATGCCACCTAAGTCTAAGCCACCCCACCTTGGGGGGCTTACTACAAGCTACCTTGTTCTCCTCCTGTGGTTTGACCTGTTACGGTAACTGGCAGCTGGTGTCTGCCCTAATGGGTGTGTCCTTCTGGCTCATCTGTAATAAAAGGGCTGTTGGTAGAGAGTTCGAGAGGCCAACGGTGACATCTGTGCACAAGTGTGGGGACAGGGTTCGAACCTCGGCCCGGGGAGTTGCGGCCTTCACTTTTCGGTGCTGCTCTGTGCTCAGGTTCCTGTTAAGGTGGTTGGCAAGGAAAGTGAGCCCCTTTTCAATTATTTAAGGAAGCTGTGACCCAGAGGATTTATACTGGTGGCCCACCCCGTGCTCCTTTGGACTGAGGTGGGACGGGGCCTGTTCCAAATTTGGTGTTGGATTGGCAGTGGGGGCACTGTGGCAGTGGCACAGCTACATTGTGGTCATCCTGGTGGTCGCAACACCGGGGGAGGGGCCGTGTCCATCTTTCATCCATCTATGATCTATCTATGAATTTGGTTATCTTTCTAGCTGTGTAATGCAGTGCAATTATTTTTACTGTTTTTTTTCTCTCCTGTTGTAGCCAGGGTTTGTTGCTGGTATCTCCTGTCCACCTGCATAGTAACCCCCATTCAACTGCTTGCCCAGCCGATCCCTCACTCAACTCAGTTGCTTCCTGTTCCCCCTCACCATGCATGGACTCAAACTCTCTACCATCTGCAAACATGATTGTTTCTTCTCTTTAATAATACTCTACCACCACATGTCACAGGAGCTGCTTTCTTAATATTTAGTTGTCCTGCCTGGAAAACCAACAGAACTGCCAAACTTGTACTTTCTATTTATCTCCTTCCTGTATTGGCTAGAATTAACCCCACACCCACCATGATAGAAACAGTTTATTTTCACAGTACTGCCTTCTTCAGGAAGCACTGGCCTGGCTATGCATTCAATTTTATTTTTGGAACCAGCCACAACACTAAAATGATAGCTTTCTTGAAATGTTAATCCTAGAGGTTAGAGTAACGAGGAGGCGGCAGTATAGCACAGTGGTTTAAGGTTCTGAGCTGCAAACCTGGAGACCTGGGTTTGAATCCCACAGCCCCACTTGCATACTGTGTGACCCTGAGCAAGTCACTTAACTTTCTTGTGCTCCCAGGTTGCACCTGTAAACGAGCTTTCAGCTTACACTTCTGGTTTAAAAAAAAAAAAAAAAGAGTTTTGAATGAGTTTGGTACATGCAGCATACCTGGGTTTGATTCTCACAGTCTCCACTTGCATATGGTGTGACTCTGAGGAAGTCACTTAACCACCCCAGTGCTCCTTGGTCACTCCTGAAAACAAGTACCTATGCCTAGTGGGCCTTACCTTGTCACCAAAGAATAACAAAACAAAATGAAGGCACCAAAGAACAAAAGCTTTTGCTGTGATGTCCACTACATAGCTTCTAGTTTGCACTCTCCCCCAGTTATGGATGTCAACCTGCACACACACACAAAGCAGTGATATTTTTTTTTTTTTAAAAGCTACTCCTTGCTCGGGATTGTAGTCCTCTCATAGTCACTCGGAGGATGCCAGCAGCAAACCTCAGAGAGCAGTAAGCACTAACAATTTCCCCTTTAGGTATGAATCACAGATGCAGTTCAGTGCTGAGCAGATCCATTGCAGTCATGCTGGTTTATGTGACAGTAAAAGCGCGCAATTTTCTTGTGTTCTGTGATAACTTCTTGGACTGGGAGTGCAGACATTTCTTGCTGTAAATTTCAGTACCTTCAGAAATAGAAAACAAAATACATTCTTGTACATACATTAACAGTATGGCTGGTATGATGGGGCTGATTGTTTTTGGCTATTCTATTGCTGAATTGGTTGAGCTTTGAAGCTTGCAGTTTTGCATCGTGCCTTGATCATAGGCAGAAAAAGGCTTGGCAAGTGCCTGTCATAGCATACAGTACAGCCAAAGTAATACTTTAAAGAGACGGCACACTGACAGAAATTAACAACTTTTAAAAGTAATCAACTGTCACTTTTTATATTTGAAGTACTTTTTTATCCTCCTGTTTGGAAGTATTCAGTGGTTAAACTGGGAATGTTTAGGTGGGGGAGCTCTCGCATCTCGGTGGTGGAACTGTCATTTCTAGGTGGTTGGGGTTTCCTGTAGAAGTCAGTAAGGAAAGATGACAGCGGTGGTGGAGCTGTCATACAGTTTTCCCAGAGGGTGCAGAACTGAGTTTATGTATTTATTTAACCCCTAGAAGTATTTCTACCTGAAAGTGCTAGTATGATGTATGGAACAGTACTCAACTGTTCAAAGACCTGGAACCATGTAAAGCCTCTTGTAACATGAATTGCAGCACTTTGATATTTTTGGGACTCAAACCATCGACCCTGATCCTGGTGCCAGGGATGCATGCTGCAGCAGAGCACTGCCCACTCACTGCTCAGCTCGGGATGGAAAGAATCATACTTATTGCACAAGCACTCACAGTCACACTCACCACCTCCACGTTCATGTGGTGATTCTTGTGGAGATGCACTCCAGGAATGGGGGAGGGGAGTACTTCCCACAGGGTCCAGGTGTGTGATTTTTAAGGGGTTGGGGGATGAGGCTTGCACGTGTAACCCCCCTGCAAATGGGGGTTCCCAAAAGACTTCCAGGAGCTTGCTTGAATGCTCCAAGCCTGAATGGTGTTTGGCGTTTAAGCCATTTATCAGTGAGTGTTTTTAGAACCTCTGGTACTGTCTCTTTAAGAGCTGTCTGCTTGCAGACATAATTAGTTTGTATGGGGGACTGTGTGTTTCTTTGATTGAGTACCACTCAAGCTGCTGCCAATTCACCCCATTTTTGCAGTCACTAGGAGTGCAAAGGAACCTGTCTGAAAGATGTAACTGATTGCCAGAAATCATTTACAGTAATAATAAAATTACAGTTTGTCTAACCTGCTTTCTTTGCAGTCAGAACTGTCTGCCTAGTTCCCCATTCTGGTTTTGAACTGCTGAACTGGACCAATCAGTGTGGGGTAAACTAGCTCTAAAATGATGCCTTGGACGAATCAGAACTTGGGACTCATAATCTGAGCCAGCCACAAGAGGATTGTATGGGCAGTGACTCTGGGAGATGTAGTTTAGACTTGAGTGCCTTTTTGGACCAACAGCAGCAGTCTATTGTGAGTGACAGCCAATCCAGTCAAGAACTGGGAGGAACTCAAAGGAAGTGCCGGTTTTTGTCGGTTGGAGTTCAGTTGAGCTTTGGCAGTGAAGAAGGAAGGAGCCCTGTGCTCCTTCAGTGCACAGTTTCAGTCAAAAAACGTGTGCAAGGCCCAGAGTTCCGGTCTACAACTTGTGTAACTGCTTGTTAGGACTGAATCCGATCCTGTGAAAAGAATCAAAGGATCTCTGAAGAGTAGAAACCAGGCTCACCCTGTAGAAGACTGAAGAAATTGTTGAATTACACTCGGTCTGTCAGGAACTGAATCTGCTATGTGTTCTCCTGGTTATTGTGCAGTAATTGCGATTGGGATACAGATGCAGCCTGCCTGGTATAGTGCTTTCTTTTTTTACCATATAAATGTGTGAGGAGTCTCTTGGAGATCAAAAGTAGCCCTGCTGACATTGAAGGACCATATCTTCTTTGGAGGTCGTGAGTACTAATTGGTCGCTCCCTGTTGAATTGCCACATTAAATCCAAATGGAATTACTGTACTGCTGACTGTTTAATTTTCCTTTTCTCTGTGTGAAAGGGCCCTACCAGCTGCCACGGTTTGGACTAGCCACTGGGGCCTGGGTACCCAGGGACAGTAACTGATAGGGATAGGCCTGTGCACAGAGCCATAGGTAGATTATTAGAGTGATAAGCTAATTAACCTGATTTCCCCTGTCCTTGTTATATCCCCTAAATAAATCAGAGCTACTTGTTTCAGCAAAGTTGTACTGCCTGAGGTATTTGTCTATGTTAAAGTACTGTACTGTGATTGTTGCACTGTATCTCATTTCACAGGAGGTCCCAGTGACGGAACCAGACCTGGGGTAAGTGTATACTGTGAAGGTAATTCTGATATATTGTGTGGGCCACTAGTGGGAAGAAAGGGTGGTTGCAGTGTCCCAGAGGGCTGTGACCAAGTTGAGTTTAACTATTGCAAACCCTGACCTCTGGGTGGAGGCACCGCCATTGGATCCAGGCCCTCAACCTGTTAGTGGCAAATCAGGCAGGGTAGTAGCCCCTGGGATAGCGCCATCTAGGGGTTACATCTTGGAGGCTCACCGCTGGGATTGTGTGTCCTCTAGTGGCCATATTCACGAACCACTGTTAAAGAAAAAATGGGTACCCGACAGAAGTGGCTGTGCACCGGCTGGCGGAGTGGTGTACTGGGAGGAGATCGACCCCAAAATGCTATGCTTATCCTGGACATCCCCTGGATCAATACGGACACTGTGCAGGAGTACTTTCCAAGGTGGAAGGTTTACAAACCCTGTGGTGGTGGGTCGGCATGCTAATCTGCTCACCCACACTTTCCTGGCCCTAGTAGAGTTTAAGGATCCCATAGATAGCTCCAAAGTGCCACAGACCATTGCCCCAGAGGAGCCCTCACTGCTTGAGAGTGATAACTAAGGACAGTAAAGACCGGGGGAATCGTCCCCACCACTATCTGAAACTTTTGAGGAGAAATTTGCTGAATGGTTGCTGGGAGAGGGGAAACTGTGAAGGACTTGAAGAAACTATTCTTGCCACCTGGGGTGTTCCTCCCCAACACCCTCTCCTGCTCCAGTGCCCGTAATGGTGGCTGAACCAATGCAGACTCCTATTTCTGCACCTGCCATTAGTCACGACTCTTACGAAGGTTGAGGATCTTCTCTGGCACCCTCCCACCCCCCAAGGGAGGATGACTGGGAGACCTGGATAGACTATGTTGCCCCCAAGTGCTAGAATGGCAATGCTCGGAAGGTAGTGCTAAAGAGGGTTAGTGAGAGCCTCCGAGTCCCTGCCCTGGCTACCATCCGAAGCAAACGGGCCAGTAACCCTGAAGCGACTGCACAGGCCTATCTTGAGGCCTTGGAGAATGTGTATGGGAGCCCAGATTCTGATGAGGACCCTATGGTGGAGAGTAAGAGATGCACAACAGTACCAAGGGGAGTTGTTGTCTGTGTATGTATCTCGGCTGGAAAATTGTTGCAAGAATGCCTCAGAAAAGGTAGTTTGCCAGCGATTGAACTGGACCGAACCAGGCTGGACAGGATCCTTAAGTCTGCCCCTTCTCAGAACTGCTGTTGCTTCAGTTCGCCTGGCAGATCGACTGGAATCCACCCTCCTATGATGAGTTAATGAGAGAATTCGAGAGTTGAGAAAAGCTGACCTCGGAGGGACCTGCACCAATAGCTGCGGCCACGACCCGAGTGACTGAGGGTGACCCATCAAGTGAAGTCTAGGGCAGAGGTTGGCAGTCAATGAGTGCTCTGACAAGGAAAAAGATATGTCACAATGGGGCGAACTGTTGAGAGATCCGGAATTCAAAACAGTCCCTTTATGAAGCCACGCCTGCAAGTACGGGCCCTGACCTATATCCGGCTGCATCTGCTATGGGGGTGGGGGTACCCACCCATGTATCTCCTGCTGATAACAGCTCTGAACTCGATTCCTTGACCATGGAAGTGGAGAAACTGACGAGAGATGTCTCCAAATGCTTATCACGCCGCAGACAGAGATGGCACCAAGGTTTCCAGTTAGTAATACCCCGCCCTGGCTCCCAGTGTGGCGCCTCGGCCAGCTCAAACTCCAGAAAGTATGTTTTGCTATAATTGTGGGAAAGATGGGCACATGAAAGGAATGCCAGTCCCAAAAGACACTGACAAAGTTGCATATAGGCTACAAGGAGAGCTCGGAGAAGAAATCAGTGGTTAAGAGGTGCAGACATGATCCCAGTGAGGGCACCAAAATGCTAATTCACGTCCTTTTGTGGCAAGGTCAGTTGCCCAGGCCCCCTACCACGCCTCTCCAGACTGGTCCAGAATAGTGGGTCCCTCCATGGAGACCACTGTAAAGGTGAACGGAGTGTCTACAAGAGCTATATTAGACAGTGGCTCCCAAGTGACAATTATGTTCCAAGATTGGTATCAGAAGCATTTGTCAGACGTACCCTTACAACCATTAGAAGGACTGCATGTATGGGGGTTAAGTGAGAAGGCCTACCCCTATTCCGGGTATATCCGAATTTGGCTGTCTTTCCCCACCTCCGTGGCTGGAGTGGCCGAACAAGTAGAGACCCTAGCCTTAGTGTGTCCCCCCACTGGACTGTATGATGGTGTCCCTTTGTTGATTGGAACAAATGCTCATATGTTCGGAAGACTGGCACAGTTGTGTTATGAAAAACAGGGGTCAAAGACTAGTAGAGCTTTAAGAGTTCCGGCTTTAATTAAGAAGGCCTATGAGGCACAGAGAGATGCTGAAAAAACAGAACCAGAGGAACCGGTCGGAATTGTATGGAAGAAGGATCCTGAGTCTCTGATCCTGGCGCCAAATGCCCAGTGTACCTTACAGGGAGAGGTCCGTATCAGAAAGGATGTTAAGAATAAAATATTAATGTTGGATGCACCAGGCGATGGAAAATTGCCAGAGGGACTGCTGGTCAAGCCTAGTATTTTGCCCGCTAGAGCCCATGCTTATGCCAGAAGGGTAATGGTCCAAGTTCATAATGTGTCTGAAAGAGACATTCGAGTAAACAGAGGTTGCATCCTGGCTAATGTGCATTGTGCAGACACTGCAGTGCTACCCAGCAGCAAGAGTTCAAGGAAGAATGACAGAGTAACGCCTGACTTGTTTGATTTGGCGACTCCCGCTGCCAGCTGAATGGAAAGTGAAGATCAGTGAGAAGCTTGCCCAGAGAGACCAGGTGTTTTCTTTAAAGGAATGGGATGTAGGATCGTGCAAGGAGCTGAGCACAATATCCGGCTGCATGACGAAAGACCATTTCGTGAGAGGTCTCGACGCCTGGCACCTGCTGACATAGATGATGTGAGACGGCATCTGCAAGAGATGTTAGCTGCTGGTGTAATACAAGAATCCAGAAGCCCTTATGCTTCCCCATTGTGGTAGTGAGGAAAAGAATGGAACAGTAAGGATGTGTGTGGATTATCGCACCTTAAACGTGGACTATCCCTGATCAGTACACAATGCCCGCATTCAGGATGCTTTGGACTGCCTAAGCAGGAGCAAGTGGTTCTCTGTGCTGGATCTCCGCAGTGGGTACTACCAGATCCCGATGGCCCCAGAGGACCGTGAGAAGACGGCCTTTATCTGTCCGCTTGGCTTCTATGAATTCATGAGGATGCCTCAAGGGATTTCAGGTGCCCCAGCCACTTTTCAACGATTGATGGAGCGTGCAGTGGGGGACATGAACTTACTAGAGTGCCTGGTATACCTAGATGATGTTATTGTGTTTGGCAGCTCACTGGAGGAACATGAGAGCAGATTATTTAAGGTATTGGACCGACTGGAGGACTTTGGCCTTAAACTGTCCATTGATAAGTGTCAATTCTTTCAAACATCAGTAAAGTATGTGGGACACATAGTATCCACAGAGGGAATAGAGACCGACCCAAGTAAAGTTGAGGCCTTGACCACCTGGCCACAGCCCAAAATCTAAAAGAACTGCAAAGATTCCTGGGATTCTGTGGTTATTATCGGCGCTTCATCAAGGACTATTCAAGAGTGATCCGCCTTTACTTAACCTTACTCAAGGGTATCCCCAACCCACAAAAATACCAAAAGTCAGCGTCCCTCAAGACTGAAAGAGTGTATTTTCATCAGTGAAGTATTTGGGGCCCGCTGGACTCTGATTGTGAGACTGCTTTTCATGAGATCATATATCAACTTACCCATGCTCCAGTGCTGGCCTATGCCGATCCAAGAAAACCTTACGTCCTGCACACTGATGCTAGCTTGCAAGGGTTGGGGCTGTGTTGTACCAAGAGCACGAGAATGGCCTGAGACCAGTGGCCTTTGCCAGTAGAAGCCTGACCCCATCCGAAAAGAACTATCCTGTACATAAGTTAGAGTTCCTAGCTTTGAAGTGGGCTATTGTTGACCAATTCCATGAGTACTTGTATGGGGCTAAAATACTAGTAAAACTGACAATAATCCTTTGACCTATGTGCAGACCTCAGCTAAGTTGGATGCCACTGGCCATAGGTGGCTTTCTGCATTATCTACATATGACTATGCTCTCGAATACCGAGCAGGTCTGAACCACATAGATGCTGATGCTCTCTCCGGAGGCCTGTTCCCCAGAATGATTGGGTCCGATTGGCAGAACCTGACATTCGGGCACTCTGCCGGAAGTTTGACAGGGAGGAACAAATGTCCACGGACGCAGTGGACTGCATGGTGGATTGCTTGGGAGCCTCTGAGAATTGCATACCTGCTGCTTGTTGCCACTTTTCTGCAATAGACATTGGTGCACTGCCTCAGCTGGACAATGACAGTATTCGCGGGCTCAATCCCGCGATCCCATGATCAAAGCAGCTTTAGAAGCCCTCTATGCAGGAAAAGATGTGTCCAAATTCGCTCCACTGATTTGAGAACTGCACTGCTATACAAAGAAGGTCCTAAGTTGAAACTGATCAATAAACTGTTATACAGAGAAACAGTAGACAGAGGGGACAAGTAGACAAACAACAACTAGTGCTGCCCACTGCCTTCGAGACTCAGTACTGAGGTCCTTGCACAACCACATGGGGCACCTTGGTATAGACAGAACACTTGACTTGGTGAGATCCAGATTCTATTGGCCTAAGATGGGGGCTGATGTGGAGCAACACATTCGAACTTGTAGTCGCTGCTTACAGAGGAAAGCTTTGCCCCAGAGGGCTGCCCCCTGTTAACATCACCACCAGTGCACCCATGGAGCTGGTCTGTATTGATTTTCTGAGTTTGGAGTCAGATCAAAGAAATATCAGTAATGTGCTGGTGGTCACTGACCATTTCACGAGATATGCCCAAGCTTTCCCACCAAAGACCAGAAAGCATCCACTGTGGCCAAAGTACTTGTAGAAAACTTTTTGTTCATTATGGGGCTCCACAAAGAATCCATTCTGATCAAGGGAGAGACTTTGAAGTCGTCTGATCAAAGAGATGCTTTCTCTGTGGGAGTGCGAAAGTCAGAACCACTCCTTACCACCCCAGGGGACCCACAGCCTGAGCGTTTCAACGCACTTTGCTAGATATGCTAGGCACCTGCACCCAAAGGACAAGCCTAGATGGAGCCAACAAATTAGCACCCTGGTACATGCTTATAACTGCACCAAAAGTGATGCCACTGGATTCTCCCCTACCGCCTGATGTTTGGAAGAGAAGCTCGACTACCAGTAGATGTGTGTTTGGGGTCTCTCCTGATGGGGTTCAAGCTGACAACTATTTACAGTATGTGCAAAAGTTAAAGGCCCAGCTAACTCATGCGTACCAACTGGCTCAAACCATGGCTGCCAAAAGAAATCTGGCCAACAAAGAAAGGTATGATAAAAGGTGAAAGCACAGGAACTCCAGGAGGAGATCGGGTATTGCTAAGAAATCTGGGATTGCATGGCAAGCACAAGATTGCTGACAGATGGCACCATCTCCCTCACATTGTAGTGGGCAAACTAGATGATCTGCCAGTGTACAAAGTAAGGCCTGAGAATAATTCAAAAGATGTAAAAACAATGCATAGAAATCATTTATTGCCCATTGGACAAATCTTAATTGAGTCTGAGCCCCTAGAAGATGCCCCCTCTGGACCAGTGACTAGAGCTGCTGCTAAGAAAAGATCAAGAAAGTCTGCACCTACAGAAGCAAAGTTAAAGTGTTCCCCTCCACAAGTCCCAGTTGAGCATGACTGTCAGTCCATATCGGAAGAAAGTGAGAGCGACTTTGAATACTATCCTTCTTACGAACTGAGTCAATTGTTTCGGGGCAATCCCCTAGTCAATACTGGAGATGAAGCTGGGCCTTCTGGACTGTCTAAGCCCCCAGCTTCATCCCTGGAGCCAATGCTCCCAGAAAGTGAAGTGCAAAGCATCAGATCAGATGAAATGGAATCATTGTGCATGGTTGAACTGTTTGAGCTTTCAGGGGAGGAAAATGATAGATTGGGGCAGACTGGTGATACACCGAACAAGAAGAGTATTTTGAGTGCCCTGACAGTCCACTGCCAGTGTCTGAAAGCTCTCCATGCGAGCCAAATGTTGTGGACTCAGAAACTGTAACTCCTGGAGCTGAAAGTGCCCCAAGTTCTAGCCTCTCTACCCCCATGGAGACTCCCTGACAAGTGAGAACAATGCTGAAAATGAGGCTCAGAGTGCAGAGACTGTAACAGCTCCCCTAGAAAGACTGGTCGAGCTGTAAAGCCTGTGGTGCACCTCAGTTATGATTCCCTGGGCGCCAGTGGACCTGCCTCTCAATGTTGTCCATAAAGGAGTGTATGTGTCCCGAGCTCATTGCCCAAACTGGCGTTAGTGCTAACTCCAAGTTACTTGTGTTGCCCTCTAAGTATGGTGCCCTTGCCCGTCCAGCCCCAAGGTAACTGATAGGGAAGGGTCCCTCTCTTCAGGTTTCATGTACAAGAGGTAATAACTTGAGTTATGGTACAATGTGTGTGTTATACTGTGTAAAGTGACGTACTGCAATGTTTCAGAAATGGTTCTTGGTAAAATGATGTATTGACTGATGATTACATGTGTGAGCCTAATGCAAATGTATATGGTTGCAGTTGAAACTTATGGGTACTTGCTTGACGCGGACGTCAAGCTTTTCCCAGGCCAGGAAGGGTGTAACTCCCCTGCAAATGGGGGTTCCCAAAAGACTTCCAGGAGCTTGCTTGAATGCTCCAAGCCTGAATGGTGTTTGGCGTTTAAGCCATTTATCAGTGAGTGTTTTAGAACCTCTGGTACTGTCTCTTTAAGAGCTGTCTGCTTGCAGACATAATTAGTTGTATGGGGGACTGTGTGTTTCTTTGATTGAGTACCACTCAAGCTGCTGCCAATTCACCCCATTTTGCAGTCACTAGGAGTGCAAAGGGAACCTGTCTGAAAGATGTAACTGATTGCCAGAAATCATTTACAGTAATAATAAAATTACAGTTTGTCTAACCTGCTTTCTTTGCAGTCAGAACTGTCTGCCTAGTTCCCCATTCTGGTTTTGAACTGCTGAACTGGACCAATCAGTGTGGGGTAAACTAGCTCTAAAATGATGCCTTGGACGAATCAGAACTTGGGACTCATAATCTGAGCCAGCCACAAGAGGATTGTATGGGCAGTGACTCTGGGAGATGTAGTTTAGACTTCGGTGCCTTTTTGGACCAACAGCAGCAGTCTATTGTGAGTGACAGCCAATCCAGTCAAGAACTGGGAGGAACTCAAAGGAAGTGCCCGGTTTTTGTCGGTTGGAGTTCAGTTGAGCTTTGGCAGTGAAGAAGGAAGGAGCCCTGTACTCCTTCAGTGCACAGTTTCAGTCAAAAAACGTGTGCAAGGCCCAGAGTTCCGGTCTACAACTTGTGTAACTGCTTGTTAGGACTGAATCCGTCCTGTGAAAAGAATCAAAGGATCTCTGAAGAGTAGAAACCAGGCTCACCCTGTAGAAGACTGAAGAAATTGTTGAATTACACTCGGTCTGTCAGGAACTGAATCTGCTGTGTGTTCTCCTGGTTATTGTGCAGTAATTGCGATTGGGATACAGATGCAGCCTGCCTGGTATAGTGCTTTCTTTTTTACCATATAAATGTGTGAGGAGTCTCTTGGAGATCAAAAGTAGCCCTGCTGACATTGAAGGACCATATCTTCTTTGGAGGTCGTGAGTACTAATTGGGTCGCTCCCTGTTGAATTGCCACATTAAATCCAAATGGAATTACTGTACTGCTGACTGTTTAATTTTCCTTTCTCTGTGTGAAAGGGCCCTACCAGCTGCCACGGTTTGGACTAGCCACTAGGGCCTGGGTACCCAGGGACAGTAACTGATAGGATAGGCCTGTGCACAGAGCCATAGGTAGATTATTAGAGTGATAAGCTAATTAACCTGATTTCCCTGTCCTTGTTATATCCCCTAAATAAATCAGAGCTACTTGTTTCAGCAAAGTTGTACTGCCTGAGGTATTTGTCTATGTTAAAGTACTGTACTGTGATTGTTGCACTGTATCTCATTTCACAGGAGGTCCCAGTGACGAACCAGACCTGGGGGTAAGTGTATACTGTGAAGGTAATTCTGATATATTGTGTGGGCCACTAGTGGGAAGAAAGGGTGGTTGCAGTGTCCCAGAGGGCTGTGACCAAGTTAGTTTAACTATTGCAAACCCTGACCTCTGGGTGGAGGCACCCGCCATTGGATCCAGGCCCCTCAACCTGTTAGTGGCAAATCAGGCAGGGGTAGTAGCCCCTGGGATAGCGCCATCTAGGGGTTACACACGCTATATGGGGGTGAATTGTCTTGCTATGCTTTGCATGGAGTCTTGATTTGGGGTGCAGTTGTGGTTTGTTTTCCCTGGAGTTTTTGGAGGTGGGGTCAGGGTTGTGGATTGCACATAATTCAAAGGGTGCCTTGCTATGCTTAATTGCTTCTGGTCCAGTTTTAGGGAAGGTGTTGTGGTTTTCACAGATCCTGGTTATTTGGGGGGTACACTGTATAGAGAGTCAGTGTGTTGGCGTGTGTGTTGCCTCTAGGGTGTGTGGGGATTGCACGGGCCATTGGGTGTGTTCAGGTTGCACTTGCCCTTGTTGGGGTATAGAGGGTGCAGTATCCTGGTGTGTGTGTGTGTGTGTGTGTGTGTGTGTTGCATTACATTGAATCCTGGCTGGGTGAAGGTAAGGATTTGTGTGCGCATGTGTGCATACACACTTTGCATGACTCCCAGCTGTGGGCAGTGCACATTGACATTGCACTGTTTCCTGGTTTTGGTTGTGTGTGCCGCATGTACGTTGCATGTCGTTCTGAATAGGTGGTGGTGAGTTCTTTGCATGTGCTCAGGCTGGAGTTGGCTGTGCCTCCTTTACAGCCCTGCTGTGTGCCCTTTGACTGCACTGCACCCTACCCAGTGTGTGTGTGACTGTGTGCAGCTCAGCAGCCAGTTGTGTGGTGGTATCCTTAAATATATTCAAAGCAAGTGAGGGGCTCAATTCACTCCTGGTAAAAACTACAATCCAGTGCCTGCAGATAAAGGGCCTGAAGCAAGAAAACATGAGAGTAAAATTGCCCAAACAAAACTGAAGCACTCGACTGAAAGCTTAAATGCTACATGTGGGATTAGCTTTCAGAGCACTTTAATAAAGGTCGATGAACTGGTAAAATTGCCTCTTGTTTTTATATGTTTGAAGCTCCATTTAAGCTTTAGGTTGAGTCAAGTGCTGCAGCTTTGTTTGTTTGGGAACTTTTGCACTTTTGCTTTGTTTTCTCCTTAAATACATGCCAGAAGTATATTTCCTTGTTGGGAGAATAGACAGAAAAAATCCCTTTCACTGTGTTGTGTGACCCCATCTCCTACGTTGTGTACTGGCCAGCTTATCCTGCTGTGTGCCTTTTGACTGCTGCACCATAACTAATACATCAAAGTCACACACGATCATTTTTCTCTCCTCTTATACTAAACAGATTTTATTTCTTTTTTTCACATGTATTTCATTATTATCTTCATTATTGGCAGCACAGTTAAAAAAATAGGGTTCGAGTTCTAAAAAGTTATAAAAAAGATTAGAACCCTAGAACATTTTCAAAAGTTCTAGACTAGAACTAGAACCCAGAACTTCAGAGGGTTCTGACAACCCTACAACTTATGATTTGGGAGATAATCACAATTTCCTTTTATATGTTGGCCCAGATATTCAAACTGCACCAGGCTGTGGCACAAGCCTGTGCGCTGCTCAGATTTGTTGTGCAGGGGTGTGGCCAGGGCGATATTCAACGGAGTTGCACTATGGTGCAACTGCTTTGAATATTGCCCCCTGGCCACCCTCATTGTGCATGGCGCAGTGGAACTGCGCCAGCGCAAGTGGTCAGAGTGGAGCATTGAGATGCGGTGGCTCAAGTGTCATTGCGCCCATGCACAGCACCCCGATATTCAAAGGTGACATGCAAATGGGGCCATAATTTATGCAAAGGTGCAGGGGCCATTGCATCTGATTACGGCCCCATTTGCATGCCATTAGCATGCAGGTGCGCCCGATCTAGCGACTTGCGCCTGGCCCTGCCAGGCAACGGCAAGTGATCGTGGCGCCCTGCAGCCAATCGCGGGACATATCTGGACTGACTAGTGCGGTATGGGCTGCACACCCATTGGCTCATGCTCTGAACCAATGGGCGTGCAGCCATACCGGCTTGTCAATCGATTAGGCTGACGAAGCGGATGGGGTGCTGCCATCGCCGCTCATGGGTAGGGAGGCGGGGTGGTGGGGCTCCAGTGGGTGGGTGTGGTGGGGTCCACTAGATCACCAGGTATTTCGGACTTGGGGGGGGGGGTGAGGAATGCTGCCCGCTATCGGGCTCCATGCAGTCCGCTGGATCACCAGGGATATTGGACTTTGGGGGTGATGTCTGATGCCCGCGATCGGGGCATGGGGGGCACTGCCAGGTGCGGCGGGAACAGGTGATGGCCACCCACAGGTGGCAGCTGCTGTGTTGCGCCCTGCAATGTGGCAGCTCACCTGTGGGTGGCCCTCGACTTGTTCCTTTTTTTTAGGTGTAACTTTGTGCAGGCGCAGGTAGGGGTTGTGCCTGCATAACTCTGCATGCCCAGGCTGAATGTCCGGGCTGTGCAGTTTTGTGCATGGTACGCCCCCCACCTGTGCCTGCATACATTACTGTGATCAGCCCCGGTGCAGCCAGGTTTATCTTGCACACTTTTCCCTTTTAAATATCGCATCGGGGCGCATCAGTGGGTTGTGCATGGCGCAATACTGTTGCGCCATTCGCAACCCTTTTGAATATCTGGGCTGTTGAGTTTTATTTTCTGTGAATGAATGCATGTTAGGCAGAACTATTATTGCTACATATCAACCCATCACACATGGTGTTTAAACAACTTAATTTTACACAAATTAGTATTGCACTGAAAGTGTAACTTTTTTTGTTAACATTTTAATTTTTTAAATAAAACCTACATACCTCGGGATCAGCAAAGTGGACTGGCACACCAAAACGAAATATGAACAGTTTTAGGGATGGGACAAATATTCACTTCAAGTGCCAATTAACTTTTTTTGATATTCGCACAGTCAAATAATGTTAGCTAAAAAGGCAAATATTAAATTTCTAGCACAGAAAAATATTCTGATGTAGCAGTTTTCATGTTATTGCCCTTGGGGTAGACTAGCTCACACAAATGAGCTGCCTGCCAGAGATCCTGTTGAGCCATACAGTATTTTTTGTTAAAGTGGTTTGTGTAAATATTTTTAATTTACAAAAGCCTGCTTGCAGTTTCCAGTTCCTGGGTTGCTCTAACACTGTATGTGCAGCCCCACCCACAAATAACATTTTAATGATCTTATCACCTATGATCCTAAGCAGCAGCTCCTCTGCCATCTTGGGATGCAACGCTTTCTATGGCCACCATCCCCACCGCAAGCTGCAGCCCACGGATGGCACACCTTGAGTGGGTGCTCCATCCTAAGCAGCAGCTCCTCTGCCATCTCAGGACATGGTGCTTTCTATGGCCGCTGTCCCCACTGCAAGCTGCAGCCAACAGACAGTGTGCCTTGAGTGGGCATTCCATCCTAAGTTGTGGCTCCTCCACCATCTTGGAACATGGCACTTTCTACTGTCGCTGTCCACACCGCAAGTTGCAGCCCACAGACCGCATGCCTTGAGTGGGTGCCCCATCCTAAGCAGCGGCTCCTCTGCCACCTCAGGACACAGCGATTTCTATTGCCGCCATCCCCACCACAAGTTGCAGCCCACGGAAAGCACGCTTTGAGCGAACGCTCCATCCTTAGCAGTGTCTCCTCCGCCACCTCAGGACGTGGCACCTTCTACAACTGCCATCCCCATCACAAGTTGCAGCCCACAGACAGTACACCTTGAGCAGGCACTCCATCCTAAGCAGCAGCTCCTCTGCAACCTCAGGACATGGCACTTTCTATGGCCATCACCCCCACCGCAACCTGCTGCCCACAGATAGTGTGACTTGAGTGGCTGCTCTGTCCAAAGCAGCAGCTCCTCCACCACCTCAAGATGCGACACTTTCTAAGGCCGCCATCCCCACCACAAGCTGCAGCTCATAGACAGTGCACCTTGAGTGGGCACTCCATCCTAAGCAGTGGCTTCTCTGCCACCTCAGGACATGGCACTTTCTATGGCTGCCATCCCCACTGCAAGCTGCAGCCCACAGACAGCACACCTTGAGCAAGAGCTGAATTCTAAGCAGTGGCTCCTCTGCCACCTCAGGATGCAGCGCTTTCTATGGCCACCATCCCCATTGCAAGCCGCCAGACAGTGCGCCTTGAGTGGGTGCTCCATTCTAAGCAGTGTCTCCTCTGCTACCTCAGGATCCTGTGCTTTCTCCAGCTGCCATCCCCACTGCAAGCTGCAGCCCACAGGTACGCATCTCCTCTTGGCTACTGGGCCAGCCCTAGCCCTGGCAGCGACTTTCTTTTCCATTGGTACAGTGAGCAAACTTGGACTTCTCTCATTGGTGCGCTTGCAAA
The DNA here is from genome assembly GCA_016271365.2 of Neoceratodus forsteri. Taxonomy (NCBI): domain Eukaryota; kingdom Metazoa; phylum Chordata; order Ceratodontiformes; family Ceratodontidae; genus Neoceratodus; species Neoceratodus forsteri. The sequence continues at coordinate 1,227,084,898 of CM057454.1, forward strand.
ACTGTGCCACCCTGTTGGTTTCCCTCAAAGCTGGCCAGGAAGACAGAGCCTGGTCCTGCTGCAGCCCTCCGAGCAGGTCCTGTTTTTCAAATGCCACCTTCACTTTTACTCTTAGCCTGTATATTTGGTGTGTAATAAACTATAAAACTGCTTTCTGCTCACTGCTGTAATTACATTGCCTATTTGTTATCAGTGTTAGCTGCTCAGTCTTTTGTTTTTTTAAGTTGATTGTGTTACAGTCCAGCCGTGTTACAGCTCAGTCTTTTGCTTCTTAGAGTTGATTGTGTTACAGCCCTTTTTTGATAGTTATAGTGCCATATACTGTATAGTATTCCATTGCTTATTTTCAGCCTCTGCTGTAGCCTCCCAGGGACCTAATTTTTCTTTCTCTTGCTCTCTCTCTCTTTTCGTTTCACTCCCCACCCCCAACAGCATATGTCACCTTTGTACCTGAGGAACTCAACTCTCCCTTCCCCCTCCCTTTTGACCTGTTAATTTTCTGTTTCCACATTCTGTTTTTTTTCAGCCAGAACCCTGCTGGCTTTCTATCTCCTCTCTGTCTGCCCCTGCCCTCAGTTTCTCACCTGCTTTCTGTCCCCCATCCAGCCTATGGCTTTCTACCTGTAGCTACCAGCTTAAATGAACTTCCTTCTCACTTTTCTCTCTGCAGACAGTGCACCTTGAGTGGGCCCTTCATCCTAAGCAGTGGCTCCTCCGGCACTGCAGGATGTAACACTTCCTACGGCCGCCATTCCCACTGCAAGCTGCAGCCCACAGGTACTCATCTCCTTTTGGCTACTGGGCCTGCCCTAGCCCCAGTGACAACTTTCTCTCCCATTGGCCTGGTGAACAGACCTGGACTTCTCATTGATCTGCTCACAAAACTCTGCAACGCTATTGGTTAGCCCTCAAAGCTGGCCAGGAACACTGAGCTTGTTCCTGCTACAGCCCTCAAAGCAGGTTCTGTTTTTCAAAAGCCACCTTCACTTTTACTCTTAACCTGTATTTGTCCGCCCACCCTCCTATCCCTATCCCCATCCCCATTCCCGACCTCTATTAAATCCGCCAAAGCTCCTCCCCTGACTTCTTTCTCTCTACTCTCATTGGACTCCAGCTGAACCTTCACTTTCATAGCCTCTCACTGTTAGATAAATCCCTACCCACAGCCAACTAAGCCTTCTACCCAAGCCCTAGCAACTCTTGCTAAGTTCCTGCAAGTCCCTGTGGAAACCCATCTCATCTGTAACCCCTACACTTTCAAAATGCACCAGTGTTTGGGTTACCCCCTCCTAACGCTCTTTTCCATAGCAATCCTGCTACTAGCGGCTGACCTCTGTGCATCAATTTTGCCCACTCACCTATTACAGCCTTGCCCCTTATCTACCACACATGATAACTCAGACACTCCTCTCCCATGAACAGACCCAAACCCACCCTAATAAGTGAACTCCTCCTGGCTCTATTGACAAATTACAAGTGCCAACTGCTTGGGTTATTTATACACTCCCTCAGCTTTTAATCTCCCTCCAGTCACCACCTCAGCATGCCCCCCCACCCACACCTATTCTCCTCTCTGGAGATATTGAAAGTAACCCAGGCCGTATAAATGCTCACATCGACCATACTGATACTAACTGGTCAAAGCACCACAGGCCTAAAATATCCCACATAGACAATCTGTAGCCTCCCATCAAAGCTTCCTAAGCTCGAGGCATGGGTAGCCCAATACAAGATGCAGGTACTTGGCCTGTCCAAAACCTGGCTAAAGCCCACCCACACAGAGTCCCAATTTCAAATTCGAGGATACTCCCTCCTGCACCAAGACAGACCAGGCAGAACGAGAGGTGGAGGCATTGCACTGTACATACAAGAGCACATTACCATCATTTCCATCAGCTGCTCTACCCGCTCCTCCCCAAGTCAATGGCTCCTTGTTGAGCTAACTCTAAGTGCATCCAAGAAACTCCACCTGGGCTGCTACTGTAACCCCTCCTCGGGAGGCATTCAAGGGCTGTCAGCTTCCTGGATGGCATAGGGCACATAATCCCCCTCCCCCCAAGACATGATAGTGATAGGAGACTTCAACCTAAATTGGTTGTCTGCCTCTTCTCTATGCTAACCTATTAAGGGAACACAACCTGAAACAAGTCATCTCCTCTCCCAGCAGACACAATGCCTGCTCACACAACCACACCCTCATTGACTGGGTGGCTACATATCAATCTGACTTAATCCTACATGCAGGCACAATGTCTGACTCTATCAGTGATCACTGCCCAACCTATGCCATACTGTCCCTCAGATCATACTGTGCTCTCTATAAACTACTGTCCTTCAGAAAGTTTAACCATCATAATCCATACACTTACTTAGCAAGTTCTGGGAAACCAACTGGTCAACCCTTTACTGCCTCAACAATATCTCTGAGGTGGTCACACTATTCACCTCCACCCTCGCTCACATCCAGGACAGGCACTTCCCCCTCAAAACCAGAAGAGTTCGAAGAGGTTGTACCCACTGGATTACCAGGGAACTGCTGGCTCAGATGAAAAACTGGGACCGAACATGGAAGGAATACAAATCATCCCTCTCCCCTTAACTCTGGAATACTTACAGACAGCTGTGCAATTCCTACAAACAAACTGCCAAATCCCTAAAGCACAAATACTGTCAAAACCAACAAACAAACAAACAAACAAACAACCTTGGCAATCCATGCAGTTTCTGGCCTTCAACTGGGTCTCTCCTCAACCCAAAGAACAATAGTTGGGTAACACAACTCTCCCTTCTCTCTGGTCTTATCTGTGACCCACTACTTTTTATGTAAGTGTCCCTCAGTTCCCTTTTTAAAATGTATTTCTTTATTGTGGAGTGTGCCACTATTCCACTATTGGATGTGATCCAGAAAAGTTAAAAAGTACTGTGGTCCTCTACCCCAAGGAAAAGGAGAACAGAATCCAAAATAAAATTGTATAAATCTCATTTATTATGTCTTCTTGTATTTCTTTCTTATTACTTTTCTCTTTTACAGTTGTATACTGCTATATTTTCAGGCTCTCATATTTCCTTTTCCAAAATAAGTTACATTTCAGGACCCTCTGTGTCCTTTCATCAGACTGTTAGAGCGGCCTTAAATTAGTTCGTAAGGTGGGAACAGACCTTTTTATGTTTTAGCAATCTTTATGTATATTTCCTGTGTGGATATTCATACCCCTCATTTATGTCTGTGAAAACGCATTAAACATTCATAAGTCTCCAGAACCCATAACACTATTTAATTTGGGTCATAAACTATTTATTTCATGAGCTTAATATGAGTAAACAAAGAAAGAAAGGGGTTTTATAAGTATTGACTGTGATGAGAAACAGGAGAACTTATACAAATAAACACTATGGCCCAGACATTCAAACTGCAACCAAAAAGTGTGCACTAGCAGGAGCAAGCACTAGTCCATTGCGCCCATGCACAAGAGGTGTGATATTAAAAAAACTGAGCCGGTCAACATGCGCCTACAGCTGACAACTGAATATCACACCACCTGCACCATAGCGCAACTAGGAAGGGGAAGCTGAGCAGATCTGATGTGCCATAGCGCAACAAGGGATGTTCAGCTGAGCAGTCCAGAGACACCATAGTGCAACCAGGGATGTTCAGCCCCCCAGCAGCAGTGCAGCAATGCAACTGCACAACCAGGGATGTAAGGGCCCACCACCCATGCCACACATGGGCAGAGGAACACACAGCAGAACAGACATCGTCCCCCTACACCCCATGCACTGCACAACTGGGGGAGGGCTGGAATAACCACTGGCCCATGGAGACAAGCAACCAACCCACAGCCGGGCCATGGTGCCCCATCACACCCCCTGGCAAGCTGTGACTGGCACACAAGGAGGGCTGACCACCCATGCCACACCATCCCCCCAATGCAGAGCACACCCTGCACCATGACCCCCAGACACCCTGCCCAGGAGCAGCATCCACCACTGCAGGAAACCCCATGCATGCCACCACCCCCACTGTGACAATGCAACCCTCTGCACCACAGAACCATGCAAGGCAGCCCCACCATGTGCACCCATCAGCGGGTGGAAGCACACAGCAGCGATGCAACAACGGCATACACAGTGCTACCATGCACATCCCCCCCCAAGGTACAGCTGAGAGACTGACCATGCGTCGGCACACGAGGTACCCCACACGGGACAGGGCATGCCCCGGACACCACCACCAGTGGTACAGCACCCTGAACACCTTCCCAAGAACACACCCCGACACAGCACTGGCCACGACAGCCAGTGCAGACACCCACAGTGGTGCGTGGAAGCATGCACCACACCGGATGCCACACAGTGCATCGACAAACACCCACCCATACCCAAGGGCACAACAACAAAGGGATGCAGTAGTGGGGCAACCAAGCCCCCAGTGTCGGCCCATGGAAACCGTGTACACACAGCCTGCAGTCCTCCATGGCACAGGAGTGCCAGCCACCCTGCGCAGCCACTGTGGACCTGTACGCCACAATCATTTACCCAGAGCACAAGTCACAGACAGTGGTGCACATCCCCTGCAACACAAGCCACAGCATGGAGGTGAGACAACAACTGCGGAGGCCACAGTGTCACCCGAGGCAGACATGCACCACACCAGTGACAGGAGGCAACCCAGCATTGTGACGGGTACAGTGGTTGCCCTGCATGGACAGCCACCACTGACATGCCAGCAGACCGTGCAGGTCACAGACATGCAAAGGTGTCAGCTGCACAGGCCATGGACGGGCTGACAGGGCCACCATGGACACAGAGCATGCACCATGGACCACTGCACACAGTCATCCAGTGTACAGGGCACAACACGCACACCACAGACACTGACTGATAGCTACTCCCATACCATAGTCCCCTCCCCATGGACACACACACAAATACCCATGACTGCACCACCCCTGACGCCATGCACACCACTGCAGCTGAGCACCTATAGCCTGCTGCAAATCAGAGACCACTACAGTATTCATATCAAAAGATTTATATTCAAAAAACATATCAAAAGGAACTATTTACAAAACTATGTACAAATGTGTGGGGGCCACAAACAAGGTGAGGGGTGGGTAAGGGGCAGGGCTGAACAAATGGGACAGGAAAGGAAGAGTGTAAGGGGTGGGTCCAGGGGTAGGGAGATACTCGGGGCATAGTGATGATCAATGGGAGCCCCGCTCCCCGCTCCGGCTGCTCTGCCTCCGGTGTCTTCTCAGGACCCCAAGCTGGTCAATCCTTTGAAGGATCTCCAACGATGCCCGGCCCACATTGAGGATCTCCTGCAATGCCTCCCTTATCTCCTGCAGTTGGCGGACACCTAGGACAAGGGAGCACAGTCAATAGGTGTGAATGCGCAGCCCCATACAGCCCACCCACTGTGCATGGCATACGGCTGTGGGACATGCCTCTGTGATGGTGTGTGACCACCCACAGTGATCACGTCCACAAGACCTGCCCACCCAGGCTCATACAGCCATGCAGACCACTGCACACACCCACCGGCCAAGTCATGTACAGCACCACCGTGGCCGTTTAGTGACATGGCGATGTGGTGCGAGGGCAGTGGCACAGCCATGTACCCGGTGCATGCATGGACCACCATCGACACACTCCCAGACATGCAGTGCCAATGGACAGTGCTGACTGTTACAAGTTGCATGCATGGCAGTGGTGTCAATGTATGGTGGCCATGCCCCGCTGCCCACCCTGTTACACGGCATGCAATAGTAATCATGGAGGTATGGCACTCACCATCATTAGGCCGGTCCCTCGGGCGCTGTGGACCATTGCACCTCCTACCGGCCCTGTTGTCCTGCTGGCGCCACATCTTCCTGGCCAGACGACTCTCCACCAGCTCTGTGGTGCAAACATGGAGAGGAACATCAGTACAGTCCTGTAGCAAAGTCCCCTGCCCCCATGTGGTGCACTCCCACCCAGCCAGACCCACCCACCCCACACCCTGATAACACCACCACAGCCAACACCGGATGGTCACTCCCCATGTTCCGGACACACACAACCGTGATACACATATGGAAGATAAAAGTGTGTGGACGCCTACCTGGCCGTGGCACAGTGCCCCTCCTGGCACATGCCCGTAGGCGGGCAAGCAGGTCCAGTTCCCTCCTCTGCAGGTCGCCATACCTGTGGTGGCACTGCTCTGCCATCTGGCCCCTTCCTGTGGCCTCCTCCAGGGCGTTGGCCACCTCCTCCAACACCTGGCTCCTGGACCTGTCCAGGGGTGCCTTCCCAAACAGTGGGCTATAAAGTGGCTCTACAATGGCCACCAGGTTGGCCAGTTCAATTTGGGTCCACTGGGCAGCCCTCCTCCGCACCATCTCACTTGCTCAGTTGGCTCAAAATGGTGCTGTGCAGCACGGCTCCACTACATGCAGATGCTGTGCGGTACAGCGCTGCCATTCCCTATTGCACTGTCCCTGAACAGCGCGATAGTGGTGCACCTGTGCCTGATGCATGGCGCCTGGGGGCAAAGGTCAGGCACAGGGTCAAGGGTCTGTGGCGCAAAGACAGGCACAGCGCCATTGGAACCCAATGCGTGTAGCGAGATTGGATGCCTGTGTGCTACCTCCTGTAGCGGCCTACTGTGCTGTTGCCTCAGTGCGCCTATGATGGCCCAGTGCCACAGCGCTATATAGGTGAACATCGCGTTAGTGCCACTGGCACAATGGTGGCCGTGCCCTGCATTGCCTCACGTGCACACCGTCAGCAAGTCGCAGGCAGGCATATGTCAACAACCCGGGCATGCGCAGTGAGGTGTGTACTACGCATGTCACAGAACTGCACCCTTGGCTCAGCACATTCAGCACAATTGCGCAAAGTGCAACAGTGCGATATTCAGTCATCATATGCAAATCAGCTAATCAGCCATTCAATGGTGCAGCACTGCAATTTGCATCCACTTAAAGTTGCGCCTCACCTTATTTACATGGGTTGCACTACAAAAGTGCGACATTGGGCTGCACTGGCCATAGTCGGTTACTGCGGTCTGTTGGTGAGTTGCATACTGTGTGGGAGTGTGGGACTGTGAATTCTGGGACATGCATGGGACTGCACAGTCACAGGTAACAACTTTCATTCTCACAGGCTGAATAATGACCGAGCGAGTTGTGGGAGAGGAGGAACACAGTGGTGGGAGGAGGAGGCCTAATTTCACCAAGGCCGAGACTGATGCCCTGTTTGAGGCCTACCTGGATTAGGAGCTGCTTCTCAGCGGACGGCAGGGAACACCACAGGCCCGTGCTGCTGCATGGGAGGAGGTGGCGCATGCTGTAAACCTGCATGGAAGCCACCAGCGCTCCGTGCAGGAATGCAAGAAGCAGATGAGCACAAACAGGAGGAAGATAAAGGAGAAGGTGGCTGCCATCAGGGCAGCATGATATGCAACAGGTGGGGGACAGCCGGAGGTGCTACAGCTGCCCCACAGGAAGAGACGGTTGCTGGAAGCATGCGGGATTGTGCCATTGAGGGTGTTCTGGGTGGTGGCTTCCAGACGGGTGGTAGCTCATAACTGCGTGGTAGGTCATGGTCTGTCTATTGGGGGGGGCAGGGTAGGTCACATGCAGTAACACGACTTTGTTTTCCCTTACAGATCCTGAGCGTCTGCATGGGTCAGCGGTGGTGGGCCTGTCCACTGAGGACAGTCAGATGGAGATGGAGGAGGACCCATCCACCTCCACAGGTATACGTGGCTCAGTGCGACAGTGGGCCCGCCTGGCTGTCCAGACTGATGTTGTTTGAACAGGTGCGGAGGAGGCCCTGCCCGTGTCCCAGCATGTCAGCATCCACAGATGCCAGCATGCTGTGACTCGGGCTGGTGCTGAGTCCGTCACCGATGATGATGTCGCTAATGGCATGGGCAGTGACACGTGTGTGCCATGGGATGGCTGCATAGCAGGTAACATCGTGGCCATGGCTGTGGGTGGTGCCGTCGTGGAGGCCTGCATGTCATCACAGTCCCAGCCTGTGCCTGTCAGCACCAGTGGGGCAGCACTGGTGTGTGTACAGGACAGTGGGACTGTTGCGGCCACTGTGGCGGCACTAATGAGCCCTAGTGAGCGGCAGCCGAAGGGGCAGCATCAGCAGTCAGCCAATGGGTTTGGGGGTACAGGGTCAGGGGACGGCGTCAGTGCACCACCTGTGGACATGCCCAGACCTGGTTCCAGTGTGCAGCGCCCACCCTCAAGGGGTGCTGGGCATCAGGGCCACGCACATCCTGAGGGACAGGATGCCGAGGAGGCAGATGACCTCTTGGATGAGCACACCCGCATACTGCAAGCATCAGTCAACCTGCAGATGCAGCTTGCAATGTCGGTGGATGCACTGCGTGCGGCTCTGGAGCGGGCAAAGGAGCGTCGCAGCAGAGACACTGATCTGATCCTGGCAGGGATGGACCGGTTGCGGGAGGATGTGACCACTGCCATTGACAGGCAGACACAGGCATTCACTGCTGTCATGGCCACAATAGGCACACAGTCATGTGCCCATGTGTCGCAGATACCACGCAGTGCACTGTCCACCCCTCGTTCCCAGCATTGTGCGACACCCTCCTTGTCAACACTGGGTTCAGCTGTGGGCATCCCGAGCATGCCTGGTGCAGGCATGTTTAGTGTGCTGCAGACCCCTGCGCGAGCACGGTCGCGTTCACGCAGTGGAACCCCTGGGGGACCATCGGTGCCACCCCATGAGGCCAGTGGTCAGCCTCTCAGTGCTGGCGGGTCTTGGTGGGGCCACCCATGCATCCATGGCAGCCAGGGCACTGTGGCGCTTGACTGACCTGTCTCCCAACGTGGCTACTGTCTGGTGCTGCCCTGTGTGCATTGTGTCATTCAGCGGGCATTGCACGGGGTGGATACCTGGCCCTGCATGCGGACACACAGTCCATCTGCACACCCTCCCAGCTGCTGTCCGCAGTTGCATGTGCATGATGATGCCTGCATTGTGCTGTACACCAGTGTGCAATGGTGCTCAGCATATGACACACGCACAAGGACAGGCAGTGGGCATGGTGGTCTGTGGACATGTGTGTGGCTAGGGGTGGCGTTCTGGGTCGGTGTGCCTCCTACCCTTTGTGCATGTGTGGTGCGTTTTGTGTGTGTGTGTGTGTGTGTCCATCCGCGTGGCATGTTAGACCTCACCCATCCCTGGTTGTGTGTGTGGTTCCATGCCCGGCCACTTCCCTTGACGGAATGCATCCCTGGTGTGTGTCCATGTGTGTTTGTGGGTTGTGCCTTAGCCACTGTTGGTTGCGCATGACCCCATGACTTACCTGGGTTGGCTGAAGTGCTCCTCCGTGATGGTGTACCGGTGCAGCTGTGCCAGCCGGAGCAGTCGGGGGTCCCGTCGGCCAAGGGGGGGCTGCCCATCACCATTGTCACCGGGGTCCTCATCGTCCCCATTGCTGTCCCCCTCTTTGACCTGTATGGCTATCCCACATTTGTTGGCCATGTTGTGCAAGATGTAACAGGCCAGGAATAGCCCGCAGGCCTTTAAGGGGTTGTACTGTAGGGCACCGCTGAAGTTGTCCAGGCAATGGAAATGTGCCTTCAGCATCCTGAACACCCGCTCAATGACATTATGTGTGGTGGCATGTGCCTCATTGTAGCGTTGCTGTGATGGGGTCGTGGGTCACCGGTAGGGTGTGAGCAGCCAGAGACGGAGTGGGTATCCACTGTCACCTGTGTGTAGAGGGTGGAGGTTAGTTTGGTGATCAGCATCGCCCTGCCCTGGGCCATGTAGGCCACTACCCATGTCACCTCTGACCATGCCCCCCCCAGGCTCTATGATTGTCCATGTGGTTTGCATACTCACCCACTAGGTGGCCAGTGGGAATATTCCCACTCTCGAATCTGTGGCACAGTGCCGACTGGTGCCAGATGAAGGCATCATGTGCTCCCCCAGGGTGCGTGGCACAGACATTGACTATGCACCCCCTGGCGTCGCACACCACCTGGCAGTTGATGTTGACATAGCCCTTGTGATTTATGTATGCAGCCCCTACGGGGCCAGGTGGTGTGCAGATGGCCACATGGGTGCAGTCTATTGCCCCTAGCACGCCAGGCATACGTTCTACCCTGTGGAACTCCTGTATGTTTGCTGTATGCTCCGCCGGCGTGCTGGAGAAATGGATGTACTCTGCAGCATGTGGCAGCAGTCGCTAAGGAATTGGGTGAGGTGGCATGACGTGGCTGACTGGGTTATGCCTGTGGTGTCCCCAGTTGGTCTGTGGAAGGTACCCGTGGTGAGTAAGCACATGCAAGCTGTCACTTTCATCTCCACTGACAGGGCATGGCTCCGTCGTGTGGGTGCCTGCATCACATCACTGCACAGCTTACAGAGCCACCTCAGAATTGCCCGATTCAGGAGGTACCGGCCCACAATCTCAGCATCACTGTACAGCTCGAAGCTGGTGCGGGCTCTGTACTGCCTGTTGGGGGCATACCGCCAACTGGCCCTTCCATGGCCACGCCCCTGCTGCCCACCTTCTCACCCCCCTCATTACGGCCTGTATCTGGATAGTGGCACTGGCCATGTCCCTGGCTTGTGTTCACCCCCCCGGCAGCTGTTTCTGTATTCCCCCCGCTGTCCTGGCTGCTACTTCCCCTGCACCGGGAACACCTGCCTGTGCTGGCCTCACTAGTGTGTGGTGTACTTCCCCCTCCTGCACTGTGGCTCCCCACACCTTCCCCGTTCCTCTTGCTTCCAGGTGCCCTTTCCTGGCCTGCCCTGTGTGTCCCTGCTGCCCAGTGTTTCCTGCTGGTTTTTGCCCTCGTATGGCTTCCCTGTAGCATTCTTGCACCTCTCCCTTGCTTCATTTTATTTTGGCTCATTTCTGCTATGGCGTAACTTCCACTGGCTCCCCTATTGTGCATGGCGCATGTTGTTGAATATCGCACTGCGCCATTTATGCATGGTTCCTCCCCCTTCAGTTGCGCATGCATTCATTATCATTGCGCTGTTGCTCAGCGTGATTTGGGGGGCGCAACTGCCTCCTGCTGAATATCGCAGAATGGCGCATTTTCGAACTTGCGCAGGCGCAACCCTATTGCGCATGGCTCAACTCTTTTGAATATCTAGCCCTATAAGTGCACTCGAACAGGGTTTCTCCACAGATGGAAAAGAGAAACAGAAAAATTGAGCACATTTCGTTTAAGAAGCTGAGAGCAAGCGACTCTTCTTTGGAAAACAGGTAGCTCATGAAAGAAATAGTTTATGACCCAAATTAAATGTGTTTTCACATACATAAATGAGAGGCATGACTACCCACACAGAAAATATACATAAAGATTGCTAAAATATAAAAAGGTCTGTTCCCACCTTATGAACTAGTTTATTGTTTAAGAAATATCTGATATGTTTAAAGTGAGATAAAGGAGTAAGGAACAGAGGCTAATATGTTTTGTATATTTATATTATTACAGCTTAAGGCAGCTGTAACAGTCTGAAGGGACGCAGAGGGTCCTGAAACATAACTTATTTTGGAAAAAGAAATATGAGTGCCTGAAAATATAGCAATATACAACTGAAAAGGAAAAAAATAATAAGAAAGAAATACAAGAAGACGTAATAAATTAGATTTATGAAATTTTATTTTGGATTCCGTTCTCCCTTTTCTCTGACCCCATAGAAATTGCTAATGCTTTCAACCTAACTTTCATTGACCTATCCATTTACCTAAACAAGCTCCCCGCCCAGTCCCCCCTGCCCTACATCACGAGGCTGACAGCTCCACAACCTCCTCTACCCCACCCCCTCCTTTCTACCTCAAGATCATCAGGGAAGCTGACACTACCAGGTTACTAAAATCTCTGCTTGCAAGAGGTAGCCCTGGTAGTGATGGTCTGTACCCTGCTTTCCTAAAACACATCTCTCCTGCAGTTGTGAACCCCCTCAATTTTACCTTCAACCTCTCCCTAATTTCTGCTACTATTCCTGACTTCTGGAAACACGCCAACGTTGTACAGATATTTAAGACTGGTGCTGGACCTATCGGGTGTTGGGGATGCTCATGCAATTGGGTCGGAGGAGGCAGTAGTGGCCTATAATGGGGCAGTTGGTGCGGTCTTTGACGCACTCGCACCCTTTGCATGTCTGACTCCCATCTACTCATCGGAGCTCTCCCTGGTATGATAAGAATCTCTGAGGTTTAAAGACTAGGGGCCAGAGGTTAGAAAGGCATTGGAGGAGATCTGGTCTAGTGGAGGACAAATTGGTCCTGAAGTCACATTATATGGACTATCTGGGGGCAATTTCCCATAAAAAGGTGGAGTTTCTGTCTAGGGAAATTGCTACAGTGAGAAACAGACCAGCTCAGCTCTTCCGCACAGTGGACAGGCTTTTACACCCTGCCTATCTGTGTGTTGGAGGGGTAGGTTCGAGCACAGGGTGCGAGGAGCTGGCTGATTTTCACTGACAAGGTGTCCTCCATCAGGGCTGAGGTCTCATTGAACGTCTCTCGAAAGGGCCACAGGATCCAGCCTGAGTTGAATCAGAGCACTCCTCCTGTGTGGGATGAGTTTGAGCTGATTAGAGTTGGGGAGGTGGTAGAGATAATCTCTAAGCTGTGGCTGACCCATTGTGATTTAGATCCAGGCCCAACTCACCTTTTGGTGGAATGTTTGGACCTGATTGGTCCTGTGATTGCTGGGGTAGTCTGAAGTTCATTAAGGTGTGGGATCATTCCTTTAGCCTTGAAAGAGGCTTTGGTTAGAACTCTTTTGAAAAAAAAAACATCTTTGGACCCGGACTGCCTCAGCAATTACCGACCTGTTTCGAACCTCTCATTTTTAGGGAAGGTTGTAGAAAAGGTGGTGGCTGTTCAGCTGAAGAGACATCTTGCTGCTTCCTCTGCCTATGATCCTTTTTAGACTGGGTTCTGAGCAGGGCATAGTACAGAGATGGCCCTGGTGAGGGTGCTAAATGACCTCCTGATGGTGAGGGATAGAAGGGACCGTACCATCTTGGTCCTTCTAGACTTCTCTGTGGCGTTTGGCACTGTGGACCATGAGGTGTTACTTGATCAACTGCGGTCTTGGTGTGGCCTGTCCGGAAATGTCATCAACTGGCTCAGGTCATACCTGACAGACAGAGTGCAGAGGATGACCATGGGAATTTTGTCATCAAATCCAAAGCCTGTGTGCTGTGGTGTTCTGCAGGGGTCGGTCTTGTCACCTCTGTTGTTCACAGTGTATATTTTGCCACTGGGGGACATTATGAGGCAGTACAGGCTGGGTTTTCACTGCTATGCAGATGATACCCAGCTGTACCTGTCCTGTGCTCCCAATAGCCAGGTGTCAGATTCTCTATTCAACAGCTGCCTTGAGGAAATCCAGATATGGATGACTCACAATTAGCTCAGACTTAACCCAGACAAGACTGAGGTACTGGTGGTAGAGCTGGGTCATCAGGGTAGGGGGGTCATGACATAACCCCCTGACTTTGTGGTGGGGGTGTGCATTTAGCCCCCTGTAGCCAGGTGAAGAATTTGGGAGTAATCCTGGATGGCAGTCTGACACTTGATGTACAGGTGTCAGCTGTGGTGAGAAGCGGGTTTTATCATTTCAGGAATAGTGCCCGAATTCAAACCCTATTCCCGCCTGATGACCTGCCCACATTGGTACATGCTTTTGTCACTTCCAGGTTGGATTACTGCAATGCCCTATAGCTAGTGATATCTGGAGGCAGACTCTTTAGACTGCAGCTGGTGCAGAACATCATGGCGGCGAGATTATTGATGGGGGTGCAAAGAGGTGAACATATCACCCCGGCGCTCCGCAAACTGCACTGGCTGCCAGTCCAGTGGAGGGTTGTCTTCAAGATAGGGCTGTTGACCTATAAGACCCTGCCCAAGAGGGGCCAAGTCTGTCTGCAAGAGGTCATTGTGCTGTACTGCCTGACCTTGGCTCTCCGTTCTGTTGGGGGTGGCCTCCTTGGAGTTCCTAGGGTTAGGCTGCAGCATTCGGGCGATAGAGCTTTTGTAGCAGCTGCGCCTATCCTGTGGAACTCCCTGCCTGGTCATCTTAGGGAGGCCCCCTCAGTGGACGCCTTTAAGAAGGACCTTTAAAACATATTTATTTAATCAAGCCTTTAACTGAAGGTGTTTTAAAACAATAGCATTCTTATGATGGCTAGTTAAGCTGCTGCTCCCTACTGTATTTTGTATGTTGTTGTTGCTTTAAATCTGTTTATTGTATTTTAAAAATATTTTTGTATGATATGTGTGTTTATATTGTACAGCACCCAGAGTCTTCGGAGATGGATGCTATATAAAAAAATATCTATATCTATCCCCTCTCCTCCACCTAAGCAAACTGCTTGAAAGAAATATCCACTCCCAGCTAACAGAGCACCTTGAAAAGTGCAACATCTTATGCCCTCTCCAGCATGGCTTCTATAAGCAAAATAGTACCTCATCTGTCATGGCATTTTTTTCCAACCATGTGCTGAGGTGCATGGATCAGGGCAAACCCAAAGGTGCAGTCTTCATTAACCTGTCTAAAGCTTTTGACCTGGTTGATCGCAACCTCCTCCAATCAACATTGCTCCCATGGACCCTCTGCATAGTGCTGCAGCTACCTATCAAACAGGTCCCAGTCAGAACTCAGTGATAAGGTCTCCTCTGCCCCCTACTTGTACTCACTGGAGTCCCCAAATGCTCCATACTCTGACCACACCATTTCTCCACATTTATCAATATGCTCCCCCAAGGACAGCATCAGCTGCTTTGCTCCCTTCTATGCTGATGATTTAGTCATATATCACAGTGACAAATCTGTTGACTCTTATCTCCTCCATCCTCACACATAACTTTGCATCTGTTCACCAGTGGTTCCTCTCAAACAAGCTCCATGTCAATGACAAAAAGACTAAATCTATGCTTTTTGGATCTTAAACCCTTGCTAACCAAAGCCAGCTCCTCCTTGTTGGTTCTTTCCCCCTTTGGTTTGCCTCTTGAAAATGTTACATCCTTTAAATACCTTGGAGTTACCCTTGACCCCTTCCTTTCTTTCTCTGAGCATGTCAACAATACCGTGAGGTGAATCCATCAGAAGCTAGGTGCTGCATACTGTCACAAATGCACTCTGCAGGTCAGGCCTTCTGCTCCCACAGTACCAAACCTCAAAGTGCAATATGTGAAGAGCAGAAAAACAGGGTAACCCTTCTGTCTGTTTTGGGTCTGAACCACTACCAGTCTCGAGTCCTGAGGTCAAATATGAATTTTTGCTAGCACACCCATTAACAGGTCAAATATCATACCCTCATTGAGGAAGTGCAATACTTAACCCAGTGGGCACCCAACCTGGTTCACAATCTCCCTTTTTGACTTAATTGAGACTTGGGTACTTTTCTTATCGTGGTGCGTATGGTAACACACTCTAAGCGCTTACCAGTTCTGTCAGACGTATCAACACTGTCCCAGCATTTACATTCAAAATGAGAAAAAGACTCTGGCAGAATTTCAAGGAAAACAAAGCTTTCTACAAATAAAAAAACAAGTAGTAGATGAAATACAAACACAGAACATATAACATTGGGTGTACAGTCATTTCATTTAAATGGACAATTTAAACAAAGCCGCCTTCATACTGAATATTTAATCCTACCCTAGTTTCCAGTAATAAATAGTGGTGGTTGATTACCTACTTCAGTAGAAATGCTCGAGAGTGTGTACTGTCAGGAGTCCAGAGGTAAAAAGCAACATTTTCCCTGAGCTTTGACCCTCCATAGAAAACAAGGATACCACCCAGCTTGTGAGGTTGCAGCTCACAGTGATGCCGACTGTGAGGTCACTCAAACCTGGATGCTAAATTAATTGATCAGTCACATGCCCCAGCACACTGCTAAACAATCCAATTATATATAGATAGATAGATATATCTCTTTCTCTCTCTCTATATATATATATATATATATATATATATATATATATATATATATATATAACCCTAGATGGCGCTATCCCAGGGGCTACTACCCTGCCTGATTTGCCACCAACAGGTTGAGGGCCTGGATCCAATGGCGGTGCCTCCACCCAGAGGGTCAGGGTTTGCAATAGTTAAACTAACTTGGTCACAGCCCTCTGGGACACTGCAACCCCTTTCTTCCCACTAGTGGCCCACACAATATATCATTTACCAAGAACACATTTCTGAAACATTGCAGTCGTCACTCTTTACACAGTATTACATACACATTGTACCATAACTCAAGTTATTACCTCTTGTACATGAAACCTGAAGAGAGGGCGCCTTCCCTATCAGTTACCTTGGGGCTGGATGGGGCAAGGCACCATACTTAGAGGGCAACACAAGTAATGAGTTAGCACTGATGCTCAGTTTGGGCAATGAGCTCGGGGACACATACACTCCTTTATGGACAACATTGAGAGGCAAGTCCACAGGCCTCCCAAGTGAATCATAACTGAGGTGCACCACAGGCTTTACAGCTCGACCAGTCTTTCTAGGGGAACTGTTATAGTCTCTGCACTCTGAGCCTCATTTTCAGCATTGTCCTCACTTGTCAGAGTCGCGAAATCAAACAAGTCAGGCGTTACTCTGTCATTCTTCCTTGAACTCTTGCTGCTGGGTAGCACTGCAGTGTCTGCACAATGCACATTAGCCAGGATGCAACCTCTGTTTACTCGAATGTCTCTTTCAGACACATTATGAACTTGGACCATTACCCTTCTGGTAAGCATGGGCTCTAGCGGGCAAAATACTAGGCTTGACCAGCAGTCCCTCTGGCAATTTTCCATCGCCTGGTGCATCCAACATTAATATTTTATTCTTAACATCCTTTCTGATACGGACCTCTCCTGTAAGGTACACTGGGCATTTGGCGCCAGGATCAGAGACTCAGGATCCTTCTTCCATACAATTCCGACCGGTTCCTCTGGTTCTGTTTTTCAGCATCTCTGTGCCTCATAGGCCTTCTTAATTAAAGCCGGAACTCTTAAAGCTCTACTAGTCTTTGACCCTGTTTTTCATAACACAACTGTGCCAGCCTTCCGAACATATGAGCATTTGTTCCAATCAACAAAGGGACACCATCATACAGTCCAGTGGGGGGACACACTAAGGCTAGGGTCTCTACTTGTTCGGCCACTCCAGCCACGGAGGTGGGGAAAGACAGCCAAATTCGGATATACCCGGAATAGGGGTAGGCCTTCTCACTTAACCCCCATACATGCAGTCCTTCTAATGGTTGTAAGGGTACGTCTGACAAATGCTTCTGATACCAATCTTGGAACATAATTGTCACTTGGGAGCCACTGTCTAATATAGCTCTTGTAGACACTCCGTTCACCTTTACAGTGGTCTCCATGGAGGGACCCACTATTCTGGACCAGTCTGGAGAGGCGGTAGTGGGGCCTGGGCAACTGACCTTGCCACAAAGGGCGTGAATTAGCATTTTGGTGCCTCACTGGGATCATGTCGTGCACCTCTTAACCACTGATTTCTTCTCCAAGCTCTCCTTGTAGCCTATATGCAACTTTGTCAGTGTCTTTTGGGGACTGGCATTCCTTTCATGTGCCCATCTTTCCCACAATTATAGCAAAACATACTTTTGGAGTTTGAGCTGGCCGAGGCGCCACACTGGGAGCCAGGGCGGGGTATTACTAACTGGAAACCTTGGTGCCATCTCTGTCTCGCGTGATAAGCATTTGGAGACATCTTGTCAGTTTCTCCACTTCCATGGTCAAGGAATCGAGTTCGAGCTGTTATCAGCAGGAGATACATGGGTGGGTACCCCACCCCCATAGCAGATGCAGTCGGCGGATATAGGTCAGGGCCCGTACTTGCAGGCGTGGCCTTCATAAAGGACTGTTTTTGAATTCCGGATCTCTCTCAACAGTTAGCCCCATTGTGACATATCTTTTTCCTTGTCAGAGCACTCATTGACTGCCAACCTCTGCCCCTGAACTTCACTTGATGGGTTACCCTCAGTCACTCGGGTCGTAGCCGCAGCTATTGGTGCAGGTCCCTCCCGAGGTCGTCTTTTCTCAACTCCTCGAATTTCTCTCATTAACTCATCATAGGAGGGTGGGATTCCAGTCGATCTGCCAGGTGTAACTGAAGCAACAGCAGTTCTGAGAAGGGGCAGACTTAAGGATCCTGTCCAGCCTGGTTCGGTCCAGTTCAATCGCTGGCAAACTACCTTTTCTGAGGCATTCTTGCAACTAATTTTTCCAGCCGAGATACATACACAGACAACAACCCCTTGGTACTGTTGTGCATCTCTTACTCTCCACCATAGGTCCTCATCAGAATCTGGGCTCATACACTATTCCAAGGCCTCAAGATAGGCCTGTGCAGTCGCTTCAGGGTTACTGGCGTTTAGCGCGGATGGTAGCCAGGACAGGACCTCGGAGGCTCTCACTAACCCTCTTTTCGCTTTTCACCTTCCGAGCATTGCCATTCTAGCACTTGGGGGCAACATAGTCTATCCAGGTCTCCAGTCATCCTCCCTTGGGGGTGGGAGGGTGCCAGAGAAGATCCTCAACCTTCGGTAAGAGTCGTGACTAATGGCAGGTGCAGAAATAGGAGTCTGCATTGGTTCAGCCACCATTACAGGCACTGGAGCAGGAGAGGGTGTTGGGGAGGAACACTCCCAGGTGGCAGAATAGTTTCTTCAAGTCCTCCACAGTTTTCCCTCTCCCAGCAACCATTCAGCAAATTTCTCCTCAAAAGTTTCAGATAGTGGTGGGGCTGATTCCCCGGTCTTTACTGTCCTTAGTTATCACTCTCCAAGCAGTGAGGGCTCCTCTGGGGTAATGGTCTGTGGCACTTTGGAGCTATCTATGGGATCCTTAAACTCTACTAGGGCCAGGAAAGTGTGGGTGAGCAGATTAGCATGCCGACCCACCACCACAGGGTTTTGTAAACCTTCCACCTTGGAAAGTACTCCCTGCACAGTGTCAGTATTGATACCCAGGGGATGTCCAGGATAAGCATAGCATTTTGGGGGTCGATCTCCTCCCAGTACACCACTCCACCAGCCGGTGCACAGCCACTTCTGTCGGGTACCATTTTTTCTTAACAGTGGTTCGTAAATATGGCCACTAGAGGACACACAATCCCAGCGGTGAGCCTCCAAGATGTAACCCCTAGATGGCGCTATCCCAGGGGCTACTACCCTGCCTGATTTGCCACTAACAGGTTGAGGGCCTGGATCCAATGGCGGGTGCCTCCACCCAGAGGTCAGGGTTTGCAATAGTTAAACTAACTTGGTCACAGCCCTCTGGGACACTGCAACCCCCTTTCTTCCCACTAGTGGCCCACACAATATATCAGAATTACCTTCACAGTATACACTTACCCCCAGGTCTGGTTCCGCACTGGGACCTCCTGTGAAATGAGATACAGTGCAACAATCACAGTACAGTACTTTAACATAGACAAATACCTCAGGCAGTATAACTTTGCTGAAACAAGCAGCTCTGATTTATTTAGGGGATATAACAAGGACAGGGAAATCAGGTTAATTAGCTTATCACTCTAATAATCTACCTATGGCTCTGTGCACAGGCCTATCCCTATCAGTTACTGTCCCTGGGTACCCAAGCCCTAGTGGCTAGTCCAAACCGTGGCAGCTGGTAGGGCCCTTTCACACAGAGAAAGGAGAATTAAACAGTCAGCAGTACAGTAATTCCATTTGGATTTAATGTGGCAATTCAACAGGGAGCAACCCTGAATTAGTACTCACGACCTCCAAATAAGATAGGGTCCTTCAATGTCAGCAGGGCTCACTTGAGGTACACAAACCTCTTCACACATCCATATAAAAGAAAGTACTATACCAGGCAGGCTGCATCTGTATCCCGATCGCAATTACTGCAAATACCCGGAGACACACAGCAGATTCAGTTCCTGACAGACCGAGTGCAATTTTCAGCAATTCTTCCAGTCTTCTACAGGGTGAGCCTGGTTTCTACTCTTCAGAGATCCTTTGATTCTTTTCACAGGACGGATTCAGTCTAACAAGCTGTTACACAAGCTGCAGACCGAACTCTGGGCCTATACACGTTTTTTGACTAAACTGCACACTGAAAAGCACAGGGCTCCTTCCTTCTTCACTGCCAAAGCTCAACTGAACTCCAACTGACGAAACGGGCACTTCCTTTGAGTTCCTCCCAGTTCTTGACTGGATTGGCTGTCACTCACAATAGACTGCTGTGTTGGTCCAAAAGGCACTGAAGTCTAAACTACATCTCCCAGAGTCACTGCCCATACAATCCTCTTGTGGCTGGCTCAGATTATGAGTCCAAGTTCTGATTCGTCCAAGGCATCATTTTAGAGCTAGCTTACCCCACACTGATTGGTCCAGTTCAGCAGTTCAAAACTAGAATGGGGAACTAGCAGACACAGTTCTGACTGCAAAGAAAGCAGGTTAGACAAACTGTAATTTCATTATTACTCTAAATAATTTCTGGCAAACAGTTACATCTTTCAGATAGGTTCCCTTTGCACTCCTAGTGACTGCAAAAATGAAGTGAATTGGCAGCAGCTCGAGTGGTACCAGAGAAGCACACAGTCCCCATACAACTAATTATGTCTGCAAGCAGACAGCTCTTAAAGAGACAGTACCAGAGGCTCTAAAAACACTCACTGATAAATGGCTTAAATGCAAACACCATTCAGGCTTGGAGCATTCAAGCAAGCTCCTGGAAGTCTTTGGGAACCCCCATTTGCAGGGTTACATATATATACACAGTGTGTGTGTGTGTGTGTGTATATATATATATATATATATATATATATATATATATATATATATATATACATATATATATATAAATATATACTGTGTGTGTGTATATAATATATATTTTATTCCTAATTAGTGATGCCTTATGACAGGTCAGTTACCCCTTTGATGTTTTCAGGAAAACTTCCTGATGAGCTATTTTATCTATTTGTGAAATCTAACAGATATCTGTCAGACGTTGTTTCTTCCTAAGATGTCATAAAATGCAGTACTTTATGGCTAGTTTTCTTGGATTTCACAGTAAGTGGGTGTTTTTTCAGTCTGTTACAACCTGGTATCATTATAATCCCAGGAAGTCAGCTTTTACAAGCCAGAGGTAACAACAAGGCCTGCACATTTTTTTTTCTTTAAAAAGAAATATCCAGCATCCCCTGATTGCCTATGCTGACAGACATATTTTTCCAGCAGAAATTCACAGCAACATATAATTATATCACAAATAGCATCTGCTTGTTATTATATGTATTATATCATCTTGACGCATACCTCTACAAGCACTACCTGATTGCTGAGGCATGCCTGGCCATTGTGCATGGAAACCTTCTTCTCCGCCTCCTTGATTACAGCTCCCTAGCCTACTCACACCTGTCCACCACCCTGCTTTCATGGCTAAACTCTACATACAACTCAATCTGTCGTTTCTTCCTTCTAGCCCTCTATCACTCACACCGCTGCTCACCCTACCAAGAGCTTTGGGTGGCTGCCCCTGCAAGCTCACTTTGACTATGTGTTGGGCTACCTGGTGGACAACTCCCTCTATTTCCCACAAATGTCCCCTTACTCACCCCTCCTGACAGAGCGGTTATTACTAATCTTTGGGCCTCATCAGTCCCCCTGCTGGAAGTACCACCCACCACCTTGGGGAGGCAAGCTTTCTCTGTCATAGCACCCTCTGTTTGGAACAAGCTTCCCCCGGTTGTTTGTGCATCCACTACCCACCAAGCTTTTAAGCATGCAATGAAGGCCTGGCTCCTTTTGATTGCAATCTGTCACTATCCCTCACAGCAATACTAGGTTGATTCCATTCATCTAGGCAGCTCCAGTCACTAGTCACCACCCAGTGATCCTTTTTTCCCTACCTTTGCCTACCCTTTCCTCTGTCTGTCTGTCTTTCTTTCTCCTCCTCCTCTCTGCTTGAATTTCTCTCATGCTCTGTGTCATTGTTTTAGATTTTCTGACCAAACTTGCACAACCACTGTTACTTGTACTGTATGTTCTTTGTTTTTTGCACTTGATTTTGTATTTCTACACCACTGCTGATTGTATCTCAGCCTTGATTTTGTATTTTATACCACTGCTGACCATTGCTGTGTACTGTACTTTATCCTTTGAATCTTATGTATTCATTGTAATTTTTTCTGTTGTGTCTGTACTTGCCTCACCACACTTATGGCCCGGTTCACGACTGAAAATGGTCCTTAGGATCAGTGCACTCACCCAACCACCAAATAAATAAATAAAATAAGTGGAGAACTGGGCTGCAGTTGATGATACCATGTTGATGATACCATGTGGGAAAGAATGCTGCAGTTGATGACCCTAAGTAGTGAATAGGCCTAGAGTTGATGACTCTAAGTAGAGAACAGGGCAGCAGTTGATGACCCTAAGTGGGCAACAGGGCTGCAGTTGATGACCCTATGTGGGGACAGGGCTGTAGATAATGACCCTATGTGGGGGACAGGGCTACAGATAATGACCCTGTATGGTGGACAGGTTTGCGTTGATGACCCTAAGTAGAGAACAGGGCTGCAGTTAATGACCCTAAGTGGAGAAAAGGGCTGCAGTTGATGACCCCAAGTGGAGAACAGGGCTGCAGTTGATGACCTCACATGGGGAACAGGGCCACAAATGAATGAATTGAGCATGATCAGGATGAGATGGGACTGTGTATACTTAATTAGTTGTTGTTTTTTTTTTAACCAGGAAAGACAGACTTAGCTGTGTCAGCTCATTGGGGGGGGGTTACAAGGTCCTGTTTTATTGACCAGGGGAATATAGCATTTTGATGATGATAAATGGGGAACAGGGCTGCAGTTGATGATACCACTTGGGAAACAGTGCTGCAAATGAATTGATTGAGCAAAATTAGGATGAGAGGGGGCTGTGTTGACTTAATTAGTTTTTATTTCTATTTTTTTTTTACCACAAAAGACAGACTTAGCTGTGTCAGCTCATTTCTAGTATTTAGGGGGTTTACAAGGGCCTGTTTTATGTACCAGGGGAATACAGTATAACATATTTATTTGGAGCTCTACAGAGTAGGCTTAGGATGCCTCATAAATTATGCATGTAAGCCCCCAAATTGGGCTTACCTGTGTAGGCCACTGCCCTCTGCTCTACTGCCAGCATCCCTAAGTGGTCCCGCTTGAGCTTTGGACCCTGGTACCCAGCTGGTGCTCCTGTAGCTGTGGTCATCCATTCCTCAGATGTGTGTTTTAGTGCCTCTGGGTGTGTTTGGTGTCAAGTGCTTGGTCCATGGGGCAGAAAATTGAACCAAGCCAAGAGTAAAAAAAGAAAATGGTGGCTCACACCCCACTGTGCATACGCAGCAGCAGAATGGCACATTTTAAAGGAAGCTACTGTGCCATTTGTGTGTTTAGGCTTTGGGCAATATTTAAATATATTTCTGGCTCCAGAGCAGGCAGCAGTGCTGGGGATCTGCATGATCAAGCCTCTGGGCTTGGGGGAAAATGTTTTCAGTCCTCTTAAGGACATAAATAATAATTAGTAAATAAATAGTCTGTCTGTATTGGGACTGCATATAAATAATAATAGCAACCTCCATGTGATTACAAATGCAAGAGGGCTGCTGGGAAAGGGTTAGAGGATACCAGATTTGCCTGAAAGTTAAACAGCCAATTGGAGAAGGGGCTGCCATAAACTATAACAAGCATTTGTCAATGCCAAGTGTTGCTTGCTGTCATTAGCAGTGGAAGTGTAATAGTTAGATGCAGTATAGGAATGGCAGTGAAGTATTGAACTGACACCAGCTCCACCCCCACCCTGCAGAGATGGACAGACATTGGGGTGTGCCTTTGGGTCCTCTCCCATAACAGTCACGACATTTCACCTCACCCTACCTTGCAGACACAAGTGTCAAGGTGTGCTTTGAAGTGTTCGGGCTCACCTCATTCCATAAGGAAATACACTGAAATGGGTGCAGTATAGCAGAATGGGATGAACTCTGGGGCCAAAGGGTCCAAGGCACACCTCGTTGCCTGCCACTAGCTGCAGAGTGGGGGTGGAATGGCATGAGCATTACTGTCAACAATCCCAAGTCACACTCCTGATGCCAGTCAGTCCCGACAGGGTAGGGCATTATGGTCGAAAACCCTAACACCCTGGGCATTTCTTGGTATTTTTACTCCAAGTTTTCAAAATGGGTTTTTTGTGATCCCACTGCAAAAACAGTGACCCTATCAGTTTGTTAGCTGAAAGGTGATTTTGCACGGCGACTGTGCCATTTGGCGCCACAGGTGCAAAAACACATTTCAAACAGGATATGAAAAATGACAGCTGTACTGTTCATGAGGGAGTGTAAAAAATGGCAATGTTGAAAATCTGGAATGAAAATATAAAAAAACTGGTGAAGCCACAAGTGTGCATAGAAACTGCGCAACGCACACCAGTAATGTAATTAGTTTTGGGATTTTTTACTGCAGATTTTCAACATACTGTAGGCATTTTGGGACCTCCGCTCATGAACAGTGTCACTGTGATTTTCTTAATCTTATCCCAAACACTGATTTCCCACAGCGACCGTGCTTTTCTGTGCTGGAAGTGCAAAAACACATTTCGACCAAGGTGTGAAAAATGACAGCTGTACTGTTCATAAGGAGGTGTAGAAAAATGCCAATGTTGAAAATCCGGACTGAAAAGATTACGAATTCATGAACTTACGAGGGTGCGTGGAAATTGCATGATGCACGCTCATAACACAGTCATTTTATGGACTTTTGTCACCACATTTTCAACATAGCCAGTTTAAGACCTCTGCTCATGAACAGTGTCACTGTGATTTTTTTAATCTGTCCCAAACATTGATTTTGCACGCTGACCACACCACTGTGCGCTACATGAAAAAAAACACATTTCGGGTGAGATGTGAAAAATGACAGTTGTACTGTTCATAAGGAGGTGTGGTAAAATGGCAGTGCTGAAAATTTGGAGTGAAAATATTAAAAATGTGTGAAGTTATGAGCGTGCGTAGGAACTGCACAATGCACGCTTATAAAACAGTAATTTGGGGAATTTTTTTCATCAAATTTTCAACATAGGGTTTTTGGGGGCCTACCTCATGAACAGTGTTACTGTGATATTCTTAATCTGTCCTGACCCCATCCAACTCAAGTGGTGTTATGCAATGCCAGGTCTATTAGAAACAAGACAGTAATTATTGCTGATCTTGTTGGGACAGCAGACCTGGCTTGCATCACTGAAACCTGGCTAGATGACAACGTGGGCCCCATTTTTGAAGTGGCGGTCCCACCCGGGTTTTCGGTGATACACCAGTCGAGATCAGACCATGGGTGCAGGGGGGGCGGCTATCTGTTTTAGATCGGAATTGGGCCTTACTGGTGTACCAGTTGAGGAGGCCAGATCATTTGAGTTTACCGTAGTAGCAGGTGTGGGGTGCAGGATCATTCTCATCTACTGTCCACCTGGGTAGGATAAACTTTTCCTGCAGGAAATGGCAGACCTCATCGTCGTTGCGGCATTGGAGTCACCCAGGCTGATGGTCCTGGGCGACTTCAATGCCTGGGTCAATGGTGAACTTTCGCAGTTTGGTCAAGACTTAATAATAATAATAATAAAACTTTATTTTTATGGTGCCTTTCAAATACCAAGGCACCTAACAGATTTGAAATTACAAGTCAAACATTAACAACATAAATCATATAAAATCAGTAGTATCATCATATCTCCAGCTTATGTTGTCATTGGGGTTCACACAGGTAGTTGCCTGTGCTACTCATAATCAGGGTTACTCACTTGACCTGGTCTTCCTTCTGGGGATCGAGTCCTCTGACTTGATGGTGGAGCCAGTTGTATGGTCCAAACACTACACAGTGAGATTCAATCTCCAGCCCCTCCCTTATAGGCCTACCCCTGTGGATATGGTCAGATACTTCCCATTGAGGGATGTAACCCCAGAGGGTCTCTTGGTATTAGACCAATCGGGAGTTCTGAGGGAAGGCCTATAATAAGGCTATCACTGAGGATCTGGATGCTATCGCCAGAATCTGTGTTTGCCCCCTCTGTCTCTGCCCTCAGTCCCCTTGGTTTGATGGGACCTTGAGGGAGCTGAGACGTATGGGATGAAGGCTAGAGCATTATTGGCGGAGAACAGCCCTTGATGTCGACCACCTTAGATTGATAGAACATTAGCAAAACTATCAATCAGCAATCTCGCATAAGAAGGCAGAGTTCCTGTCCAGTGAGGTAGCTGCTGCTCAAAACTGACTGGCTCAGCTCTTTCAAACCATGGACAGGCTGTGCAACCCAGCCTGTCTACAGGTTTGAGAAGCTTTTTCACAAGATAAATGTGATGAGTTTGCTCTATTTTGTTTTTGCAGATACAGTGGTCAGCATCAAGGCTGAAATCTGTCCAGCACCCTCTATGGGGGTTAGTAGTGGTCGATGCATGGTCACTTTCCCTCAGTCTTCTTGGTTATCTTTCGACCGACCAGAGGTAGGGGACATCTTGCGGATTGTCTGGAAATTGTGGCCAACTTGTAGTTTGGATCCGGGCCCTACATGCCTAATATTAGGGTGTTTGGAGATCATTGGCCCAGTCCTTGCAGAGATTGTTTGGTGCTCTTTAGATTTGGGAGAGTTCTCTATCTCCCTAAAAGAGGCGGTGGTGACACCGTTTCTTAAGAAAGCTTCTTTGGACCCAAGCATCTGTGCAAACTACAGACCTTTGTTGGGAAGGCGATTGAGAAAGTAGTTGCGCTGCAACTGGAGAACCATCTTACCATCCATGATGTCTTCGATCCTGTTCAGTCAGGTTTATGGAAGAGACATAGTACCGAGACTGCTCTGGTTCGGGTGCTCAGTGATCTCCTGATGGCGAGAGACCAGAAACGCCGTTCCATATTGGTGCTTCTGGATTTCTCCTCAGGGTTTGACACTGTGGACCATGGGGTTCTGCTCAAACATCTGAGGGTCATCTGTGGACTGGCTGGTCCAGTTCTTAGATGGTTTCATTCTTTCCTAGCCAGCAGGTCTCAGAGGGTGGTTTCATTTTTTTCCCCTCTGAACCATTCTTTATGCTATGCCGGGTACCTCAGGGCTCGGTGCTATCCCTCATGTTGTTCACAGTGTATCTGCTGCCTCTCGGAGACATTGTAAGATGATATGGGCTGAGTTTTCACTGCTACGCAGATGACACATAGCTCTGTCTGTCTTTTGCACCCGACCAGAATAGTGCAGTCTCGAAGTTTAACAGCTGTCTGGCGGAAATCCATCACTGGATGAAGTCCAGTTGGCTGAAATTGAATTCTGGGAAGACTGAGGTGTAAGTTGTGGATCCGGGGTGCTGGATAGAGAGGTTGGTGGTGGGGTTACCTTCTGGGCTTTGGCTCCATGGTTTACAGCTGCCCACCTCTGAATGGGTGCGTAATCTGGGGGTGGTATTTGAAGATGGACTGACACTGCGGGTGCAGGTGTCGGCAGTAGTCAAATCTTCCTTTTAACTTCTTAGGAACATTGCCAGAATTAAGCACCTTGTTCCGTCTGATGATTTGCCCACGTTGATCCATGCTTTTGTGACCTCACGCCTTGACTACTGCAACTCCCTTTACCTAGGGCTTCCAGGGGTTGATGACTGCCACTTGCAGCTGGTGCAGAATGCTGTGGCATGATTATTGACTGGGACTTCATGCACCAGTCATATTACTTCCCATGCTGCATGATCTACACTGGCTGCCTATACAGTGGCAGACCACCTTCAAGGTCGGTCTGCTGACCTATAAAGCCCTACATGGACTATGGACTGGGTTACCTGCAATAGCTCCTGGTTCCTTACAGTCCTGTCCAACCTTTCTGCTCAACTGACTAGGGGTTGTTCGAGGTTCCCAGGGTGCGGTTGAAGACATCTGGTGCCAGGGCTTTTATGTTCGTAGTGCCATCCCTGTGGAACTCTCTTCCTTGTCAGATTAGAGAGTCCACAACTGTGGAGAGCTTCAAAACCAGTTTGAAAACCTATTTATTCAAACAGGCTTTTAATATTTGAAGTTTTAGGAATTCTGAGGATTTTTTCTTGAAGGTGTTGTTTTTTATGTGATTTTAGTGAATTGTCTTTTGATGTCCTGTATGTAAAGTGCTTTGATGTTTGAATTGTGCTATACAAATAAAAATATTATTATTAAATATTATGAACATTGATTTCACATACTGACTACGCCATTGTGTGCTACATGTGCAAAAACACATTTCAGGCGAGATGTGAAAAATGACAGCTGTACTGTTCATAAGAAGGTGTGGTAAAATGGCAGTGTTGAAAATCTGGAGTGAAAATATAAAAAGTGCTTGAAGTTACGAGCGTGCGTAGGAACTGAGCAATGCACACTCATAAAACAGTCATTTTGTGGAATTTTGTAACCGAATTTTCAACAAAGAATTTTTGGGGACCTATCTCATGAACTTTCACACTGTCTTTTCATTAATCTGTACCGAAAGGTGGTTCCACGCAGTGACCGCGAAATCACCTTTCAGGACAGAATAACAAAATGACAGTGACTGAGTTCATGAGGTGGGGTCCCAAGAACCCTGTGTTGAAAATTTGGTGAAAATAATTCCCCAAATGGTTGCGATATACACCAAAGTTAAAAAAAAAAAAAAAAAATATGCCATTATGCAGCTTACCGGCATTTCTTCAGTTTGCGGTTGGCTTTGAAGAGTGCAGACGTGTTCCCTGTCCACTGAAGATCATCGCGCCAGGCTCCAGAGGTAAGTATGGGGTGAGGGTGTGTGTGGGGAGTTGCAGTACGCAGAAAGTGGGCGTGGGTTGGGGGAGAGACCACCGGAATCAACGAGGAACTGTCTTCTAATTTTCAGGTATGTTAAAAAAAAACCTTGTGGAAGATTTTTCTTTGCAGGGTCATATTTAATTTTGGCATGCTGGGGTGGGCTCCCACCATGCCACCTGAGTGTTTTGGGGGCTGCAGCCGATGGGGGGATTGGGCATCCCTGGCACATACCAAGTGCTGAGGGACAAGAGCTAAGGGGATTGGGCACCCCCTTGGCACACAAGAAATTAGGGGGGCATTATGCCAACATGGAGTGGGCTCCCCATCTACAAAAATTACCAGGAAGGCATGCCGACAGGGGGATTGAACACCCCTGTCATCACATATAAGTGTGGAGGGGATGGCAAGAGCCAAGGGGGATTGGGCGCCCCCCTTGGCACACAACAAATTTAAGAGGGGGGCATTATGCCAACAGGGTGTGGGCTCCCCCGTTGGCAAATTGAACTGGAAGGGGGCATGCCGACAGGGGGATTGGGCATCCCGTCTGCTTTTTTTAATTGAAATGTTTCACCAGGAAGGCACACTGAACGACGGGTGCAACTTTCTGTCGGCTTCCTGGGGACTGTGAGAGGCTGATGGAGAAGCCATCGCCATGGGAACACAGCACAATGGAGCTGTGTAATTGGCTACTACAGTCAGGGATGTCCCACAGCAAAAACAGCTGATTGCGTAGTGATGGGGCACTCCCTGATTGCAGCGGCTCATTTCCTTTGATCTAGTGGCCTGCTCATTAACTGCTGGTGATCGACCGACAGCATGCTCCTCTATTGGCCAAGGCTGAGACCAGCCCCTGAATGGGCTGCTGCCAAATTGCTGCGCCTCCGCTACCCACTTGTGAAAGAAACCTGATGCAATGTGTTTCTTGCACATGTGTGCAAGCAACACAAAAAGGACTATTTCACCTGCCACAAGGATGTTCAGCCTGAGTTAAAGTGCAAGATATACTTCTGTTGTCTATCCAGCCCATTTTCTGCATTTTGGGACCCAATAGCCAGGTCAGCTCCAGTCCTTAACAAATAAGGCAGAGTGTCTGAAAGGGAAAGACATCAGAGAGTTGCTGCACCCATAGATAGTTGGAAGTTGTGCTGCTGTAATTTTGAATTAAGAACAGAATAGGGGGTAGGCAATCTTTGCAAACTAAATGGATTATACGGCCCCTTTGGCTGACACGTTTTTTTGCTCTAGAAAAAGCAAACATGTCTCAATTGCAGTGTGAAAGCAGAGACAGCAAGTGTGCAGCCTATGAGAAAAAACACTGCAACCTTGAACTAAGATTAAGCTATTGTGTTTCCCCCTTGGTGGGGTTAGTGTTGTGTGAGACTGCATTTTGCTGCAAGCTTCAGAGACAGTGTGTGCTGAGGCAGAGACTGAACAAAGGTGCAGCACAGCTTTGTATAGAGAAACCAAAGTAAGAGTGCTGGGACTACAGATTGAGCCAAAGCCCAGTAAATTGTGTCCACGGTGTGTAACAGAGGGGTCTAGGGGACTATGTCTGGCCTGTCCCTAGACAGAGTAGATGATGACTGGTGTGAAAGATGACAAGAGGCCTGACTGTGGAAAACAGTCTACAAAGGCCTCAGAGGTGAAGTTGGCCAGGCAAGTGAACATCAGTATTCTTCATTTTTCCAGTTAACCAGCTCTGCAGCCTTGTGGTACACCACCACCAGGATATCTATCCATACTGTACAAAATCCAGCCTGCTGAAAGACCCCTTGTGAAGTGATGAACTGTAAGTACCCCTGTTTCTATCTAGCTGCAGTTTTAGGGAGAACTTCATTAGCTAGTTAAGAACAGTGGGTTAAGCCTGAGCAGGGCTGTGCCAACTATAAAGCTGCACTCAGGCAGTAAAATTTAAGTTTGCAACTGTTTAAAAGTTATTTGAGACCCAACAAAAAACCCTAGTGTCAACATCTGCACCCCAGTGTGGTACCCATCAAAAGGGACTACGGACACTTTGTAGTTGCTAGTGGGGAGCCAGGTGCACTCACAGGATGGTGGTGAAGATACTGTTTGGGGCAACATTGTTCAGCTATTGTTTAATGTCATTGTGCTATGTTCCTCCTTTTTTTCCCCCCTTTCTCCAAAATAAATATTGTTCTTGTTATATTCTGGCATTATGAATCATTGCAGAGATGTGTCTTGGGGGGGCAGCTTATGTATTTTCCTTGGGGCTGGTAACTTGCAGACAGTCTATCTGCAGGTGTTCCCTGCCATTACCACAGGTGGTGGTGTGGCAATCTACCCAACTTCGAGCCCTTATTTGTATATAATCTTTTGTTGTATATATGTTTTTTATGTAACTCTGTGTATCTGTAAATGCTGTGTGGTACATGCAAATGTGAAGGGAAAGGATTGTGTTACTTTAAAATGGCTGATCTGCCTGTAACTTGGGTTCTAAGAGAAACTGGGATTCCCATGGGAAACTAGAAATTACATTACCTGGCTAGCTAATCGAGGGGTCCTAAACCATGCTCTCAGGAACTGAATGCTTTGATCACCAGGAAGTTGTTGTAAAATGCTACATTTTAATTGGGTAACAGGAGAGACGCATGCTTCCTAGAGAAACTTGTGTGAATTCTTAACACCCTAATGTCAATTGGATTACTGTGGGATCCTGGAACTTATCATCACCACGCTAAATATAGGTCTCAGACATACCTCTCAACTGTACCACATTACGAGGAATGTTCCTCATTTTACTTCACAAAAGCTCCCTGTTCCACATTGTGAGGACTTCTTCCACATTCAAAGTCAAAATTTTAAAGCAAAAATTAATAGTAAATGATGCAAAAAATATATTATTCAATAATAACAGACTTTCTGAACATAAATTCAACATTTTAACCATGTTTTGAGCATCTTAGGTAAAGATTTGATTAAGTGTTCCACATTTTGCCCATTTGTTCCACATTCTGACAGACAATGTTCCACATTTGGGGGACAGAAGGTTGAGAGGTATGGTCTCAGAATATGATTTTTCATATTATTGGAAATGTTGGAAAACAATGCAACAGTGCAATCTCCTGGCTAAACAGAGTAGTTGCCCTGATTTGCTGTAAGTCAGTGATAGTGGAATAGACTATTTGGGAAACTGATGACTCTGCAGATTTCAGAAAGGTATTTAAGCTTTTCAGCACAGTCACTCAAGGCATTTGGCATTTTGAAATTGAAGTCATTCTGTTTGGATTTTCTTCACCTGAACAGAGCAGGACACAGCACCTAGCTACTAACACGAGGACTGCGATTTTGCAAGCAAGGATTTCTCTGTATATTAACAGGTAGAGACTTTTAACTAGTAGTGTTTGAGCATTTATATTTTTCCCATTTGTTTGTATTATTTCTTTATTTCAGATTCAGATTAATACCTTTGAGCCAGGGCTCATTTACAAAAGTTTCAAGTCTGAGAAAGACCGTACAGTACAATATAATACATGGGTGGATGAAGTGGAGTGGGTTGGTGCGTGGTAATGCAATATGCTGGATCAGCGGTTAGACAATATAGAGCTGCTGAATCTGTCCCCTCCATGCAACATAAATTCTGGCATTTGTGGTAGCCCTGAATCCTTCTCATCCAACAAATAAAGATTAATATGCAGTTATTGTGAATCTTGGAAGCATGGTGTGGACAAAAGGGCGATATTGGAATTGATTCACTGGTGAGGTGAGTCTCGATATACAAGTTTGGTCATCGGGCTCCGACATGGCATTGGCTTGATCTCCGTTTTACCTTGTTTCAGTCACCTGCAAACAGTGTAAAAGATAAGAGCAGCAAATCTTTCCTTCTGTCTGGGAAAGCAGTCTTGCTTCTTCATGGCAAACGGTATTTCTGAGAACCTTGGTCTATAGGAGGACTTCTGTAGAACACAGCAGCAATAGTGGTCCGGACTTGGATAAATCTGGAATTCGTCCTTTCTGTTACTTGGATGGCCAGTCTTTGGACACCTTTACACTAAATCTGCTACTGTCATTCCCCTTTGTTTAGACTTAACAGAAGAATTTGGAACCTGCAGTATGTTGAAGCTTACCAGCAATAATAAGTGAAACTCTGCAGCTACAGAGGAGGAGGCCTGGTGAATTTAATGAGCTAAGTAATACTCTCTCTCTCTCTGTCTGTCTGTCTTGCAAGTTAAAAACTTACCAGTATAAGCACTCAGGTGGAAGTATGGAAGGGGTTGGAGATTATAGCCTATTTTTTGTACAGAATTAACTCAAAAGGAAGTCTCTCTCTGGATAAAATACTAATTTTCCCTTTACCTGCAACAACTAAGCATTTAAAAGGGGAGAAAAAAGTTAATTGCACATGGGAGATTGTCTATATGAGGTTAATCTAAGCAGAAAAGACTTTCTAAACTATGTTAAGCCTCTGGGGAATATGTTAAACTTCAGAAAGAAAGCGATTATTCAAACTCTGACTCTGATATTAAAGTAAGGACAGATCCCAAAAGTAGGAAACTCAGATAACTAAGGCTGCCTTTTAAGAACTACTGTGACCTGGTTGGATTCAGGCAAAACAACATGGCCCCCAAAGCAGACTCGGGGAACAAGAAGGAAAAAAAAGAGAAAACAGCTCCCCAAAATACTTAAGACTTAAAATCTTTGGGGGAAACAGAAGGTCTTCCCCTAAGGGAAGAAAACTATTAAATACCTAGTCCCTCTGCTGTTGAGGTTCCTCCTTAATTCAAATTCAGCTCCCTCAAATATGACTCCTATAGCAAGCTTTGGGCCACAAAATGCTACCTCTTAAAATCCACCAGCATGAGCCTTACAACTCATTAAGAATATGTCTGCTATACAAACCTCAGTGGAAAAGTTACAGCATCTCCCAGATTCCATAAAATCACTATCAGAGAATATTTTAAATTAGCACCAATTTATAGAAAGGAATCCAACGAATATCTGAATTAGAAAAGCTGCATTCAGAGTTGGAAGACACTGTATTTCCTCTGTGTCAAAAAATAAAATCTCTAAAGAGCCAGCAATCTCTTCTACAAGAGAAAATAGATGACCAGGAGAATCGTGCAAGAAGAAAAAGCATTTGAATATTCGGAATTCTCCCAGAATGGGAAAAAGAAGATACTCTCAAAAACATTATTACAGAGGTCTTCTCTAAACTTCTACTTGCTGACCAGACTGTTCCAACCATAGATAGGATACATTGGTTGGGGACTGCTAAAGAGGGCAGAGGTTCTAGGCCAGTTATTGTAAAAATGCTGACCTCAGAGGGTAAAGATATGGTTATGCAAGCATTCAATAGGTAGAAAAACTTTCCACATAAGGAACAAGCTATTTTTCTAAAAAAAATATTTTTCTAAGATACTATGGGAACAAAGGAAGAGATCTGGAGATTTACAACAGAGGTTATGGAAAGAATGAATTAAGGCCTATGTGACTATTCCTTCAAAGCAAGAAGTGATATTGAATAACAAAACCTTGTTTTACAGCTCCCTATTTGAAGCCCTAACAGACCTGAAGATACATTTACCCACTGTATTTGCAGGCTATGAGAATGGTTAGGGTTTCTTCCCTTTAAGGGAGCATTGCAGCCACTATTATATGGAAGTCTTAAGGGTTGGAGGCACAAATATGGAAGAGGATGGGCATATGAGTAAGAGTGAGCAGGAATGCATATAGAATGGTGTATTTTTAGCAATATTATGGGAGTGTGGTGTTTCTCCTTTACAGTAGTGAGGCTGGGGGTTGGGGGAACTACCTTCAGATCCAGATCTTGTCATTAAGTGTTTAGGGAATAATATGCCAGACATACAGTATGTCTTAGGCATATATGGGGTGGGAGGGAGTATTTCAGGTGGTTTAGGGAGGGGTTATACAACTGGATGAAGTTTCTTTCTGAATATGTTTGGGTTAATTAGGGGGTGCACTTGGAATGTGAATGGTATAAATTCTCCTGTAAAGAGAACTAGAATATTAGTCAGAATTATTATGTTTTGGGAAATGTTCCTCAATAAAAAAGAATGGGAAAAACTGAAGAAGAAGTGTTCTGGGAACCTATTTTTTTTCAGCTGGAAAAATCTAGTAGAAGTGTTGGAGTGGCTGTTCTCTTCAGTACGAGTTCTAAAGGGGAAATTCTGGATTCTGGGGCCAAACAGGGCAGAATTGTATTGCTGAAATCTCAGATTAATAATATAAACATTATTTTTGGTTCATTGTATGCACCTTTCAAGGGTTATAAAACTTTCTGGTCGAACTAAGTAAATACATGTATTTTTGGAATGACGGTCATTATTTACTGGGTGGAGATCTGAACTACATTCTAAATGAGGAACTAGACAAGACTTCAAAAGGTTCCAGTTGGGATAGATATAAATCCAAATTACTATTAAACTTCTTAGACTTAAATAACTTGGTTGATGTTTGGAGGGATTTAAAATGGGGAAATAAAGGATTTCACTTATTTCTCTTCTAGTTTTGAAATGCAGTCCAGACTGGATTATATATTTATCTGAAGAAAACATAATAAATAGCTTGGATGCCTTTAAAGCTACATTACAGGGATAATCATTTCATAAACCTCTTGGAGGAATAAGCAAAAGATAGACAAAGAAAGAGAGGTTGAAGGCAAATTATGGTCCTTAGAGCAGGCAGGTAAAGCTGGTGATATTCAAGTTAGATGAACTTAAAAATCTCAGGAGATTGATAGAATCAACAGAAAATTTTGATACAAAAAGTAAGTGGGCCTTGCAAAATAATATCTGGAAAACATAGTGAGTTAATTAGTAACACTTTAGCAAATAGACTGCACTCTCTAGAAAAACCAAAATTGGCAATTGCCTCCATAGTAGCTGAGGATGGTCAAACTTCAACAGAGTAATCATGAATATTGGAGGAATTTAAGTTTTATTCTAATTGTATACCTCTGACTGCGAACCTTCAAGAGAGGAGCTTCTCTATTTTGAAAAAATTGTAGGTTCCAAATTGAATATGGTAGAAGCAGAAGCCCTCATCCAAGAAGTATCTGGAACTGAGATCAAAAACGCTCTATCTCAGATAACTAGATCTGAGGCCCTAGGGGATGTTGGGTTTCCTCTTGAATTTTATATTACAATGGAAAATGAGATGGTCCCTTATTTATACGTGCTATTTAATCAAATTATAAAGTCTAAAAAGACCCCACCTTCTTTTGCTCAGGCCTACATTACTGTACTATCAAAACAGGGCAAACCTTGTAACAAAACTGAAAACTATAGACCAGTTGTGATCTTAAATACTGATAATAATATATTGGCAAAAATTATAAACAATAGAATACTTCCCTTATTAGATAAACTGATTTCCTTTAACCAGATGGGCTTTGTTCCTACCAGAACAATTCGGTCAGGTTTATTTAAAATTCAGTTCCTGAACGAGTACCTACAAAATTCCTGGATTCTGGCAGTGCTTATGGCACTAGATGCAACTAAGGCTTTCCACAGGCTGGAATGGCCTTACCTTTTCAATACTGTCAGAGCCTTTGGTTTTCCATTGGACTTTGTTTCAATAATTCAGATATTGTATGCTAAACCACTAGCTCAGATAAAGATCAATGACAACCTTTCAAAAGTCATAGAACTTAGCAGAAGTGTTTGTCAAGGATGCCCCTTGTCCCCTTCCCTTTTTATTTTAGGATTAGAATCCTTACTGAATGAAATCAGAGGGAATAGGACTGTCTGAGAAATCCAAATAGGTGAAGAAGAAATGAAGCTCAATGCCTTTGTGGACGATGTTTTTCTAACTGTACAAGATCTGGAAATTAGCATACCGGAGATGCTCTCATTTATAAATAGATTTTCTAGGGCAGCAGGTTACAAAAGTGAATTAGGAAAAAACTGAAATGATTACTTTTCATGTTCAGAATCCAAGCAAAATTCAACAATATATACATTGAACAGAAAAAACACAAGGCATAAAATATTTAGGAATTATCATTTCTAATCAAATAGACCTGCTCTACAAACAAAATTTCAAAGATCTATTGGATTCTTTGAAAAATAAACGTCAATGCTGGAGCACAATTCCCCTATCCTTTTGGGGCAAAATCCAAATACCAAAAATGATGGCAGTCCCTTTTTTATCATATAGTCTCCAATCAATATTGGCACCAATCCCCATGCCTTGGTTTAAACCAATGAATAAACAGTTTAAAAACTTTATTTGGAATAGGAAATGGGCTAGAATTTCTTGGGATAAGCTATATCTACCCACAGACCAAGGTGGCCTAACATGCCCTAAGATAGAGAAATATCACTCAACATGTCTAATGAAGACAGCTCTGAAGTGGGCCCATGAT
This sequence comes from Neoceratodus forsteri, assembly GCA_016271365.2. Taxonomy (NCBI): domain Eukaryota; kingdom Metazoa; phylum Chordata; order Ceratodontiformes; family Ceratodontidae; genus Neoceratodus; species Neoceratodus forsteri. The sequence goes on from CM057454.1 coordinate 1,227,122,041, forward strand.
GAAGAAGTGGACAAATCTACCCTATCCTTTATAAATAACATAGTGTTGGCCTTTTGTTCAGAACAGCTGGACCTTACACAAATAGCTTTTACTGTAAGGCAACAAAAGAACTCTAAAAGTTTCATAATAAGACATATAGCCAATGGAGTAATTAGGTATACAACAAATAAAACAAAATGGGCCCTGCATTTTTCTCCGGAGAATAAGATTTGGAACAACCCTAATTACAAATGAATTAGTAAAACCCTTTCAAATAAAAAAATGGGTGGCAAAGGAAATAACAAAATGGAATTGTCTTCTGGACAAGGACCAGCTTGTATCATGGGATATGTTTAGGACAAAATATCAGTTTGGTCCAAGCCCAGTGTACTGTTTGTACTTCAATCAATTGACTCACCTCTACAAAAAGATTGTTCTAAATGGAAACGGGCCTCAAATAATAAGGATTTGGAGACCGCACTGGTAAAAATAAAAAAGAATGGGTTTGTTAAACTCTGCTTGGTTGATGGAAAAGTTGCAGAAATCATACTCTTAGATTAACTCGGTTACTATCCAAAAATGGGAAAATGAACTTAACTATAAATGCACAGTCTCTCAATGGGGTTTGGCATGCAACACCATCTCTCATTATGTGTTAACCAGAGACTGAGCTATCCAATATAAGATAATGGATAGAGCCTATTATACTCCTCACAGATTGTATAGGATAAAAATTATAAATGGAAATTTCTGTTGGCATTGCAACGATGAAAAAGCTGACATGTTGCACATGCTTTGGGAATGTAAATCAATCAAGACCTGGTCACACAATGCCTTCAAGATATTAGGTAATATAGACTTTAAATTCCTGCACTTGGAGGACCCTAACATTGTAATTTTAGAGATGTACCATATTAAAGAGTTATCTGAAAAGAAGAAATTCTTTCTCCAAGCTAACATTATGACAGTCAAGACTTGTATTAAAAAATTGGAAGTATGAAGGTAACAACCTCCCCTTTCCTAGGCATGAATGGTGGCAACTTTTTTTGACAGCATTATATAATTTTTGGATATTTCCATGATTTCCGCCCAGTATGGGAGCTATAGAACAAAAACCTTGAACATTGGCTACCAGAAGATTTTAATGTTTAAAATCTCATATGCCTGCTATCTTTGGGATATTTATATACAAATGGTAAGCTGTATTTTTATACATATAAATCTAACAACCCCACCACCACCTTTGTCTTATCATATAGTGAAAATTAAATGTGAAATTTTGTATGATAGGTTCTCCTCCTCTTGTCACCTGTATACATGGCATTGTAAAGGATATTACTATCAATAAAATGTATCTAAAAAAATACAATATTATACATGGGTTACAGATCAAGTAGGAGAAATAATAATTATTAATTTATTTAGTTTTTGTTGACTGGGTAAGTTCACTAGACAAATTCTTGCCTATTTTCAGGCATGAACTTGGGAGGGGGATACAGATGAATGCCAACTGACCTTGAACCAGATTAAGCTGTTGCTGGTATTTTCATTAAATGGGGTAATTTGGCCAGGACACTGGGGAAATTCCCCTACTCTGCTGTAAGGGGAACCCTTGTCCATTTTGCTGAGTGCCAAGATGGTCAATGAAGGGAGGAGGAGGATGGAGGTGGAGGATGCAGAAGGGACAGCTTCCCCGTCTGATTCAACAATTCTAGAAGCAGAGGAAATAGAAATTGAAACTAATGTTGAAATAAGTGAGAAACTAAGTAAATCGGAGAAGAAGCAGCACAATGTATTACAAGGACTAAGAACTGGTGAAGGAGCAGTAGAACAAGAAAGAAGTGAGTTGCTCTGTTTTATCTGCACTGGAGAGAAAAAAAGAGTAACTACTTACTCTCCTCTTGGAAACTAAAACCACGATCCAACAGCAGCAGTCGTCGAGACCAGGTGAACCTCCGATGCAAAAGCCACAGCTCAGCACTCAGACATCCACACAGATGATATTGGCAAAAGATGATGTGGCACAGGGTCTGGATGCTGCAGGACCGAGGACACCAAAGGAAGAACCGCACTCAATGCTGGAACACTCAGTGAAATAAAGTATTGAACAAAAAACAACAGAGTGATATAGAAGCAACATTGTGACATGTAAGTAGTAAGTCTAGGACTATAACGAAGAAGATAGCTTAAATTCAAGCAAAGTAGCACCACTAATGCAGCTGGTAATGTTCTCAGACACTTCAAAAGAGCCTGACACAGAAGGGAATAATAAGGGGAAAAAAACTTTAGGGGTCAGAAGGAAAGCAATGCAAGAAAAAGATGATTTAAAAGTCTGGTCACCTGAAAATGCTTTGTTAAATGCTGGATGGCTGCTTAAAGAAATGGGAAAGATGAACACCAGATACTTCTGACCCAGTGGTACAGTACTACAACAGAGACATAGCACACAAGGAAAATGAACCTAATGAAGATAATTTACAAACTGTAACAGCCATAGACAACGAGCAGCCAAGTAATTCTACAGGGGCCCCTGAAATGAAATAAAATTCTGGAAATAACAAAGAGACTGATACAAGAAATAAACCAGAATAAAATGAAAGTTTTGCTGAGATTTTTTCATCAAGGGGAGAACCAGCACTCTGAAGAAATGCTGTCAGATTAATATACAAAGGAGGATTAGAGCAACCTCCTGACAGACTACATATAGCATGAATACTCTTAAAAGACTCTATGAATTGCCAGCCCAGTGGCACAGAGGGTTGATGTGCTGGCACCTTACCTCGCACTACGCCAGCTACTTAGGTTCAGGAACAACCTCAGGCCACCAAGGTGCTGGCTTGGGGGAGGGTTGGAATGGGATTGAGCCTTGGTTCTCCTTTCCATAGGGTGGATGCCTGCTCCACCATAGTCTTGCTTCCACTGGGTGGAGGCCCGATGGGTAGCAGAGGCAGTCAGGAGTGGCAACAAAAGTCAGGGGAGGGGTGGAGGGGGCCACCACATCCTGCCATGTGCATGTGCCTCCATGCACATACACGCATGTGTATGCCATGGCCCGGGGGGGAGTAAAAATAAAATATATATATGGAAGAAAAAAGACTCTATGAGGTATTTTGCCTCTGAGATTTGTGCTTTGATACTGGTGATGCAAACTTCGATATAAGCTTTTAGACTATTGCAGAGTTAGACAGATTTGGGCTAAATATAATGCAATGTATAAATCCCAGTTATGGAATCCCTTCCCAGCAGTACATTTAACAAAACCAATGATACAAACCATTACAGTCCTGTTCAAAAATGAGGGAATCAACATATCTGATATCTTGCTTTGGTTAAAACAGAGGTGTGAAGTTCTAGAGACCCCAACACTAATCATGGATTCCGAACAAATTTGGACAGGGGGATGGAAAATAAAAATAAAGTTAAGACAAATTGATTATGGAGTCCTGCACTTGCCAGGTAGCTTTTTTTAGGAAGGGATAGGGGGTCATTATTCTACATGGGGCAGCCAAAATCATGTTTTAAATGTGGGTCTTATGGTCGTTTAGGGAACGCATGTAACGGTACAAAGTGTAACCACTGTTTTGAATATGGACACTTGGCTAAAGATTGCCTAAACACTTTCAAATGCAACCTGTATGAAAAATGAGGCCACTCTTATGCCAAGTGTCCATGGGCCTCACATAATAAAGGGGAGAGTCTGTTAACTCATTACCTCCAATAGTTTCTTAAGAAATCTGAACTATCCATTGTTTACTGAACACAAAATGGCCACCCAGGGTATAATGAGTTAACAGAAGATTTGGTGGCTCAAGCACAACAAAAGGGATTGATACTAGTCTCAGAAAAAAGGCTAGAAGAAATGGTTTGAAATGAAAGGGGAAAAACAGTTTGAAAGGCAGGAAAACAAAAGTGAACAGGTACCTGAAACAGTCAGTAAAGAGGGAGAACAGATCAAGGAGACAGAAGTAGCCACAGTAATGCAGGAGCAGAATGAAGAAGGAAAAAATGGGACCTTTGAGAACAGAAGATTTGGAGGAAAACTTTCAAGAGATGGAGAAGATGCCCCCACCCCCCACTCAGAGTGATGAATTTAAACAAGTAATGAGGATAAAAGAGTTAAGAAGAGATCCAGAGAAGAGACAAAAGTTATAAAAAAAAAAAAAAAAGGCATGGAAAAATCCAACAAGTGTTTTATACAAAAACAGATACCAAATACAATGAAAACAAGGAAAATTGGGGGGATATAGACTCTGAAAGACATGAGTCAGCTGACTCATCCAAGACTTCCTCGCGAGAGACTTTAACAGAAACAGAGGATCATGAAGAATTGAGTCAGTCGAAGACAGTTAAAAGAAGGACTAAGTCTCAGAACAGACAGGGGCCTGATAAAACCTAAAACTCTCCCACTTCCACAAATGTCTTTGATACAGAGAGCAACTATCAATGTTAACAGTATTAAAAGCCACTGTAAAACATTATCTGTTATGCAAAGTTTATCCAGCATTAATAATCAACTAATTTTCATACAAGATACAAGATTAAAACAAACTATGAATTAAATAAAGCCACAAGACTATGGAGTAAGGGTCCTTCTTTTTGGTCTGTTGGAACAGAAAGATGTGATGGTGTTGTGATATTATTTAATGACAGTATGTTGAAATTAACTAAACTTATAGAAATCAAGCCAGAGAGAGCTTTAACCTTGGACATAAATTTTGAGGAGCATAGATTAAGAGTTATAACTATCTATGCACCACAAACTAATGCAGCTAGAGTCAATTTGATTTCAGAAATAAAACCATATTTATTTACAGCAAGAACTGTAATTTGGGCAGAGGATTTTAACTGTGGGGCTACATTAGAGGATAGAGGGCAAAAAAAGCAGAAATTGTTTAATGATACCAATAGTTTAAAAGAAATTGTAAAAGTAAGTGGCAAAGCTAGTAGATGTTTATAGGCAACTCCATCCCTAGGGAGGAAACACTTATTTTAGAGAGGCTACTTCTACTAGAATAGATTATATTTTCATATCTGATAACATACAAGTATTAGATGCAACTGTACATGGCTACGAATATTCTGACCACAGGATGTTAAAATGCACCTTACAGTGGGGTAAATTTCTGACCAACGGAAAGGGGATTTGGCATATGAACATTAGTAGGCTGTCAGATGAAAAACTTATACAGCAATGGCAGGAGCTATGGAGTGCCAGACTATCAGTAAGCTGTTTTTACGGCAGGTTAGTTGAGTGGTGGGAGGTCACCAAAAGGACTGAAGACAGTTGTTTAATAATTACACAGGAACTAAGGCAGGATCTGAATAAATATATATGCTATTTACAGTTAAGGAGTCAACTGCAAAAATTAATATCTAGAACGGAAACTGAAAAAGTGGACTATAGTCCTCAAAGAATAAATATACAAAATCAAATGAAAGACTTGTGGTATAATAGGGCTCGGTCCTTATATCAAGAAATGAGGTTTGGAACACAGTGCCAAAAACAAACTTTTGATCCACACATGGATTGTAATATGAGAACAGAGAAAAAGTTTATAAAAAATATATATGGAAGGGATGGAAATCTACTTAACACAAAAAAAGAATTGATGGTAGAAATAGATGGATATGTAAAGAAGCAATTTGAGGAAATACCATACTTAAAACAAGGCAGAGAATTTTTGGAAGTCCCAGAGGTGCCTGAATTAACAAATATAGAAAAGTTAGATTTGGTTAGACCACTAGATGAACAGGAAGTTTTACAGGCAATAAATAAACTAAAAGACACTACAGCCCCTGGAAAGACAGCCTAGTGTTGAATTCTACAAAACATTCTAACACCAGATGGCTTCCATTCTGACAGAGGTGTTTAACAGTTGTTTAGAAGGGGAAAATATTACACCTTCACAATATGAAGCCTTATTAATATGAATTTATAAAAAGGGAGATAAAGCAGATTTAAGAAATTGGAGACCCCTGAGTTTACTCAATATGGATTACAAAATTTTAGCAAAAATCTTGCAAGTTAGGTTAAGCAAAGCAGCAGAACAATTTATTTGCCCTTTCCAAACATGTTCCATAAAAATAGGACTGTACAAGATAATTTACTATGGCTAAGGGAATTAGTTACTAATGGAACTCAAGGCAAAGTAAATGGGTATTTGCTTAGTATAGCTCAAGAAAAAGCATTTGATCAAATATTTCATGAACATTTATTTAAGGTTTTAGAGCAATACAGGATACCTGAGCGATTTATAGACTGGGTGAAGAGCTTGTACTATAAGGTGACTTTAACACCACATGTCAATGGATGGTTAGGCCAGAACATTCATATAAGAAGAGGGGGGAGGCAAGGATACCCTTTTAATCCATTGCTTTATGTCTTTGGGTTAGATCCAATATTAAGATGTATTCAGCATAATGAAAGGATAGATCGAATAGCTTTAAATAGTTACAGTCCAAAAATGAAAATCCTGGCATATGCAGATGACATGGCCATAATTCTGCAGAACAAAAAGGAAGGAATTGAAATAGAAAATGAATTAGACACAGGTTCACTGAGATATCTGGGTCTAAAATAAACTACAATAAAAGTATAGGCTGTGTTATAGGAGAATTAGACTCTCCTCCAGGAAATATAGTGGGCATATCTATTGTGGCACAAGATATACAAATATTGGGAATTACATGGCACAGGGTCATAACAGCATGGTGAAAACCATGCATACCAAGAATGCCGCACGCATAATAGCATGCGGCAAAATGGAGTCGGCACAAAATGCCGATGAAACACACCACCCACACACTGCAGCAATTCTTTTTGTTTTTGCAGGGGGCTCTGCCCCCTTCACCCCGGACTAAAAATAACAAACTCTGGGGGGTTGTGGACTTTGAGGAAAGGAAAAAAAAATCCACTTGATTTTTTTTCTTTCCACAACAAAATAGAATGGCAGCAGCAGTCTGGGACCTGGGGAGAATCGAACAACAGCCCCAGTTCCCTGATGCTGCCAATAACAGGTGCTCTAGCCACTCCACCAGTGGAGCAGCTTGGCAAGGCACCACCCCAGCAGTGTCCTTTACCTTCCTCCTTGTGGGTCTACAGTGAAAGGGGTAGCGGTTCTTCCCATAGCTTAAAACACCCCTGTCACTGTAGTACCATTCATGCTATTGACAGTGTGGTATTCCATGTGTGGTTATCTCCACATTATATTGACTTGGTAGGGAATTACATACAATATGCAAGAAATGGTGGAGAAAATTTGGGAACAATGCCCACAAAGAGCCTTGAATACAGTAAACTTTTGGAAAGCAACAGAATATCCAAATTAAAAAGAGTGATGCTAATAAAGGCTTTAATGATGCCTATTTTTATATATGTAAGCTACATCTTCCCTATCCCAGATGCATTTGAAACCAATGTATTAAGTGTGTTTTTTCAGGGTTTATAGGGCAACAGGCTGAATCCCATAAAAAGGAATGTAACTTACAGAACTAAACAAGAAGGAGGTTGTGATACGGTAAATCCTATTTTGTTCTTCTATAGTACAATATTAACAAATAGTATTGGTATGGCTATGAAACTGAATGATACATTTTGGACGCCTGGTATTAGAGAATGGATAGAATCATACAGGACACATTGGGAAAGTGGGAACCTGAGGAAACTGAAAAAGCAAATGGACACCCTAATTACAATTCAACAATAATTAGGAAAATAAAGCAGTGGGGTATTACAGTGGAAATGATAACCACTATGTCGAGAAAAAAATTGCATGAAACTATAAAACAAACAAAATTTACTGACAGGTTAGAAATACCACAATGTCCTGATGAGAAAGAAGCTGTGGTAGTAAAAAATATGAATTGTAAAAGGATCCCTTCTTATATGTGGGATGTCAACTGGTTAAGTATGTACAGGAACCTGGGAGTGCACAACACCCATAAACATAAGCAGATAACTGAAAGGTATTGCTTAAGGACCAGCTACATACAGCACCTAAAAACGCAGCAGCACTTATGTATTGAGTGTCCAGTCACACAAGCTTTCTGGGAATTTCTTGTCCAAGAATGGGGAAAACCTTTATATCATTCCCTGTCATATAGTGAATTGGTGTTAGGTTTGTATGGAACTAAATTGAATAAATATAATGATAATATTTTGTGTTTGATAGGAGGAATACTGAAATATTATATTTGGCAAGCTAGATGCACCTGGATATTTCATCAGAAAGTCACCACAAATTCTGAATTAGAAAATATTGTCAGATGTGAACTTAGAAAAATTTACTGTCAAGAAGCAAGAGTTATGTCCTTACAGAATCACAGACAGATGTGGAAAAACAGTACATTCATTGATAACAGTTAAGAAAACAGGGAGAATGTGTGAGTTTTCTTTGAGTAAGACAATTTCCCCCCTTATTTTTTGTAACGGGGAGGAAGAGGTTCTTTTTTTAGTTTATGATAATGTGTTCATTAATTGAGTATATACTAGGAAATATATTTATTTATTATTTTTTATTTTAGTCTTTGGTAACCAGGTAAGGCCCACTAGGCACAAGTGCCTGTTTTCAGGGGTGACCTGGGAGCACTGGGCAGTTAAGTGACTTGCTCAGAGTCACACAGTATGCAAGTGGAGGTTGTGAGAATCAAACTCATATCTGGTCTGCTAGACGTATCAAGCTTGTTTACACTTCGTTCCTCTAACCTCTAGGCTATACTGCCAGCCAAGAGTTTGAGTTTCACCAGGAAGGCATACTGAGCAGAGTACCGCTCGATTCCAGATGTGTCCTGGGGGAAGGGGGAAAGGATGTATACAGGATTGAAAGTACACAGTAAGTACAGTACATTACAGCAACAACACAGGTATTAAATAGATACAAGTAGCAACACAAGAACTATTACTTAGATGATGAGGCAACCAGTTGGTACTCGGAGTGCTGTAGTTTAAGTTAACTAGCTAACAAGTTCAGTGGTTCAGCAACTTATCTAAGCCGTAAAGTGCCTATATAAACTTGATGGTCACACCCTATTTATACAGGAGGATTACAGGAGAGCACTATGGCAGTGGAGTGAGTGCAGGCATGCATATTCAAGAGAGGACACTGAAGGCCTGGGACAGACACAGAGGCATCAGGTGTGGCCAATGGGGTATTAGATATTGTTGTGGGACTGCCCACAGGAGCAGATGGGTTGGAAAAATGACTTAAGAAGCAGGTTACGCTGCTGAGTGTTATCTGTATGCCTAATGACCGCCGGTAAGGAGTTACATAGTTTAGGCATACGATAATTGAATGCAGCCTGCCCTTTGGCTGTTGACATGTGTGGGACATGTAGAAACCGGAAGTCAGTGTTCCTGAGAGAGTATCCCGAGGGGGGTTGAGCTAGGAGGGTGGACTTGCGGTAGGGGGGAGGGACCGATCCCAGAATTTCTCAGTTAGCCTCACACCGTGGAGCTGTCTCTGATCCTGGAGTGACGGCAGGTCTAGAGACTTGTAGTGATTGTGGTGGTGCATTGAGGGAGGGCAGTCTAGAGCAAACCAGCAGAAGGAGTGAAAGAGATGGTCAAGTCTTGCTAGGATAGTTTTGGGGGTGGTGCTGTAGACTGTGTCTCCATAGTCAAGTATCGGTAGGATTATTTTCTGAAGGATAGCCTTGCGGGTTTCCTGAGGGATACAGCCCCTGTTTCAATGCAAGACACCCAGATTGGGGTGCAATTTCTTGTGGATTGAGTCGATGTGGGCTGAGCAGTCAAGGTGCTGGTCGAGCCAGACCCAAGATATCAGAAGGAGGCACAGTCCTCCAATGGTGTCCCATCTATGGTGTGGAAAGTGGGGGTGGCAGAAAGACGGGAGAGTCTCTGCCTACTACTGAAGGTTAGAGAGATGTTTTTTGGGGATTTAATAAGAGCTGGTTAGAGTGAAACCAATGCTGGATAGCAGTAAAATCGTTCTGAAGTCTAGTGGCCACTACAGTGGGGGAGGGACCTGACACATACAGTGCCGTGTCGTCTGTGTACATGTGTATGGATGAGTGTACACAAACCGATGGCAGGTCATTTAAGAAAATGGAAAACAGGATCGGGCCGAGGACCAAGCCTTGTGGGACATCAGTATTCACAGGGAGGGGGGGAAGAAGTATGATGACCAAAATATATGAAAGTAATATTGTTTTGATTCCTTTTTTATGGTTCAAGGTTCAAATTTATTTGCAAAACATGTATACAAATAGACATTTGTTACATGTAATATAATAAAATCATCACATATTTCCAACACGACACATACATCCAAAGACTGATACATGCATATATACAAACAACATATTCTCACCTCTCTCCTTTATGTAATCTCTAAAGATCATCTCCTTAAAGTACCCAATGCTTTACAACTTCCAGTTAACATCACTTAGCAATTAGATAAGAAAAACTAGCTAGTGCAAAAATCTTTTTCATTTTTTGTGTTACATATAAAATTCAGCTGCTCATCTTTCGTGTACCCCTCTAAATTTCAAAACACATTCCCAATGGTATCACTTCTGTCTTTCTTGAGCTCTGGACAGTCTAGAATTAAATGTGACAAACTCATTTTTGCATTTGTACACATTGTGCAGATTTAGCAGTACTTCCATTATATTTTAAATGTCCCCATTGGGTGTACAAATCCAATCTTAGCAGTGTAAAAGCTTTCCTGTATTTCTGTTTTCACAGGATAATAAATATATTTCTACTTCAAACAAAGTTTTAATATTTTTCAAGTTTTCACTATTCCAAGCAGATCTTATATTTTCTAAATCATTTTGTTTTGTAATATCCATAACTCTTTCAATTGCTTCTTGTGCAAATTTAATAGGATTAGTTGACAGATTAAAAATTGCATTATGTTCAAGCCCATGTTTATTCAACACATCGTTAAGTCTCCCCCCCCAAGTTAATGTTGACTGCTCCAGTCTTTGAGCTATTTCTATCTAACAGTTAAACAACAAGCTATCATTTGGTGCAAATCTAATCTTTTTCCAATATACAATGCATTTCTTTACTGTAGTTGCATACATAAATACTGTACCAGTCTCTGCCCTAACCACAGCATTTGATGTATATAGGGGAACCCCCAAAACTTTTTTCAAGTGCTGATTTTGTATCACTTCAACATCATAAAATTTACAAAACAAACCCCAGAGCCCCCCTGCCATATATTAATTGCGAACGTACTTTTGCCATTAGGCAGCGATATTGTGCCAAATATGAATCTCTTGCCATAACATGAGCAAAATGTGTAATACCGTTGAGTGTTTTAAATGCATTATCTTTTACCCTTTTAATATGCTTATTCTACTTGCTACCTTTACTAAAAATAACACCCAAGTATTGGAATGCATTTACTGCTTCTATTCTACATCCATTTATTGCTCAAATTGACTTTTCTTTCCTTTTTTCACCAAAGTACATTATCTTTGTTTTCTCCAAATTAAATTCCATACCCAGTTTCTCTACTGCTCTCAAAGTTCTTTGTAGTGCTCTTTTTAGACCTAAAGGGGTTTGAGAGAGTAACACTGCATCATCTGCATATAATAGAATTTTTACTGGAATTCCATTTATTCTTGGTAGAAAATTCTCAATACCCTCTAGTTCATCTACTATTAACTCTATGTACAAGTTGAACAATGTTGGGGCAAGTAAGCATCCCTGTTTAACACCATTTTTAACCTCTATGCTATGTGTTAGTGTACTGTCTTTACCATATCTGACAACTACTTTGCTACCTTCATGTAAAATCTTAATAATTTCCAATAGTTGTAATTCCATCCCTTTATTTTCCAAAATTTGCCATACAGTCTCCCTATGAATGGAATCAAATGCCGATTTGATGTCATTAAAGGTTGTGTATATCGTGCCAGTCTTCACTTGAGTGTATTTGTCAGTAAAATACTGCAAAATAAACATTTGGTCTATTGTAGATTTCCCTTTCTGAAACCCCACCCATAATTTGGATATTATTTTCTTTTCTTCTATACAACTCTGTAATCTGTTGAGAATTACCCTGGAGAAAATCTTCAGATAATATTCAAGAGAGTAATAGGTCTATAATTCTCTGGTAAATTCACTGACCCCTTCTTATATAATGGAACTATTACTCCAGTGTTCCAATTCTCTGGGATCTTTTTATGTTTTACAGTATTTTGAAACATGCCTAATAATAGCTCTGCCCACCATTCTGGGTCTATCTGATAAATTTCTGCCCCACCTCATCTATCCCTGCTGCCTTGTTTTTTTTCTGGGCAAGAACTGCTCTGAGTACCTCTTCTTTTGAAATTTGAAGAACCTCTCCAAGTTCTTTTCCCCAATTAATTTCTTAGTCCGTGTCTTTATCATAAGAATTATTGAAAATTCTTTCAAAATATTCTTTCCACTCACCCCTGAAATTACACCTAACACATTGTATCTTCCTTCTTCCAAATCAAATGCTACTAATTGCCAGAAAGTGACATTGTCTTTTAATTTGACCGCTTTCTATAAACAGCTCCACTGGTAACTATAAAAATCTTTTTTCTTCATTATAAGTAAATTCTTATATTCTGCCTTAAGATGTAGTATTGCTCCTATCTTCTATGTTGTTATATTTTCTTATTCTCCTTCCTATTTTCCTAATCAATTTTCTTTTATAAAGACATTTTTTGTCAAACCACTTAGCACCATCTTTAATGCTGTTTAATCCTGAAGTTTTTTTTTTTTTAATTTCACAAATGACTTTTTGTTCCACTTTTTGATATTGTTCCAAAATCACCTCTGGGACACTCTCAATGCCTTCCTGTGTTAAATCTTTAAGTTCACCATTGCTTGCTCTTTAAGTTTAACAATGTTTTTAAACCTCCAAACATTTTTCATTAAAATTGGGTCTATTTTTGACCATTTTATGTGTCTTGTTCCCCTGATCTGCATCTCCTTATCTGCGTTCAATCTTTGATGTTTATCTTCTCAAAAAAAAAAAGTACTGAATCAAGCTTGATTTTTAATGGGCAATGGTCACTGTCCCAGTTATTAATGATCTCAAAATTTTCTGTGTTCTTAAATGAATATATATCGACCAGAATATAGTCCAGTATGCTACTTCCCATTGTATACTCATGTGTGAAATTTCCAACTCTAGCCCCTTTGCTTCTTCTGTTAATAACTCTTCGATTCGATTTATTCAACATCTTTAGCAATATTTACCCTTGTTTATCTACTTTCTTATCCATTGACACCTTTATCAGAATTTTAAGAATATCATCCAAACTCCAATTTTGGAAACAGTCTTTAGCTCTTTCTCCAATTTTAACATTAATGTCACCCACAATAATTATCATTTTCCCTGGATATTATAGTTCAGTATTTTGGATAATATTTCCAAAACTCTCAAGGGCATACTTTATTGGTGAGTCCTTAGTATCTGGTAAAAAGTACACATTTACCACTATACATCTTATATTGCACTTATAAGAGACTTCTATTACCAAAATGCAATATTTTTCATCTCTCCAGTTACATTTTGCAGACATACCAGGTCCTAATTTCATGAATGTTGCAATCCCGCTAGAGGCTATCCCATATCTTTTCCTCTTTTTTTTGTTGGAATACTCTGCCCTTGATAACCCTCTATGTAATTACTATCCATTTCTGCCATCCATGTTTCTTGGACCATTATAATGGGAAAGGCCTCTAGAAATTTCATCACCCCGGTGTCTTTCAGTTTCCCATTTAAACCTGCTATATTCCAGCAAAGGACCTCAACATTCTAAAATATTACCTCATTTACATCAGCTTACTGTCAGTTTTCATCCCAGATTTCATCCAGAACAAAAATAGAACTATTTTCCAAATTCAACTCAAGATCTACAAAATTTCCTGAATTTATATCTGTAACCAAAGATAATCCAGAGATGTCTGAGGCTTCCAAAACATAGCTATTGTTTATGCTCTGCCCCCCTTCTCTTTCTTCCTCTGATTTCTGTGTACATTTCTCAATCACCCTCATATCATCTGGAAGTAAAGACTCTTCTTGTTCTGCAGGTTTCATGTACTGGGAAATTTTCTTCTGTACTTTTCCATCCTTCTTATGTATATCTCTATGCTTGCTCGGATAATATTGACCACCTAAGCATGACACTTACCTCTGCCTTCCACTCTGTTCAACATTGGCTAAACTCCCATCGCCTTAGCCTGAACTCCAACAAAACCAAAGCAATGCTACTGGGCACTGCCCATAAGCTAAGATCCTGCTCTTCTCCTTTAAAAATCCTGGACCGGGATGGGACCCCTCTTGAGGTTGTCAGCACATTCCGCTATCTTGGCATACTACTTGACCAATCCCTGGACCTGAACCTGCATATTCAAAAAACCTGTAAAACTGTGAACTGCAAACTGGGGGCTGCCTACAGAACCAGCTATATGCTTACACCTGCTGCCAAGCTGGCCATTGCCAGAGGAATCCTCCTACCCACTCTAACCTACTGTGCTCCCATCCTGACTATGGCGCATAAAACTACCCTGCAAAAATGGGATGTCACCTACAACAATATTTGCCGGTATGCTTCAAAGGCCCCCTGGCTGAAGCATCACTGCCAACTGTACAGAGACCTAGGCTGGCTCTCTCCCTCCGCCACCAGACTTTACTATCTAGGCTGCCTCTCCGACTCCATCATCAGAATGGACAGACAGCATCACTAGCTGAGCTGCTTCAGCCCGTTACCTCTTCGCGTGAACTGAGATCATCAGATAAATCTCTCCTGAAAGTTCCCCACTGCTGCACATCAAAGGGTTCTGGTGCGTTCGGGCATACTGCCCCACAAATGTGGAACATGCTGCCACTTGACCTAAGACATGCATCCTCACACTACCTCTTCAAGCGTGGACTACGCTACCACCTAGCTACAACGGACCAATGTGCCTGCTATGACCCTACCTGAGCCTGTCCTTTCACGCCCCCTTTCCCCTACCTCTTTCTCCTCCCCTATGTTGGATCCCCTCTCTCCAAACACTCGCTCTCCCTACTATCTCTTCCTTATCCTATCTATCTGTCTGCCTGCCTATACTTCCCTTATCTGCCTTCTATGTTAGGTAGCCTATTGCACTTTTTAATGATTATGTTATAAGAAATTAGACCTTACTGTTATGCCTCTACTATGCTTGGTGTCTGACCTTGCCTTTCGCCCTCACACTGTTTGCCTGTTGTTTCAACTTGTACTTATATATTGAGCTGAAGGTTTTTTGTGTATTGGGTACTGGTACAAGTCAGGTCTCAGCCTCCCTGTTCCCCCCTTCCCCCGACTAATGCCCCGACCCCTCGCCCGGTAACAGATCCGTGAGCCCGGGCACTTTCAGCACTCTCGGCTGCTAAAGCCGCTAATTTGCCATACTTCACCTCCGACCCCCGCCTCTTGCACACACTCTCGCCGGTGAGCAGTTCCATGAGCCCGGTCTCAGATCCCAGCTTTCTGCTGCAAAAGCCGTAAAATCCCATCGCACCCCTGACTGAATTTTCAGCTCCTGTGCCCGGTAATAGAATCAGTGGCCTGGACACTTTCCTTACTTTTGGCTCAGCCCCCCTAACCTTGTGGGTTCTCCCCTGATTTTGCCCGGCACAACCAGCCTGGCTCCACTTTCCCCTCTTGTCTCCCCTCCTACAACTTCCCTCCTATACCTAACTATGCGCAGCTCCTATACCCCTCTATGGACCCGTCACAGAAATGACTCGTCCAGCTTCCATAGCCGCTGGACCACCGTAACCCCCCCACCTCCGACTTAGCACCGATCCCACGCCTGGGAACAGAACCGTGAGCCTGGGCATTTTTCGCACGTACAGCCGCTAAAACCGGTAATTGCCATATTTTACCCCCGCCTCTTGAATACTCTCAAGCCGGCGAGCAGTTCCACGAGCCCGGTCTCAGACCCCAGCCTGCTACAGTAAAAGCCGTAAAGTCCCATCGCACCCTGACTGAAGCTCAGCTCCTATGCCCGGTTATAGAACCAGCGGCCCAGACACTTTTCTTACTTTCAGCCGCCGATGCCACACGGTTTACAGTATTTCGTCTCCGACCCCCCGCCTTCCTTGACACTTCTAGCCGGTAAACAAACCTATGAGTCTGGTTTCAAGCCCCTGCTACCTGCTGCGGAACCCGTCAGAGCACAGTCCTAACCTACTATCGTGTATCCTTGGCCCCCTCCTTCACCATGTCCCCCCTCTTTTCTCTTCCTTCCTCCTACCATGTCTGCCAGTATAATCTCTGAGGTCTGTCCTGGCACCAGTACTTGTTTTTTTTCCTGTTTATTTGTAAAACAATTTTTGATATTTCAGTGTACCTTGACCTGTAACCCTGCCTCATTGTCTTTACAATTGTACTATGTATCGTTCCTGTGCCTCCCGGGTCGTGCCTGAAAATAGTCACTTGCTGGCTAGTGCACTTACCCGGTAAACAAAAACTAAATAAATCTCTTAATTTTCCATTAATACTATCCTTTTCATTTCCTGCTCTTTCTGAAACCATTCCATCTATACTTTCTACTAGTATTATACTCTCAGCTTTCACCCCAAGTTTGTTAAACAACTCTCTTTGGTCTGTCTGATATTTTTGTTCTTTAATACCAGACAGATCCATCCTCTTTCCTTTCCAGTTTGGTATCTATATGTTGATCCAATGTGATTCCAGGCAAATGTCTTGACCATAATCCTCTTGCAGATGTTATAGACACAAAGTTTTCATGTCATGGTGTTTTCATTATTATTCTTTGGAATTCCCTTTAGGAAAATACATGACAGAACTTCACCTGTCTCTATAAGATCTTCTTTGGTGTAACCATAGTTCTTTTTCCCTAAAGTTTCATCTTTCTTCTTAAATGGCCCTCTATTTTCTCTTTTTTCCTGTCTATTTCCACACCTGTTCTTAATTTCTTCTTTCCTAGTTTTTCTAAATATTCTATCTTCCACAATTTCCAATGAGTCCTCAATATAATTTCTTTGATCTAGAATTTTCTGTATTTCTTTCAGTAATCTTTTTGTCTCTATTTGCTCCAACCACTCATTTTTGCTAGGCTCTAATTTGTTCTTCTCCTTAGTTTTCTTTAGATTATCCATCAACTGCTCAGTCTCCCTCTTTTCTTTTTCTCCTATTTCCTCTGTTACTTGTTGAATTGCTTTTTGAGATCTTTCCTCTGCTTGTCTACTAGCAGCTGTTTCTCCCTTTGTGGCTTCTAAAGTTAGTTTTCCCTCAATACTGCCCCTGTTAGAGAAGTGAGATTTTACCAATAGCTCATTATTTAGCAATATGCCATCTCTAATTTCCACTAACAATTCTTTTATCCCATCATTATTCTGAACTATTGTGGATGCTTCATTTACTGCTCCAAGATCTTGATCATTTATTATATGTGAGATATCTGGTGGCTGCCTGAGTGGGGGGATCTAGCCTTGGTCTTAATATATATGGTGTTAAAAATGCTTCAGATTCTCCTAAGAAGGAGGCACTAGGACATTGATGGGATTTATCTATCAGCAGCCTTCTGTCACGATTTTGTGCAGAGTTTCTTTCTCCCTTTGATTCTTTATATTTGGGGTTACTTCCTACAGGTTCCTTCTGAGATCTTTTATTACTATGATTTACCTTCCCCCCCTCACTTGAGCTGAACCTAGCACCATCTTCTAAGACTTTTATATTTTTAATGCGTGGATGTTCTGCTGCTGCTTTCTGTAAACTCCCTTATTTCTTTTCCTGTATAGGGGAGGAATTGAGAAGGGGAACAGAAGAGCCTTGTGTTCTATCTCCTTTCTTCCTACTAAATTAAGTTGACTACCAGGTGCCAATATATAACTGGTAATCTTTTTGTCAATTAACACTTTATTACCATCTAATTTCTCAGTCACTTTTTCATCCTTAGGTTTTTTAATTTTACTTTTATTTAAGTATGTTTCAGGATTTGTACCCATTTTGTTCCTTGCCAGTCTTGTTTGTACCATTTTCTTTTGAAAATAAAATCTAGACCTATCCAAAGTACTCAAAAGTATGTCCAGCAATTTAGCAGCCTTTAAGTTCTATGAAAATCCTAAAAAAACACAAGGCAATAAAGACAGCAAAAAATCTCTATAAAAAGCTATGTAAATCCATATTAAAATATATGATCCCAATGGCCAGCAGGTCAACTACATCAGATGGCTCCATAAAGATGGAATTTCAGACACAAGAAGTCCTTCGCCAGTCTCGTCCAAATAAATAATCTTCTCTTCCTTAAGATTACACATGCATAGAAACATAGAATTTGACAGCAGATAAGGACTGCTTGGCCCACCCAGTCTGCCCATTTCCCTACCTAATGGATAAGCTGCAGATCCTAGTTAACCAGCAGCCTACTTCTTCCTACCCCAACCCCCTAGAATTGCCTTATGACTGTCCCATGCATGCTTGAATTCCACCACTGTTTTTGACTCCACAACCTCCTCCAGAAGGCAGTTCCATGCATCCACAACCCTCTCTGTGAAAAAATACTTCCTTAAATTACCTCTGAGATGCCCCCCCATGCCACTAATAAAATAAGATAAATATATCACTGTATTCAAAATTCCACTGGTGACACTCTTTATTAAATTAGTAAGCCACACAGCCAAATACATATCTATAAAAGTGCAGCATAAACACGGCATTGACTTCAGCCTACTTGTTTCAGCTTCAAAAACTCTTTCCTATTAGCCTCCTGGCATTTAACAGCACTTCCCCCAACCACTGTTGTGTCTCTTATGCTGCCGGTGATCGCTGGTTTATGTTTGTAACTGTATAAAAAAAGAGAGTAGTACTAAATCCCCCAATTTAGTTGCAAAGACACTCTAGTTATTTTTCCTTTTATATTTTTTTAAATAGCTCTGGAACACCAGTACTTACTAAATAGATCTGAATAACTCTGATTAATCCTGGAAAATAAACCAAATGGTATTGTAAACCTTTGCATGATATGCACAAAAAGTGCAGCTTGCTGCTCGCCTCCAGCTTACTCTGGTGCACTTTACTCTGGAATGGCTTCTTGCTCAACTCAGGACACCACGCATGCACACTTTAACACTGGGGTTTGCTGTCACATGACCAAAAAGGCGTGAGATCGTTAAAGTTTAAACTTTAATTTTCTGACTAATTTAACTTTCTATTTTTAAAAGTTTGTCTATGCCAAACAATAAACTTTTACGGGCTTTGCGCACCCCCTATTTCAGTCCCGAATGCTTCTCAAACCAATGAGTAATCCCAATGCAAGAGACACAATCAGCAGCTAAAATCTATGCCAAGAGATACCCTATGATCTCTATATATAAAAGCACTCTCCTCCTCAAAGTGAAAGTGAACAAGCAATACAATATGATGTACAAAATTATTTGCAAGGCCAGCCCTCCAAACAGAGGGAGATACTTGGGTCGGCACTGACATTACAAAACTGTCAGTCTAAAATCACCCATCAATAAACTTGGAAAGTTTACGTGTGCAGTTTTTCTGAATTGCCAAACACCTGTGACTCCTATAACTTTCCTCTGTAAACAGACCCACAGCTCCACGGCTTGCAAATTTTAGCTTCTTAATTTCTTCTTGAATCCTCCTACAGACAATCCTGTTGCCGAGCCATGGCGATTGTTTGCTATGTCTGTTCATGCACAGGCCTCCCAAGGCACACCGCAGTAACCGCACCACAGTCCAGCTCCTGTTCAGTCTCAGTAAATATACTTGTAGTCACTTCACTCGCATTCTCTCCGTCAGTCTACAAGGGCTCCCTCTCAGCCTTCCAACAGCCGCTTCTTGATACGCCTGGCTTCTGAACAAACACCACCACTTTGGCTTTCCTCTCTGTGGAGACAAGAAATAAACAGCGGAGAGGAGCAGGAACTCACTGACAGAGGTAAAAGTTCTTCTGGTTAGACCACATTTCAGGCAAAGATGGCATACCTGTTATAACTATAAAATTCACCTAGTGGTCCTGCTTCTGTCAGCTTCTCCCCAACCGGCAGAGCGTCGGCCTCCAGCAGTGATTCAGCAGTCTGCCACAGAGCCAGAGATCTGTGAATGGGCTGGTCGAACTCCAACACTGCAGTTACTAAACAGAACTAGTTCTTTCTTAAAAGTTTCTTTTACTTTTCTATTTATTTTTGAACTAAATAAATATGAAAAAAAATAAATAAAACTATTTCCTTTCTGGCACCAGTAATGGATTCATTTCACTGGTGATCATTCTGTTGGATACTGGCTCATCTTTGGTGGGGGATTCCTTTTTTATGATTTAATTGATTATGTGTAATGTTCTGTTTGCTGATGTTTAAATAAAAATTCCCCTACTCTTTTTGATAAGTGCCATGTAATAAGTGCACAAAGCTTATTCAGCTTGCCAAGGCAGCCTACTAGAAAGACCTCCTGACCAGACACTGGGGCTGTGGTAAAGGATGTTTGGGACTCTGTAAAATCCCTCTCTGGAAAGACATCCAGAGCACTACCAGACCTCATTATAACGGGCTCAGAGACTCTCCAGGAGCCGAGGGATATTGCAGATGCCTTCAACTGAGTGTTCAGTGACCTAAGTTCTGTTCTTCCTTGTGAGTACCTCACCCAGGCATCACAAGGTGAACTCCCTGAAGCAAACAAGCAAGCTCCCTGTAGCAGTGGAAACCCTCCTTTCTGTTTCCAGCTGGTCACCTGATCAGAGACCATCATGTATGTCAAAGTGGTTTCTAGGAAAGACAAGAATGGGGAATGACCAAGTAGACATGAAGATGATAGCCCTCAATGAACTTGCAGACCCTCTCTCAAAAAAATGTAATGTCTCACTTAAAACCGGTGTGTTCCCTGACAAGTGGAAGACAGTATTTGTCACCCCAATTTTTAAATCAGAGGATAGGGGAAACATCTTCAATTAAAGACCTATCCCATATTCTGCCCTCCCCCTTCCAAAGCCCTGGAGTGAGTGGTCACAGACCCACTCACCAAATACCTGGACAAAAATAACGTTCTCTGTAACCAACAGCATGAGTTCTGGAAAAAACGCACAACCCACACTGCACTAATTATTTACATCTCTCAGATTTATAATGCCATTGACAATGGTCATGCTGTAGGGGTTATCTTTATAGACCTCACAAAGACATTTGGTACAGTGAATCATCACCTGCTACTAAACTGCATCTTAGCTACTTGACTATCCACAGACATCATGGCCTGGTTCCACAGTTATCTGGAGGAATGCAATGTGCACTCACTGCCACTGGGCACTGTGTTACAGTCACTTTTTTCTTTCTTGCTGGTATATATTGCATTTTAGACAGTGGCCCTTTTCATATTAAACCTAAGTTGCTTGCATTATTATTATTGAACATGAAGGATGAGCAGGTAGACAGAGATGTTACTACATAATATGGGACAGTCTGAAAAGGAGTAAGGACACAGGACAGGCACAAGTATAGTGTTGTAGATCTAGATATATGTTTATGTTATTTTTTGACTTAATCATTTATGTCAGACTGTGACTAATAACTTCCAAGGCCCTCTCAGTCAGACCCAGGGACATTACAGGAGGACAAACACTCACTCACACCTCAGCTAATTCAATTTGGAAACAAGTTAAATAATTACACTTTTTCTGAGGTGTGAGTGAAACATAATAGAGCCTGGAGAGCTGTTAATTGTATGGTATTTTAAGAATGTCAGTGAATCCGACCACTAATAGCCAGGGATCACCGCAAATGACTTAGTACTTACTGAGTTTTCTGTCTGTCAGAGTCATCATTTGAAGTTTAGTGCTGCACTTAACTTCAAATGAAAAACTTTGTTAAACAGACCACTCAATAAGTACTAAGTCATTTGCGGAGATCCCTGGCGATTAGCGGTTTGATTCACAGGGACAGGTTCAGCTGTCAGTTCCCGTTGTTGGTGCAAGGAAAAGAAAAGTTGCTCCAAGTGCCAAATGGAGCAGGAGAACTTACTTTAACTGTGTGTCTGTGTTCCTAATTGCTAACAATTCTTCTGGTTGTAGGCTTTTAATCGGTGTGGGTAACCAGGTCCGGAGGCTGGAGCTGTTGTCATCTGACATCATCAGGGAGCTGGGCAGCCAGGTCAGACAGCACAACATTTCAAAGCAGTTAATGACTCCTCTCGAGAATGATTAATGAATGGAGCCATGGAGCTAGCATAAGATTCACCAGGGGGGATTTACTGGAAGTGGGAGCTGGGGAGCAAGAACAGTGGAAATATGTTGCCAGGTAGCAGGCGATGCACAGTGTTATTATAAACAAATAAAAAAAAAACAATGTTGTGCAGCAGCTTACTTTCTGCAGCGGTGGTTCAGGTGGGCCCCCAACATGCTGGGGCACAGATGGCACAATGCTAAGGCCAGCCCTGGTTCCACAGTTGTTCACTATCTGAACAAACAAGGTGTCACCCATTCATACCCTCTCTGCCAAGAGTCCATGAAGATGTGGCGTTGGGTGATCCAGAAAGGCATTTACCTTCTGGTGGTTCACATTCCAGGGTTTCAAATACCCTGGAGGATGCCCTGAGCAGAACTCATGCTCAGGCTCATGGATGGGAGCTCAGGGTTTTCTGGTTTTAGACCTGTTTGCTTCTCTGCAAAACGCAAACTCTCTCTCTATTGCTATCTAGAGTGAGGTCCTGGAACTTCATGGCTGGACACCTTATCTTGTTCCTGGACAGGAACATTTCTTTACGCTTTGCTGCCCTTTTCTGTCATACAGATAGTGCTCCCGAAACTGATCAGAGATGGAGCTTTGATGATTCTCATAACTCCCTACTGACTGAGGCCGACTTGGTTCCTCTTACTGTTGCTAGTATCAGATTGGGATCCTTTTCCTCTACCTGTTTGTCCAGCTCTCCTCTCCCAGGAGGATGGCTCCCTACTATACCCAGACCTGCGCCTGCATGACTGGCTCCTGAGCACGTAGTTCTCTCTCATTATTATATGTCCCCAGGTGCAGCAGAGATTGTGGGGGCAGCACGGAAGCCCTCTGCTAGAGCCTCCTACTCTATGAAGTGGAAGTGTTTCTCCATGTGGGCCTCTTCCCTGGAACTGGAACCCTGTGACTGTTCCCCACAGAGAATACTGGACTACCCCCTTTCTTTGTAAGATGCTGGTCTAAAATATTCATTAATAAAAGTACATCAATCAGCTATTTCTGCTTTCCATTTACCTGTGGACAACAAACCATTGTCCCAGTTGCCTCCTATTTTACATTCCCCTATTTGGGGCCCTGTCCCAGTGTGGGATTCGAATTTTGTACTTGAAAAATTGAATAAAGGTCATTTTGAGCCTGCTGAAACATGTGAGCTCCAATTTTTGTCATGGCAAATTGTTGGGGTGATTACTTTAGGTAGACTTATCTCTGAATTACAGGCAAGTATGTAAAAGCCACCTAGTTTACAGTTTCATATGCATCGATTGTCTTTAAGTACTAACCCCTCCTTTTTACCTAAAGTTGTTTCTGAATTTACTCTGAATCAGTCCATTCAGTTGCCAGTATATTTTGCAGAGCCTGAGATTTCAGAAGAAGCCCTGCCTCATACTCTCGATGTGAAAAGAACATTGAGAATTTATCTTCTCTGCACTGAACAGTTGCATAAAACTGACCAACTTTGTTTCTTTCACCCCAGGATGACTGGGCAATGAGTTTCTGAGTAGTACTTGTCCACACGGTTGGCCAACTGCATTACGTTCGTATATAACAACTATAAAAAAAAAACACAGGATCTGTGAAACCCCACTCCACTAGATGCATGGCTACCTTCACAGTGTGTTTTTTTGAGGGGTGTGGTTCAGTTGGCAGCACATCCACTTCAGGAACAGAAGGTCATGGGTTCACATCCCACACCAGGATTGAACTTGCACCTAAAATGCTGGTATCCGAGTGCAGTATTGGGGTACTGTACAGCTGGGGTGTGCCATCCTTCAGATAAGACATTAAACTGAGGTTCCTTCTACCCATCCTGGTGCTGTCCTGGTGGAAGTAAAAGAACCCAGGGCACTCTTCACAAAGTGTAGGGGACATTCTCGGTGTCCTGGCCAACATTCCCCTTCCCTTAAACCAGTCCATGCAGTTGTCCAGGCTGTGTGTGGGTCTTGATGTGAGATATGGCTGCCACATTCAGTCACATCACTATCAGTCTAGCATTGCTTGTAAAGCATTTTGGGATGCACTGTGTATGAAAAGCACTATATAAATGCTGATTCTTCTTCGTCTCTGCTTGAGACATTTGTGAGACTGCCACCTGATCTACTGTACATACATTCACAAAAACATTACAGTGTAGACATTGCTTCTAAGAAGCATGCTGCTTTTGGGTGGGCCATCCTCAATGGTTTCCTGTCCTGATTTGCTGCAGTTCACTTCCTCCTCCTGTGGGCATCATAACTGTTTGGGATTCTTCCCATGTGTTATGGCCTGCTGCAAGAGATCAACTTGAAGAGGATAGTATAGTTGCGTAAGAATTTACCATAACAGTAGCTCTTCAAGAGTATCACTTGCAGCAGGATATGTTGCCCTGCCCACCGTCTCTCTTACTCCTGCTCCAGAAGGGTACCTTGGTCCATCCTCATGGAAGCCTTGAGCTACTGCCTTTTGTTACTGTCCTCAGTTTCCATCGGAGAACTATGATTCACTTTTCCTATCAGTCGCTAAGATGAAAAATGGAACTGAGGAGTATCAGGGGCCTCTCCTTTATTTATGTGCAAGAGCATATCAGGTGACAGGAAAGGGAGGCCCCTGGAAGGAGACTGCTCAGAAATCATCTGGAGGAAGTGATGCCTATGGCTGGATATCCCATGTGTTATGGCCTGCTGCAAAAGATACTCTCAAAGATATACTGTTATGGTAAGTTTTTACCCAGCTGTACTTTATTGGGGGGGGTGAGAGCCCTGGACCAGGTGGTTTGTGGAGCGGAGCCCTTCCCCACACTGAATAGAAGTCCATGTCAGGATGCTTTTAATTCAGTCTCCCAAACTCGGTCTAGCAGAGTTTGGGAACTGAATTTCAGGATTCCATAATAGATCAAATTAATGTACAGTAGGCCTGGACAGTTAATGTTTCCAAGGATCACCAGTGCCTCTGTTTTGTCTACTATGTTAATTCCCCTGTCTATGTGGGCAGCATGTTCTGCTGAGCTGTTTAGGATCCCACTGCACATTCCCTGGTAATGGAGGGATTTTACAGCAGCTGGACCTCTTCATTAAGGAGATTTAGTTATGGGGGATATAATTCAGTTGTCTGATGGGGTTAAGAAGGCAGAGTCAAGTAGGCTGTTTGTAAAGCAGGAAAATAAACAAGAAGACATGGGAGGACTCCTGGGAGGGTTAGTGGGGATCAGAAGAGAAACTGAGAAGCATTACTTTACACAAAGAATGGTGTCCAAGCACAAAGCAGATGAGTTTTGAAAGAGTAGTAACATCACAGCTGGCCCATAGGCACAGCAGTAGCCTTATAGCTCATGATGCTGGTGAGGTAGATTTGGGAAGGAGCTCAAGTCACCAAATGTTAACCAGGGGGAGGAAGACCAAACATCACAGAAGACTCTTTCTTCTTTGGGGGAGGGATGGTTGCTGCAACCACTACGACACTGTCACCTTGTTGACCACAAATAACACTGCAGTGCAGCTGGGAGGAGGGATGATTATCGAGCACCCCTCTGCAGTTCAGTGAGCATGGCACTTGAGCTCAAGTGATGGCATCCCAAAGAGGACATGACTCCACAACACATCAAGACAAATCCCTACTCTGTGCAAGATTTTGCAGGCACAATTGGGCTCTACCCTCACCACTGTATACTACTTTTCCAGCCCAGGAACTCCTGCCTCTACACACAGAAGGAGAAGGAAAGTGAATCTGGCTCAGTCTGCCCCATCATGGGTTGGGGGGGCAGCCTCTTACAGTTGAAAAGAGGAAGCAGAAGGCTGGGGCTGATCAGATGAAGGGGACTAGAGCACTTTTGGAGCATAAAAAGTTAATTAAAAGAGTAATAATATCACAGGAAACATCTGCTAGAATAGCAGGAGGATGGGTTTTGGTCTAACTCTATTCTATTAAATACTGATGGATCTGGGACTCCTTGGTCTTTGCAAACTGCCAGTCAGATCCTTGCCTGTCCCCTTTGAGTTAAAGGGTTGCATTTATCAATGTGTTAAATAAGACATGAATAAAATACATCTCACATTGTTTCAGGTGCCAGAAACCTTTGAAGATGTTGTAGTTGCTTTTTCTAAGGAGGAGTGGAAAATGTTAAGCAAACAGGAGAAGGAGCTACACAGGGAAGTGATGGTGCAGAATTATGAAACCATGGTTTCAGTAGGTAAGGCTAGGGGAATGGGGTTTTAACAACTTCATGTCTGATGGTGTGTTTGAATAATGCAGTAACGATGGGTTATGGGGGCTGGTACAACATTCTTGTACCTTTATCTGAAAACTGATGCAGCATGTGAAGAATATTAGGCTTTCCTCTCTGTCTCCATTTGTGTCACTCTTTACTCGCAGTGGAGGGAGGGACTTCACATGAAAAGGAAAGTTTTAAAACCACATTTATGATTTTAAAGGGACATTGTTAACTTCTTTAGGCCTCAAGTGTCTCTAGTTTAAAAAAAGAGATTGCTGATGTAGCTTGTAGTTTGATTTAGATTTATTTTTTCTTCTTAAGAGTGAAAAACAGACTGCCTAACATATTTGTGTTATCACACAAAAATGTGTTTTACACTGCTTGATCTAGTCCCACTGCATCTTTCCTGGAGTTGGGAACACCCCCATATTTGTCTAGCCACTCATCATGCAGTGGTTGGAGAGGAGACTACTGTATCATGATGTTTAGGGGTGTTCTCAATGTTCAGGAAGTATGCAGTAATGGTAGAGCAAGAATTTCAGTGAAAACAATGTTGGGTATAACTACACTATTAGTATGCGTTTCAGTTCTAATAAGAAAGGTAGCTTATAAAACAACCAACAACACCAATGAATTTTACAGAAGGTAAGCAATCATTAATGTGGGACTTTTACTTGAAATAATATGTTACACAAAGTTTGGACAAGTTTTTCATATGTTGTGATCTGCTAGTCCCAGAATAAAAGTGTTTCTTGACCCAGGTAAAAAAACAAAGCAAAACAAAAAAAAAACAGTGATTGGTTAATGTCAGACATTGGACCTCCAATATATATTCTTTGCCAGAAACTTCATTAGTGCACCAGTAAGGGTTCAAGTTAATGCCATGAGAGCCTCAAGCAACAAAATGAAAACACATTAGGGTTTTGGGTCTCCAGAGCCTTGATGATTCAGTGGCATGGTTTTCCTTTGGGTTGTCCTCCCTAATGCTCCCCCCTCCTCCATCCAGCCTATGTCCTCCTGTTCAAAGCAGAAAGTACAGCTCCAAGTCAGTGCTTCAAAGTGACACACTCTTCAAAGTTAGACAAGTATGTCTTGCCACATGTTGCCAACACAACTTGTTGTCACTTCCTTCATGTAGGGCCCTGCAGGAGATCATGTCTGATATTTTTTTCAGGGAATGGGGAGGGGTGTATTAGGAAAACAGTCCACCAGCAGAAGTCAGAAATTTATTGGGCTATCTGGTGGGCTGCAGAAGTGCAGAGCCTTCTAGTCACTGCACTTTCATGTGACTGAATTTACAGATGCACAGGGCAAAGAGTCCAGCTGTCAGCTAATGCACAGGACCCTC
Organism: Neoceratodus forsteri; assembly: GCA_016271365.2. Lineage (NCBI taxonomy): Eukaryota > Metazoa > Chordata > Ceratodontiformes > Ceratodontidae > Neoceratodus > Neoceratodus forsteri. The sequence goes on from CM057454.1 coordinate 1,227,149,726, forward strand.
TGCCACCCAAAGGTGCAGAGGTGCAGGGCTGTATACCAAAAGAAGAGCTGCCTTCATTATATAGTACTCTGGCCTGTGTGGGCAGTCCTGCAGCTTTCATTCCCTGACTTATGTGGATGTCACATAACCACACCATCCCACCATCCTCACTTCAAGTAGCTGAGTCACCGAATTTACCCTGAACCCATCTTACCTGCATGGGATCACAGAACATACCCACAAAGGTGAACACTGGCAGTACACACAAAGTTTCCTAATATATATGTAACCCCCCTCACCAGCCCCCTTGTTTAACTAGTAGGGCGTTTCCTCTCCCCAAAACATCTAGGGGTAAAGAGAGGGTTGGGGGTTTACATTTGCAAAGAAGATTTACAAAAAAAAACACCAAAGCCACCATATGCAGGGTCGACTAGACTGTTATACAAAACAGACAACCAAGTGTGGCAACTGCCTGGCACACACCTGGTAGGGACCAATTGCCATGGCCAATGACCTGGGTCCCTGGAAAAAAACATTTGTTCAGGGCTACGCTAGGTTTGCACTTCAGGACGGGGCACCCAAGTAACTCCAGACATAAGGAAGCAATAGCATTACTGTCCAAACAAGGTTGGGATTCTAGAGTGTGGCTTTTATTCACATAACAAAGCAGGAATAATCACAAAGCGAAGATGGACCCCCATAGAGCTACACACACTGGTAGTGCAGATTACTGAGGTACAGACATTCCTGAATTCCCATTTAATATAGAATGAAGAAAACACAGGCTGGTGAACACACTGGTACTGGTACATTTCCCATGTTTCACAGAATGAAGGTGGTACACACGACCACCAGAGCACATACAGACTCAGAACTTTCAGAACCCACTATACTGGGGTAAACTGAACTAATACAACCCACATGCTGGGGTAAATACTTGTCTGAGGGATAGGCCAGTTGCACTGAAGAAAAAGTAATAGGTGCCCTAAAAACCCATAGAGGTAAACCGGTTACTGCAGATGAAGGATCTCCGACCGTTTGTTTCCAAGCTTATACTGGGCCATTCATCTGGTTAATAACACCTTACAACTGTAAAAATCTGTAGATGTTGTCATATTATTTATATATATATATATATATATAAATTTATCATACTTAACATACTACAAACACATACCTAAGAGGTGCAATAATTTAAAAGTTCTGTACATGGACAGTCACATACTGGACTCCAAATGCAGGCAGACACTTTACAGAGAACACCTCAGGTGACAGGGTCCCTTTGTCCGAGAAACCACCATACAGGAATTGCTGGAACTCCTGAGTTTACACAGAAAACAACAAGGTATTCAAAGAGCAGTTGTCACAAGGCAGCTTCAAAAGTCCAGAAAGGACCAGGGGATTGCCCCTGCATCCTGGAGTTCACCCCATCCCTCCTGGGATGGGGCACAGGGTAACCCTCTGGCACAGGTCTCCACCACTTCTGAAAAGCTAGAACAGTTGTGACACACTAGAGTGAGAATTAAACTTAAAAAACAAACTGGTAGTTCTCTGACAGAGCCATCTGAGGAGCTGCACTACATGCTGCAGCCTCCTCCACTAGACTCCAGATTACTCTGCCATGAACATTTTAAAGCTAGCCCTAGCAGCTGCTAGCAGATGTGGCTTATGCTGCTGTGACAGTTCCATGATTACATCATCACTCCAAAACTCAGAAGAGACTGCGAACAGAGTGAAACCCATTTAACTGGCATTTCACTAGATGCCTCCCCTGCCTACCACTGATTCTAACTAGGATTCTAATAACCCCTGGGAACAAGGAGGTTACACACACACACACACATATATATATATATATATATATATATATATATATATATATATATATATATACATACTGTGTGTGTATGTGTGTGTGTGTGTGTGTATATATATATATATATATAATATGTATATTTGAATGCACATTTTTGAGGTTGTTTGTATTGTATTATCAAAACATCATTTTTATCTTATTTTTATGTAAATTTTGTTAACTGAATAAGGACACTAGAACTAGTACATTTTCAGGCCTGACCAGACAATAATAACAAGAAACATATAACCACAGTACACAAACTTAACAAATACATAACATTTGGCAAAACATATGCAAACTTCCAAAGACAGTAGATACAGCAAAAAATTATGTTTAAATTGTTTCAATGAGGCAGAAGAGTGAAGGTCAGCAGGTAGCGAATTCCAGTATAGGGGTGCAGCAACTGAAAAGGATCAAAAACTGGCATTAGAATGATATGGAATAGTTTGAAGAACAACATCACCAGAAGAGTGTGAATTACAAACACAGGATCCAAGTTTGACTAGATCTATAAGAGGTTATATATATATATATATATATATATATATATATGTATATATATAAGTATATATATATATATATATATATATATACATACAGTATATATGTATATCTATATATATATCTATATATATATATATCTATATATATATATATAGATATATATCTATATATATATATATATCTACATACACATATATATATATATTTATTTATTTTAAAACTCCTCCAAAAAGGTTTGTTTTATCTGAAACATCATTTTTAACTGTATTTTTACTTCAGTTTTGTTAACTGGGTAAGGACACGGGAACTAGTCCATTTTCAGGCCGACCTGACAATAAAAACAAAATAAAATATAACTGCAGTACACAAACATAATAAATACATAAACAAAATTAGGTTGAACATTTAGAAACTTCCAAAGACAGTAAATACAACATACAGTTATGTTTAAATTGTAATGAGGCAGAGGACTGAAGATCAGCAGGTAGTGAATTCCAGAATAAGGGAGCAGCAACTGAAAAAGATTGAGAACCAGCTTTAGAATGATATGGAATCGTTTGAAGAAAAGCAGCAGCGGAAGAATGTAAATTACAAATAGAGTATCTTATTTTGACCAGATCCATAAGTGGATAATTGGTGTTTGGAAAAATGTATTTGAACACTTGGCAACTGAAACAAATATGTAATTTTGGAGTATGGAGACAGCCACCCCAAATTATTGTGTAAATGACAATGATGAAGATGATGAGAAGAATCCAAAACAAAACGACAAACTTTGTTATAAGTGACAGTTAGTATATTTTCATCAGTGAATAAGATGGTATGTTTTGTTTGTTTTTTATTTACTTTCAGTATTTTCTGTATGCTGAAACAATAAAACATTTAACCAAAAAAAAAAAAGTGACAGTTGGTATGTTGATTTGTTTGACTGCTAACCTAAAATAAAGACTCACTACATAATCCAAGAGAGGAAGTAATGTCCCAGTGGCAATCAGTCTACGGCTATCCAAAGTAAAATATGTCCTTACTTAAAAAGTAGCCCCTACTTTTGATTGACCTTTTTACTGACTGCTTTAATCTGTAAAGACAAATTCAAACCTGGATCCAGCAGGACACCCAGGTACTTAAATTTATTGACAAATTCAATTGCTACCCCCTATCATTGTGAATCGTAAAATAGGGTTACTTTTCAGAAAATGAGGTGTTCCAAATAACAAAATTTTTTTTTTTATCATTGAGACGCAAACAATTTTCTGAAAACCAACTGCACACATTTTGAAATTCTAAATTAAGACTACTGAATTGATAAAACTTTGAATGCTATAAATATTTGTGTGAAACTGTTTATACCATATTGTGCTTAACAGAGTTAAACTGTCAGGAGTTCCTTCCTGATTCAGATACTTCCTTGCTGGAACACCAAAGCAGTGTGGGATTTTGGAGGTCAGTGGGTAGTCCCTGACACTTCATGGTCTTCTTCCCACACACTGCTGAACTTTAAAACAGAAGCATTGCAGTCTATAACCTTTTTAACACTGTTTACAGTAATACGGCCTTCTTAAAGGCTATTTTTAAAACTTTCTTTGACATTTTCGAACCAGCGCGAAACCAGAAGTTGTGTTATGAGTACTTCGATTTCAACACATAAAACACTCTCACTAAGCGAGTGGGGCGAGGCATCGCAGCGGGGCTTGGCGAGGAATGCCCAGAGACATGCGCGTCTGCGCGTGACTACTGTGTCCACCGTGGCCAATGGGCATAGGGCTATAACTAGGACTACCACAAAGCTAAACCAAGGAAAATACTACTCACTCTTCTTTCTTTCTAATAACCAGTGTTTGTACTAACAAAATCATGAAGAAAGCAAACAAAATGTGCACATCTTGTTTAATGTGTACTTCAGGGAAACAAACAGCAAACTTTGTATGTGACAGATGCATGCTGTTAAAATATTTACAGGAAGAAGTTAAACATTTGCAGCCTAAAGATACCCTTCAATCTGATATTAAAGCATTAGAGGACTATATAGACCAGATGTCACTCCTGGTCGAATCAAATGTGTCCATCACAAAGCACTCAGACAACTCTCTCCACCATGAAAAATCTCCAAACAAACACTTTGCATGTAATTTAGTAGAACAACCAGTTACATCCTCCACTCCTTCAAATCATACCACAGATAACTGGACTAAAATTCCTTATAAAAAACATACTATAAAAAGGAACTACCCAGACAAAAAACAAGAACTACCCTTACAAAACTCATTTGAAACCCTTTTCTTAAAAACAGATAGTAATGTAGATATTGCACCAGGAGAATGTAGCAACACTATATCTAGAGATGATGAACCCAACTACTGAACTAAATCTCTGCCAAATAAGGAACCTAAATGCCAGGCCATCACAGAACTAGCTCGTGAACCAGAAGTAAATTCTGTCTTAACTATAAATCCCTTGATAAACAGTGCAGAAAGATACACATAAGTTGAAACACAAACCGAACAGTAACAGGTAATTGTACTAGGTGATTCAATTATTAAATATTTAGACAGAGCAATATGTAACCCGGATAAACAACACAGAATGTGCTCTAGTTTTAGAGGGGCGAAAATTGCAGATATTACAACAATGGTAAAACCTATACTGTCCACTGCAGGGGAAAACCCTTTGGTAATTGTTCAAGCAGGAACAAATGACATAGGAGGTTCGCAACTCTCAAAAATCAAACAAGATTTTGTAGCATTAAATAACATATTATATGACCGTGGCTGCACTGTCTGCATCTTCGAGGTACTACCCATCCCAAGGGCCACCAGTTATATCACTTCAAAAATCAAAGCTTTAAATGAATGGCTCCGCAAATGGTGCTATCGACAGGGATTCAAGTGTATAACACATTGGAAAGAGTTTGAGGATAAGCCATCACTATATTGTTGGGACAGATGGCATCTTAGTAGAAGAAGCAGTGCTATCCTGGGACAAAAAATGACTACATACATAAATGCACATTTAAACTAAAAAACTGGGGGGGGGGGACTGGGAAATCACCCCTGCCTCTTATTAACAATATTGGCTCAATACCTAGTCTTAAATTAAATATTCTCACCTTCAACGCATGACCTATGAAAATCTCTAAATATGCAGAATTAGAAATATTAACTCAGACCTTAGATTTGGCAATAATTGCAATCACAGAAACATGGGGAAACTCAGATAAAGACTGGATAGCGGAACTTCCTGGTTACAGACATTATCATAAATATAGAGAGAATATAAAAAAAGGAGGAGGGGTTAGCCTTTATATAAGAAGCGATATTCACTCTTATGGAAAAGAAACTAACTCACAATTGGAAAGTGTTTGGGTCTATATCCAACCCACTAGTTCCCACAAACTACTTGTCGGTACTTTGTTATAGACCACCATCATCCGATTTAAATGCTACCCGGCAGCTAGCAAAAGAAATACATCAACTAGCAAATAAGGACACTGTATTAATATTAGGGGACTTTAATTTACCAACTATAAACTTGGACACCCTCTCTGGAACAAACCATCATGATGAACAATTTCTTTCAATAATAATAAATCTAGGTCTTAAACAAATTGTAAGGGAACCCACAAGGGGAAAAAACACTCTTGACCTCGTTATAACAAATCTAGAAATCCCAACATCTGATGTTATGATCTTGCCCCCCATGGGAAACATTGATCACATGTCCATATCTTTCTCTATGCAATTTCCTCTTCAACCCAAAACACAAAATTACAGTAAAACAATACCATAAAGCCAATTTTAACTGCATTAATCATGCCGTAGAAGAAATAAACTGGGAACAGGCCCTTCTCCCCTTAAATATAAACGAAGCACGGGATCTCTTAAAAAACAAAATATCTCAACTTGAAAAACAATACATACCTGAGAAATGTAAATATAACAAAGGAAAAATTCCACAATGGTTCAATAAAAATATTAAATCACTAATTGCTCGTAAAAAAAAAAAAAAAAAAAAGCTGTTCTCTAAACTTAAAAAAGCATTATCATCTCAATTTAATAAAATATTGGTGACCTATAGGGAGATAGTCAGAATGTTAAAAAAACAGATAATCATAGCTAAACATAACCTAGAATTCAAGATTGCTCATACGAAAGACTGTCACAAGGCTTTATATTCATACTTAAATGAAAAAAAGGGTTGTAACAACTTAATTGGGCCATTAATTATCAATACACAAACAATAACCTCAGACATTGAAATTGCAACTGAATTAAACAACTACTTTTCATCCGTATATGCACAAAAATCAGTTCCCTCATCTACTGTTGTATCCTCAAAGATAGAAATAAATATGATCACAGAGCAAGATACCCTGACTGCACTAAACACTTTAAAAAAACACACCAGCCCAGGTTCAGATGGTGTTACTTCAAGATTTTTAATGGAAACAAGGAATACTATCCTCTAACCTCTAAAAATAATTTACAATAAATCTCTGTCTGAATCAGTGGTACCCAAGGATTGGCGTTCTGCCATAGTCACACCTATTTTCAAAAAAGGTTCTCATTCAAAAACCGAAAACTATCGCCCTATCAGTTTAACATCAATACCATTTAAGCTAATAGAAAAAATTATTAAACAAAAACTAGAAAATTAAATGTCAATTTTAAATATTAAAGATTGTACCAACATGGGCTCAAACAAGGTTTTTCATGTACCACAAACTTAATTTCTTTCTATGAATACATTAATTACAATTTAGATTGCAAAATGCCTATGGACATTATCATGTTAGACTATAGTAAGGCATTTGACAAAGTTTCCCACTCGATACTGATTAGTAACTTAGCAGAATGGGGTTTTCATCCCTACTGGTCTCATGGATAAACCAGTGGCTGGATGATAGAACTCAAAGAGTCAGGGTAAATGATGCAATGTCTGGCATGAGAAGGGTGACTAGTGGAGTACCCCAGGGCTCAGTGCTCAGGCCTACTCTGTTTAATCTATTTATAAGTGACATGTATATATCTACCAGCAATATAATGGTCAAATTTACAGATGACACAAAACTTGGGGGAAGGCCACAAAATGCAGTAATGATTATGGACTTCAAGCTGATCTATCACTAGTAGAACAATGGGCACACACTAACAAGATGTATTTTAACACATTCAAATGTGCAGTATTACACCTGGGGAAAAACATTCTAGCTTGAACATATTATCTAAATAATACTATTATCAGAACTTCTAAAACAGAAAAAGATCTAGGAATATTAGTTAACGACAAACTATCTTCATCTACCCACTGCGCCAAGATAGCTAATCAAACAGATGCCATACTTCGTAGAATTAGCAAAACATTTGTATCTAGATCAGAACAATGTCTTTTGCCCCTCTACAGATCCCATGTTAGGCCACTTTTGGACTATGGCTCTCCCTTTTGGAGCCCTTATCTGAGCTCAGATATTAACAGGATTGAAAATATTCAGCTCAAAACCACTAAGCTCATCCTACATTTAGCAAACTTGGATTATAGCACTAGATTTACTAAAACAGGACTTCACACTCTGTCCAAAAGAAGACTCAGAGGTGACTTGTTACAATTATTTAAAATACTTGGTAACCAGGAACAGATGCATATATGCGGCATTAAATTTTCCACCAGAAAAACTGCAGCCAGACTTCATAATAGACAGTTAGAAATCATGAGAGCAAAGAGTAATAAAAGAATTAACTACTTTACCATTAGAAGACCAAGAATTTGGAATAAACTACCTCAGGATTTGGTTGATTCGCCCAACATTTTAACATTCAAAAACAAATTAGATAAATGGATGTTTGGGTAGGGACTTTATATTTGTGATGCTGAGGCAGCAAAGTATCAGAGATAACAAACTGCTATGTTAAAACTGTTATGTCTTGTTTTTTTTATTTTAAAGAAACAACTAAACAGCTTAGAAACTCATTGTTCAAGGTGCTTACCTTTATTCCTGTGTTTATAATTCAAACATTGTGTAGTCTACCAGGTTAGTTACCCTCTTAATCCTCAAGGACAAAGAACCTCAGTGTGTAAGCACTGAGGCAATGGTTACCTCAAAGGACACTGGCTGGCAAGCCAAGTTTCAAGGAAATACAAAATCACACATACCCTCATAATGCAAAGCATCATGGGCTGTATATGCAAACCACCACAGAATATTATGCTGGTTCAACTTTAAGCAGAAATGCATGGTGCCAAAAGCCTCTCACACAGTCTGCAAAGGGTGCTCTTTGTCCTTATGTTTCCTTCTAATAAAAACAGAAAAGGGGTTTTTACAAGAAAGCGAGTTGTGCTCACAACGGAGGGAGGTAAACCTTACAATTGTCTTTGGTTTATAGCAGATATTCTGCAGGTGGAGGCTACTTCTAACTGAAAGGTGAAATAAGGAACTTAGAATTATCAGGAAAAGACAGTCTTTCAAGCAACAGAGGGAGGTGGATCTAGCTTTACCTTTGTTCCAATTCTTAAGATTTTCAGTGCAGGAAGAGTTTAAACCCTGGGCTAAAAATTTGTCATAAACCCTGAAATAAGTGCAGGTACAGGTTGTGTATTTGACCCAGACAGTGCCCTGGGGGTGGAAACTGTTTTTTGTGTTTATCTGTGTGTGCCTTAAAAGGCCAGACCAGACTTTGTCAGAAGTAAGTACATCATAGCTACTTATCAGCCAATAGCTTTGGTAACAGACCTGAGAACAATAGTATTATAAGCAAGTGTTTTATAGAAAACTCATCAGAACAGCTACTATTCTTCAAGTGAAACTACCTCTGGCTGAAAGCTGCAATACTGAACATAGGATTTGCAAGAAAGCGAGTTGTGCTCACAACAGAGGGAAGTGAACCTGACAATTGTCTTTGGTTTGTAGCAGATATTCTGCAGGTGGAGGCTACTTCTAACTGAAAGGTGAAATAAGGAACTTAGAATTATCAGGAAAAGACAGTCTTTCAAGCAACAGAGGGAGGTGGGCCTAGCTTTACCTTTGTTCCAATTCTTAAGATTTTCAGTGCAGGAAGAGTTTAAAACACAACTGACTTATTTTGGGGCGGACTGCTTTCAGAGCACAAACCACCAGGCTGTTTTGAGGCTGGGGAGGTTTACCTGTGTCTGACTTGGATGTCTGGATTTTTCTCTGTTTGATTAGCAGGGTATTTTCTCTGCCAAATTGTTGTGTAAGGAACTAGAAGGGGGACAGGATCAGATTTACAGTACAGTAGCTTCTTGTTGTTTTTACATTGTTTCTTGTGGATTCTACTTGGTAGAAGGCTATTTCTTTTCTTTCTTACTACTAAGGGGCTAGCAGGATATTGTTTGGGGATGTTGGAATTTTGAAACCTGTTTTGGTAGCTAGAAGTGGGCTCATTTGTTTGATTCACTGTGTGGCAGGCTGCATTTGTAGAGGCCTATTTCTTCTTTTTTAAAACATAATTGGTGTGATTTAACTGGGTCTGTTTCTTTGAATTGGAGACCTATATCTTCTAATTCCAATCCTATTTTGATGTTTTGTTGGTGAAGCTGTTTGAATTGGAGTCCTGTTTCTTTGGGTAGAAAACCTATTTTGGGGGCTTTGAGTAGAATTGTGGTTCATTGTTGCTGGCTTCACTAGCTGCAAAGTTTTAGTGCAGAGTGGGGGAAGGGTGCTAATGGTTTGGCCAGGTCTCACTCAGTTAGGGAGGCAGAGCTGAATCAGGTGTGGAGTCAGTGCTTTGGCTTCTCAGAAGGAACTAGAAGGGGGACAGGATCAGATCTACAGTACAGTAGCTTCTTGTTGTTTTTACATTGTTTCTTGTGGATTCTACTTGGTAGAAGGTTATTTCTTCTCTTTCTTACTACTAAGGGGCTAGCAGGGTATTGTTTGGGGATGTTGGAATTTTGAAACCTGTTTTGGTAGCTATAAGTGGGCTCATTTGTTTGATTCACTGTGTGGCAGGCTGCATTTGTAGAGGCCTATTTCTTCTGTTTTAAAACATAATTGGTGTGATTTAACTGGGCCTGTTTCTTTGAATTGGAGACCTATATCTTCTAATTCCAAGCCTATTTTGATGTGTTGTTGGTGAAGCTGTTTGAATTGGAGTCCTGTTTCTTTGGGTAGCAAACCTATTTGGGGGGCTTTGAGTAGAATTATGATTCATTGTTGCTGGCTTCACTAGCTGCAAAGTTTTAGTGCAGAGTGGGGGAAGGGTGCTAATGGTCTGACCAGAGGCCTCAGCTACCTGATTGTTTCTGGAAGACTTGGGCTGGTCCCACCCCCCAACCCCTCACCCCACCCACCTCTGGTCCAGTATTTCCTTTATACCAGGGGCTCTGACATCACTTCCTCAAACGGGCAAAGAATATGCACCTGTCATAGCAGAAGCAGACATCCAGGAAAGGAACAGCAGCAAGTGAAGAGATGACTGCTATTTCAGTGGAAGGGAAGTAAATGCAAATCTAGGAGCTTTCATTATTACTTCTTCACATTGATATTGCAATGGGGAAAGGAGGAGTAGGAGTTTGAAGAAGGTTGTGCACTGGCTACTTAAAGTCTCTTTTTGAGTGTGAATAGGAAGGATAGGAATATAAAAAGCAGTTGCTCAATATATCTAAATGTGCAATAAAGGAGGTAAGGGAAATAAAATGTTTTGCACTGATAGAGAGGGGAGAGGGGAGACTTGGGGGAGTGTTTGGTATCCTGCATCTGGAAGGGTGGGGAGTCACTGGCGGGCAATGACAGCAATGGGTAGGGTGGTAGGATGCAACAACAGCGGTGCACCAATCTTTCTAAAAATTGCCTGGAGTGTGGGAGTATGTTTAGTGTGCAACCACATAGAAAAACTTAGAAAGGAGATTGAGGGTCTGCAGGAGGAACTAAGACAGGCACGGCAGATTGGGGGCGGGTTTAGCCCAATACTGGAGGGAGGAAGAAGGGAGATGAGGGAGGGCGATTTAAGCCAACAGTGGTGAGGAGAGGGTCAGAAGAAGGGAAGCAGAGACAAAGGGGCCCAGGCCAGGAAGAACTATTGCTGGGGAATCCAGGTCAGGAGACAAAAGACAAATGGAAGGAGGACATAGGGACTTGTAAGGGAGGTGAGGAAGTGGCAAAAGTCATGGAGTGGAAAGGAGAGAACAGGTTACTATGAAGAGAGAGGGAGCGGGCATTTGTGAAGGGTCTTCGGAAAATAGTTTTGCACTGCTAGAGAGAAAGAAGGTGGAGGAGGGAAATGATGAAATTAGAGGAGTAATTGATAAATGCCTGGACCAAACTGGAGTGGGGGGGAAGTTCTGCTGGGAGAATTGCAACAGGGGTAAAAGGGGGAAATAATGTGCAGGAGGAAGAAGAGGGCTGGAAATGAGAGGAGATGAATGGAAGCAAGCAAGGAGTAAGGGTGGAATCTTAGTGCTGGGGACTCAATACCAAGAGGAGTCAGGTGGGTAAGGGAGAGGCATGAGTCGCATTTGGGTGGAGGCCATGCCAGGAATGACAGCGGAAAGGGTGGGACAGTCTGTTCTGAAATATGCTAGAAGGGGTGAGGACAAGTCTCATTTAAATATACATCTTGGGAAAAACGACCTGGCTGACAAGACAGTAGATATAGTCCAGAGGAGGTTTGAGGAACTAGCACAATTATGTGAGGGGGCAGGAAGATCAGTAACTTTTTCAGAGATACTTCTGGTGCCAAAGGCAAGCACAACAAGAAAGCTGAGAATAGAGGAATTTAACGGATGGCTAAGAACCTGGTGTTGTCCTAAAGGGTATGGGCTGTTGTGGTGGGGAGGGACCTGGGAGGACAGTAGTCTCTATGCCAAGGACAGACTACACTTGAGTGAGGAGGGAAAGAAAGTGTTGAAACAAAGGATGGAGGAGTACATAGAGGAAGTTGGGAATTTAAATTAGGAGTGGGGAGTGGCAGTTGGGGAAGAGATATGCAGAGACCACAGGTTGGGAAACCATATGAGCTAACCCCCCCATAACAGTGACAAAGGACAAATGGCAAGTACTATTGGTGGTGCTAGGAAAGGAGGGCAGGATGGGAGGAGGGAAAAAGGGTGGAAGGTGGTTACCCTTAATGCTAGGAGCCTTGGGAGGAAAACTGCAGAGTTACAGGTTCTCATGGCAGAGGGAGAGAGAGAGGGAGAGGTGGACATTGCAGCCATCACAGAAACATGGGCCACCCAATACAATGACTGGGACCTGTCTGTACCAGGGTACAGGTTATTCGTCAGGGACATGGTGATTGGGAAAGGAGGGGTGGCACTATGTGAAGGAAGGACTGAAGTGTGTAAGGGAGGAAGGGGAGGAGGGTAGTACGGAGTCACTTTGGGTGCAAATCCAGGATTCCAAGAATAGGATTCTTAGAATGGGAGTGGTGTACAGGCCACCATCTCAGACAGAGGAGTTAGACAGAGAACTAGCCTGACAGATCAGGAGGACCTGCGAGAAGGGTAGTGTGGTGATTGTGGGGGACTTCAACATGCCAGCAGTGGACTGGAGCACCCCAGCAACCAGGAACAGAAGGGAGCAGGTACTGCTGGATGCCTTCCAGGACAGCTTCCTGCTGCAAACGGTCAGTGAACCAACCAGGTTAGGGAATGCGCTTGACCTTGTGCTGGCAAATGGGGACTTTGTGAGAGAACTTACAGTGGAGGAACCGCTGTCAGGGAGTGATCACCACTCAGTATGGCTCACATTGGATATGGGCAAGGAAGGAGTGGAATCTGGCACAAGAGTGCTGGACTTCAGAAGGGCCGACTTTGGGAGGATGGAGGAAGTGGTAAGAGTACCTGGCCAGAATTCAATCTAGTATGGACACTAACCAGAAGTGGGAGCTCATAAAGCTGGGGATAGTGGAGGCAACCAAAACCTGCTGCAAAGGCCAGAGCAAGAAGGCTAGGGCTAAGAAACCGAGCTGTTTGAGCAAGGATATCATGGAAAAGGTAAGGAGGAAAAGAGCTCCCTTTAGGAAGTACAAGAAAACAGGGAGGGGGGAGGACAGGGAGGAGTACTTGACAGAATCGAAGGAGGTAACAAGGGCAGTATGGGGAGCCAAAGCATCTATGGAACTCAGGCTGGCACAAGGTATTAAGAAGGGGGAGAAGGACTTCTTTAAGTACATCAGGGAGAAAAGGAGCTGTGAGGACCACATAGTAAGGATTAGGAAGGAGTGGGGTGCGATAAGGCAGAAGCACTAAATGAGTACTTCTGCTCAGTATTTACTAAAGAGAAGAGGGAGGTGACACCCAAGGTGGAAGAAATGGCAGAAGCAGGGGGAGTGGTGACAAATGGGAAATCATGGAGGGCAGAGTTCGAGGAGGGCATGAAGGCACTGAGGGTGGACAAGGCACAGGCCCAGATGGCATCCACCCCAGGGTATTGAAGGAGCTGCAGAGGTCCTTGCAAGACCTTTGGCAGACCTATTTAGGCCCTCACTGCATTCAGGGGTGTACCCCTCAGACTGAGGATGGTTCATGTGGTGCCCCTCCAAGAGTGGCCCAAGGATGAACCGGGAAACTACAGACCAGTGAGCCCTACCGCCCATCGTGGGTAAGCTAATGGAGACTATCCTGAAGAGAGGCTGGGTCCCTCCTAGAGGCCAAAGGACTGCAGGACAGCAGACAGCATGGTTATATGTGGCAGATCCTGCCAAACCAACCTGGTGGAGTTCTAATGACTGGGTAACTAGGCAACTGGACAGGGGCCATGCAGTGGATGTCCTGTATCTGGACTTCAGTAAGCATCTGGACTCTGTGCCGCATGGAAGGCTGGAAGGAAGTTAGTAGACACAGGGGTGGGTGCAAAGCTGTGAGCTGGGTAGGAACTGGCTTCAGGGAAGGGAACAGAGGGTGGTGGTGGGTGGGGGCTCTCACACCAAGGGCAGTGACGAGCAGTGTTCCACAGGGCTTGGTGTTGGGACCAGTGTTGTTTGGGATATTCATTGCAGACATATCATGGGACATCAAGAGCAAGATCAGTCTGTTTGCTGATGATACCAAGGTAGGCGGTGGTGGATGACCTAGCGGGATGGCAGGGTTGCAGGATGATCTGGCAAGCTTGAAACTTGGTCAGACACCTGGCAACTGGGGCTTATGCCAAAAGTGCAAGGTGCTGCATTTTGGGATGAAGAACCCAAGGAGGAGTTACCAGCTGGGGGGTGCAGCTAGCCCAGACAGAGGAGGAGGAGAAGATCTGGGTGTGCTCATTACAGGGTCAATGAACAACTCGGCAAAATGTAGGAAGCTGCAAAAGGCCAACAAAATGCTGGGTTGTATTGCAAGGGGTATATCCTCGAGGAGGGAGGAGGTGATTCTGCCACTGTATAGGTCATTAGACACACCTGGAGTACTGCATGCAGTACTGGTGCCCGTATCTGAAGAGGGACATTAAGTTACTGGAGGGGCAGCACAGGGTGACAAAAGATGATCAAGGGGCTGGGGACTTATCATATGAGAGGAGGTTGAAGGAGTTGAACATGTACTCATTGGAGGAGAGGAGGACAGGGTGACATGATTGAAACCTTTAAATACACGAAGGAATAAACAAGACGGGTACAGAGGGGCTGTTCAAAGTAAGGGAGGAGGGCCACCAGGGGCCATGATATGAGACTGGAGGAGGAAGGTTCAGAAGGAGATGAGGAGACACTTTTTTACAGAGAGGGTGGTGGCTGGGTGGAATGCGTTACCTGCAGAAGTGGTATGCAGTAGAACAGTGGACTGCTTCAAAAGGGGATGGGACAGAACAAGGGGAAGGGTTAATGAAGGGGAAGGATGGAAGGGAGGGGCAGCTGCAGAATAAGAGGTGCTAGCTGCACATTTGAGCAGACTTGATAGACCTCTAGGCCTTTATCTGCTGGCAAATTTCATATGTTCGTATGTAGGGCATCTTGCTGACAGGAAGGCACTCATCGCAGCGGTGGGTCAGAGCTTTTAGCTGATTGTTTTGTGAGGGCACAGTTTAGGCCCAACCCTTCCCACCCCTCACCCCACCCACCCCTGGAAATAGTTCCTTTATACCTGGGGTTCTGACATCATTTCCCCAAGAGTGCAAGGTACATATCACTGTCATATCCTCTCTAGCACTGCACTGACAATATAAGCATACACATTGTATAATATATATATTTCTATATAACAAAGAATCACACACACACATACACAAAAAAAGTAGATAAACATGTGGGAGTAGTGCAATGTGTAATGGCTGTGGGGCAGCAGTCTTCCGGGAGTCTTTCTGGAGGCTGAGATGCTGCCCTATTTGCAGACAATTCTCTGCCCTGCGGGAGGAAGTTGCCCATCTTCAGGCCACACTGGTCAGTAGTAAGGAAACCTTCCCCCAGGCCACACTGGATGGTAGAAAGGGAACCTCCCCCATCCAGGGAGCACCAGAGCCACCACCACTACCTCAGAGGTTGCAAAGAAAGCACAGCAGTTGGGCCACAGTGGGCTCAGGAAGGGTGAGGATGGTGGAACAGAGGCACACCCAGTCAGTTGTTCCACTCCACAATCCATACATCATTCTGGGGGAGCATAGCTCCCCTATGGATGCACCAGAGAGGAGACTAAGGGAGGCTGAGGACAACTGTCACAAGGAGGCTCACAGGAAGGAGGCAGAGGACACCACAAGGAAAGGAAGCATCTCCTGGTGGGGGACCAATTATAGGGGATAGAAGGGGGAGCAGGAAAACTGAAGTAAGGTGCCTGCCTGGTGCCATGGCTTGGAGGGACAGGAAGTGCATCCTCAGGATCACGAGAACAGCTGCACGGGAGTCTGAGCTGAACATCATTGTCCACCTAGGGACAAATGACCTGGCTCATCATGAGATTAGAGCAGTGCAGAAGGACTTTGTAGAATTGGGGAGGGGTCTAAGACAAGTAGCACACACAGTATCCTTCTCAGAGGTGCTGCCTGTCAATGGCATGAGTGAGGCAAGGGTACTTTGCACCATGCAGTTTAATGAATGGTTGAAAAAATGGTGTGGAGCACAGGGGTTTGGCTTCATTGGGGACTGGGGTTCCACCGAGAGGGACACCAGCCTATACTGGCAGGATAGTCTGCATCTGTCCAGGAAGGAAACAAGTCTTTTGAGCAGTTGGTTTAAATGCTTCATTGGCAAGCTTTTAAACTAGTCAAGGGGGGAGGCACTGATAAGCAGCAGGAAAATCCCAGCCTCTCCCTACAAAACAGGGTACTAAATGAGAAAAAGACCGAGGTAGAAAGGTCAGTGGGGGATGCTGCAACAGAAGGTAAAGCCATCAAAAAATGGAGAGCAATGAATACCAATGCCCGTAGTCTGAGTAACAAGCTTCCTGAATTAGTGGCCTTGATGGAGGAGGAACATCTGATATCATGGCAGTCACAGAAACATGGTACACATTAAAACCATGACTGGGACGAAACGTACCAGGATACACTATCTACAGGAGGGACAGGAGGGTAAAAGAGGAGGAGTAGCTCTTACATAAGGGAAGGAATCAAAGCAAAGAACAAAAGGGTAAACAGGGAGGAGAAGAAGCACTGTGGGTAAATTTGGAGACCGCAATGGCACCACAATCCGCTACAGGGGTTGTATACAGACCCCTTCAGGGGAGGAAATGGACAAGGAAATGATAGAAAGTACTTAGAATGGCAGAAAAAGGGGAGATATTGCTGATGGGTGATCTGAATATGCCAGATGTTAACTGGAGTGCAGTTGCAGCAGCCACTTCAAGCGTGGGTATTCTAGATGCCCTACAGGGGCATGCCTTAGACAACTAGTATTGGAGCCCACTTGAGAGGGAGCAATCTTAGACCTGGTTCTGTCAAATGGAGATGAAGAGAGAGATCAAGATGTAGAAGTGGGTAGCCATCTGGGAACTAGTGACCACTCTAACAGTATGGTTCACATAAACACAGCAATAGAGTCAAGCCATACAAAGGCAAAAGTACTGGACTTTAGGAGGACTGACTTTTGCCAAATGTCGAGTGCCTAAGAATGCACTAGCAAATGGGCAGGAAGGAGGGTGGAAGAACAATGGGGAATAATAAAAACTGCCATCACAGAGGTAACAAGCCTTTGTGTGAAGCAAATAAACAAAACAAAACGATGTAAGAAACCACTATGGTTCTCAAAGGAAGTGGCAGTGAAGGTTCAAGAGAAAAAGGAAAGCATTCAGGAAGTACAAGGAATCACAGAAGGAGCAGGACAGAGAACTGTATCAGTTAAAGCAAAAGGAAGCTGGGAAGGCAGTCAGAACAGCAAAGGCCCAAACCGAGGAAAAGATAGCCAACTCAGTTAATAAGGGGGATAAAACCTTTTATAGGTATATCAGGGAGCGAAGGAAGACCAAGGAAGGGATAGTGAGGCTTAATAAAGGGGAGAGAGGGTGGGCAGAGGGTGACTGTGAAAAGGCAGAGATACTAAACAAATATTTTTGCTCTGCATTTACAAAGGAAGAGGGAGAGATACCTAAAACAAACAGTAGAAACACTCTGGATACAGAAGTTGATACCAGCCCATTTACAGAAGAAAGGGTTCTGAAAGAACTCTTAAAACTGAAGGTGGACAAAGCAATGGGGCCTGATGGGATTCATCCCAGAATTCTAAAAGAACTATGGGTAGAACTAGTGACACCACTGACTACCCTCTTTAACAAATCATGGGAGGATGGGGTGGTACCCGAGGACTGGAGGAGGGCAGATGTGATTCCCCTTCACAAAAGTGGGAGCAAGGCAGAAGCAGGAAACTACAGACCTGTTAGTTTAACCGTGGTAGGGAAAATGATGGAATCACTTCTGAAGGAAAGAATTGTCTAGTATCTAGAGGCCAGAGGGGCACAGGACCCTAGGCAGCATGGATTCACAGCGGGAAGGTCATGCCAAACAAATCTGATAGATTTCTTTGACTGGGTGACCAAAGTAGTAGATCAGGGAGGGGCTGTGGACATGGCCTACCTAGACTTTAGCAAGGCATTTGACACAGTCCCACACAAAGATTAATATACAAGTTAGCCAGCCTGGGGGTGGGTCCCAAGATGACAGCCTGGGTAAAGAATTTGCTGGAGAATAGGACACAGAGAATAATATTAAATGGAGTCCACTCTAAAGAAATGGGGGTTACTAGTGGGGTACGCAAGGTTCAGTATTAGGACCGGTCCTCTTCAATGTCTTTATAAGCGACATTGCAGAGGGACTGGAAGGAAAAGTGTGTCTCTTTGCAGATGACACAAAGATCTGCAACAGAGTTGATGCACAAGGTGGCGTGGAAAGGATGAGAAGGACTTGCATAGGTTAGAGGAATGGTCAAATGTATGGCAGCTTAGATTCAGTGCTAAGAAGTGCAAGGTAATGCACCTGGGAAGCAAAAACCTAGGGGAAGAGTACACAATTGGGGGTGAGATACTAACAACAACAAAAATGGAAAGGGACCTGGGGGTGGTCATATCAGATGACCTAAAGGTGGCCAAGCAATGTGAGAGGGCAGCAAGGAGGGCTGGGGAGATACTGGGATGCATAGGGAGAGGCATCACCAGTAGAAAACAGGAAGTTATTATCCCTCTGTACAGACAGCTGGTGAGACCCCATCTGGAGTACTGCGTGCAGTTCTGGAGACCCAATCTTCACAAAGACATAGACAGGATGGAAGCTGTCCTGAGGAGGGCAACTAAAATGGTGCAGGGTCTGCACCAGAAAACATATGAAGAGAGACTTAAGGAGCTTAATATGTATAGCCTCGAGGAAAGGAGGGAGAGGGGGGACATGATAGAAACTTTCAAGTACCTCAAGTGAATCAACAAAGTCCAAGAGGTAGCATCTGTCGAAAAAAGGTGTGCAAGAACAAGGGGCATGATTTGAGAAGATAGAGGCGGCTCAGAGGTAATTTAAGAAGTATTTTTCACAGAGAGGGTTGTGGATGCATGGAGCAGCCTTCCGGAGAGGTTGTGGAGTCAAAAACAGTGGTGGAATTCAAGCATGCATGGGACAGTCAGAAGGCAATTCTAGGGGGTCAGGGTAGGAAGAAGTAGGCTGCTGGTTAACTAGGATCTGCAGCTTATCCATTAGGTAGGGAAATGGGCAGACTGGGTGGGCCAAGCGGTCCTTATCTGCTGTCAAATTCTATGTTTCTATATCACACTTTACATCACACTGATTCTGTGCATCAGTGGTGCTGAATACTGCTGGGAGAGGCAGAACACTCTACGTCCAGGTAGCTAAGACGGAAGAGAAGGACATGTGGATACTGAGCCAGGAAGCCAGGACACACAGTCAGCAGTTACCCAGGATAAAAATCCCAAACTGTTTTTTTTTTTGTTTTGTATCAATATTCAATCCTATTTAATGATGTAATGCCCTGAATAGAAACACAGACTTTGACAGCAGATAAGGACCACTTGACCCACCTTGTCTGTCCATTTCCCCACCTATTGGATAAGCTACAGATCCTAGTTAACCAACAGCCTACTTCTTCCTTCCCCAACCAGAATTGGCCTATGTCTGTCTCATGTATTTTTGAATTCCCCCATTGTTTTTAACCCCATTATCTCCTCAGGAAGGCCATTCCATGAATACACCACCATCTCTGTGAAAAAAATAATTCCTCACATTGCCCCTGAGCCATCCCCTCTCTGTCTTCAAATTGTGTCCCCTTGTTCTTGCACATCTTTTTCTATAAACTGCAGCCCTCTTAAACTTTGTTGATTTCCTTGAGGTACTTGAAGAGTCTGTCATGGTCCCCTCTTTTCTTCCTTTCCTCAAGGGTATACACATTAAGCTGCTTTAGTCTCTCTTCATATGGCTTCTTTTGCAGACCCTGCACCATTTTAGTTGCCTCCTCTGAACCGCCTCCATCCTGTCTATGTCCTTGTGGAGATGGGGTCTCCAGAACTGCATGCAGTACTCCAAATGGGGTCTCACCAACTGTGTGTACAGAGGGATAACAACTTTCTGTTTTCTACTAGTGATGTCTCTCCCTATACATCCTAGTATACCCCCAGCCATCTTTACTGCCTTCCCACATTGCTTACTTACCTTTAGGTCATCTGTTATGACTATCTCCGGTCCCTTTCCATTTTTATTGTTGTTAATACCCCCCATTGTGTACTCTTCCCCTGGAAGTTTGTTTCCCAGGTGCATTACTTTGCACTGCTTTGCATTGAATCTAAGCTGACATACATTTGACTATTCCTCCAACCTTGCCAAGTCCCTTCTTATCCTTTCCACCCCCCCCTTGTGTACCAGCCCTGTTGCAGATCTTTGTGTCACCTGCAAAGAGGCATATGTTACCTTCCAGTCCCTCTGCAATGTCACTTATAAAGACATTAAAAAGGACCAAACCAAGTACTGAACCCTGCAGTACCCCACTAGTAACCCCATTTCTTTGGAATGGATTCTGTTTATTATTACCCTATGTGTCCTGTTGTCCAACCAATTTTATACCCAGGCACTAACCCTGAGACCCACTCCCAGGCTGGCTAATTTGTTTATTAATCTTTTGTGTGGGACTGTGTCAAATGCCTTGCTAAAGTCTAGGTAGATTTTAATCCACTATTCTACCATATGTCTCCCAAGGGTCTTTATTGAATTCTAGTGAAAATCTGAGATAGGGGAGTGAGAGACATCCAGAACTCAGAAATCCAAAGACCACATCATTACTCTCTCGCAATCCACTAATCCAAGTGTTATTATGTCCAAATCAATATTTATTTTTATTTTTCTTGTAATATTAATATTTAATTCAGCTCTTTTTCTTCTTTGTAATGTTTCAGAATCAAAGTTCCTTCATCAGACAAATGAGGTTGATAAATAAAGTTTGGTATTCATCTCTTTAATGTGATTCTTTATATAAAAGTTCCTTTATTTCAGAATTAGAATTTCTTGAAAATATAGGAAGCATATATGATTTATAGTTATTATTAATCTCTAAACCATATTAAAATTAAATTCTCAGACCCCAAAGTTTAAAACTAACAAAGCAGGTAGAGCAAACCTGCACACTTCTTCGCTCAGTTTACTTTCCTATAAATTGTATTTCTGCTTTATCAAATATTCCAGCATAGCAAGCAGGGATTTGGGCACACTGTTACTAAGTCTCCTGCAACAGAATAGAAAAATGTTTTTTATGTCTATTCATTTTAAAGTTCCTATTAAATATTTTATGAATCTAACTCATTTTAGGTTCTAATTTCATATGTACCTCTCAGTTCTGATTACTTTTCTGTATCTAATGAATCAGGCCACATCTGTTGTAACAGCCTATAAACAAAAGTAACTGAAATCAACAAACAACAAGTAATCATTTTACTATTCTGTCTCATTACTGTGACAAATCAAATTTTTAAAAGAAGAACTGCTACCCAAGGTCCACAAGGATGCAAGTTTTCCACCTGGCACCCATTGTCAGTAGTTTGGGTTCTAGTACAGAGCCATTTTCAAAATATGTGGACTATTTTTTAAGATCATACAGTATGTAAGTTTAGAAAAATCATATATAGAAGACACACAGAGTGTGCTACATATTTTGGAAAGTCTGACAGCAAGAGAAGTTAACTGGCTGATTACTTTAGATATAGAAAATCTATATAATAACATCCCACACGAGGAAGGGATTTTAACTATAAAAGAAACCCTAGTAAACAGAGATAAACTTTTGTTACTACCAGCAGAATTGATAATAGAGATGGCAAGATACACATTGGAGTCTAACTATTTTTTGTTTAATGGACAATATTATAAACAATGTCATGGAACAGCAATGGGCACATTGTTCGCACCATCACTTGCAAATTTATTTGTAGGGAGATGGGAAAACAAGTTCATCTGGAATAAAACAAATAACAAGTGGAAAGAAAAACTAAAATGATGGGTTCATTTTATTGACAACGTATTATGTTTATGGTCTGGAACAGAAGCAGAGTTCTTGGAATTTTTTGCATACATTAGTAATAGCCATAGAAATCTACATTTTACAGAAGAACATAACAAAGAAAGAATAACTTATTTAGATCTACAGATATATAGAAAAGGAGACAAGCTAGAAACAACATTGCATAAAAAAAGCACAGACAGAAACACATTGTTGCACTGGGAAAGTAATCATCCATAATACTTAAGGAGAAATATACCACGGGCTGGATATTCAAAAGGGTTGCACCATGCGCAAGTCTGAAATTGCGCCATTCTGCCATATTCAGCAGGAGGCAGTTGCGCCCCCCAAGTCATGCTGAGCAACAGCGCAATGCTAATGAAGGCATGCTCAACTGAAGGGGGAGGAAACATGTATAAACTGAAAAGCCCGATATTCAGCCGGGCTGTGCAGAGTTGTGCAGGCACAACCCCCAACCTGCGCCTGCACAACTTTGAGCAAAAAAAAAAAGAGAGTAAGTCAAGGGCCACCCACAGGTGAGCTGCCACATTGCAGGGCACAACACAGCAGCTGCCACCTGTGGGTGGCCCTCGACTACTCCTGTGGCCTGCAGCCCAAATCACGGCATAATAGTAACCCCTCCTCCGACATGGCCCGACTCATGGGCATAACTGCATAAACTCTCCCCCGACTGGCCTGATCAAGGCATAACTGTATAAGTCCCCCTCCCCGGACTGGCCCAATGTCGGCAAAACCGTAGTAACCCCTCTCCCCACTAGCCCGATCACGGGCAGAAAAGAGCCCAACCCCCAAGAACAATATCCCTGGTGGTCCAGTGGACCGTGAAGCTCAATCGCTGGCATTAGAGTCCACCCCCAGAACAATATCCCTGGTGGTTCAGTGGACCAAGCCCAATCACGGGCAGTAGAGTGCACCCCAAGGTCCAAGTAGCCTGGTGATCTAGTGGCCCCCCACCCCACCTACCCACGGAGCCCCACCCGTTCCCCTGTCAGCCCGGCCGGGCCGCTCCACCGCCCACTGCCCGCCAACTGACTGCTGGTAGAGCTGCATGCCCGGTGGTTCAGAGGAGAGCCAATGGGCATGCAGCTCATACATATAAGGCAGTCCAGATGTGAATGAATGAATTCATTGACATATCTGGACTGCCTTGTATAGAGTGCTGCATGCCCATTGGCTCTGCTCTGAACCAATGGGCATGCAGCTTCACTCGAGCAGTCAGTCGGCAGGCGGTGGGGTGCTGCCGCCCGCTGGACGGGGAGGTGGTGGGGCTCATGGATGGGTGGGGCCACTAAATCACCAGGCTACTTGGACCTGGGAGGGTGGACTCTAATGCCCGCGATTGGCTTCGAGGTCCACTGGACCACCAGGGATATTGTTCTTGGGGGTTGAACTCTGTTCTGCCCGCGATCAGGCTAGTGGGGAGGGGGTTACTACAGTTTCACCTGCAATCGGGCCAGTCAGGGGAGGGGATTTATACAGTTATGCCCACGATCGGGCCAGTTGGGGGATTTATACAGTTATGCCCGCCGATCTGGCCAGTCGGGGTGGGGGATTTATACAGTTATGCCCGCGATCGGTCTGCAGGGGGCGTCGGTTCCCGACGGCTGCTGCCTGGTAGGGCGCCAGGCGGAAGTCGTTGGGGATTGGCGCACCTGCATGTTAACAGCATGTAAATGGGGCCATAAGTAGATGCAAATGGCCCCCCCTGTGCATTGCATGAATTATGGCCCCATTTGCATGTCACCTTTTGAATATCGGAAATTTGCGCATGGCGAATGGAACTTAAAGCATGCATCTTGAATGCTCCACTCTGACCACTTGCGGTGGTGCAAGTTCCACTGCGCCATGCACAATGGCTGTGGCCAGGGGGTGATATTCAAAGGAGTTGCTCAATAGCGCAACTCCATTGAATATCGCCCCGGCCACACCCCAGCACAACTATTTTGAGCAGCACAAGGGCTTGTGCCACAGAATGGCGCAGTTTGAATATCCAGCCCCATATAGACAATTATTGCAAGTAAAAATAAATTGTTCAGAAATAGAGACAGCTAAGTAGGAAATGGCCAATATGTGCAAGTGGTTCCTAAATAGAGGTTATGATCCAAGTGTTCTGATCACAGCAGTGAAGAAAACAAATCAGAAATCATGAAATGAACTACTTGAGAAACATATAAAACAGTTGGATGAAAATAAAGTAACATACAATACAGTGTACAATAAAGATACACATAGATTTACAGGAATAATAGGGAAATAGTGGGGTGTACTAGAAGCTGAACCATGTCTGAAAATGTAGTAGAGCAAGGAGTTAGAATCACAAGATGAAAAGGAAAGAATTTGAGGGATGAACTGATGAGGAGGATGTTTGAAGAGAAAAAGAAAGTGAGACCAGAGAGGACATCAGAAGCGCCATGTGGAAATTATAGATGTGGAAATTGTATCCACTGCAACAACACAAATAATGCTAAAACTTTTAACTATCTGAGAACAGGCAAAAAACATGATATAAAAGGATTTATCAACTGTAAAACAAAGGGTGTAATCTATATGTTAACATGCCCCTGTGGACTAATTTATATAGGACAAACCTAAAGAAAACTAAAGCAAAGAATAGGGGAACACAAGACAGCAATAGGAGTGAAGAATGTGGCATATGCAGCAGCAAGACATTTCGAAGAAAGGAGACATGGTTCCCCTGCATCTTTAAAATATGTGGGCATAGAACTGGTACAGTTACCCACAAGAGGAGGAGATCTGAAAACCCTATTGTGCCAAAGAGAAAGCTTTTGGATAGAAGAATTGGAGGTGATGGCCTAGAAAGGACTAAATGAAGACAATGGGCCGGATATTTAGACTGCACTGGGCAGTGGCGCAAGCCTGGGTGCAGTGCAACTGGGCTGTGCTGGGACCAGGACTGGGGCCAGGACCAGGTGATATTCAATGGTGATGCACCATGGCTCAGCACCGTTGAATGTGGCAGGGAGAGCACACACACTGCACTTGGCACAGTGGCACTGCGCCAGCGCAAGAGGCAGAAAGGGAGCAGGGGGATGCACCAGCACAAGTGCAGTTGTGCTAGGTGCATCACCCACAATATTCAGCTGGGGGCATGCAAATGAGGCCATCATGTATGCAAGGTGCAAATGGGGCCATTTGCATGTCATTGTCACCCCATTTGCATGTGATGCGCTGGATCCCTGTGAAATGCGCCTGGTGCCCTGCCAGGCTGCCCTCCCAGTGAGCCACTGCAACCCCCCCGCTCCAGTATGCCCGATCATGGGCTGTAGTAAAAGTTAAAATCCCTGGTAGGCTAGCGGTAACTCCCCCCCAGTACGCCAGATCACAGGCTATAGTAAAAGTTAAAATCCCTGGTGGTCTAGCAGTAACTCCCCCCGTAAGTCCGATCGTGGGCTGTAATAAAACATATCCTTGGTGGTCTAGCGGTGACTCCCCCCCTCCCCGGTGCACCTGATCGCGGGCTGTAGAAATGATTAACCTTCTCTGGTGGTCTAGTGGTCACCCCCCCATACACCCGATCATGGACTGTAGTAAAACTTGAAATCCCTGGTGGTCTAGCAGTAACTTCCCCCAGTAAGCCCAATCATGGGTTGTAATAAAAGATCATATCTCTGGTGGTCTAGCAGTAACTTCCCCAGTACGCACAATCGCAGATTGTAATAAAAGATAATATCCCTGGTGGTCTAGCAGTAACTCCCCCCCATTGTTCCTTCTCTGTGGTGCCCCCAAAATACTCTTCGATGTCAGCCCTCCTACCGATGAAATCCTCCCCTCATCCCTCAACCTTCCCAGCTCCCTGCCCAGCCACTGAACCTCTTCCTTGAGCCTCCTTAGCCTGTGGCATATTGGGCACCCTCCCAGCCTCCACAGTATATTCATCTGCATTGCTGCCTCACAACCATTGCACCCAACAATCCTACTCATGGTCCACACTACCTACACAGCCTGTCCGCACTAACTATCCCTATAGCAAGTAGAATTAAGAAATCCTAGCACAGCCTCTAACAGTAATACCTGGTATATTCCAGTGAAAGGCCCCCCACAATATCCACCTATCACACTATCAGCAACTCACTGGGGATGCTGTACTCCTATTTGAGACCTACCTATGCTTTTCCCCTGCCCTGTGGCTGCATCTCTGGATAGAAGTAAATCAGCTGCACCTGAAGCACCTTCCTCTAATTGCAGGGCAGGTGTTCCCTATAAAGAAGTTGTGATCTGGGGAGGGAGGGGTGGGGAGGGTGGAATAGGGCTACACCACACTCTCGAGAGTGTATCAGCCCTGTGTCTGCCCCTCACTGCACCTCCAAGCACTGCAACCTCCTCTGGAAGAAGGTCCCAACACAAACACTGTATTAAACAAAGTCACACTACTGAGCTAAAGTTCACAGACTGAAAAAGAATGTAATGCTTATCCAGCAACTAAATCCTTTCCCCAGCTGCTCAGCAAAACAAGGTTCGGACAACCTCTGTCAGACCCAGCTGCTTCTGCAGTTAACAGACCTCAGATACAATGTCCAACACACAGAAATGGCAACTAAAAAAAACTACTTTAAATCACTTACAAACACCCTCAGCAGCTAAAGGCCCTTTCACTCTCTCTCTCGTCTAGCTGAAGACTGAATAAGATGGCTGTTAACCCTCACCTTCTATCAGCACTAATCCCCTGTAATATGATGCCTGCACTTACAGGCCAGAGAGCCACATTTAAACACACAATCCCCAGTTCGTATACTAAAATCCCTTAATCCTGCCCAAACCAAATTTTAAAGCACAAAAAAGGCAGCTAGGAACAGACCTCAAATACAATGTCCAACACACAGAAATGGCAGCTAAAAAACTACTTTAAATCACTTACAAACACCCTCAGCAGCTAAAGGCCATTTCTCTTTCTCTCTCCTTTAGCTGAAGATCTGCATGCATCCTAGATTTGTTCTGGCAACGCTTCAGTCAAGTTAAATTTTCACCTCTGTGGTCCCCCTTATGATGATCCCCTTGACAAAACCACTTATTAAATACGTGACAGTGATGTTTCGGAATGAAGGGGTACACATTGATGACATTACATACTAGCTTCAACAAAAATGTGAAGTATTGAGTGCACCAGAAGCACAACTGGATTCTGAGATGTTTTGGACCAGGGGATGGAAATATAAAGTTAAATTGAGGCAACTGGAAAGTGACATAGAGCATATACCAAACTCCTTCACTCTGGGCAGAGAGAGAGGAGTGTGTTTATTCAGGGCAGCCATGAGCATGCTAAAAGTGTGAGGCTAAAACTCACCTCTCTAGCATATGTGATCGCTCCCGCTGTGACAACTGTGGGGAGGTAGGGCACATAAGTATGCAATGCACAAACCTGACATGATGTGAGTTATGTGAGGACACAGGTCACACATTTCCGGAGTGTCTGCGGGCTGCAAGGAATAAGGCAAAAGTCATTAGCCCTGAGCTTCTTATCCAACAAGCTCAGGAGAAAGCAGCCAAAAAGGTGGTAGAGGCTGAAGCCCCTCCTGCGGTACACAACCCCCCAGATAAGGCTCCAGACCCTGTTCCAGGCAGAGAAGAGGAAGTCGAGACTGAGGAGATAAGGATAGATGAGGAGAATCATCCACTCTGTCCCAATCCTGATAAGCTCATCCAGTGGGGAGACCTACTACCGGTTTGCTACATGGATAAGTAATCCACTGATGTGCAGGTGATTCCTCTTTCACCCCCCCAAAAAAACCCTCCCTCCAAGAAGGACAACTAGGAATACAAAACCAAACCTGCCCCCCACCCTTACAAGTGAGCAAACAGGCCTAGTGGGACCTAATCCTTTTGAAGTTTTGACTCCCACTGAGGTAGAATCAGACATGGAACAGATGGATGTAGCTCTTACACCCACACAAGCTGAAGGAGGGAAGGGTGATATGATTGAGAAACATAGAAGATGATGGCAGATAAGGACCATAAGGCCCATCCAGTCTGCCCATTTCTTTTTCTACCTTATAAATGTGCCACCGGCCTTTGCTCTGTCAATGGCCTATCTAGTTATACTCATCTGTATTGCTCCCTTTTGCCTATCCCATGCCTGTTTGAAGCCCTGCACTGTATTCATATCCACTACTTCCTGAGGTAGGCCATTCCATGCATCCACTACCCTTTCTGTGAAAAAGAACTTCCTCACATTACCCCTTAATCGGCCTCCCTCTAATTTCATGCTGTGTCCTCTTGTCCTGCTATTTTTCTTATATTGAAACATGTTAGACTCTTTCACCTTGTTAATGCCCTTAAGGTGTTTGAATGAATGTTTTGATCATATCACCTCTCTCCCTCCTTTGCTCTAGGGTATACACATTGAGCTCTGTTAATCTGTCCTCATATGTTTTCTGATGCAGTCCCTGCACCATTTTGGTTGCCCTTCTCTGGACTGCCTCAGTTTGGTTAATGTTCTTGTGAAAGTGTGGCCTCCAGTACTGCATGCAGTACTCCAGATGGGGCCTAACCAGTGTCTTGTAAAGAGGGATTATTACTTCCCTCTTCCGACTTGTGATATCCCTACTAATACACCCCAACATCTCCCTAGCCTTACCTACTGCTTTAGTGCTCTGCTTGGATGATTTCAGGTCATCGGTGATGATGATGCCCAAGTCTCTTTCATCCCTTGTGACTGCCAGCAATTCCCCTCCTAGCCTATAGGTGGCTTCAGGGTTTCTGTTTCCTATGTGCATGATCTTGCACTTCTTTGCATTAAACCCCAGTTGCCACTCTTCTGTCTATTTTGCTAGTTTATCCAGATCTCTTCTCATTCTGCCCACCCCATCTGGATCATCTACTCTGTTGCAGATCTTGGTGTCATCTGCAAACAGACAAACCTTACCCTCCAGTCCATCTGCAATGTCACAAATGAAGATATTAAAGAGGACTGGCCCCAGGACTGATCCCTGAGGTACCCCACTTGCACCTCTTCTGACTGTATACCATTTACCACCACTCTGTTTTCTGCCCGTCAACCAGTTTGCCACCCAGTTGACAAACCTCTGACCCACCCCGAGCCTACCCAGCTTACTAATCAATCTTCTATGTGGAACAGTATTGAAAGCTTTGCTGAAGTCAAGGTGGGTGACATCAACTGCTCCCCCTTGGTCCAACACTCTGGTTACCCAGTCAAAGAAATCTATGAGATTAGTTTGACAGGATGTTCCTTTTGTAAACCCATGCTGTCTTGGATGCTGTGCTCCTATGGATTCCAGGTGTTGCACAATCCTTTCCTTAAGGAATGCTTCCATAATCTTGCCCACTACTGAGGTAAGACTGACTGGTCTGTAGTTCCCTGCCTCCTTCCTGCTACCACTCTTATGGAGCGGGATCACATGAGCCCTTCTCCAGTCTTCTGGGACCACTCCTGTGCTCAGAGACTCACTAAACATTTTTGATAATGGCTCTGCTAATTCCACCCTTAGCTCCTTTAGTACCCTGGGATGTATGCCATCAGGTCCCATTGCCTTGTCCACCCTGAGCTTATCGACCTCTTGTAGGACCTTTTCTTTTGTGAAGGGACTAGAGCACACCTCCCTCCCCATGTGTCCATGGTGCTGAGCTGTGGGCCCTGCCTTACCTTCTCTTCAGTAAATACTGAACAGATGCATCTATTTAAGATAGATGCTTTTACGTGGTCCTCATCCTCACACGCCCACTTATCTCCTTTGATCTTAGCAATACTCCCTCTGGACTTTCTCCTCTCACTAATGTATCTATAGAAAGTTTTGTCACCTTCTTTTACTGCTTGTGCTAGTGTTTCCTCAGTCTGGGCCTCTGCCTGCCTTACTGCCTTCCCTGCTTCCCTTAGGGAAGTTTGGTATGCCTCCCTATCTTCATCCCACTGCATTCCCTTATATTTCCTGAAGGCCAGCCTTTTGGCTCTGACCTTTTCTGCTACTGTTTTTGAGAACCATAGTGGTTTCCTTCTTCTTTTGCACTTCCTTTTCTGTCTAACACAATGGGATGTTGCTTCAAATATTGCATCCTTAATGCTTGCCCACTTTGCCTGTACCCCCCCACCTGTATTTCTTTTTGCCAGGGCTATCTTAACTCTGTTGGCCATCTTATCAAAGTCAGCTCCTCTGAAGTCCCATATTTTTGCCTTGGAATTGGATGATTTAGTTCTAGTGACCAAATTGAACCATACAATGTGATGGGCACTGGCCCCCAAGTGACCTTCTACCTGGAGATCTGTGATCCTTTCCCTGTTAGTCAGTACTAGATCTAGGATAGCCCTGTCTCTTGTGGGTTGTTGTACCAGTTGTTTGAGGCCCTACCCTGCAGGGAATCCACCATGTGTCTAGTTCTGGCAGATGTTCCTGCTGATATTGACCAATCTGTATCTGGTATGTTGAAGTCTCCCATTATCATAACCTCCCCTTTAGCTGTCATGTTTTGTATATTTTCTAACAGTAATGTGTCTATGTCCTCCCCCTGGTCTGGGGGCCTGTAGACAACCCCAGTTCGTATGGCTGTCCCTCTTCCTGTTTCCAAGGTGACCCACAGTTCTTCTGGCTCCTTATGTGTATTCTGAATTTCTGTAGCTTTGATATTTTCATTGACATACAGGGCCACCCCCCCCCTTTTTGCTCCTCGGTCTCTTCTGAACAGTACATAGCCAGGTACTGAATTCCCCCAAGTGTGGTTACTGGTAAACCGCGTCTCGCTAATTGCTACTATGTCCAGTTTAGCCTCTGTCATTATTGCCTGCAGGTCTGGGATCTTATTTCCCAGACTGTGAGCATTTGTGTACATGATCTTCCATTGGCCAGATTTTGGTATGTTAGTTGTTGGGTGAGGTCTGGTGTTTCCCCTGTGTGTCGTATGGGGAGCTGGACCTTTTTCCTTACCTGGTGATGCAAATGAACTGCAAACATGCTGAACACCCATTTGACCACTAGCTGAGGGGGGGTTCTTCCCATTTGATGTATGGGGTGCTGCACCCCTCTCCCCATTTGCTAGTTTAAATATTCTGCAAATACATCAAACTTCTACCCCAATGCACTGACTCCCTCCTTAGTCAGATGCAGGCCATCGAATTTAAAGAACTTTCTGCTCCCAAAACTGTTGCCAGTTACTACAAATTTGTGTTTTTTTTTCTGGCACCAGCCCTTGAGCCACATGTTTAGCTCCCCTATCTCCCCTTCTCTGACCTTTCATCCATCTGCCTCCCTCTCCCAGACTGGCAGGATCTCAGAGATGGAGATGCTGGATGAAATGGATGATAGTTTGTCACCCAGCCTGGTCAGATGTTTCTTGGTCTCCACAACTGACCGGCTGGCAAGATCATTAGTCCCTATGTGTACCAGGATGTCAGTGTTTTCTCCTGCTTCCTGAACAGTAGTAGCAATGTGGTCAGTGTCTCTCCATACTGATGTACCTGGGAGACATCTGACCATTACTCCTGGCTGGAGATGGGTATCAACTCCCCGAATCATAGAGTCTCCTATGATCAGAAGTTGTTTGGATTTCCTTTTTGCTTTTTTTGTTTTGGTTCCTGTTTTGCGTGAGTTTTGTTGTGCTAGCTCCTATGCTGCAGTGTCCTCTGCTCCTTTGTTTGATTTCTGAGATTGAAGCAGATACGTGTTTGTAGTTTTTATATGGTTTGTGGAGGTAATATGTTGGCGAGCACTGAGTGATGGGGCACCCGATTTGCCCCTCCTAACCACCTGCCAACCTCCCAGACAAACTACCCTCTGTGGTCGAGGTGCTTCTGTTGGATGTTGGGGAAATGCAGGTGGTTCTTATAATGTATTTCCTCTTGAATATGCAATTTGAGGTGTGCGATCTCTGCCCATGCTGCCTGGAGCTGAGCCCTTAGATCTCCAATGGACCAGCATAGAAACAGAATTTGACAGAAGATAAGGACCACTTGGCCCACCTAGTCTGCCCATTTTCCTACCTAATGCATAGGCTGCAGATCCTAGTTAACCAACAGCCTACTTCCTCCTAACCCCCAGCAGAATTGCCTTATGTCTGTCCCATGCATTCTTGAATTCCTCCACTGTTTTTGAGTCCACTATCTCCTCAGGAAGTTTGTTCCATTTATCCACAACCCTCTTCATGAAAAAATACTTCCTCACATTACCTTTGAGCCGTCTCCCCCTCTATCTTCAAATTGTGCCCCCTTGTTCTTGCGCCTTTTTCTGAAAGATGCTACCATCTTGGACTCTGTTGTTTCCCTTGATGTACTTGAACGTTTCTATCATGTTCCCCCTCTCCCTCCTCTCCTCAAGTGTATACATATTAAGCTTCTTTAATCTCACTTTGTATGTCTTCTGGTGTAGATCCTGTACCATTTTAGTTGCCCTCCTCAGGACAGCTTCCATCCTGTCTGTGTCCTTGCAGAGATGGGGTCTCCAGAACTGGACACAGAACTCCAGATGGGGTCTCACCAACTGTCTGTACAAAGAGATAACAACTTCCTGTTTTCTACTGGTAATGCCTCTCCCTATACATCCCAGTATCCCACCAGCTCTTCTTACTGCCTTCTCACATTGCTTGCCCACCTTAAGGTCATCTGATATGACTACCCCCAGTTCCCCTTTCCATTTCTGTAGTTGTTATCTCACCTCCCATTGTGTACTCTTCCCCTGGATTTGTGTTTCCCAGGTGCATTACTTTGCACTTCTTTGCGTTTAATCTAAGCTGCCCTACATTTGACCATTCTTCCAACCTTGCCAAGTCCCATTGAATCCTCTCCACCCCACCTTCTGTATCAACCCTGTTGCAGATCTTTGTGTCATCTGTAAAAAGACATACTTTTCCTTCCAGTCCCTCTGCAATGTCACTTATAAAGACATTAAAGAGGACCGGTCCCAGTACTGAACCTTGTGGCACCCCACTAGTAACCCCCCCTTTCTTCAGAGTAAACTCTGTTTACTATTACCCTCTTATCCTGTTGTCCAGCCAGTTTTTAACCCAGGCTACCACCTTGGGACCCACTCCAAGGCTGGCTAACCTGTATATTAATCTTTTGTGTGGTACTGTGTAAATGCCTTGCTAAAGTCTAGGTAGGCCATGTCCACTCTCCCCCGGTCTACCACATTGGTCACCCATTTAAAGAAATCTCTTAGATTCATCTGGCATGACCTTCCCACTGTGAATCCATGCTGCCTTGGGTCCTGTGCCCCACTGGCCTCTAGGAACTCAACAATTCTTTCCTTTAGAAGTGATTCCATCATTTTCCCTACCACTGAGGTCAAACTAACAGGTCTGTAGTTTCCTGCCTCTGTCTTACTCCCACTTTTGTGAAGGTGAATCACATCTGCCCTCCTCCAGTCCTCCGGTACTACACCTTCCTCCTATGATTTGTTAAAAAGGGAGGTTAGTGGTGTCACTAATTCTACCCTTAGATCTTCTAGAATTCTTGGGTGAATCCCGTCAGGCCCCATTGCTTTGTCCACCTTCAGTTTTAAGAGTTCTTTCAGGACCCTTTCTTCTGTGAATGGACTGATATCGACCTTCCTATCCAGAGTGCTTCTATTCTTTCAGTTAGGTACCTCCCCCTCCTCTTCTTTTGTGAAGACTGAGCAGAAGTATTCATTCAGTATCCCTGCTTTTTCACTGTCATCCTCTGCCCACCCTCCCTTCCCTTTAGTAAGCCTCACTATCCCTTCCTTAATCTTTCTTCACTCCCTAATGTACCTATTGAAGGTTTTATCCCCCTTCTTAACTGAGTTGGCTATCTTTTCCTCAGTTTGGGCCTTTGCTATTCTGACTGCCTTCCCCACTTCCATCTGCTTTAACTGGTACAGTTCTCTGTCCTGCTCCTTCTGTGTTTCCTTATACTTCCTGAATGCTACCTTTTTCTCCTTAACCTTCCCCACCACCTCTTTTGAGAACCATAGTGTTTTTTTTCCTTCATTTTGCTATGTTCATTTGCTTCACATAAAGGTTTGTTGCCTCTGTGATGGCTGTTTTGATTTGTCTCCATTGTTCCTCCACCCCCTTCTTGCCAGTTTGCTACCACTCTTCTGAGGCACTCTCTCATTTTCCCAAAAATCAGCCCTCCTAAAGTCCAGCACTCTTGCTTTTGTATGGCTCGACTCTATGGCTGTGTTTATTGTGAACCACACTGTTTTGTGGTCACTTGTTCCCAGATGGCTACCCAGTTCTAGATCTGAGATCCTTTCTCCATCCCCATTTGACAGTACCAGGTCTAAGATTGCTCCCTCCCTAGTGGGTTCCACCACTAGCTGTCTGAGGCATGCCCCCTGCAGGGCATCAAGAATAAACCTACTTTTTGATGTGGCTGCAGCCAGGGTGATCCAGCTAACATCTGGCATGTTCAGGTCCCCCATCAACAATAACTCTCCTATTTTTGCCATTCTAAGGATGCCTTCTTTCATTTCCTTGTCCACTGCCTCCCCTGAGATGGGGGTCTGTATACCACCCCATGCGAATTGTGGTGCCATATCCTGATTCCAGGGTAACCCACAGTGTCTCCTCTACTCCCTTCCCCTGCCAAAAAAGAAGAACCACGGATGTAAGAAACAAGGAGGTAAGAGCAGAAACAATCAGCAGCAACAAATGCAGTAGCCCTGAAAGCTTATCCTAATGATAGATAAAACTGTAAAACCTGTAAAGCACCACCTGTAATAATTTCACAGAAGATATACCCTGTAAGAAACACTTTGCTACAGAGAAAAATACAGCAGTAACAGAAGATATACCTTGCAAAAGGCAATTTGAATCAGAAGATTACAGCAGTAATCTGTTAGCACACACCTGTAGGCACACCCTGTAATAATGCAGCAGAAGGTATACCCAGCAACAATAATTTGAATCAGAGAAAAATGAAGCAATAAAATGTTAGCAACAAACAGTAACAATTCCTGTGAATACAAAATAAAAATAACACACAGTAAATCTGCTTTACTCCTTTCCCTTGCTCTGGTAAGGTTATTTGCTATGTCCTTTCAAGCAACCTAGAAGGAATGAGCTTCGGTGAAGCTAGGTGCCTTGACCAGCAAACCTAGCCTTCCACCTCCACAAAGGGAAGAAAAAGAGGAAGAAAGGGCCTTGAACTCTTAAATTTAATGGTTAAGTTATCCCTGGGGTCATGTAACTGTCATAGCCTCTTACATTCCCTTAGAAGGACAGCATTATTTATTTATTTACTTATTAATTTAACAGACTTTAGGATTAAAACCGTTGAGTCAGGGACTCATTTACAAAGGCTTTGCATCAGAAAAAACAAACATAAACACTTAATACATATAGACATAGAATGGCAGCTAAAGGTTACAGTTTTTTCAGTTATACAATATTGCAGAATCAAGATCAGCTATACAATGCATTGAACATATTACCGAGAGCTGTATTTTACAGTTTTCAAGAGAACAATAAGTTTGCTGATAAAGTGAGGAAATAACATGTTTAATATTTACAGCGAAGAAGAGAATTAGACAGATATCTTGTGAGCGCAGCCAAAGGAGGCATTGTTAATAGGTAATGTTTGGTAGCCTTATTGGTAGGATCTCAGGGGTGGGGTGGTTCCATAAGATGATAGATGGCCCAGCACTAGCTGGTACATTGGCAGCACTGTGAAGTGAGAATGTGCTCTTTGAGGGCTGACTTGAAAGGTCCTAATTTGTTTCACCTATTGATAGATCTAAAACTGGATATATATTTTTTGCAAGAAACATGGATGCTCACATCGGACCAACTTAGGCTGTTCCAGGCTGCATGGAGATGGGGGCCATCCTATTGGTCCTTTGGGCCAGACAGGGCCGATGGAATAGGTATCATATTTAGTACCTTTTCCTTCCAAATGACCAAGATGGTGGATTTGATTCCAGGGTGGCTGTTCATCCTAGATGGATATTGGGATAAGGTCCCATATAGATTAATAAATGTATACAGCCCACAAACAAAAGCGGATAGAGTGGCTCTAATTTCTAAACTTCAACTTTACTTACATATGTCCACTAATGTAATCCTGGGGGGGGGGTTAATTGCAACTTACCCAATGGGGGGCTGGGGGGGAAGAGGGAAAATATACTGTGATTCAAATGCCTTGCAAAAATGTGTCGATATTGGCGAGCTGAAGAATTGTGCTCACTACCAATCCCAAGAGCCCAAATATACATACAGAAGGGGATACCTGACACCAATTATAGACCATATTTTTGTTTCTAGGAATCTCCCTGACCCAAATGTTCATACTATCCCTATAGAATTTTCAGACCACCTTCTCTTACAAATAACATTTCAAACAGCCACTCCCCCCCCCTCCAGAAATAAGGAGGGGGAAAGTATGGAGATTAAATGTTTCAATGCTCACAGACCCTTTTGTTAAAGAGAAAATCTCATCACTACTCTAGACTAGGACCTCTGTGAGTGATCTCTACATAGATTTGGAGTTCTGGTGGATGGACACAAAAAAAGAGATAGCAACATGGTTCCAAAACTACGGCACATATATGGTACAAAACAATTTTTTTCAGCTATTTAAAACAAAGAACAAAACTTCAGAACATGCTTTCACAGTCTGCTATGTCTAGACAAGATTATGGTCCTCAAATTGAACAGATCCAAGATGAAATGAGGAAATTTCAATATGACAGGGCAAAAACTTTAAATACTGAATTGCAATTAGGAACACAAAAAAACCCAATTAGAGACCTTTTTGAAGCCTGTAAAAAGAAGAGAGAGGCTTTAGATATGTTTCAATTAGTAGATGATAGCAGTAACATAGTGGAAGATGAGATGGGGATCCATGAAATAATCTGTGGGCTTTTGGCATCACATGAGAGTTCCCCTCCTCCATCTACGAATCTGATTAATTCTTATTTGGAGAACATCCAGGTAACCTTGGCCTGGGAGAATCAGGAATTTTTAACCTCTCCTTTAAAAATTACAGGAAATAGAAGATGTAATTATGAAACTAAAAAATGGATCTTCACCCGGACCTGATGGACTGCATTATGAGTTTTACAGATCATTTCCCAAAATAATGGCAAGGTGTTTAGTAGAACTGTTTTCAATATTTTTTGCCAAAGGGGTAGTCTCCCCCAATTCACAGCAGGTCTCTTAATTTTTATATATAAGGTAGGGGAAAAGGTAGACATCTCAAACTGGAGACCTATAACTCTCCTGAATGCTGATTTTAAAATATTGTCACAGGTTCTGAACAATAGGCTAAGGCAAATAGCTCCTTTATTAATACATCCATCCCAGTTTGTGGGATCCCTGAAAGGACACTGCAACATGCCCTAATGATTATCTGAGATGTAATAGAGATGTGTGGTACTGCACAAACATCCAGATGTATCATTACTTTAGATCAAAGCAAGGCTTTTCATAGAGTATGCCTGCATTTCCTCTTTCAGACCTTATTACATTATGGTATTCTGAAGGAATTTGTGCATAAAGTCCAACTTCTAAATTCTAGAGTCCATGTGCAACCTATTATTAGAAGGTTGGTGATGAAAGGCATCACCATAAATACAGGGGTATGACAGGGCTGCCCCCTCAGCCCACTCCTTTATAACTTTTCCCTGGACCCTCTGATTAGAGTTCTGAGCGATACTCAGGAATGGGAAGGTTTTTTGGGGGGATCCCAGGCCAAATGGAACTTAAAATCTAAGCCTATGCGAACGATATGTGCCTATTTATAGCAAACCTGGGGCAATTACCAACAGTAATAAAACAACTGCAGGAATATTCTAGAGTATCTAATTCCACCCTCAATCTGAATAATGTAAAGGGTTGTACTTAGGAAATACAGAGAGGGCACCAGTAGCAGTAAACCATATTTATTTCTCCTCAGAGCCACAAAAAATCTTGGGAATAACGTCTGGACAACATAATCTCCTGCTTGAGAACTGGGAAAGGGCTCTTCATGGGGCTGCAAATAAAGTCCAGAGATGGAAATCATGGAGGTTATCTAAATAAAAAGGGTACACATAATTAAAAGGTTCATTATACCCACTTTGTTGCATACAGCCATGATTTTCCCCTCTCCTAGTGATCTTAGAAACCAGGTTACAGGCATGATTTTTTCAGATGGTTTGGGGATCCAGATTGAACCCAATAAAAAGGTGTTTTACATACTTGTCTAAACAACAAGGGTAGTCTTGGTAAGATGGACCCTATAATCTTTTTCCATATCCTTTTCCTGTCTCACAATCTTAAAATTGGGCTAGGGGAACCAATCAGTGTGACATACCATTAGTTTTATAAAACTTGTAGTGCATATCTGGAAATTTGGACTGGAAACCTTCCCCTGAAAATTGCCCACCAGTATCAAAATACCAGAATATATTAAACCAGCACTCAAAAAGCTTTACAAATGGGAGATCACTAAAGGGGAAATCGCTAGGCTCTCAGGACAACAATTGTACTTAATCATAGTGAGTCAAATCCATCCTGAACAACCTGAGTTTAAATGTTGCCCCCCAGACCTAAGGGGAGGGGTGTTAAAATGATTAAATAACAACAGAATTCCAGTGCACATGTGGGAGATATTATGACTTTCAGCTTATGGGAGACTGAATATAAGAGGCAATACAAAACACAATGCCCAAGAGGAAAGGAATTGTCCATATAATGGTTGTATAAATACTGAAGAGACAATGGATCATTTCCTCTTTACCTGTTACTATGCAAAAGCTCAGTGAGGATATTTAAAGGTAGAATGGAATCCAAGGTTGCTAGACAGTTTAACCTATGAGTCTTTGGTCCTTGGGCATTGTCCCAACCTCAGGATGATGTAGGATTATGATACTTTAATGGTGCTGTTTTGCTGTTTAAAGTTTTACCTTTGGTAGGCTTGCTGTCAATGGACACTCCAACAGAAATTGATGTCATGTGCTATCTACAGTATAAGACACTGGTAAAACAAGCTATGGGGGCAGTGTTTAAGAAAGATCTGCAGGCCAATCCTAAGTGCTATGTTTTAAGGAAATGGAAAGGGCTGTTTGGATTTATCAAATACAAGTAACGGGGGTAGACCAAAAACCTATCTCTAATCTGTTTAAAAGTAATACTGATTTTTGCCTTAGTAGTTTATTGGTTACTCAGCATTTGGAATAGTATTTTTGAACAATCACTTAACCAGCTTATGTATGAAATACTTGTTTACTTGGGATTAAAATTGTATTATTTTGTGTGACTTAAAACATTCAGAGGTAATTAGGTCTGAGAGCTACAACTAGAAAAAGTCCCCTGCCACAATGGTATGGGGAAAGATAATAAGGAGGAGGGGGAAGGTTTCTTTGGGGTTAAGGAGGGATCATTCTATGGTCTTTAACATACTGCATCAAGTGTATGATGTGAATACCTGTTGTTCTTTCTTTATGTTGTTTATTTTTTCTTTCTTTCCTCTTTATTTTTTGCATGTGTTATGATTTGTTATGATGTGATATCAATAAAAAAATTCCCCTACTAAAAAGAAATAACCATGCAGGTTCTTTTATTTAAAGTACAAGGGGAAGTGGATAAAGTGCATCAGGAGAAATGTAGGATATTTGGGGAAGATAGGGCAAAGAAAATGTGGAAAAACATTATGGGAATTGGTTAAAAAGTTGTAAATAAGTTGTATATATGAAACTGTAAATAATGTATATACAAAATGTGTGTTTGTTGTAAATAAAAAATTCCCCTACTCTTTTTTGAGAAGTGCCATGAGATCCTTAACATCCACCTGAACTAACACCAGAATGGGCAGATGGGACCCTGATTGAATGCTGCAGATCCCCATTGAGAAAACAAGTGTTCAAGGTGCCTTTTTCAAATCACAGCTTGATCACTGCCTTGCTGTACTACTCTCTGGACAGGTTTTTCATCCCACCCACGTATCTCGCTCCTTTATTAAATACACTTCCACATTGATCCTCACCCCTTGAGGCCTCATACTAGTTAATTGCAGAAACTTCCTAAAGGGGCTTTCCTCTCCTGCAACTTCTTAAAGGGGCAGTCCTCTCTCATGCTCAGATTGGACAATTACTGCTGACTGCCCTATCTTAATCACACACTATTTCTAACAGCCTCCCACTACTAGTGCCTTACCACTACTCTGCCTCTGGGAATAGTTTCTTCTACCATGCTCAGCTTTGTACCCCACTTCTCTATTTCCTCACTGATTACTGTCCTGTCACTTTTCCTATTTCTTGCTGCCAGCATGGAGTGCTCTAGGCAGTTCCACCTTCCCCTACTTACTGTCATTCCTTGTTCTTCTCCTATGCCCCTCTCTGCTCAACTCCCCTCACCCTGCCCCTCCCTCCCTTCCCTTCCCCCCAGTTTTGCCCCAAATCCTTCCCATTCCCTTCCTCTTATTTCACTCTCTCCTTATCCCACATCTCCTCGCCTTCTTCCTTCCCACCCACCCCCATTTGCTCATCAAAATCCATCCCTGCCCTTCCCAATGTGAACCCCTTCATTGGCCTTTGCCTGTTCTGTGAGTTCTCTCCTTCCTACCACAGCCATATCTTTTCCATCCATCACTACACCAGGCTATACTCCACCAAGCTGTCTTCGCTTATGAACTGCAGGCACTTAAGACTCCTCCTCCTACTACTTCTTATCTCAGGCCCCATTCACCCCAACAGTGGCCCCTCACCTTCTACTGATTTCACCCCTCACGTCTCCCCAAAACCCACTAAACAATTCACTTTTGCTCACCTTAACACACAAAGCCTTCTGGCAAAAAAATCCTTACTCAAGTCCTGGGTGACAGCTAATGCTTTTGATATCATTGCCCTCACTGAAACCTGCCTGAAGGAGGACATATCCCTCAATGAGGTTACTCAGTCTTTAAAAAGACAGGGTGGGGAAGCGTGGGGAGATGACCTCATCTGGGTTGCTGATCACCTCCTTGTCACTTAATTCAACCCCCCACATCCCACCTCCTCCCTCAATATCATCTAATTTAATCTTCTCCTTGGGGTGGATAAGATGGTTACAGTTAGCATGGTGTATCTGCCACCCTCCTCCTCACCCCTTGATGTTGACCTCTTCCTTGATATCAAGACCTCCCTTCTCCAAGGGAGAGATTGGATCATCCTAGGGGATTTCAACCTAAACTGGCTCTCCCCTCACAGTAACTCCACCAAAGAATCCATACTTGGCCTTGGCCTACACCAGCCCATCACTGAACCTACCAGAGCCAACTACAAAACTGGATTTCAGTCCCTTATTAATTGGGTCTTGGTCTCACACCCCTCCCAAGTCACCGCCTCTGGAGCTTATCCCAACTCAGTCAGTGACCACTGTGCTGTTTTCTGCTGATGGTCCACAAAAACACCCCCCCACCAAAACAAATTCATCCAAACCAGGCAGTTGAAGAAGCTGTATGCTTCTGAGTTTTCCAAAGCTACCCTAGCCCAAGACTGGTCCTTCACTGAAAACATTTCTGACATGAAAATAAAATGCTGACCAGTTATTATATCATAATTAGCAGCAAACAATAATCAGTAATTGGTCCCTGTTACCACTCTTATATGGTGGGTACTGTGCCCCAATATGTTAATAATAGTGTAATCATGGTTAGCAGTAACAGAACAGTGTTTTCCAAGATGCACTATGGTTAGCCGGTATGGAGTGGGAGTCTAGCCTAACAGTCTCCCTTGTTGCCTTCTCACTAAGGGAAGTGGATGTGGGGTTACAAGCCTGATGTGTGAGCCTCGTATGGAAAGTCAGATTGGGCACAGTGTTCTTT
This sequence comes from Neoceratodus forsteri, assembly GCA_016271365.2. NCBI lineage: Eukaryota > Metazoa > Chordata > Ceratodontiformes > Ceratodontidae > Neoceratodus > Neoceratodus forsteri. The sequence goes on from CM057454.1 coordinate 1,227,191,637, forward strand.
TAGTGTGCGTCATGGACAACAGAGTGATATCAAAAAGACAAATATTAAAAATATTTCAATCTTTCATTTCATTTTGGTTTTTATATTTGGTAACTTGAGCATCACTGATGGTTTTCACAAGTGGGAAGTAATACATAAAAACAGGACCATACTATTCAAAACATGTTATTACAGTACATAGCATAATACACAATAAAACATAACTACAAAACCTTTGACAACAGACTCTAACTACTGTAGGTATTACCAAGGGCGACACTTAAGTCTCCATTATGGAAGAGATCATTAATGGATTCTCCAGCACTAGAGATGTTGTTACTAATGTGGATGAGGTGTGTATCCTTTTTGTCTAATAGTGACTAGAGTTTCAATAACAAAGGATTAAGCTTAACATTGAACATGGGTAGGGAGTGTAAAAGAGCATTTGAATAGTCAGGGTGACTAGAAATGTAATCTGCTTCCGGGACTGGGACCAGGGTGATAACCGTAAGGCAGTGGCGTAGATTGCAGGGGGGCAGAGTGCCCCCCCGAGAAAGTGAGACTGGGACAGCAGGACTTTTAATGAGACGTTTTTGGCTTTTTTTCCTCCTCTTGCCTGGACTGGTGTCTGGACCTGGCTGCTCAGGGGCAGGGCTTGCTTCTCAGTCTCTCTCTCCCTCCCATCCATTAAAAAAAGATGTAACTTTTGCTGGTCTTAGTTGGTGCCCCCTCCCTGGACTGCCCTTAGCACTTGCATTGAAGTCAGCCCTTAGGGCGAGCTGAGCCTGTGTGGTAAAATCTGGGAAAACATCTTCTGAAAAACAGGAATCCACAATAACCTGATACAAACATTTTCTACAAAGCTCAGTTACCATTGTCTTCACCATTTTCCAAGTTTAAAGCATATTGAAAACCAACGCCCAATCTGAAGATAAGACATATTTCCGCTTATTTTTATGTAAAAAAACAATCATTGATCCATTCCTGTAAAATATCTGAAAGAGGAGCCTTAACCATTGGAACCCAAGGTTGACCCACCGACTGAAAAATGGGCTTTAAGTTGGTGGAAAAAAATAGAAAAAAAGAAAACAAGAGGTTGAACCATACAAACTCTTCCATGTCAATAATCAAAATATAAAACATTTCTTTTAATGGGGTTCAACTGGCTTCCCCAAAAACACAAAAAAGATACCCATAAGAGGCACAAAAAACTGTTTATGCTCTGGAAATATATGAGCAACATAGAGAAACAAAGGTAACAAACAGGTTTTAATAAAAAAAAATCCTTTTCTTTTTCCCCATGGACCACTTATTCCATTTGCAAACGTTCTCCCTCCCTATATTCAGTTGTAATTCCCAATTATATAGTGCCATGTCAGGCGCCCCAAAAAATAAACCCAAAATTTTGTGTGGAGAATCCACCACCCTAATACCTCCAAGATGGGAATCCTCACCGTGAGATCCCGCTAAATTAAAACAAACACTCTTCTGAAAATTAAGCCTAGAACCAATACAATGTAGGAAAATGGGGAGAATTTGACACAATAAATGCCCAACTGATGCCGTCGGTACCAATACACAGAGATCATCCGCATAACAAATAGTTTTTATGTTACACAGGCCCAAACCTGATATACCAGGGAGACCAGGGGACTTCTGAAGGAGGCGAATAATCGGATCCAATGCCAAAACAAACAGAAGCAGGCTTAGAGGACAGCCCTGTCTGACTCCTCTATGAATGTAACATGGTGTCCCAAGCCAGCCATTGACATAAGGTCTCACATAAGCCACTAAATAACAAAGGCAAAGCCAATTTACAAACATACAAGGAAAACCATATGCCCCGAGAGTCAACCAGATAAATTCCTGGGAAACACAATCAAAAGCTCTGGTTTGATCAAAATTAAATAAATATCCCGAGAGAGTCCCACTGTGCACTTGAGAGAACAATTCCCACACTAAGCATCTCGGATGGATCTACCCAGTACAGAGCAGTATTGTGACAAAGTAATCAAAAAGGGTAACAATTTCTGTATCCTATTGCCCAATATTTTAGCGAAAATTTTGAAGTCAGTATTCAACAAGGTAATAGGGCGCCAATTACATAAATCAGATCTATCTCCCTTTTTAAATAAAAAAAAAATCATTAAACCCTCATACATTTGTTCGGTAAGATGGTCTTCCAACAAAAAAGCATTAAAGATAGCCAATAATTGATTAGGCATAATTTCCCACAATGATTTATAGATTTCTGAAGATAGACCATCCGAGCCTGGAGCTATCATACAGTATCTTTTAGGCTTGCCATGACCACTTTAACTTTCTCAAAGAAAAAAGGTTTCAAAACATCCTGCTGCTGTACCATTGTTAAAGTAGGTAAATCCGATGAGTGTAACAATAAAGACATATCCTGGGATTCTGAAACTGGAGATTCAAAGGTGTACTTAATAAAATCTTATACACACTGCAAAATATCAGATTTCCCCCTAACTGTATGACCATGTTTATCAGTCAGACTATATATCTGTTTAGCATGACACCGCTGTCTACAGTCGTCATACGGGTTAAACTGACTTTTTTTTCCAGAAGTCATAAATTTTTGTTCAAAATCCAAGGACTTCTGCCTGTCCTACTGGAGTTGCGTCAGGGTTTGTTTAACAGCCCATATACGATCCTCACACTCTAATTTTGAAAAATGAACCGCAGAAAACAAGGTATACAATTCAGCCCTCAAAAGCTTAGTATGTCGGTGATGACAGTCAGCCAAAATTCTGGAATGTACTTTAAAATAAGCTGTAATACATTCTTTGGTATCCACCCCCACCAATCAATCACAGAATCGTAAAGAAAAAGCACAGTACACCTGTCAGATATCAGTTCTAAAAATCCCTTATGAAACACCAGATTCGACAACAAATGAGTATTCACCCTCCACACCCCTGGCCCGTTAGCAGTCACATGACCCAAGTGAATCGTCAGGCCTAACAAATTATGGTCTGAAGTTTCAATAGGCAACGCGGTCCCCTCAAACTCCCCAATGTTCCATGAACAAAGCCAAAAGTCTATCCTAGATGTTAATAGACCTTTCAAAAATGTATATAAAGGGTTCTGAGCAAACACATCCACAAGATCTACCTCCCTAACTATAGCTTGTAATTCATGCGAGTCACAATACACTTTCCCAGTAGTCTTAAGATCTAGGCTAGAGTTAAAGTCTCCCCCCCAGAGAACGATTCTACTGGTCAGCAAGTAAGGCCTAATCTTCCGTAATAGGTGCAAACTAGCAGCTTTTTGTTGAGGAGCATATATATTTATAAGCCTATAGTTCAAACCATGCCAAAAAATATCTAAAAGCATTGCTCTCCCAGGCACCAAATCCACTAACAGAGAAAACCAGATGTGGAAAAACAAAACCCAAGACCAGAACACAGGTCTTGACCAATGGACCAATAAGAAATCCCTGAAACCCAATCCTTAGTAGCTTGATCAATATCCATAGTAGTATAAAACCGTACATCCTGCAAAAAATATACATCGTAAGGCAAGGACTGTAAGGTCAAGAAGGTAGCTTTTCTTTTATACACCGACCTAATATTATTGACATTACGACTAGCTAAGGCAAGGGAGGCCTGAGTCAGGGACATAGAAAACAATCAGCAAGCAGAAGAAAAAAAAAATCAAAAAGACAGTCATTTCTTTTTCCGAGATCTAGTTGACCTCTTCTTCAATCCAGCCCCCGGGGTATCAGATAGTGGAGCAAGAACAGGTGTCACCTCAGATTGAGAAGAAGAAGAAGGGAGTGGCCCATCCAGGTCATCCCCGTCCATAATGTCTCCCCAACTCTGCAAAGGTTCATAAGGATTGTCCACTTGTATCGAGAATTGCTATTTGTCCTCTACAAGTTTAGTGGACCGTAGCCTCATACAAACAGAGTGGAATTCCACAGAATCATCCTCAGATCTCACACCTGCTACCTCAGGTAGAGGGGGAGGTGTATCTATCGATTGCAGAACAGGTGGAACAGATAAAGGAGAGGGCAAAGGGGGAGGGGGGTTTACAGGAAGTTCCTGAAGTTCAGGTTCCCAATATTGAGGAGCAACATGCCCTTCTCCCAAATCAGTAGAGGGATGAAGCCCATCCCTTCTAGGTGCTACAGGACCCGAACTCGGGGGGGGGGGTGAGACTTAGCAGATGTGACAGATTTGGAAATGTAAAAATCATGCTCCATATAATCCGCTGTTTTATGGGCAGCCGATGGGCAAGCAGCAAAAACATGAGTTTCATCGCCACAAAGGTTACAAGAGGGTGGGACTGTACAGCATAGCACTGAGTGACTCAAAGCACCACAAGATGCACATTTAAGCTGGACACAGTCAGAATTTAGGTGAGACAAAGACCCACACCTATAACATGAGTGAGGCTGGCCTGGATAGAATAGAATACCATGGTCCCTCCCCAGATAGAAACAGTTAGGGAGATGCTGAATCCCCTCCTCAGTCATTTTCAGTTGTACATTAAATTTCCACCCCAGTCCAAAACCCATTATCATCAATCAGTGCATTCGGCACACCATTAACAGTACACCATTTGTCCAGCCAATAAAGGATATCCAAAACATTGACCCCCTTGTTGCAAAACAAAACTGTAATTACTTTAGCAGTAGGTCTAGTGATAGGGATGACCACAAAAGGTTTCCAAACAAGGTCGGAACAGACTGCATAATACGCAGCCCAGAATTTGTCCAAGAAAGACGCAGAATGACAAGATATATCAAAATTATGATCTCCAGAGGTATGAATAAAGGCATAAACCTCAGAAGGTTTAATGCCTAAAGAGTCAATAATCAAACACTTACCCACATAATTCCGATCCGAAGGAAGTTCTAGCCCCCCCCAATAGTAAATTCTGGCCACAAAACGCTTTCTAGCAGGCACCTCGAAATTTTTAAACAAAGATGCATAGCTAGCAGGCCGTTTGATATTGTCATCTTTCAAGCTCTGTTGCTCCAAGCCCCAACAGATCCCAAAACTGGGCCCCTGCCCAAGGAAGAGGTAGACTGACCTAGGGTGTAGACAAAGCGTGTGGACCAGAAGCACTTGAGACAGCAGCCGAAACAGGGAGATCAACAGAAATGGGCTCAGGCGGCTTAAACACCATGCCTGCAGCAGCATCAGGAGTCGATCGCAGAGGGCTGGCATGCACACCCAGAAGTCCAGCAGTGGTGTGGTCTGCCTCTAGTTCAGGAAGCCCCTGCTGTACTCCACGCAAAGCCGCAGAAGAGGGTTCCGGGACCACAATCAACCCCTCACCCTGCAATGGAATACAGGGATCTGGAACCCATTTGGTTGGGGTCTTAACCCAACCTGCCATCTCTAACACCCGCTCAGGGGACCAGGATGAATCTTTCGCCGTAAAGGGAAAGGAATCACTGTCATCCGTAGAAGCCACCAGACCCGAAGGATCCACAGACAGGCCATCCGTAGGGTCAATGTTGCTTTTCTTCGACGTACCTGGGAGTACCGTCAGACAACAAGCCGTTCACTTCCTCTTTTTATCATCGTCAGAAAACTTAACATCAGAGTTAACCTCAGTACTTGCCTCAGGTAAGGGCTTATCATTCACTGGCAGCATAACTAGATCATCTGTAGGCAGAGATATCTCCAAACAAGTAACATCATCATTACAACCGCAGTCTGGGACCAGCAACTGTTCCAGCACCACGTCCTCACTCTCAGAAGTCCGAGACATTCTGAGGCTGCTCCAGCCATCCCAGGGGAGCCCCCTACTGCAAGAGTAGGGGAATGTCCCCCGGTGTCCTGGCCAAATTTCCCTCATTCGCTAAAAATACCACCAACAGCTTAATCTGGTTCAAGGTCAGTTGGTATTCATCTGTATCCCTCTCCCCCGGTTCGTGCCTGAAAATAGGCAGGATTTGTCTAGTGCACTTTCCCAGTCAACAAAAACTAAATAAATAAATAAATAAAATCTCTTCCCCCATTTTCTTCCTCCCGGATTTCTGTTGCCTTTATGCCATCTTTCACATAAAGTGCCACTCCTTCTCCCTTCCTGCCTGTCCTGTCTCTTCTGAATATGTCATAGCCAGGTATTGCCATCTCCCAGTCATGTTTATCATTGCACCAGGTTTCTGTGATGGCCACAATGTCCAGATCCGACTGCACCATGGCAGCCTCCAGATCCTTCATCTTGTTGCAAAGGCTTTTGGCGTTGGCACACATGGCTTTTCATGATGTGAACTCCCTGGACTGTTTAGCTGTTCTACTCCAGCACCCTCCCTGGTTGTCCTTTATCCCTGGTTTTCCCTGCTGTCTGCTCTTCTGTTGAATTTTCCCCGTTCTGCCTAGTCACCCATTGGGTGCTTATCTCCATCTTTTGCGTACTGCTTTGTAGAACTATCCCCTCCTCCTGTTCACTGGTTCCACTGCTAGCTGTTGGGGGTGGGCAATTAGGCACCCTCCTTGCTGGCTTGCCACCCCCCTTGGCTAGTTTAATTGCTTGTCCATGTAGCATTTAAACTTATCATTGAGTGCCTGGATTTCCCTCCAGGACGGATGCAGGCCATCAGTCTTGAACAAGCCCCCATCCCTCCAGCTGGGTCCCCAGTCACCAATGAATCCAAACCCTCTCTTGCAGCATGACTTAAAGGTCCCAGTGTGTGTGTGCCCCCATGCTCTTCCATGCCTCTCATAGGTGGTACTTCTGAGAAGGTTACAGAAGTAGCTGCTTGCTTGAGGCTCCTCCCCAATTTCCTAAACTCTTCCTGAACTTCCTTAGGCTCCCCAATGGCCAGGTCATTAGCACCTAAGTGGATAATGACATCCAGCTCACCCTCCCATCTTGCTGTCCTGGCGATTCCCAGGATATTCATCCCATCCCTTCACACCGTGGAACCTGGTAGGCATCCCAACTCCCTGTACTCCCTCTCCTGTGTTCCTAGCTGGAACCCACTTATGATGGAGTCTCCCACTAGGATTCACTTCCTCCTCCTCTGGGGTCCACTGCTCTCCCCACTGAGGTCACCTCCACATCCTTCCCTTCCACTTCTCTGAGTACCTCTGTTTGGTTGTCCCCATTTTCCAGAGTGGCATATGAGTTCTGGAGTGGAACAGGATTTGGGACGTGCCTTGGCATGACCACCCTATCCCTCCCCGAGCACACCGTCATCCAATTGCTCCTCATTTTTGGCATGTGTGGTCTCTGGATAGGGGTGAAGGTACTCCTGACCCAGTTTACTTCCATTCTGAGTCTGGCTGCTTCATACCACAGCCCAGAAAGATGCCTACAGATAGGGCAGCACTTCAGCATCCAGAAGGTGTGCCTGAACACAGCTGCCCCACATCCACTGCATTGCATCACTTCCCACATTAGACTGCACTTATACTGCTATTCCAGTAGTTGTCTGTTACTGAAGCTCTCTTTGTAGTTCTCTCTTTATTACTTTACTGTCCTGAAAATCCTGCCACCGATCCTCAGATACTTTTTTTAAAGAAGGAAACAACAACAACCAAAAATTAGAACACTTGTGCCTAGGGTGAGCTTCCTCCTCCTATTCCACAACCCCTGTTATTCCCTGTGCTTGGCTCCTTTCAATCAGAATTAACAGGGCATATAATTAAGAGTGGGGGAGGGAGGATGGGCAAGTAAAGGAAAACAGCACCACTAAAAGCACACCAAACTAGATTTTAGATTTTCAACACCCAAAACAGACCCAAAACAATTATACATAAAGACAGCAAAGAAATAACAGCAGCACTAAAAGTCCACAAATCTAGGTTTAAAACAAAAACAGCAAGTAAAGACAGCAAAGAAATAACAGTACCACTAAAAGCCCACAAATCTAGGTGTAAAACAAAAACAGCAATGAACAGTAACTGCACTGCACTGAAATGAATCTGGATCTTTCCCATACTGACCTCTTCCTGCTGAGCCACTGACACTGATCATGCTGATTTAAGTTTACAAAACTAATCAGTAATCATGGTTGGTGATTTTATAGTTACATGTCTGATAAATCATGATCTAGAAGATGATCTTAGATCATGATTTCACTTGATCATTTTTTTATGATCCCCATCTCCATGGCTTGCCCTTCTTCCTGCTGGCCCTCCCAGCCCTGTCACCCTCACTTCTCCCAGGTCTTATCTCTCAGACAGGCCCCCACAGCTTGCCCTCCAAGGCAGGAAGGCAGGGAATCCCTTGACCTGCTAACATCATATCCAGATTCCGGGAGGTGCCTGAGTTGCTGGGTGCAGGGCTTGAAGAGAATGGCAATCATCTTGCCGCAACCAGGGTTTTTCCATTTTTTGTCCTTATGGAAGATGTGGCATGCAGTGACCTCATGGCGCACATGCTGACATCTGCCACTCTTGCACAAACTTCCAACTTGGGCTGCCTCTTTAGGCTCTTTCGTAACCTCTCCCCTGGAGGAGTAAAGCAATCCAATGGACACTCTGTCCTCTTTCTTGGCTGGTCCTCCAGCTTTCATGGCTCACTTTTGTACTTGGGTCATCGGTGTTGCAAGCACTAGAGTTACTGCTGCGTTGGTTGCCTGACTATCCCTTGAAGAGCATATGGTTAACAAGGATCAGTGATGACTGACCTTCACACAGCATGATTGATTACTTATGGATCCACCTGGGGAATTTTGTGCAAGGAAGGTTGCAGAAAGAAACAAACATAAAATGCTGATCCAGTTCTAAAAGGGGATGAAAGCAGCTGTGAAAGCAAAAAGAAAAGGCCTTCTCTGAAAACAAGAGGAACACTGTGAATTACATCTGGCATGATTATCAGGATGAACTAAAAGAATTGAGAGTGGTGATCAGGAAGTCAGCATCAGACTAGAGGCTGTGGATTGCTAAGGTGGGGTAAAAGGTGGGAATACATTTTTTTTGGTACAGAAGGGAAAAAATGAACACAGGATGGAATAGTTAGGCTGGCGGGGGAGGGTACATGGCTTTACTCAAACTGTATTTCATCTGCCCCAGGCTGACAGATTCGGACTATCCAGCCTTAGGACAGTCCTATTAAATATCAGTTTGTCTGTTTCTTCCTCTCCTTACTTTCTTTGTTAAAAAGGAAATTGTATTACACTTCTGGCATGACTGAAAATGGGGCATTGGCCCAGCCCACATCTTGGTAAAACAATAAAATAAAAGTCAAATGTTTAGCTCTGATTATATATATATATATATATATATATATGTTTTATTACCTGCTGTCTGTTTTTGTAATAAATGTGCAGGGTACGATATTTCAAAGGAGCACTTGTTATTGCTGTTTGAGAAAGATGAAGAACTCCCCACTGATGATGTAAAGGAGGAAGAAACTCAGAAGCAGGAGGGTCATCTTGAAGACACCCCCAACAGTAAGTAGATGGCATGTATGGGGTTTTTCCTAAAATGGTTGAGAGTTAATTATGTAACTTCTAGATGGCACTATTCCAAGGGCTACTACTCCAGCCTGTATGTCTTAGCACAGGTTGAGGGGCCTGGATTCGGTAATAAGGTGCCTCCACTCCACTCAGAGTAGTGGTATTGGGGATGTCTGTCTATTTTGCTATAGCCCTCTGGGAAGCTATAACCCCACACCGGCCCTCCTAGTGACCTACAGTACTACCTGGTGCAATAGTAAATTCACAGTTGGTGTAGAACAGTAGTAGTATGCACACCCCCTTCACACTTATCACCAGGAGTGGACTTGTAGCAACTCACCTGGAGCCCTGAAAAATAAGGTTAGTAATATCATATTACACTTTCAATACCATAACTCAACCACTAATATGCATACTAGTCAGGTTAAATGTGGAAAAAGACAATCAGGTTTATTTAGGGGTAAAGAACAAGGAAGGGGTGTGACTTTAGTCAAATGATTGGCAGTCTGACTTGATTTAGTTTTGGCATGCACTGTTAGTCCCAAATTGACAGTCACACAACACTGGTACCCAGGATGAAAACTCTGGCTAGCCAGAGACATTGCCCAGGGGTGGCTGGCATTGCAGCTGATTTGGGGGCCCTTGATGGAAAGAAAGGCAGTTGGCATGCACAAGAACAAGATGGTTATTTGTAATCCCAAGCGGGATGGCTCAAGTCTCTTGTAAAACCCAGAAACAAAAGCAATTAGATGGTACTACAGATGACTTAAATACTTGTTGCATGGAGCTACCCTGATAGTTCTCACACTACAAGGAATCTGCTGCAAGGCAGGCAATATGAAGATCTCATGGTGATGATTGATGAGCATGGGGAAACAGAGCCAACATGACACACCTCCTCTTCACGGCCTCTCACCCAGGTGGCCGTAAACTGTGTCTTGTTGCTGCACAGGGTCTGGATCCCTGAGCTTGTCTCTCGCAAAAACAGTGTCTGGTGAAGGAGTCACAGCCTATTCCAATTTGATAAGGCCCAGGCAAGATGAGCAGTCTGGAAAAGTTCGTAATCTTCTGCTGGTGAAGCCTCCTGGTGGCATAACAGGTTTGGGCATGGGCAAGCAGGTCTCAGCCCATGTAACACATTCAGAGTAACAGCTGTCTCCAGATACAGTTTGGATATAGTCCAGTTGCAATTCAGCATCTTTACTGCACAAACATTTTGATCTGAGCACATTTTGCACACAAGCTGGGCTGATCGCGTCAGGAATAAGTCTTCAGTCCAAGTCACAAGTGGTGCTGACAGATCCTATTCCTCTCAAGAACTCATATGCCACACTGGCAAATGAGGACAACCAAATAGAGGTACCCAGGGAAGTGGAAGGAAAGGATGTGGAGGTTGGGCAAGGAGGTGACCTCAGTGGGGAAAGCAGTGGACCCCAGAGGAGGAGGAAGCGAATCCTGGTGGGGGACTCCATCGTAAGAGGGATCCAGCTAGGAACACAGGAGGGGGAGGACAGGGAGGTGAGGTGCCTACCAGGTGCCACGGCATGGAGGGATGGAAGGAAGATACTGGGATCACTGGGAAGGCAAGACAGGAGGGTGTGCTGGATGTCATTATCCACCTAGGTACTAATGACTTGGCAAATGGGGAGCCAAAGGAAGTTCAGGAAGAGTTTAGGAAACTGGGAGGGTCTCAAGCAAGTAGCTACTTCTGTCACTTTCTCAGAAGTACTACCTGCGAGAGGCAAGGGAGAGCTTAGGAGTGCATGCACCAGGAACTTTAACTCATGGTTGAAGAACTGGTGCTGTGAGGAAGGGTTTGGATTAATTGGTGACTGGGGACCCACCTGGAGGGATGGAGGTTTGTTCAAGCCTGACAGCCTGCATCCATCCTGGAGGGGAATCCAAGCACTCAATGATAAGTTTAAATGCTACATTGACAAGCATTTAAACTAGCAAAGGGGTGGTAGGCCAGCAAGGACAGTACCTACTTGCTCACCCCCACAGCTAATAGTGGAACCAGTGAACCAGAGGAGGGCTATCTCTGCAAAGCAGTGTGCAAAGATGGAGATTAGTGTCCAAAGGTGGATAAGCAGAAAAGGGGCAAAATTCAGCAGAAGGGCAGACAGCAAGGAGAACCAGGGATAAATGACAATCACAGAAGGGGCTGGAGTAGAACAGTGAAGCAGTCTAGGGAGGTCAAAACATGGAAAGCCATGTGTGCAAATGCCAGGAGCCTTAGCAACAAGATGGAAGATCTGGAGGCTGTCATGGTACAGTCAGACCTGGACATTGTGGCCATCACTGAAACCTGGTGTAATGATAACCATGACTGGGAGATGGCCATACCTGGCTACAACATATTCAGAAGAGACAGAGCAGGCAGGAAGGAGGAGGAGTGGCACTGTATGTGAAAAATGACATAAGGGCCACACAGATCCAGGAGGAACAAAATGGGGAGAGATACTGTGGGTTAAGCTGGAAGGAAAATGGGGCCAGCCATCCGCACAGGTGTGGTCTATAGACCACCAGCCCAGGAGGAAGAAACAGATAGGGAGCTGATGCTAGCCATCCAAAGGATGGCAGACAAGGGTGAGGTAGTACTGGTTGGAGACTTCATTATACCAGATGTGGACTGGAGCATCCCAGCAGCAGCATCAACTAGGAGCAGATTTATCCTGGACTCCTTCAGGTGCCTTCCTCAAGCAACTGGTCATGGAACCAACTCGGCAGAAGGCAATACTGGACCTTGTGCTCACAAACAGGGACAGTGTGATGGGGGTAACAGTGGGGAGCACCTGGTAACAGTGACCACCAGTCATTGTGGTTTGAAATCACAGAAAGAGCAGAACCAAACCACACAAAACACGTATCCTGGATTTTAGGGGGCAGACTTTGGAAAATGGGGAGATACTTGAAAGAGGCATTAAGGGAATGGGACAGGAATCAGGGTTGAGGAACAGTGGGCAGTATTTAAAATGGGGATTATAAGAACAACAGAATTATGCATTAAGCAGGTTAGCAAGAGGAAAAGGAAGAGGAGACCATTATGGTTTTCTAAAGAGGTAGCAAAGAAAGTGAAAGCCAAAAAGATTGCATTCAGGCAATACAAAAAGACACAGGCAGAAGGAGATAGGGAGAAGTACCAGGAGAAACAAAGGGAGGCAGGGAAGTCAGTAAAGGAAGCCAAAGCTCAGACAGAAGAACACATTGCAAAATCAGTGGGTAAGGGAGAAACCTTTACAGGTACATAGTGAAAAGAAAGACAAAGGAGGGATAGTGAGTCTGAAGGGGAGGATGGGAGCGTGGAGGATGACAACAGTAAAGCTGACATATTGAACAGGTATTTCTGCTCAGTCTTACTAAGGAAGAGGGGGTAATGGGTCTGAAGGAGTACAAGGTGAGAATGGTGCAGAAATGGACACAGTCCCTTTACACAAGAAAGGGTCCTGAAGGAACTGGAAGTAATCAAGAGCTGATAAAGCAATGGGGCCAGATGGGTGCACCCCAGGGTCCTTAAAGAACTAAGAGAGGTGGTGGCTGAACCTCTGGCTATCCTGTTCAGCCAATCACTGGAAACAGGGGAGATACCCAAAGACTGGAGGACAGCAGATGTAGTCCCCTTATACAAAAGTGGGAACAAAGAGGAAGCAGGGAACTACAGACCAGTCAGCCTCACCTCGGTAGTGGGAAAGATCATGGAAGCACTAGTGAAGGAGAGATTGGTGGAACATCTGGTTGTCAATGGACTACAGGACCCAAGGCAGCATGGTTTCACCAGGGGGAGGTCATGTCAGACCAACTTCATTGAATTTTTTGACTGGGTGACTAGGGAGGTGGATCAGGGGAGGCAGTGGACATGGCCTATCTGGACTTCAGCAAGGCCTTTGACACTGTGCCACATAGAAGACTATTACACAAACTGGGGAATATGGGTGTGGGCAAACAGTAGTGTGGTGGGTAGGTAACTGGCTGGGTGGCAGGACACAGAGGGTGGTGGTAAATGGCTGTCACTCCACAGAGGAAGAGTGACCAGTGGGTACCACAGGGATCAGTGCTGGGACCGGTCCTATTCAACATCTTCATCAGTGACATTGCACAGGATCTAGAAGGCAGAATTTCACTGTTCGCTGATGACACAAAGCTCTGTAACAGAGTAGACACACCAGAGGGTGTAAACAGAATGAGAAGGACCTGCAGAAACTTGAAGAATGGTCAAGGGTTTGGCAGTTGAAATTCAATGCAAAGAAGTGCAAGATAATGCATATGGGGCACAAAACCCTGGCACAATATATCAGTTGGGGGTGAGGATATAGCATGCACCAAGCAGGAAAGGATCTTGGGGTTGTCATCTCTGATGACCTCAAGGTAGGGAAACAGTGTGACAAGGCATCAGGTAAAGCAAATATGATGCTGGGATGTATAGGCAGGGCATCACCAGCAGGAAAAGGGAGGTCATAATTCCGCTATGCAAGACACTAGTGAGGCCCCACCTGAGTACAGTGTACAGTTCTGGAGACCATACCTACGTAAGGACATAGACAGGGTAGAGAAGGTTCAGAGGAGGGCAACAAAGATGGTGCATGGGTTGCATCACAAGTCCTATGAAGACAGGTTGAAGGAACTGAACATGTACTCCTGGAGGAGAGGAGGGAGAGAGGGATATGGTAGAGACATACAAGTATCTTACAGGAGGAACAGGGTGCAGGAAAACACTATTTTAAGCGTAAAAAATGTTTCAGGACTAGAGGGCATGGGATGAAGTTGGAGGGAGGATGATTCAGAGGAAACATGAGAAAGAATTTCTTCACAGAACAGGTGGTGGACAAGTGGAACACCCTGCCAGAGGAAGTGGTGGGGCCTGAAACAATCACGGGATTTAAGAATGCATGGGATAGACATAAAGGAATTCTAGAGGTCAGGGGTAAGGGGAAACAGACTTCTAGGAAAACAAACTGAACTTACAAGCTCAAATGGGCAGACTAGGTGGGCCATAGGCCCTTATCTGCTGACACTGTCTATGTATCTATGTATAAACGTCTTCTTTTTGTTCTGCTGCAGTTCCAAGCTGGAATCAGATGAGTCCAACTTCTGCTATTAGGCAGTCCCAAGTAGGAGAATGTGGCAGAGAAGCAAGTCGGACCTCTTCCCAATGATTCCTCTATGCTCCTTCTGGGAGCAGCTGCTCAAGAGCTCGAGCTGTCCACACTTCAGCCTCCAGCTCTAACTGATCCACTGTCTCATACTGTTCTGGGGATTTCCCTTGTAATCCATCCCATTTCAGGTTAGCTTTTTGGTGCCAATCTAAAAACTACAAGAACTACAGAATTTTAATCCCGTGTGATGCTGGGGATGAAGACCCATTTTGTTCCCCAGAGTCTACATTGGTCCAATTACAGGAAGTCCCAGACCCAACATGGTGGCTTCGGTTCAGAAGATAAACTGCAAGGAAAGTAGGTTAGAATAAACTCCTCTAATTCAAATATAGCAGTATAAAAAGAGTAAATATGCACAGTTCTTTCATGGGCTCCCTCTGAACTATTAGCGACTGCAAAGTGGAGCAAAACAAAGTGGTGGTTGGCCGGTCATAAGCCCTAAATCACTTGGACCCAGCTCAGCCCATCCACTAAGTACAGGTTAGCTAATCTCTTAAAGGAACAGGTGCAGAGGCTTAATATGGCACTCTCACACAAATGAACAAAACACTTAAACAGGACACCAGAAAGAGAGTGTGCATTGAGGAGCCCAGGAAGACATTAAAGTAAAATCATAGAAACATAGAATTTGATGGCAGATAAAGACTGCTTGGACCACCTAGTCTGCACATTTTCCTACCTAACAGATAAGCTGCAGATCCTAGTTAACCAACAGCTTACTTCCTCCTACCCCCCACTAGGACTGCCTTATGTCTGTCCATGCATTCTTGAATTCCCCCACTATTCTTGACTCCACAACTTCCTCAGGGAGGCTGTTCCATGCATCCAGAACCCTCTCTGTGAAAAAATACTTCCTCACATCACCTCTGAGCCGTCCCCCCTCTATCTTCAAATTGTGCCCCGTTGTTCTTGCACATCTCTTTTTCTGAAAGATGCTACCCTCTTGGACTCTGTTGATTCCCTTGAGGTACTTGAAAGTTTCTATCATGTCCCCTCTCTCCCTTCTTTCCTCAAGGGTATACATATTTAGCTCCTTTAGTCTTTCTTCGTATGTCTTCTGGTGCAGACACCATTTTGGTTGCCCTCCTCTGGACAGCCTTCACTCTGTCTATGTCTTTGCAGAGATGGGGTCTCCAGAACTGCACACAGTACTCCAGATGGGGTCTCAACAACTGTCTGTACAGATGGATAACAGCTTCCAGTTTTCTAATATTGATGCCTCTCCCTATGCATCCCAGTATCCCCCCAGCCTTCCTTACTGCCTTCTCACATTGCTTGCCCACCTTTAGGTCATCTGATATAATTACCCCCAGGTCCCTTTCCATTTTTACTGTTGTCAGTATCTCACACCCCTTTGTGTACTCTTCCCCTGGGTTTTTGTTTCCCAGGTGCATTACATTGCACTTCTTTGCACTGAATCTGAGCTGCCATACATTTGACCATTCCTCCAACCTTGCCAAGTCCGTTCTCATCCTTTTCACTCTATCTTGTGTATCAACCCTGTTTTCGATCTTTGTGTCGTCTGCAAAGAGACATACTTTTCCTTCCAGATTCTCTGCAATGTCACTTATAAAGACATTAAAAAGGACCGGTCCCAGTACTGAACCCTGTGATACCCCACTAGTAACCCTCCTTTCTTCACTGTGGACTCCATTTACTACTACCCTTTGCTTCCTGTTGTCTAGCCAATTTTTTATCCAGGCTACCACCTTGGGACCCATTCCAAGGCTGGCTAACTTGTGTATTAATCTTTTTTTGTGGGACTGTATCAAATGCCTTGCTAAAATCTAGGTAGGCCATGTCCACAGTCCCTCCCTGGTCTATGACTTTGGTCACCCAGTCAAAGAAATCTATTAGATTTGTCTGACATGACCTTCTCATCATGAATCCATGCTGCCTTGGGTCCTGTGCCCCACTGGCCTCTAGGTACTCAACAGTTCGTTCCTTCAGAAGTGATTCCATCATTTTCCTTACCACTGAGGTCAAACTAACTGGTCTGTACTTTCCTACCTCTGTCCTGCTCCCACTTTTGTAAAGAGGAATCACATCCACCCTCCTCCAGTCCTCAGGTACCATCCCATCCTCCCATGATTTGTCAAAGAGAGTAGTCAGCGGTGCCACTAGTTCTAACCTTAGTTCTTTTAGAATTCTTGGGTGAATCCCATCAGGTCCCATTGCTTTGTCCACCTTCAGTTTTATTCTTTCAGAACCCTTTCTTCTGTAAATGGACTGGTATCGACCCCCTTCTTCAGAGTGTTTCTCTTGTTTGGTTTAGGTACCTCCCCCTCCTCTTCCTTTGTGAATACTGAGCAGAAACATTCATTCAGTATCCCTGCTTTTTCACTGTCACCCTCTACCCACATTCCCTCCCCTTTATTAAGCCTCAGTAACCCTCCTTTGGTCTTTCTTCACTCCCTAATGTGCCTATAAAAGGCCTTATCCCCCTTCTTAACAGAGTTGGCTATCCTTTCCTCGGTTTGGGCCTTTGCTATTCTGACTGCCTTCCTAGCCTCTTTCTGCTTTAACTGCTGAAGTTCTCTGTCATGCTTCTTCTGTGTTTCCTTGTATTTCCTGAATGCTGTCCTTTTCTCCTTAACCTTCCCTGCCACCTCTTTTGAGAACCATAGTGTTTTTTTCCTTCATTGTGTTTTGTTGATTTGCTTTACACAAAGGCTTGTTGTATCTGTGATGGCTGTTTTGATTACTCCCCATTTTTCCTCCACCCCTCCTTCTTGCCTGTTTGCTAGTGCGTTCCTGAGGCACTCTCTCATTTTCCCAAAGTCAGCTCTCCTAAAGTCCAATATTCTTGCTTTTGTATGGCTTGATTGTATGGCTGTGTTTATCATGAACCACAGTTTGGTGGTCACTTGTTCCCAGATGGCTACCCGCTTCTAAATCTGAGATTCTTTCTCCATCCCCATTTGAGAGTACCAGGTCTAAGATTGCTCCCTTCTGAGTGGGTTCCAATACTAGCTTGTCTGAGGCATGCCCACTGTAGGGCATCAGAATGACCCTGCTCTTGGATGTGCCTGCAGCAAAGGTGCTCCAGTTAACATCTGGCATATTCAGGTCCCCATCAACAATATCTCCCCTTTTTCTGCTATTCTAAGGAAGCCTTCTATCATTTCTTTGTCCATTCCCTCCCCCTGAGATGGGAGTCTGTATACAACTCCCATGTGGATTGTGGTGCCATTTCCTGTCTCCAGGGTGACCCAGAGTGCCTCATCTGCTCCCTGTTTATTCTTTAGTTCTGTTGCTTTGATCCCTTCCTTTACATAGAGAGATACTCCTCCTCCTCTTTTACCCTCCCTGTCCCTCCTCCCTCCTGTAGATTGTGTATCCTGGTATGTTGACATCCCAGTCATGGTTCTCTGTGTACCATGTTTCTGTGACTGCCACAATATGCAGGCAGCCCTCTACCATCAAGGCCACTAGTTCAGGGAGCTTGTTACACAGACTATGGGCATTGGTACTCATCACCCTCCACTTTTTGATGGCCTTACCCCTTTTAGATCCCATTCCTAGCCAGGTCATTTGTCCGTAGGTGGACAATGACATCCAGCTCCCTCCCTCATGCAGCTGCTCCCACGATCCTGAGGATTTACTTCCTGTCCCTCCAAGCCATGGTGCCAGGCTGGTACCTTACCTCCCTCTCCCCCTTCCTCCCCCATTTCTACTCCCCTAATGATTGAGCCCCCACCAGGAGTTGTTTCCTTCCGCTGTGGGGTCCCATGCCACCCTCCTGTGGGTCTCCTTTGTGAAGGTTCCCAGCATCCCCCTTGGTCTCCACTGCAGGTGCCTCCATAGAGGAACCACTATCCACCAGAAGAGTGAATGAATTGTGGAAAGGTACAGCTGGAGGGATGCAACTCTGTTCCACCATGCTCTCCCTCCCTGAGCCCACCCTGGTCCAGCCTGTTCTCTTTCTTAGCAACCTCTGAGGTAGTGGCATTGGCCCTGGTGGTCCCTGGGTGGGGGAGGAGGTTTCACTAATCCTAGCCAGGTCAGCCTGGAGACGAGCAACCTCCTCCCTCAGACCAGAGAGGTGCCTGCAAATAGGGCAGCATTGCAGCCTCCAGAATGTCTCCCGGAACACTGCCGCCCCACAGCCATTGCACTGCACCACTCCCATCATGTCTTATTTTGTGTCCCCTCTCCTGTTTCTCTGTATGCTTACTCTCTCCTCTCCTTACAACTCTCACCCTTCTTGTTCTGGGACAGCAACTTCCTATATTCTTCAGTAGCCTCCTTCTTCCTTGCTCAGTGTCAGACCACCAGCAGCTGGGGGGGAGGAGTGAGCTACTTTTTTCCTTTACGGTTGACAAAACCAATGTTTCTCTATGATCCTTCTCTTCCTACTGCCAAACAGGAAGTTCCTGTTGACAGTCAAATCCAGTGACTGTAAAAGTAGAACTGGCTTAGGGTGGGTGGGATGGAGGGCAATTAGTAAGAAAAAAGGCAAGCAACAGGAAGTTGCAATTTGAGTCACCTGCTTTTATAATGTCTACGCCACACCCCCAATTAAGCTCTCTCTCTCTCCTCCTACTGGTTTAGCAAAGTAAGTTGATACAGTACCCTTCCCAGCACAGAACACACACTGACTTTCTTTCTTTTCTTTCTTTTTTTAACCCTAAATAAGACCCCTTCTACTTCTAATAAAGTGTCTGCTTAATCTCAACAGACACTGACTCCTTCTGAGATGTATGTGTTAAATTAATAAGAAAATGTAGCTTCTTTTAGTTAGCTGCTTTCTGCTCTACAAGCAAGGCTAACAACAGGAAGTTAATTTGAGTCACCTGCTTTTATAGTGCCTAAGTCACACCCCTAATTAAGCTCTCTCTCCTCCTACTGGTTTAGCAAAGTAAGTTGATACAGTACCCTTCCCAGCACAGAACACACACTGACTTTCTTTCTTTTTTAACCCTAAATAAGACCCCTTCTACTTCTAATAAAGTATCTGTCTGCTTAATCTCAACAGACACTGACTCTTGCTGAGATATACAGTAAGTGTTATATTAATAAGAAAATGTAGCTTCTTTTAGTTAGCTGCTTTCTGCTCTACAAGCAAGGCTAGCGACAGGAAGTTGTAATTTGAGTCACCTGCTTTTATAGTGTCTAAGCCATACCCCCAATTAAGCTCTCTCTCCTCCTACTGGTTTAGCAAAGTAAGTTGATACAGTACCCTTCCCAGCATAGAACACACACTGACTTTCCTTCTTTTTTTAACCCTAAATAAGACCCTTTCTACTTCTAATAAAGTATCTGTCTGCTTAATCTCAACAGACACTGACTCTTGCTGAGATATAAGTGTTAAATTAATAAGAAAATGTAGCTTCTTTTAGTTAGCTGCTTTCTGCTCTACAAGCAAGGCTAACAACAGGAAGTTGTAATTTGAGTCACCTGCTTTTATAGTGTCTAAGCCACACCACCAATTAAGCTCTTTCGCCTCCTACTGGTTTAGCAAAGTAAGTTGATACAGTACCTTTCCCAGCACAGAACACACACTGACTTTCTTTCTTTTCTTTCTTTTTTTAACCTTAAATAAGACCACTTCTACTTCTAATAAAGTATCTGTCTGCTTAATCTCAACAGACACTGACTCCTGCTGAGATGTAAGTGTTAATCTAATCAGAAAATGTAGCTTCTTTTAGTTAGCTGCTTTCTGCTCTACAAGCAAGGCTGGCAACAGATCTAAACAAATCTAACAAATCTAAATTGGTAGGGGGTTTACACTCTTCCCTGCCTGGAAAAACTTGGCATCCATGTCAAGTCTACACACACTACATTATTTCTGTATGAAAACATTGTACATGCATGTTTCATTGGTATACCATAAATAAATGATGATGCATCATTGAAAATAAACTGGCCTTAACAGCAGTGTTACAGTACTTTTTTTCAATCTGGTAGTGAATTTCCTTAAGAACACATTACTCTTTTTTTCATAAATAGGTTAACAGATTCAAGTAGTTAAACGCATTATTTGTGCAAACCTTGTTTGTACTACCTCCTCTAACCCACATGGCTTGGGGCCTGTCCCTATCAGCTACACTTGGGATGCATGGTGCAAGGGCATCAGTATACTAACTGGGAGAGCTTCACTATCAAGTCTGAGGTACTAGCAGAGTAGCCTAACTTTGGAGAAGAATTCTCAGTAATGTAAACCCCTTTATGAACTACATTCAATGGAATATCTACAGGTCTTCCTGGGGAATCATCACTAAGGCTCACTACAGGCTTTGTGGCTCTTCCAGATTTCCTGGGAGGGGCAGGCACAGGCTTAGTTCTTTCAGCATTGGCATTTGGGTTGATCAGTCCCGGCTCATTGTCTCTCAGTAAGTCAGGTTTTGATGAAAGGGGTACCACTGCATAGATACATACATAGATACATAGACAGTGTCGGCAGATAAGGGCCTATGGCCCACCCAGTCTGCCCATTTGAGCTTGTAAGTTCAGTTTGTTTTCCTAGAAGTCTGTTGTACCTTACCCCTGACCTCCACAATTCCTTTATGTCTATCCCATGCATTCTTAAATCCCGTGATTGTTTCAGCCCCCACCACTTCCTCTGGCAGGGTGTTCCACTTGTCCACCACCCGTTCTGTGAAGAAATTCTTTCTCATGTTTCCTCTGAATCATCCTCCCTCCAACTTCATCCCATGCCCTCTAGTCCTGGAACATCTTTTCACTTAAAAATAGTGTTTTCCTGCACCCTGTTCCTCCCTGTAAGATACTTGTATCTCTATCATATCCCTCTCACCTCCTCTCCTCCAGGGAGTACATGTTCAGTTCCTTCAACCTGTCTTCATAGGACTTGTGATGCAATCCATGCACCATCTTTGTTGCCCTCCTCTGAACCTTCTCCTACCCTGTCTGTGTCCCTTACGTAGGTATGGTCTCCAGAACTGCACTGTACTCAGGTGGGGCCTCACTAGTGTCTTGTATAGTGGAATTATGACCTCCCTTTTCCTGCTGGTAATGTCCCTGCCTATGCATCCCAGCATCCTATTTGCTTTACCTGATGCCTTGTCACACTGTTTCCCTACCTTGAGGTCATCAGAGATGATAACCCCAAGATCCCTTTCCTGCTTGGTGCATGCTATATCCTCACCCCCCAACTGATATATTGTGCTAGGGTTATTGTGCCTCATATGCATTATCTTCCACTTCTTTGCATTGAATTTCAACTGCCAAACCCTGACCATTCTTCAAGTTTCTGCAGGTCGCTTCTCATTCTGTCTACACCTCTGGTGTGTCTACTCTGTTACAGAGCTTTGTGTCATCAGCAACAGTGAAATTCTGCCTTCTAGGTCCTGCGCCATGTCACTGATGAAGATGTTGAATAGGACCGTCCCAGCACTGATCCCTGTGGTACCCCACTGGTCACTCTTCCCTGTGGAGTGACAGCCATTTACCACCACCCTCTGTGTCCTGCCACCCAGCCAGTTACCTACCCACCACACTACTGTCCTGCCCACACCCATATTCCCAGTTTGTGTAATAGTCTTCTATGTGGCACAGTGTCAAAGGCCTTGCTGAAGTCCAGATAGGCCATGTCCACTGCCCTCCCCGATCCACCTCCCTAGTCACCCAGTCAAAAAATTCAATGAGGTTGGTCTGACATAACCTCCCCCTGGTGAAACCATGCTGCCTTGGGTCCTGTAGTCCATTGACAACCAGATGTTCCACCAATCTCTCCTTCAGTAGTGCTTCCATGATCTTCCCCACTACCGAGGCTGTCTGTTCTGGAAAGGAACTCTTTTATTTTCCTGCTCTGTTGGTTCTGGTTCAGCAGAAATACTTTCAGTAACTGGTCCTGAAATTCCAGGTTCATCATCAAGAGGAAGTTCATGGAATTTAAATTACGTAACATATTACTGATACTATCAACATCATCGTCTTCATTAACATCATTTTCCATAACACTGTCAGAATCGCTAGTTGCAAACAGTTCAGATCTATCTGGTATGTTACCAGTTGTGCTTTCTGTGCTGGCAGTGGCCTCTTGAGCTTCATTTAGTTCCACGAGACACAAGGAGTCAACTGTATCAGAAGTCACAGTTTGCACCTCACTTTCAGGGGGCACAGGGTAGTTGAGAGGGGCCAGATGATTAGACAGTCCTGAGGGTCCAGCCTCATCTCCCATATTACACAGAGTTTCCTTGAAACAATTGACTTAGTTCATAAGATGGATAGTAAGTGGCCTCACAATCATTGTCATAGGGTTCAGACTTGCAGTCGCTTTCATTGATAGCATGGTTGATGGAAGGCCTTGAATCTTTAGCAACTGGAGGAGAGGTTAACTGTTTCTTTTTAGCAACAGCTCTGGTTTCAGGCCAAGGAGGGGCAGTATCTTGGGGCTAAGAATCGAGGATGATTTGCCCAATTGATAACAAGTGATTTCTGTGCATTGTTTGTATCCCTCATGGGTCATTTTCTGGATGTACTTTGTAAACTGGTAAGTCTTCTAGCTTGCTGACAACAGTGTATGGGGTGTGATGCCACCTGTCAAATATCTTGTGTTTTCCATGCAGTCCTAAATTTCTTAGCAAGACCTGATCTCTAGGGTGCAGTTCTTGGGCCTTGACGCATCTGTCATGCCTTTCATTGTTTGCTAAGTTTCTTTTGGCCGCCATGGTGTGGGATAACTTGTAGGCATGGTTCAAGTGAGCTTTTAGTCTTTGGACATACTGGAGGTAGTTCTCTGCTTTTACTTCATCAGGGGACACTCCAAAACAAATGTCTACTGGCAGCCTTGCTTCTCAACCAAACATCAAGTGATAGGGTGAGAATCTAGTTGCATTATTTTGAGTACAGTTATAGGCATGAACTAACATGCTTGTCTGCTGACTCTATCTGTTCTTATCTGTGGGATGAAGCATGCCCATCATGTCTAGTAATGTGCAATTGAGTCTTGTAGCCTAGGGGTCCTCTTGAGTGTGCTAAGGTGTAGTTCAAGACTTTTGCACCCCCCTGAGCGAGAACATTGCTTTAAGCAGATGGCTTTCAGAGTCTCTCCTCTGATCAGACCATATTAGACAAAGACTTTTCTATTAAAACTTTTGCCACAGTGGATGCCTTTTGGTCCTTGGTTGGATAGGCCTGGGCGTAGTGTGTAAAATGATCAGTCACTACCAGCACATTCCAAATATTCTTTTGATCTGTTTCTAAACACAAGAAATCAATACATACAAGCTCCATGGCACACTGGTGAAAATGTTAACTAAGGGTGCAGCCCTCTGGGGCTGAGCTTTCCTCTGCAGGCAACGGCTAAAAGTTCTGATGTGAGTCTCAATGTCAGCCCCCATTTTTGACCAGTAGAAAAGAGCATGGGCCAGAGCAGTAGTTCTGTTACAACCTAAATGTCCCATCTGGTCATGGAGGGCTCGTAGAACCACACATTTGAAAACTGTAGGAAATACTAGCTGTTGTTTGGCAACCTGACCTTGTCTGTTGGTGGTCTCCCTGTAAAGCAGCTTGTTGTACAACTTTAATCGAGGCCCCTTTCTGAACAATTGGGCAGTTCTGGGATCTGGAGAATGATGTTTAGACACATTCTGTCCAGCATGAATGGCGTTTAACACAGGCTTAATCATAGGATCTTGGGATTGGACCCACTGAATATTGTCAGGAGTAAGTTAAAGCAGATTACTGAGCTCCAACGTTGTGAGATGCAGTAGGCTGCAGGAACACAAGTGTTGAGAGGGCCCAGACAGTCCACCAGACAATCAACGGTTTCAGAGGAGGGGTGTTTATCTTTATTGAACTTCTGACAAAGGGCTTTAACAGATTATTCTGACATTCTCACCCACTCAAATTTGTTGTCAGGTCTTCTTGAGAGAGTGTCAGCATCATTGATGATTCAGGGCAGGTTGATGCTCCACAGAATAGTTATAGGTAGAGAGGGCTGATTGCCAACAGTGTCCAGTGGCATTTAACTTTGCTGAGGTTTGAACATAGGTAAGGGGGTTACTGTCAGTTTTTACTAAGATTTTCGCACAGTAAAGATACTTGTGAAATTGACCTGTGATGGCCCATTTTAGTGCAAGGATTTTGAGTTTTTGTATGGAGTAGTTCTTTTCTGATGGAGTAAGACTCCTGCTGGCAAATGCCACTGGGTGTAATCTCTCCTCATACTCTTGGTACAGTACAGCCTCAAGTCCCTTTAAGCTGGCATTGGTATGTAACACGTAAGGCTTGGTGGGATCTGCATAAGCAAGGAGAGGAGCTTGGGTAAGTTGGTGAATTATATCACACTCTTGAGTCCACCTTGTCCTAAAAAGTTAATTAGTTTGAAAATAGACCTTCTCTTCCTCTTTAACAGTGCTTCTTTTCTATTTACTGTTTGTTGGTGGATGGCCTTGAGTTAAACAGAGGAAAGGGTGGATGACTTTAGTATAATCTTTCATGAATCACTGATACTAGCCACAGAACCCCAGGAATCTTTGCAGTTCTTTAAGATTGTTGGGTTGTGGTCAGGTGGTTAAGGCTTCTACTTTGCTTGGATTTGTTTGAATCCCTTTAGATGACACAGTGTGGCCCATATATTTTACAGATTGCTGGAAGAACTGACACTTGTCAATGGATAGTTTTAAACCAAAATCCTCCAACCAGTCTAGAAGCTTAAACAAACAGGTCTCATGCTCCTCGAGGATCCGGGCAAACACAATAACATCATCCAGGTAGAGAAGGCATTTGAATAAATTCATGTCCTCCTCAGCTCATTCCATCAACCTCTGAACGGTAGCAGGTGCTCCCAAAATGCCCTGAGGCATGCGTAGAAACTCATAACAACCCAAAGGGCAGATGAGTGCTGTTTTCTTTCTGTCTTTGAGGGCCATCAGGATCTGGTAATACCCACTCTGGAGGTTTAGTATAAATAACCACTGGCTCCCATTAAGGCAACCAATGGCATCCTGGGATGCATGGCATAGTGTATTGATCAGGTATAATTCTTTGATTCAGGGTCCAGTAGTCTACACACATCCTCACAGAGCCATTTTCTTCTGGACTACCATGATAGGAGAGTGTATGGATTGCTAGACTTCTGTATAATTCCAGCTACTGGCATCTGCTGGAGGTGGCGTCAGACATCGTAGATGTCTGCTGGTGGCAGTCAGCGAGATGTCTCATGGAAAGGCCTTTTGTCATGAAGTCTAATGTAATGTTCAGCCCCAGTAATGCATCCCACATTCTATCCTTTTGGGGAAAATATCTTGGTTCACTGGGCCAGTTTTTGGCTGATCTTTGCTCCTCACTCTTCACGGATGAGGGATTCTCCAAAAGTCAAACAGATCAGGAGTTACCTTGTCATCCTTTCCAGTGCATTTCTTGTTAAACAACACAGCAGTATCTGCACAATACACAGTAGCCAGGGTGCAGTCTCGATTTACTCTGATATCTCAGTCAGACATATTTTAACTTGCACCACTACCTACCAAGTGTAGGCATGAGCTCAGGCAGGCATTATGCTAGGCTTAACCAATAGTCCTTCAGGCAGTTTCCCCTCCTCTGGGGCATCCAGCATTACAGTCTTATTCTTAACATCTTTTTTAATTCTTACCTCTCCACTGATGGTACGCTGAGCATTGAGTGGCAATAAAAGTGATTACGGATCTTTCTTCCACACTACTTCCTTAGGTTCATCCTTCTCTACCTCTTTATCTTGCATTTGTAAATCATATTCTCTGTGCACCATGGCAAGGATGTGTAGGGCCCTCCTGGTCCATTTAGCTTGTTTCTCTTAACAAAGCTGGGCTAGCTAGCCAAATGTATGAGCATTAGTAGGATTTGTCAGTCAACCTCCACACATGAAGACCTTCAAGGGGTAGAAGCAGGAGGTTAGACAAGTGCTGGTTGTACCAGTCTTTGAACAAAATAGTAATCTGTGAGCCGCTGTCCAACACAGCTCAAGCTGAAATACTGTTAACAATTACTGTTGTTTTCATGGAGGGGCACACCATCTTGGACCAATTGGGAGAAGCCAGTTTGGTGGATTGACCCACAGCAGTTTTGAAGGAAAAGAACTTTCTTGGCAGGCATGGCTGTGGTTTTATGTTGCTTTGTCAGACCAGATTGAATAGCTTAGTAGTGACCCACCGGAGATCTTCAGAAGCATTGCAAACTTATCGGGTGTGCCCATCTTCTCCACACCAGTAACAAAACACCTTGCCTCTAGTGTCATCAGGATGGGCTGGTTCTTCATGAGATCTGTACTGGTCAGGGGCTGGAGCCCTACCCTCTTCTTTTGGTTTAGGGTCAGGCTTCACTCCCCTATAGCCCCACCAGGGGGAAGCTGATCATGTGGCATAAATTAGGTCCTTCACCATAGCTTGCAATTCCCTCATCTCTTGTACTGTGGTGGAGTCAGAGGTTCAGCAGCAAGGGCATTGGGCCTCACACCTACAGGTGGTGTCTTACAACTAAGTGCAGTCTTGGTGGAGCAAAGGCCAGTATTCTAAACGGGCTTGGCCACAGCTTGCCAGCTGGCTTTGAGTTCTTTCAATTCTTTTAATAGCTCACTGACTTGTTGTGACTCAGTGGTCCTCTTTCTCAATAGGTCTGTCAGGGGTCGGGGCAGTTCTTGCAACCCCCACATATGGTTTCTAACCATCTTTATAATTTTCTGCTTCCCGAATTTCCTTCATTAACCAGCAGTATTCAGGAGGATTGGTTTTGTGGTCTTGGAATTGTAACTTCAGCATGAGACACTCGCGTAATGGGCAGACTTAAGATTGTGTTCCAGCCTGACATGATTCTGTTCGCTGGCTGAGATACCCACTTTACAATGTGCCCTTTGCAATGCCTGTTCTACCTGGATCACAAAAGCAGACAGTTTCTCATTCTTCCACTATTGAATTTCCACATCAAATCCTCTCCAGATTCAGTACTGCCAAATGCTTATTCTAAAGTTGATAAATACTCAGCTGCACAGTCCTCTGGGTTAGTGAACCGAAGAAATCGGATGGTCTCCAGTGCAAGGCCCCTTAAACTTTCCATAAATCTCTTATGTTTCTCCCCTTCAGAACACTGCCACTCTTGTACCGGGGGTGGCATAGGGGTGGCATAGTCCATCCAGGTTTCCAAGTCATCTTCCCCCACAGGCACAGGAACAACACCCAAAAACAGCCTGAGCCTGCAATAAGAGTCCAAGTGCACTGAGAGGATCACAGTGGGTGATGATATAATGATGGATGCCCTAGGGGAAAGCTGGGGAGGCCAAAGGGGACTGAATGGGGTAGCCTCCTCAGAGTCCTCCAATGCCCTCCACAAGTCCTTAACCATTTGCCCATCAGCAACCAGAAATATCAATAGCTTGTCTTTAAATCCTTCCAACCTTGGGGGACTCCTTGGGGAGAAGATGGGTTGCTGTGTAGGTGAATGACCCTCCAATCCTTCTGGGATTGCTCCAGCATGATAATAGGGGGCACTGTTTCAGGGTCTATGGGGAGGCTACATGAAATGAGGGCCACCAGCATCTGTGCAAACAGGTCGGAGTCCCACTCCCACACTTCAACCTTCCCTAGGCACTTGACCTTCCCCAGGGTTTCCTCTATAGCACATTAGAAGTCCCTATGGGAACATCTAGTAGTAACAAAACATGGTGGGGGTCAACTCTTTGGGTCTTGCTCCACTCCATCATGGGATGCACAATCAGCTTTTGGGGGGAAATCTTTCATTTGGGTGTAGTAAGTGCCTCCATTTTAAAGTTTCCTTCACAGTTACTCTTAACTGAAATTCTGACTGTTGGCCACTAGGGAATGCTAATTCAAGTGGTGCCTCCAAGACGTAACACTTAGGCGGCGCTATTCCAAGGGCTGCTATCCCTGCCTGTGTGTCTCAACACAGGTTAAGGGGCCTGGATTCAGTAATAAGGTGCCTTCACCCAGAGTACTTTTATTGGGGTTGTCTAGCTATCCTGCTGCAACTCTCTGGGAAACTATAATCTCCACCAGCCCTCCTACTGACCTAGTACCTGGTGCAATAGTAAATTCATAGTCAGTGTCGAACAGAGTAATAATATGCACACTCCCTTCACACTTACCACCAGGGTTGAATATACAGCAACTCCCCTGGAGATCCCCTGAAAAATAAGGTTAGCAATACCATTGTACACTTTCAACACCAAAACCCAACCACTAATATGCACACCAGCCAGGTTAAATGTGGACAAAGACAATCCTGTTTATTTAGGGGTAAATAACAAGGAGGGGGTATTAATTTAGTCAAATGATTGGCAATCTGACTTGATTCAGTTTTGACATGCACTTTTAGTCCCAAATGACAGTCACACAGAACTGGATACCAAGGATGGAAAGTCTGGCTGGCCAGAAGTGTTGCCTAGGGTTGGCCAGCATTGCAGCTGATGTTGGGGCATTTGATGGAAAGAAAGGCAGTTAGCATCTACAAGAGCAAGATGGTTATTTGTAATCCCAAGCCAGATGGCTCAGTCTCTTGTAAAGCCCAGAAACAAAAGCAATTAGATGGTACCACAGCTGATTTAAACACTTGTTACAGGGTGCTAACCTGATTGTACTCATGCTACCAGGAATCTGCTACAAGGCAAGGAATATGAAGACCTTGTGGTGATGGCCGATTGGCATGGGGAAACAGGGCCGACACAACACACCTCCTTTTCATGGCCTTTTCCCCAGATGGCCACAACCTGCATGTTGTTGCTGTGATGGGCTGGATCCCCAAGTCGGTCTCTCACCGAAACAGTCGCTGGAGCAGGAGTCATGGCCTAAGTCAAGTTGGTAAGGTCCAGGCAAGATGAGCAGCCTGGCAAAGTTTGTAATTTTCTGCTAGTGAAGATTCCAGCTGGTGTAATAGGTTTAGCCGTGGGCAAGCAGTATCTCAGCCCACGTAACGCATTCAAAGTAACAGCTATCTCCAGATACAGTTTGGATATAGTCCGATTGCAATTCAGCAGCTTTACTGTGCAAACCTTTCAACCTGAGCACGTCTTGCACACAAGCTGGGTTGATCACTTCAGGTGCAAATCTTTGATCCTAATTGCAAGTAGCACTGACAAACTTCTTCTTTTCATTCTGCTGCAGTTCCAAGCTGGAATAGGACAAGTCCAGCATCTGCTGTTATGCAGTCCCAAGCAGGAGAATGTGGCAGAGAGGCAAGTTGGACCTCTTCCCGCAGATTCCCCAATGCTCCTTCTGGGAGCAGCTGCTTGAGAGCTCAAGCTGTTCACAATTCAACCTCCAACACTAACTGATCCACAGTCTCATGCTCTTCTGCGGATTTCACTTGTAATTCAATCGTTGGATTGGCTGAGGAAGCTGTCAGTCATGGTTAATGCTCTCCCTCCAAGATAGCTTTCTGAACCCATTCAAAAAACTACAAGAACCACAGAATTTTAATCCCACGAGACACTGGGGATGAAGACCCATTTTGTTCCCCAGAGTCTCCACTGGTCCAATTACAGGAAGTCCCAGAACCAACATGGTGGCTTCCATTCAGAAGACAAACTGCAAGGAAAGCAGGTTAGAACAAACTCCTCTAATTCAAATAAAGCAGTATAAAAACAGCAAATAAGCACAGTTCCTAAATGGGATCCCTCTGAACTATTGGCGACTGCAGAGTGGAGCCAAACAATGTTGTGGCTAGCCATCGCAAGCCCTAAATCACTTGGACCCCGTTCAGCCCATCCACTAAGTACAGGTTAGTGAACCTCTTAAAGGGACAGGTGCGGAGGCTCAATGTGGCAATCTCACACAAATGAACAAAACACTTAAAGACAGGACACCAGCTGGACAGTGGGTATTGAGGAGCACAGGAAGACATTAAGATAAATCCCAAATTGGTAGGGGGATTACATTAAGGATAGACAGAAGTCAAAATTACTTGTTTCCCTTTGCAAACTTTAAACTTTACAGCATTTACAAAAGAATAAAGATACTAAGTACAGTTTCCCTATTTAATGGAAAAGATTATGTTAAAACCAATGTCCTCACAGAGCATCAGTGAACTGTGATTTAAACATCACATTTGCTCGTAGGTGATACATTACATTAAGTATAGATAAGTTACCTTTACAGGGGAACAGCTTGAAACAACTCAGGGATAGCTTCAAGTGGATTTGTGGGATATTTGCAAGAAATAGGAAAAACTGACATTGAAACACTAGCTCTTCATATACTTTCAGAGTGAGTCAAAACCAAACCAGACTTCTGTATCAGTAGAGACAGAGAGTTCCAGAAAATCCAGATAGTCCATGGGAGATGTCCAATATAAGTTAAATCATTCAAAGTGCTGCCTCTCCTGATGTGTCCCATCAGGCAATCTCTCTCTCATAAAAGATGGGGGGGGGCAAAGTATCACACATGCAGACATGTCTTTTTATTCAAAAATCTTGTTTCTTAATTTATTTTCTGGCCCATACCCTTAATGTTTTACCAACAGTTTTGGCTTCCTCAGGAGGTGCCTTCATAAACCTGATATACAGTAATCCAGATACCTGCTCCAACCATTATACTCCTTCAGTTTTCAGATTACAGTCCTCCTCATTCCTTGTTTAGTTCCACTCCATTTATGCTTCTAAGGCTTTGCTTGATGTAATTTTATAGGCCCCACATTGTGGTTGCTCTTATCTCTAATTTCTTTTCTGATCACGCTCTGTTTCAAAAATAGAAACTGAGCATGGTCAGAAAAGAAATTAGAGAGAAGAGCAACCACGATGTGGGGCCTGTAAAATTGCATCAATCAAAGCCTTAGAAGCATAAATGGAGTAGAACTAAACAAGGAATGAGGAGGACTGTAATCTGAAAACTGAAGGAGTATAATGGTTGGAGCAGGTATCTGGATTACTGTATATCAGGTTTATGAAGGCACCTCCTGAGGAAGCCACTACTGTTGGTGAAACGTTAAGGATATGGGCAAGAAAATAAAGAAACAAGATTTTGAATAAAAAGACCTATCTGCATGTGTGATACTTTGTGTCCCCCCCCCATCTTCTGTGTCAGTAGCCAGCAATTTATTTCCCAAAAAGAGGATGCTGAAGCTGTGGGGCAGTATAACACTTCAGTTGAATGAATTGTGCCGTTTGGCTATTGGAGAGGGTAGGGTGATAGAACAGGACAGGCAAAAGGATGCCTTCCTTAATAATTATTGTTGCTTAGTTTTCACCAGGGAGGACCGTGTGGCCATGCCTGAGAGTGGCATCATAATGGCCGATAAGGGGGTCATGAAGATAAGGCAACTACTATTTACAAGGGACATGGTCAAGGAAGGGCTGGCAGCCCTATAGATATGTAAAGCCCCGGACCAGATGGGTTGCATTCAAGGATACTCACTGAAACTCTGTTAGGACCATTCAACCTGCTGACTAAAGACGGGTGGTTCTATAGGACTGGAGGTTGTGGACATCATTTTGCTCCATGGGGGGGGGGATAGGAATGAAAAACAATACCTTTACTATAGACTTGTCAGCTTGACCTCCATTGGGCAGAAGCTGATGGAGTTTGTGATTAAAAAAAGATTTCTTGGACTACCTCCTGAGTAAATGTCTCCAGGATAGTAAATGGCATGGGCTCATGGCAGTGAGTTTCTGTCAGGCAAACCTGATAGTTTTCTTTGATTAAGTGATGAGAAAAATTGGTTAGGGGCTGTGGCTTAGATTTGCTCTGTAGTGAATTAAGCAATGCTTTTAAGTTGGTGTCACACATCTGCTTTCTGAGGAAGATGGAGGATCTGGGTGTTGTTAAAAGGACATAATTAACTGGGTAGAAAACTGACTAAAGGGTGGGCAACAGAGGGTTGTGGTCATCAGGGTCAAATCACAAGAGAAGGAGGTCACAAGCAGGTTGCCACAGGGATCTGTCCCAGGTCTGATTCTCTTTAATATGTTCATCAGAGACATTGGAGAAGATATCCAGAACAGTTTGTGTCTCTTTGCAGATGACACAAAGCTCTGTGAGAGGGTGGATAGCAGCGAAGAAATCAAAGAAATGCAGTGTGTCTTACAAAAAGCTAGACACATGGTCTAAGGTTTGGCAGTTGAAATTGATTGCCAAGAAGAGCAGTGTAATTCAATACCAAAACATGCAAAGTGATGCATCTAGGGAATACGAACCCCAGGACAGAGCACTGCATGGGTGGAGTGAGACTAAGTACTATGGCTGAGGAACATTACCTAAGAGTTATCATCAATGACACCCTCAAGCAATCAAGCCAGTGCAACAAGGCCTATTGTATGTTAAGGCAAGTAGGAAGCTGGGGTGTATTGGGAGGGGTATTGATAGCATGAGGAAGGAGATAATACTGCTCCTTAATAGAGCATTAGTGGCACCACACCTGGAGTATTGTGCCCAGTTCTTGAACCCCTCTTAAGGAATGATAGAGACAGACTTGAAATGGTGCAGCACAGGGTAACAAAAATGATTCCAGACCAACAGAGTGTTTTACGAGTTCCTTGAGGCATTAAACATATACTGGATGGCGATTCTGGACCAACAGGGCAGGTCTTAGGAGGAGTACGTCAAGGTGCTGAACATGTATTTCTAGGCATATGGATGTGATGTGATGTTCTATCCACACTTTCTGGCAGTTTCCTTACCCTTTAAGACTTGCCAGAAACATCTTCAAGCTGACTCCTCTCACCCACTCGGGTGGTATCTCCTTCGGCTCTGCTCCATGATGTCAGAACTTTTTTTTCTGATGGAAGAAGCAGGTTCCCTCTTTACCACTCCCGCGTTGAGAAAACCCTGGTGCTCAAATCTTCAAATTTACTTCCAAAACTTAAACTAAATGTCATTTGAGTTTAATCTTCCCCTCAACCTTTGGTCACAGCTGCGATGGAGGATAAATCCTTTCCTGGATTTCGCTGGTGCCCATACTGGCAGATGATGTGTACCAACCCCATGTCTCATACCTCTACTGTCTTGGCTATGATTGCGATATGCAGGCCTGCCACTCTTGTTGGTCATTTCACCCATCGGTCCTCAAGGATCGCGATGTCTGCCAGAGGCTGGGTCACCCAGAGAATCGTTATCCACAGGTCAAATCTAAGGACACCTGTTGGGTGGTCTCCATGGCTGTGGGGTTTGATGAGCAGTTGGAGCAACTCAAGGCCTTCAATGAGGAGGTGGCCTCGGCCGCGGCACAGTCCTTTTATGTCTCGGCTTTTGTTCTGCTCCAGTTGTGCTCCACATTTTGGCCTCCTTCAAGGAGCTGTGCCAATCCCTCCCAACCAAAGGGCAGGGCCCTTCTGAATCTCGCAGTTCCTGCTTACGCAAGGAGGAGTCCCAAAAGGATAAAGAGAAGACTCATCGTCGACAATCCTGGGACTGGGAGCATTCTCGTTCTCAGGAATCTTCAGTTTTAACTACATTCAAAACCACCGCCATGGCTTCTGGCTTCACAGAAACCCCATTAAGGCAGTCGTCTGAGACGCCAGCTGATGTTGTAGCTGAGACTTTTCTCAACCCTGTTGACTGGTTGTTATCTGAAGAGGCCAAAAACTCTCACTTTTTTTCAGGATCCCAGACATGCTGGTGACCACTGAAGGAATGGCCCAGTCAGGTGAGGCGGACTCTCCAGTCAGTGACCTGGACCAGGAGGAGCCACAGGTCTCCCTGGCTCCCTCTGAGGCCCCTGTTAACACCTCCAATGGTGGAGGTCTTTGTCATCTACATCCTCTGGGTCAAGCAGGTCCTGACAACATTGGTGGTCTTGCTCTTGGCACCATGGGAAGAGGCACCACCGCTATTCATCTCTGTCATCCTAGGGTGAGGAGATTCTTCGTCGCAAGTTACAGTGATGCTACAAAGACCTTATCTGGCAACAGTTAGTTGTGACCAGGCCAAAGCAGACACCAGCTACCACCCTGGCCATTACCTGACTGTCACCCAAAAGGCCAATGCCCCCAGCAGGGCCGGTCGACACTGTTCCTTCCCCAGTGGAACTGGTCCAGGCCATTTTGGCTTGGCCGAAGCTGGCTTCTCCACTGATCATGGTGGAGCTACCACCCTAATAGCTGCTGACTGGGGCTCCTTCCAGGGAGTCTCAGCCAGCCAAGGGGCTTCCCTATAGGCTGTCCGTCTCTCTGATACCTAACCACCTGCGGTAGGTGGAGAGTGATTTGGGAGGTCACCCACTTTATGCGGAGTTCAAGGATTCCTTTTTGCCCTCCTGTCCACTGGATAAGGAGTCGATTGGGAATGTTTTGATGGAGGAAGGCCCCACTTCATTCATGGGCATTCTCCACCTCATCTCTGAGTCCATGGGATTGAAACTGGATTCCATTCAGAAGCAGGCTCACAATCCCCTTAGAGAAATCCTGGATAAAGGGGACTCTCCTGCAGCTTTCCAGTGACCAAAGTCATTGTTGGCACTGCCCTGGAGCTCTGGCACTGCCCAGCCTCTTGCCCAGTCCCTCTACCCAGATTGCCCTCAGAAGTGTGGTGCCCACCAGTACCTCTTCAGGGATCATGGAGCATCCCTCAGCTGAGGGGTTGGTAGCTGACTCAGTGTTTCGCCACTTGAGCAATACCGGAGACATTGATAGACCATCGGACAGAGTGTCCAAGAAATTGGACCACTCAACTAGGTTGGTCTATGTTGCCTCTTCACTAGGGCTTCACCAGGTGAGCTCAGCCATCTTGATGGCACACTTCATCCATGCCATGTTAGGCTCCCTGGATGAGGTGATTTCTCATCTTCCTGTGCTCCTCCAGACTAGGGTCAAGCAGGTCCACAACCTGGGTTGGGCTGTGGTGAAACAGCAACTCCAGATGGCTCTGGATGTTGGAGATTCCTGTACCTGTTTGATGGTGGCCACAGTTGCCATGTGCCATAGGGCTTTGCTGCAGATGTCAACCTTTATGGTGGACACCCAACACAAACTGTTGATGAACCATTTTTAGGCACTGACCTATTTGGGCCTGGTATGGAGGGTCACCTCCAGTGAATTGAAAATTCAGTGCCACCATGGACTCTGGGACATCCACCCATAAGGACACCAATGGCCCCAAGCAGCAGAAATGCAGAGTCTTTCGTTCCTCTACCCCCTGTGGCAAAACAACCCCAGCATCAGTCTGGTCAGCATGCTCAGTCCTGGTGACCTTGGGCCAAGTCTGTGGCCTCGGTGGTCCAAAAGAATGGAGAGGAGGGATCCAGTGGACCCCTCTGCTGAGTCCTCCTCCTCCAGGCCTGCTCCATGTTGGGATGAAGGGTGTCTCCCTCGTGCCCATCATACAGGGTGCCTCCCTCGTGCCCATCATACCTCCCAGGGTCCTCCTGTAGAGGGTCAGCTCCACCACTTCCTTTCTGCCTGGTTTACTGTTACCATGGACAGGTTGGTTTTGGAAGTGGTTGGTCAGGGTCTGCCTCTGGAATTCAAGCAGTACCCTCCCAGCCTAGCCCAGGTCCTACAGGAGACTTCTCATCTACAGACACTCGGTCAGCTCTTTGAGACAATATAGCCCAGTTCCTCCACAAGGAGGTTATGGTCAGGGTAGTGGATCCTCCAGAATACCCAGGGTTTTCTCCAGGTACTTTCCTGGTGCTAAAGTGGATGGGGGGGGCTGGCACCTCATTCTACATCTGCATGACCTGAACAAATTCTTCAGGTCTTGCACTTTCAGCATGGTCACTCCGTCTCAGATCATATCATCTCTTGAGTAAAACATGTGGTTTTACTCCCTGGATC
Source organism: Neoceratodus forsteri (assembly GCA_016271365.2). NCBI lineage: Eukaryota > Metazoa > Chordata > Ceratodontiformes > Ceratodontidae > Neoceratodus > Neoceratodus forsteri. The sequence goes on from CM057454.1 coordinate 1,227,227,815, forward strand.
TACATGAAGCGTTCTTTTCACATCCCGATCTGTCCATCCCACTGAAGGTTCCTCTCTTCTGAGCCAAAGGAACCATCTATGAGTTCCATGTCTGCCACTTGGCCTCTCCTCAGCCACCAGGGTCTTCACCAAATGCATAGCAGTGGTGACACCATACCTGAGGAGCCAAGGGGTTCAGGTGTACCCCTACCTGGATGATTGGCTGATCGCAGTTCCCTCCAGGCATGAGGTGGAGCCATCCTGGGACTTGGTCTTCCACAACTGTATTGATCTTGGCCTCCCTGTCAACCAGGCCAAGTTGGAACTCATGCCCCACACAGGTGATCAGCTTAATCATGGCTGTGCTCAACTCTTGTCGAGCCAGAGCCCAGCTCCTGTGAACAGGGTGGAGATTCTCTCCTCCTTTGCCTGATCATTTCTGGTTGGGCACTTGCGCCCTGCCTGGGACTTCTGGTGCCTTCTGAGTTACATGGCAGCCTTCATCAGCATGGTTCGATGGGCCCATTGGCATATGATCTTCCTCCAAGGAGAGCTAGCCAACCAGTGGTCTCAGTGCAAAGGTCACTTCGACCAGCTGGTCACTGTGACCCAGAGGACGTGGGATGCCCTCCAGTGGAGGCTTGTCCCAGATCATCTACAGGAAGCGATCTCATTTGTCCGCCCCAAGCCGACGGTCATCCTGATAACCGACTCCTCTCTCATGGGCTGGAGTGCCCACCTGGGGGAACACAGAGTCCACAGGCTCTGAATCCCCCCCAGGAGTCAAGATGCCACATCAGCTTGCTGGATCTATGAGTGGTTCTGCTGGTGCTGACCATGTTTGCTCCATTTGTTCAGGATCACGTGGTCCAGCTCCACACGGACAACACCACAACCATGTACTGCCTCAACAAGCAAGACAGGACACACTCCTTGCCCCTCTGCAAGGAAGCTGTCTGCATTGGGACCCTCGTGCACAGCCTGGAGGCTGATCTCCTAGCCATCCTTGAAGAAGGAGCCTGCAACCAGCTGATGGATGCCCTCATCCAGGTAGGTGAGGCATCTCATGAGTGGTCCCTCCATCCTGAAGTAGTTCACAGTCTGCTTTCCCAGTGGGGCACCCCTCAGGTGGGTCTGTTTACCTCCAGGGAAAATGCAAAGCTGAGGCTGTTTTGTGCACACACCCCTCAGCAGGGCTTACTGCAGGGGGATGTCTTCTTGAGGTCTTGGACCCTAGGCCTCTTCTGTGCCTTTCCTCCACTTCCCTTGATCCACAAGGTGCTACACAAGGTCAGGAGGGACAATGCATGGTAGATCCTTGTGGCTGCAGACTGGCCATGCCAGTTTTGGTACCCTGGTCTCCTCAGCCTTAACAACAGGATCCCAAGGCATCTTCCCACACACCCAGACCTGCTCTCCATCAAGTAGGGAAAGTACTCTACCTGGACCTTCAATCCCTGCACCTGACAGCCTGGTTCTGGAGTGACTAGAGCTCCAGGTGTTGGGTCTCTTGGAAGATATCCTCCCTGCAGTTGAGGCACCTAGAAAGGAATCGACCAGAAGATGCTATGCTTTCAAATGGAAGAGATTCTCCATTTGGTGTTGGGGCAAGAGGCTGAACCCTTCATCCTGTCCAGTGGCTTGCATTTTGGACTATTTGTGGTCTCTCTCCCAAGGTGGACTTCAGTCAACAACTCTTAAGGTGCATCTGGCAGCTGTCTCTGACTACCAGGCATGGACTGGTCAGCAATCAGTGGCTCAGGAGAAGGTGGTTTTGCACATTTGCAAAGGCCTTGACCACATTTCTCCTCCGGTGCATGAACCACCACCACTGTGGGACTTGTTGCTGATTTTGGCAAAGGTGATGGGCAAGCCCTTGCAACTGATGCACAGATGTAAGATGTTTAACCTGTTGTGGAAAACCACCTTCTTGGTGGCTATCACATCAGCAAGAAGGACCAGTGAGCTCCAGGCACTCTCAATGGAGTCTCCTTACCTGCTCTTCCACAGGAACAAGGTTGTCCTGTGCCCCAACTTGAAATTCCTCCCACAGGTTGTGTCAGAGTTTCGCCTCAATCAGGTTATGACTCTGCTCATGTTCTTCTCAAATCACATCTCAGAGGCTGAACATAGGCTTTATACTTTGTAACAGAGGCGAGCACTTGCGTATTACAAAGAGCATGCAGCTAGAGTTCAGGGAGAGGTTCACCATCTGTTTGTCAGCTATGTTGAAGCTGCACCTGGCAGACTTGCAGTCAAGCAGATGATTGGTAGGTGGATCACATCCTACATTGACCTTTGCTGTAGGTTAGTGGGTAGGGAGCCTCCCAGAGGGCTAATGGCTCATTCCACCCACCATACTACTGCAATGGTGGCTGCTTCTAGGGATATCCCTATATAGGAAATCTGCAGGGCTACTACCGGAAGTCAGCACACCTTCATTTTCATTAACACATTGCCATCGAGTCATGCTGAGATGCTGATTTTGGGGCATCAGTTCTTCAGTATCTACTCCCTGAGTTAGGAGGTGTGCGCCTTGCCTTCCTCCTCCCAGAGAACTGCTATGAGTCTGCCGGAAAGTGTGGCTAAAACATCATATCCACATCCCTAGAAACACAGGCTACTCACCTGTAACAATAGCTCTTGGAGTGGTATATGATGTTCATCCACATGACCCATCTGACCTCCCCAGCTTCAGCGCACACACTCTGCTTCCAGCAGGCAAGATCTTTTATCATGGGGTGGAGTCGAGGGAGTTACCACCTGGGTGAGTGGGAGGAGCCAGCTTGAAGATGTTTCTGTCAATTCTTAAAAGGAAAGGCAACTGCCAGAAAGTGTGGAAAAACATCATATACCACTGCTAGAACTACTGTGGTTGGTGAGTAACCTGTGTTTACTGGAGACCAGATGGGAGAGGAAGATGTGATAGAAAACTTCAAGTTCCTAAATGGATTAAACAAGGTGAACTGCGAGGAATTATTTACCTTGAGAGCTACTTCGAGGTCACAAGGGCATCGGTGGAAATTAACAGGAGGGCGGTTCAGGAGGGATATGAGTAAGTATTATTTGTAAGAAATGGTGGTGGAGCCTTGGAAAAGCCTAGCAGTTGAAGTGGTGGGTGCTAAAACAGTTGCTAGTTTAAAACAATGTTGGGACAGAATGAAGGGTATAGTAGTTGCTCAGGGAAATGAACTTGTGAAGAAAGAGGGAGCAGATGGAGGGCTAGGACCATAGGTGGACAGTAGGTCCCAGGGTTAGATACAGAACTTGAGCAGGCTAGATGGACCACTACTCCTTGTCTGCCATCATTGTCTGTTTCTATGTTTATAAAAATTCTGGGCCTTCTAGGTGGCCAGGAGTCTATGGCCAACGACATCCCACACCAGTCATTTCTCGCTCTCCACCCCTTTGTTATTCTCCCAGACCCATTTTTATTTAAAAATAAAACAGGCTGCTTTCTGCAACAATTTGATGGTTAAGGGCCCTGTCTTCTGTTAAGTGGATTGCATGTTTGCATCTTTTCCTGCATGACCCCTTCGATGGGTCTCTCTTTGGTGGGAGAAAGTTGAGGTATAAGCTCCAAAGTGAACTGGTGGACAGTTGTATAATAAATTACAAAAATTTGAAAGGAATAGTGTCTTGTTTAATATTTGGTGTTGGTAACAGACCAATCTGCTCCCCTGTTTAATATTATATGGTCCTGGTTGTCTACCTTGGTTGTACTGACTCAGTATTTATAAATTACCTCCCCTCTGTCTGCTCCCTCTCCAAGATTCACCTGTACATCAACAACATTGAATTATTCTATTCTGATCCCTCTACCACTGATGTCACACCAACCTTATGTACAACTTTAAGAAAGTGCAGACATGGTTCCAACAAAACCAATTAAAACTTAACTCTAAAAAGACATTCTCAATGTTCTTTGGATCTAGGCAAAAATGGCTCAAATCTCCTAACCACCCCCCCTTACCTTTACTACCATCAATGGTGCACCCTCTCCAAGCAGTTGATTCTTTCAAATACTTGGAGGTTTGGCTGGATTGCAGTCTTGACTTCTCCACACACACAGAGTCCATCTGGTCTGAGCTCTGCCCTGAACTAGGTGTCCTTTACCAGCACAAAGACTGCCTCCCTATGTCAACTTGGTGTGACTTAGTCACAAAACTTTCTCCCAGTTCTAGGCTATGCCGATATTATCTATTGCTCAGCTCCAGCCACCTCACTAACCAGACTGGGCGCACTGCTAAATTCTTTATGCTGCTTCACAACCTCCTCCCCCCACTCACCACTGCTGCCTCTACTCCTCTTTTCTCCCTTATGGTCCTTCCCAAAAGGAACCAGATACATAGCCTCATTTTTGTTGGCAAGTTCTGATTCTGGACCCTCCCTTCATACCTCAACTCTTGTGATTCTCCTGTTAACTCCTCTGAGTACCCCCTTCATTCACAGGATGCTCAGATGTTCTTCCTTCCACACCCTTGCACTTGATCAAGCCAAGCAGCTTTCTTCTACCATCTCCCTCACCTCTGGAAACAACTTCCTTAGGCCACCCACCATGTCCCCTCCTTCTCTGCCCTCAAATCCCTGCTTTGTACCCTTTCCACTTCTCCCTGCACCTGATCCTCCTCTCCAGCCACCCCCCAACCTTTCCCCCTCTTTTCCCTAGCACCCAGCTACCTTGCCTTCATAAAGGGACCTCACCCCTGTGGTCCACTACACCTTCCTTTTCCTTTGCTAGTTTAGCTACACCTAACTACCTAACTGGGCCTCCTCTGTCTCTGCAATTGCCTAAGTTGCCAATACCCCATCCTTACAGAAACTGCTCATTCTCTTATTCATCTCTAAAAGTCTATCAGACAGTTTTTAATTGTTCTGTTCTGTACATGTTTTGCGATTATCATGTTTAAAGTGTATTACCTTGTATAATATTTTAGTTGCTGTTCTGCCATTGTAATCCTGCTGGTCCTTCTGTACCTTCCAAAATAATTTCTTTCCTTTTTTTTTTCCAATTTTGCTATTAAATTCTTCTGTTGTGTTTCTCCCATGCTTATGAACAATCCCCGGTCACACCTGGAATGCGCTTCAGCTCAGTGTGCTTTTCCTGGTTAACAACTTTTAAATAAATAAAAATAAAATGAAGTTGGGGTTAGGAGGTGTCGTAGCAATGTCCTACATGTATTTTGGGGACTGGGTGGCTGAGTTAGGTACCAGGTTAATGAGGAGGAGAGGCTGACAGGAAGTAAGAAAAAAATAAATGGGAGGGTGTTATTGGTGGAGGTGAAATATGAAATGTGGGAGGGAGAATATGTGAAGAGTGTGAGTGAGTTGAGGATATCACAGGAAAGAGGTCAGTAAAGGAGCAGACATGAGAAGTAGATTTACAGCACGGATATCTCAATGGAGGGAGGACTTTGGGAAGGAACAGATCTGGAGGCTAGGCCAGAGAAAAGGAGATCTAGAAGAAACATAAGATTGCTCTACTTGTATTATAATAGGGGGTAGGGAGAAAGATTATGAGTAAGAAGAGTAGAGGAAGGGGGCAGGACACATCATGAGGGACAGGAGATAAGGGAGCTGAGGCAGCAGAGAAGGGATCCTTACCTGAACCTGAAAATGAGGTAGGCACTGTGAGACAGGTGCCTTTCACAGTATATGGGTCAAACAGGGAGGAGTAATGGGAGCAGTGATAAGTTTAAGAAGGGGTTAGGAGGTGGAATATATATGTATTTTGAGGACTGGGGCTTGGGCTAAGTACCAGATGTGCCAGATTATGGAGGAGGGACAGTCAGACAGGAAATAACAAAATCAGTAGAAGGGGAGGAGTGGCATCAATGAAGGGTGGAGAATGAAGTCTGGGAGAGGAGAATAAGTAAAGCATGTAAGCAAGCATAGGCTGTCACAGGGAGAATAGGTACAGGTGCAGACATGAGAAATGTAGTCACAAAGCAGAGACTTCTGAACTAAGAAAGGTCTTGGAGAAGAAGGAATGGATGGGGAGGCTAGACCAGAAAAACTGAAACTGATAGGATATTTGACTACTGCGCTGAGGTTTTAGCAGGGGGGTATTTAGAAATACTGTAAGTCAGCAGAGTGTAGGGAGGTCATGGCTTTATGTACAACACCTGATCCTCTGGGATGGGGCGCTATATTAAATTACCCTTCCAGCATTCAGGGCACCCATTGGAATGCACCCTTCATTAGGACGCCACGGGAAATTCGCCCCCCGAGATCTGTCCCCCCAGAGTTAGAATAATTAGAAGGGGGGTTGGCATGGGGAGCATGGGGGCACAGCTCTCGCAAAAAGATAGAATAATGAAATCGGAACTTGGTTCCCTGATGACCGAGCTCGTCCCAATGGATGCATTATGGTTCTGACTGTATATCTGTCTCTCTGTAAGGCAAGGCAAATTTTTTTTGTATGACACTCATTCCTGGAGGCTCTGAGCTCCTTAACAATACTCAGTACAAAAGAAAGACACATTAAAATACAGTAAAATTCCCATAAATATACACTATAGTAATAATTCAATAACTTTAAAAGCTTCAGTTTTCCAAAAAGCAGACTGGACATAACATATGGAATTCAGCAATCTACAAAGACCAGACTAAAAAGATGGGCCTTCAGCATACACTTAAACACCTTGATCGTGAGGGCCTCCCAGACAGTAGTTGGTAGCGAGGTCCACAGGGTCAGCCCATAGACACTAAAAGCATGGTCTACTAGCAGCCAGTCCAGGGCACACAGGACCAGGGTTATATGACTGGACCTTGGAAGACCCATCTGCAACCTCGCCACTGCAATCTGCCCCAGATGCAGTCTGTAAATTGTCCCTCCCATGACCCTGAAGTACAGACAGTTACAGTAGTCAAAGTTAGAGGTAACAAAAACATGCACTAGCATCAGCAGATCCTGGGGCAGAACAAGCGGCTTAATCCTGGCTATGTTCGGTAAGTGGTAGAAAATCTATTTTGACCACAGATGACACCTGATCTGCAAAAATCAATCTGAAATCCAGGATCATGGTAAGATTTTTTACCCTAGGGATGCCACCAATGGAGCAGACCCCAGGACAAGGCCTGTGTCCAATCTTGGCAGCAATCCATCATGTCTGCGACCAGGCTTGATTACCTGTACCTCTGTCCTGGCTGGGTTTAGCCTCAGCTGGCTGGAAGCCATCCAATCATTGATTTTAGTCAAGCAGTTGTTAAGCACGTTGATGGCTCAGGATGTTCTGGGGGAAAAAGACAAATATAGCTAGGTATCATCTGCATAACAGTGAAATTCCATGCTGTATTTTCTAATGATCTCACCCAGGGGCAGCACATACACTGTGAACAACATCGGCAACAAGATCAAGCCCTGTGGTACTCCACACAACAGAGGCATTGGGGAGGAGGAGAAATTCCCCATTACCATGCACTGCACCCTGTCCAAGAGATAGGACTCAAACCATTTGATGACAGTACCAGTGAGTCCACAAAACTCACAGAGCCAATCAAGAAGTAAGATGTGGTCCACAGTGTCAGAAACTAGATCAAGTAGGACAAGAGCTGACCTGTCTCCTCTATCTTTAGTCCTGAACAGATCATTATGCACCCTCATTAGAACTGTTTCTGTAATATATCTAGCCCAAAAACCTGACTAAAATGGCATGTAGATGTCGCAGGACATCAGGCGATCCTTGTGCTGTTGTGCTACTAATTTCTCTACAACCTTGCTCAAATAAGGCAGGTTGGAGACAGGATGGTAATTCACCAGGACGTCAGGGTTGAGCAAAGATTTTTTGAGGAGGGGCCTCACCAGCACTTCTTTCAGAGCCACTGGGAAAACAACCTCAGCCATCAAACACCTGGCAATCCTGGCGAACATTAGGCCTACAACTTGACACATCCCACTAAGAAACCCACAGGCCAGGTCCAGTTCACAGTATGTATGCTTCAGCTCTAAGATCACCTTAGTCACTTCTGCCACCCCCACTGGCCTAAACTCCTCCCAGATAGAGTGCGTTTGAACCTCTCAGTCCAGCCATTGCAAGGCAATTGCCTCTCAGCAGAGAAAAACAGAGCAAACTCTTCACATAAAGTGGATGAAAAGGCTTTCTTTGGCTGTAGACAGGTGGGGGGGAAGAAGTCTGTCCACAGTCTTAAAAAGCTGAGATGGTCTTTTCTTCCCTGCAGCAATATCCCTGGACAGGAATTCTGCCTTCTTACAGGACTTGCCCGTGGTACTCAACATACTGAACATGCAGGACCAGTCTGTCAGCCTCCAGTTGGGTCTTCCACCAGCAATGCTTAGACCTCTGACTGACCCCTGATCTTCATCACCTTGAGATCCACATCAAACAAGGGGATCTCAACTGAGAGAATCTGGATTGTAGATGAACTGGTGTGAAGGCATCCAGAGCTTCAGAGACCACCCTGTTATAGGTGGACACTGCTCTCTGGCACCAATTGCACATGCTACATTAACACTAGATGGGTCTGTCAGTGTCAGTAGTCCCTCTGGGTGCAAATCCCTTAAGGGGTGGTAGCTGACCATCTCCTCAAGGGAGGGACTTTCAGGGTGGGCCCCAAACGTGAACTCCACGGTACAATGATCAGACCAGAAGACCTGATCAATCTTGAAGTTGTCAGTTTCAAGACCTAGCTGGAACACCAGATCAAGTGTATGGCCATGCTGGTGGGTAGCAGAGGTAACAGCCTGTGACAGGCACAGTGATGGCATAAACTGGAGGAGAACATAACCGAAACTTGAGGATTCATTGTCATTCCAAGCATTGATGTCCCTCATAATTAAAACTCATAGTGGACTCTGAAGTTTGCTACCTCCTGAAGAAATTCTCTCCCCTCCCCAGGAGGATGGTAAAAAAGGAGAATCCTGCAACCTGCACCTGCACCCCCATGCACAGCAATGCACTCAAAAGATTGGGTATTATCAACTGGGTGCACTGTGAAGAGTAAAATTGCCACCAAGCACATCAGCTTGGAAAGGAGATGGTGGGAGAAATCAAGATTTCTGTCCAGTCAGACATTTGAATGAGGAGATTTTCCAGTTGACAGCCATATACTGTAGGATGGTAAAGACTAGTGGACCCTGGATTCTAGTCAAGTACTGCCAGGTGTCAGAGTTCACAGAGACAGTCTTATAGTTCCACAGGAATGGCGAGACCAGTGTAATACATTATTTTATTTAATTTATTTATGTAAATTTTGATGACGGGTGGTACTCCACAGAACATTAAGACAGTGAAGTCCCTTTCAGGGCAACCGGGAACAAAATGTTTCCAAGCATAAGAAAACAGTACAGATAATTATGTACAAATATCATTGAACAGTTACATACATTCATGGACTAGATTAGTCATCCTATTCATTGGAAGACAGTACAGTACAATAAAAGGTGTGCCAGGTGCACATTGCAGGATCATTCTTAGTACCTGTCTGTAGGGCACAGGAATAAATTATTGCAAGATGTACTGTACTGTAGGAGTTGGCAGGCATCACAGATGACCTAGTTATAGGCTTCCTCAAAACTGTATCAGATCAGTTCTTTACACAGTGTAGGGTTTCTGAAACAGCAAATATCCTCTCCAATCCAGGCCACATAGTTTACAATACCTAGATGAGTTAAAAATATCAGTCCAGTCTCACACTCTCTTCTCCTGAAATCCTTTTCTGCAGTAGCAATCTCCAACGGAGTCCTGAGCAAGGCCTCACAGTCCAATTCCACTTGCACAGAATCCTCCTGACTTGAAAAGAGCCTGGGAACAATGAAGAAACCCAGCAAGTCCTTGGGTTTTCACTTGAGAATCCTGGGTCCTGATTGGTTGGTTGTTCAAGCTCATCAGTTATCAATAAACATACAGGTCAATATTTATTATTTGTTCATTGGGGCATGATTTAGGCACCTGAATTTGAGAAACTCCCTCCCAGAAGTCCTTTGACTCTGGTTTAGATACCTAAAAGGGATTGGTAGCTAGACGGGGTTGAAGTATCACCAATATGTCAGCCTCATGCAACTCTATGCAATCCAACACAATTCCCCAATTTCAAATGTCTGTTGCAGCCAGGGCTAAACCTTTATTTACAATCACCCACCAATCTGCAGCACTTTTGTACATTTTCAAATGCCATCAATTATTTACAGCAATTCCTCGGTTTTCCTGTTGCTGCTGCCACAATACAATCTCCCAAAGCAGCAGCCAGCGCCTTATTAACCTTCATGAGGGTCGTGCATATGGATGAGCCCTTGCCCTAAATCCAGTTCCTAAACTCATTAGTTGTGCTCCTACGTCAGGTCTGCAGTCCCCATTCACCTGGAGAGGGGCACCAGGGCTACTGCTATACTCCTAGAAGAACCGCAAAACCAGGTTGGGATATCAAAAGTGCTGGCTACGCATGCACATTTCCTGCCAGCACAGTTGTGAATTACAAACAGTGGGGGATCACAGCTTATCTCCTGAGCCCAATGGGGCCAAAACAAAACACCAGGCTGCAAAGGGAAGGAGAACAAAGGGCAATTAAGGTAAGCTCCATGGGCTGGTTACATAAGTTGATTTGGTGAAACATTGTCATTTTGCTTTGCCATGAACTGTGTTTGCCAGCAATGCTTTCCAGTATGAATTTATGTGCTGCAGTTGTCCATTGAAGTACCTTTATTGTCGATCTGGCATTCAAGTGATACTAACCTCTCTCAAGCCCACTGCATCAATTCATAGTGGCACATCTCCTTCCTCTGGGCCCTTTTGCTGTGAGTCACTTGCAGTACTCATAATTGCAGACATGATCCATTCATCTGTCAGCTGATTATGTGCCTGCATGTTGTCATCTGATATCAGCCTGGAGTTAAATGATGGCTGTGGCAGCAGGAGGCTAAATACAGTTTAAGTCAGCAGTGATTTTCACAAGCTGTCCTGTATCCTCCTTCACAATCTCCTCAAATCTCTTTCTGCACTTGCTGACTTTTGAATACAGGCCCAAGCATTGCCAGCCCACTGTTGCGTACTGTGCTTACAGTCACGTTGGGCCATGCCTCTTCAACTTGGTGAGCACCATTTTTAAAGGAGCCTGTAACTTTGCTCCCCTCAGCAGCTACCACTGAGGAGACTTTTTTGTTAGTGCCTTTTGAAGTCACTATGATGCCTGCATACATTGGCGAAGGCCCCTAAAATTCTGCAGCTGCAGAATTTAGCACGGTACTTGCAACCTACTGCAGAACATCTGCAGTGCCACAGAATTCACTATTCTTGGTGATTCTTTATTAATATTTCTGTTTATCCATAGAACCTGATTCCCTTCCCCTCTTTATAAATCCCAAACCCCTCTATGCTCAGAATGTGATGTTATCAGTGCTACAATATTATGCATTAGCTAGTGAAATGGCTGCATTCTGCCACAGAAATGAATAGTCCTTATCTACCACAGCTCCCACTGCCAGAGGTGGTGGCACAGCACATCGGCATGGTGATATCTGCTCAACCTGCACTACAGACTAATACAATTTTCAGTCTTATGTTATTATACTAGGGTTAACTAAACAAGACCTTGGCAATAACATAGACCTGCTAAATCCATATCTTACTTTGTACAAACTTATTGCTTTTAAGGTACAGAGCGCCATCTGAAATGAATAACTAGTAAAATGAATTAATCTGTCATTTTAAGAAAAATAAAGTAATTATGCCCAGAAAACTGGAATATAATAATGTGTAGACCTGTTGAAAGAATATACCTGTTAAATAATTGTGCTGTACACATTTTGCCAGGTTTATTGATTACATATTGTCATTGATTGACAGAATCACCTAAAGTTATTAAGAAATGTTGTGTGAAGAGCCAGCTGTTGGGCTAGAGGGTAGCATGTTGTGTCCCATGCTAGCAACTTGGGTTCAGAGATGAACTCTGGGAGCTAGCTGGGCAGCACAAGATTGGGGAACACATCACTGCTCTGAGCCTGGAAAGGTATGATGCAGTGTTCTGTCATCACGGGGGACACATTGTGATGGCCTGGAGAGCTTTATCTCATAATGGGTTCACATAAATGTCATGGCCTGATGGTGTTACGTAGTGTGTCAAGGGAAGCAGGTTGGCATGAAAAATGAGTTTTTCAGTATTGCTTCTATTCTGTTTATTCCATTTCCAAAGGGACCTGTATGAATGAGGATACAATTTCATGGACATTTAAAAACAAAAAACATATGTGTATGTGTGTGTGTATGTATCTTTCTCTCTCTCTCTCTCTATATATATATATATACACACACACACACACATTTGTAATTAAGTTACAGATTGCATATAAATATATAAGTGATACACAGTGGGGACCTCATGAGTGGTGTAGACAGCAAATATAAATATATAAGTGATGCACAGTGGGGACACGCAAGAGTGGTATAGACAGCAGGGCCGGATACTCAGACTGCAGCCAGGCTGTGGTGCAAGCCTGGGCGCAGCACAACTGGCTGTGCAGGGGTGTTGACAGAGTGATATTCAACAGAGCTGCGCCATGGCACAGCAGTGTTGAATATCACACCCTGACCACCCGCAGTATACATGGCGCAGTGGCACTGTGCCAGAGCAAGTGGCCAGAGTGGAGCAGGGGGATGCGCTAGTGCAAGTTCCGTTGCACTAGGCGCAACCCCACGATATTCAAAAGTACACATGCAAATGGGGCCATAATGCATGCAAGGTACAAATGGGGCCATTTGCATGTCATCTCTTCATTTGCATGCAGGTGGCGATCCGGCAACTTCGCCTGGCGCCCTCGTGAAGTCTGCAACATCGGGACGGCGCCCCCTGCACAACACGGCAAAGTGCCCACTGCCTGATCATGGGCATAAGTTGAATAATAGAATCATCCTATATCCCTGGTGGTCCAGTGGACTGCTCGCAGCCGATTGCGGGCATATGCTGTAAATGTAAGTCCTATATCCCTGGTGGTCCAGTGGACCGCTTGCAGCATGTCAGCGGGCTTAAGTATTAAATTAAACCGTCCAATATCCCTGGTGGTCCAGTGGACTGCTACATGCCCGATCATGGGCTTAAGTATTAAATAAACTGACCATTATCCCTGGTGTGCAGTGGACGCTGCAGCCCAATCGCGGGCATATGTAGGAAATAATGCTGCTCCAAAACAACCCTGGTGGACTCATGGTGCCTTCCCACCGCCACGAACCCCACGCCCCTCCCTCCCGATCAGCAGTGGGTGGCAGCTCCCCACCTGCTCGCCCAACTGCCTGCCGACTAGCACCGTATGGTAGGGCTGTACGCCCACTGGTCCACAGTGTGAGCCAATGGGCGTGCAGCCCATTCCATACTACACAGTCCAGATATGTGAATGGATCCATGAAGTCATTCATTCACATATTTGTGAATGGCTATTACAGTATGCACTGCAAGCCCATTGGTCCACAGTGTGGACCAATGGGCATAATACTATATAACTGTCATCGGTGGGCAGCCATGGAGGTATGCAGGTGGGTTTGCTGCTGCCTGCTGATGACAGGGGGGGCTGGGGGTCCTGTGTGGGGGTGTGGTGCCACTAGACTACCAGGGATTATACAGAGATGTATGTCGGGTGATCGGGGGCAATGGGGAGGGAGGGGGTTATCACTAGACTACCAGGGAATTATACATAGATCTATTTTGGGTGATTAGGGTTACAGGCATGGTGGGGGGTACCACTAGACTACCAGAATATTTTGCACAAGAATTTTACCATGATCGGGGTTATGGGCAGGGTGGGGATACCATTAGACCACCAGGGTATTTTGTACAAGGATATTACCATGATCGGGTCTCGAGGGAGGGAGGTATCACTAGACTACCAGGATTTGACAGGCTTTCCTGTTGGGTGAATAGAGGTATGGGATGGAGGGGGAGGGGAGTACCACTAGACCTCCTATGACAGCACCACATGCTGTGCAGGGTACCAGGCACATTTCACAGGCCAGCCCTGCACAATGTATGCAAATGGGGCCATAATGACATGCAAATGGCCCCACTTGTGCCGTGCGTGTATTATAGTCCCATTTGCATACTGCTGGCTGAATATCAGGAATTTGCACACAGCATAACTCTGTTGCACTGGTGCATTTCCCATTCCTGGTATTCAGCCTTGTCGGGGGGGTGAGCCAGCACATCATATTTGCGCAGTGCACATTAGCTGATATATTCAGAGGACATGCGCCATGGCTCATCTCTTTTGAATATATGCCTTAGTTGCACCAGAGTTTCGCCTCAATCAGGTTATGACTCTGCTCATGTTCTTCTCAAATCACACCTCAGAGGCTGAACATAGGCTTCATACTTTGTAACAGAGGCGAGTACTTGCGTATTACAAAGAGCATGCAGCTAGAGTTCAGGGAGAGGCTCACCATCTGTTTGTCAGCTATGTTGAAGCTGCACCTGGCAGACTTGCAGTCAAGCAGATGATTGGTAGGTGGATCACATCCTACATTGACCTTTGCTGTAGGTTAGTGGGTAGGGAGCCTCCCAGAGGGCTAATGGCTCATTCCACCCACCATACTACTGCAATGGTGGCTGCTTCTAGGGATATCCCTATATAGGAAATCTGCAGGGCTACTACCTGGAAGTCAGCACACACCTTCATTTTTCATTAACACATTGCCATCGAGTCATGCTGAGATGCTGATTTTGGGGCATCAGTTCTTCAGTATCTACTCCCTGAGTTAGGAGGTGTGCGCCTTGCCTTCCTCCTCCCAGAGAACTGCTATGAGTCTGCCGGAAAGTGTGGCTAAAACATCATATCCACATCCCTAGAAACACAGGCTACTCACCTGTAACAATAGCTCTTGGAGTGGTATATGATGTTCATCCACATGACCCATCTGACCTCCCCAGCTTCAGCGCACACACTCTGCTTCCAGCAGGCAAGATCTTTTATCATGGGGTGGAGTCGAGGGAGTTACCACCTGGGTGAGTGGGAGGAGCCAGCTTGAAGATGTTTCTGTCAATTCTTAAAAGGAAAGGCAACTGCCAGAAAGTGTGGAAAAACATCATATACCACTGCTAGAACTACTGTGGTTGGTGAGTAACCTGTGTTTACTGGAGACCAGATGGGAGAGGAAGATGTGATAGAAAACTTCAAGTTCCTAAATGGATTAAACAAGGTGAACTGCAAGGAATTATTTACCTTGAGAGCTACTTCGAGGTCACAAGGGCATCGGTGGAAATTAACAGGAGGCGGTTCAGGAGGATGTGAGTAGTATTATTTGTAAGAAATGGTGGTGGAGCCTTGGAAAAGCCTAGCAGTTGAAGTGGTGGGTGCTAAAACAGTTGCTAGTTTAAAACAATGTTGGGACAGAATGAAGGGTATAGTAGTTGCTCAGGGAAATGAACTTGTGAAGAAAGAGGAGCAGATGGAGGGCTAGGACCATAGGTGGACAGTAGGTCCCAGGGTTAGATACAGAACTTGAGCAGGCTAGATGGACCACTACTCCTTGTCTGCCATCATTGTCTGTTTCTATGTTTATAAAATTCTGGGCCTTCTAGGTGGCCAGAGTCTATAATGTGACATCCCACACCAGTCATTTCTCGCTCTCCACCCTTTGTTATTCTCCCAGACCCATTTTATTTAAAAATAAAACAGGCTGCTTTCTGCAACAATTTGATGGTTAAGGGCCCTGTCTTCTGTTAAGTGGATTGCACGTTTGCATCTTTTCCTGCATGACCCCTTCGATGGGTCTCTCTTTGGTGGGAGAAAGTTGAGGTATAAGCTCCAAAGTGAACTGGTGGACAGTTGTATAATAAATTACAAAAATTTGAAAGGAATAGTGTCTTGTTTAATATTTGGTGTTGGTAACAGACCAATCTGCTCCCCTGTTTAATATTATATGGTCCTGGTTGTCTACCTTGGTTGTACTGACTCAGTATTTATAAATTACCTCCCCCTCTGTCTGCTCCCTCTCCAAGATTCACCTGTACATCAACAACATTGAATTATTCTATTCTGATCCCTCTACCACTGATGTCACACCAACCTTATGTACAACTTTAAGAAAGTGCAGACATGGTTCCAACAAAACCAATTAAAACTTAACTCTAAAAAGACATTCTCAATGTTCTTTGGATCTAGGCAAAAATGGCTCAAATCTCCTAACCACCCCCCCTTACCTTTACTACCATCAATGGTGCACCCTCTCCCAAGCAGTTGATTCTTTCAAATACTTGGAGGTTTGGCTGGATTGCAGTCTTGACTTCTCCACACACACAGAGTCCATCTGGTCTGAGCTCTGCCCTGAACTAGGTGTCCTTTACCAGCACAAAGACTGCCTCCCTATGTCAACTTGGTGTGACTTAGTCACAAAAAACTTTCTCCCAGTTCTAGGCTATGCCGATATTATCTATTGCTCAGCTCCAGCCACCTCACTAACCAGACTGGGCGCACTGCTAAATTCTTTATGCTGCTTCACAACCTCCTCCCCCCACTCACCACTGCTGCCTCTACTCCTCTTTTCTCCCTTATGGTCCTTCCCAAAAGGAACCAGATACATAGCCTCATTTTTGTTGGCAAGTTCTGATTCTGGACCCTCCCTTCATACCTCAACTCTTGTGATTCTCCTGTTAACTCCTCTGAGTACCCCCTTCATTCACAGGATGCTCAGATGTTCTTCCTTCCACACCCTTGCACTTGATCAAGCCAAGCAGCTTTCTTCTACCATCTCCCTCACCTCTGGAAACAACTTCCTTAGGCCACCCACCATGTCCCCTCCTTCTCTGCCCTCAAATCCCTGCTTTGTACCCTTTCCACTTCTCCCTGCACCTGATCCTCCTCTCCAGCCACCCCCCAACCTTTCCCCCTCTCTTCCCTAGCACCCAGCTACCTTGCCTTCATAAAGGGACCTCACCCCTGTGGTCCACTACACCTTCCTTTTCCTTTGCTAGTTTAGCTACACCTAACTACCTAACTGGGCCTCCTCTGTCTCTGCAATTGCCTAAGTTGCCAATACCCCATCCTTACAGAAACTGCTCATTCTCTTATTCATCTCTAAAAGTCTATCAGACAGTTTTTAATTGTTCTGTTCTGTACATGTTTTGCGATTATCATGTTTAAAGTGTATTACCTTGTATAATATTTTAGTTGCTGTTCTGCCATTGTAATCCTGCTGGTCCTTCTGTACCTTCCAAAATAATTTCTTTCCTTTTTTTTTCCAATTTTGCTATTAAATTCTTCTGTTGTGTGTTTCTCCCATGCTTATGAACAATCCCCCGGGTCACACCTGGAAATGCGCTTCAGCTCAGTGTGCTTTTCCTGGTTAACAACTTTTAAATAAATAAAAATAAAATGAAGTTGGGGTTAGGAGGTGTCGCAGCAATGTCCTACATGTATTTTGGGGACTGGGTGGCTGAGTTAGGTACCAGGTTAATGAGGAGGGAGAGGCTGACAGGAAGTAAGAAAAAAAAATAAATGGGAGGGGTGTTATTGGTGGAGGGTGAAATATGAAATGTGGGAGTGGAGAATATGTGAAGAGTGTGAGTGAGTTGAGGATATCACAGGGAAAGGGGTCAGGTAAAGGAGCAGACATGAGAAGTAGATTTACAGCACGGATATCTCAATGGAGGGAGGACTTTGGGAAGGAACAGATCTGGAGGCTAGGCCAGAGAAAAGGAGATCTAGAAGAAACATAAGATTGCTCTACTTGTATTATAATAGGGGGTAGGGAGAAAGATTATGAGTAAGAAGAGTAGAGGAAGGGGGCAGGACACATCATGAGGGACAGGAGATAAGGGAGCTGAGGCAGCAGAGAAGGGATCCTTACCTGAACCTGAAAATGAGGTAGGCACTGTGAGACAGGTGCCTTTCACAGTATATGGGTCAAACAGGGAGGAGTAATGGGAGCAGTGATAAGTTTAAGAAGGGGTTAGGAGGTGGAATATATATGTATTTTGAGGACTGGGGCTTGGGCTAAGTACCAGATGTGCCAGATTATGGAGGGGACAGTCAGACAGGAAATAACAAAATCAGTAGAAGGAGGAGTGGCATCAATGAAGGGTGGAGAATGAAGTCTGGGAGAGGAGAATAAGTAAAGCATGTAAGCAAGCATAGGCTGTCACAGGAGAATAGGTACAGGTGCAGACATGAGAAATGTAGTCACAAAGCAGAGACTTCTGAACTAAGAAAGGTCTTGGAGAAGAATGGATGGGGAGGCTAGACCAGAAAAACTGAAACTGATAGGATATTTGACTACTGCGCTGAGGTTTTAGCAGGGGGTATTTAGAAATACTGTAAGTCAGCAGAGTGTAGGGAGGTCATGGCTTTATGTACAACACCTGATCCTCTGGGATGGGGCGCTATATTAAATTACCCTTCCAGCATTCAGGGCACCCATTGGAATGCACCCTTCATTAGGACGCCACAAGGGGAAATTAGCCCCCCGAGATCTGTCCCCCCAGAGTTAGAATAATTAGAAGGGGTTGGCATGGGAGCATGGGGCACAGCCCTCAAAAAGATAGAATAATGAAATGGAACTTGGTTCCCTGATGACCGACTACGTCCCAATGGATGCATTATGGTTCTGACTGTATATCTGTCTCTCTGTAAGGCAAGGCAAATTTTTTTATCGACACTCATTCCTGGAGCTCTGAGCTCCTTAACAATACTCAGTACAAAAGAAAGACACATTAAAATACAGTAAAATTCCCATAAATATACACTATAGTAATAATTCAATAACTTTAAAAGCTTCAGTTTTCAAAAAGCAGACTGGACATAACATATGGAATTCAGCAATCTACAAGACCAGACTAAAAGATGGGCCTTCAGCATACACTTAAACACCTTGATCGTGAGGGCCTCCCAGACAGTAGTTGGTAGCGAGGTCCACAGGGTCAACCCATGAACACTAAAAGCATGGTCTACTAGCAGCCAGTCCAGGGCACACAGGACCAGGGTTATATGACTGGACCTTGGAGAACCCATCTGCAACCTCGCCACTGCAATCTGCCCCAGATGCAGTCTGTAAATGTCCTCCCATGACCCTGAAGTACAGACAGTTACAGTAGTCAAAGTTAGAGGTAACAAAAACATGCACTAGCATCAGCAGATCCTGGGGCAGAACAAGCGGCTTAATCCTGGCTATGTTCGGTAAGTGGTAGAAAATCTATTTTGACCACAGATGACACCTGATCTGCAAAAATCAATCTGAAATCCAGGATCATGGTAAGATTTTTTACCCTAGGGATGCCACCAATGGAGCAGACCCCAGGACAAGGCCTGTGTCCAATCTTGGCAGCAATCCATCATGTCTGCGACCAGGCTTGATTACCTGTACCTCTGTCCTGGCTGGGTTTAGCCTCAGCTGGCTGGAAGCCATCCAATCATTGATTTTAGTCAAGCAGTTGTTAAGCACGTTGATGGCTCAGGATGTTCTGAGGGAAAAAGACAAATATAGCTAGGTATCATCTGCATAACAGTGAAATTCCATGCTGTATTTTCTAATGATCTCACCCAGGGGCAGCACATACACTGTGAACAACATCGGCAACAAGATCAAGCCCTGTGGTACTCCACACAACAGAGGCATTGGGGAGGAGGAGAAATTCCCCATTACCATGCACTGCCCTGTCAAGAGATAGGACTCAAACCATTTGATGACAGTACCAGTGAGTCCACAAAACTCACAGAGCCAATCAAGAAGTAAGATGTGGTCCACAGTGTCAGAAACTAGATCAAGTAGGACAAGAGCTGACCTGTCTCCTCTATCTTTAGTCCTGAACAGATCATTATGCACCCTCATTAGAACTGTTTCTGTAATATATCTAGCCCAAAAACCTGACTAAAATGGCATGTAGATGTCGCAGGACATCAGGCGATCCTTGTGCTGTTGTGCTACTAATTTCTCTACAACCTTGCTCAAATAAGGCAGGTTGGAGACAGGATGGTAATTCACCAGGACGTCAGGGTTGAGCAAAGATTTTTTGAGGAGGGGCCTCACCAGCACTTCTTTCAGAGCCACTGGGAAAACAACCTCAGCCATCAAACACCTGGCAATCCTGGCGAACATTAGGCCTACAACTTTGACACATCCCACTAAGAAACCCGTCAGGCCAGGTCCAGTTCACAGTATGTATGCTTCAGCTCTAAGATCACCTTAGTCACTTCTGCCACCCCCACTGGCCTAAACTCCTCCCAGATAGAGTGCGTTTGAACCTCTCAGTCCAGCCATTGCAAAGCAATTGCCTCTCAGCAGAGAAAAACAGAGCAAACTCTTCACATAAAGTGGATGAAAAGGCTTTCTTTGGCTGTAGACAGGTGGGGGGGAAGAAGTCTGTCCACATCTTAAAAAGCTGAGATGGTCTTTTCTTCCCTGCAGCAATATCCCTGGACAGGAATTCTGCCTTCTTACAGGGACTTGCCCCGTGGTACTCAACATACTGAACATGCAGGACCAGTCTGTCAGCCTCCAGTTGGGTCTTCCACCAGCAATGCTTAGACCTCTGACTGACCCCTGATCTTCATCACCTTGAGATCCACATCAAACAAGGGGGATCTCAACTGAGAGAATCTGGATTGTAGATGAACTGGTGTGAAGGCATCCAGAGCTTCAGAGACCACCCTGTTATAGGTGGACACTGCCTCTCTGGCACCAATTGCACATGCTACATTAACACTAGATGGGTCTGTCAGTGTCAGTAGTCCCTCTGGGTGCAAATCCCTTAAGGGGTGGTAGCTGACCATCTCCTCAAGGGAGGGACTTTCAGGGTGGGCCCCAAACGTGAACTCCACGGTACAATGATCAGACCAGAAGACCTGATCAATCTTGAAGTTGTCAGTTTCAAGACCTAGCTGGAACACCAGATCAAGTGTATGGCCATGCTGGTGGGTAGCAGAGGTAACAGCCTGTGACAGGCACAGTGATGGCATAAACTGGAGGAGAACATAACTGAAACTTGAGATTCATTGTCATTCCAAGCATTGATGTCCTCATAATTAAAACTCATAGTGGACTCTGAAGTTTGCTACCTCCTGAAGAAATTCTCTCCCTCCCCAGGAGGATGGTAAAAAAGGAGAATCCTGCAACCTGCACCTGCACCCCCATGCACAGCAATGCACTCAAAAGATTGGGTATTATCAACTGGGTGCACTGTGAAGAGTAAAATTGCCACCAAGCACATCAGCTTGGAAAGGAGATGGTGGGAGAAATCAAGATTTCTGTCCAGTCAGACATTTGAATGAGGAGATTTTCCAGTTGACAGCCATATACTGTAGGATGGTAAAGACTAGTGGACCCTGGATTCTAGTCAAGTACTGCCAGGTGTCAGAGTTCACAGAGACAGTCTTATAGTTCCACAGGAATGGCGAGACCAGTGTAATACATTATTTTATTTAATTTATTTATGTAAATTTTGATGACGGGTGGTACTCCACAGAACATTAAGACAGTGAAGTCCCTTTTCAGGGGCAACCCGAGAGAAAAAATGTTCCAAGCATAAGAAAACAGTACAGATAATTATGTACAAATATCATTGAACAGTTACATACATTCATGGACTAGATTAGTCATCCTATTCATTGGAAGACAGTACAGTACAATAAAAGGTGTACCAGGTGCACATTGCAGGATCATTCTTAGTACCTGTCTGTAGGGCACAGGAATAAATGATTGCAAGATGTACTGTACTGTAGGAGTTGGCAGGCATCACAGATGACCTAGTTATAGGCTTCCTCAAAACTGTATCAGATCAGTTCTTTACACAGTGTAGGGTTTCTGAAACAGCAAATATCCTCTCCAATCCAGGCCACATAGTTTACAATACCTAGATGAGTTAAAAATATCAGTCCAGTCTCACACTCTCTCTTCTCCTGAAATCCCTTTTCTGCAGTAGCAATCTCCAACGGAGTCCTGAGCAAGGCCTCTCACAGTCCAATTCCACTTGCACAGAATCCTCCTGACTTGAAAAGAGCCTGGGAACAATGAAGAAAACCCAGCAAGTCCTTGGGTTTTCACTTGAGAATCCTGGGTCCTGATTGGTTGGTTGTTCAAGCTCATCAGTTATCAAAATAAACATACAGGTCAATATTTATTATTTGTTCATTGGGGCATGATTTAGGCACCTAGAATTTGAAAACTCCCTCTCCCAGAAGTCCTTTGACTCTGGTTTAGATACCTAAAAGGGATTGGTAGCTAGACGGGGTTGAAGTATCACCAATATGTCAGCCTCATGCAACTCTATGCAATCCAACACAATTCCCCAATTTCAAATGTCTGTTGCAGCCAGGGGCTAAACCTTTTATTTACAATCACCCCACCAATCTGCAGCACTTTTTGTACATTTTCAAATGCCATCAATTATTTACAGCAATTCCTCCGGGTTTTCCTGTTGCTGCTGCCACAATACAATCTCCCAAAGCAGCAGCCAGCGCCTTATTAACCTTCATGAGGGTCGTGCATATGGATGAGCCCTTGCCCTAAATCCAGTTCCTAAACTCATTAGTTGTGCTCCTACGTCAGGTCTGCAGTCCCCATTCACCTGGAGAGGGGCACCAGGGCTACTGCTATACTCCTAGAAGAACCTCAAAACCAGGTTGGGATATCAAAAGTGCTGGCTACGCATGCACATTTCCTGCCAGCACAGTTGTGAATTACAAACAGTGGGGGATCACAGCTTATCTCCTGAGCCCAATGGGGCCAAAACAAAACACCAGGCTGCAAAGGGAAGGAGAACAAAGGGCAATTAAGGTAAGCTCCATGGGCTGGTTACATAAGTTGATTTGGTGAAACATTGTCATTTTGCTTTGCCATGAACTGTGTTTGCCAGCAATGCTTTCCAGTATGAATTTATGTGCTGCAGTTGTCCATTGAAGTACCTTTATTGGGTCGATCTGGCATTCAAGTGATACTAACCCTCTCTCAAGCCCACTGCATCAATTCATAGTGGCACATCTCCTTCCTCTGGGCCCTTTTGCTGTGAGTCACTTGCAGTACTCATAATTGCAGACATGATCCATTCATCTGTCAGCTGATTATGTGCCTGCATGTTGTCATCTGATATCAGCCTGGAGTTAAATGATGGCTGTGGCAGCAGGAGGCTAAATACAGTTTAAGTCAGCAGTGATTTTCACAAGCTGTCCTGTATCCTCCTTCACAATCTCCTCAAATCTCTTTCTGCACTTGCTGACTTTTGAATACAGGCCCAAGCATTGCCAGCCCACTGTTGCGTACTGTGCTTACAGTCACGTTGGGCCATGCCTCTTCAACTTGGTGAGCACCATTTTTAAAGGAGCCTGTAACTTTGCTCCCCTCAGCAGCTACCACTGAGGAGACTTTTTTGTTAGTGCCTTTTGAAGTCACTATGATGCCTGCATACATTGGCGAAGGCCCCTAAAATTCTGCAGCTGCACAATTGCTATACTGCAACCTACTGCAGAACATCTGCAGTGCCACAGAATTCACTATTCTTGGTGATTCTTTATTAATATTTCTGTTTATCCATAGAACCTGATTCCCTTCCCTCTTTATAAATCCCAAACCCTCTATGCTCAGAATGTGATGTTATCAGTGCTACAATATTATGCATTAGCTAGTGAAATGGCTGCATTCTGCCACAGAAATGAATAGTCCTTATCTACCACAGCTCCCACTGCCAGAGGTGGTGGCACAGCACATCGGGCATGGTGATATCTGCTCAACCTGCACTACAGACTAATACAATTTTCAGTCTTATGTTATTATACTAGGGTTAACTTAAACAAGACCTTGGCAATAACATAGACCTGCTAAGTCCATATCTTACTTTGTACAAACTTATTGCTTTTAAGGTACAGAGCGCCATCTGAAATGAATAACTAGTAAAATGAATTAATCTGTCATTTTAAGAAAAATAAAGTAATTATGCCCAGAAAACTGGAATATAATAATGTGTAGACCTGTTGAAAGAATATACCTGTTAAATAATTGTGCTGTACACATTTTTGCCAGGTTTATTGATTACATATTGTCATTGATTGACAGAATCACCTAAAAGTTATTAAGAAATGTTGTGTGAAGAGCCAGCTGTTGGGCTAGAGGGTAGCATGTTGTGTTCCCATGCTAGCAACTTGGGTTCAGAGATGAACTCTGGGAGCTAGCTGGGCAGCACAAGGATTGGGGGAACACATCACTGCTCTGAGCCTGGAAAGGTATGATGCAGTGTTCTGTCATACGGGGGACACATTGTGATGGCCTGGAGAGCTTTATCTCATAATGGGTTCACATAAATGTCATGGCCTGATGGTGTTACGTAGTGTGTCAAGGGAAGCAGGTTGGCATGAAAAATGAGTTTTTCAGTATTGCTTCTATTCTGTTTATTCCATTTCCAAAGGGACCTGTATGAATGAGGATACAATTTCATGGACATTTAAAAACAAAAAACATATGTGTATGTGTGTGTGTATGTATCTTTCTCTCTCTCTCTCTATATATATATATATATATATATATATACACACACACACACACACATTTGTAATTAAGTTACAGATTGCATATAAATATATAAGTGATACACAGTGGGGACCTCATGAGTGGTGTAGACAGCAAATATAAATATATAAGTGATGCACAGTGGGGACCGCAAGAGTGGTATAGACAGCAGGGCCCGGATACTCAGACTGCGCCAGGCTGTGGTGCAAGCCTGGGCGCAGCACAACTTGGCTGTGCAGGGGTGTTGACAGAGTGATATTCAACAGAGCTGCGCCATGGCACAGCAGTGTTGAATATCACACCCTGACCACCCGCAGTATACATGGCGCAGTGGCACTGTGCCAGAGCAAGTGGCCAGAGTGGAGCAGGGGGATGCGCTAGTGCAAGTTCCGTTGCACTAGGCGCAACACCACGATATTCAAAAGTACACATGCAAATGGGGCCATAATGCATGCAAGGTACAAATGGGGCCATTTGCATGTCAATATGGCCCCATTTGCATGCAGGTGTGCCGATCCCCGGCAACTTGCGCCTGGCGCCCTGCGAGGCTGCAGCCGTCGGGGACCGACGCCCCCTGCACAGCACGGCAAAGTGCCCCACTGCCTGATCATGGGCATAAGTTGAATAATAGAATCATCCTATATCCCTGGTGGTCCAGTGGACTGCTCGCAGCCCGATTGCGGGCATATGCTGTAAAATGTAAGTCCTATATCCCTGGTGGTCCAGTGGACCGCTTGCAGCCCAATCGCGGGCTTAAGTATTAAAATTAAACCGTCCAATATCCCTGGTGGTCCAGTGGACTGCTACATGCCCGATCATGGGCTTAAGTATTAAATAAACTGACCATTATCCCTGGTGGTGCAGTGGACCGCTCGCAGCCCAATCACGGGCATATGTAGGAAATAATGCTGCTCCAAAACAACCCTGGTGGACTCGCGGTACCCCTTCCCACCCGCCCACCGACCCCACCGCCCCTCCCTCACCCGATCAGCGGTGGGTGGCAGCTCCCCACCTGCTCGCCGCCTAACTGCCTGCCGACTAGCACCGTATGGTAGGGCTGTACGCCCACTGGTCCACAGTGTGAGCCAATGGGCGTGCAGCCCATTCCATACTACACAGTCCAGATATGTGAATGGATCCATGAAGTCATTCATTCACATATTTGTGAATGGCTATTACAGTATGCACTGCAAGCCCATTGGTCCACAGTGTGGACCAATGGGCTTGTAGCTGATACTGTAAACTGTCATTCGGTGGGCAGCCATGGAGGTATGCAGGTGGGTTTGCTGCTGCCTGCTGATGACAGGGGGGGCTGGGGGTCCTGTGTGGGGGTGTGGTGCCACTAGACTACCAGGGATTATACAGAGATGTATGTCGGGTGACCGGGGGCAATGGGGAGGGAGGGGGTTATCACTAGACTACCAGGGAATTATACATAGATCTATTTTGGGTGATTAGGGTTACAGGCATGGTGGGGGTACCACTAGACTACCAGAATATTTTGCACAAGAATTTTACCATGATCGGGGTTATGGGCAGGTGGGGATACCATTAGACCACCAGGGTATTTTGTACAAGGATATTACCATGATCGGGTCTCACGGGAGGAGGAGGGTATCACTAGACTACCAGGGATTTGACAGGCTTTCCTGTTGGGTGAATAGAGGTATGGGATGGAGGGGAGGGAGTACCACTAGACCTCCTATGACAGCACCACATGCTGTGCAGGGTACCAGGCACATTTCACAGGCCAGCCCTGCACAATGTATGCAATGGGGTATAATGACATGCAAATGGCCCCACTTGTGCCGTATGTGTATTATAGTCCCATTTGCATACTGCTGGCTGAATATCAGGAATTTGCACACAGCATAACTCTGTTGCACTGGTGCATTTCCCATTCCTGGTATTCAGCCTTGTAGTAAGGTGACAGCACATCATATTTGCATAGTGCCATTAGCTGATATATTCAGAGGACATGCGCCATGGCTCATCTCTTTTGAATATATGCCTTAGTTGCACCAGAGTTTCTCAATCAGGTTATGACTCTGCTCATGTTCTTCTCAAATCACACCTCAGAGGCTGAACATAGGCTTCATACTTTGTAACAGAGGCGAGTACTTGCGTATTACAAAGAGCATGCAGCTAGAGTTCAGGGAGAGGCTCACCATCTGTTTGTCAGCTATGTTGAAGCTGCACCTGGCAGACTTGCAGTCAAGCAGATGATTGGTAGGTGGATCACATCCTACATTGACCTTTGCTGTAGGTTAGTGGGTAGGGAGCCTCCCAGAGGGCTAATGGCTCATTCCACCCACCATACTACTGCAATGGTGGCTGCTTCTAGGGATATCCCTATATAGGAAATCTGCAGGGCTACTACCTGGAAGTCAGCACACACCTTCATTTTCATTAACACATTGCCATCGGTCATGCTGAGATGCTGATTTTGGGGCATCAGTTCTTCAGTATCTACTCCCTGAGTTAGGAGGTGTGCGCCTTGCCTTCCTCCTCCCAGAGAACTGCTATGAGTCTGCCGAAAGTGTGGCTAAAACATCATATCACATCCCTAGAACACAGGCTACTCACCTGTAACAATAGCTCTTGGAGTGGTATATGATGTTCATCCACATGACCCATCTGACCTCCCCAGCTTCAGCACACACTCTGCTTCCAGCAGGCAAGATCTTTATCATGGGGTGGAGTCGAGGAGTTACCACCTGGGTGGAGTGGAGGAGCCAGCTTGAAGATGTTTCTGTCAATTCTTAAAAGGAAAGGCAACTGCCAGAAAGTGTGGAAAAACATCATATACCACTGCTAGAACTACTGTGGTTGGTGAGTAACCTGTGTTTACTGGAGACCAGATGGGAGAGGAAGATGTGATAGAAAACTTCAAGTTCCTAAATGGATTAAACAAGGTGAACTGCAAGGAATTATTTACCTTGAGAGCTACTTCCGAGGTCACAAGGGCATCGGTGGAAATTAACAGGAGGGCGGTTCAGGAGGGATATGAGTAAGTATTATTTGTAAGAAATGGTGGTGGAGCCTTGGAAAAGCCTAGCAGTTGAAGTGGTGGGTGCTAAAACAGTTGCTAGTTTAAAACAATGTTGGGACAGAATGAAGGGTATAGTAGTTGCTCAGGGAAATGAACTTGTGAAGAAAGAGGGAGCAGATGGAGGGCTAGGACCATAGGTGGACAGTAGGTCCCAGGGTTAGATACAGAACTTGAGCAGGCTAGATGGACCACTACTCCTTGTCTGCCATCATTGTCTGTTTCTATGTTTATAAAAATTCTGGGCCTTCTAGGTGGCCACGGAGTCTATGGCCAACGACATCCCACACCAGTCATTTCTCGCTCTCCACCCCTTTGTTATTCTCCCAGACCCATTTTTATTTAAAAAATAAAACAGGCTGCTTTCTGCAACAATTTGATGGTTAAGGGCCCTGTCTTCTGTTAAGTGGATTGCACGTTTGCATCTTTTCCTGCATGACCCCTTCGATGGGTCTCTCTTTGGTGGGAGAAAGTTGAGGTATAAGCTCCAAAGTGAACTGGTGGACAGTTGTATAATAAATTACAAAATTTGAAAGGAATAGTGTCTTGTTTAATATTTGGTGTTGGTAACAGACCAATCTGCTCCCCTGTTTAATATTATATGGTCCTGGTTGTCTACCTTGGTTGTACTGACTCAGTATTTATAAATTACCTCCCCTCTGTCTGCTCCCTCTCCAAGATTCACCTGTACATCAACAACATTGAATTATTCTATTCTGATCCCTCTACCACTGATGTCACACCAACCTTATGTACAACTTTAAGAAAGTGCAGACATGGTTCCAACAAAACCAATTAAAACTTAACTCTAAAAAGACATTCTCAATGTTCTTTGGATCTAGGCAAAAATGGCTCAAATCTCCTAACCACCCCCCCTTACCTTTACTACCATCAATGGTGCACCCTCTCCAAGCAGTTGATTCTTTCAAATACTTGGAGGTTTGGCTGGATTGCAGTCTTGACTTCTCCACACACACAGAGTCCATCTGGTCTGAGCTCTGCCCTGAACTAGGTGTCCTTTACCAGCACAAAGACTGCCTCCCTATGTCAACTTGGTGTGACTTAGTCACAAAAACTTTCTCCCAGTTCTAGGCTATGCCGATGTTATCTATTGCTCGCTCAGCCACCTCACTAACCAGACTGGGCGCACTGCTAAATTCTTTATGCTGCTTCACAACCTCCTCCCCACTCACCACTGCTGCCTCTACTCCTCTTTTCTCCCTTATGGTCCTTCCCAAAGGAACCAGATACATAGCCTCATTTTGTTGGCAAGTTCTGATTCTGGACCCTCCTTCATACCTCAACTCTTGTGATTCTCCTGTTAACTCCTCTGAGTACCCCTTCATTCACAGGATGCTCAGATGTTCTTCCTTCCACACCCTTGCACTTGATCAAGCCAAGCAGCTTTCTTCTACCATCTCCCTCACCTCTGGAAAAACAACTTCCTAGGCCACCCACCATGTCCCTCCTTCTCTGCCCTCAAATCCCTGCTTTGTACCTTTCCACTTCTCCCTGCACCTGATCCTCCTCTCCAGCCACCCCCAACCTTTCCTCTCTTCCTAGCACCCAGCTACCTTGCCTTCATAAAGGACCTCACCCTGTGGTCCACTACACCTTCCTTTTCCTTTGCTAGTTTAGCTACACCTAACTACCTAACTGGGCCTCCTCTGTCTCTGCAATTGCCTAAGTTGCCAATACCCCATCCTTACAGAAACTGCTCATTCTCTTATTCATCTCTAAAAGTCTATCAGACAGTTTTTAATTGTTCTGTTCTGTACATGTTTTGCGATTATCATGTTTAAAGTGTATTACCTTGTATAATATTTTAGTTGCTGTTCTGCCATTGTAATCCTGCTGGTCCTTCTGTACCTTCCAAAATAATTTCTTTCCTTTTTTTTTTCCAATTTTGCTATTAAATTCTTCTGTTGTGTGTTTCTCCCATGCTTATGAACAATCCCCCGGGTCACACCTGGAAATGCGCTTCAGCTCAGTGTGCTTTTCCTGGTTAACAACTTTTAAATAAATAAAAATAAAATGAAGTTGGGGTTAGGAGGTGTCGCAGCAATGTCCTACATGTATTTTGGGGACTGGGTGGCTGAGTTAGGTACCAGGTTAATGAGGAGGAGAGGCTGACAGGAAGTAAGAAAAAAAAATAAATGGGAGGGGTGTTATTGGTGGAGGGTGAAATATGAAATGTGGGAGTGGAGAATATGTGAAGAGTGTGAGTGAGTTGAGGATATCACAGGGAAAGGGGTCAGGTAAAGGAGCAGACATGAGAAGTAGATTTACAGCACGGATATCTCAATGGAGGGAGGACTTTGGGAAGGAACAGATCTGGAGGCTAGGCCAGAGAAAAGGAGATCTAGAAGAAACATAAGATTGCTCTACTTGTATTATAATAGGGGGTAGGGAGAAAGATTATGAGTAAGAAGAGTAGAGGAAGGGGGCAGGACACATCATGAGGGACAGGAGATAAGGGAGCTGAGGCAGCAGAGAAGGGATCCTTACCTGAACCTGAAAATGAGGTAGGCACTGTGAGACAGGTGCCTTTCACAGTATATGGGTCAAACAGGGAGGAGTAATGGGAGCAGTGATAAGTTTAAGAAGGGGTTAGGAGGTGGAATATATATGTATTTTGGAGGACTGGGGCTTGGGCTAAGTACCAGATGTGCCAGATTATGGAGGAGGGACAGTCAGACAGGAAATAACAAAATCAGTAGAAGGGAGGAGTGGCATCAATGAAGGGTGGAGAATGAAGTCTGGGAGAGGAGAATAAGTAAAGCATGTAAGCAAGCATAGGCTGTCACAGGGAGAATAGGTACAGGTGCAGACATGAGAAATGTAGTCACAAAGCAGAGACTTCTGAACTAAGAAAGGTCTTGGAGAAGAAGGAATGGATGGGAGGCTAGACCAGAAAACTGAAACTGATAGGATATTGACTACTGCGCTGAGGTTTTAGCAGGGGGTATTTAGAAATACTGTAAGTCAGCAGAGTGTAGGGAGGTCATGGCTTTATGTACAACACCTGATCCTCTGGGATGGGGCGCTATATTAAATTACCCTTCCAGCATTCAGGGCACCCATTGGAATGCACCCTTCATTAGGACGCCACAAGGGGAAATTAGCCCCCCGAGATCTGTCCCCCCAGAGTTAGAATAATTAGAAGGGGGGTTGGCATGGGGAGCATGGGGGCACAGCCCTCGCAAAAAGATAGAATAATGAAATCGGAACTTGGTTCCCTGATGACCGAGCTCGTCCCAATGGATGCATTATGGTTCTGACTGTATATCTGTCTCTCTGTAAGGCAAGGCAAATTTTTTTTGTACGACACTCATTCCTGGAGGCTCTGAGCTCCTTAACAATACTCAGTACAAAAGAAAGACACATTAAAATACAGTAAAATTCCCATAAATATACACTATAGTAATAATTCAATAACTTTAAAAGCTTCAGTTTTCCAAAAAGCAGACTGGACATAACATATGGAATTCAGCAATCTACAAAGACCAGACTAAAAAGATGGGCCTTCAGCATACACTTAAACACCTTGATCGTGAGGGCCTCCCAGACAGTAGTTGGTAGCGAGGTCCACAGGGTCAGCCCATAGACACTAAAAGCATGGTCTACTAGCAGCCAGTCCAGGGCACACAGGACCAGGGTTATATGACTGGACCTTGGAAGACCCATCTGCAACCTCGCCACTGCAATCTGCCCCAGATGCAGTCTGTAAATTGTCCCTCCCATGACCCTGAAGTACAGACAGTTACAGTAGTCAAAGTTAGAGGTAACAAAAACATGCACTAGCATCAGCAGATCCTGGGGCAGAACAAGCGGCTTAATCCTGGCTATGTTCGGTAAGTGGTAGAAAATCTATTTTGACCACAGATGACACCTGATCTGCAAAAATCAATCTGAAATCCAGGATCATGGTAAGATTTTTTACCCTAGGGATGCCACCAATGGAGCAGACCCCAGGACAAGGCCTGTGTCCAATCTTGGCAGCAATCCATCATGTCTGCGACCAGGCTTGATTACCTGTACCTCTGTCCTGGCTGGGTTTAGCCTCAGCTGGCTGGAAGCCATCCAATCATTGATTTTAGTCAAGCAGTTGTTAAGCACGTTGATGGCTCAGGATGTTCTGAGGAAAAGACAAATATAGCTAGGTATCATCTGCATAACAGTGAAATTCCATGCTGTATTTTCTAATGATCTCACCCAGGGCAGCACATACACTGTGAACAACATCGGCAACAAGATCAAGCCCTGTGGTACTCCACACAACAGAGGCATTGGGAGGAGGAGAAATTCCTATTACCATGCACTGCACCCTGTCCAAGAGATAGGACTCAAACCATTTGATGACAGTACCAGTGAGTCCACAAAACTCACAGAGCCAATCAAGAAGTAAGATGTGGTCCACAGTGTCAGAAACTAGATCAAGTAGGACAAGAGCTGACCTGTCTCCTCTATCTTTAGTCCTGAACAGATCATTATCACCCTCATTAGAACTGTTTCTGTAATATATCTAGCCCAAAACCTGACTAAATGGCATGTAGATGTCTGAGGACATCAGGCGATCCTTGTGCTGTTGTGCTACTAATTTCTCTACAACCTTGCTCAAATAAGGCAGGTTGGAGACAGGATGGTAATTCACCAGGACGTCAGGGTTGAGCAAAGATTTTTTGAGGAGGGGCCTCACCAGCACTTCTTTCAGAGCCACTGGGAAAACAACCTCAGCCATCAAACACCTGGCAATCCTGGCGAACATTAGGCCTACAACTTTGACACATCCCACTAAGAAACCCGTCAGGCCAGGTCCAGTTCACAGTATGTATGCTTCAGCTCTAAGATCACCTTAGTCACTTCTGCCACCCCCACTGGCCTAAACTCCTCCCAGATAGAGTGCGTTTGAACCTCTCAGTCCAGCCATTGCAAGGCAATTGCCTCTCAGCAGAGAAAAACAGAGCAAACTCTTCACATAAAGTGGATGAAAAGGCTTTCTTTGGCTGTAGACAGGTGGGGGGGAAGAAGTCTGTCCACAGTCTTAAAAAGCTGAGATGGTCTTTTCTTCCCTGCAGCAATATCCCTGGACAGGAATTCTGCCTTCTTACAGGGACTTGCCCCCGTGGTACTCAACATACTGAACATGCAGGACCAGTCTGTCAGCCTCCAGTTGGGTCTTCCACCAGCAATGCTTAGACCTCTGACTGACCCCTGATCTTCATCACCTTGAGATCCACATCAAACAAGGGGGATCTCAACTGAGAGAATCTGGATTGTAGATGAACTGGTGTGAAGGCATCCAGAGCTTCAGAGACCACCCTGTTATAGGTGGACACTGCCTCTCTGGCACCAATTGCACATGCTACATTAACACTAGATGGGTCTGTCAGTGTCAGTAGTCCCTCTGGGTGCAAATCCCTTAAGGGGTGGTAGCTGACCATCTCCTCAAGGAGGGACTTTCAGGTGGCCCCTAGCGTGAACTCACGGTACAATGATCAGACCAGAAGACCTGATCAATCTTGAAGTTGTCAGTTTCAAGACCTAGCTGGAACACCAGATCAAGTGTATGGCCATGCTGGTGGGTAGCAGAGGTAACAGCCTGTGACAGGCACAGTGATGGCATAAACTGGAGGAGAACATAACCAAACTTGAGGATTCATTGTCATTCCAAGCATTGATGTCCTCATAATTAAAACTCATAGTGGACTCTGAAGTTTGCTACCTCCTGAAGAAATTCCTCTCCCACCCCAGGAGGATGGTAAAAAGGAGAATCCTGCAACCTGCACCTGCACCCCCATGCACAGCAATGCACTCAAAAGATTGGGTATTATCAACTGGGTGCACTGTGAAGAGTAAAATTGCCACCAAGCACATCAGCTTGGAAAGGAGATGGTGGGAGAAATCAAGATTTCTGTCCAGTCAGACATTTGAATGAGGAGATTTTCCAGTTGACAGCCATATACTGTAGGATGGTAAAGACTAGTGGACCCTGGATTCTAGTCAAGTACTGCCAGGTGTCAGAGTTCACAGAGACAGTCTTATAGTTCCACAGGAATGGCGAGACCAGTGTAATACATTATTTTATTTAATTTATTTATGTAAATTTTGATGACCGGGTGGTACTCCACAGAACATTAAGACAGTGAAGTCCCCTTTTCAGGGGCAACCCGGGGAACAAAATGTTCCAAGCATAAGAAAACAGTACAGATAATTATGTACAAATATCATTGAACAGTTACATACATTCATGGACTAGATTAGTCATCCTATTCATTGGAAGACAGTACAGTACAATAAAAGGTGTGCCAGGTGCACATTGCAGGATCATTCTTAGTACCTGTCTGTAGGGTACAGGAATAAATTATTGCAAGATGTACTGTACTGTAGGAGTTGGCAGGCATCACAGATGACCTAGTTATAGGCTTCCTCAAAACTGTATCAGATCAGTTCTTTACACAGTGTAGGGTTTCTGAAACAGCAAATATCCTCTCCAATCCAGGCCACATAGTTTACAATACCTAGATGAGTTAAAAATATCAGTCCAGTCTCACACTCTCTCTTCTCCTGAAATCCCTTTTCTGCAGTAGCAATCTCCAACGGAGTCCTGAGCAAGGCCTCTCACAGTCCAATTCCACTTGCACAGAATCCTCCTGACTTGAAAAGAGCCTGGGAACAATGAAGAAAACCCAGCAAGTCCTTGGGTTTTCACTTGAGAATCCTGGGTCCTGATTGGTTGGTTGTTCAAGCTCATCAGTTATCAATAAACATACAGGTCAATATTTATTATTTGTTCATTGGGGCATGATTTAGGCACCTGAATTTGAGAAACTCCCTCTCCCAGAAGTCCTTTGACTCTGGTTTAGATACCTAAAAAGGGGATTGGTAGCTAGACGGGGTTGAAGTATCACCAATATGTCAGCCTCATGCAACTCTATGCAATCCAACACAATTCCCCAATTTCAAATGTCTGTTGCAGCCAGGGGCTAAACCTTTTATTTACAATCACCCCACCAATCTGCAGCACTTTTTGTACATTTTCAAATGCCATCAATTATTTACAGCAATTCCTCCGGGTTTTCCTGTTGCTGCTGCCACAATACAATCTCCCAAAGCAGCAGCCAGCGCCTTATTAACCTTCATGAGGGTCGTGCATATGGATGAGCCCTTGCCCTAAACTCCAGTTCCTAAACTCATTAGTTGTGCTCCTACGTCAGGTCTGCAGTCCCCATTCACCTGGAGAGGGGCACCAGGGCTACTGCTATACTCCTAGAAGAACCGCAAAACTAGGTTGGGATATCAAAAGTGCTGGCTACGCATGCACATTTCCTGCCAGCACAGTTGTGAATTACAAACAGTGGGGGATCACAGCTTATCTCCTGAGCCCAATGGGGCCAAAACAAAACACCAGGCTGCAAAGGGAAGGAGAACAAAGGGCAATTAAGGTAAGCTCCATGGGCTGGTTACATAAGTTGATTTGGTGAAACATTGTCATTTTGCTTTGCCATGAACTGTGTTTGCCAGCAATGCTTTCCAGTATGAATTTATGTGCTGCAGTTGTCCATTGAAGTACCTTTATTGGGTCGATCTGGCATTCAAGTGATACTAACCCTCTCTCAAGCCCACTGCATCAATTCATAGTGGCACATCTCCTTCCTCTGGGCCCTTTTGCTGTGAGTCACTTGCAGTACTCATAATTGCAGACATGATCCATTCATCTGTCAGCTGATTATGTGCCTGCATGTTGTCATCTGATATCAGCCTGGAGTTAAATGATGGCTGTGGCAGCAGAGGAGGCTAAATACAGTTTAAGTCAGCAGTGATTTTCACAAGCTGTCCTGTATCCTCCTTCACAATCTCCTCAAATCTCTTTCTGCACTTGCTGACTTTTGAATACAGGCCCAAGCATTGCCAGCCCACTGTTGCGTACTGTGCTTACAGTCACGTTGGGCCATGCCTCTTCAACTTGGTGAGCACCATTTTTAAAGGAGCCTGTAACTTTGCTCCCCTCAGCAGCTACCACTGAGGAGACTTTTTTGTTAGTGCCTTTTGAAGTCACTATGATGCCTGCATACATTGGCGAAGGCCCCTAAAATTCTGCAGCTGCAGAATTTAGCACGGTACTTGCAACCTACTGCAGAACATCTGCAGTGCCACAGAATTCACTATTCTTGGTGATTCTTTATTAATATTTCTGTTTATCCATAGAAC
Source organism: Neoceratodus forsteri (assembly GCA_016271365.2). Taxonomy (NCBI): domain Eukaryota; kingdom Metazoa; phylum Chordata; order Ceratodontiformes; family Ceratodontidae; genus Neoceratodus; species Neoceratodus forsteri. Next base: position 1,227,263,482 of record CM057454.1, read on the forward strand.
CTGATTCCCTTCCCCTCTTTATAAATCCCAAACCCCTCTATGCTCAGAATGTGATGTTATCAGTGCTACAATATTATGCATTAGCTAGTGAAATGGCTGCATTCTGCCACAGAAATGAATAGTCACTTATCTACCACAGCTCCCACTGCCAGAGGTGGTGGCACAGCACATCGGGCATGGTGATATCTGCTCAACCTGCACTACAGACTAATACAATTTTCAGTCTTATGTTATTATACTAGGGTTAACTTAAACAAGACCTTGGCAATAACATAGACCTGCTAAGTCCATATCTTACTTTGTACAAACTTATTGCTTTTAAGGTACAGAGACGCCATCTGAAATGAATAACTAGTAAAATGAATTAATCTGTCATTTATAAGAAAAATAAAGTAATTATGCCCAGAAAACTGGAATATAATAATGTGTAGACCTGTTGAAAGAATATACCTGTTAAATAATTGTGCTGTACACATTTTTGCCAGGTTTATTGATTACATATTGTCATTGATTGACAGAATCACCTAAAAGTTATTAAGAAATGTTGTGTGAAGAGCCAGCTGTTGGGCTAGAGGGTAGCATGTTGTGTTCCCATGCTAGCAACTTGGGTTCAGAGATGAACTCTGGGAGCTAGCTGGGCAGCACAAGGATTGGGGGAACACATCACTGCTCTGAGCCTGGAAAGGTATGATGCAGTGTTCTGTCATACGGGGGACACATTGTGATGGCCTGGAGAGCTTTATCTCATAATGGGTTCACATAAATGTCATGGCCTGATGGTGTTACGTAGTGTGTCAAGGGAAGCAGGTTGGCATGAAAAATGAGTTTTTCAATATTGCTTCTATTCTGTTTATTCCATTTCCAAAGGGACCTGTATGAATGAGGATACAATTTCATGGACATTTAAAAACAAAAAACTTATGTGTATGTGTGTGTGTGTATGTATCTTTCTCTCTCTCTCTCTCTATATATATATATATATATATATATATATATACACACACACACACACACACATTTGTAATTAAGTTACAGATTGCATATAAATATATAAGTGATACACAGTGGGGACCTCATGAGTGGTGTAGACAGCAAATATAAATATATAAGTGATGCACAGTGGGGACCGCAAGAGTGGTATAGACAGCAGGGCCCGGATACTCAGACTGCGCCAGGCTGTGGTGCAAGCCTGGGCGCAGCACAACTTGGCTGTGCAGGGGTGTTGACAGAGTGATATTCAACAGAGCTGCGCCATGGCACAGCAGTGTTGAATATCACACCTGACCACCCGCGGTATACATGGCGCAGTGGCACTGTGCCAGAGCAAGTGGCCAGAGTGGAGCAGGGGGATGCGCTAGTGCAAGTTCCGTTGCACTAGGCGCAACCCCACGATATTCAAAAGTACACATGCAAATGGGGCCATAATGCATGCAAGGTACAAATGGGGCCATTTGCATGTCATTATGGCCCCATTTGCATGCAGGTGTGCCGATCCCCGGCAACTTGCGCCTGGCGCCCTGTGAGGCTGCAGCCATCGGGGACCGACGCCCCCTGCACAGCACGGCAAAGTGCCCCACTGCCTGATCATGGGCATAAGTTGAATAATAGAATCATCCTATATCCCTGGTGGTCCAGTGGACTGCTCGCAGCCCGATTGCGGGCATATGCTGTAAAATGTAAGTCCTATATCCCTGGTGGTCCAGTGGACCGCTTGCAGCCCAATCGCGGGCTTAAGTATTAAAATTAAACCGTCCAATATCCCTGGTGGTCCAGTGGACTGCTACATGCCCGATCATGGGCTTAAGTATTAAATAAACTGACCATTATCCCTGGTGGTGCAGTGGACCGCTCGCAGCCCAATCAGGGCATATGTAGGAATAATGCTGCTCCAGTCAACCCTGGTGGACTCATGGGTAATTTCCTTCCCACTCCGCCTCACCGACCCCACCGCCCACTCCCTCCCCGATCAGCAGTGGGTGGCAGCTCCCACCTGCTCGCGCCTAACTGCCTGCCGACTAGCACTGTACGGTAGGGCTGTACGCCACTGGTCCACAGTGTGAGCCAATGGCGCTGCAGCCCATCCATACTACACAGTCCAGATATGTGAATGGATCCATGAAGTCATTCATTCACATATTTAGAATGGTTATTACAGTATGCACTGCAAGCCCATTGGTCCACAGTGTGGACCAATGGGCTTGTAGCTGATACTGTAAACTGTCATTCGGTGGGCAGCCATGGAGGTATGCAGGTGGGTTTGCTGCTGCCTGCTGATGACAGGGGGCTGGGGTCCTGTGGGGGTGGTGCCACTAGACTACCAGGGATTATACAGAGATGTATGTCGGGTGATCGGGGGCAATGGGGAGGGAGGGGGTTATCACTAGACTACCAGGGAATTATACATAGATCTATTTTGGGTGATTAGGGTTACAGGCATGGTGGGGGGTACCACTAGACTACCAGAATATTTTGCACAAGAATTTTACCATGATCGGGGTTATGGGCAGGGTGGGGATACCATTAGACCACCAGGGTATTTTGTACAAGGATATTACCATGATCGGGTCTACGGGGAGGGAGGGGGTATCACTAGACTACCAGGGATTTGACAGGCTTTCCTGTTGGGTGAATAGAGGTATGGGATGGAGGGGAAGGGGAGTACCACTAGACCTCCTATGACAGCACCACATGCTGTGCAGGGTACCAGGCACATTTCACAGGCCAGCCCTGCACAATGTATGCAAATGGGGCCATAATGACATGCAAATGGCCCCACTTGTGCCGTGCGTGTATTATAGTCCCATTTGCATACTGCTGGCTGAATATCAGGAATTTGCACACAGCATAACTCTGTTGCACTGGTGCATTTCCCATTCCTGGTATTCAGCCTTGTCGGGGGGGTGAGCCAGCACATCATATTTGCGCAATGCACATTAGCTGATATATTCAGAGGACATGCGCCATGGCTCATCTCTTTTGAATATATGCCTTAGTTGCACCAGCACAACTCAGTTGTGCTGCGCCATTGCCAGGCGCAATTCTGAATAGCGGAGCCTGTGAGTCTAAACTGGTAATTCTTAGGAGTTTTAGTAATCTGTGTCTCAGACTGCAGTGTCTGTAGATTAGGTTCAGGTCTTGTTTGTCCTATTCCATTAAAATATTCACTGAAAGCCTCCGCTACCTTAAGACCTGATGGGATCTGTTGTCCATTAATGTTAAAGTTTCCTGTATACTTAATTTTCCGTACCCCCATCAAACCGGAGATGATTTTCCAAAAGGCTCTAGGATTATTTTTTACTGTCACTGTCAAGTTTATTTTAAAAGTACATTTGTTTTGTCTCCCTAATTGCTTGTATATAGAGGGTAATGGATGGGCAACAGTTAACAACAACCCTGTTGTTAACTTCGAGAGGTTGTCGTGACAACCAAGTAAACCTCGAGAAGTTTTTGGTTGGCAACAACCTCGAGAAGTTAACTCAGGGTTGTTGTTTACTGATGCCCATCCATTATCTTGTATAGTGTATGAGCATCAGTTAAATATTTCTTGATCGTGACCCCCCCCCGCGCCGGTGCTGCCAGCTCAACAAGAAGCCCCACTCACTCCACGTTCTCACAATGTCCCAGACTCAAGTTTCTAAAATAAAAATGAAGCCACCCACCAATTCCAAACATCGGGACTGTCCTTTCAACAATGCTGCTGTATTTTTTTGAACAGATCTCGCCGCTGCCAACCATTTCCCTATGATCTGTCCTCTACGCACCTGTTTTCACGGAGTTGAGCATCGCTGACTGCACATGCGCAATGAGGATCGATGCTGTTGTACCATCGATGTGACATCCTCAAGATGGTACAACACCATGTTGACGTCACATTGATGGTACAAAAGCATTGTGTTTCCATCAAATTTTATGAGCAACAACGCTATCCCATACACTATATGTCTGTTACATGCCTTTATATAGGCTAACCAATAATTTTCATCAGATGTACATTTTGCTCTGTGCCAAAGTCTGTCTCTCTTTTGTTTTAATCTATATAGTCCTGAGTTTTACCATTTCATACCTGTCTATTTAACAGTTCTTTTAATTAAAGGAACAGGTTTGCCACAAACTAACTCCAGGCATCTTATGCATTTGGAATTAAAGTTAACTTAGTCCAGTTGATATAGTCTGCATTTATCGTGAATTTAATATAATCTAGTTTCTTGAAATTTCTTAAGAACAGAGTATTGACACTATGTTTAATGTTAGCCAGGTTACACACTGCATATATTATCTGATGATCTGAAAATGAGTCAGGTAAGACCCCACTAGTAGTATAAAAGTCCAAGGTAGTGGATTTTGCGCAGTCCTTATTGTTAATCCTCATTGGATCCTGTATCAGCTGACTCAGGCCTAAATTAGATTGTAGGTCTACCAGACAATGGTTGTTCTCAACTGATTTCCAGTGATTATTGAAGTCACCTAATAACAAGATTTCATGAGAACCAACATAGGGCTGCAGAAGGTCCTGGAGTACATTCAACGTGGTTGAATCAGTTTTAAGCAGTTTATATATCCCGCCCAAGATCATTGGTTTACTAAATGGGATTTGTATTTTAGTAAGTGCAGTTTCTAATCCCTTTTCAGTTGGTTGGTTCTAGATTTCAACAGAAACCAAGTTTGAATTGACATAACCCAGAATGCCTCCCCATGATTATTCCTGTCTTTTCTAAACATTTGATAATTGTTTAGTTCTACTTGTGAATCAGGTATCCTATGGTGTAACCAAGTTTCTGTTATAACTAACATCTTAGGGTGGAATATAGTCACCCAATCCCTTATCTTGTCATTTTTTTTCCAGACAGTCCTTGAATTAAAATATGCTACCTAGAAATCTCCTAGCTTTAAAAAAATCAGCATTGTTAAGTGATTTTTTTCCTGTGGGCCTGGACTGGGATGAATTTCTCCACATACCACCAGGAACAACAGTGCAAAGCTCTCAATCATGTTTAAAATATAATGCTTCCTCCTCATACTTTTCCCCATCAGTACAACTAGATTAGGGAGCTTGAGCATCATGGTGGTATTTCCAGTGCTCTGTATTGTTAATTTGAATTTTACTAAGTCACTGTATACATGTCTTACTATCAGGCCTGGTTTTGGTAAAGTTGGATAATAATTTAGCTAGTTGTAATAATAACAACTTGTACCATTACAAGAGGAATTGTTATCCAAGGCCCCAGTAGTTGGATTATTAGGTTTTTATTTTTAACATGGCTTATTGAATGAATCCAAAGGCAAACCATCACCATTGGCCACAAACTGCCCTTTTAAATGGAATACCCACAACGATCGCTCAAGCTCTAACACTTCCAAAAGATAAACAAATCCAAAATTGAATTAGAGCAGTTTAAGTAATCTTTGCTTTATCAAACCAAGTTAAGGAAGCTAGAGTAAACAGTATTTAGGTATAAACTCTTACTAGTACAGCTCAAACTCTAGTAGAAAAGGGGTAAAATACTAGGCAGCAGATTAAACCAACTTTAATTGTATAAGAAAAACATTCCATGTAAAACGTGTTTGCTGTCTCAAAGATAGATTACGACAGCTAAAATTCTCAGCTTTAAAATTTAAACCTCAGCAATGAAGGAGTAAAGTGAATAATTTGTTTAAAACTTACAAACATAATTTCTAAATTTGTAGTCCAAATGTAATTTCTCCACCGAGTGGCACAACCACTCACACTTGCCCCCAAGCCCCCATGCCTGCTTAAAGATGTAGGGCTGGATTTCCAAACTGCGGCGCAGGGCTTACATCCTGCCTTGTGCCACGGGACTTAAGTTCTGCTGGTGTGCTGAACAACGCTGCCGCAACTACACCTGATTTTCCATTCCTGGGTGTAGTTGCTACATTTTCCATGCTTTATGGCAGCTTGTGCCAATTATCTGGTGCAAGCTCAGTGTCGGAATCCCTGGGGAGTAGCACAGGCTAGACTACAAATATGTGGTCTAAGGACCTGCAGTCGGCACAAGGGATAGAAAATCCCGATTGCTGACTGGAGACTGCCGTAAGCTCTGTGCACCCTACATTCGGCGTACCAGGGGGCTTCCGGTGTCTTGGCAGGTTTGAAAATCCTGCCCATAATGTTCAGAGTGGAGAAGTTCTGTAACAGGGGCAAGTGGTTGGATATTTGAGCCCCGGAGAATGGCAGCAGCTGGCGTCCAGCAGATGAAAGGCAGCAGAGGATCTGAATACCTGGAGTAGTGCTGGCATTTGAAGTGTTCTGCCATGCCCCCTGGAAGGATTCTCAGCTGCTGGCTCACCCCATGCCTGCTGGGATATGTAATGTTCACAACAGAGAAGTTCTGTAACAGGCAAGTTGTTGCATATTTCAGGCCCACAGAACGGCAACAGCCAGTGTCCAGCAGATGAAAGGCAGCAGAGGATCTGAATACCTGGAGCAGTGCTGGTTTTTGAAGTGTTCTGCCATGCCTCAGGGAGGATTCTCAGCTGCTGGCTCACCCCCGAGCCCCCGTGCCTGCTGAGAGATGTAATGTTCAGGGCAGAGAAGTTCTGTAATGGGAAAAGAGTTGGATATTTCAGTGCCTGGGAGGATTCTCAGCTGCTGGCTTGCCCCAGAGCCCCCGTGCCTGCTGAGAGACGTAATGTTCAGGACAGAGAAGTTCTGTGACAGGGGCAGGTTGTTGGATATTACAGGCCCATTGAACGGCAGCGGCCAGCATCCAGCAGATGAAAGGCAGCATAGGATCTGAATTTCTGGAGCTGTGTTGGCTTTTGAAGTGTTCTGCCATGCACCCTGGGAGGATTCTCAGCCACTGGCTTGCCCATGAGCCCCTGTTACTGCTAAGAGATGTAATGTTCAGGGCGGAGAAGTTCTGTAACGGGGCAAGTTGTTAGATATTTTAGGCCCGCGGAACGGCAGTAGCCAGTGTCCAGCAGATGAAAGGCAGCAGAGGATTTAAAATGCATAACTGGTTAAAACTGACAGCTAACAGCTGTTCATGACTACTGTGAGACTCATGTTCAGCCAGGATATGCAAATAACCTCATTCTACTGTCTGTGCCCAAATAACACATGTGCATCTCATTACTAGACTGTATTTGGCACATGTGCATGCAAATTACCATACTGTAAAAGCAGCACAGCACCACCACTCCTCAGAGGTGACCAAGAGGTACTGCTTCCTTGAAGATAGGTGTTATTTTATGTTTGCATGTGTGTGGATTTCTTTGTTCTGTGAAAAGTACTTATTTTCATTTCCATGTCATTGTAACTTGCCTGTCTCTAACTGTTGTTCATCAAGCACCAAATATGTTTTTGGAAAAATGCAGACAACTGAATTCCACCAAAGATGAACTGAAGGCCCTCACTGGGGCCTATGTGACCCATGAAGACCTCCAACGTAGGAGGTTGGGAACACCACATGAGCAGAAATGGGCCTGGAGGGAGGTGGCAGAGGCCATGAATGCACAAGAAAACTTTAACCGCACTCCCCAGAAGTGCAAAAACCATGCCAGTGGCCTACGTGTATGGGCCAAAAATCTACTGGCCCAAGCCAGTACAGAACAACATGCCATTGGTGGCTCCAGGCCTATGCAGATGTCTGCGCAGGAGGCACTCATGGCCACCACATTCCACTAGGTGGCTATGCATGGTGTTTCTTGTCGGGGTTACAAAATAGAGGTTGACCAGTCCCAGCACTGTAAGTACACACATTGCATATCTTGTCTGGTTATGCTTGTGTGACTGAGAGCAGCTACACACAGCATGTGTTACTGAGAACAGCTACAGACAGGAGCACACAGGGAGCTGCAGAGGGAACTGTGGATATTGCTTGTTCTCCTAGTCCAAAGCCTTTCAAGTGCTGAAGAACTGAAGCTACTCATACTTCCGTGTGGTTCTGAAGCATTATCAAGAGGTGGTATGTTGGAGACTGAAACACGGGATCATGAAGTTGGAGAAGCAGGATTTCCAGTCCCAGAAAATTATGTGGCATTGATTGTGAAAGATGAAGAACTATCAGTACTGGAGTCGGTGAACAGGAACGAGACCATATGCCAGCAGTTTCCTGAAGAAAGCACCATCAGCAAAGCAGAATTTCCAGTCCCAGAAAACAATGTGACATTGCTGACCTGCTGTTCCAAAGAAACGATGGAGCAAATTGTGCTGCCTCTGAAATCTTTAAGCAGCGGCTTCTTTGGGCAGTATTCTGAGTCATGTGATTTGGCTTTGAAGGGGGCTCAGAGGCAAGCCAGTCATACACCAGTCGCAGACTAGAACGGAAGGGGCGCTACAACTCAAAAGCCCGCACTGGCTTGAAGGCATGAGACCTTGGGCTTGAGTCTGAGTGGCTGCATTACTCCTAGGAGAAATTTAATTCAGAAAAAGGTGTTAACCTACAGTCTATGACCCGAGCATTGCAGCATCTTAATTTATGGCAAGTGTGCGCCATGTTATCTGCATCCTGCATTGCCATTAGAGATGCAGCAAATTTAAATTTTGCTGGCAAAGTGAATGCAAAGTGGGCACTTTGTATTGTCACTCCACTACGCAGAGTGGCCAATACAAAAGGCTCACTTCACCTTGTAATTACTACTTTGCATTGTCATTCCGCCTTAACGTGAAGTAAGGCAAAGTGACAACAGTACTGGCAGACCCTCACACACATAGTCACCAGAATTAATGTGCATCCCCAAAATGCTACTGTCTTGTGTCCAGAAAATTCCCCAGTGCTGATGAAGTGAAATGAGAGGGTAACAAAAAATGCAAAGTCTCCCAGAATTAATGGTGCACTCTGTCATGTGTGCAGTGGTCACACACAGTCACCAGAATTAATGTGCATCCCTAAAATGCTACTGTTTTGTGTCCAGAAAATTCCCCAGTGCTGACGAAGTGAAATGAGAAGGTAACAAGAAATGCAAAGTCTCCCAGAATTAATGGAGCACTCAGCCATGCGTGCAGTGGTCACACACAGTCACCAGAATTAATTTGCATCTCCAAAATTCTACTGTCTTGTGTCCAGAAAACTCCCCCTTGCTGACGAAGTGAAATGAGAGCACAACAAGAAATGCAAAGTCTCCCAGAATTAATGGCGCACTCAGTCATGCACGCAGTGGTCACACACAGTCACCAGAATTAATGTGCATCCCCAAAATGCTACTGTCTTGTGTCCAGAAAACTCCTGTGCTGACTAACTGAAATGACAGCATAACAAGAAATGCAAAGTCTCCCAGAATTAATGGCACACTCAGTCATGCATGCAGTGGTCACACACATACTCTAGAATTAATGTTTATCCCCAAAATGCTATTGTCTTGTGTCCAGAAAATTCCCCAGTGCTGATGAAGAGAAATAAGAGCATAACAAGAAATGTAAAGTCTCCCAGAATTAATGACACACTCAGTCATGCGTGCAGTGGTCACACACAGTCACCAGAATTAATGTGCACACCTGAAATGCTACTGTCTTGTGTCCAGAAAATTGCCCAGTGCTGACAAAGTGAAATGAGAGGGTAACAAAACATGCAAAGTCTCCCAGAATTAATGATGCACTCCCTCATGAGCGAAGTGGTGGCACACAGTCACCAGAATCAATGTGTATCCCCAAATGTCTCCCAGAATTAATGGTGTACTGCAAATGCACATACAGATTAAGATTGTGCTGCACACTCAAGAGATGCAGATGCAAAGGCACAACACCTAAGCAGTGCTCACAAGTCACAAATCCACATCTGGAAAAAATGCCTTTTGCTGTTTGGGGGGGGTAGTGCATGGCAGTAACAGTCCACTACCAGTAAAGATAACACAAAGCTGTATAAAAAATTCATGCAGGTGTGGTGGATAGCAGGTTCACACTGCTGCAGTTACTCTGTGGCACAATAAAAGGTGTCTGATTTAATGGCACGCATCGCACATACATTCACACACACACACACACACACACACACACACTATAAGTAATGCGTAGCAAATTGAAAACCTTTAGTAATATAACCAAATGTTTTAAACAAACTGAAATTATACACTACTGCACCACAACAATCAGCAAAAAAATTTCAAGAATTACTGAAAATGTTACTGTGTGTACATCAACATGGTTATACAAGAAAAATATAACTAAAACAGAAAGACTGCTTTTTTTCTCCCAGTTAATCTACCTACACCACAGATACGCCCCTCCCCCAAGCACACTTCACAGTACTCAGACTGACTCTTCTAAATTAACATTCAAAATCTACACACAAACAATAAACACTCAATGATATGAGCACAGGAGGGTTTCCTACATTTGAAATGCTAAATTTTGAGCAAAATAAAATGTCCCACAAAAGCTTTTTTAACAGCTTTTAGAGGATTTGAATCGCAGAGCTCTAAGAAGAAACTGTCTCCAGTTTCCACTACACACACACTGCACAGAACTGAGGCTGTGCAGAACATTCTAGAGCCCATGTAACCTGCAATCCCATGAAGCACTGCAAAATTCACCTTGGAGCTCAATTACAAGGTGAAGTGATGTAAAGTACATTGATTTCAATGTACTTTGCCTTAAAATTGGAGGAGAAGTGGTTTGGGAAGACCGAATAATGTGAAGTCATTGGTTTCAATGGACTTACGATTACTCATCATGACGAAGTACTGCTTCACGACGCTGTAGAATACTTTCATGGATTCCGTTGTCCACGTAATCACTTTGCGTGCAAATTTTGGCCACTTCGCCCACCACTGATTGCCATTGCACTTTGGATGGTCAATTCCTGGGCCATCTGTGGTGTATATCTGTGGTGTAAAGGGGTAGGAGAGTGCTTTGTTTTTTATAACAATTAAGGTGGTTGCATTCAAAATAGCCATTTGTTTTATTTTAGTGTTTCTTTTTATATTTAGTACTTTTAATTTGTTTTATGCTGCACATATTTACACAGGGTTATGAGTTGATATACAATCTTGTCCCTCTACTGATTCAAGAATATTAGAATCTAGTCAGATTGTTATTATTGCATCTGAAATTTTGTCTAGTGGATGCTTCAATGCTTTTCTTAAAGTGACACTGTCAACCTTTTTTTGCATCATATTATTTTTTTAGATCAAATCACACATTTTATAATTGCTTATCTTCTCTAAAATTCATTGATGGTGTTGATTATGTCATCTGCTTCCTTGCTTATTAGAACCAAAATGCATGGTAATGTATAACTATGCTCAGCTTTGTTTTGTTTCAAATCACTGAACTACTGATACTGTACACTTCCTGAACATTAGAAATACCCTCATACAGTGCAGTCATTCATGATACAGTAGTTTCCTCTACTCCCACTGCATAATCAGTGGCTAGATTGTGTTAGTAGTGTTCTTGAGTCCATGGAAGATGCAGTGGGAGTTGATCAAGAAATGTAAACAAACATGTTTTGGTGTGGTAACACCAGCATGGTGGGCAGTCAGTTTTTCACTTTCTAAAAGAAAAAAAGGGATCTGAATCAAACTACCAGCTGCATCAACAGTCTCTACAGAATGTGAACAATCATAAAATGTGTTTTTTAAAATAGGGACACATTGAGGCCTAAGGGGGTTGACAGTGTCCCTTTAAAGCTTTCCCTGTTAGAACTGTAACTCATATTTTTCTTGCATTAAGGATTAATGTCACTAAAAGTTTATCTTATGTGTATTTAAGAACAAAAAAATTGAAACTGAGAGGTCTCCTAATAACTTTCCTTATCTATTGCTTGCTGGCCTGTGGAGATGTTCACTCAAATCCCAGCCCTCCTATTATGTCTAACTTTGAAATGGGGGCATTAGGCTCCAGTTTCCCCCCCCCTAGATTTGACTCAGAAGATCTAAATCTAAAATAGAGTTGCATGACTATTACTCACTTTAATGTTATAAGTCTGAGGAAAAGTTTGATGAAGTAAGGGACTGGGTAAGGGAATCGAAACCTGGGATTTGGGTTTTTAACTGAAACCTGGTTAAATGGTAAAGTTCAGGATACTTCCATAGATCTGGAGGATTTTCAGATGTTTAGGAAGGGCAGGAATAAAAAGGAGGAGGTATTGTTATTTATGCTGACTGTAATTTACCTACCCATGAAGTTCTATGTTCTTTTTCCAGTTGTGGTTTTGAAACTCTGGCCATAGTGATTGAGGTACCTTACAGGAAACCCATTTTATTATTGGTTATATATATATCTCCTAAGGTTAACACAGAGGTTTTTCAACTATTACAGGTATTTCTATTTGACTAGACATTCACATTAATTATTCTTAACAGGAGACTTTAACGTTGAATGGTTAACTATTGACATAAATCATGATTTAACTGACTTTCAGATTGATCTGGGCCTCACTCAGTTAATTCTGGATTCGACCAAAATTAACCATAGAGATCTCCAAAAAATAAGCTATGTTGGAACTGATGTTTACACATTTTCCCTAGTTTTACCTGAGAGCTGGAGTCCTTTCAGAATCCTTCCCAGACCATCAGGTGATTTACACAATAAGAAATAAAATAATAAAGCCCGTCCCTGAATCTAGGATCACTTGGAGATGCTTTAGACAGTTTGATGATATTACATTTATGCTTGAAGTTGAAGGTATTAATTGGTCTAGGATGGATTTGATTCCCACACCCTTAGCAGCTTGGGAGTATTTTTAGATGAATTTCTACAAATCTGTGATAAGCATGTACCACTAAAATCCAAGAGAACCAAACATAAAGGGAATGTTTGGTTTCCCCCAGAACTTCATAAAGCTAGGAGAGACGGAAATAAAAAATGGGTAAAGGCCCCAAAAAACTATGTCAGATCAAGACTGGACCCTTTATAGGCAGGTCAGTAATCTGTACACTAGAAAAGTAAGGGCAGCTAAACAAGAATTTATTTATTTATTTAATTAATCAAGTCTAGGATTACAAATACCTTTGAGCCTTGGCTCTTTTACAAAGGTTCCACGTCAGAGAAATACAAAGTATGGGGAACATCAAGACAGACATTACAACAATGTGGACATTGCAAACAGAGTACAGATTAATACAATTCAAGGGTAGCATTGTAACAAGGCAGCCAGCAGCATTTGTCAGAGAAAATAGACAACAGATAACATTTGTTCGATCTAAACTTGATAATAACCATAGGCATAACCCAAGATGGTTATGTGGGATTATCTCTGACTTAATGAGGAAAAACAAACATTCCTCAGTGATTAAGGAAGTAGTTGATGGTATATCTCTGGGGGAGAGATTGATTAATGCCTTTAATGATTATTTTACTAAGGTAGGTTCCCTTGATTCAGCTGCTGGGGTTTACCAGGACTGTAATTCTGCCCTAGAGCAGAATTTGCAGAGAATAAATCCTGATGTTAGTGGGATGGGTGGTTTTGATTTTTATTATACTACTCCAGAGGAGGTTTGTATAGAGCTCCTAATATTAAATATGTTTAAGGCTATAGACCATGATGGGATTCCTTCTAGATTCTTGAAGTATGTGGCTCCCTGTATAGCGTATCCCCTGGCACATATTTTTAACTTATCTTGTATTAGTGGTGAATTTCTGGATGGGTGGAAGATTGTCAAAGTGAGACCCATATTTTTTTTTTTATTCAGTTTATTTTATTGACACATTAACAATATATGTGTTGAATAACACTGTGCCGGCAGGCATTTACAAGTTAAATGTGACTTTAACATATTAGCATAATTACCAGCCTGTATTATTGAAGTACACAGAGCTAAAATAACCTGTAACAAATTAACCCAAAAATAATTTTACCCAAAACCCCTCCCACCACCCATTACTAAACAGCATCCACACACCAATTAAGATATCATTAGGGATCTCCATAAAAGGGAAGACATGGATAAATAAGTGTATCTGGCAAGGGGATAATTCTTACAACTAGGTCTTAGTTTGCCATGAAGCCAAGACAGTGTTCAATGGACCCCACTTGGAGTCGTATGATTGAACCTTGTTACTCTTCTTGGCTATATGTGACTCCAACTGTAATGCAAGCATTATTTCTTTGTACCATTCTATGGTTGACGGGGTAGTAGTGTCCTTCCAGTGTCTCAGGATAACAGCTTTTGCCGTGGCCGATATTATGGCCATATACAATTTATTCTTTTTGGTCATGCCAATATGAAAATTATTCAATAAGCAGATTTCTGGTATAAAAAAGTCCTCCAAACCTGTAATCCATGATAGTGAGGCACAAATTGCCTTCCAGAAGGGTTGAATCTTAGCACACTCCCATAGTACATGATAGATTTTTCCCTCCTTGGCTCCACATCTAATACAAGTGGGAGATGCTAATTTACCCATTCTGTAAAGTTTCACAGGAGTGTAATACATGTTGTGCATAATGTAAAACTGCTGAAGTTTGTATCTGTCTTGTCTAATATTTTTGTGGTTATGTGTCCATATGTGTTTCCATGTTCTCATATCTGTCATCCCTAGTCTTTGTTTCCAGTAGTAACTGACACCAGAAGGAAGGTTATCATCTAGCCTTTGCAGTGCATTGTAAATTCTAGAGATAGAGTGGGGTTGGTCAGCTACTTTAAGTAACAAAGATAACTCGACCCTATTTTCTACCCATGTTTCCGTTTTATGAAGGTGGGCCTTTATTGAGTCAGAAATTTGTCGAAACTTGAAGTTATGTCATTTTAATTCTGGGAATTTGGTACAGGCACACTCATATGTTATTAACTTCCCTTGGGGAGCCAAGTCCTCCAGCCTTAGTCCCTCCAGTGGCCCCCAGAACCTGGGTGGGAGCCTGCTGTATTAAGAAATAAATATTCTGTGTCAAGGTTTGCTCTGATTGTTCTGCCAGTTGACTCTGAGGAGCTTCTGGACCTGCTGCAGAACTTTTAGCGACCACCTGGTAGGGGTGTCTTTTAATGGCCTGGGGAGGAGTTTGACAGTGGTGTATGCAATCATGTCTAATGATATTGAGTATTTAAGAGCTAAATCTCTCTCAATAAAGATCCAGGGAGGCACATAAGAGTGCGAGGTCAATAGTGTGTTCGACTTGTTCCATTGCACTATTTTGCTTATATGTGAGGCAATGTAGTATTTAAAGAAGGAAGGGAGGGCAAGGCCTCCCGACCTCTTTAGGCCTGTAAGTTTCTGGTACGATCTCCTGACCACTTTCCCTTTCCATAAAAATACATTAAGTATATTTTGTAGGTTCTCAAACCAAGATCTAGGCAAATAGCATCCCAACATATTTAAAGGATAGAAGATCCTAGGTAGTATATTCATTTTTACAGTTTCTATTCTAGCCCATAACAACAGGGGCATTAGGTTCCATCTGGTCAAATCCTGTTTAATAGTTTTAACAAGGTTGTGAAGATTCTCCCTAATCATTGAGCTTATCTCTCTGGTGATCTTAACACCGAGATATGTCAACATTTTTGGTTCCCAGGACTGACCATGCTCCCTTGCTATAATAGGGTAACACCTATTATTCAGCGGGAAAAGCTTTGTCTTAGAAACATTGATTTTATAATTGGAGAATTTTGTAATTCCATGCAGTATTGCAGATATGCCCACTTCCGGCTCTTCTAGATGCATAAGCAAATCATCTGCATAGGCAGAGATAAGGTATCGTCTGCTACCCATTTTAATTCCCTTAATCTCTTGTGATGCCATTAGCCTACGAATCAGGGGTTCAAGGTATGAATTAAACAAGAGCGAGGATAGTGGGCACCCCTGTCTTGTGCCACATGCCAATGGAAAGGGAGCTGACAGTATACCGTTGCACCATATTCGTGCTGTGGGTGTGCTGTATAGAACCCGGACCCAATTTAGGAATTCTTTAGGCAGACCAAAGTTGACAAGTACTGCAAAAAGAAAATCCCAGGACACTTGGTCAAATGCCTTTTCGGCATTTAATGCCAATAACGCCACTGGAAATTGCAAGCCTTGAGCATGCACAATTAAATGGTGGATCTTACATAAATGGTCACTTGACAGTCTACCACTCATGAATCCCACCTGTACGTCGCTAACCAGGCTACTCATTAGCAAACCAAGTCGATTAGCTAATATTTTAGCCAGTATTTTAATGTCGACATTCAGCAGTGATATTGGACGATAACTGCCAGGTAGGACAGGATCCCGTCCTGGTTTAGGGATAAGAGTGATGAGGGCTTCTAAAAAGGTTGGTTCCGAGATACCTTCTCTGAACCAGAAGTTATATACCTTAGTTATAATAGGGCAGATTATATCCACATAAACTTTATAAAAGTTAGTAGTTCGACCATCAGGTCCCGGAGATTTATCCCCAGCTAG
The DNA here is from genome assembly GCA_016271365.2 of Neoceratodus forsteri. Lineage (NCBI taxonomy): Eukaryota > Metazoa > Chordata > Ceratodontiformes > Ceratodontidae > Neoceratodus > Neoceratodus forsteri. The sequence goes on from CM057454.1 coordinate 1,227,279,758, forward strand.
ATGGGAAATCGCTAATTTCACCTCCGACTCTTGAATTGGGAATCCTAACTGGTTCACCTCAGAGTTTGCAACCTTAACCAGAGAAACTGAACCTAAAAATTCGTGAATTTCCCCAAGGGTAGGTCTGTCCTTTGACTCAGTAGAACAAACCCGCTAAAAGTACTCCCTAAAAGTGGCAGCAATTTCCCTTGGATCACTTACTACAGCTTCTCCTCCATCCCTTTGTATTGCAGCTATAAATCGGCTGGAATCTAACTGCTTTAATCTAAGAGCAAGTAATTTGCCTACCCTTTTCCCAGACTCTAGGTGCTTTATTTTAGTTCTGTGGAGAGCTAGTTCCGCCTTCTGCATCATCATTGCTGAATATTGGGTTTGAAGTTGGTGTAATTTAACCCAGTCTGCCTCAATTGAGTGTCATGTGATATTATTTTCCAGGGCTCTGATAGCATTCGTAATTTCCTTTAAATGCATCTTGGATTTCTTAGCCGTTGTAGCAGATATCCGAACGCACTCGCCCCTGAGCACACATTTTAGAGCTACCCAGACAATATCTATGTTAGGGACTGAGTTTAAATTATTGGCAAGAAAAAGTGATATGAAGTTCCTCAGTTGTTCCTGAATGAAGGATATCTGTAGTAATTGATTGTTAAATCTCCACATAAAATCTCTCATAATATTGTGAGTTGGTACAAACTGAATGGAGACTGGGGAGTGATCTGATATAATTCTGGTATTAATTCTAGCATCTGAAATCGAGGGCAGGGCATCGATGCTGACTAGAAAGTAGTCAATTCTTGAACATGATTTGTGTGGGGTAGAGAAAAAGGTGTATTGCCGTGTTTCCCCATTGGTCAGCCTCCAAACATCTATGAGGCCCAAACTATCCATTACTTCTCTCAGGGCTCTCTGAGCGGGGGAGAGTCCTACATGTTTATTATCGGTTCTGTCTAGATACAAATGTGGTGTAATGTTCCAATCCCCTCCTATTAGCAGTTTCAATGATGCATAACTATTTAGGACATCAAGCATTTGTGTAAAAAAAAAAAACTGTGGGGAATCTATATTAGGTCCAATGAGACCCATATTTAAATCTGTGAAGAAGCTGGGCAATTATGAATTTGTCTTAAGTATGTATTATTTTGCAATTGCTGCAGATTTTAAAAATATTTGAAAAAATAATTTTATGGCAGAGATCACGTGATGCAGGCAACCTGAAAGCAGAAAAGGTGTTGAGCTCTCTCCTATTACCTCCTTATCTGGAATATTTTTGGGCAACTGGTGACAATTTACTCTCAAACTCGATCAGATCTACTATTTCAATGCCTGCTGCCACCCTGATTGTGGAATCCTGACCGCAATTGGTTATTTAGAACCATGATGAAGGCAGACATACGTCAGGCCCCGCTTCACCACACACTGCCTGCAACACTTGAGAAGGCTGCAAAGAAATCCAAGGCCCAGGGAGCTCTGCCCAGGAAGCAAGGTCCTGTGGCTTGTACCATGATCCCCCGATGGAAGATAGGTTTTTGGAGGAATTACTCCCTTTCAAAGAAGCCCTTTCTAAGATCACTAATGAGCTGAAATCACTGAGGGGTGATCTATCTGACTTATCCCATAAAGTTGGGGATACAGAAGCACACACAATCTCCCTGGATAGATGGAAAGAGAGAATGGATCCTGAAGTCAGCCAACTTAAAAACAAATCCACAAGCTCCAAACTCAAAACAGAGGACCTGAAGGGGCAGAGTCGCAGAAATAATATATTAATAATTGTGCTACCTGAAGCTGAAGAGGGCCTGAATAGTCAGGCTTTCCTCCAGAAATTCTTCAACAGGGTTGTTGGCCCTTCTCCGATAGGCATGGCCCACCAAACTGAATGAGCACATCGTTTGCTCAGACCTCACCCCCAGCCAGGTATACCTCCTAGACCGATTATATTGCAATTTTTGAAATACCTTGATAAGCAACATGTGCTGGCAAAGGCCTGGGAAATCCAGTCAATCCATTGGGAAGGATCCAAAATCCAAATTTCCCAGGACCTGCCCTTTGAAACCAGACAAAAAAGGGCAGCTTTCCACCCAACTGTTACCAAGTGGGGGTCCGTTTCAAAATGAGCTATCCCACACAGCTGCAGGTGTTACTAGCAGGTACCTGGCTCTCATATGAGACACCCACCCAGGCTGTGGAGGATCTAGTGAAGAAGCTTCCTGACCTATTCCAAAAGGGGTGAAACCACAGAGAGCATCTAATGTACCATACATACTGTTTTCTGTAATTTAAACGTGTTAGTTGTGATTATTACTAACCTGATCTCAATTAGTGGTTCTTGAACTGTGTATGGCTGAGGATCTCTAGCTTTGTCGTCTCGGGGACAAGCGCTGCCTTCATGGATTTGCTGTTGGTCTTGGCCCATCGTCCTTAACAACAGCACGAGTGCCTATCCTCACTTTGGACTGGACCTTTGAATCTCAGTGGTGGTTGTGTTGGGACTGTTTTCAGGTGGCATGGTCCTTCAGTATTTGTGTCCCACTGAGACTGTCCCACCGTGTCTGTTCAAGAGGCATCCCAGCGTCTTCAAAATACTCAGTTAATTTAAACAGCCTACATTATCCCACAGTTAAAGATATGGTTATGGCTGGGAATGTCATTATCGACCAGATTAAATTAATTAATTGGCCCTTCCCCTGGGTCCATACTCCCTTAAATGATTAAAAGCCACATTCAGGGGGTCATGACATCTGCCTCCTTATGGAGACCTTTTAAAGGTGCCACATTTATTTAATGTCTGTTGCCCCTAAACACCAGGCTTCAGATGATAGAGAGCACCAGTTAATGTCGGAGAGCAATAGGACACTGAGGGAACCCTGAAATCGGGAGAGGGGAGGGCTTTAGCACCTTTCAGCTAAAGGTGAGACCGCACCACATCCTAATTATTGGAGGGACAGGTCCCGGTCCCAGTTTATGGGTTTGGGATTCAGTTTAATACTTTTAGTCTCAAAATCTGTTTGTATCCTCAGTAATTTCTTTGTCAAGGATCACCTTAACGGGATCATAGGGAGTTGGGGTTCCCCTATTAGACTGCAGTTTGATTTCCTGTTTTCTTCCTCTTATAGGGGAACCCATGTAAATAGTTATAAGGGTAGGGATGTTGATGAGGGTGGGATGAGTTAAATGGGGTAATGGGGTGGGGCGGGGCTTCATACAAACATCTTCCTCCTGGGATCACTCAATACACTACACATTACGTTTTACCTGTATAACCAATGCGCATCACCTCAATACAAAAGTTTTTTTTTTGTTTTTTTTTAGGCGAGAATGAGTTACTTTCACTTTCAAGTGTGGGGGCAAGGAGGGAGGAGGCTGGCCCTAGCAAAGAAGGAGTGGGGGTTTACTTCTGTGTTCTGGTATTGTCAAAATAGTGTAGGGAGGCGGGGCAGGTTCCTGGCATGTTATGAGGCTACAGGTTTCTATTTCAAAATATCTCATGATCGTTATTGCATGTTATACTATGACCCCTGTTATATGCTACAAGAATGGCTGAGTGCTTATCTCAGGTCAAAAGGTGGGATGGGGTGGGGGGTTGGAGTGGGGGAGGGAGGTTTGGAGGTGCCTCTGGGTTTTACCAGGTTAATGGATACAAGAGGTTTCTTGGATGTACTATCTGTTAACTATGATGAGTCAGAACATTAAATTCCTATCGTGGAATGTTAGATGAGCTCAGGATCCCACCAAGAGGTACCAAATCCTGAAACACTGCACACTACTTAATGCTGGTATAATTTTTCTTCAGGAGATGCATCTGTTAGTGAAAGAAACTATCTGGCTGCGTAGACAGGGAATTTCTCAGATTTTGCCTCTGGAAATTATTCCTCGAGCAGAGTAGTTGCCATTCTAATTAGGGATAATACTCCTTTTTAGGTTGAGACTACTATTTCTGATTCTGAGGGTAGAATCATTCTGATCAAGGGTTCTCTTCTTCACACTGAGGTCATCCTAGGATGCTTATATGGTCATGTTGGGGGTGACCACCCATTCCTATTGAACCTGGCCAATAGGCTAGCACCTCTCCTACCTACCCCCCTAATCTTGGGAGGGGACTGGAGTATTCCTCCCACACAAGATCTAGATAGGTCCTATCTTCCGCTGAAACCCCCCTCTCCATCCCAAAGATCATTGAGGGATTTTATGGACCTACTTGGCCTATGCAATCCATGGTGCATCCTTAATCCATCCCATCATCTCTACTCCTTTTACTCCAGTATTCATCAGTCATGGTCCAGGCTCAACTATATTCTAGTCAGCCTTCCCCTCTTGACAGGCTTATGCCAGGCAGGGATAGAACCAATTGTTTTGTCTGATCACTCAGTGGCCTGGGTTGTCCTCTCACCAGATCCCACATTGCAAAAAGATAAAGCTTGGAAGCTGAATACCCAGCTCTTAAAAGACAAATCAACCATTGCCAAAATCCAGTCTCTCATGCAGTCTTTCACTGCACTGAATAAAGATTCAGTAAGCAGGGAGGATCTTGTTTGGTGTGCACTTAAATGCTATCTCCGAGGGGAGTTTATTAAAATTGCCTCTAGATGGAAGAGACAGAGACAAGCAGAGGCCTTATCCTTCCTAACACAAATTAGGGAGGCTGAACATATGCTTTCCTCATCCACTACTCCTGATACACTAGTGAAGCTCCTTTCAGTAAGGAATAAATACGCAGATTTTTTGAGAGAAAAGGCAGAATATGCCATCCTTAAAACATGGGCCAAATATGTGGAGCAAGGCGAGAAAGCCAGTAGGTTCCTTGCTCTGCATTTGCATAAACTGGAGGGATCCAGACTGATTTCTTCCATTCTAGCTCTGGATGACTCTGTCAAAACCCTACCTCGGGACATAGCCCTGGTTTTCAAAGGCTTTTATAGCAATCCATATGGGGAAAAGCCCTTCTCCCCGATTCCCCCTGAGATAGAAGATTATTTAGATCCAGTGGATCTTCCTTGTCTTCTTACTCACCAGCAAGCTTTACTTTCTACTCCCATCTCCTTGGGAGACGTGGTAGAAGTAATTCACACTCTAGCCCTGGATAAGGCTCCAGGAACAGACGGCTTTCTCTCCAATTTCCATATATCTTTCTCCGAGGTACTTTCTCCCTTACTACTCAGACTGTATTCTTACATAATTACTGCCAATACCCTTGACCCTGCACTATTAGAAGCCACTATCATCCTTCTTCTGAAATTTAACAAACCACACCACAGTCCAGCAAGTCATCACCCTTTCTCTCTCCTCAATTATGATATTAAGATCCTTACCAAAATTCTCTCCCTGCACATTAGGAAGGTATGGATGCATCTTCTGAGCCCAGAACGTTCCTCTGTGGATCACCTAAGGAAGCTTAAACACATATTCCGAGCCACACAGTCCTCCCCTTCTCCCATGGCCCTGGTCTCCTTAGATGCAGAGAAGGCTTTTGACAGGTTGGACTAGGAGTTTCTCTGGCTAGCTCTTCAGAAGATGGGGTTTCCACAGACTTTCCTTCAATGGATCAGACCCATATATTCTTCCCCCACAGCTAAGATATTTTGCAATGGGGTATTCTCTTCTAGCTTTTCTCTCTTCTCCAGTACTAGGCAGGACTGCACCTTGTCCCCTTTCCTCTTTAATTTGTACCTGGAATCTCTCCTGAGACATATCAAAATGACTCCACAGATACAGGGCATTCATGTGTATGGTTCCCCCTTAACACTGTTGGCATATGCAGATGACATTCTGCTTCATCTAGTGTACCCATCAGTTTCCTTGGACCAAACACTAAATGGGATATCCCGTTTCAGCAGTCTCTCCAATTATAAACTGAATGTTAACTAGACCGAAATTTTCCCTCTCAATCACTACACTCACAAGGCTGCTTTTCATCAATTTGGCATGACATGGTCTCCAAAGTTGATCAGGTATCACAATGTTTTCTGTTATCTGTTACATTTTACAGTCTCTGTCTCTATGCATGTTGGACTTATTATTATAAAAACAATAAAGAAGTTGAATTTAAAAAAAAAAAGAAAAAAAATTTCACACCAGTTGAAGAGATTTCCATTTCAGTTGGATTTTAGGTCACTCCACAGCACACAAACTGCCCTGATTAAGGTGGTATGTGATCTTCAGCTGGGTCTGGATAGGAGATTAATGGTAAGTGCCCTGTTTATCAATCTTTCAAAGGCCGTTGACACCATAAACCATCGGGTGCTTCTGTCCAGACTCAGTGAGATTGGCTTGTCCTTCAGTTGGTGAAGTGGTTTTCTACTTATTTGATTGGATGCAGTCAGTTTTATGAAAGTGGGCTTCTTTAAATCTGGGGTTTTGGAAATGAAAAACAGAGTTCCCCAAGTATCAGTCTCGGGGCATTGGTTGTTTTAAATCTATATGAATTAACTTAAGCTTGAATCATCAGATGTTCGGTGTCATCTGTATGCAGATGATACCATATTGTATGTGGAAGGGGCAACACTGGATTCAATCAGTCTAAAGCTACAATTAGCTTTCACTGCAGTACAGGACTTCCTTAAGAAACATCATTTGGTTCTGAATCTCAATAAAATGCAGGCAGTCCTATTTAGGAATAAATATAAACAGGATCTTCACCTAGAGATTAATACTCTTGATGGCACTGTCATTAAACAAGTTGATCTATACAAATGTCTAATTATTTTGGCTAGGTTCTCACCTGAGTTGGGATTCCCAAATAGACTCTCTTATAGGACGTATGAATAGAAAGTTAGGTGCCTTGTATAGGCACAACAAGTATATGTTTAGAGAGGTATGCCTGAATGTAGTTAATTCTTTATGACTGCCAGCTCTTGATTATGGAGACCTGTTATATGTTGGGGAAGGGGGGCACTGGATCACTTTTAAATAAAGTAGATCTAATGTTTAACAGAATGGTTCATTTTATCTTGGACGCACCCTATAAAACTCATTGGTGCATATTATTTAGACAGAAGAATTGGCTTAAACCCCCTGTAAGAAGAAATTTACATTTACTCCAGTTTATGATCAAGGTGTGGAATAATGAGGTCCCTGACTATGTCTCTGATCTATTTGAATTTAGGAAAGTAAGGGAGGTCTTGAGGACTTCACTGGGAGCTCAATATGTTTTGAATAATTATAGTCTAAATATAGGGAAATCATCTGTTTCCTTTAGGACAGCCCTGTTGTGTAATTAATCCCCTTCAAATTTAAGATGTTATGGGGTCAAAACCAATAATCCAGAATTAATAAGATGATGCACAATCTGGTCCAACAACGCTGTAACTTGTAACTCTTGTAATGCACTTAAACTATTGAATTGATATACTGATGGTATTGGTGTTTTGTTTGTTGTTATAATATAATTCTCTTATTATGGTGTGTATTGTATTATGTGGGCCAGATATTCAGACTGCGCCCAGCAGGGGCGCAAGCCTGGGTGCAGCGCAACTGGGCTGAGCTGGGGCCAGGACCAGGCGATATTCAATGGTGCTGTGCCATGGCTCAGCATCATTGAATATGGCAAGTGTGGTGCACAGACAGCACATGGTGCAGTGGCATTGTTCCAGCACAAGCCACAGAGAGGGAGCATAGAGATGCGCTAGCAGAAGTGCAGTTGCACTAGGTGCATCATCCATGATATTCAGCCGGGGGCATGCAAATGAGGCCATAAGCCATGCAAGGCACAAATGGGGCAATTAGCATGTCATTATGGCCCCATCTGCATGCCTTGCACAGGGCTGCCGGCGACTTGCGCCTGGCACCCTGCCCAGCATAACGTGTGCATTGGGGATCCCGGGCAACCCCTACCTGTAACCGCAGATGTGGAAATGTATGAGGCACACTCCCTGGTAGTCTAGTGGACCTCCCTGCCCATTGCTGCGATAGCAGCATGGCACCAGAACACAATTCCCTGGTGGTCTAGTGGCACCCACACCCCCACACACTGCACCCCTTGCCCACCCACTCCCCCCTATCAGCGGGTGGCTACAACCCTCCTGCATACCGCCCGGCTGCCCACCAAATGACAGGTACAGTTACTGTACTAGACAGTCCAAAATATGTGAATGAAGTCATTTGCAGCTCCCTGCCAATGATGGGGGGGCAGGGTGGGCAAGGGTGCTGTGTGGGTGGAGGGTGGGGCACCACTTGATCACCCGAATTGTGTTCTGGCACCATGCCACGATCACAGCAATGGATGAGGGGGGATCTACTAGACTACCAGGGCATAACTTGACGGCCGTATTCCAGTGATTGGGGACATGGGAGGGAAGGGGGTGCCACTAGACTACCAGGGCAAGGCTACCATTATGGTACTCGGGGACTCAGGATGGAAGGGAGGGCCACTAGGCTACCAGGGATGTTTGTGTGCTTGTGGAAGGTGTTCTGGGTGGGTGGATGGCCACCCACGGCTGGTGGCTGCTGTGGTGCACCCTGCAATATGGCAGCCTGCCTGTGGGTGGCCAGGAGTTGCTCCACGTGTACACAGGCTCAACTTTGAGCCCCCCATGTGGCACAATGCAGGGGAACACTGGCATATGCGCCGCACATCCTGGGCTGAATATCGGGATGTGCTGCATATGCATGGGCATGCCCGCTGCATCTGCGCCACATACACTTACAGTGCACCCTAGTGCATCGGGAGTTGTGCTGTGCCAGGCAGCCTTCTCAATACCCCGCTGGGGCGCTCTGTGGGGTTGTGCCAGTGAACCCCTTTAAATATCCTGGCCAATGTGTATATGTGCAACTATATGTATTTTACTTGACCCGGAACGTAGTTGAAAATGAGCTTGCTCAATTGAATGTATTCCATTATTCTTATGAATAAAAAGAACTATTTACTACTACTACTACTGCTACTTACATGTGTTGCCCTGTGTATGTGTTGCTCATGATAAACATGTTATGTAGCACTGTGTGGACAACCCAGTTCTTCCACTGTTATGTTTTTGCATTCTGCAGCATGTGTGTGCATCCTAGCATGGCTGGTATGTGCACTGCTACCTATGTGTTGCCTGTGTGTAGTTTCACATTCAGTTCTGGTACTTGCATGTGCAACAACCTGTATAAGTTACATTATTACATACATGGACATGCATCCCTAGACATGGTCCATCCTTTTTCCACAGCACCATCACATCCTGGGACATGTGGTCCACAGATGCAGCCTGCTGCAAAGCATGGCCCCATATCTGTGGCCACTGCCAGTGTGTGGCCCTCTTACGTGGCCCTGCACACACAGTGGGGGCTGGATGATGATGATGATACCATCTCCCTGTTTGTAGATGCCCTCCTCACTGCTGCAGAGATGCTTGCCAGTGAGTCAGGGAATGACAGCACTATGATTGAAGAGTGTCATCGCTGACACAGTCTCTGATCTGCTCTAGATTAACACTCCACACACTGCACATGCAACTAGCAGTCGTCCAGGGCCAGCCCCTATGCAGCAAGTGGCCTGACAGCTGCAGTCAGTTACTGGGAAGCAAGAGGACAACATATTGCAACCTGCACAGTTGCAGCAGCACGGTACTAGTGCCCAGCAACAGGGAACATGTGACCAGCCACAGCCTGACCCAGTACAGGATCAGACAGCTCCTTCATATGCAGTACCCGCATGTGTGTAATCCCCACAACCCCAGTGGCTTGACATGGGGGAGCCATGTGCTGTGATGGCCACACACCAAGCCACCCTCAGATTGGCAGCCTAACATTAGCCTCAAATGTATGGCCTAGGAAGACCAGCTTGATGACCGTATGCAGCTGCTGAGGGATGCTATGGAGAGCCAGGAGGCACTCCATGATACTGTGCAGGGGTTGCAGGCACAGGTGCACATCCATGAGGAGCAAGCTTCTGTTCGCCATGCAGAACTAATGTAATCTCTTTAGGTTTTCCATGAGTACATTGACGCAGGGTTGTCGGTTATTGCGGTGGCAATACAGGACCACACCACAGCCCAAGCTGCACATGATGGCCAAAATAGCCACTGCACGCCTTGCAGCAACACCAACCCCAGCACACCGGTACATCCTGCACAGCTCAAACATCCTCTTGCACACAGTGCCAAGGAGTGTGCATCCCCCCACCCCTGGCTATGGTGTTCGGTTCTCCACTCCCACCATGACACAGGGCCTAGCGTGGACACATGGTGCTACCACCTCAAGAGTGAGTGCTGATTCCAAATGGGCTAGCCATTCCCACTGTGTTCAGTTGCATCATCGGGCTTAGGCACTGACTGTGATAGTGGTAGCCCACCTGCCACAACTGAACAGTCCTGGCTTATGCAGCATGCCTGTGATGTCTCCAAGATTCAGGTGGGGCTAACTTTGCCCTGTAATGCCTGTGGTTGTGCACTATGCATTTATCCACATCCTGTACACTACACTGACATACCTCACAGCCCTGGTGACATTGTCCCATTGTATAGATGGTATCTGGGACATGGATGTGACTCCTGGTACTGTGGACTGGCATGGACATGATGAGTGCACTTGTGGCTTACCACTGTGGGTATGTGTCACTTGCCTGTCTCTGATCTATGCCAAACTGCTACCAGTGCTTCTATGCATCCTTACCAATGTTATCTCAGATGTGGATGTGGATGCATGCCACTTCTTCACACCTGAAAAGAGCCCTGCTGGGATGGTTTAAATCAGAATTCGTGTGTCACCTAATTGTTTAAATGTGACATGGGGCCGGAACCATCTCTGTGGGGTATACCTTTTATGGCCCCTTCGTCATCCACCTTGCTCTTCCCTCAGTCTTCTCAAGTCAGCCATGATGGATGCAAGGTGGAATGGTATACCAGACATCCTGCCTGTAGTTCAGCAGCCTGCCTCTGGGTGTCTAGCTGATTCAGGGATGCCCCTTTCATACCTTGGTTTGCAAAGCACAAATGTGAGCTATGCAACACACACATTGCACATTTCCTCTGAATATACACATGCATGGCATATGTAGGTGTATGTCCCCTTTCTCTGTGTGGCATTAATTTTATGTGTGCCATCGTGCATTCAGAATTGTGCGACACATTGCAGTCTTTTGAATATCACTCAGCTGTGCATTTTCCAAGATGTGTCGTGCATTTCCATTTTGATCATGGATGTATTTGAATAAAGGGCCCAATGTGTTTTTGTTTTTATATAATCCTAAGCAGCATTTTGTAAAGAACCTTGAGCACTGGAGTGGTGCAGTAGAAATTAAATATCTCCAGTATCTAACTAAAAAAAATGGTCACAATTCAGTATCCTGTGATAATAGCACCAGAGTATGGGTGACAGCAGAAATGGTGATTTATATTCAATGCTTTTATCACAGGGCAATGGCAAGGGTAATGACATACTGCGATGGGGAAGGCAGGAGAGGGTCACCAGAAAGGGAGATTTGTGAGGGGAAGGGGAGGGATAGGGATGTGGCTTAAGAACATGTACTGGACCTGATGCCATTGAGCCAGCCATGTGGTGTGGTGGTGATGGAGGCTGGTCCTGGCGTATCAGGTCCTGGGTTCAGGGCTGATGTTGGGAGGGTTTTGCTGGTGCATGTGGCTGATAATCATTTTTTTTTTTTTGCGGATCTAGATTTTGCTCCCTCTTGACATGCACCTCCCTGGAGTTGAGAGTCTAAAAGCAGGAGAGTGAGAGGGCACAGCCCCCCACTAAAACACTTCTATCTAAATCAATCTAAAACTAAATCAGTCTGTCTAAACATGTACAACAAAGGGGTAAGGGAAATTAAGAAAAGAAGACTGTTTTGCACTGATACAGGAGGGAGAGGGGAGACTTGGGAGAGTGTTTGGTATCCTCCATCTGGAAGGGTGGGGGATGCTGGTGGGCAACGAGAACAATGGGTAGGGTGGTAGGCTGCAACAACTGTGGTGCACCAATCTTTCTAAAAATTGCCCAGAGGGTGGGGGGATGTTTAATGTGCAACCACATAGAGAAACTTAGAAAGGAGATCAAGGGTCTGCAGGAGGAACTAAGACGGGCAAGGAAGACTGGAGGTGGGTTTAGCCCAATACTGGAGGGAGGGAGAAGGGGAGATGAGGGAGGGCAATTTGAGCCAACAATGGTGAGGACAGGGTCAGAAGAAGGGAAGCAGAGACAAAGGGGCCCAGGCCAGGAAGAACGATTGCTGGGGAAACCAGATCAGGAGACAAAAGACAAATGGAAGGAGTAGACAGGGACTTGTGAGGGAAGGAGAAGAAGTGGCAACAGTTATGGAGTGGAAAGGATGGAACAGGTTACTATGAAGAGAGAGAGAGAGAGCGGGCATTTGTGAAGGGTCTTCAGAAAATAGTTTTGCAATGCTAGAGGGGAAGAAGGAGGAGGGAAGTGATGCAATTGGAGGAGTAATTGATAAATGCCTGGACCAAGCTGGAGCGGGGGGAAGTTCTGCTGGGAGAATTGCAACAGGGGAAAAAAGGGGAAATAATGTGCAGGAGGAAGAAGAGGAGCCAGGAATGAGAGATGGAGATGAATGGAAGCAAGCAGAGAGTAAGAGGGGTGGAATCTTAGTGTTGGGGACTCAATACTAAGAGGAGTCAGGTGGGATAGCAAGGGGGAGAGGCATAGTCGCATTTGGGTAGAGGCCATGCCAGGAATGACAGTGGAAAGGTTGGGACAATCTGTTCTGAAATATTCTAAAAGGGGTAGGGACAAGCCTCATTTAATTAGACATCTTTTGACAAATGACCTGGCTGTCAAGACAGTAGACATAGTGCAGAGGAGATTTGAGGAACTAGGACAATTATGTGAGGGGGCAGGAAGATCAGTAACTTTTTCAGAGATACTTCCAGTGCCCAATGCAAGCACAAGAAAGCTGAGAATAGAGGACTTTATTGGAGTACTAAGAACCTGGTGTTATGCTAAAGGGTATGGGCTGTTGGGGGTGGGGAGGGACCTAGAGGACAGTAGTCTGTATGCAAAGGACAGACTACACTTGAGTGAGGAGGGAAAGAAAGTGTTGAAACAGAGGATGGAGGAGTGCATAGAGAAAGGAGGGAATTTAAACTAGGAGCGGGGGGTGGCAAGTGGGCAAGAGACATGCAGAGACCACAGGTTGGGAAACCATATGAGCTAACCCCCATAACAGTGACAAAGGACAAAAGGCAAGTACTATTGGTGATGCTAGTAAAGGAGGGCAGGATGGGGGGGAAGGGTGGCAGGTGGTTACCCTTAATGCTAGGAGCCTTGGGAGGAAAACTGCAGAGTTACAGGTGCTCATGGCAGAGGGAGAGGTGGACATTGCAGCCATCACAGAAACATGGACCACCCAATACAATGACTGGGACCTGTCTGTATCAGGGTACAGGTTATTTTGTAGGGACAAGATGATTGGGAAAGGAGGGGGGTGGCACTATATGTGAAGGAAGGACTGAAGTGTGTAAGGGAGGAAGGTGAGGAGGGTAGTATGGAGTCACTTTGGATGCAAACCCAGGATTCCAAGAATAGGATTCTCAGAATGGGATTGGTGTACAGGCCGCCACCTCAGACGGAGGAGTTAGACAGGGAACTAGCGGGACAGATCAGGAGGACCTCCGAGAAGCGTAGTGTGGGATTGTGGGGACTTGACATGCCAGGAGTGGACTGAGTACCCCAACAACCAGGAACAGAAGGGAGCAGGTACTGCTGGATGTCTTCCAGGACAGCTCCTGCTGCAATGGTCAGTGAACCAACCAGGTTAGGGAACACCTTGACCTTGTGCTGGCAAATGGGACTTTGTGAGAGAACTTACAGTGGAAGAACTGCTGTCAGGGAGTGACCACCACTCAGTATTGCTCACATTGGATATGGGCAAGGAAGGAGTGAATCTGCACAAGAGTACTGGACTTTAGGAGGGCTGACTTTGGGAGGATGGGGAAGGGAAAGGTACCTGGCCAGAATTCAACCTAGTATGTACACCAACCAGAGGTGGGAGCTCAGAAAAATTGGGGATCGTGGAGGCAACCAAAACCTGCTGCAAGGCCCAGAGCAAGAAGTTTAGGGCTAGGAAACCGAGATGGTTGAGCAAGGAGGTCATGGAAAAGGTAAGGAGGAAAAGAGCTGCCTTTAGGAGGTACAAGAAAACCGGAGGGGGGAAGACAGGAAGGAGTACTTGAAGGAATCAAAGGAGGTGACGGCAGTAAGGGGAGCCAAGGCATCTACAGAGCTCAGGGCTGTCACAAGACATAATGGGGGACTTTTAGGTACCCTAGGAGAAAAGGGAGTAAAGACCACATAGTAAGGATTAGAAAGGAAGGGGTTGGTGGAAGCAGGGTACGATAAGGCAGAAGCACTAAATGATTACTTCTGCTCAGAATTTACTAAGGAAAAAAGGGGGGTGATACCCAAGGGTGGAGGAATAGCAGAAACAGGAGGGAGGGGGTGACAGATGGGGAAATTATGGAGTGCAGAGTTCAGGAATGTTTGAATGCACTGAGGGTGGACAAGGCAGCAGGCCCAGATGGCATCCACTCCAGGGCACTGAAGGAGCTGGCGGAGGTCCTTGTGGGACCTTTGACAGACCCATTTAATGCCTCACTACACTCAGGGTGTGTACCTCAGGACTGGAGGATGGCTCATGTGGTGCCCTTCTACAAGAGTGGACCCAAGGATGAACCAGGGAACTACAGACTGGTGAGCCTCACATCCATCATGGGTAAGCTAATGGAGACTATCCTGAAGGAGAGGCTGGTGGCCCTCCTAGAGGCCAAAGGACTACAGGACAGCAGACAGCATGGCTTCATACATGGCAGATCCTGCCAAACCAACCTGGTGGAGTTCTGTGACTGGGTAACTAGGCAACTGGACAGGGGCGTGCAGTGGATGTCCTGTATCTGGACTTCAGTAGGCATTTGACTCGGTGCCATAGAGGCTGGGAAGTAAGTTAGAAGGCAGAGGGCGGGTGCACAGCTGGTGAGATGGGTGGAAACTGGCTTCAGGGAAGGCAACAAAGGGTGGTGGTGGGTGGGGAGCTCTCACACCCAAGGGTAGTGACGAGCGGTGTTCCACAGGACTTGGTGTTGGGACCAGTGTTGTTTGGGATATTCCTTGCAGACATGTCATTGGACATCAAGAGCAAGATCAGTCTGTTTGCTGATGATACCAAGATGGGAGCGGTGGTGGATGACCTAGGGGGAGGGCAGGGGTTGCAGGATGATCTGGCAAAGCTTGAAACCTGGTCAGACACCTGGCAACTGGGGTTTAATGCCAAAAAGTGCAAGGTGCTGCATTTTGGGATGAAGAATCCAAGGAGGTGTTACCAGCTGGGGGGAGTACAGCTAGCCCAGACAGTGGAGGAGAAGAATCTGGAGGTGCTCATTACAGGGTCAATGAACAACTCAGCACAATGTAGGAAGGCAGCTGCAAATGCCAACAAAATGCTGGGTTGCATTGCAAGGGGTATATCCTCAAGGAGGGAGGAGGTGATTCTGCCACTGTATAGGTCATTAGTTAGAATGCATCTGGAGTACTGCGTGCAGTACTGCCGCCCATATCTAAAAAGGGACATTAAGTTACTGGAGGGGGTGCAGTACAGGGCAACAAAGATGATCAAGGGGCTGGAGGACTTATCATATGAGAGGAGGCTGAGGGAGTTGTACATGTACTCACTGGAGGAGAGGAGGGAGAGGGGGGACATGATTGAAACCTTTAAGTACATGAAAGGAATAAACAAGACCGGTACAGAGGGGCTGTTCAAAGTAAAGGAGCGGAGGGACACCAGGGGCCATGATATGAGAATGGAGGGAGGAAGGTTCAGGAGGGAGATGAGGAGACACTTTTTTACAGAGAGGGTGGTAGGTGGGTGGAATGCATTACCTGCAGAAGTAGTATCCAGTAGAACAGTGGACTGCTTCCAAGGGGGCTAGCTGCACATTAGAGCAGACTTGATAGACCTCTAGGTCTTTATCTGCTGGCAAATTTTGTATGTTCGTATGTTCATACTTGTAATGCTGGATGTTGGGTCGCCTAAAGGTGCATAGCACCAATTTGGTTTTCGGCGATATGCACTCACCATAATAGCCATCGCTGTTTGGCAATCGCTATTATGATGTAGAACCTCACAGATCCCATCAGCCTTCCTGCAACAGGTTTTCTCACTATAAAAAATGTCTAAATAAAAAAATGGCCACAACTACTGCCATATCTTCCTACTCTTCTCCTTAATAAGAACACACTGTGCTATCTGAGCTCTCCCCTGTCCATGATTCTTCCTCTTTTTTACCCTTCCAGTCTAGTTTCTATAAACACCACTTGACCTCTTCCTTTCTTCTCCGGCTTACTGACTCCATTCCCTCAGTTATGGATCAAGGCCTCATCACCTTCACCATCTTGTTCAATTTTGCCAAAGCATTTGACACTTTTGACCACCCCCATTTCCTTGACAAGCTCAAAGCTGTGAAGTTCTCCAACTCCATAACTAACTGGTTTCACTCCTATCTTGAAGGCAGATCCCAACCTGTTAGAATTGGTGACTCCCTATCTTCCCACTTCCTAGCAGCAATGGTGTCCCCCTAGGTTCTGTCCTTGGCCCTTTACTCTTCTTGGTCTTTCTAAATGACCATCCCTCTGTTTGCTCTTCTGCAACCATTCATATGTATGCAGATGACACAGTCATATTTGCCTCTGGTTTCTCCCCACTGAGCCGACAGCCAAGCATCAACTGCACTTCAGCAACATTCAGCACTGGTTCATGTAGGGGGAAGGAAGAAATAGGCTGTTGGTTAAATAGAATCTGCAGCTTATCCTCTAGGTAGGGAACTGGGCGGACTAGATGGGCCAAGCGGTCCTTAACTGCTGTCAAAGTCTATGTTTCTATGTCAAATCAATTATCCTTAAATGCCAAGAAAATGGGTTTTGAGACCACTGGCACCAAGCAGAAACTCTCCAGTCCCCCCCACGCACACACTTTTTAAATGAGTCTCAACTTGAATATGTTCACTCATTGAAGCAGCATAGAGCCTGGCTAGACCAGCACCTCGATTTTTCAATGCATGTGGATGCTGTCCACAAAAAATACCACCCTAAGCCTGACCCATTATAAAGGAACAAAGGCTGCAACCTCCTTCATGCTCACAGAGCCATTATCTAAAAGTGATTCTCCCTACTTTTGACTATGGTGACTTTGTCTACAATGCTTTTCCAAAGACCACCCCAGCCAGATTGTACCCCCATTTCACTCCCTCCATCTCTTTGCCTTAGACTGTCTGCCCCACATTCACGACTGTTCCTTATACTTCTCCCTCTCCCTCCCCTCCTTTGAATATTGACACCTAGCTCACTGCATTCTTTGTCTTGAAATTATGACTGGCTTCCCTCCCATCTTACCTTACTTCACTCTTCTCCCCCCCACCCTCCTCATATTCCCAACGTAACCCTGGCAATCGCTCCCAAACGCTCCCTTCTAGATGAACCCTTACTTCCCAGGCTGCTTACTCCTGCTGCTTCTCTAAACTTTGGAACTCACTCCCTATCCATTAGCTCCTCTTCCAAATGCTCTCTCCCCTCTCCACTCCATGACTTCACCTCTCATTCCTGCAGATTTTATTGATAATTTTGCTTCTGCACTCCTCAGTTCCCTCTTCCCTTTTTCTCTCCTTCCTTTTCCTCTGATGTGCCCGTCTCCCCTCCCCACCCTTTTTTTATTTCCTTCTCTTTCCTACTGCAGTCTAGCCCTGCCTGGCCTCAGCACCTTAGAAATGTGTTTTCATCTTACTCATTGGGCAGATCATATATATATATAAACTGCCTACTGTGAATGCTTAATTCTATTATACTATATTACTTATAATCTTATTTTTATAATTGTTTTTGACATACTGCATAATTTATCTAATAATTGTTTTTATGTACTCCTTCTCCCCCTCCCATCAAGACGCATCTGAAAACAAGCTGTTAACAGCACAATATGTCTTTCCTGGTGAAACTTTTGAAATAAATGTAGCCCCCCTCCCTGGTGTCTGGTGGTACAATAATGAAGGGTAGAACAATGGAACAACACATACCTGGTTGGCCTGGTTACCAGACCTGATGAAACCGGGGTGCACCATGCTTCCAGGGGTAGAGCTGGATGATGGGAGAAGTGAAGACTGCTTGTTTAGCCTGCATAGAGTTACCAACTTCACCTTGGAGACCTTTGTATGTAGTCTTCACTAGGCAGGCCTCTCACTGTCTTCATTGATGGTCCTCTAGTTTTTTGTCTAGGGACAAAACAGGAATAGTACCCCAGACCCCTTGATTGTGACCCTGGAACACACTGCTAGGAGCTGGGCTATGGAAACAAAACTCTTACTAGCAGCAAACAGTTCATCTAGAACAAATAAGGCAAACACCAGAAGTGCAAGAACGGGGATCTCATTTACTGAACAGTTAATTTGAAACAGCAAACAGTCACTCCGTGGAACAAGAAAACACACATGAGTTGCTCTGGAGAAAGTAAACATCAAAGCTAATAGGTGCTCTGGACTGTACAAGTCACTAACCATGCATCAAGTCCAGGCAGTTACCTTCGGCTAGGCAGCCACAGTCCAACACATGGGCAGTTGAACTCATGGCTGAATTAGGGCCTTCAGCTGCAAGCAGCAAAACTCTTTCATCCTCTCTTTCTCTACATCATGTATAGGATTCCAGACCTCATGACAGACAACCAACCCAGCACTCAGCCCCTCTCATCATCAAACTTCTTTGGCTGAAAGGCCCTGAAATATATTGTCTCATACCAAGAGCGATCAGGGACCAGGGACTGCCCCAGACCCCGACATCCCTCCTGCACCTCTCACCTCACAGGTTCCATACCTCCTCCTCCTCTGTCCATCCAAGCTTCCTGTGCAATACAGCCTCTCCTAATTCTGTGCTCTCCAAGAGGATACCCTTTCTGGGCTCTCCATACGGCAATTACATTTTGGGATTCCTTCTTGTTTGCAGTCCTCCCAGCCAACAGCAACAGGCCCACCCCCAGACTGCAGGTTCCTGTGCAGTCACTTACCCTCTTTTTCATTTCAGCTGGATTCTCAGCCCTCCCCAACAGGGGCTCAAAAAAAAACTGCCTCTTCCATACTCTCCCACCTCCAGACAATACAGCCACACAAGAAAATAAATAAAAAAGCCCCAATGACCAAACATGCTGTCAGCCCTGTTCAGTCCTCTCACCACTGCATCTCCTCCTCCCACACTGTTCCCCCTAAAATCTGCTCTCCAGAGGTGCCAGAACCCACCTACCAAAACCACTGGTCCAATACAGATCAATTTCATGGAAGCCCAAAACCACCTTGCGCCCCAAAAATGTACATGGACCTCAGCACTCGGCCCACCCACCAAAGGCCAAAACACCAGGATCCATCATGGCTAGAGCCATAAAACAGCAAATTAGTCCCTAAATAACTATTTACATTGGCTCCGCCAGCTAGTACCACATGGCCCCACAACAATGAAGCAGCCACTCCTTTAAATTTCTGTCACTTTATTTCATTGACTTTTTTTATTGCCTCCCTGTGTTCCCAAGCCTCACTGACCCAAATAAAACAGATACAGGACCCGCCTTGCTCCTGGAGGTGTGGGATCAACCTCTGCACTATGCCCACTCACCAAAGGCCAGAACACTAGGATCCATCAAGGCCAGAGCCATAAAACAGCAAATGGGACCACAAGGTGCAATCTCACTGTGTCACTGACACAACCAGCACCACAGGGAGACCCAGAGCCACAGCTCTCAAATGATAAACCCATTTAAGGAGCTTATGTAAATAATAAATAAATAAATACAAAAAGATTCTCTTGGAAGCATATGCCATCTTTGTTGTCTCTCTATGCACTTAATGTTCTTTTCTCCTTCATGAATATTAAGAAAATCTTGTCATTCCTCTTAATTCCCTCTGCAATATTGTGCACAGTGTCTCTTATGTCTCTTACATTTGAACATACAAAACTTGCCAGCAGTAATAGGCCTCACAATGTATCACATCTGCTCATATGCACAGCTAGCACTCTATATTGCAGCTGCCCCTCCCCCAACTCCCCGTTCACCTCCTGGGACCGCTCAGTGTCCTTTACCTAGCTCTCCCTTTGCCCTGTCCCATGCCCTTTTGAAATTCCCCACCTTCCTGCAAGACACCACCTCTACTGATAGAGCATCCCATTTCAACACTACCCTTTCAGTGAAATAATGCCTCCTTATCTCCCTCCTGAACCTACCCCATTCAGTCTTAGCCCATGCCCCCTTGTGTCCCTTCCCTTCCTCAGCTTAAACAGCCCCTCTGTGCCTGATTTGTTGACCCCCCTCAAGTATTTGAAAGTTTCTATCATGTCCTTTCTATTCCTTTTCTCCACCAGGGTGAACAAACTCAAGTGACTCAGCCTTTCTTTGTAGGTGTTGCCTTCCATCTTCTGTATCATTTTCATCACTTTGCACTGTACCGCCTCTAGCAGCTTGATATCCTTCCTCAGGTATGGATGCCAGTGTTGCATGCAGTACTCCAACTGCAGTCTGACCAAGGACCTGTACAGGGGCAGGATCACATCCTTGTGCCTGGTTGAGAATCCTCCACACAATGAATCCCAGCATCCTATTGGCCCTAGTCCTGGCCCTTCTGCATTGAGCAGAATTGTTCATGCTCCTCTTTACTGTGACCCCCAAATTGTGTGCTCTTCAGTGACCCCTAACTGCACCCCACTCAATCCATATTCTCTCCTTGGGTTCCTCACCCCAAAGTGCATCACTTTTCACCTCTTTGCATTAAAACCCAATTGCCATCTTGCTGACCACTCCTCGAGTCTGGTTAGGTCATCCTGTAGCCCCTGCCACTCCTCTGTCTTGTCCACCACAGCTCCCATCTTGGTGTCATCCATGAAGAGACTGATCTTGCTCCCAACACCATGTGCAGTGTCCGATATGTGCTGACCAAAGAACACCATCCCCAGCACAGAGCCCTGTGGCAAACTGCTGGGAACTGACTTGGTGCTCTTATGGTGTCCCAGCTAATGGTTAGTTTCTCTTTTGGATGTGGCTGTTTTTTACCATATTTCTCCTTCCAAATAGCCTCATGAAATAAATAACCAATAAACTCAAGTAGAGTGTATTATTAAAATAATTGAGAACCAGCCCGGTGGCACTGAGGGTTGAGGTGCTGGACGCTGCACCTCACGATGTGCCAGCAACCCATGTTCAGGAATGAGCAATGGCTGCTGTGGGTCAGCAGGAAGGAGATGGATCAAGCATCTGATGGACTGCTCTCCATCAGTGGGAGTGGGGAGACCAGTGGCTGGTGCATGCCTGACCCCTAGCAAAGGCTGCTTGATGGGACAGAGCTGCAAGAATGTGGGGTAGGAGCATGGCAGATGCTTGACCAGGGAAAGTAGTGGCAGCCAGGTCATGTGGCTTGATGGACATCTGCCAGCACACACCATGTCCACAGGCACCACCTGATCCAGACCCATGCCTGGTGGGGGAGTTGGGGGCTTCCTCACCTCCCCACCGGGGGTTAATCCATGGGGGAGTTCAAGGTGGTGGCCTGTGTGGAGATTGAAGTGGGCAGATCGCCCAAAGGGGGAAAGTAGCAGGAGCCAACTGGGGCCACAGGAGAAAAAAGCAAGCAAAAAAAAAATAAATAAATTGAGATGTTCCTGAGAAATTATATTTTAATCCAAATGTTACATAATGTAAGAATAACAGATGGAGCAGGCAGCTATGTCTCCCTAAAACAATGCCCTGCTTCTCAGTCACAATACCTGTTTAGATCAACCTCTATCTTATGTCAGCAATGGCCAGTGTTAAACACCTGCAAGTTGTAATTTTGTGGAAAAAGTGATCTTTGGAAAAATTGACATGCCATCAGCAAAGTCTTAATTACCCTCAGAAAGCTTATGAAATAATAAAAAAAAAAATCTAAGATTTTTACCACACTGCAACTAAATACTATAAATATTTTCTTTTAGTCAACAGGAGAGTTGAGAGCAATGAGTGTCTGAGCCAGGAATTATCGCATAAGATGCATGAACTGTTCCACACAGCAGAAAAACAATGTCATTGTACTCAACAGATGAACACTGTCTGTGTCCTCATCTCTGAACAACAGCAGATTCATAAAGGAGAGCGGTCATATATCTGTGCTAACTGTGACAAGAGTTTCACACAAAAAAGTCTTCTGATAATACATCAGCGAATTCACATTGGCGAGAGATTATGTAAATTTGCCAAAGGTGACAAAAGGATTACACTAATGCATCAGAGAACTCACACTAGAGAGAGACCATATAAATGCAACAAGAATTTTTCAACTCACAGTAAACACTCACAGCATCAGCAAATTCATACTGGTGAGAAACCATATAAATGTGCCACATATGATGAGAGTTTTCCAGTTCCCTGTAGACTCATACAGCACCACAAAACTCACACACATGAGAAACCGTATAAATGTGCCACATGTCACAAGAGTTTTACACAGAAGAGCTACCAGGCAGCACACCAACAAATCCACAGTGAACAGAAACCATATAAATGTGTCACATGTGGCAAAAGTTCAACATACGAGAGTACCCTTTTAACACATCAGCAAACTCACAGTGATGAGAAGCCATATAAATGTGACACGTGTAACAAGAGTTTTACCTGGAAGTGTAGATGGCAAATACATCAAAAAATTCACACTGGTGAGCAAGCATATAAATATGACACATGTGACAAGAGTTTTACACACAAAAGTAACCTGTTAACACATCAGCAAACTCACAGTAATGAAAAACAATATAAATGTGACACTTGTGACATGAGTTTTACACAGAAGAGTATCCTATTAACACATCAGCAAGCTCACAGTGATGAGAAACCATATAAATGTGACACATGTGACAAGAGTTTTACCTGGAAGAGTAGATGGCAAATGCATCAAAAAATTCACACTGGTGAGCGATCATCATATAAATGTGACACATGTGACAAGAGTTTTACAGAGACAAGTAACCTGGTAAAACATCGACAAATCCACAGTGGAGAGAAACCACATAAATGTGACTTGTGTGGCAAGAGTTTTACACAGAAGAGTAACCTGGTAACACATCAGCAAACTCACAGTAATGAGAAACCATATAAATGTGCCACATGTGACAAGAGTTTTACACGGAAGAGTTACCTGGTAACACATCAGCAAATCCACAGTGGAGACAGACCATATAAATGTGACAGATGTAGCAAGAGGTTTACACAGAAGAGTTGCCTGGTAGTACATCAGATTATCCACACTGGAGAGAAACCATATAAATGTGACACATGTGACAAGAGTTTTACACAAAAGAGTCACATGGCAACACATCAGGAAACTCACAGTGGTGGAGAGAAACCATATAAATGTGACACATGTGACAAACATTTTACACACAAGAGAAATGTGGTAACACATCAACAAATCCACAGTGGAGAGAAACCATATAAATGTGACACATGTGACAAGAGTTTTACATGGAAGAGTAACCTGGCAACACATCAGCAAACTCACAGTGATGAGAAACCATACAAATGTGCAACATGTGACAAGAGTTTTACACTGAAGAGCTACCTGGTAACACATCAGCAAATCCACACTGGAGACAGACCACATAAGTGTGACACATGTAGCAATAGTTTTACACAGAAGAGCTCCCTGGTAGCACATCAGATTATCCACACTGGAGAGAAACCATACAAATGTGTAACCTGTGACAAAAGTTTTACATACAAGAGTACCCTGTTAACACATCAGCAAACTCACAGCGACAAGAAACCATATAAATGTAACAAATGTGACAAGTGGTTTCCAGTTCTCTGTAGACTCATACAGCACCAGAAAACTCACACTGGTGAGAAACCATATATAAATGTACCACATGTCACAAGAGGTTTTTACGGAAGAGCAACCTGGTAGCACATCAACAAATCCACACTGGAGAGAAGCCATATAAATGTGCCACATGTAACAAACATTTTACATACAAGAGTAACCTGTTAACACATCAGCAAACTCACAGTGATGAGAAACCATATAAATGTAACAAATGTGACAAGAGTTTTAAATGGAAGAGCTGCCTGGTAACACATCAGCAAATCCACACTGGAGAGAAACCATATAAATGTGTTACGTGTGACAAGAGTTTTACACACAAGAGTAACCTAATAACACATCAACAAATCCACAGTGGAGAGAAACCATATAAATGTGACACATATGGCAAACGATTTACACAGAAGAGTGGCTTGGTAACACATCTGCATGCTCACAGTGATGAGAAACAATATAAATGTGACACATGTCACAAGAGTGTTGCACGGAAGAGCTACTTAGTAACACATCGGCAAATCCACACTGGAGACAGACCATATAAATGTGATACATGTAGCAAAAGGTTTACACAGAAGAGCTCCCTGGTAGCACATCAGCAAATCCACACTGTAGAGAAACTATATAAATGTGTAACATGTGACAAGAGTTTTACGTACAAGAGTACACTGTTAGTACATCAGCAAACTCACAGTGATGAGAAATCATATAAATGTAGCAAATGTGACAAGAGTTTTCCAGTTCCCTATAGACTCATACAGCACCAGAAAATTCACACTGGTGAGAAACCATATAAATGTGGTACATGTCACAAGAGCTTTTTAAGGAAGAGCAACCTGGTAGCACATCAGCAAATCCACACTGGAGTGAGGCCATATAAATGTGCCACATGTAACAAAAGCTTTACATACAAGAATACCCTGTTAACACATCAGCAAACTCACAGTGATGAGAAACCATATAAATGTAACAAATGTGACAAGAGTTTTAAATGGAAGGGCAACCTGGTAACACATCAGCGAATCCACACTGGAGAAAAACCATTATAAATGTGTCACGTGCTACAAGAGTTTCACACACAAGAGCAGCCTGGTAACGCATCAGAAAATCCACACTGGTGAGAAACCATATAAAGGTGACTAAATGTGACTAGTTTTACACTGAAGAGTCATGTGACAAAGCATCAAAAGGTTCACACTGGAAATAAACATTGAGATACAACGAGATATTCTAAGGAGATTTCTTATCACCACTCCTGTTGTGCCCTGCTTTAATCCCAGTGAGCAGCCTCATTAATAATGTAGGTATAGTATAAACTCCAGAAATAAAAAGATCATCTAATGACAACTCTTCCTCTTTATGTAGCTGACATGAGGCTTTATAGCTTATGTGACAGACACCAGAAAGAGCAGTTTTAAACTGTCAGCACCTTCTCTGATGACATCCAGATAACATTTCTGATTAGACGTGTGCTGGAGCAACATTCACTAATGGAAAGCTAACCTACAGTATACTGAAAACATCAGTTTGAATGAGAACTGTAACATAAAAGACCATGAACAAGAGGGACTGATACAAGTACAGTACCTGGGTATGGATGAAGGAGCTGCAATGCAACATGAACAAGAGGGAATGATACAAGTACAGTACCTGGGGATAGATGAAGGAGCAGCAATGTGACATGAACAAGAGGGAGTAATACAAGTGCAGTACCTGGGTATTGATGAAGGAGCTGCAATGCAGCATGAGCAAGAGGGAGTGATACAAGTACAGTACCTGGGGAATAGATGAAGGAGCAGCAATGCAACATAAACAAGAGGGAGTAATACAAGTATCGTACCTGGATATAGATGAAGGAGCAGCAATGCAACATAAACAAGAGAGAGTGATACAAGTACAGTACCTGGGTATTGATGAAAGAGTAGCAATGCAACATGAACAAGAGGGAGTAATACAAGTACAGTACCTGGATATAGATGAAGGAGCAGCAATGCAACATAAACAAGAGGGAGTAATACAAGTACAGTACCTGGGTATTGATGAAGGAGCTGCAGTGCAACATGAACAAGAGAGAGTGATACAAGTACAGTACCTGGGTATTGATGAAGGAGTAGCAATGCAACATGAACAAGAGGGAGTGATACAAGTACAGTACCTAGGTATTGATGAAGGAGCAGCAATGCAACATGAACAAGAGGGAGTGATACAAGTACAGTACCTGGGGATAGATGAAGGAGTAGCAATGCAACATGAACAAGAGGGAGTGATACAAGTACAGTACCTGGGTATTGGTGAAGGAGCAGCAATGCAATGTGAACAAATGAGTGAGAAGAACAGTGAGGAATGCTTTAGGTAGCTGAAACTTGTATTGGAAACTGCTTTGATAATGCAGAGTGAAATGCAAGCTGTAAATAAACTTGCCCTTCCTGTGCACTCATCCAGGTTTGGTGTCATTGGCCGCAGAATGAGCTGGACCAGTTGGACAGAAAAACAAGAAATTTCACAACAAATTTACAGAAATTAGTGTATGCCAAAATTATGCATTCCAGTGTCTGAAGGAGGCATGGGCCTTCTTAAGATTGATGGCACAAATTGATCCAAAATTGTGTGACTACATGCACATTTATTGATATCCCAGGGCTAAAATGTAGTCAAAGTCCTGCATCATGAAAATAACAAACACAAGACTACTTGCATTACAAAATTAAGGAAAGCCCTCTGAAGAGCAGCAACTTGGGATGAAATTCCATGAGTAAATATGAAACAACTGGCATCAGAATTTGCATTACAATAAAAGAAAATTTTTAAAGAGAAAGACCAACAATAATGGAAAGACAATTGGAGAGACCATAACTGCAGTGCTAGATACATGGATCTGCTGTAACAACCCAATATTGACCTACTGTAGCACTGACCCCTGGGTTAACAAGAGGAGAACTGGGTTTAGAGCCAGCATCCTGGACATTGTGTCACATTTTCTACAGCTCCTGCTTAAAGAAGGGATCTCATGGCCCTAATGTATAGAAGGAAAAAGAGGCACAATGCCCACAAGTAACTCCATTAAATTTATTTGTAATGTTTCATATCATCATCATTTGAGATATAATTATCTAGTCTGCTTAGAGAAGAGAACTCATGTCTCTAATGTATAGAAGGAAAAAGAGGCACCATGCCCAAAAGTAACTCCATTACATTTAGTTGTAATGTTTCACATTCTTATCATTTGAGATATAATTATCTAGTCTTTTTTTGAATGTGTCCTTTGTTTTACTTATAACTGTTTCCAATGGCAACCTATTCCAGAGGTCCACTGCTGTCTGTATAAATACCAGTTTCCTTTTTGTTGTGTTATACCTGTTCCTCTTAAGTTGTAGGAGATGTTCCCCATGATGCCAAATTGAAGTTCTTAAAGTCTAAATTTAATTTGGTTATGCAATTAATGTCCTGTGTCATATAACAGCAGTAAAATTATCTTTCTTCTTACTTCTATGGGGTATAACCAAGTGCCAAAACTTTATGTTTATCATCTTGATTATTTTCTTCAAGGTTCACAGAATTAACGACAAAGCATGCAGCATGTGTTCATGGTTTAGGCATTTTAAATAATGGAAAAACCCAGAAACACTGCTGGAGTTCACAGGATGTTGTCAAACCCATTTCTCAGCAAAAAGGTACAGGTACAGTAAGAAACCTGAGGTTTCAAATTCTAACACATGATAGGTAACCCTATGCTTATTGCATTCAACTTTGCAGAAAATGCATAAAGCCATAAAACTGATAATTTTATAAATTGTACTCTTTCAGTGGCTCCAAGTGGTCTAGTAGGGGGTGGATATCCACAGTGTGGAGGCCGTTGAGGCAATAAATGTATGCAGGACATTAGCTGTGTCAGTAGGCCTGGTTAAATAAAATCAGGTTGCTACTGTCTCTAATTGATCACATGAGCAATTTACTATAAGAAGAATTTTTTTGTGTGAATGAACTTACAGAGGAATATGAGTAGGTCATTTGAGATTCATAGATTCTGTCGGCTGTTAAGGACCACCAGGCCCATCCAGACTGCTCATTTACATTAGTTCACAAAGTGACCAGTGACCCTTGTTGGTCATTGGCTTAGATTTTTCCTCCTGTCTCTATTATTCCTTTGTTTCTGTCCCATGCATGTTTAAAACTAGCCACAGTACAGGCTGTCACAACTTCCAGTGGATGAGTATTCCATATATTCAGCACCCTTTCTGTGAAGAACTTCCTAATATTTCCCCTCATGTGGCCACCCTTCAAACTCAGGTCATGTCTTCTTGTTCTGGCTCTACTGTTGAGCTGAAATATGTTGTCCACTTCCATCTTGTTTGTGCCTTTGAGGTACTTGAATGTTTCTATCATTTCACCTCTCTCCCTTCTCTGTTCCAGTATGTACAAATTAAGGTATTTTACTCTCTCCTCATAAGGCTTGTGATGTAATCTGTTCACCATTTTGGTCGCCCTCCTCTGCATCATCTCTAGTTTGTCAATGTCCTTTTGAAAGTGTGGTCTCCAGAACTGTACACAGTTTTTCAGGTGAGGCCTCACCAGGGCCTTGTACAGTGGAACCATTACCTCCCTCTTACTTATGATTCCCCTTCCAATACACACCATCATCCCACTGGGCTTTCCCACTGACTTGGCAGTCTGCATCTCCATATAATACAATTTTGCCCTGGTTGGAGGAAGCATTTACACTAGAATTTGATGTAATAGTGACTGAGTTTAAGAATCATCACATTGCATGCTGTTACTTAAACTGGGGTCAGTACTCCAAAGTGATGCCATGCTTAAAGCTGTCAGGTAAGTGAAGGACATAAGGGTCAATTGCAACAGAATTTTAATGTTCCCAAATTTAACCTGTGCCGCACTTCAAAGGCAAAAACTTTTTGATGGAAGAAAATGAAAACTCAGAATTCAGTATATTGTACTGTTATATACAATCTACCCTGCAAAACTGAGGGTATAACATGGAGCCAGGTATTCATCTTCACTAACTGGAAGATTTGGACAAGCTGGTAGAAAAACGATCACTAAAAACACTTGCAGTAGAACTGATGAGTACAGTGAATTAAAATTTGACTCAAGAAAGGATTACAAAGATGCTATTGATACAATATTTTTGAGTACTTCTAAGGACTATGGATGGAGACTACAGATATGTTAATAACTGAGGCTATATCATTACATCAGTGAAAATTCATATGGTTCTTTTTCTTTGATACTGGAATGCCAATTGTGGCACATTCAATACCAGCCATCCAAAACTTACAAATTACTGGGATGTACCACAATATGTAAGGTACTGTAGTGCAGTGGTAAATATTGCTTCATTAATAACATTAATGGGTTGTTAAATAATTATTCCTTGACTTTCTTTGACCCATATGATGGTAGGGATGATTTTGGAATTAGTTTGGAAATATATGAATAAAATCATTTGAAACACCTAAGAAATTAAAGGATTGGATATGCCACCTTTTACATATTTCTCTCACAACAAAGGGTATAGATGTTACATGCCTGCCAAACCACAAATATGCTACTACTGTGTATCTTAATTCCCAAAATTAAGCAGCTCAGATTTGGTCTCAAATGTCTATATTAAAATCAACCACAATTAGTATTCTTCCTCCACAAAAAGTTTCAATACATCCTGAGGATGAATTACTTGAGAATTTTAACAGGGAAATGGAGGAAGATAGAAGGAGGGTATATAGAGCGATGAAAGTAATAAATAAATATGCAGTGGCCCATGAATGGCCTTGGAAGGATAGATCTCGTTCTCTTTTTAGTTGGAAAGTCTCTGGCAAGGATTCAATAGGTACAATAGAGAGACATAACTACATTTTTATCTCATACTTGTGAAAATAATGTTGGTGAGAAATGGAACACAACACATAACCATATCACAGATAATCCCCAAATAGACATTATTTTCAGGAATTCTTATCTTGCAGTTTCAGTGTTAACAACTTCTTTAATTCTTAATAACCTTAACATCTTTTTGACTGACATTAATAATTAAGAGACTGAAAATTGCCTAAGTCCTCTAGAACTATGTAGAACTGAGTCCAATTGTCTGACCAAAATTAAACCAGTTTAATGTAGTTAGAAAGTCTGAAATTACAACTCATATTTGGTTGATTTCATTACAGTATCTTCTTATTATATGACCAGAATTTCACTCCATTATAACACAACAGAATGTACTTGACGACTCATGCTAAGTATTTTTCTTAAAATATTGCAGGCCTAACTAGTAAATTAGCAGATATTGAGGTTAATGATTTAACAGTTTATGATAATTTGTGTTTTCAGGCAAAATGGTGGTATCATGATATTTCTCCTGTGATTCCTGGTTGCACGCTTTGTACTGCATGTGTCTTGCCATGCAATCTAAAAGGTCAGGCGGGAATCAGACAGGCCTGGTTATTTTTCTCTGAACTTCCTTGGATTGTCTGATAATGGAAATCAATTGTAAAGTTGTTTTTTTTCTCTTAGTCCTTACATTTGACAATAGTAAGACTTGAATTATTTTGATATATGTATATATACTTCACAAAACTAGTAAAATATACAATTCCATTTTAAGGCAGCAATTAGCAGAAATATTTGAAGGAATTAATGACCAAGTATGAAACTTATTCTTTCATAATTATTGGTAATTTTAATGCTAGGGTGCCCAAATCAAATGATTCTGGAGTGATTGAAGATGAGTGTGATGTAAGACTTAAACAACCTGAGACTAAATATAGGAATGTGGGAAGAAATTCCAAAGGCATGAAATTTAATCAATGCTTAGTTACTGGATGGAATAACCAACTTTGACTTATTTTTGGTGACTGGTTGGACTTTGAGAGACTCAGTGTAAGATTTCACTTATATGGGTCCCATGATATCATCAATTATTAATCTAGTATAGGTTAATCAGGGTGCCCTGGAAAAATTGTTGGATTTCAAAGTTTTGAATTGCTCAGAGTCAGCCCACTCACTGATTCATATTACCTTCAGTTCTTTAAGACCCAATAGGGAAATAGATCAGGTTCCCTCTGCTGAGAACAAATTTGATATAATAAACACTAAAAGAATAAGATGGCAAAATGATGTAATTGAACTATCTTTCATGATGCTCAATTTTTAACCTGTATCTACTTTAAAAACTGAGATAATCACCAATACAGACAGAGATAATGTAGCTGTAATTGAAATATAGCTTGAAACTAATACACTTTTTAAACTCTTGTTTACAATAAATAAAACAAACACATCAAGCAAGCTTGGTTTAATGGAAAATGTAGAGCTGCAAAACAGGAAATAAATAGGTTAGTGAGATACAGTATACTAAGACCATAAGACAAGAGGAAATCTTAGGATTTTAAATAAAAGGAGGAAAGATTTAAAAATAAAATACTTGAAAAATAGAAAGAGAAATTTGGAACCAAGATGTGGAAGAAATAATAAAGGCAGTTTTGAAACAAGACACCAAAGGATTCTAGATGCTGGTAAGCCTAGGCTACATTCAGTATTCCACAAGAATTGAGGGTTATATTGTGTTGCAGTCTTGGGAGGCTCAGTTTAAGGCATTATATTTCTTCTCAGCAGAAGAGCAAAATTATGCAATCCTTGACAAATTGAATGCCTTTTTACAATTTTACATTTCTCCTAGGCCAGTCAGTATTTCTCCTCAGGATATAATCTAAGCATTTCTTTTGGTTATTGCCAACAATGCCCCAGGACCCAATTACATTTCAGCATTTATTATTTATTTCAGTTTCATATAGATACCTTTGAGTCACAGACTCATTTACAAAGGATCCACATCACATAGATTAGATACAAACAAAAATTTACAATGAATGCAATCAGAGCATAAAGATTCAGAGTTTTACAGAGAACAGCCAAGCTAACATTAGGATACTTGGGTTACTTAGCATAGTTAACTACATAGTGCATAACAAGTACAGATATAATACAACATTTGAGAACTTAGGAGACGAGGCAGGCCAGAGGCCACTGTCAGAGAAGGAGGAGGAAGAGGCCAGAGTTCAGTTACAGTCACAGTTGCTTGCTGACAGGAGGTGGACCCTAAGAAGAGTTTTGAATTGACCAAGGCTTTGTTCATTTGCCAGGGTGGTGGGAAGATTGTTCATCCAAAAGGAGGCCCTATAGCTGAAAGACCTTTGGAATTGAGAGGTATGGCTAGGGGGAATCAAGAAGAGATGGTGGTTAGAGCTATGAGTGTACTTTAACTTTGTGTATGGGTGGATTAAGGGGGAGAGTCCTAGGGTAATTTTTTTGGCTAGAAGACAGGTGTGGAACCTAATTCGTTTGCCAAGATTAAGCCAGTTGGCAGCATTATAAAGCATGGAGGTGTGTGTAAGGCAGTCACAACCTAATACAAGCTGGCAAGCTCTATTTAGGGAGAGACAGAGACCAGTTAGAGATGAGGTGCTTGCTGTCCCATATATTGATATACCATAGTCAAGCAGAGAGAGGACTGAGGAGGATACAGCGAGCCTAAGGGCAACAGGGGTGAGGCAGTGCTTGTAGCGGTGCAAAATCCCAAGCCTGACATTAGGGGCCTTGGTTAGGTGATATATGTTTTCTTGGAAGTTGAGGCCTGGGTCCAAGGTGATGCCCAGGTATTTAAAGGAGTCCAGTTGATCTAACGGAGTCAGATTTGAAGTTTGCATTTTTGGGCAGAGCACCTTCCTGGTATTCTGCAGGTGTGAGAATAGCATTACTTTGTTTTTTCTATAGTTAAGAATAAGGCATTGTGCAGTGAACCAGCTTTCAGCACAGCTGAAAGAGGACTGGAGGGCATGTTGGAGTTTCAGAGGGTCAGGGCTGGAGGAGAAGATGACTACGTCATCAGCATAAAGTAATAGATTGCCAGGACAGGACTCAGAAAGGGAGTTTAGGAAGAGGCCAAAAAGTAGCAGTCCCAAAATGGACCCTTGAGGGACACCAGAGAGGACAGGAAGTCTACTGGATAAAGCACCACCAATTTTGACTGGTTGAGACCTGTTCGAGAGGTAGTCCATGAACCATCCCAAGGCATCCTGAGATAGTCCAAAGTTGGTCAGTGTGGTTAGAAGGAGGGAGTGGTTGACTGACTCAAATACCTTAGTGAGATCAATGAAGACAGCACCAGTGCAGAGTGTATGTGTGGTAAATTCAAGGAGGGCAGTGGTAGTACTGTGTCCTTTGCAGAAACCATGTTGCTGTTTGCAGAGAAGGTTGTATTTATTGAGGTGCTCTGTGAGCTGATCAGATACAGTCCACTCTAAGGCTTTGGAGAGGGGTGGGAGTATGAAGATGGGTCGGTAATTATTAGCATTGGAATGATTCCCACTTTTAAAAATTGGTGTGATGAAGGCAGATTTCCACGTAGAGGGGAATTTACCTAAACATAGAGACTGGTTTAAGATGTGGGTGAGGGGCAGAGAACCTCGTTAAGGGTGAGGCAAAGGAGCTTGAAGTCCAGAAAGTTGGAGCTGAAGGAGGAGTGACTAAGGGTAGTTTTGAGGTATGGCACCACAGACTTAGGAGTGATACAGTACAGGTAAAAGGGGGGGCTACGGGGGGGAATAGGGGTATTAGATGATGGAAGATCTAAGAAATTAAGAGGGAGAACATTGTTAAGGTTAGTGAAGGTATTATTGAAGGCTGCAGTGATACGGTAGGGTCATTGGTCAAGGACCCATCAATCATGACCTGTGCTGGGACTGGGTTGTGGTCCTTACCACAAATTTCCTTAATATTGTTCCAGAACTTGCACCCTGAGCCCCAGGAGGAGGTTAAGGAGGATTTATAAAAGTCTGCTTTTGCTTTGCGAATGGCCCAAGTGCACTTGTTCCGAGCCTCTCTGTACTTATTTCTGTTCAAGGGGAGGCCGGACTCAATGGCACGTTGCCACAATGAGTCTCTAGTCCGCAACAGGGCAATGAGGTGATCTGAGATCAAGGGCACATGATTACCTTTAACCATTCTTTTAGTGAATGGAGCATATTTGTCACAAATAGTGTTGAAGGACAGGATGAAGAGGTCAAGGGCTATATACAAGTCGATGGAGTTAGTAATGAAAGACCAGTCCATGTCCCTGAGGTGAGCTTTAAGAGCCACAAGTTTGCCAGGGCCAAGTTTGCATTGCGCTACTAATTTAGGAGGAGATCTAGGGACTTTGCAGGAGCAGAGGACTGGGGAGTGGTCACTAAGGGCATTTGAGAGAACAAAGACACTAGTGATTTTGTGTGGATGATTGGCAAAGACAAGGTCAAGCAGTGAGGAAGTTCCAGTGCGCATATAAAGGCAGATGGGGTAAGTGACCACCTGGGATAGGTCCTGGGCTGTGGCAGCATCAATGAGTGGAGTGGCGTCTTTACTTAACCAGTTGATATTAAAATCACCTAGGGCAATCATTTCCGAATGCGATGGTAGGGTGTCCAAGTAAGATAGTACTGAGTGAAAGGCTACTTTTTGGTCACTAGGTGGAATGTATACCACAGTGACGTGAAGCGGGATATGGGCACGCCCCAAGGTTAGTTTAATGGAAAGGGCCTGTGGCCCAGATCCAAGCTGGGGGGAGGGGAGCTGTTGAACATGGATTATGTCCTTAGTGTAAATGGCGCAGCTACCCCCACATTTACCCAGTCAGTCTACATGGAATAGGTTATAGATGGTAAGGGTTATTGAAGAGTCAGGAATCCTAGGGGAGAGCCAAGTTTCAGTCATGGCTATAAGATCAGGTTGCTATTGTACTACCCAACCCTGGAAGGAGTCCCACTTTTTTAATAAACTGCAAACATTGAGGGATGCAATCCACAGACCACTAGGAGTAGGATGAGAAGGGGCCACAGGTACTGGGGGACCAGGTTTAGGGTGGACATTGTCTGACATGAGAAGTAGGAGGAGAAGGCACCTTAGCGCAGGATACCGGGACATCTTCCTTTTGTTGTAGTATGAGAACTTGGTTGAGCACTCAGTGGAAGAGCTGCTAGGAGTGGGGAGTTTTTGTAAATATGGGGTAGCCAGGAGTGGGAGTTGGCATGAAAGGTGGGACAGCTGCATCAGGAGATGCAGGTGGTGGGGCTGCCAGTCTCTGGAGGATGAGTCCCGTGTTGTGTGCCTAAGACGGCAAACATGGGGAGTAACTAGGGTGAAGATCATATGCTCAGACCCATTTCTAACAAACTGGGGGGTGAGGGAGGATACCATGTGTTTAAGAGCTGCCAAGAGTCCAGACTATAGTAGGAGGGGGTGGTTTGATGAGACAGGACAGGGCAGGGGTCTGTGCAGTGGGAAGCAGAATGCACAGGTGTAAAATAAGGGTCACATCCTTGTGCTGTAAGTGTGCTAAATTTAGGGAAAAGTGAAAGCCAAGAGAAAAAGAACAGTAGAGCAGCCTCTAGTGGCAAGAATATATAAGCTGCTAATGGAGATGTTGGTTGATTTGTTAAAAACTCCTATGAAAGGCATTGTTCAAAAAGGGTGGTGGTGGGGGAGGTGGGGAGGCGACGCACTGTGTCAGCGGGGTCAAAGCAATGCAGGTCCTTCCATGAGTTGGTAGGGGAGTTCCTCGACATGTTCCTGCCTGGATTCTGAGAATGGGGAGGGTGTCTTGTTCTCACGGCCCTCACGACCGCTCTGGAGACCCACGGAGGATCCTTGTCTGTGGAGGAAAGGGCAGAGGGTGAGCAATTTATACACCGGGAGTTGGGAGCTGTATCTTGGGGAGGGTAGCTGCTTGAATCTGAATTAATGCAGGAACACTGCTGTGATGGTGTGTGACCTCTAGCAAGCTGATGTGCTTCTATTTTGAGGATTTTAATTTAGTACTTTACTATCGGGAGCCAGGACTGTTTGCCAGAGACCTGAATGAGCACTTAATATTATTAAAGTAAGCAGCTTGGGCCCAAGTAAAAGCAAGCTGGGCAATTAAATTAATACAATGAAGTAAGCAGCTAATTCATTTATCAAACAGCACAATTACTCAGTTGTTTAAATGCAGGTAGCAGAGCAGTAAAACCTAGCCACTATACCTGCGATTACAGTCATGCACAAGTTAAACCACATTCATATATCAGTTAAGGAAAATATAATCATTAAGACACTGGCTGAAAACAGTGGAATTTAAGCTGTGGGGAGAAATTTTACAGGAGCAGAAGACTATCTCCAAACATACGCCAACAGCAAATTAAGGCAAATGATGACAAGTTCAAACAATGCAGATCCTTCCACGAGTTGGTAGGGCAATTCCTTGCTATGTACCTGCCCAGATTCTGAGAATGGGGAGGGCATCTTGCTTCCAGTGGCCCTCATGAACACTCTGGGGACCCACGGAGGATCCTTGTCTGCCCGTATTCTGAGACTGGGGAGGGCATCTTGCTTCCTGCTGCCCTCACGACCGCTCTGGTGATCCACGGAGGATCCTTGTCTGCCTGGATTCTGAGAATGGGGAGGGTGTCTTGCTTCCTGTGGACCTCACAACCGCTCTGGGGACCCACGGAGGATCCTTGTCTGCCTGGATTCTGAGAATGGGGAGGGTGTCTTGCTTCCTGCGGTCCTCATGACTGCTCTGGGGACCCACAAAGGATCCTTGTCTGCCTAGATTCTGAGAATGGGGAGGGTGTCTTGCTTCCCGCGGCCCTCACGACCACTCTGGAGACCCACAGAGGATCCTTGTCTGCCTGGATTCTGAGAATGGGGAGGGTGTCTTGCTTCCCGCGGCCCTCATGACCACTATGGGGACACACGGAGGATCCTTGTCTGCCTGGATTCTGAGAATGGGGAGGGTGTCTTGCTTCCAGCGGCCCTCATGACCACTCTGGGGACCCACGGAGGATCCTTGTCCCAGACTGCTGAACTCCTGTTTTTGTTGACGTATTTATTTGGTTTGTTCAAGGTGCAGATTTGCCTGACAGCTTAGCTGGAAGGGCAATATTACATACACTACCGGTCAAAAGTTTTAGAACACCCCAATTTTTCCAGTTTTTATTGAAATTTAAGCAATTCAAGTCCAGTGAATAACCTGAAATGGTACGAAGGTAAGCAGTAAACTGCTAGAGGTTAAAAAAGAAGTTTAGGTTAGCAAAAACTGCTGTAGAGAAATTGCAAAGAAAGCCAAGGTGTCAGTGAGTACAGTTTCCTACACCATCAAAAGGCACTTGGAAACTGGAGGAAACTCTGACAGGAAGAGGTCTGGCAGACCAAAGCCACAACAGAATCAGAAGACAAGTTTCTGAGAGTCAACAGCTTGCGTGATAGGCGCTCACAGGACAACAGCACAGAGTGACTTGCACCCTGAACCAAAAGGGCTACCACAGCATTTTGCAGCGCCATGCAATACCCTCTGGTCTACACCTAGTTGGTCAGGGGTTTATCCTACAGCAAGATAATGACCCAAAACATACCTCCAGGCTATGTCAGAACTACCTTCGAGGAAAAGAACAAGACGGTAGGCTTCAAATCACGGAACGGCCAGCACAGTCTCCAGACTTAAACCCCATCGAGCTGGTTTGGGATGAACTGGACAGAAGGGTGAAAGCAAAGCAACCTACAAGTGCAACACATTTGTGGGAACTTCTGCAACAGTGTTGGGAAGAACTTCCCGAACAATATTTGATGTCCATTATAGGAAGAATGCCATGAGTGTGTTCAATGTTACAGTATATCTGCAAAAGGTGGCTACTTTGATGAGTCAAAAATTTAGATTAAATTTTGTTAAACAAAATGATTCTATGATTTCTTTTTTATCTCCAATTGTTTATTTGTTCTATGCTTTAATTTCAGAGTACATTGAGACATTAACCTGCGTAAATTTCAATAAAAACTGAAAAATGGGGGTGTTCTAAAACTTTTGACCGGTAGTGTATTCTATTGATAAAAAGGGTCAAGCGACTGATCCCAGCATGTATAGGCCTATCTGTCTTCTAGATGCATCACAAAAGATATTTTGTAAAATTATATTAAAAAAAACTAAAGCACTGGATTTAGGAAAATCATCTAACGGATGAGTCACAGAGAGGCTTTAAATGTAATCGGTCAACCATACAACAGTGTTATGTGCTATCTCAGCTCATTCATAAATGTCTTAAAAAAGTAAAGCTCAAGGGCTGGCCCTATGGTGTTGAAGGTTAAGGCGCTGGATGCCACACCTCATGCTATGCCAGTGACCCAGGTTCAGGAACAACCTCTGGTTACCAGCATGGGGGTTGGGGGGAAGCAGGATCGAGCATTGACTCTCCTCTCCCAGGGTTGCCCACCCATAGTCCCACTGTCACTGAATGGAGGCTCAGTGATGGTGCAGGCAGTTAACGGTACAACTGGAAGGTTGAACATCCTGAGTGGCATGTGCGTGCATGCCACCACATGCACGCACTACATTGGGGACACTTGGGTGTAGGGACCAGGAAAAAACACATAAAAACACAGAAATTACATATGAAAAAAAAAGCCATGTGGCTGCTTTGTAGATCTTAAAGCAGCCTTCAGTAGTATTAGCCCTAAACTGTTATAGCAGAAGTGGTGGGCATTGGGGATAGACTCTTTTTTTTATTGTATGTTCTAATTAGGTTACATCAAAATACCTGCATCCAGGTACAATCTAATCAGACTGGCCATTCAATCTCAGCAACTCAAACACATTTGGGGATCTGACAGGGATGTGTTTTGGCACCTGCACTGCTCAAAGTGTATATCAACTCTATTATTGAACAGTTATACAGCCTTGATTTTCACTCCTCTAAAGCGATCAACAGACCTGTGTCTTATGCTGATGATATTGTCCTGTTATCTAAATCATTACTTGACTTACAAAGAAAATGAATCATTTATCTAATTGTGTAACAACAAACATGTAGTTATAACCAGGGATAGAACTAAGGTGGTGGTCTTTGGGAATAGGAGGAAGAAGAAGCCGAGGTTATTCATGGAGAAGCAAACATCTGGAACACAAACATTCTGTGAATACTTAGATTTGAGGTTTTCTAACAGTTTCCTTTGAAATCAACATTTGAAATTAGAGGAAACCAGAATGAATATTGTAATTAATGCATTTAAAAGATTTAACTGCAAGTTAGGAAAACATACTAGTAAGAGTCTTTCATTCAGTTATTGATGCAAAAATAAAATAATGTATGCTACAGTATATGCAGTCAAAATCTGCCCTGCTTCTAGGAGGCAGTATAGTGCAGTGGGTTAAGGCTCTGATCTGCAGATCTGGAGACCAGGGTTTGAATCCAACAGCCACCTAGGTGCATACTGTGTGATCCTGAGCGAGCCATTTAACTTCCTTGTGCTCCCAAGTCACATCTGGAAACAAGTTTTGGATTAGTGTGCTACCCCTGGTTAAACAATGTTCCCTTTCTAATTTGTCATCTCTGGAAATTGTCTTGAATAAAATATAGCATTATGTTTTATTGGTACCAAACTCAGTTCCAGCAGAAATATTAAGAGTTAAATTGGGACAGTTCTCAATATCTACTATTGTAAAAGAGAGAGAGAGAGATGATTAATCTGTCTTCTGAGTCTTTTTCTTTTATCTGAGGAAGATTACCTGGGCAGTGTTTGGAAGAGGAGATTTTCTATACTCAGAATTGTTTTATTTTCCTATATATTAAATGTATTGAAGATCATTTCTTTCCTTTGTGTCTGGGAAATTTGCTATATGAAATGTATTCTAGACCAAAAGCAAACATCATTATTCAAATAATGGTTAGGATCTGGGACATTGCCATTGACCAAGACTTCTCACATATCTCCTCCTTGAAATGTTATAAATGATACAAGCAGATTAAAACCCACCATCAATGTGAATATTATTTGATGCATTAATCTAATCCACATGAATGAAAAATGACTACCAGATTTAGGATGAAACTCTATGAATATTATATATATATATATATATATATTGGAATAACATCTGCATTTTGTAAATATGGTGCTGTAGCTGATGACCAAAACATATTACTCTTCGCTGTCCATTGCATTATGGGAAAAGAGATTATTGGTTGGGACTGTTTTGGTCAGTTACCAGTCAGGACAAAGAACAGCAGATATCATTGTGCCAGCCTCTCAGTTTTAAAAGTGAAGCTGACTTGCCATCGTGGACCTGCACAACATCACACTCCACACTGCCAACTGCACAGCTGCATTTTACCATTTATTTCAATTTAGCAAAGAAAGATATATTGAAAGTCACTACAAATGAATCCAGTAGAGAAGACCTTTTGGCGGGCCACTAATCCATGGCTCTCCCGTGGATTACTGCTGATGCATTTCGCTCTGTTCCCCACTGCGTTTCTTTGCTTCAACTCCATGCAGCACTATTACCTGCTATGTTCATTCACTTCCCCTCCTTGCAGCTTATATCTTTCCCCAACAAAATTCCTCAGCCCTCATCCTTCATCGACCATGACCTAGAGTGTGCAACTCCTCCAAACATAAATGGGTAGATCAGCAGCTCTCAAAAAAAAAAAAAAACATGCTGTAAAGGGAAGCTGCTCTGAAGTATGACAGCTGAATTAGGACTCAATCCAGACATTAAGACAGCCTTGAAACATTTCAGGATAGCAAAAACAGCCATACTGTATATGAATGAGAGGGTCGGGTCCTTTATTACCTTTTTAAACCTTAAAACATTCAAATCATGAACAGCACTGGCGTCATGACAGTCCTATGAAACAGAAACACTAACAAGGGCACCTGACGTGTGATAAACTCGCTCCTGTTCGCTGTCACTAATTACTGGCTAGGCACTTGATCACTAATAAGAAAACAAAGCCAAAGTAAAAATGTGAAAAAAAGCATATTGTGGAGTATTTTGCATATATATGTGTGTGTGTGTATGGGGGGGTGACATTACAGTACAATGACATGGACTACTTTTTGTGTTTTTGTATTGTTATAATCATATGTTATTATTCTTTTTATTTACACTTTTTATGTGCATTTTTAATTAAATGTTTTTACTGGATGACCCATTTTATAAGTGGAATAAGCCACTTCAAAGTGTGGTTCATGACCTGTTAAGAGCCCTTCCCAGGTGCTATCATGTACCTGGGGTATGCTCTTATTAGGCCATAAACCACACCTCATTGTGTCTTATTCCTTATGTACAAGAGTGATAACCCCCTTTTTTTGGCAGTTATTGCCATTTTATTCTAAATGTAGTGATTGGATCTTTTTTTAACTTTCTATTTATAGATTTTCATCTTACAGATAGCAATATGTTCATAAAAATGCATACATATTTCAACATAAGGCATAAGGCAGCACATTGTCTGTACAATACATATTAGCAGAACTACTATGCAAAACATAATATAGTTCCCAGACATTGAGATTATAGGTGATGATACTTTGATACAGGTGTAGGTATCTAGACCCGAGCCTGGTATTTAGACCAGAGCCCAGACAATTCCTGCTTACTCCTGTTACAGGATTTCTAAAGGCTAAATAACCACTGATTCACCATATTGTTTATGAATTTCTAGTGTTACATCATAGGTCACAAAACTTGTCATATTAGCACATATTTTTCCCAACTGAAAGGCTCATTAAAGGCTCATTACCGTTGTCATTGTTTCTTTTATGATCATGTTTGTCTCACTTGTTCAATTTGAAGTTATAAACTTTGATTTTCAAATCTATTTTAATTAAAGTCATTACTTATGAATATTTGATTTTAAGGTTATGACTTACAATCACTAGCTGAAAGGATTATCAAAGGTTCATTAAAGTAACTATTAGTTTTTATTTTTGTACAGATAACAATGGTCTTCCTTGTTTATCAGGGAAATTTTGGATTTGATATGCACAGCTGTGCCAATATACGCTTATATCTTCCTCCATAAATGGCTACTATCAATGAATAATTGACCCACAGGTTACCTCCTGTTATTGATAACTGAGAGGATCATCAAGTGTTCACCATTGCAGTTGTCATTCTTTTTCATGATCATGTTCAGCTCGCTTGTGCTTGCAAAATTTTGAGTTATTGATGTATAGTGTTGGGCTAACACAAGCCTGCGCTTATCTTTTCCACATGTATAATCTGGCCCAGATTTTCAAACTGCACCCAAAAAGTGCGCAATAGCAGGAGCAAGCACAAGTCCATTGCACCCATGCGCAAGAGGCGCGATATTCAAAAACTGAGCCTGCCAACCTGTGCCTACAGTCAACGACTGAATATCGCACCACCTGCGCCATAGCGCAACTAGGGAGAGGAAGCTGAGCAGATCTGATGTGCCATATTGCAACAAGGTATGTTCAGCTGAGCAGTCCAGAGGTGCCATAGTGCAACCAGGGATGCCCCCCAGCAGTAGGGCGACAATGCAACTGCACAACCAGGGAGGTAGGGGCCCACCACCCATGCCACAGATGGGCAGAGGAACACACAGCAGAACAAACATTGTCTCCCCACACCCCATGCACTGCACAACTGGGGGAGGGCTGGAATAACCACTGGCCCATGGAGACAAGCAACCAACCCACAGCTGGGCCATGGTGCCCCATCACACCCCCTGGCAACCTGTGACTGGCACACAAGGAGGGCTGACCACCCCATGCCACACCATCCCCCCAATGCAGAGCACACCCTGCACCGTGACCCCCAGACACCCTTCCCAGGAGCAGCGTCCACCATTGCAGGAAACCCCATGCATGCCACCACCCCCACTGTGACAATGAAACCCTGTGCACCACAGAACCATGCAAGGCAGCCCCACCACAAGCATCCATCAGTGGGTGGCAGTACACAGCAATGCAACAACGGCATACACAGTGCCACCACACACAGCCCCCCCGAGGTACAGCTGAGAGACCGACCATGCATCGGCACACGAGGTACCCCACACGGGACAGGGCCTGCCCTGGACACCACCACCAGTGGTACAGCACTCTGCACACTCTCCCAAGGATACACCCTGACCCAGCACTGGCCACAACAGCCAGCGCAGACACCCACAGTGGTGTGTGGAAGCATGCACCACACTGGATACCACACAGTGCATGGACAGACACCCACCCATACCCAAGGGCACAACAACACAGGGACGCAGTAGTGGGGCAACCAAGCCCCCAGCATGGGCCATGTAAACTGTGTACACACAACCTGCAGTCCTCCATGGCACAGAAGTGGCAGCCACCCTGCGCAGGCACTGTGGACCTGTATGCCACCATCATTTGCCTGGAGCACAAGTCACAGACAGTGGTGCACATCCCCTGCAACACACACAAGCCACAGCAAGGAGGTGGGTCAACAACTGTGGAGGCCACAGTGTCACCCAAGGCAGACATGCACCACACCAGTGACAGGAGGAAACCCAGCATTGTGATGGGTACAGTGGCTGCCCTGCATAGACAGCCACCACTGATATGCCAGCAGACCGTGCAGGTCACAGACATGCATGTGTGTCAGCTGCACAGGCCATGGACGGGCTGACAGGGGCTCCCATGGACACAGAGCATGCACCATGGACCACTGCACACAGTCATCCAGTGCACAGGGCACAACACACACACCACAGACACTGACTGATAGCTACCCCCACACAATAGTCACCTCCCCACAGACACACACACATACCCATGACTGCACCACCCCTGACACTATGCACACCACTGCAGCTGAGCACCTATAGCCCACTGCAAATCAGAGACCACCACAGTATTCATATCAAAAGATCTGTATTCCAAAACAATATCAAAATGAACTATATACTATACTATATACAAAGTTGGGGGGAGGGCCACAAACAAGGTGGGGGTGGGTAAGGGGCAGGGGTGAACAAATGGGACAGGAAAGAAGGGGTGTGAGGGTGGGTCCAGGGGGGTAGGGGATATCAGGGGCAGAGGGATTGTTAACGGGAGCCCCGCTCCCCACTCTGGCTGCTCCGCCTCCGGTGCCTCCTGCAGACCCCAAGCTGGTCGATCCATTGTAGGATCTCCAACGATGCCCTTGCCACATTCAAGATCTCCCTCAGTGCCTCCCAGATCTCCATCAGCTGGCGGACACCTAGGACAAAGGAGCACAGTCAATAGGTGTGAATGCACAGCCCCATACAGCCCACCCACTTTGCATGGCATACGGCCATGGGAAATGCCTCTGTGATGGTGTGTGACTACCCACAGTGATCACGTCCACAAGACCTGCCCACCCAGGTGCATACAGCCATGCGGAATGCTGCACACACCCACTGGCCAAGTCATGCACAGCACCACCATGGCTGTTTAGTGACATGGCTATGTGGTGCGAAGGCAGTGGTACAGCCATGTACCCGGTGCACACATGGACCACCATTGATGCACTCCCAGACATGCAGTGCCACTGGACAGTGCTGACTGTAACAAGTTGCGCGCATGGCAGTAGTGTCAATGGATGGTGGCCATGCCCTGCTGCCCACACCGTTACACAGCATGCACTAGTAATCATGGAGGTATGGCATTCACCATCATCGGGCCGGTCCCTTGGGCACTGTGGACCATCGCCCCTCGCGTCCCTGTCCTCCTGGTGGCGCCGCATCGCACGGGCTAGACGCCGCTCCTCTGGCCCTGTGGTGCAAACATGGAGAGAGGAACATCAGTACAATCCTGTAGCAAAGTCCCCCTGCCCCCAGGTGTGTGCCTTTCCTCCCACCCAGCCAGACCCACCCACCCCACACCCTGATGACACCACCACAGCCAACACTGGACGGTCCCTCCCCATGTGCCAGACACATACAACTGTGATACCCATATGGAAGATAAAAGTGTGTGGACGTAACACCTACCTGGCCGTGGCACTGTGTCCCTCCTGGC
Source organism: Neoceratodus forsteri (assembly GCA_016271365.2). NCBI lineage: Eukaryota > Metazoa > Chordata > Ceratodontiformes > Ceratodontidae > Neoceratodus > Neoceratodus forsteri. The sequence continues at coordinate 1,227,324,382 of CM057454.1, forward strand.
ACGTGTCCACAGGTGGGCAAGCAGGTCTGGTTCCCTCTTCTGCAGGTCGTCATACCTGTGGTGGCACTGCTCCACTGTTCGCCCCCTTCCTGTGGCCTCCTCCAGTGTAGTGGCCACCTCCTCCCACACCTGGCTCCTGGACCTGTCTGGGGTTCCTCCCCAAACAGTGGTCCATGGAGTGGCTCTACTATGGCCACTAGGTTGGCCAGTTCTACTTGGCTCCACTGTGCAGCCCTCCTCCGCGCCATTCTCCTAGCTTAGTCGGCCAAAATGGCACTCTGCAGCGTGGCTCCACCATGTACAGATGCTGCACGGTACAGCGCTGCCATTCCCTAACTGAACAGCGCGATAGTGGTGCACCCATGCCTGACACATGGCGCCTAGGGGGCAAAGGTCAGGCACAGGGTCAAGGGGCTCTGGCGCATGGACAGGCACAGCACCATTGGAACCCAATGCATGTAGCACGATTGGATAGCTGTGTGCTACCTCCAGTAGTGGCCTACCGTGCTGTTGCCCCAGTGTGCCTATTATGGCCCAGTGCCACAGCGCCATATAGGTGAACATCGCTGTAGCACCACTGGCACAGTGGTGGCCATGCCCTGCATTGCTTCCTGTGCACAGCACATCAGCAGCAAGGCAGATGCCTGCATCAGCAACCCAGGCATGCGCAGTGAGGTGTGTACTGCGCATGTCACAGAACTGCGCCCTTGGCTCAGCATGTTCAACACAACTGCGCAAAGCGCAACAGTGTGATATTCAGTCATCATATGCAAAACAGCTAATCAGCCATTCAATGGTGCAGCACTGCAATTTGCATCCACTTAAAGTTGTGCCTTACCTCATTTGCATGGGTTGCGCTATAAAAGTGCGACATTGGGCTGCACTGGCCATAGTTGGTTACTGCAGTCTGTTGGTGAGTTGCATGCTGTTTGGGAGTGTGGACTGTGGATTTTGGGACATGTATGGGACTGCACAGTCACAGATAACAACTGTCATTCTTACAGGCTAAATAATGACCAAGTCAGTTGTGGGAGAGGAGGAACACAGTGGTGGGAGGAGGAGGAGGCCTAATTTCATCAAGGTCGAGACTGATACCCTGTTTGAGGCCTACCTGGATCAGGAGCTGCTTCTCAGCGGATGGTAGGGAACACCTCAGGCCCATGCTGCTGCATGGGAGGAGGTGGCACGTGTAGTGAACCTGCATGGCAGCCACCAGCGCTCCGTGCAGAAGTGCAAGAAGAAGATGGGCACAGACAGGAGGAGGATAAAGGAGAAGGTGGCTGCCATCAGGGCAGCATGAGCTGTGACAGGTGGGGGACAGCCGGAGGTAGTACACCTGACCCCACAGGAGGAGGAGAGGGTCACTGGAAGCATGCAGCATTGTGCCATTGAGGGTGTTCCGGGTGGTGGCTTCCAGATGGGTGGTAGCCCATAACTGCATGGTAGGTCATGGTCTGTCTATGGGGGGGCAGGGTAGGTCACATGCAGTAACGCGACTTTGTTTTCCCTTACAGATCCTAAGCGTCTGCATAGGTCAGTGGTGGTGGGCCTGTCTACTGAGGACAGTCAGATGGAGATGGAGGAGGGCCCATCCACCTCCACAGGTATACGTGGCTCAGTGCGACAGTGGGCCTGCCTGGCTGTCCACACTGATGTTGTTGGAACAGGTGTGGAGGAGACCCTGCCCGTGTCCAAGCTTGCCAGCATCCACTGATGCCAGCATGCTGTGACTCGGGCTGGTGCCGGGTCCGTCACCAATGATGATGTTGTCACTAACGGCATGGGCAGTGACACATGTGTGCCATGGGATGGCCACACAGCAGGTAACATTGCAGCCATGTCTGTGGGTGGTGCTGCCGTGGAGGCCTGCATGTCAGCACAGTCCCAGCCTGTGCCTGTCAGCACCAGTGGGGCAGCACTGGTGTGTGTACAGGACAGTGGGACTGTTCCAGCCACTGTGGCGGCACCAGTGAGCCCTGTGGATCAGCAGCCGGAGGGGCAGCATCAGCAGTCGGCCAATGGGCTTGGGGGTACAGGGTCAAGGGGCGGCATCTGTGCACCACCTGTGGACATGCCCAGACCTTTTCCTGGTGTGCAGCTGCCCACCCTCAAGGGGTGCTGAGTATCAGGGCCATGCACACCCTGAGGGACAGGATGCCGAGGAGGCTGATGACCTCTTGGACAAGCACACCCGCCTACTGCAAGCATCAGTCCAGCAGCAGGTGTGGCTTGCGACATCGGTGGATGCATTGCGTGCAGCTCTGGAGTGGGCAGAGGAGTGTCGCAGCAGAGACACCGCTCTGATCCTGGCAGGGATGGACCGGTTGCGGGAGGATGTGACCGCTGCCATTGACAGGCAGACAAAGGCATTCACTGCTGTCATGGCCACAATGGGCACACAGTCATGTGCCCATGCATCGCAGACACCACGCAGTGCACTGTCCACCCCCCATTCCCAGCGTCGTGCTACACACTCCCTGTCGACATCGGGTTCAGCTGTGGGCATCCCGAGCACGCCTGGCACAGGCATGTTTGGTGTGCTGCAGACCCCTGCGTGAGCACAGTCGAGTTCACGCAGTGGAACCCCTGGGGAACCATCGGTGCCACCCCATGAGGCCAGTGGTCAGCCTGTCAGTGCTGGCGGGTCTCGGCAGGGCTGCCCATGCATCCGTGGTAGCCGGGGCACTGTGTCACATGACTGACCTGTCTCCCAACACGGCTACTGTCTGGTGCTGCCCTGTGTGCATTGTGTCTTTCAGCAGGCATTGCACGGGTGGGTACCCGGCCCTGCACACAGACACACAGTCCATCTGCACACCCTCCCGGCTGCTGTCCACAGTTGCATGTGCATGATGATGCCTGCATTGCACTGTACACCAATGTGCAATGGTGCTCAGCATCTGACACATGCACATGGACAGGCAGTAGGCATGGTGGTCTGTGGACATGTGTGTGGCTAGGGGTGGCATTCTGGGTCGGTGTGCCTCCTACCCTTTGTGCGTGTGTGGTGCATTGTGTGTGTGTGCGTGTGTGTGTGTGTCCATCTGCATGGCATGTTGGACCTCACCCATCCCTGGTTGTGTGTGGTTCCATGCCCGGCCACTTCCCTTGATGGAATGCACCCCTGGTGTGTGTCCATGCGTGTTTTTGGGTTGTGCCTTAGCCACTGTTGGTTGCACATGGCCCCATGACTTACCTGGGTTGGCTGAAGTGCTCCTCTGTGATGGTGTCCCGGTGCAGCTGTGCCAGCCGGAGCAGTCGGGGGTCCCGTCACCCAAGGGGCTGCCCATCACCATTGTCACCGGCGACCTCATCGTCCCCATCGCTGTCCCCCTCTTTGACCTGTATGGCTATCCCACATTCGTTGGCCATGTTGTGCAGGATGCAACAGGCCAGGAGTAACCCGCCGGCCTTTGAGGGGCTGTACTGTAGGGCACCACCGGAGGTGTTCAGGCAATGGAAACGTGCCTTCAGCATCCTGAACACCCGCTTGATGACATTACATGTGGTGGCGTGTGCCTCATTGTAGCATTGCTGCGATGGGGTCGCGGGCCGCCGGGAGGGTGTGAGCAGCCAGGGACGGAGTGGGTATCCACTGTCACTTGTGTGTAGAGGGTGGAGGTTAGTTTGGTGATCAACATCCCTCTGCCCCGGGCCATGTAGGCCATGTCACCTCTGACCATGCCTCCCCAGGCCCTATGATTGTCCATGTGGTTTGCATAATCACCCACTAGGTGGCCAGTGGGGATATCCCCACTCTCGAATCTGTGGCACAGTGCTGACTGGTGCCAGATGAAGGCATCATGTGCTCCCCCAAGGTGCGTGGCACAGACATTAATGATGCGCCCCCTGGCATCGCACACCACCTGGCAGTTGATGCTGACATAGCCCTTGCAATTTATGTATGTGGCCCTCTCGGGGCCAGGTGATGTGCGGATGGCCACATGGGTGCAGTCTATTGCCCCAAGCATGCCAGGCATATGTGCTTCCCTGTGGAACTCCTGTATGTTTGCTGTGCACTCCGCTGGTGTGCTGGGGAAATGGATGTACTCCGCAGCATGTGGCAGCAGTGCGATGAGGAATTTGGTGAGGTGGCATGACATGGCTGACTGGGTTATGCCTGTGGTGTCCCCAGCTGGTCTCTGGAAGGTACCCGTGGCGAGCAAGCACATGCAAGCTGTCACTTTCGTCTCCACTGACAGGGCATGGCTCCGTTGTGTGGGTGCCTGCATCTCATCACTGCACAGCTCACAGAGCCACCTCAGAATTGCCCGATTCAGGCAGTACCGGCCCACAATCTTGGTATCATTGTACAGCTCGAAGCTGGTGTGGGCACAGTACTGCCTGTTGGGGGCATACCGCCAACGGGCCCTTCCATGGCCACGCCCCCCCTTCTGCCCGCCTTCTCACTCACCTCATTATGGCCTCCATCTGGAAGGTGGCACTGGCCATGTCCCTGGCTTGTGTTCACCCCCCCGGCAGCTGTTTCTGTATTCCCCCCACTGTCCTGGCTGCTACTTCCCCTGCACCGGGAACACCTGCCTGTGATGGCCTCACTGCTGTGTGGTGTACTTCCCCCTTCTGCACTGTCTCCCCACACCTTCCCCTGTGCCTGTTGCTTCCAGGTGCCCTTTTCTGCCTGGCTCTGTGTGTCCCTGCTGTCCAGTTTTCCATGCTATCTTTGGCTCTCATGTGGCTTCCCTGTAGGGTTCTTGCACCTCTCCCTTGCTCCTTTTTATTTTGGCTCATTTCCGCTATGGCAAAACTTCCACTTGCTCCCCTATTGCGCATGGCGCATGTTGTTGAATATCGCACTGCGCCATTTATGCATGGTTCCTCCCCCTTCAGTTGCACATGCATTCATTAGCATTGCGCTGTTGCTCAGCATGATTTGGGGGGCGCAACTGCCTCCTGCTGAATATCGCAGAATGGTGCATTTTCAGACTTACGCAGGTGCAACCCTGTTGTGCATGGTTCAACTCTTTTGAATATCTGGGCCTCTATGTATACCTGACTTGCACTGTATAACATGAATATATTTTATGATAATCTTTTGTGCCATTTGTGGAAATCTTTATGGACAGTGGTCTTACTACTAGATCTTATTTGTTCTACAGTGGATTCTGCTTAATGCACACTCGTTTTGCAGCAAGAAATTGTGCATTTAAGCAGAATGTGCATTTATCCAAGCTCCTGTGTTTACAATGTAACATAAAGAAAATAACTTGAGACCTAACCTGTAATGGCACTACACATGTGTTTATCACAGCAGTATACTAAGCATGTTAAAAATGTTAAAACATGCTATTGTGCAGCATTGACAAATAACTTGATGAAGCACAGTGCTATAATATATATATATATATATATATATATATATATATATATATATATATATATATATATATATATATATATATATATATATTCATGGCAAAAATCAGTTAATGCATAAGTTTAGGGTTGTTTCCACAGTAACAAAAGTGTGGAAATGTGATGTTAGAGTTACCACCCCAGCACCCCCAATAACTCCGCAATTCCCCCACCCCTACCCCCACACACACAAATCATCACGGTCCAGCAACTGTATGAGTTCTGCTGCCATCATAATGCATTGTGGGTACACAGGCATGCTGGGCAACCATGGGAGATGGCCCACAGTTAGCTTTTTTTTTTGTTACAAACATCACTAACAAGATTGTAGCAGATGCCTGTATTTTAATTGTTAAGAAATGATGAAACACACAGTATGTTATCTATAGATAGCTGTATTGGAAATAAGAGTTTGGATAACCCTAGCAACAGTCAGTGGATGTTTGCATATGTTTTTCTGATAGAGTGAGTCAGTCCTAAGAAATAGTTACAAGCAACATGTGACAGCAACAGTTGTAACATGCACAGCTAACCATTACATCCTGCTAATGAGTATTTCCAATTAACGCAGCAGTATTACAAAATATGATGGTGCTAGTTTCATACCTGAGCAGTTTGTGAAAAGTACTATGTATGTGTCAGCTGTGTCTGTACTGCTACCACATCCCTATGTGGTTGCAGTGATACCTGCAGTGAGCCAATCATTGAATTATGACAAATAAAAAGCAGTATTTAGAACATTTGTGCAGATTAAATTTCACTTTATGAAAAAGATATGCCAGCAATAATGTCATCATACTGTGCTAGAAGTATAGAGTCGATCATACTGTACTTGTTTTCCATTACGTAGTGGTATGTGAAAGGAGTACAGTGCTGTGATTATTGTGCTTACAGATGTGACTGAGTGGTAGAGTGTCTTACAATGTTGTATGTGTGTGGCATGTGTGTCTGTGTGTGTGTGGGGGTGGAGTTGGGGGGAATTCAGAGTTAGGGGTTTGAGGTTGGGCGTGGGGGCTGGGGGACTGGGGTAGTAACCCTAACATAGCATTTCCACACTTTTTTTACTGCGGAAACAACCCTAACTGATGCATTAACAGAGTTTTTTGCCATGAATTTCCCTCCTTTTTGAGAAAGTGTAATATAAATAAATGGTATGTGTTGGTGGGAGCACGGGGCCCTTCAGGCCCCACACTCCCACCAAGCTGCCCATTTCTGTGTAATGCTATGTGTTTGTGGGAGTGTGGGCCCTCCAGGTCCTGCACTCCCACTTACACATAAGCATGGAGCCATACAGCAGCTCTATAGGCTAAAGAAGCCTTGTAGCACTAATGTGCCCATACCTGGGGAACTGTAGCAGCTAGTAAAAAAATTAAAGTGTGGTTGTAATCATGAAAGTGAGTCGTTCTCGCAAAGTAAAGTTGACCGAATCCATATTTCGCATTGTGTCCAAGATAGGGGTAGCACAAAGCACAATGAATGCTAACTCTGTGGGCATAATAGTGGGCCTCAGACATGAAAAATTAGCAATTGGAACAGTAAGTCACAAATATCTCAGGAACCGTACAAGGTAGAAAAAAAATTCAAATTTCATGTTATTTATGGCTTTCCAGCCTAGTTCTGCATGGGGACTAAGGATTTTTGTGATGGAAAGTCCGTATCTCGAACCATTTTCGAGATACGGGCCCCAAAAGGCATCATGGATGCTGCAATGTTATCCTATGGGAACATTTCTGAACTTCAGAATACTGTAACTTTGGGCCCCAGTAATATTTTGGAACCAAACTACAAAAAGTCACATCTCTGAGACCAGGTCTTGATATCTTGCAAATTTTGGGCCAAACGACCAAACAGTTTTGTTGCAGGAGGCTGGCAAAGATTTACAGTTCTTTTGAGCATACTTTCGCAAATCACAAATGTTTTACAAAAAGCATAATGAAACTTTCACATTTGCAAAAGCATTTTGCAAATGTATTTTCCCAAAATGTTTAAAAATGCATTTCTTGGGGGTTTAACCCCTCCCCAAAAAGAAAAGATATGCCTAGCATCCTCAGGACTGGACTGGACTAGGTAAACACAACAATTAGTGTTTACCTACAGGGTTCCAATTTTAAACACCAGGCATTTTTCTGTGTTACTAACTGTAAACAAGATGGTTGACTCATGAAAGTAAAAGTTCCATTTGCGACAGTAAAAAGGGCTTCTCATGAAAGTTTCGTGATTTTTGTTAACTTTTCCCATGGACTATAATGGGAAATTTGTTTTTTGAATAACTTTTGAAATGGTTTAATATTTTTTCACCAGATCTTCTAAAGGCACATTGGTGACCAAGGCTGCATCTTCTCTGAAGTTTTTGGACCAAATGGACAAACAGTACCGGCTGTGGGAGCGAACAAAGAAATGTGCAAAAAGCCAGGTTTGTTTTGTGTTTTTTGGTGTTCTGTAGCTCTGCAACCATACATCCAACTGTAACACAACTTGGCTGATCCAGAGTTCTATAGCACCAGACCACGCATGCAAACCTTCAGGCAAATCCGTATGTGGCAAAGTTATTAAGGTGCAAAATTTGAGGTTTTGCATTAATGTGGCTGCACAACCCTAACTATAGTGGCACTACCGCACCAGTATAATTAATATACATATATATATATTTTTGCAGCTCTCTGGAAACTTTTAACAATGCAGTGCAATTATCAGTGCAGGGATTAAGCGACTCACAAAAACAGAGTTGGAGCCTGATTTCACTACTGTCTAATCCAGTTTGCAGTAATGTACATTTGGCATTTTATTTGGGGTTAAAAATAATTCCAGGTACCTGAGCTCATTACCTAAGAGCTCAACTACTAACTGACACTGTCCCAACAGTAGTTTGTGGCTCCCAAGAACTGAGCTACAGTAGGTAGAGTACAATACTGTACTGCAGCTGTCCATACTGCTTCCTGGAACTCACAGTTTGCCATACAGGAGTAATGTATTGTAAACCATGCTTTTTAGATGCTAAATGTAATTGTTTTTTCTAATTGCCTTAGTTCCCCTCCACGATTCAGCATTCACCCACAGATCACGTAGGCTACACTTTCACTTTTTAACCCCCTCCCAGGATGCAAATACAGTGTATTCACTGCTAAGCTGGACATGCTGTACAGGTATGCTGAAAAAGTTTTCCACTATAATCTAACTTCTTATTGAAAATTTAAAATATAAGTACAGTACTAGTGTGATGTTTTATTCAAAACCTGCTATTGCTCTCACTTACAACCATTGATCTCAGATGTTAGCGGCAATCATTCACTTTCACTTTCCTCCACACAGATCATGTACCATTTTTTTGAGGAGGGGGAATGAGAGCTGCTGGTCCTTCTAAAAACTTCTGTACCTGTACTGTATGTGAGTACAGAGTCAGAAAGGGGAGTCATGAAGGATGATAGCACAGAAAACAACAATCAGGCAATCAAGCAGGTGGGTAGTGGGTGAGCAGTGCTCCACTCTGTAACTCTATTGTAAGTTAAACTAAAATTAAAAAAATAGTACAATTAAGTTTATTGAATAAAGTGAAATTCTCTACCCCATCTACACTTTATATTTTTAGGGGTTTTTTTGTGAATGGGGTTTACTGTACATTAAAATATAGTAAGTGAGAGATAAGATGACGGATACTGCAGTGCTGGAATTATGTACAGCACAGTAGTGCACTGTAACTGCATTTGAAAATGCTTTACATTACCACTGGAGTGGGAGCTGAAGTGAATTTACTGTACCTGGAAGTGCATTGCATGTGAGCTGATGAGTAGTTGAAAAATTAGAATTGCTACTGCATTAGAAGCACAAAAATAGAATGTCAGTGCAGTGAGCTTGAGGAACAGTTTAATCTGATGTATACTGTGTGTGTGTGTGTGTGTGTGTGTGTTTATAGATACAGATATAGATATAGATATAGATATAGATATAGATATAGATATAGATACACACATACATATACAGTACATATATAAATATCTCAAAGCTGATCATCCAACCACATTGTTTATATTTCCTGTGGACCCAAAAAAGAAAATGATATTAATTGGTTTGCACCTTTTCAGTGCCAGCTGAGTGATATATATTACATGCTGCTGTCCAACTGCTCAGAATCACCTGTGACTTAAGAGATGTTAACTACCATAGAGAGAGAGAGAAGTGTTTGTGAACTGTGAAACTGTGCATTTAGCCAAAATCAGCACTTATCCAGTGTGCACTTAACAGTTTTTTTTCGTATTATGAGAATAGTAAAAAAAGAAATCGGGGAAAACAGGAAAATTGTGCACTTATCAAGAATGTGCACTTATCCGATGTGCACTTAAATGGAATCCACTGTACATTATTGTTTTAATTCTGATGAATTATTTTGTTTTTGCATGAAAATACTTCTGTTGATCATTAAACTTGTACTTGAACATTAGTGGGTAGTTCAACTTTCATTGCTCACTTGTTATTGCTGCTGTAGTGGACCAGGTGGAGCTCTTGCTTAAATTAAAATGTCCTGGGTGCCATAGGGAACTGCAGTCTGGATACCTGGAAGCTACCCCCCATTCTGCCAAACTAGTCCAATAGAAATTGGGAGGGGAGAACGCAACCTCTTTTGCAATGAGAAGAATGAAAAATGTCTGCCACAGAATATTCCAGTATTCAGTTATTTATTTTACATCCACCCCATTCTCCACCCTGATGGGGCTTTTTCGGAGAAGCTAAAAACAATAATTACCAGTTTTTCATGAATGTACTTTTTTTTATATACAAATGTAAATATTTTATATTCAAAACTCTTCTGGTTCTCCAATGCTAAATAATATTTTATACCTTAATAATGTGCGAATCTTCTTTTCATAGTTATATACAATACATAATCCTCTTCTTTGAGGTGTCTGTAAATCAAATCAATGTCTTTTCAATAACCAAACATTCACAAAGACAATTCTTTAATACTTAATTACATTGTTGTCTTAGGTTGTATCACATTGTGCCTACCTTTCACCCCTAACTCGTGGACCATCTGTATTAAATAGATTGATACCCTTAACATAGCCATAAAACTCTAAAAAAGTTCCAACCAGGATAACTTAACATTTCAGTTTATGTTATTCATATTCAAAGTTTTCTGACCTAATACTCTGGTAGCTGAATAATAATGATGTGTCTTAACTAGTATATTTCAGGTCCTTTATTTATTTAGTTTTTGTTGACCAGGTAAGTGCACTAGACAAATTCTGCCTATTTTTAGGTACTACCTGAAGAGGGGGATACAGAGGAATGCCAACTGACTTTGACCGAGATTAAGATGTTGGTGGTATTTTAGTGAATGGGGGGAAATTTGACCAGGGCACTGGGGAAATTACCCTACTCTGCCAGTAGGAGGAACCCTTGTTTGTCACTCTCAGGTTGGCCACTTTGGAGGACCAAGCAGAGAGGATGAATGTTGAGACAGCACGGGAGAAGGCCTCCCCCCTGCTTTGTCTACCCAAGAGGACATTGATGTTGAATTAGCCATTTCAAACTTCTCAGAGGAAGAAGATTTAACTATGGGTCCTGAAATTTCTGTTTCATACGAGATTGTTGCGAGTGATATCAGTGGTCCTGCTCTGCGTACAACTGCATCTGTAAGTACAACCTCACAACAGGTGCAGCAGGATAAGAACCTATGGAAGTTGCAATTACAAGAGGAGAAAATGCTTGCTAAAGCACTTGAGTTGGACAAGGAACTCAATAAACTGACTGAGCAAGCGGCTGTCAGCTGCCATAATGCCGCTGTCAGTGGAGTGCTGAGTCATTCTGCTCTTAACACTCTGCCTATAGGGTTGTCACAGAGGCTCTTCCTCCTTCCCCCACAGAGGCAGCTGTTAACTTAGAACCAGGGGATATTGTCATTGTGACTGGCAGTAGAAACAGGTCTCGGCCCGTGTGCTAACAGCTGCTTCCCCCGTATTCCCAATCAAGTTCTTCCATCTCTGCAGTTGCCACTAAGTCTAAAAGGCAGTGGCTAGGTCCCGGGAAACAGACCCGTGCTCCGCAGATGTGGCCTGCTGCTTCTGACTCTGCTGAAATAACCTATTCCTTTTTAGATAGACAGCACGCTCATGACTTGGGTTTGTGTGTTCTTGAAAACCCTTCTAATCCTCCTGATGCAGCTAGCTCCAGCAAATTACTCACAGAGATATGGCCCCCTAAACAAGCACTTGAAAAGGTGGGATGGACGCAGGAACCATCGGGACACTGGATTCCTGACTCAGAGGATCCCGCCTTTCGCAAAATGATCTCGGATCTCCCTAATACTGTAGCCACAAACCCAGGACAGGAAATGAGCTCCAACTCACCCTGGGGTAATGACTCTAATGATGCTATGTTTTAACCTTAAGTTGTTACTTCCAGACAAAATGTTGAAACTGTGCCTACTAATGTTGTTTTCCTGATTCCTCTCCCTAATGCTGCTTTACTGATTGAGGGGGAACCTATGCACTTAGGCCCAAGTGCAGAAATGCTTCATAATTCACAAGATAACCCATCTCTAGAACCCATGATTAAGTTGTCAGACCTGTTTGTGAATAAGGGTGAACCTGCCCCTAGATGCAATGCTGTCAGACTACTTTACAAAGGAGGGTTAGAACCCCCCACCCATAGGCTTTTTGTGGCTAGAAACTTACTAAAATCCTCCATGAAGTTCTTTTCTTCTGAAATATTTGCCCTCATTTCCTGGGCAATGGGAATTATGATGTTGGTTTTAAAAATGTCTCCAACCTGGATCGGTCCTGGTCACAGAATCAGACATTAAAAAACAAACCAATCTGGACTCCCTTTCATGCTGTTCCCTTGACTATAAACCTCTAGTACAGTTCATTAATGTAATGTTCAGAAATTAAGTGGGCAACATAGAGGACATTTTGTGCTGGCTGTGTCAAAGATGTGAGATTTTGGGGAAACCAACACCAAATCTTGACAGTGAGCAAATATAGGATGGGAGTTGGAAAGTCAAGATAAAGCTTTTCTCCACTAACACTGGCCTAGTTCACCTTCCAAGCTCCTTTTACTTGTGGAAAGACAGGGGATCCATTTTTTATAGTGGACAACCACAGTCTTGTTTCAAGTGTGGGTCTAGGGCACATCTTAGTTCAGCATATGATACTCCACACTGTAGTAATTGCTTAGAATTTGGGCATACTGCTTCCTCTTCTTTAAACCTTTTCACATGCAACCTTTGCAAACAGACTGGGCATGCCTATGGGCGGTGTCCTTGGACATCCTATAATAGGGAAGATTGTCCTTCACATGAAGGTTTAATTAATATAGCACAACACCAGCAAGCAAAGCGTGTTGCTGACCTAACAAACAGCAATGTGGAAAACATGGACCCTTCAGTAACACCAGACCTTCCAGATCTGGAGCCAGCTGGCCACAACCCTGATCCTGCTTTAATTGGTGGAACTACTGTTACCCCCAGCACGAAGGTACAGAAGGAGGTCAGTCAGTCAGACGTGCCTCCACCCCGCCCCCTCCCGGAGAGAAACAGTTACCTTTCAAAGTTGTCTCTCAAAAGAAAAGAACTAAGAAAGGGAGAACTGTATCACAGGTGGTAAAACATTTGGGGCCTAGTCAGGATTTGCCTTTTGGTTCACTGCAGATGGGCAACAAGTATGCTCTTCTAGCTTCAGAAGGAACTGACAGTGATTCACAAGGAGAAGGCACCAACTCCTCCTCCTCTGTTGCATCTGTAACTGACTCAGAAAACTGCAGTGGGGATTCAATTGCCAAAAGAACTAGGCAGCGTAGATCTTCCAAACCCTCATGATTCTGATTTTATATTGACACCTTAGTTCACCTCCTCAGACTTCATTACATGCACTCCCTAACAATAACTACCTTAAACATTAACAGTATTACAGGTCAGAGGAAGCAATTAGAGGCTCTATTTTCCCTACACAAATTTCACAGTGAACTCATTTGTCTGCAGGATACCATTTAAACTCTAACTTTGAGTTGCAGCAAGCTTCAAAAGCCTGGCCATTTGGTTAAACTTTTTGGCACATAGGTACTAACGCTTGTGATGGTATAGGTATCCTTTTGTCTAAACCCTCTATCAAAGTGTCCAGATCAATAGATATCCATCCTGGAAGGGCTTTGCTGTTAGATATTTCTTTAAATCTGAAGGATTTCACTTAACTGTGATCTACGCCCCTGAAACGAAGGCCCAGAGGGTAACCCTATTTAAGGAAGTCCAGCCATATCTCCACTCATCCAGACTTCTCATATGTTTGGGAGATTTTAATTGTGGTTTGGACACCTCTTATAGTGGTCTGCGGACCACTAAATTATTTTGTGATTCTTCTGTGTTAAAAAAATCCTTAGCACCTCTAGTTTAGTAGCTGCTTATAGGAAACATCACCCCACTGGAGGGTTCACTTATTTCTGAGGACCCCTCAAAACTCGAATACCCTGCCTTGATTTGTAATTATACTACCTAGATGTGGGCTATACAGGTTAAGGGCATGCATCTAGGCCCACATGGTGGCTTGGACACTGCTTTTCATAACAGGGACATTAGATAGTTACACTGATAACAGTTCCCAAGCTCCCCATTTGGGTGCAAGATTCACCGTCACATAAGGGATTGGATTGGAAGGTGGGGAGCATATGATTTATGCCATATGGGTGGCTGGTCCCTGTGGTTTAGGCCTATTTTCCTACAATCTTTTGGCTGGTAGCCAAGTAGGGCACCCCCCCCCCTCCCAGGGGTGTAGTGCTTGACCGTTGGGAGGAAGACTAGGTCCATCCCTCCTGGGTCAGTTCTAGTACTACACCCTCAGCAAAGAATACGTATGACAAACCAGCTTGTCCTCAACCATGGGGTTGGCAGAAATCCCACCCACTCACTGAATATAGGAGCAACTGACATAAAAACTACAGGAAGGTACCCCCGAGGTTACTTAGAACCCAATTTTAGGGACACATCAAGAGAGGAGGACTACTATGACCTCTTGGATTCCCACTGAACAGTAACTGAAAAAAGAGGAAAAACTGAAGTGATTTCAGGGGCCCCCCCCGGGCCCCGCACTGCAATCCCTGGTAGACCCCCCCATCTAGGGATAAATACTTATCTAAGAAGGGGACTCACATGTTTAAAACAAGCTGGCAATTAGGTAATAGCACTCAGGTTGACAAATTTTACAGTATCCATCTGTTGGCATGCAGAAAGGAGACACTCTGATTATGGCTAACCTTACAGACATAACAACCACCTCTTGGAATGTGGGGGGTCTTAACTCCCCAGTGAAATGGAAAATGGTCCTTTCCTGGCTTAACAAATTAGGCACTCATGTGGCTTTTCTACAATAAACAAAACTGAGCTCTAAGGAGGCTGCTAAACGTGCTCAGAACTGGCTAGATAAGGAAGCCCACAGTGCTGCTGGGTCGTCCAAAAGGGGTGTATCCATTCTGCTGCATAAAAAACTACAATGGTCTCCTAAAGAGGTATACGCAGGTGGTGAAGGCAGGTGAATTATCATGAAGGTCTCCACACCCTTTGGCTCTCTGGTACTGGTTAACATTTATGGCCCAAATGAAGACGCCCCTAAATTTTTTCATGTAATTTCCCAAAGGATCATGGATATCTTGTTTGACAACCCAGATATCCTGATGGGAGGGGATTTCAGTTTAGTATTGGACCACCTTCTAGATAGATCAAGTGCTATACCGGAACCCCATTTGAGATCCCTTTAGGCCCTAAAAGAAGTTACCTCTTTGCGCCAACTAACCAATGTGTGACGTCTAATATACCCCTCAGATAAAGATTATACCTACTTCTCTGCACCATGAGCAATGGCCAGCAGGTTAGATTTTTGGCTGACATCCCCCAAACTAACAGCAGCCACCACAGGGGTCTCTATCTCCCAAATTTATATCTCAGACTATGCTCCGGTTGCCCTTACCTTCCTTCCCTCCTGGCAGACCCCAAAATCCCTTACGTGGAGACTGGATCCCCCTCCTTTTGTAGGATAAAGACTTTGCCCCTTGGGTTCTGGCAGAGACACAAAGGTATTTCGGGGTCAATCCCCATGGCTCCACTTCGGCTGTTTATAAGGCCCCTGCCCACTATAAGGGGCAAAAAAATCAGCTTTGCTTCCCACAGATGTAAACAGAGGGAGCAGGAGCAAACTATATGCAATCGGCTGCTTGATCCTAACTCGAGACTTGCCTAATAGTCTCCGGCACATCTTATCAATACTGAAAACCTTTGGGGATCTCTCAGGGCTGAAAATTAATGCCTCAAAATCTGAAATTCTTCCACTGAACTCCCTCACTTCTCCAGTATGGCTGGGAGATCTTGGCCTAGCCTGGGCACACTCCAACATTAAATACCTAGGGATCAGACTGTCCCAGGATCTCAGATCTCTGGTGGATATCAACCTCAAACCTCTGCTAGAAAGTCTTCATAGGGACACAATCAGATGGGAGCATCTACATCTGTCCATGGCAGGGAAAATAATGGCAATCAAAATTATGCTTGCCCCTATGGTCTATCACCTGATATCCCGCCTCCCCTTCGTCCTGCCAGACACCTGGCCCAAAAACTTAACAGGTTAATCAGCAATTTTCTATGGGGATCCTCTTAACCCAGGTACAGTAGGGCTAAGTTGAGGGATCAGAAAATTAGAGGAGGGTAGAACCTTTCTGACTTCTCTCAGTATTCCATATCTTTTATTGTGGCTAAATCCTTGAAAAACATTGGACAATCTCCATCCTCCCCATCCCCAGCCTGAACCACAATTAAAAAAGATATATTAAAAGGCTCTACATTATTTGCATTCCTGACACACACCCTGCCCAAACCACTGCAAAAATGGCACACCCTTAATAACTTACACATGGCCTGGCAAAGGTTGGGGATCCACTCTAACTACTGTCTTCAGTTGGGGAGGTACACCGCCCTCTGGCATAATCCTAATTTCTGTATCAATAACAAACCAATAAGATGGGTGTATTGGAAGTCGAAGCAAATCAAATATCTGGGTGATTTGGAAATCCCAGGGACACATTCCTAGACTCTTTCCAAGGGCTAAAGACCAGGTATGACCTACCATGAACGGACTTTTGGAAATACCTTCAGATTAGAAATCTCTCCACCTCCTGTGTTAAACAGAAATGTACGTGTGTTGTGTGTAAGAAATATAAAAGGCTTACCCTTTCCATACTTCCACTTGAATCCTGGATCAGGCACCCACAGGGCAGGGTGGGCAGTATCCAAAGGTTCATGAGGGATTGTGCTCCTAACCCCGCTCTCCCGACTAAATCTAAATGGAAAGTAAAGCTGAGTACCCCCATAATGGATCAACAATGGCAACAAAGTTGGTTAAGAATACACCAAGCCTGCAGTGAACCAAGGAGCCTGCTCCTCTAAAACAAAATCATGCACCTGTGGTACCGTACCCCTACCCAACTAAAAACGATGGGACTGCTTCCCTTTGACCACTGCTGGAGGTGTGACACTCCAGAGGCTGACCTGCTGAACATCCTCTGAGCATGTGTCCCTCTGACATAGTTTTGGTCCACAGTGATAGCCTAATGTTCCCAGATTCTGGAGACACATATCCTAGCTGACCCAGGACTCTAGCTCCTGGGCTGTTCTCCTCCAGCCCAATGCATTCCCAAGCCCCTGTTGCTCTGGCTTATACAAGCCTCAGTTGTGGTGAAAAGACTTATTCTGAAACGTTGGACAACCACTGAGACCCCCCAATCAGCGACTGGTTTAGAGCCATGGAGACTGCAGCCAACCTGGCCAGAATGTGCTGTTACAATTCTGGTAAGATGCTTAAATATGACACTGTCTGGACTCCATATTTTGCTTTTATTAACTCTTTTAGCCCCAGGTCTTCTACCAGGTACTCAAAGGACAAACTCAGACCCCCGTGAACTTCCAAGCAGATCTGGTTGATAAGTTATTAAAGAATGTTTAATTCTCTCCCCTCCTAGGTAACTTGAGTGTTATTCTGTGGACAGCCATGAGGTTCTCTCCCCCCCACTTTTATCCCCATCTTCAACACAATAGGTGAAGAAGCATAGTTCACTCTGCAGATCCTTTACTCCCATTGATGGAAAACAGTTTAATTTTAGCTCCAGTACATACAGATCCTGCAAATGATGGGTAAGTCATTCCATTCAGTATCTCTACCAATACCCTTCGACACCCTTGTAAGTTAAGGTGGTACATTGTCCTAGTTGTAAAAATGTGCATTTAAGTTGTAATAACAGTGCAGTGTCTTGAGACTGTGTGGTGATGTTGTAAACCACTCCTTTAGCCATGTAATTCTATGATTCCTTGCTTGTATAACTCTGAAATCACTCAATAAAAAAGATTAAGAGTAAAAGAAAAAACCTGAATAGATTACATTTTCATATCCCCAGTGTTAGAGGTTGTGAACATTGTCACCCATCCAAGTGAATTTTCAGATTGCATGGCTATTAAAAATGCAAATCTCGTGGGATAACACCAAGGCCCCTACTTTTCTGCGGCACAGTGGGACCAAGTTCTCCGGCAAGACTACCATTTGCCGCAGAACTTCTGCTGCGGTGGTTTGTAATTTCTGCGGAAGTTCTGCGGCTAACAAACTACCACATCACAGTGTCAGCTTGTCATCCTGACTTCACTTTCATGGCAGTGGTTATAGCAATCAGGATGGTGGAAAGCACAGTAACACTAGTTAAAAAATTAACAGACTTATAGAAATAATTTTATGCCTAAAAAGGCAAAACAAATGTCTCTCCCTTAAGGTCCTAGCTTATTGCATAAATGATATATGCAGAGGGGACCTTATGTGATAAATAAGGTATTTCTATATGCATGCTATCTATCCCACTAATGAGGTCTCTACTGTCTATCGCTTATTTTGTATGTGTTTTCTACACCACTCATGAGGTTCCCACTGTGTATCACTTATATATTTATATGCAATCTGTAACATTCATACAAATGTGTGTGTGTGTGTGTGTGTGTAGTGAGACAGAGATACTGTATGTGTGTGTATATTGATATATATATATATATATATTATGGTAGCACGGTAGTGCTACCATAGTTAGGGTTGAGGAGCCATTTCTATGTTAAACCCCAAGACTTTGCACCTTAATAACTTTGCAACTGTTTGATGGATTTGCCTGAAATTTGGAATTTATAATCAAGAACCATAGGCCTTGGGATCTCCCAAGTTTCGTACTGGTCGGATATATGGCTGCGGAGTTATTAAGTGTGATCTGTGCGCGCGTTTACACTTTTCTGGAATTCTATGGTCGCTCCTACAGGTCGTACGGTTTGCGCGACCGGCCTAAATCTTCAGGAACGTGCTGCTGGGTCCCCTAATGTGCCTTTCAAAGATTTCGTGAAAAATATTAAATGGTTCAAAAGTTATTCAAAACAGTTTCCCATTATAAGTCAATGGGAAAAGTTAAAAAAGTTCAACACTTTCGCAAATGCATTTTACTTTCGCAATGGGCCTGTTACTTTCGCCAAATCGGCCATTTTGTTTTCAGTTGGTGATCAGAAAAATGGTTGGCATTTAAATTTGGGACCCTCTAGCAACCTAATTTTTTTTGTATTCACCTAGTCGGGCCCTGAGGATGCTTGCCATGTCTTTATTTTGTGGTAAAACACCCCAGAAATATGTTTTTCAAATTTCTGGAAAAAGTACTTTCGCAAATTACTTTCATGCTCACGAAAGTGTTGCAAATTTTATGCGAAAGCTTTCGCAAATTGCGATAGTAGTTTTCTAGTCTGTGGGAAAATGACAGCAATTCTTTGGCACTGCGCTGCAAAAGAACCGTTGGGAGTTTTGAGCTGAAATTTGGAGGGAACGGAGCCGACATCTAACAGATGTGCCTTTCAGTGTTGTATTGAAAAAATATTACACGGCGGCAAAGTTACGGCACTCCAAAGTTGATGGTTTTTCCCATAGGATAACATTACGGCGCCCAACGCATTACAGAAATCCTTTGGATCCCTGCTGCAAAATAACGGTTTGGTCTTTTTTCCTGAAATTTGGAGGGAAGACAGCCAACAGCTCACAGATGTGCCTTTCAGTGGTTTGGTGAAACAATATTACAGGGAGGCAAAGTTATGGCGCTCGAACTTCTTTTTTTTTCCCATGGGATAACATTATGGCGTTAGCCGCAGCTTTCAGGGCCGTATCTAGAAAGCGGTGCGAGATACGGGACTTTTCATCGGAAAATTTTTAGCCCCTCTGGAGGGCTAAGTCAAATAGCCAGGACAGTCATAAATCATATGACTTTTAAATTTTTTTCTTCTACATCATACGGTTCCTGAGATATAACTTATTTAGTATTCCAAGTCCTCATTTTCTGCTCCGATACCCATTATTATGCATACATTCTTTGTACTCACTGTCTTTCTCTATTCAGCTTTTTGGGAAAACAGCCTGTGCGCTACATTACTGTTACCATTGCCCTTTCGCTTGCGGTTCGTATGCCGTTTCACTTACGTTGACGTCTGCGCCACCATCGCGCTATCCTTGCGTTTTCATTTGCGCTATGCTTGTTACTGTTACTTTTTTGCCATTTGTGTGTACCGTACTGTTTCTCTTTTTATTTCACTTTGCATCACCATGCCCATTGCCATTTCGATTTACAGGCACCATGTTACTATGTGACAAGACATCACGTGGCACACCGTTCCCGTCTACGCCACCGTGTTCGTTATCCTTTCTGTTCTCATTCACGCTTGCGTTACCTTGTGCACCACTGTTAGCGCTTCTGTTTGCATTGCTGTTCCTGTTACTATGCCACAAGACATCATGTGGTGGGAGTGTGGGGCCCTTTGGGCCCCGCGTTCCAGCTGCCGCATTACGTGCCGGGAGCATGGGGCCCTATGTGCGTTATCCTTTGCGTTTTCATTTGCGCTTGCTTTTCTGTTATTTTTTGCCATTTGTGTCTACAGTACTGTTTCACTTTGCATCACCATGCCCATTGACATTTCCATTTGCAGGCACCATGTTACTATGTGATAACACATCACGTGGCAGACCGTTCCCGTCTACGACACCGTGTGCGTTACCCTTTCTGTTCTCATTCGCGCTTGTGTTACCATGTGTGCCACTGTTAGCATTTCTGTTTGCATTGCTGCTCCTGTTACTATGCCACAAGACATCATGTGGTGGAGCAGGGTCCTTCCCACCGCTGCATTACATTCACTATTTCATTACCATTCTCAAAAGAAGAAAATTGATATAAGATTTAGTTCAAATTGGCAGTGGCTGTTAGGGGTTGAAAATTTTCGATTTGCCACCTCAGTCCGGCATTGGGGTGCATTGGGATCGTGGGTCCCAACCTCACCCCATTCTCCTATACTTCTGCTGCTTTACACATGTCATGGGGTGAGAGTTAGGCTGATGATCCCAATGCACACCCCAATGCCAGTTGGGGGTGGGCTGGGGTCCAAGGAGGTTTTCAACCCTAACAGCGATTCCTCACTTTTGTCGCTGTGGAACAACCCTAACTAATGCATTAAATGGAGTTTTTTGCTTCTAATATATATATATATATATATATATATATATATATATATATATATATACATTTATATACTGTATATATCTTTTTTTTTTAATTTCCATGAAATTGCATCCTCATTCATACAGGTCCCATTGGAAATGGAATAAACAGAATGGAGGAGTTATTGCAAAACTCATTTTTCATGTCAACCTGCTTCCCCGACACACTACGTAACACCATCAGGCTATGACATGCATGTGAACCGATTGTGAGATAGAGCTCTCCAGCCCATCACAATGTGTCCACCGTGTAACAGAACACGGCACCATACCTTCCCAGACTCCGAGCAGTGATGTGTGCCACCAATCCTTGTGCTGCCCAGCCAGCTCCCACAGCTAATCTCTGAACCTGAGTTGCCAGCATGGAAACACAGCATGCTACCCTCTGGCCCAACAGCTGTACCTGCACACAGCATTTCTCCATAACCTTTAGATGAACCAATGACAATATGTAATCAATAACCCTGGCAAAAATGCACACAGTGCGGTTATTTAACAGGTCTATTCTTTCAACAGGTCTACACATTATTATATTCCACTTTTCTGGGCATAATTACTTTATTTTTCTTAAAAATGACAGTTAAATTCATTTTACCAGTTATTCATATTAGATGGCATCTCTATACCTTAAAGGCACAAATAAGTTTGTACAAAGTGAGGTATGGGCTTAACAGGTATGTGCTATTGACAAAGTTTTGTTTAAGTTGGCCCTAGTACAATAATGTAAGACTGAAAATTGTATTGGCTGTAGTGCAGGTTGAGCAAATATCACCATGCATGATGTGCTGTGCCACATCTTGGACAGTGAGAGCTGTGGTAGACAAGTGACTATTCATTTCTGTGGCAGAATGCAGCCATTTCATTAGCTAATGTATGATGTTATAGCAATGATAATATCACATTCTGAGCATATAGGGGGTTTTTGGATATAAAAAGAGGGGAAGGGAACCAGATTCTATGGATAAACAGAAATATTAATAAAAATCACAAGAGAGTGAATTCTCTGACACATAGAAGTTCTACGGTAGATGCAAAGTTTGCACAAAATTCTGCGGCCGCAGAATTCTAGGGGCCTTGGATAACACCCCCCATTGCAAAGAGAACAAATGGAGGCTATACGAAGCTCTATTAGAGGACCGTAAAATGAGGAAAATGTGGTCTAAAGACTAGGTAGTTGGACTCTCAGCGGCAGAATTCTGTGACTCCATTTTAGAATGGTTGGTGGACACTAAAAAGACCTGGCAGTTCCCGTTTCAGCAGAGTGCTCATTATATCTCCAATAAAGATTACATCTAGTATTTATAGTTAAGACACCATCTGCAACATTTCATATCATAAACAGAAACATCTACTCAAGACAATGGTCCAATAATTAGTAGTACCAAGAAGAAGATGGCAGAATGTCAATATAATAGAGCTGAATCCCTGAACCAGGAAATACAATTTGGAACTCTGGTTCATAAAAACTCTGTAGACCCTTATAAAGAGTGCAAAAAGAAGACTGAGAGTAGATTCATTACAGAACTTGTCTCTCCAGCAGGAACCCTTGTACATTACCCCCCAAGACCTTTTGAAGGTTATAGAGGCCCATGTTGAAGATTTGTTTAGTAGTTCCCCACAGGTAGTAGATCCTCATACGGTATTAGCCTCTCTAGATCTGCCTCAAGTTACTGCTCAGGATGCTAAGTCTCTGACTCTTGAATATTCTTGAATGAAGTTAAGATAGCCATTTCACAGTTACCCTTACACTGTGCCCCTGGGTCTGATGGGTTTGGATCAGGCTTTTACAGGGCCTTCAGTGATGACCTTACCCTTGTTTTAGTGATTTTGTTTAATCATATTTTACAGTCCTCAAATTATGCTCTCTCCATGCAGGAGGCCATATTAGTCCTTTTGCATAAAAGAGGGCTTAAAAAATATTGGTAGTTGGCATCCCCTTAGTCTACTCAACACTGATCTAAACATTCTAAGTAAAATACTGTTAGCCAGCTTGTCCAGAGTAGCAAAATACCTTATCAGTCCCCCACAGACTTGTGCTAGTCAGGGTAGGAGGCAGCAGGATAATTTGGGCATTCTAAGGGAGCTTTTCTTCAGAGGTGAACGAGGGCAACTCCAGGGCATCATTCTTGGCTTTGATCATGAAAAGGCCTTTGATAGGCTTTCCCACCAGTTCCTATTTTCTGCTCTCAGAGCATTTGGGGTGTCCGATATTTTTGTATCCTGGGTCAGGATGATGTATAGTGAGGCTTCTATTATACCCAATGTTAACAGGTGATTTGGCAGGAAAATTCCAGAGAGTAGGGGTGTGTGGCAAGGATGCCCACTTAGTCCTCTTTGGTGTTGAAATATTAATTCGAATTTTGGCGTATAACAATGACATTGAAGGTATTATTGTTTCTTCTAACACACCTCCAGTGAAAGTACTAGCTTACACTGACAAATATGTTTTAACAGTAGCCCCTAATGTTTCTTCCATGGCCCTCACTGAAGTATTTTCTAACTATGCTGGAATTTCAGGATCCAAGATAAATATTGATAAATGTAAGGCAGTGACCATAGGGTCTACACCCTTGCCTTCTACAGGGTACATTACCTGGGATACAAGTTTCTAACCTCCCTATTACAGTCCTAGGTATCGAATTTGGGACAGGTGACATCTCTACCCTGAACTGGGAAAAAAGGATGGTTCATGCCAATAGACTGGTTCATACAGTAGCTGGAAGGATCAGCAAATTTCTGAGAACAAGAGGGTTGTTCTGATTAAAACATTATTAATCCCTGTTTTCCTATACTGTATTTAAGTTATATTTTTCCTCCCCCACAGGGAATGTTTACAAATTTATACAGAGTATTTTTTCAAGCTTTCTGGGGGTCTCGCTTGAATCCAATAAAAAAAGAGAATTTACTTATCGCCCTGTAAGTATAGGTGGGGGTAAATATGATACACCCTGTTGTATTTTATTATTGCCTATTCTTGTCTTACAACTTTGGCCCTGCTTTGAAGCCAGGAACATTGACCTGGAAAAGTTTAGTAGAGTCCTGGCTTCAGCATTGCCTCCCCTTGTGGGAAGAAAAGAAGCCCACACTTTTGTCTAAGTTATTAGTCCCCCAATATGGGCTTGACTGTATTAAATTATCCTTGAAATGGGGTCTAACCCCCACTCAACCTTTGACAATGGATAGGAAATTGCTTTATAATCACATATTACAGTCACAATGTCAATCAGATGTAGAACTCAGGCTGTCCAGTACCTGTGATAAAGATAGTGCTGCAACAATTAACTAACCCATGAATTCCTCCCTTTGTGGGGACTGCACTTGGTTATGTACCTATGGGAAATTAAGCATCAAAGCCAACAACACGCATAAGCAGCTTGTAGATAGATACTGCCCCTGGAGGGATGCGGTCAGACACTGGAAACACAACATATTTTTCTGACTTGTGGGTATATACAATACTTTTGGAGTCTCCTTGCAAATACATGGCAAGAGCCCCTTTTTATGTTGGTGACCCTGCACAGCCAATATCTTGCGGTAGTGCAGATTTGGAGGCACTATCACTGTTGGGTGAATGCAGGGCACGCACCAGTAGGTGCGTCCCGCATTCCCCAATCAGCCAGCAGGAGGGGCCAACACCCTGCCTATCTAATGAGGTGAAGACATCACAGAAATGGTCTGCTGCAATGAGAGCGAAGCTCTCATGCAGTGTGACCTCAACACACCTCCCCCTACATGCAGGCAACATGGTGGCAGTGACTGCCGCTGTTGCCTGTCAACCCCCCCTTTATTGTGTGCCGACGGGGTGCCCAATGCCCCTCGGCATCATGCGCCTCCCAACAGTTTTTCTTTGCCGATGGGGATCCAATCCCCTTCAGCATGTATCCCTCCCTCCCCTTGAATTTTGCCAACGGGGGAGCCCACTCCCCATCGGCATAATGTGCCTCTCCCATTTTTTGCTTGCCAAGGGGTGCCCAATCCCCCTCAGCTCCTGTGACCCCCCTTTCCTTATTTGCCAATGGGGTGCCCAATCCCCTGTATGGCTAAAGCAGCCACACACACACACTCAGGTGGCATACTGGGAGCCTACATCAGCGTGCCAAAGCACCTATTAAAACAAAAATGGTCCCCCAATGTCTTTTATTATTTTTTTTAACCTATAAAGCAAAACCAGTCCCTCATACTCTTCCAACCCCCCACCCACAACCCGCACCCGCCACTGCACACCCTGCCTCCCCACATACCCCCCTCACCCCATACTTACCTCCAGATTCCTGCACAATGATCTTCGGTGGACCGGGAACATGTCTGCACTCTCCAAAGCTGACCGCGAACTGAAGAAATGCCGATAAGCTGTATAATGGAATAAATAGGGTTTTTTTCAACTTTAATGCATATCTCAGGCATTTTTGGGAATTTTTACACCAAATTTTCAACATGGGGTTTTTGGAACCCCTACTCATGGATTTTGGCACTGCCATGCCTTTAATTGGTCCAGAAAGGTGATTTTGCAGTCACTGTGCAGAATCACCTTTCAGGACTGATTAACGAGATAACAGTGCCATTGTTCATGAGGTGGGCTCTCAAAAAGCCTATGTTGCAAATCTGGTGGAAAAAATCCAAAAAATGGCTGTTTTACGAGCGTGCTGCTTGTAACTTCACGAATTTCCAATATTTTCATGCCAGATTTTCAACACTGTCATTTTTGTACACCTCCCTGTGAACAGTATAGCTGTCATTTTTCACATCCTGGCCAAAATGTGTTTCCGCACTTCCAGCGCACAATAGAGCAGTCGCTGTGGGAAATCGGTGTTCGGGCCAGATTATGAAAATGACAGTGACACTGTTCATGAGCAGAGGTCCTAAAATGCCTATGTTGAAAATTTGGTGACAATACTCCATTAAATGACTGTGTTACGAGCGTGCATTGGCAGATTGCATGCACGCTTGTAACCTCATGCATTTGTAATATTTTCACTCTGAATTTTCACCATTGGCATTTTTCCACACCTCTTGATGAACAATACAGCTGTCATTTCACATATCCTGCCCAAAACGTGTTTTCGCACGTCCAGCGCAGAATAGAGCAGTCGCTGTGTGAAATCACTTCCTGGGACAGTTTGAGGAAATGACAGTGACACTGTACAAGAGCAGAGGTGCTAAAATGCCTATGTTGAAAATTTGGTGCCAAACGTCCATAAAATGACTGTGTTACAAGCGTGCTTTGCGCATTTCCCACGCACCCTTGTAACTTCGCAAATTTGCAATATTTACATCCCTCATTTTCAACACTGGCATTTTTTACACCTCCTTATGAACCGTACAGCTGTCATTTTTCACATCCGGCCCAAAATGTTTTTCCGCACTGCACTACCCGAAGCCAATGCCAGCGCGACAACATTCAGCATTGACAAATGCTTGTTTTCTAATTTAGACTATCAGACTTTAATTTATGGCCCCTCAGAAAGTTATTTTTCAAAGTATTATGTGGATACTATATTTATTATTTGGGTTCTTATCAGGTATTTCACATGGTAGGCACGCTGTATGTTTGTTTTACATTATAAAATGGCAGGGTAAAATCATGGAATCTGATTGGCTGTTATTTATGTGTAAAATATGGTTTACACATGGCTAAAAAAAAAGGACTGTGAAGAGTCTGAAAACCAGATCAATGGGCATTTGGAACACAGGCATTTCAGTTAGCCCCCTACAGCCAGAAACTGATCTTCCACCACAAACATGGCTGCTACCTTTACACTGTAAAAAAAACTTCATCTGGGCCCTAAAAATAAAACTACCTTAAATAAAATATAAAACAAATTAATTTACGGTAGTTTCCTTGATTATCACACTCTCCTTACACACATGAACAAATTAGAAACAATAAGTATTGTTTATAGTTTTCACTACAACTGTTTCTTTGCTCACAGTGAAAATTCCCCCTTCTATCTTTACCTGCTCATCAGGTAACTCTCTTCTTCTTGTCCTGACAGAGAGATAACTGAGGCTCTGGCTGTAACAAAGGCCTTTGTTGTCTATGCATACAGAGTGTTAGCAGAAAAACATTCTGCCAATGGAACTGAGCAGAATTTTGAATCCATGTATTCCATGGTAAAC
Source organism: Neoceratodus forsteri (assembly GCA_016271365.2). Lineage (NCBI taxonomy): Eukaryota > Metazoa > Chordata > Ceratodontiformes > Ceratodontidae > Neoceratodus > Neoceratodus forsteri. The sequence continues at coordinate 1,227,351,450 of CM057454.1, forward strand.
ATTCTATGATAAACATTCCATATCTTGAATGTGGGGAAAAACAGAAAAAAACAGGAAGAAGAAGGTAGGCAACAATACAATGACATCATCAGTGACATCATTTGTTGTGAGTGGAAGGACTATTTGATCATAAATGCACACAAGTAAATCTATTGTTTCTACATATAAACATGCTTTTCCCAAATGTAAAAAGTTTTTAAAACAGGAGCCCATTTTATAAGTGCAATAAGAAACTCCAGGTGAGTGCATGGAACAGATTTTACTGCACGCCAGGGGCTAAAGGCACTCGGCCAAGGCCTCGTGCCTCATTACGCCCCTAGCCGTGCAGTAAAATCTGTTCCATGCACACCCTGTTGTGTCTTATTGCTTACACAAAGAATGATATCGCACTCTGAACTCCTGTGTAATATCAGAAATGCTATGAGTAGAACCACGCAGTTGGAAATGACTCGTTTCTCACTGAAAAAACTAGGCATTTATGGCTTCACTGTGACACTTGGTGTATTTAGCAAACCAAATTGTGGATTATTGTAACCAGTGTATTTATCTGGATATGTAATTGTTAGTCACTGTTTAAAGTTTTGCTTATTTATAATATATGTGTTTGTAATGAACTCCAAACTTCAATAAAATTCCCCTACTCTTTTTGAGAAGTGTTATGGGATCTTTAATATCCACCTGAACAGGCAGATGGGACCTCGGTTTAATGTCTCATCCAAAAGACGGCACCTCAAGAGTGCAGCACCCTCCTCATGCTGCACTGCAGTGTCAGTATTGGGGTATTAACCCAAGTGCCTGGTGTGGGGCTAGAACCCACAACCTTCTGATCTCCCAGCCTCAGAAGCAAGTGTGCTACCTGCTGAGCCACTGACACTGCCATAATTTTGTGTATTCAAATTCATGCTATTATAGGGGCACTAGGGTTAAATCTTCACTTCTATGTCAAACTGAAAATTTGGGATTTCAATAATGTTTCAATTATTTAAGTGATTCACATGAAATTTGGCATGCACCATCATACACCAAAGCTCTCCTGACCTGGCAATTTTCATCTCAGTTAGATGTTTGAGTGTGGAGATCGTATCTGCAGCCTTTGTTTCTTTCTTTTAGCAGCCAGTTTTTTTCTTTCTTTATTGACATGCAGTCAGTTCTGCGGGAAATCCAGCCATTACCTCACATGTCCCCGATGACGTGACTCTCTGAAGTACTAATGAACAGAGGGCTGGGAAGAGGCGGCATAATGCTAACTTCTTTTTTTTATTTTAAAATCAAACTTAAGCTTGGCATTAAATGTTTCATTTATCATTGGGCTATGTATGTGAGCAGATGCTGACTTAATGAGCCCAGAAGTATGCGAGGGAGAGGCGGGCAGGGGTGAGGAGCAGCCTGTTGTAGTAATATGTACTTTCTTTTTACAGTTTACCTCCCTTCCCTTCTCCAAGTTGCATACCAGTTTTCTTTTTTCCCATATGCAAGGTACAGCTATCATGAACTGCTGCACAATAATGTGGTCAGCAGATGGGTCATGAGCGAGACCCAATATTATGAGGACTAGTACAGATGACCATTGTGATGGATTCAGTGATCTGGCACCTGCCTGTGTTTGCGGTCAGAGGTAAGCATGCTTTGTGCTACTGACCGATACTATAATGATTATTTAAAAAAATGTTTTCATCTGACATGGTTTAAAAGAAAGAAAAAATGTAATGTGACACAGGTTGTGGCAGTATTGGGAGTGCCATATCTCTCTCTTAGTGAGAGAAAAAAATGGAGACTTTTGAAAACCAAACATTCCCATGTCCACATTGATATCTGTAATCAGGTCATTTCAGACTAGTACTTTTTTTAACCTGGGCTCTGTTGACTAATAGATGCCCACCTTGCTAGCAATATCAGCCAATCAGAGCCTGGGAATTTCTTAGCCCATTTTCTAAAACTAGTTTGATCAGGTATTTGGACAGGTAACATGCTTCTGGATATGTTGAGATGAGAATCATGTAGTGATGGTGCAACATTAGGTGTGCATGAGCAAGAATGAAATACCAAACCTGCTGACTCTAGCAATTAAACCTGCAAACACTACTGGGCTGGCAATATATTTTAGCTTTTATAGTAACAAGCTCTGAATGACCTTAGTACATCCAGTAGACCTGGGTTTGATTCCCATGAACTCAACTTGCATACTGTGTAACCATGAGCAAATCATTTAACCTTCCTGTGCTCCCCGGGAACCCCTGCAAACAGGTCTTCTGAGATATAGTATAACATACATACATACACACATACATACATACATACACATATACCACAGGTGTCCATCAATTACATAGTTAAGGACATTCCCTGGTGTTTTGGTAACTCCATATCAAATCCATAATTTTTGGCCCAGTACAAAATATTTAAAATCGACAGTACAAATCATGGTTTGCCATGCGAGTTTTTGAGTTACATGGTGAGACACAGTACCTCTTTATGGGAAAAATCCATAGGGGTTCAGATTTGTTTTGTATAGTTACAACATCATTGTTTTAGGAGTCGACAAATGTAAAAGAAAAAGTGAAATAAGGATACATCATGTGTCATGATGTTTGCTTAATTTTTTTCCATAACTATATATGGTTACACAAGGGTGTCAATAACCCATGGATGACACTAGGACTCCTTACACAAATGAAATCTCGAGGCCAGCTCTGGTATTGTGCTAAGGCTACTGGCACCCAGACTGATATCCAGGCCTACAAAACAGCAAGGAATGCATGTACCAAAGCAATCCACCATGAGAAGGCTAACTATTACAGGAACACCTTAGCCAGCACCTGGAATGACGGGAGTAAATTCTGGCATAACCTTGCTGAAGTGATTGAAAAGGATCCCAAAACAACACCCACAATGTTGAACATAGATGGTACCATCACTCCTGATCATGTAATCATTGCCAATGCATTTAACACCACTTTTGCTGACCTTAGTCATGTGCTACCCCCTAACTTTTTTGATCCCACCACAGTCAACCCAGCTCCTGTTAGTTCAGGTTTGCCACCAGGGCACCCTCCTTTCCATTTCAAAGCAATCCCAGAAAGCCTAGCTAAAAACACATTCTTAAAGGGCTTGGAAAGTCTATGGTCAGTGGCGATTCACTGATATGAAACTTCTTGCCCTCACCATTGACGAAGTCCTGCTCCCACTAACCAAAATCCTCAACTGTTCCCTCATGCTCTCCCAGTTCCCCCAAAAGTGGAAACTGGCAGTGGTGACTCCAGTCCATAAAAGTGGTGACAAGACTCTCACGAACAACTACAGTCCTATACCCATCCTCCCTCCTCTATCCAAAGCCTTGGAACGGATAGTGGCTGATCAGCATTCAGAGTACCTTGTAAAATACAGCCTGCAATGTTCCCAGCAGCATGGCTTCTGCAAAGGGCACAGCACTACCATGGCACTCCTAGAATTTACCACACATATCCATAATGTACTTGATCAGGGCCAGTTGGTCAGTGCCTCTTTTATTGACCCGACTAAAGCATTTGACACTGTCAGTCACTCCATTTTCCTCAAACAATTATCCCTTCTTAGTCTTTCAAGTGAAACTACCCTTGGGTTTCAAAGCTACCTCAGTAACTGGACCCAACAGGTCAGGATTGGTGAATTCCTCTCGTCATCCCTACCAATCCACTCTGGAGTACCCCAAGGTTCTATCCTGGGTCCCTTGTTATTCAGCATATTCCTGAACAATCTCCCTGCCTCCTGCCATGACAGAATGCTACTGTATGCAGATAATGCAGTAATCTTCACTTGCCACACCGACCCCACCTCCCTTCAGTCTCAACTACAGAAATGTTTCACAGAAGTGGAAGACTGGTTTTGCTCACATAAATTCATCCTTAACCACAAAAAAAACTAAAACAATATTGTTCCTTGGAACCCACAACAAGTACAAGGACCATGAGCTCATAATTAACAACCATGAAGGCGTCACTCTTGAGCAGGTGGATATGTTTAAATATCTGGGCCTGACCCTTGACTGCTCCCTCTCGTACACCAAACACATTGACAATATCGCTAAAACTGTGAACTCCCATATAGGGCTACTACACAAGCATAAATATTGCCTAACAGCTGAAGCCTTGAACCTCATTATCCAGAGCTCTGTTATCTCAACTATTGACTATGGGCTTGTTATCTATGGATCCGCTACTGATACTGCACTCTGGCGCATAGCTGTAGCCCTTAATAATGCATGTAGACTCCTTATTTCAGCTGCCTGCCTTTCTCACATGTGTGACATTTATGAGCAGGCTAACTGGCTCCAGCTATCTGGCAGGCTAAAGTACCGGACCTGCATCCTAGCTAAGAAGACATCACTGGGCCTTATGCCCCCTGAAGTCCAATCAATATTGACCCCGCAGCATGTCCGCCGCCTAACTAGAAGATTGGACAATCTAACCTTTACAATACCTCACTGTCGGACCTCTCAAGCTCAGCGTTCTTACCGTGTCAGAGCCTCCACCTGGTTAAACTTGCTACCTACAGAAATCTCCAACATTGCCATGATTGGTGCTTTTAAGTGTAAACTGCATCAACACCTCATGGCTAGCGCCTTCTGTGATTGCTTCTTATAATCCTCTCCAGGCACACTACCCTCAAGCATCCCTCCTCACTGCCTCAGCTTCTCCTCCTCTCCTGCCCCCCATTACTGGGTATAGGATAAATCTGTCTCCTTTTCTTTTTCATCCCCCCTTTCCTCCTCCCTTGCTGTTTCCCATCTACCACATACCCAATGCAATGCCCTCCCCATTTCTCCCCCTCTGTCTCCCATACCACCCCCTCACCATCACTCTTCTTTCTCTTTTCCCACTAACCCACTCCTAACAAAGCTTCAATGAGCCACCTATAACTTGTACTGTATAATTAACTCGCAACATAATTCCTTGGCAATGCCTTTGGCTGCTATTATTGTAACCTTATTTGTCTTTATTTTTGTAAGTTCCATTGTAATGATTATGTTATGTTTTGTACCTTATTGTCCTTATTGCCTTGACGTGGAACCTTTGTAAAAGAGCTCTTGGCTCAAAGGTGTCATCCGAAATACAAATAAATAAATAAATAAAATTAAATTAAATTACCAGTAAGATGACACCCTCTTGAACAAAATGTGCCAAAAATGTCGCTAATATTTGTATGTTTTTAGGCGTAAAACCCTCAAATTCAAAATCCATGTAATTTTCATAAAACATTTTTGACAGAAGTAGAATGTGTTTGGAATGTAGCAAAAGAAAGAAATATAGGGGTCACCATGCTGCTTTTGGTTATATCTGCTGTTGAAGTTACAGTTTCAGAGCTGGTCGGCTCAAGACCAAAAATAATAAAAAGTCTCAAAAAAAAATAAAACTTGCCTGAAACCTAGGCAAACAATTCAAAAGTATATGCAGAATGACAAGAATTATAATATAAATAAATTGCAAAAAACTTTGTTAATGCATCAGTTAGGGTCAAAGCGACAAAAGTAGGGAAGTGTGTCATTAGGGTTTCTAACCTCAACACCCCACTCCCACCCTGCACAGACAAAAAGGGATAGGGAAGGGGCATTGGCATCTCCTGCCCTAATGATCAGATACACGAGAAAGGGCCCTGAAGGAACTTGAAGTACTAAGGGCTGATAAAGCAATGGGGCCAGATGGGGTGCACCCTAGGGTCCTTAAAGAACTAAGAGAGGTGGTGGCTGAACCTCTGGCTATCCTGTTTATCCAATCACTGGAAACAGGGGAGGTACCCAAAGACTGGAGGACAGCAGATGTAGTCCCCTTATAGAAAAGTGGGAACAAAGAAGAAGCGGGGAACTACAGACCAGTCAGCCTCACCTCGGTAGTGGGGAAGATCATAGAAGCACTACTGAAGGAGAGATTGGTGGAACATCTGGTTGTCAATGGACTACAGGACCCAAGGCAGCATGGTTTCACCAGGGGGAGGTCATGTCAGACCAACCTCGTTGAATTTTTGTGACTGGGTGACTAGGGAGGGAAGTGGACATGACCTATCTGGACTTCAGCAAGGCCTTCGACACTGTGCCACATAGAAGACTATTACACAAACTGGGGAATATGGGTGTGGGCAGGACAGTAGTGTGGTGGGTAGGTAACTGGCTGGGCGACAGGACACAGAGGGTGGTAGTAAATGGCTGTCACTCCACAGAAGGAAGAGTGACAAGTGGGGTACCACAGGAATCAGTGCTGGGACCGGTCCTATTCAACATATTCATCAGTGACATTGCGCAGGACCTAGAAGGCAGAATTTTACTGTTCATTGATGACACAAAGCTCTGTAACAGAGTAGACACACCAGAGGGTGTAGACAGAATGAGAAGGGACCTGAAGAAACTTGAAGAATGGTCAGGGGTTTGGCAGTTGAAATTCAATGCAAAGAAGTGCAAGATAATGCATTTGGGGCACAAAAACCCTGGCTCAATATATCAGTTGGGGGGTGAGGATATAGCATGCACCAAGCAGGAACGGGATCTTGGGGTTATCATCTCTGATGACCTCAAGGTAGGGAAACAGTGTGACAAGGCAGCAGGTAAAGCAAATAGGATGCTGGGATGCATAGGCAGGGGCACCACCAGCAGGAAAAGGGAGGTCATAATTCCACTATACAAGACACTAGTGAGGCCCCACCTGGAGTACAGTGTACAGTTCTGGAGACCTTACCTATGTAAGGACATAGACAGGGTAGAGAAGGTTCAGAGGAGGGCAACAAAGATGGTACATGGATTGCATCACAAGTCCTATGAGGACAGGTTGAAGGAACTGAATATGTACTCCCTGGAGGAGAGGAGGGAGAGAGGGGATATGATAGAGGATAGAGACATACAAGTATCTTACAGGGAGGAACAGGGTGCAGAAATACACTGTTTTTAAGCGAAAAAGACGCTCCAGGACTAGAGGGCATGGGATGAAGTTGGAGGGAGGGTGATTTAGAGGAAACGTGAGGAAGAATTTCTTCACAGAACGGGTGGTGGACTAGTGGAACACCCTGCCAGAGGAAGTGGTGGGGGCTGAAACAATCACTCGATTTAAGAATGCATGGGATAGACATAAAGGAATTCTGGAGGTCAGGGGTAAGGGGCAACAGACTTCTAGGAAAATGTAAACTGAACTTACAAGCTCAAATGGGCAGACTGGGTGGGCCATAGGCCCTTATCTGCTGACACTGTTTATGTATCTATGTATCTATAGCCACTGTGTTGTGTGTTATTGCTGGTACCAGAGGTGCTGTACTGGTTCCAGTTGAGGGACTGGTTGCTGGTCTCTCTGTGGGTACGTTCAGTTACATCTATTGGAAGACTGTTAAAGTCTGCTGCTCCAGCTAATTTGGTTCACTGTTGCTGTGCCTCCTAAGCCATTTCTGCAGTTGTGGATTTTCAGCACTTGCACAATTTCTGCAGCAGCGAAATTTCCACAGCTGCAGGAATTTTTGTGTAATTCCGCACCTGCACAAGTTCTCTTTCAAAATATAATGCAACTGCATTTCCACAATACCGCAAGCCTTTTTTCCCACACTTGTGGGATTTTGGGCTTTCTTTGTGAATCATAGAAACACATAGAAACATAGACTTAGACGGCAGATAAGGGCCGCTTAGCCCACCTAGTCTGCCTATTCCCCTACCTACAGGATAAGCTGCAGATCCTAGTTATCCAACAGCCTATTTCTTTCTACCCCCCACAAAAATTGCCTTATGTCTGTCCCATGCATTCTTGAATTCTCCCACAGTTTTAGACCCCACAACCTCCTCAGGAAGGCTGTTCCATGTGTCCACCACCCTCTCTGTGAAAAAATACTTCCTCACATTGCCCCTGAACTGCCCCCTCACTCTATCTTCAAATTGTGTCCCCTTGTTCTTGCACATCTCTTTTTCTGAAAGATGCTACCCTCTTGGACTTTGTTGATTCCACTGATGTACTTAAAAGTTTTTATTATGTCCCCCCTCTCCCTCCTTTCCTAAAGGGTATAAATATTAAGCTCCTTTAGTCTCTCCATGTGTGGCTTCTCTTGCCGACCCTGCACCATTTTAGTTGCCCTCCTCTGGACTACCTCTATCCTGTCTATGTCCTTGCAGAGATGAGGTATCCAGAACTAGACACAGTACTCCAGATGGGGGTCTCACCAACTGTCTGTACATAGGGATAACAACTTCCTGTTCTCTGCTGGTGATGCCTTTCCCTATACATCCCAGTATCACCCCAGCCCTCCCTACTGCCTTTTCACATTGCTTGCTAACCTTAAGGTCATCTGAAATGATTACCCCCAGGTCCCTTTCCATTTTTGTTGTTGTTACTACCCTCCCCATTTTGTAATCTTTCCCTGGGTTTTTATTTCCCAGGTGCATTATTTTGTACTTCTTTGCATTGAATCCAAGCTGCCATACTTCTGAACATTCCTCCAACCTTGCCGAGTCCCTTCTCATCCTTTCCACACCTCCATGTGTATCAATCCTGTTGCAGATCTTTGTGTCATCTGCAAATATGCATACTTTTCCTTCCAGTCCCTCTGCAATGTCACTTATAAAGACATTAAAAAGGGCTGGACCCAGTACTGAACCCTGCGGTATCCCACTAGTAACCCCTTTTTCTTCAGAGTGGACTCCATTTACAATTACCTTCAGTGTTCTGTTGTCCAGCCAATGTTTGACCCAGGCTACCACCCTGGGACCCACTCCAAGGCTGGTTAATTTGACTATTAATCTTTTGTGTGGGACTGTGTCAAATGCCTTGCTAAAGTCTAGGTAGATCATGTCCACAGCCCCTCCCTGGTCTACTACTTTTGTCACCCAGTCAAAGAAATCAATTAGATTCATCTGACATGACCTTCCCTCTGTGAACCCATGCTGCCTTGGGTCCTGTGCCCCACTGGCCTCTAGGTACTCAACAATTCTGCAGGTGAATCCTGCACCAGCACCCTGTAATTCTGAAACTCTGTGCTGGATTTACTTCATGGTGTAGTATATACAGTGGTGCCATAGAACTGAGTGCTTTTTTTGTTGAACTTTCCTTCAGATATACAGTTTTCCCTAGTGCCCATCTTCTTTCCCCCACCTTTTTTGTCCTGAAGACCCTCCTCAGGCAACATGTGCTGTCATCTGTGACATCATATTAAAGTCAATGTCAGGACTTCATTATGAGACACAATTGAAAAATTCATGTCTCAGAAATCAGAAAATGCTGGCAGAAGCATAAGATGACCATTACAGGAATCAGAACAAAGTGCAACAGTACACTAAGGGCCCTGTCTATAGATCAGCAGAGATGTGTTTTTTAATTAATGCATTGAATTCATCCTCACGAGACTAGCTGCATGCACATGACACGCTACAGCTGTGTAAGTGGCTCAGCAGGTTGCACACTTTCCACTGAGGCCAGAAGATCAGAAGACCGTGGGATCCTGCTCTACACCAGTGTAGCGGGGTTGGGATAGTCAGGATACAATAACAAGCAGACTACCAGACTAAGAGCATGAAAAAAATGCCACCAAGACACTTATCATTTTATTTTCACAAAATGATATTTCACAGAAATTATTAAGTTTGTTTGTTAATTCACTTTGTAATACAACAAAATAATGAAAACAGAAAGAATCCAAATGAGGTCAAAGAAAAAGGGCCACTGCTATGCCCAACAGGGCCAGTAGGCTATCTCCTACCCTGCTCCACACAGCAGTGTGCGCTCCAGAGGTCCTCCACCTCTGACAGTCAGCTCCAACTGACTCACCCTATCTAATTTAAGCCCCTACATGCAATCTTTTATGCATTTATCTTGGTGACATCATGGATCTAAGATCTGTCCGTAATTGCCCCTTAATTACAAAGTACCTCTCAATGGCTCATAACTCATCCTATACAAAAACAAAAGTTCTATTTCTAAGCCAAGACAATGAGGGTTCACATCTGTAACATAATAACGCCTTTATATTTATGCTAAATAGATGTATTATCCTTAGGAGCTGAAATTGCCTCTAGCTCCTCTTCAAGGTAGTGACCCCACTAGGTAGAGTTCTTATGAAATCAGACAGACTGTGGGCTGCTAGTCCTGTAGCAGCACCACATATAGCAAACAGAGCAGCTCCCCACAGGTAAAGAACCACTATTTTATAAAAATTTATCCTTAGAACTGTATCTAGCCTTGTTGTGTTTTTTTTTTGCAGTTTATTTCGTTATTCATCTTTTCTTTCCTTTAAGTCATACAAAGGTATACATATAAAAGGAATAGATTACCTTATACAGTGGTTTCCATAAAAAAACATAGAACATGCAACAGGGAGTATATATATTGTGCTGAACTGATACAAAGTTAATATGTTTTGAATAAGTAATCCTCTTAATTTTGCTATGATATAGTTACAGAGACAATACTACCTAATCATAAACCACAATATATGTACCAAGGAGGCCATAAATTATATATACAGAGTCCTCTGTTCCACTTTAGGATGGGAGATAAATGTATTTATCTACTTAAATCTATCAAGTAGGTTTTAAGTAATTTAAAAAATTCTGCCAACAAAGTTTGCATTCCTTAAGTCGGTCCAAAGCCAAGTATGATATCTTTTCGAAGGATGCAGTTTACAATAAATTATTAAGGACTTCTGAGATAGTAGGTATTATCTGAGATTTCCAATGTGTTAAAATGAGATGTTTAACTTGCATGAACAGTATGTTCATCCATTTATGTTGAAATTCCGAGAATTTGCTATAATGATCTCTTATGCCTAAAATAAAGTATTTAGGATCAAAGAGGATACTTTGTCCAATTACATTTGTCATTAGACTATGTACAGATCTCCATAGTTCCTTAATAGGTCTACACTCCCATAAAATATGGAGTAAATCCCCACCTGAGGAGTTGCAATGCCAACAATGGTTGTTTTTAAAGAGACCTAAGCGATAAAGGTTTGTTGTGTTTTCTGACTTCCAAACTGGCTGTCCTCCTGGACTACATTCAGGTAGGCACCTTGTAAATTTCTTTTGGTAAACAAGGCCCAAAATGTATTTTATTTTATATGCTTCTACTTAAAGCAATGTATACCTTACTAAGGGTTCAGCTAGACACCATGCATAATCGTAATGGGGCACCAGAGTCCTACTATGTCTGTAACTGCATTTTTATTGTTAAGGTATCTATCTGCTTGTTTAAAACTTTCATTAGAGCAGATGCAAATCCTATACCACACAGAATGGTGTATCTGTAAAATAATAGAGCTGCTCTTATTTAGAGCTGTAGAAACAGTTCTTGACTTTTGCCTACAGCTGCAAAGTGCAGCTGTCTGCTTTTACTTTTTATTTTGGCCCTTCACCCAGGGCCATTTGTAGCAAACACAGGGAACCCTCCTAGCATCTCACTAGGGAGGGACCTGTGTCCAGCGAGGCTCTGGAGCAACCCTATTAATGCTGGGCAGCCTGGCTTCACTATTTTATTTTCCCTGCCAAGCTGCTGAAACTATGGACAGAATCTGGCACAGAGAGAGAGTGGTGCACTTGCTGATGTCTCCCTTTTCATTAGTTCCAGTGCCTGCTGACTGGTTCCTAAAAGGGTGGGGGTGGGGTTGCAACCAATAGATTTTGTTTAAACAGTTTCAAGAGGAATTATGTTTTCAGAGATAGCCCCTCTCAGTAGAGGCACCTTAATAAGTATGTATGGTCATGCCAACAGGCATACGTCGATGTGTTTTATATGTATTTCAGGCCTCCAGGCCTTAAAAGGGGGTTCAAAGGACAAGGGAAGACCACCTTCTATTCTTTGCAAGGGTAAACACCCATGACAGGGTCACACTGTCACAACCACGAACTTGGGTTAAAACACAGTACTGACACTGTGGTTATGCATGAGGGTGCTGTACTTCTGAGGTGCTGTCTTTCAGATAAGACATTAAACTCAGGTCCTGTCTCCTTGTTCTGGTGGTTGCCCAGGTGGATGTTAAAGATGCTATGTCACTTCTTAAAAGCAATGGTGGAATTCCACCTGGTGTCCTGTCCAAATTTCCCACATTTACAAAAAATGCAACCACAAGCTTAATCTGGTTCAATTACCATTGGTTACCACCAGTAACCCCTGCCCACCCCCCCGGGATGAGGCCAACAACAGGCAGAATTGCTTTGTAATCTCCCAGGTTGCACCTGAAAACAGGCACTTGGCTGTCTAGTGCTTACCTGTTAACAAAAGTAAATAAATAAATAAATTCCTCTTTTCTCAGCAGCTACCCCCCCAAAAAAATGGATCCTGCAATAGCCTTTAATCTAAAGAAATTCCTTGGTCCTCCTACTCTCCACTTTTTTTGTTTTTCACTGTCTTACATTCCCGTTCTCTCACTCATACTCTTTCTCTTTGATTTACTCACTTTCTCTCTTATCACTCACTCTCACTCATTTTCTCTCTCTCTGTTACAATGAAGGTCATGCCAATACATTTGTTGGATTTGGGTGGTGGGAAGTACATTAATTAAGCAATGATGCATGACAGTGTGTGGTTTGTGCTCGGATAATCTCACTCCTGGAGTGGTTGAGCATGAGGCCATAGGCCGAGTGCATCCAGTGCCCCAGAAGTATGGTTATCACAGCATGACCCACACACTGGAGTGCATTACTGTTATTATATAATGGATCTTATTTATTAATATTGTGGGGACCAAAATGAGCACATTTAGATGGCTATTAGGCAGAGAACAAGTGTTGGAACATCCTTTTTTTGTGTAGTGACACGTATTTTGTAGTATCAGTCATACGGTTTTATTTATTTTTTTTTATTTATTTATCTTGAGGAAACACACCCCATGTGAAAGCACTGAAAATAGTCAACTGTTTGGTATCACTGTATTGTGTTGTGCTGTACCAGGCAATTAGGTGATTTGCATACCCATGATGCAGTGCATTCATATGTGGTGTGTTTCTTCATAAAAATAAAACTGTAAAACTGATACTATGAGGGAGATGTTCCCACACTATAAAGGAGATATTCTGACACTTGTTCTCTGCCTAACTATGAAATGTTTTAGCAATGAAAAAAAGTCTCTGTCTCTCACTCAACCCCCCCACAATATAAAAAAATACTTTTTTAATATGAAACTAATGCCCCATCCACAATGCACTGCTCAGACCCCGTAATGGATAGAAACCGTTACAACCGGGGAATGGTGCAGTGTGTCCACACTGCCGCAGTGTCCATTACAGGACCGGCACCACCGGTCCACACTTCAGGAGCCGGGCAACCATTACCGTGGCACCCGATCCCACAATGCAGCTCGCGCTGTGCTAGGGGACTGGTGCCACGCATCCACACTATGCCCGGTGACGTTACCAAGGTGTAACCGGTTTCATAACCGTTGTTGAAACCACCTCATATGTGGTTTCAACTACGCGATATGAAAATGCCTTCTGTAACGTTACAGACGTAAACGCAAACCATTGCGATAACGGTTTGGGCACTCTGTAACGTTACAGAGGGGTAGTGTGGACAGGGCCTAAGCTTCTGCTTCTGTACGTCAATTGCAAGGCAGCAGCTTCTCTCGGTAAGAGAGGTTGTGGCTGGTTATTCAGTCTGTTATGCAATCATCTGTATGTTTGGACTTGATGCTGTGAAGCTGTGCTCAGGTAACATCACTGCAACAAGTGCACACTGAGCAATCAGAATCCAGGAAATGTTCTTGCCATTGCAAAATTAAAATTAATGTAAAGGGAACACTAATTTATACTTTTAAATTGCCCATATGAAACCTCAGCACTATCCCTTTTTGGGTGCACCATGGACGTAAACCTCAATAACGTCTTAATATTTAATTAATCATTGTTGATATATGCTGCCTAACTATTCTGCACTTTCCTTGTGCAGTTTTTCATTGTTTTGCATAGCACTGTATTATGCCAGAGAATGCATTTACCATAGAACAGCTCTAATTTGAATACTGAAACATTTACATTGAAATCTCCTATTCATTGTGAAACCTTGTAAACATGTAGTTGTCTTTCTTGCTGTTACACATTCATGCTTTCAAGAATTCAAAACATTAAATGGCAACTGGCAAGAATAAACTTATTTTTTTGATTGGCAATACTATCAGCTTAGGGGTTGGGGCTAGTGAAGGATATCTTGAACAAACACTGGCCATTTTTTTGGGGTTGGGGGGCCAAATACTGACCAAATACTGGCCAGTATTTTTATTTTTGGGAAAATGTAGAGGGGGTGAAGAGCAGAAAAATAGGAGAATAGTTGGGAACAGAGAATGAAAGGAAGGCATGAAGCAGAACAAAACAGGAATGAAGGGGAGGGAGGAGCAAGGTAGTATAGAAAGAAGGACGGATGCAGGTGGGAACAAAAAGAGAAGCATAGGGTTGTCGAAGGAGGGGGGTGCCTGTACAGATTATTGAGAAACAGGAGGTCAGATCAGGGACAGAAGTCCAAGATAGCAACAAGCAAATTACAAGGAAAATAAATAAAGACAGAGGTACAGGGCCAAACCCAGGGATGGAGAGCATGGAGTCAGTAATGGCCTATGGTGACTCAATCATAAAGGGAATCCACTGGTTGAGGAAAGAGGTGGCGTATAAAAGGAGGTCGGTGTTCTGTAACCTCAGGATAGATGCAGCCAGGGTGCTGCTAAGGATAAAAGAGCATATAGACTACTTGGAGGTAAATTACACCTGGTTCTACACCTTAGGACAAATGATCTGTCCAGAGAAAATGTGGAAGAAGTACAGGGAATGTTTAGGGCACTGACCAGGGAATGTAGAGGAATGGTTGGCACTCTAGCATTCTTGGAGGTCTTGCCGGTACACAGTGCTAGTACAGCTAGGCAACAAAGGATAAAATATTTCAACCACTGGCTAAGGGAATGGTACAGGAGCAAGTGCTACCCATGCATAGAAGAATGGGGGGACATGTAGGCAGAGGAGATCCTATTTGCAAGGGACAGATTGCACATAAATGACGGAGGATCTAGAATGTTAAGAGAAAACCTGCAAGGGTATATTGACAAAATTCTGGGAAGGGATTTTAACTAAAGAAGGGTGCGTACAAACCTAGAGAAGTACTGGAAAAAGAAACTAGTGAGTCTTGCCTAGCTAGCACTCCCCTGCAGAAGGGGGCAGAAAATACTGGAAAGAAGGAAAATGAGTGTGTGTGTGGGGGGGGGAGATAGATGGATGGGCTTACTGGCAAATACTAGGGGTGGGATATTCAGACTGCATCAGGCTATGGCGCAAGCCTGGGCACAGCGCAACTGGGATGCTCCAGGGCCCTGACTGGGTGATGTTCAACAGTGCTGTGCCATGGCTCAGCACCATTGAATATCACTCTGTGGCCACCCGCATACTGCATGGCACAGTGGCACTGCACCAGTGTAACTGGCCAGAGAGGAGCAGGGGGATGCGTTAGCACAAGTGCTGTTGTGCTAGGCACATCAACTGTGATATTCAGCGGTGGACATGCAAATGGAGCCATAATGCATGCAAGGTGCAAATGGGGCCATTTACAAATCATTATGGCCCCATTTGCATGCAGGTGCGCTGATCCCCGGCGACTTGTGCCTGGTGCACTGCCAGGCAGTAGCTGTCAGGGACCGACACCCCCTTCCCCCACCGGCAACGTGCTTTAACATCGATCGCAGGTCGTAACAGGACATTCCCTGAGGAAACCAGTGCGGACCCATCTCGCGCCGATCAGGCTGTACATTCCCTGGTGGTTCAGGGGTACCTGTATCCCTCCACCTCCGCCCCACTCATTCCTGCCACCACTCCTCGGTCACGGCAGCAGCACTTCACCCCAGCCACTTACTGTTCACCCGCCGACTGACGGCGATAGCACGGCTATAGGTCGATCGGTCCACAGCATGGGCCAATAGGCGCAGACAGTACTGTATCATTAATCCCAGCTGTGAATGGATCCATTCATGGCACCGACTGTGTAGCGATGGTTCATACGCCCATTGGCCCATGCTGTGGGACCAATGGGCATACAGCCGCATTGTCATGCCATCAGTCGCGTGAGCTGGTCGACGGCTTGCAGGGTGCTGCCGCCCACCTCTGACTGCTGGGGTAGGGTGTGGAATGAGTGGGTGGGTGGAAGGGGGGTATGGTATCACTAGACCACCAGGGAGTGTTCTATATTACAGCCCATGATCGGCATGGAGATAGGTCCACTGGCCCACCAGGGAGTGTTTTGATATTACAGCCCACGATCGGCAGGAGATAGGTCCACTGACCACCAGGGAATGTTTTTGATGTTACAGCCCATGATCAGGCATGGGTGGAGGGGCGCCATAACTATCGGATAGTGTCGCAGAATCCTGCATATCTCGATATTCAGCCCGGATGTGCTGTGAATATGAAGGAGCAATCTCCTACGCGCCACACAGTTATGCCGTACAATAATGGAGCAACAGCTGAGCCACCCACAGCTGGCAGCGCCGCGTTAGCCCTGCATTACGCAGCTCACCCGGGACCAGCTGTTCCATTATTGCACGGGCGAACTGTGTGGACGTATGAAGCTGCGCTTCATATTCACAGCACATCCCGGCTGAATATCGATGTGAGAATATGCACGGGCATGCCCCCACCAATCCAGGCCAAGATATTTCACCGAGCAGCTCAAGCGCATGGGGATTTGTGCTGCACCTGTTCCCCCATTGAATATCACGCCTGGGCACATCAGTGGGTTCTGCATGGTGCAACTCTGTTGCATCATGCGCAACCCATTTGAATATCCCACCCTAGGAGTCTGGGGAATAAAAGGAGTATATAGAGGCCACAGTGGTGGGGGAGGGACTCAACCAGATAACTGTCATAGAGACATAGTGGACAGAAAACCAGAATTATAAGGTGGTTATGCCAGGGTACAGTCTCTTTAGGAGGCCAGGAAAGGGAAGGGAGGTGGCATTATGTGTAAAAGTTGTAATAAAGGCAACGTCAGGTCAGGAAAATCAGGGTCTAGTAAAGATCCTCTGGATTACATTAACCAAGAAGACAGGAGAGGTAACACATATGGGGGTGGTGTATAGATCACCGAATCAAGAGGAGGAGGTGAATACAAAGATGCTTAAGTAAATACAAAGGATGACAAGAAAGGGGGAACTCAGTGGAGGATTTAAATCTCCCTGACATGAGATGGGAGATCCCTACAGCAGCATCAGAAAGGAGCAGAGTGATGCTGGAGTCCATGCAGGAGGCATTCCTTCAGTAGCTTGTCTGAGAACCAACTAGAGGAGAAGCTACATTAGACTTAATAATGACAAATGGGGACAGCATAGAAGGGGTTGAGGTCAGTGAAAATCTAAGAGGTAGCAACCACAGAACTTTCAGGTTTATTATTAGGATGGGGATGGAAGTAAGTCATACCACCACCAAGGTAATGGACTTCCGGAGAACAGATTTTAAGACAAGAAAGGGAATTTTCAAGACAGAGTGATGGAAGGGAAGAAGAAGCTAGAGGGCATTGAGGAGCTGTGGGTGGCAATAAAAGGAGGAATTTTGAAGGCAATGGAGCAGTGCATTAGGAAGGTGTACAAGAAAAATTTGGAAGAAGGCTGCTTTGGTTCACCAAAGAGGTGGCAGGAGCAATAAGGGAAAAAAGAAAGTTTTCAGGATATACAAAGCTATGCAAAGAAGGGAGGAAAGGGATGTAAACAGGGAAAAGCTTAAGGTGACAAGACAAACAGTTAGGAGGGCAAACGCAGATGCAGACGAGAAAATAGCAAGGAAAGTGGGGGGCGCAAAAGTTTTTTTAGGTACATCAGCTAGAAAAGAAAATGCAAACAAGGTATAATGAGACTAAAAGGGGAGGGGGAGCATTGATAGAGAAGGATGAAGATAAACCAGACATGTTAAACAGATACTTTAGTTCGGTATTCACGACAGAGGAGGAGGAAAAGGGACCAGTACTGAGTGATGGAGTAGTGGAGGGCTAGGATGTAGATACAAGTCCTATTATGAAGGTTAGGGTATTAGAAGACTCAGTAAATTAAGGGTGAACAAGGCAATGGGTCCTGATGTACTGCATCCCAGGGTGCTCAAGGAGTTGAAGGAGGAGCTTGCAGCACCACTTGCAAAGCTGTTTAATCTATCCTTGGACAAGGGGAAGTCACTGGGGACTGGAAAAGGGTAGATGTGGTGCCATTGCAAAAGAGCAGAGGTAGGGAGAATCCAGGAAACTATTGTCTGGTCAGTCTAACCTCCATGGTGGGTAAACCGATGGAGGCACTCATAAAAGAAAGGCTAGTGCACTATCCGGAGGAAGGAGGGCTCTTGAACGATAGCCAGCATGGGTTTACGGAAGGGAAGATCATGCCAAATTAACCTGATTGAATTCTTTGACAAAGTGACAGAGGTCTGTGATCAGGCAGGAATGGTGGGCGGGTGGTGGACTTGGCCTATCTGAACTTCAGTAAGTTCTTGGCAGTTTAGTTGTAGGCAGGAAATTAATAAATTGGGTGGGAAACTGGCTAGAAGGAAGGACTCAAAGGGTGGTTTTAAATGGAGCTCACTTCAGGGAGTAAAAATGACCAAGTGGGATATCCCAGGGGTCAGTATTGGGCTCCATACATCTGTATTGGGGATATAATGAAGGGTCTTCATTGGAAGGTGTTTCTGTTTCCAGATGACACAAAGATCTTTAATAGGGTGGATGCACCGGGGCGGGGGGGGGATGGAGGATCTGGACAGGCTGGAGGAGTGGTCTGGGAGGTGGTAATTGTGCTTTAATGCAAAGAAGTGCAAGATAATGCACATAGGGCACAGAAATCCAAAGGCAAGTTTAGGCTGGGAGAAGAGGTAACTGAGACAACAACACAAGAAAGGGATCTTGGGATCATCATTTCAGATAACTTAAAGGTGGCAAATCAGTGCAACAAGGCAGTGGGAAAGGCAAACAAAATGCTGATATGTATAGGGAGGGGCATCATGAGTAGTAGGAGAAAGATGACAATGCCGCCATACAGGTCCATGGTTAGACCTCACCTGGAGTATGGGGTACAGTTCTGTAGGCTACACTTGCAAGGAGACAGAGATAGAGTGGAGCGGGTCCAGTGAAGGGCTACTAAAATGGTGCAGGGCTTGCACAAGGGACATTAGGAGGAATGACTGGGGGAGTTTGTCTTGTTCACACTGGAAACAAGGAGGGATGGGGGACATGATAGAAACTTTTAAATATTTGAAGGAAACAACAGGGTGAAGAAAGAGAGCATTTTCAAAAGGAGTAATAACATAACAACACAGGGGCACAACTTAAAACTGAGGGGAGGTAGTTTCAAAGGAAATACGAGGGGGCAATATTTCACTGAGAGGATGTTGGGTCCCTGTAATAGACCAGCTGAGTGGGTGGTGGAAGTGAATTCAGTGGGGGAATTCAGTCGAGCATGGGATACCTACAGGGGACTAAATATGAGAGGTGAGGGAATGAAAGAAAGATGGTAGTATGGGCAATATGGCAAAGGAGCCACGGGGAGAGAAAAGGGCATTCTAGATGAGCCAAGTGGTCTTTTTCTGCCAACAGTATTCTATGTTTCTGTGTTTATTAAGATTATGTGCACCTGAGGAATTCGGCAGAATGCAGTCCTACTATAATGTTTAGATGACCAACAAATATAAAAGATGCTGTGCTCACACTATAAAGTCCCCAGACCTCTTCTCCTATACTGCCGTTAAAACTACTAAGTGGAGGAAACAGGACGTATGCAAAATACATATAGGCACTGATAAGGACTGTGATCTCTGTTCAGTAGAGATCTGTACAGTAGAGATTGCGATCCTGATCAGTCAGTGGCTGGCTGTGGCAAAGGTGAGGAGAGCTGTGTCAGTTGCCAGCATGGGTTGGGTTGTGGGGGGTGCAGGAGGATTCTGCCTACCAGGGTAGAGGCCATTACACTATGGAAAATTTGCAGTGAGCGATTATAGTACACAAAGGGATATTGGACCGGGGCACCAGCAGTTTGGCAGCGAGGTGAGGGGTCCACTACACTATTGAAAGAGAGGTCTCATGACCTTGGTAAACCGGGGTATGGGGGGATAATGCACAGAAGGTGAGGGGTTCAGTTGTACAATATAGGGTACAGTGGATCAGGGCATTAGGAGGACAATGCACAGAGGGTGGAGGGTTTAAATTGTACAATACTGGTCACAGTTGAACAGGGCATTGGGGGGGGAGCCAGCCTGGCTCATACAGCTGGGCGCACACATGCAACTGGGCTCACAATGGCATGCTTGTTGGCCATTTTCCCCATGCATGCCTAATGGGCTCATTTGCATTCCATGGCTGAATATCAGATTTGGGGGTGCAGCACAGGCATATCTAGGACAGTATTCAGACCATCCTGGGGATGCTGTGGGAACATTGTTTTCTGCTCCCCATTTGTGCCACCAGCACAAGCTGCTATAGTCAAACAAGATGTGTGTTCTGCTGGGATCGCACATTTAGTTTGAATATTTCAGTCAGATGTGCCAGCCAACCTTGTTGGGTAGTGCATCTGGCTGTGCCACGCATCTCCCCCCCCCAACTGAATAGTGGGGTCTCATAATTGCATAATAAATATCCAAACTTGGACCTTGATTTGTATTCAGTGACATTTAGTTTGAACGTGCAATGCCAAATACTTTCTGACCTTGATCTAGACAGTTAACTTGCAAGTGCATCATGCCACCCAGCTGTCTAGCTGTGTGTAAAAGGTTAAACCACGAGACAGTGGAGGGAGGGGTGATATATCAGCAGTGTCTGTGTTCGTTAATTTGATTATCTGTTGCATTTCTCTTTCTGGTTACAGCTGTCTCCAACTCCTCCATCCTTGCCTTCAAGGAGCATACACTGGCTGTTGTGTTAAAGGCAGCTGTGAAACAGAAGAAGCCTATTGTTCAGTGTCACTATTCCTCTTATCTGCAAAGATAAGTTATTTACTCTCTTTAGATGCCCATACTTGGAGAGTCCTGCATAGTCTAGAAGGAAAAAGAGAGAGAGAGAGTGTGTGTGTGTGTGTGTGTGGTATTGATCAGATTTGTGTGTGATTCTGTGCATTTTTGTTATACACTGACTCTGTGTTGTTGGGGTCATCGGCCTTAACTGTCACCATTGAAATAGGTGAAAGTTTGCTTTTCACCATTTTTTATTCTTTGACCATGACTGTGCAATTTCTTTGATCGCGAGCCTGCAAATTCTTTGATCGTGAGATTCTTTGATTGCGATCGTGCATCATGAGCGAGGGACGAGATAGCCAGATTAAAAATCAATTTTCTCAGCCCAGGGGTGCCTAGGAAGTCAAATGAGGGTGGGTTTTACTCAAGGGGCTTGGTTCTGTCGAACCATGGCAGTAGTTTACGGCAACTCCTTAAATTTTCTGATTTAAAAGATTTTGAAATTCTTTGTTCATGAGCCTGCAAATTCTTTGATCATGAGATTCTTTGATCGCGATCGTGCATCGCGAGCGAGGGACAAGATGGCCAGATTAAAAAATCAATTTTCTCAGCCCAGAGGTACCCTAGGAAGTCAAATGAGGGTGGGTTTTACTCAGGGGGCTTCATTCTGTTGAACCATGATGGTGGTCTATCGCAATTCCTTCAATTTTATATATATATACACATATATATATATATATATATATATATATATATCTGTGTGTGTGTATGTATAGATGTGTGTATGTATGTATGAATGTGTATATGTGTGTGTTTAATTTGGGACTTGTTTTCAACTTGCAATTAGGCCTCATTTCAGCATTTTGTCTTTCATTGTCTGTTCTTTAAAACACAAGGACACTTGCAATAAAAGTTGTAAGCTCATCTTACATGTATTAGGCAGAATAGTAGCCCAAGGTTTTTTATCACCAGAATGCTTTCTTGAAGCATACTGAGACATTTTAAAATTTGTGTGAGAAGAGCTCTGTACTTGTTGATAATTCTTGATAACCTTTCCCCTTCGGGGGCTTCTCAGCTAAAAGCATACTGGTGTTAATTAGCTTCTCTGACATAATCTTCTGTTATGTTTTAAATGTATGTGTTAAACCAATGAGCATTATTTCTGTTTTTTCAACATTAACTGGGTGTTAATAGTATGGGATTTTCTAAATAACTGTCATAAAGCTTCTGAAGAAGGACCTGGTTGGTCTTGAAAGCTAGAGCACTTTGTTCTTTTCTGTGTAACATCTATGTTGGTCCAATAAAAGGTATCAAATCATTTGTCTCTGGATCTGTTCTTGCAAGGAAATGAATTAGCATACATGACTTGTGTATGGTATGTTACTGGAACACATTCCAAAGAAAGGGGGGTTACTAGTGGAGTACCTCAGGGCTCAGTACTGGGTCCAGTCCTCTTTAACATCTTCATAGGTGAAATTGCAGAGGGTCTGGAGGGAAAGGTATGCCTCTTTGCAGATGACACAAAGATCTGTAACAGAGTTGATACACAAGAGGGGGCAGAAAAGATGAGAAGGGACTTGGCAAGGTTGGAGGAATGGTCAGACATATGGCAACTTAGATTCAATGCAAAGAAGTGCAAAGTAATGCACCTGGGAAACAAAAACCCAGGAGATGAGTACACAATAGCAGGGGAGGTACTAACAACAACAGAAATGGAAAGGGACCTGGGGGTAGTCATATCAGATGACCTAAAGGTGGGTAAGCAATGTGAAAAGTGGGTAGGAGAGCCAGGGGATACTGGGATGCATAGGAAGGGCATCACAAGTAGAACAAGCATTGTCAATGCCGAATGTTGCTTGCAGGTATGTGCAGTGGTGTTTGGCATGTATGGTGCTTTACCTAATGCCCTGTGCGATTGCTGGTATTTGCACAATAAATTTTCAGCATGACTTTTTGTTACCCCCATTAGCGCCACATAGGCGGAAACACGTTTTGGGCAGGATGTGAAAAATGACAGCTGTACTGCTCATGAGGAGGTGTGGTAAAATGGCAATGTTGAAAATCTGGGTGCAAAATATTGAAAATCCATGACGTCTGACGTGCGTAAGGAACTGCACAACACACACTCATAAAAAAGTCATTTTTAGGAATTTTTTCACCAAATTTTCAACATAGCCATTTTAAGACCTCTGCTCATGAACAGTGTCACTGTGATTTTCTTAATGTTTCCCATACATTGATTTTGCACACCGACTGCGCCATTGTGCACTACATGGTCGGAAACACGTTTTGGGTGAGTTGTGAAAAATGACAGCAGTACTACTCATAAGAAGGTGTGGTAAAATGGCAATGTTGAAAATCTGGAGTGGAAATATTGAAAATTCGCAAACCTACGAGTGTGCGTAGGAACTGCACAACGCACGCTCATAAAACAGTCATTTTTAGGAATTTTTTCACCAAATTTTCAACATAGCCATTTTAAGACCTCTGCTAATGAACAGCATCACCATGATTTTCTTAATGAGTCCCATACATTGATTTAGCACACTGACTGCGCCATTGTGCGCTACATGGGCGGAAACATGTTTTGGGCGAGATGTGAAAAATGACAGCTGTACTGCTCATAAGGAGGTGTGGTAAAATGGCAATGTTGAAAATCTGGAGTGAAAATATTGAAAATTAGCGAACACGAGCCTCTTTGGAAGACTGTGCTGCGCACGCTTCGTAAAACAGTTTTGAATTTTGCACTATTGGTTTTGACCCTTCTTTATGAATGATGTCACTGTCATGGTGTTACTCAGGCCCAAAGGGTGATTTCACACAGTGACCGCGCAGTGACTGCGAATCACCCTCGGGCCCCAATAACGCCATGACAGTGACATCACTCATGACAAGGTCCCAAAACCCATGTTGATAATTTGGTACAAAATTCCAAAAATGCCTGAGATATGCAATAAAGTTGAAACCCCTATCTAGCTAATTATACAGCTTACCGGCATTTCTCAGTTCGCGGGTCAGCTTTGAAGAGTGCAGACGTGTTCCCGTCCACTGAAGATCGCTATGCTGAGCCTGGAGGTAGTATGGGGGTGAGGGGGTGGGGAGGCTAGATGTGCAGTGGGTGGTGCGGGTTGTGGGAGGGGACTGGGAGACTACGGTAGGACCGTTCTCTTCTTTACAGGTTTAAAAAAAAAAGGACTACGTGGGACGTTTGCCACGCTTGGGTGGGCCTCAGCGTGCAGAAGATGGCTTGGGGCTTGAGGGAGCCAACGGGGATTGGGCAAATCTCTGCCGCAAAAGAATGGGATGTTTGCCACACTGGGGTGGGCTCCCAGCGTGGCAGAAGGATGGCTTGGGGGGACCGTGGAGCCGACGGAGGATTGGGCACCCCCATCGGCAAACAACATTTGCCATGCTGGGGTGGGCTCCCAGCGTGGCACCAAAGCTTTGGGAGGAAGCGCGTGACGCGGGGGGATCGGCGTGACGTGGTGCTCGGTATGACAGTGGTGGTTTTCTTTGAAGCAGAGGACCACCACTGTCATACAGAGCTCCTGCACCCATTGGTGCAGGACCGCCACGCCTGCTCAACGGAGCACTGGATTGCAAGGGAGAGGTACACCTCCAAAGTGTGCTACTCTCCCAAAACGTTCCTTGCGCATGCGTGCAAGCAAACATAAAAAGGGAAGTGGTTATCCCTCTATACAGACAGTTGGTGAGACCCCATCTGGAGTACTGTGTGCAGTTTTGGAGACCTCATCTATGCAAGGACATAGACAGGATGGAAGCAGTCCAGAGGAGGGCAACTAAAATGGTGCAGGGTCTGCAGCAGAAACCATATGAAGAGAGAGAGACTGAGAGAGCTTAATATGTATACTCTTGATGAAAGGAGGGAGGGGACATGATAGAAATGTTCAAGTACCTCAAGGGAATCAACAAAGTCCAGGAGGGTAGCATCTTTCAGAAAAAGAGATGTGTAAGAACAAGGGGGCACAATTTAAAGATAGAGAGGGGACTGCTCAGGGGTATGTGAGGAAATTTTTTTCACGGAGAGAGTGGTAGATACATGGAACAGCCTTCCTGAGGAGCTCGTTGGGTCTAAAACAGTGGGGGAATTCAAACATGCATGGGACAGACACAAGGCAATTATAGTGGGGGGGGTTGCAGGAAGTAGGCTGTTGGTTAACTAGAATCTGCAGCTTATCCAGTAGGTAGGGAAATGGGCAGACTGGGTGGGCCAAGTGGTACTTATCTGCCGTCAACGTCTATGTTTCTATGTGCATGTGTTAACATTGTTATAAAAACCCTTATCTGGAGGGCAGTAGCCCATGCTTTTGCAGTTTGTTCTCAGTGCTATACAGGACAAGTTGCCAGCACACTCCATATTGGTGTTTGTGTGATTACTAAATGGTGTCAGAATGAAACACCTGCAGCCTCCCTCCACTCTCAGTCTGCAAGGACATTTTGCTGAAAATTGGAGATGATTCAAGCAGCAATTTGACATTTTCTTGATTGCTAGTGAAAAGTCCCAGAAAATCTAGGCTATGACCCTCTTGTATTTGGCAGGCCTCGATGCATTGAAGGTATACAATACTTTTGTTTTGGAAACAGAGGAAGAGAAGAAGTAGCTGGACAAAATTATGGGACAATTTGAGAATCTGAGTGAGTCCATTGATTCATATGTAACTGACCTGAGGCTGAAAGCTAAATCTTGTGAACCTGGAGATTTAACTAAATCTTTGATTAGAGATAGAAATGTATGCAGCACACACAGTGAGCATGTAAGACAAGACTGTTGAGAGAAGTGGACTTAACATTAGATGAGGCCATAGATATCTGCAGAACTGCTGAACTGAGTGAAACACAAATTAAACACTTAAGTGAAAATGCTCTGGGTGAAAGATCAATGCAAGTAGCAGATGTGCAGGAAGACAGAGAGTAAACAGCAGGTGCCAATGCGAGCAAAGGGAGTTATGGATTTCGATCGAATAAAATCAAATATGAAAAGTGTGGTCATGAGCATGAGATAAATAAATGCCCAGCATATGGACAGTTTTGTAGATTGTGCCACAGAAAAAAAAAATCACTTTGCTAGAGTGTGTCGTGTGCAAACGCAGAGAGATCCATGTTGTTAGAGAACATGTCCAGGAGAAGGAAAGTACTTTTAGCATTGAGACTGTGATTACCTATAAGCCAGAGATTGATCTGATTGGAAAGTAAATTTGAGTATAAATGGGAACATGCGGTGATATTCAAATTAGACACTAGTGCACAGTGCAATGTGATGCCTTTTCACATGTATAAGACACTGTCTGGAGAAACTATTTAAAGGTCATCAGCTAGACTGATTTCCTATTCTGGGCATAAACTTGATGTGAACGGCAAAGTGATGTTGCTAACATGTTTTAAGCAAAAGCATTATCTGTTGCAATTTCAAGTGGTTAATGCAAACATTACCCTAGTGTTGGGCCTGTCTGCTTGTTTGGAAATGAAACATTGAAACATGGACTTTGACAGCAGATAAGGACCACTTGTCTCACCTAGTCTGCCCAATTCCTCCCTATCTGAGAAGCTGCAGTTTCCAGTTACCCAACAGCCTACTTCCTCCTCCTACCCCTCACTAAAATTGCCTTATGTCTGTCTCATGCATTCTTGAATTTCCCCACTGTTTTTGACCCCACAACCCCCCAGGAAGGTGGTTCCATGCATCCACCACCCTATCTGTGAAAAAGTATTTCCTCACATTGCCCCTGACCTGTACCTTCAAATTATGCCCCCTTGTTCTTGTACATCTATTTTTCATTAAAGATGCTACCCTCTTGGACTTTATTTAGTCCCTTGAGGTACTTGAAAGTTTCTGTCATGTCCCCCTTCTCTCTCCTTTCTTTGAGGGTATACATGTTAAGCTCCTTTAGTCTCTCTTCATATGGCTTCTGTTGCAGACCCTACTCCATTTTAGTTGCCCTCCTCTGGACTGCCTCCATCCTGTCTATGTCCCTGTGGAGATGGGGTTTCCAGAACTGTACACAGTACTCCAGATAGGGTTTCACCAACTGTCTGCACAGAGGGATATCAACTTCTTGTTTTCTACTGGTGATGCCTCTCCCTATACATCCGAGTTTCCCCCTAGCCCTCCTTACTGCCTTTTTACACTGCTTACCTACCTTAAGGTCATCTGATATGACTACCCCAGGTCCCTTTCCATCTGTGTTGTTGTTAGTACCCCCCATTGTATACTCTTCCCCTGGGATTTTGTTTCCCAGGTGCATTTCTTTGTACTTTTTTGCATTGAATCTAAGCTGCCATATTTTTGACCATTCCTCCAGTCTTACTAAGTCCCTTCTCATTCTTTGTACCCCTTCTTGTGTATCAACCCTTTTGCAAATTTTTGTGTCATCTGCAAAGAGGCATACTTTTCCTTTCAGTCACTTTGCAATGTCACCTATAAAGACATTAAATAGGACCGTTCCCAATACTGAACCATGTGGCACCCCACTAGTGACCCCCCCTTTCCTCAGAGTGTACTCTATTTATTATTACCTTCTGGGTCCTGTTGTCCGGCCAGCTTGTTACCCAGGATACCACCCTGGGAGCCACTCTCCAGGCTGGCTAACTTGTTTATTAATCTTCTGTGTGGAACAGTGTCAGATGCCTTGCTAAAGTCTAGGTAGGCCATATCCACAGCCCCTCTCTGGTCTATTTCTTTTATTTATGAGTCAAATAACTCTATTAGATTCTTCTGACAAGACCTCCTTGCTGTGAATCAATGTTGCCTTGGGCCCTGTGCCATGCTGGCCTCAAGGTACTCAACAATTCTTTCTTTCAGAAATGATTCCATCATTTTTCCTACCACTGAGGTCAAGCTCACAGGTCTGTAGTTTCTTGCCTCTGCCTTGCTCCCACATTTGTGAAGAGGAATCACATCCACCATCCTCCAGTCCTCTGATACCACACCATCCTTCCATGATTTGTTAAAAAGTGTAGTCGATGGTGTCACTAGTTCTCCCCTTAGTTCTTTTAGAATTCTGGGATGAAGCCCTTTAGGCCCAATTGCTTTGTCCACTTTGAGTTTTAGGAGTTCTTTTATGACCCTTTCTTCTGTGAATGGACTGGTATCGACCCCTCCCCCCGACCAGAGTGTTTTTGTTGTTTGGTTTGGGTACCCCCTTCTTCTTGTGTGAATACTGAACAAACATTCATTCAGTATATTTGTACTTTCACAGTCATCTTCTGCCAACCCCACTCCCCTTTTTTAAAACTCACTATCCCTCACTTGGTCTTCCTTTGCTCCCTAATGTACCCATACAAGGTGTTATCCCCCTTCATGGCTGAGTTGGCTATTTTTTCCTCAGTTTGGGCCTTTGCTATTCTGATTGTCTTCCCTGCTTCCTTCTGCTTTAACTGATACAGTTCTCTGTCCTACTGTTTCTGTGATTCGCTGTACTTCCTGAATGCTATCCTTTTCTCCCTAACCTTTCCTGCTAACTCCTTTGAAAACCATAATTTTTTTTACTCTGTGCCCTTACAGAAATAATCAGCTACAGTACAAGCTGTGACCCACCACTATCATGAGTGTTGACCTTCCTATCAGCAAGACAACCAGCACAACAGTCCAGCTAACACAGTTTCAAGCACCCGATGCTATCTGGGTTTAAATACACAAACTGTAGGCTTTGCTATGACAACTCCTCAGCCAGCAGCAAATTATTTAAAAATAGTTTAACTGCCACAAAATCCTAGTAGACAATGCAGCTACCCTCCAAGGGGAAACCAAAATGCAGTATTTCAATCCTTCTGAAGTTACTCACAAGATAAGCAGATTTTGCAAGCCCCTTCTTAATTAAACACTAAATAAATATATAAATAAAAGAAAAATATCAAGTGTAGGTAGTTTCACCTCCACAGAACTGAGCAAAAGTGCATTTTGTTGCAGATATCTAGAGCAATATGGAGACTTCCACACAGCTCAGTTGTTTAATGCAGTAGCTTCCTCAAACATCAAGAAGAAGATGGGCATTGTGTCTCTAAATGTTGCACACACCAGAAGCTTATAGTAATCTGATCAAGTCTGGAAGACTCCACCCAGGACAATTGGTTCACAGTGGTTATGATGTAACCTTCCCTGATCCAATACAACACTTTGTGCTCTGACAGCAATCAGGCTAACACAGTTTCCAGCACCTGAGGTTGTCTGGGATTAAATACACAAACTGCAGGCTTTGCTGTGAAGCTTATAAAGAAGCTATTTTCATTAGATGCTGCAAGTGGAAGTGCAGGGGGAACCACAGAAGGAATATTGGCTGAATTTGCTGATATATTTAAGAAATTAGGATGCTTGAAGGGTGAATAACACATTAAAATACATAAGACACTCTGCCCTGTGATTTATCCCCCTAGAAAAATACCTTTCATATTGCCAGACAAACTGAAAATTAAACTAGAGAATATGGAAAGAATGGTGGTTATTAAAAAGGTACAGAAACCCACGAGCTAGGTCAACTCGATGGTGGTTGTAGAGAAATCAAACAAAGTATGAATGTGCATAGATCCCAGATATCTTAACAGAGCAATTAAAAGGGAGCATCACCCAATGAAAACAGTTGAAGAGGTTGCAGCCAAGCTAGTAGGGGTTAAAGTATTCATAGTGTTAGATGCTGGGCATGCCTTCTGGCAGATTAAACTGGATGGGCCCAGCTCTGATCTTGTGACTTTTAGTACACCCTTTGGGAGGTTTAAGTTGAAGTGTCTCCCCTTAGGGATTTGCTCAGCACCAGAGGTCTTTCAAAAGAAGATATCACACATTTTTGAGGGGCTCATGGGCACAGAGGTCATTATGGATGACATACGAAAATGGAGCACAAATGTACAAGAACACAACAAGAGGTTACAGATTGTTTTACAAAGAGCCAGAGATAATCATTTTTTTTAAACCCGATGATATCCAAAATCAAAATGTAAGAGCCCCAGTATATCGGGCACAAGTTAAGTAAAGACGGGGTGTTGGCAGACCCCGAGAATATAAAAGCAGTTACCCAGATGCCTGTTTCCCAAAATAAGACTGACTTACAGAGATTTCTGGGCATGGTAAACTACCTGGCAAAGATCATTCCAAACCTATCAACTGGAAATAAGCTGCTAAGAGAGTTACTAGAGAAAGAACCAGCATGGCACTGGGATGATACCACCAGGAGGTCTTTTAAGAGCTGAAAACAGTTTTCACAACCCCCCTGGTGCTGGCCTATTATGACCTAAGAAATCCTGTTGAATTATCTGTTTACACATCTTCAGAAGGATTGGTTGCATGTTTGCTGCAAGAAGACACACCTGTTCCTTTTGCTTCCAGATCACTTAATAAAGCTGAGAGACATTATGCACAAACTGAGAAATAAGCACTAGCTAGAGTGTTTGGCTGTTCAAAATTTCACCAGTATATCTATGGCAGACCAAGGGTCCATGTTCAATCCTACCACAAGCCCCTAGAAAGCCTTTTCAAAATACCACTGGCCACAGCCCCACCAAGAATTCAATGCATGATGCTAAAACTGCAAAATTATGATTTGTGAGTACAGTACAAAGCGGGCAAAGAACTTCACATAGCAGATGCCCTGACCAGTGCCGTGGGAGAACATTCTGTGCTAGAAACTGAACTACAGTGCAAGTCAGATTAAACTGTTCCACCAATGAGTTGCTTTAGCATTTCTGACTGAGCTGCATAGGTGTTGCTGGATTCAGCACAAAGCCTTGCACAAACTGTTTCTTAAGAGTCATATCTCAGTTTTGCATTGCATTGTGATTGGGCCTAAGCTGCATTCCAATTGAGTAGCAAAAACATTT
Source organism: Neoceratodus forsteri (assembly GCA_016271365.2). NCBI lineage: Eukaryota > Metazoa > Chordata > Ceratodontiformes > Ceratodontidae > Neoceratodus > Neoceratodus forsteri. Next base: position 1,227,382,147 of record CM057454.1, read on the forward strand.
TATGAACATTGCTCTTAAGTTGGTTAAGTGTTAAAAAACAATGCAGTATGAGTTGCAAGTGCATTACCAACTGTAAAAAATAATGTTAAGCCAACTCATTGGTGGGACAGTTTAATCTGACTTGTACTGTAGACAAGTATGAGGTTCACACAATGGACTACATTCCTATCAGTGATGAAAAACTGAAATTAAGAGCTTGACCAAGATTCAGCATTGGTCAAGTTAAGAGACACTGCTTTAAATGGGTGGCCCCATGAGAAATTGTCAATAAGGGAGTACTGGCTGTTCAGAGATGAGATCTCAACAGAAAATGGACTTTTGCTGAAGGGGGAGAAACCTATAGTCCCCACATCACTGAGACCAGACATGTTAATCAGATTACGCAGCAGCCACTTAGGTATTGAAAAATGCAAGTGCAGGGCCACAGATCTCTTATTCTGGCCAGTTATGAACAGTCAGATTAACGACATGGTGGCCAAGTGTGGTATGTGCAACCAGTTCAGAAGAGCACAATCTAGAGAGCCGCAGCAGCCACATGAGATACCAGAGAGGCCTTGGCAAAAGGTTGGGACCGATTTGTTTGAATTTAAAGGGGAAACTTATTTAGCAATGATTGATTACTACTCCAGATACATAGAGATATCCAAGTTGCAAAACACAAGTGAAACAGTGATTAACCATATTGAATCACAATGTGCAAGCCATGATATTTAAGAAATACTTGTGACAGATAATGGCCCACAATTTGCCTGTATCAATTCAGAAACTTTCAAAGAAAATATGAGTTTAAACATGTAACGTCTTCACCAAAATACCCCCAGTAATGGTATGATCGAGCGAGCCATTCAACAATAAAAGAGACTGTTAAAGAAAGCACAAGTGGACTGCAAAGACCCTTACTTAGCAGTCTTAGAATTGAGAAATACCCTACTGGATGGGGCTATGGTCCCCAGTACTACTGCTTATTAGCAGCAGAACCAGAACTTTGATGCCTACCAGATCTGAACTTTTCAAACTAAAAGTGTCAGAAGTAGATGTGTGAGCTACACTTTGAGGAGCTCAAGAAAAACAACAATCTTATTACAATCTGCAAACCGAACCACTCCCAGCCTTACAGCCAGGACAGCCTGTTTATTTGCAAACACCTGAGAATACCTGGACCCCTGCAATTGTGGAACACAATGCTGAAGAGCAACACTCCTTTTCTTGTCCAAGCAAATGGGAAATTGAATCGAAGAAACAAGAACAATCTTTTGTTAACCCCTGAGCTGCACCGTTCCTGTGGCCAACAAAACTTGTTGCACATCCCAGAAGAAAAACGGAAGACAGCAGGGTAACATGACAGACGATGAGGGGTTCCCAGAGATGCCTGCAATAGAGGACCCACCACAGGTGATGCCAGAGCAGTTACAAAGCAAGCCTGTGGGGTCGGCCCCACCACTGAACAGTCAAGACCAAATGACTGCTATCAGTTTCAGCCCAAGAATCAGCTGAGTCAGTGGATGGGAAATACAAAGGCCTGCCTGGTATTGTGACTTCAAAGATTAACAAAAACTTTGAGCAACATAGAATTTTAAACATTTTATGTTTGGGGGGAAAGTTCAGTTTGAGAGGAGAGATGTAAGGAAGTGAATAAGCATATGCAACTTGTGTATGCTGTTATTGCACATGTGTTAACGTTGTTATAAGAGCCCTTATCTGGCCAGCAGTAGCCTGTTCTTTTGCAGTTTGTTCTCATTGCTATACATAGATACATAGAATATGCTGGCAGATGGGGACCACAAGATCCATCTAGTCAGCACATAAACAGTACAGTAAAGTTACCAGCACACTACATTTTATTTTAACCAGGAGAGACACACTAAGCTGAAAGCCTGTTTACAGGTGCGACCCAGGAGCACAAAGAAGTTAAGTGGCTTGCTTAGGGTCACACAGTATGCAAGTGGGGGCTGTGGGGTTCAACCCCAGGTCTCCAGGTTTGCATCTCAGAGCCTTAAACCACTGCACTATACTGCCTCCTTCATGTTGGTGTTTGTGTGACTATTACATCTCTCTTAGTTACCTACTATTGCCAGCTGCTTATTTTAGTTATTTTTTTAACAAATGAGACACTGCTGTTTTTAAGTAGCAAAACTAAGACATCTCACACTGTGCCAAACTAACCTCCAAATTCTGGATCCGAATGCTCCCCTCCTATCTCTCATCCTATCTCTCCACTTCACCTCCACCCACCCACTCTTTCAGATCTAATGGCACCCACACCTTGACAGTCCCTTGCCGCTCCACCCTCATCAGTCAGACTGGTTTCACCCATCGCTTCCCTAAAATCTGGAATTCCCTCCACCCTGAAACACAACACTCCTCCTCCAACTACTCTCTTAACTCTGCTCTACACAATTACCTCTCCCTCAGCTATTCCTGCTTTAACCCTCCTTAATACCTATTTCCAGTTTCTGCCTTCGTACCCTGACCCCCTTGGCAGGGTTCTCAACATCCTGAAGGGGGAATCAGGAAGTGGCTACCCCTTCTCCTCATATTCAGTTCTTGCCTCTCCCCCTCTCTTCTCCACTTACCCTTCTGGGTCATCCATGTGTACAACCTACCCTATCCTTTTTACTCCAACAGCACTTACGTACTACCTCAAAGCTGCTCCTGGTACACTCATGCACTATAATGGTTCTGTTGCATTATTACTGTTTTGTACATTTACATTTTCTTTTGTATGATTTTGGACATGTATTGTAATTTACGCAATGTTCCACTACTGTTTATTGTACAATACCTTGTGTTCCAACTATTGCATATTCTTACAATGTTGTATTGTTTATACTACCCACATACTATTGTAACTGTTCCTCCTTCACAACCCTATGTAACCCCCTCCCCCCAGGTTGCACCATGAGATGAGAAACTTGTTGTTCAGTGTGCCCTCCTGGTGAAACATTTCAATAAATAAATAAAAATAAATAAGTGGCAGTTATCTGGAACATGACATGACTTACTAGCTACAACTGGTGCTCAAACCAACTGTCATTTGGTTGGATGGTTCAGATAAGGATGTAAACATGATTTACAAGTGTCTTTGTTTTGAAATAACCATCCTTTTCTGACAAATAAGCAAACTTACAGCCTTACATTAAAAAATAATGATGTTTCCAACTAAGAAAAAAAAATACTCTATATCTCAGCAGTGTTTCAATGGACTGTTTTTAATTTTCTAAGGTAATGAAAGCTTGGTAATATGTCAGTGTTTTGGAGTAGCTGTATTCACATCTACCCAGCAGAGGGAAGAAATTATTTCATTCAACTGGCATAGTGATTTGTAGCTGTGAAAGGATACACTGAAAACTCTGAAAATGAGTGCTTTGGTATCCCATTTTTCCAGCTACAGCAAGAAGACTGCAGGCTCCGCCCACAGCTATAAAAAGGGTCCAAAAACAGGGTTAGTAATTGCAAACCAATCAGTCTAACCTTGGTCTGCAGTAAGATACTTGAGAGACTTATCAAAGGTAAAATAGAAGCAGAAACACAACATTTAGGTATGGTAGACAAGTGCTAACATGGGTTCACTACAAATTGCTCCTATTCAACCAACCTTATTATATTCTATATCTCCATAAGTATAAGTATTGACAACAACAAACCAGTGGATGTCATATTACTTGACTTTGGGAAGGCTTTCAGTAAAGTATTTGACCAGAATCGTTACATTTTGAGCATTCAGCGTAGTGACAACTTTGCCATAGCAACAATGCTGGACCCATGATACAAACGTGGAATTGCCTCAGTACTGGAGGGCGGGCCTGAAAAGGTAAAAACTGTCAGTGGGCAACTGGTGCACTCAGTTCATGGGGCACAGAAGTCACGTGACAAGGTCAGCAAATCCCAGCAGCATAATCAGGCTGAAGGTGAACCTGGAGGAGTAGTATCAAGCATACACTGTAAGGAGAAGGGGACTGCAGTTCCAGGTTGCCTGTCATTAAAAGTGGTTGTCATTAACCCACTTTGGGAAGCTTTTTCCCAAGTGGGGATTTGTGACATAAATGATTATGGAGAAGCGGATGATGAATCAACCACTGGACTTAGAACAGCATAGTGAATGGTTGAGCCATACGTGTCTGAAAACAGGCATCTGTCAATCACTGATGATCCCCTTTTACACTGGAGTGGAAAGGTCAGTGAATGGCCATAGCTGACCGCTGTGGCACTGAAGTACCTGACATGCCCACCCTCCAGTGTGAATGTCGAGAGGGTATTCAGCCTAGAAGGTGCAATAGCTCGGGATCATCATACAAACCTCTCTCCTGCAAATTTCAGTTTGCTGACATTCATAAAAATGAATGTGAGGCACATACCAGCTCAGACTGCAACCTCAGTATTCATACCCTGGCATACCCATGGTTTTGCTGATGTTGTAGAAAGGGACCATCCTGGTGGCAGTGGCAGCATGAAACAGCCTACCATTGATGTAGATGATAACACAATGGAGAAAGAATTTCCCAGTGGTCAGAACTGAGACATAGAAGACTGCAAGGGCAGCTTTTTTAATGAGGATGATGATGAATGATGATGAGGTTAATGTTGGCAGGTTTTAACTTAAGTGGTTAAAAGGCTGTCACATTTCTTGTATGATACATTATTTCTTTTTCATAAAGTTAAATCAGTGTCCCACTCATAGTGACTCAAATTCCATATGTCACATCACATTTATAATACAGAGCACAGTATATCCTGGCCCCTGGACAACCACCACCATAGGACCACTGTTACCTGTTCACCACTGCCACCATAGGGAATGTGACCATGTGTTCCCCTGGACTACCACTACCATAAGACTGCTGTTCACCACTGCCACCATAGAGAATGTGACCATGTGTCCCCCTGGACTACCACCACCATAAGACCGCTGTTCGCCACTGCCACCATAGGGAATGTGACCGTGTGTCCCCTTGGAGTACCACCACCATAAGACCATTGTTAGCCACTGCCACCACCACCAGATGTAGGAAGATGTGAGAGGGAATGTCATCATGTGCCTCAGCTATGACCACCATCACCCACCACCACCATTGTGACAATGTTTTCCATTACATGTCGTGACCATGCCAAGGCAGAGGGAGTCGAACAGGAGACATCTATCAGCCACAAGCACAAGGCTTCTAACTATTAAAACTATAAAGTGAGTATGTGTACTAATGTTTTTCATGCTATTCAACTTCTTTTAGCTGCGTGTTTTGTTTTCTGTTGCTTTTCTGAGCTGCAGTGGTCAAACGCATACGGTCAACTTATTTTGTTTTTTTTACAGGTTAACAACAAATTACTCTCCTTCGCTGAAGGTCTGTATCAATGGTACAGCAGCAGTACTATCTATAGGAACCTACGGGATATCCATTTCCAATCCATACTGGTAAATATATCAATTTTATTTCATCTGTTCCTTTTTTTTTTTTTTTATAAGAGTGCAAAAAATCTGACTGATGATTCATAAACTAGGTGACATATACATCATAAAAAATATTTCTGCAACATATCATGCACTGTATTCCAAATTTGTAACTGTGCAGCCATGACAGTGTTGAAAAAGTTGGACCCAGGTCATATTACTTGACAAGATGTGGTTTTAAAATGTAACTTGAGTTGAGACACAGGGACACTGACACAGTGTATTTGTTACACAGCCTGGTACTAAATTAAATTGTGATCTGATGATTGCAGTTGGGCAGCTTGCTATCTGTGGTAATCCAGATACACATGGTGGAACAGCCCTGGCATAAACATAATGGGCCAGATATTCAAACTGCGCCCAAAATGTGCGCAATAGCAGCAGCAAGCACAAGACAATTGCACACATGCGCAACAGACGAGATATTCAAAGATGGAGCAAGTCAAATTGTGCAACCAGCCAACATCTGAATGTCACACAACCTGCGCCATAGCGCAACCAGGAAGGGGAAGCTGAGCACATATGATACGCCATAGCGCAGCAAGGCCAGCCCAGCTGAGCAGTCTAGAGGCACCATAGCGCAAGCAGAGAGACCCCCCAGCAGCAGAGCAATGGAACTGCACAACCAGGGAAGTAGGCAGGGGCTCACCACCCATGCCACAGATGGGCACAGGAACACACTGCAGAACCAATAACACACCCCACACCCGAAGCACAGCATCACTGGTGGAAGGATGGAACATCCACTGGCCCATGAGGACAAGCCAACAGGCATCAGCTGGGCCATGGTGCCCCAGCACACCACTGGCAAGCAGAGACTGCCATAGCCGGACAACCCAAGTGTACACATTCTACTGCACAGCAGTACACCCTGCACTGGAACCCCAAGACACCACCCATGAGCAATGACTGTGACCAGCACTGCAGGAATTCCCATGCTCCCCCGGCACAATGCAACCATGTGTACCACAGAACCATACAAGCCAGACCCACCAGGAGCACACAGCGGTGTGTGGCAGCACAAGGCCAGACCGGCTGAATGCCACCGCCACACCAGGGACACCCCCCTATGCACACACACACACAATCCCAGGACAATACCACACCAGATGCCATGCACACCACTGCAACTGAGCACCCATAGCCAGCTGCAAATCAGAGACCACCACAGTATTCATATCAAAATAGATTTATAAATGAATAACAACATGAACACACAACAACAAACTATGTACAGAGAGATATATACAAGAAAGGGGTGGGAGTACAGGTACAAGGTAGGGGTGGGTAAGAGGCAGGGGTGAAGAACTTGGTGAGGGAAGGCAGGGTGTGAGGGAAGGGTAAAGAGGGTAGGTGTGGGGCAGCTACTGCCCCAAAGGCTGCACAGCAGCAGGCTGCCTCTGTTCCCGTGGCCTCCTCCGTCATCGGACACCCCTCTGGTGCATCTCCCGCAGAATGGTTAGGGACTCTGTGGACACCTCCAGCAGGCAGTGGATGGCCTGCTCAATTCTGCACAGGACCCAGACACCTAGGACAAGGGAACAGAATCAATGGCTGTGACTGTCCACAACCCTGAAGCCCACCCAACATGCATGGCATACAGCCAAGTGCCCCGCCCCTGTGATGGACTGCACCCACTCACAGTGACCGTGCACAAGCCAAGTCCAACCAGGCAGCAACAGCCATGTGTGCCACTGTGCACACACCCCACCCATGCCCAGCACAGCACAATGAAGGCTGTCCAGTGACGTGGCTATGTGGTGGGGTTAGTGCCACAGCCATATGCCCAGTGCATGCATGGACCACCAGTGATGCACTCACAGACATGCAGTGCCACTGGACAGTGCTGACTGTCACACGTCACGTGCATGGCAGTGCTGTCCATGGATGGTGGCCATGCCCTCCTCCCCCATAGCACGCAATAGCATCCATGATGTAATGACACTCACCCTCATTAAGCCGCTGCTGCTGTGGCTGCTGCTGCTGCTGTGGGCCCACACCACTGCCACCTCGGCCAGCCACCTCTGCAGCGCCCCTCTGTGCCTCATCCCGGGCCCTCCTCCACTCCTCCACACCTGTGGGAAACAAAAGTTGAGAAACACATTAGTGAGATCCCAAAGCAGACAGCCCCCTGCCCCAATGAGTGTGCCTGCCCACACAGCCAGACCCATACATCACACACCTGCAAACACTGTCACAGCCAACCATGGACCAACCCTCCCCCATGCTCTGGTCACATTACACAGTGTTACCCTTGCGGACAATACAGGTGCATAGACGGCTCACCCACCTGGCCTCGGTACAACGCCCCTCCTAGCACGTGACCTGAGGCACGCCAGCAGTGCCCGCTCCCTCCTGTGCAGGTCACTGTACCAGTGCCTGCACTGTTCTGGTGTTCTGCGCCACCCAGTGGCCTGCTCCAGATCGGTGGCCACCTGCTGCCACACATGGGAGTGGGCCATGTTTAGGGGTTCCTCCCCAAACAGTGGCCCATGGTGAGGCTCCACCACAGCCACCAGGTTGGCCACCTCCAAGGCACTCCACTGAGGAGCTCTCCTGCGTACCATGTCTGCAGGTTTATAGTAGGCAATATGGCGCCCGCAGCGTGGCAACCCATGTGGAAATAGCTGCGAATGCAATCCATCAGTCCCTATCGCGCTGTTCGTACAGCGCCGTCGGTCCCTATCATGCTGTTACCGAACAGCGCAATAGAGCTGCAGACATGCCATACGTACAGCACCAAGGGGGCAAAGGTCGGGCACAAGATCATGGGTCTCTGGTGCAAGGCCACGCACAGCGCCATCGGACATCTACACTTCCATTGCGATCGGTTGCCTGTGTGCCAGTGCCACAGTGGACTATTGCACAGTTGTGCCACAGCACTGTGTGTTGACCAGCGCTGTAGCACCACTGGCACAATGGTGGCCGTGTCCTATATTGCAGATTGCGCACAGCACGTGATCAGCACAGCAGATGCCTGCATAAACTACCTGGGCATGCGCATTGTGGTGTACTACGCAGTCACAGAACTGCGCCATTGGCTCAGCCGGCTCAACTGTATTGCACAAAGCGCAACAGTGCAATATTCATCCATCATATGCAAATCATCTGATCAGCCATTCAATGGCACAGTGGCGTGATTTGCATCTCATTAAAGTTGCTCCACTCCTAATTTGCATGCATTGCACTATAAATGTGCGACATTGATCTGCAGTGGCCATATTCGGTTACTGCAGGTGATAGGGGGGTTGCATGCTGTGTGATTTTCTGGACTATGGTCTTAGGATATTGCTGTATACTGCACAGTCACAGGTGTCCACTTCTACCCATACAGACTGTGACATGGCTGAGCCAGGAATGGGTGAGGAGGATGATGGTGGGCAGAATAGGAGGCCCAACTTCACAAAAGCTGAAACAGAGGCATTCTACAAGGCCTACCTGGAGGAAGAGCCACTACTCAGTGGACGGCGGGGCACCCCTCAGGCCCGTGCTGCTGCATGGGAGGGGGTAGCTCGCACCGTAAACCTGCACGGAAGCCACCAGCGCTCCATGCAGGAATGTAAAAAGAAGATGGGGACCGACAGGAGGAGGGTGAAGAAGAAGGTGGCAGCCCTCAGAGCGGCATGCGCTGCCACAGGCGGGGGCCAGCTGAAGGTGGTGCAGCTGACCCCAGTGGAGGACCATCTTGCTGCATCCATGCAGCGCAGTGCCATGGAGGGCATTCCGGGAGGTGGCTTACAGACAGGTGGTAGCCCATCACTGCACGGTATGACATGGTCGTTGGGGGGGAGTTGGATCCCATGCACTAACATGTTCTCACTTTCTGTTACAGATCCTGTGCGTCTGCAGGAGACAGTGATGGAGGGCCACTGTGGACATCCAGCCGGAGTTGAAGGGGGTCCATCCACCTCTGCTGGTAGCCGGCATGCATTGCACCAGTGTGCACGCCTGGCTGCCATCTCTGATGTCAGTGAGACAGGTGTGGGGGGGTGGCCTTCCTGTGTCTCAGTGGTCTGGCATGCAAGCATGCCAGCACGCTGTGGCTGTGGCATGAACCTGCACCATTGATGATGCAATGACCACTATGGGCAGTGACACGTGTGTGTCACATAATGGACACACAGCAGGACAGTTCACGCCTATGGACCTAGCTGGATCCAACGTGTGTGCCAGCATGTCAGCACAGTCCCAGGCTGTGCCTTTCAGCACCAGTGGCTGTGCAGGTCACTGGCACTGTTGCAGACACAGCAGTGGAATGACTGGTCCCTTGGGCACAGCAGGTGGAGGGGCAGCAGCAGCAGTCACCCACCGGGTCTGGGGGTACAGGGTTCAGCGGTGGTGTATATACACTGCCTAGTGACTTGCCCATACCTGGTCCTGGTGAACAGCGCCCACCCTCAAGGGGTGTTGAGCATCAGGCCCTTCCATACCCTGAGGGACAGGTTGCCGATGTGGCAGACGACCCATTTGACGAGCACGCCCGCCTGCTGCGGGCATCAGTACAGCAGCAGATGCGGGTTGCAATGTTCATGGAGGCACTGTGTGTGGCTGTGGAGCAGCACAGCAGGGACAATGCAATGATCCTTGCAGGGATTGTCCAAATGCGGATGGATGTGACCGCTGCCATTGATAGGCAGACTCAGGCATTGGTCGCTGTCGTGGCCGCATTGGGCACACAGTCAGGTGCCCCTGTGCCATGCACATCACTCAGTACGCTAGCCACTCCCCATTCACGGTGTCGTGCGACACCCAGCCTGTTGACGCCGGGTTCTGCTGTGGGCATCCCGAGCACCCCGATGCAGGTATGTTTGGCATGCTGCAGACCCCTGTGCGGACAGGGTCATGCTTGCGCAGTGGGACCCCTGGTGGTCCATCGGTGCCACCCCAAGTGGCCCATGCTCAGCCTGCCAGTGCTGCTGGGTCTCAGTGGGGCCGCCCATGCATCCAAGGAGGCTGTGGCACAGTGCCATGACTGACCTGTTTCCCGGTGGGCCCTGTCTGGTGCCGCCCGTGTGCAATGTGTGTCATGGTGGGCAGTGCACCAGTGGGTGCCCTACCCAACACGCCGAGGGACCTGCACACCCTCCCAACTGCTGTCCATGGGTGCATGTGCATGATGATGCCTGCATTGCACTGTACACCAAGGTGCAAGGGTGCCCAGCATCTGACACACGTACATGGACAGTACAGGTGGTGAAGGTGGCCTGTGGACGTGTGTGTTTGACATGTCTGTTTCTGCTCTGCTGTGCACCTGCCCCTGTGCACTTTGTGCCTGGTGTGTGCGTGTGTCCATGTGGCATGTGACTATTCACCCCTCCCTGGTTGTGTGTTTGTGTGCCTGTACCCTTCCACTCCTCTCGCAGTCATGCACCCCTGGTGTGTTTCCCTGTGTGTATGTGGGTTGTGCCTAGCCACTGTTGGTTGCACATGGCTCCATGACTTACCTGTGTTGTCGAGTGCTCCTCTGTGATGGTGTCCTGGTGCAGCTGGGCCAGCCGGATCGTCGGGGTCATGCCATCCAAGGGAGGGTGCTCATCCCCATCATCACCGGCGCCACCAGCATCCCTATCGCTGTCCCTCCTCACCTGTATGGCTATCCTACAGTCTTTGGCCATGTTGTGCAGGATACAACAGGCCAGGAATATCCCACAGGGCTTTGAGGGGCTGTATACTGTAGGGCACCGCTGGAGGTGTCTAGGCATCGGAAGCATGCCTTCAGCATCCCAAACACCCGCTCGATGATGTTGTGTGTGGTGGCATGTGCCTCACTGAAGCGTTGCTGCGATGGGGTCGTGGGGCGCCGGTAGGGTGTGAGCAGCCAGGGACGGAGTCAGTATCCACTGTCACCTGTGTGGAGATAGTGGAGGTTAGTGTCATGTTCAGGACCATATTGCCCCTAGCCCTGTGTGCCACTCCCATGGCACCTGTGGCTTGCCCACCCTTGCCCCAACTTTGCCACTCCTACATGCATACTCACCCACTAGATGTCCTGTGGGGATGTCCCAACTCTCGAATCGATGGCACAGTGCAGACTGGTACCATATGAATGAATCATGTGCTCCGCCAGGGTGCGTGGCCAGACATTGATGATGCGCCACTGGCATCACACACTACCTGGCAGTTGACACTGGTGAACCCTTCCGTTAGATATGTGGCCCCATCGGGCCAGATGGTGTGTGAATAGCCACATGGTTGCAGTCTATTGCCCCTAGCACGCCAGCATACGTGCTACCCTGTGGAACTCCTGTATGTTTGCTGTACGCCTGCTGCGTGTGCTGGGGAAATGGATTTACTCCGCAGCATGTGGCAGCAGTGCGCTGAGGAATTGGGTGATGATGTATGATGTGGCCGACTGTGTTATGCCTGTGGTGTCCCCTGTTGTCCTCTGGAAGGTACCCGTGGCGAGCAGCACATGCAGGCTGTTACCTTTGTCTCCACTGACAGAGTGTGACTCCATCGTGAGGGTGCCTGCATCACATCACTGCACAGCTCACAGAGCTGCCTCAGTATTGTCCTGTTCAGGTGGTACCGGCCCACAATCTCGACATCTGAATACAGCTCAAAGCTGATGCGGGCATGGTACTGCCTGTTGGGCGCGTACCGCCGACGGGCCCTTCCACGGCCACATCCCCCTGCAGCATGCCTTCTCACCCTCCCCACTACAGCTTCCATGTGGAAGCTGGCACTGTCCATCTCCCTGGCTTGTGTCCCCGGCTGTTGTTGTTCTGTTCCCCCCACTGTCCTGACTGCTACCTCCACTGCACCGGGTATACCTACTGGCCTCAGACCTCTGTGGCCCCACACACCTTCAGCTGCCCCATTCTGTCCTGCCTACTCCCAGGCCTGCACTGGCTGCTGCTGTGGCCTGCTCTGTGTCGCTGCCTCATAAGTATTCCCTGTCGCGTTCTTGCGCCTCTTCCTTGAGCCTTTTTATTCTGGCTCATTTCTGCAGTGGCGCAACTTCTGGCTGATCCACTGTTGTGCATTGCGCAAGCCTTTGAATATCGCATTGCGCACTTTATGCATGGATCCACCCCCTTCAGTTGCGCATACCTTCATTTGCATTGCGCTGTTGCTCAGCATGTTTTCAGTGGCGCAACTGCCTCCCGCTGAATATCGCAGAATGGCGCCTTTTCGGACTTGCGCTGGTGCAACGCTATTGCGCATGGTGCAACCCTTTTGAATATCCCACCCAATGTCTTACTGCTGCAATTAAGTTGTAACAAGTCCTTCATTTCTTTTTATAGGAAACTTCCCGATGCTTTGTTGTGTCATAGTTGCCTTATCCAAAGAACTTCTTCAACATCATGCCCCTCCAGGTGGGGGCAGACATGCAACAAGCAGAAGTCGTTTCAATCGATGACCATGACCATCATTACCAGACTGGAGAAGGATGCAGACAAAATCTGTGAAGAAGTAACCAAATAATAAACCATTAATGAGACCTACTTGCAAATATGCTTCACCACCAAAAAAAAAATATGTATATTTATCTTCATTGGCTTAAGAGTATTCCATTTACAATTTCAACACCAAATTTTCTCATCAAGCACTGGAATGAGCACACCAACAGTATGTGACCTGTGATACAAAACAATACAATGAGTACATATATATATATATATATATATATCAACCTCCCCAACCTGGAAAATACATCTATCTATCTATCTATCTATCTATCTATCTATCTATCTATCTATCTATCTATCTATCTATATTTATGCAATGGGTGGAGATAAATAGAGTGTGATAAAGCCATTTATCTGAGTAACTGTGCATAAATTTCATTTATGTATACAGGTTGCGACATTCAAACTAGCCATTCTGACACACACCCCACCCATGCCCAGCACAGCACAATGAAGGCTGTCCAGTGACGTGGCTATGTGGTGGGAAGTTAGTGCCACAGCCATATGCCCAGTGCATGCATGGACCACCAGTGATGCACTCACAGACATGCAGTGCCACTGGACAGTGCTGACTGTCACACGTCACGTGCATGGCAGTGCTGTCCATGGATGGTGGCCATGCCCTCCTCCCCCATAGCACGCAATAGCATCCATGATGTAATGACACTCACCCTCATTAAGCCGCTGCTGCTGTGGCTGCTGCTGCTGCTGTGGGCCCACACCACTGCCACCTCGGCCAGCCACCTCTGCAGCGCCCCTCTGTGCCTCATCCCGGGCCCTCCTCCACTCCTCCACACCTGTGGGAAACAAAAGTTGAGAAACACATTAGTGAGATCCCAAAGCAGACAGCCCCTGCTCTCAATGGGTGTGCCTGCCCACACAGCCAGACCCATACATCACACACCTGCAAACACTGTCACAGCCAACCATGGACCAACCCTCCCCATGCTCTGTCACATTACACAGTGTTACCCTTTGCGGACAATACAGGTGCATAGACGGCTCACCCACCTGGCCTCGGCATAACGCCTCCTAGCACGTGACCTGAGGCACGCCAGCAGTTCGGCTTCCTCCTGTGCAGGTCACTGTACCAGTGCCTGCACTGTTCTGGTGTTCTGCGCCACCCAGTGGCCTGCTCCAGATCTTGGCCACCTGCTGCCACACATGGGAGTGGGCCATGTTTAGGGGTTCCTCCCAAACAGTGGCCCATGGTGAGGCTCCACCACAGCCACCAGGTTGGCCACCTCAAAGGGCCTCCACTGAGGCTCTCCTCGTACCTGTCTGCAGGTTTATAGTAGGCATATGGCGGCTCGCAGCGTGGCAACCCCATGTGGAAATATGCTAAGTAATGCAATTCCATCGTCCTTTATCGCTACTGTTCGTACAGCGCCGCCGGTCCCTATCTATGCTGCTGTTCCGAACAGCGTAATAGAGCTGCAGACATGCCATACGTACAGCACCAAGGGGCAAAGGTCGGGCACAAGATCATGGGTCTCGGTGCAAGGTCAACGCACAGCGCCATCGGACATCTACACTTCCATTGCGATCGGTTGCCTGTGTGCCAGTGCCAGTGGGACTATTGCATTGTGCTGTGCCACAGCACTGTGTGTTGACCAGCGCTGTAGCACCACTGGCACAATGGTGGCCGTGTCCTATATTGCAGATTGGCGCACAGCACGTGATCAGCAGCAGATGCCTGCATAAACTACCTGGGCATGCGATTGTGGTGTACTACGCAGTCACAGAACTGCGCCATTGGCTCAGCCGCTCAACTGTATTACCAAAGCGCAACAGTGCAATATTCATCCATCATATGCATCTCATCTGATCAGCCATTCAATGGCACAGTGGCGTGATTTGCTATCTCATTAAAGTTGCTCCTCCTTAATTTGCATGCATTGCACTATAAATGTATGACATTGATCTGCAGTGGCCATATTCGGGTTACTGCAGGTGATAGGGGGTTGCATGCTTGTGTGATTTTCTGGACTATGGTCTTAGGATATTGCTGTATACTGCACAGTCACAGGTGTCCACTTCACCCATACAGACTGTGACATGGCTGAGCCAGGAATGGGTGAGGAGGATGATGGTGGGCAGAATAGGAGGCCCAACTTCACAAAAGCTGAAACAGAGGCATTCTACAAGGCCTACCTGGAGGAAGAGCCACTACTCAGTGGACGGCGGGGCACCCCTCAGGCCCGTGCTGCTGCATGGGAGGGGGTAGCTCGCACCGTAAACCTGCACGGAAGCCACCAGCGCTCCATGCAGGAATGTAAAAAGAAGATGGGGACCGACAGGAGGAGGGTGAAGAAGAAGGTGGCAGCCCTCAGAGCGGCATGCGTCATCACAGGTGGGCCAGCTGAAGGTGGGCAGCTGACCCCAGTGGAGGACCATCTTGCTGCATCCATGCAGCGCAGTGCCATGGAGGGCATTCCGGGAGTGGCTTACAGACAGGTGGTAGCCCATCACTGCACGGTATGACATGGTCGTTGGGGGAGTTGGATCCCATGCACTAACATGTTCTCACTTTCTGTTACAGGATCCCGTAGGGCCTGCAGGAGACAGTGATGGAGGGCCATGTGGACATCCAGCCGGAGTTGAAGGGGGTCCATCCACCTCTGCTGGTAGCCGGCATGCATTGCACCAGTGTGCACGCCTGGCTGCCATCTCTGATGTCAGTGAGACAGGTGTGGGGGGGTGGCCTTCCTGTGTCTCAGTGGTCTGGCATGCAAGCATGCCAGCACGCTGTGGTTGTGGCATGAACCTGCACCATTGATGATGCAATGACCACTATGGGGCAGTGACACGTGTGTCAGCATAATGGACACAGCAGACAGTTCACGCCTATGGACCTAGCTGATCCAACGGTGTGCCAGCATGTCGCCAGTCCCAGGCTGTGCCTTTCAGCACCAGCGTGCGTGGCTGTGCAGGTCACGGCACTGTTGCAGACACAGCAGTGGAATGACTGGTCCCTGGGCAACAGCAGGTGGAGGGCAGCAGCAGCAGTCACCCACCGGTCTGGGGGTACAGGGTTCAGCGGTGGTGTATATACACTGCCTAGTGACTTGCCCATACCTGGTCCTGGTGAACAGCGCCCACCCTCAAGGGGTGTTGAGCATCAGGCCCTTCCATACCCTGAGGGACAGGTTGCCGATGTGGCAGACGACCCATTTGACGAGCACGCCCGCCTGCTGCGGGCATCAGTACAGCAGCAGATGCGGGTTGCAACGTTCATGGAGGCACTGTGTGTGGCTGTGGAGCAGCACAGCAGGGACAATGCAATGATCCTTGCAGGGATTGTCCAAATGCGGATGGATGTGACCGCTGCCATTGATAGGCAGACTCAGGCATTGGTCGCTGTCGTGGCCGCATTGGGCACACAGTCAGGTGCCCCTGTGCCATGCACATCACTCAGTACGCTAGCCACTCCCCATTCACGGTGTCGTGCGACACCCAGCCTGTTGGACGCCTGGTTCTGCTGTGGGCATCCCGAGCACCCCGATGCAGGTATGTTTGGCATGGCAGACCCCTGTGCGTGAGGCCTGGCATGCCACAGTGGGACCCCTGGTGGTCCATCGGTGCCACCCCAAGTGGCCCATGCTCAGCCTGCCAGTGCTGCTGGGTCTCAGTGGGGCCGCCCATGCATCCAGCAGGCCGTGGCATGTGCTATGACTGACCTGTTTCCCAGTGTGGGCCCTGTCTGGTGCCGCCCGTGTGCAATGTGTGGTCATGGTGGGCAGTGCACCAGTGGGTGCCCTACCCAACACGCCGAGGCACCTGCACACCCTCCCAACTGCTGTCCATGGGTGCATGTGCATGATGATGCCTGCATTGCACTGTACACCAAGTGCAAGGTGCCCAGCATCTGACACACGTGCATATGGACAGTACAGGTGGTGAAGGTGGCCTGTGGACGTGTGTTTGACATGTCTGTTTCTGCTCTGCTGTGCACCTGCCCCTGTGCACTTTGTGCCTGGTGTGTGCGTGTGTCCATGTGGCATGTGACTATTCACCCCTCCCTGGTTGTGTGTTTGTGTGCCTGTACCCTTCCACTCCTCTCGCAGTCATGCACCCCTGGTGTGTTTCCCTGTGTGTATGTGGGTTGTGCCCTAGCCACTGTTGGTTGCACATGGCTCCATGACTTACCTGTGTTGTGCGAAGTGCTCCTCTGTGATGGTGTCCTGGTGCAGCTGGGCCAGCCGGATCAGTCGGGGGTCATGCCATCCAAGGGAGGGCTGCTCATCCCCATCATCACCGGCGTCACCAGCATCCCCATCGCTGTCCCCCCCCTCGACCTGTATGGCTATCCCACAGTCTTTGGCCATGTTGTGCAGGATACAACAGGCCAGGAATATCCCACAGGGCTTTGAGGGGCTGTATACTGTAGGGCACCGCTGGAGGTGTCTAGGCATCGGAAGCATGCCTTCAGCATCCCAAACACCCGCTCGATGATGTTGTGTGTGGTGGCATGTGCCTCACACGCTGCTGCGATGGGGTCCGGGCCGTAGGGTGTGAGCAGCCAGGACGGAGTCAGTATCCACTGGTCACCTGTGTGGAGATAGTGGAGGTTAGTGTCATGTTCAGGACCATATTGCCCCAGCCCTGTGTGCTACTCCCATGGCACCTGTGGCTTGCCCACCCTGCCCCAACTTTGCCACTCCTACATGCATACTCACCCACTAGATGTCCTGTGGGATGTCCCACTCAATCGATGGCACAGTGCAGACTGGTACCATATGAATGAATCATGTGCTCCGCCAGGGTGCGTGGCACAGACATTGATGATGCGCCCACTGGCATCACACACCACCTGGCAGTTGACACTGGTGAACCCCTTCCGGTTGTGATATGTGGCCCCATCGGGGCCAGATGGTGTGTGAATAGCCACATGGTTGCAGTCTATTGCCCCTAGCACGCCAGGCATACGTGCTACCCTGTGGAACTCCTGTATGTTTGCTGTACGCTCTGCTGCGGTGCTGGGGAAATGGATTTACTCCGCAGCATGTGGCAGCAGTGCGCTGAGGAATTGGGTGATGATGTATGATGTGGCCGACTGTGTTATGCCTGTGGTGTCCCCTGTTGTCCTCTGGAAGGTACCCGTGGCGAGCAGCACATGCAGGCTGTTACCTTTGTCTCCACTGACAGAGTGTGACTCCATCGTGAGGGTGCCTGCATCACATCACTGCACAGCTCACAGAGCTGCCTCAGTATTGTCCTGTTCAGGTGGTACCGGCCCACAATCTCGACATCTGAATACAGCTCAAAGCTGATGCGGGCATGGTACTGCCTGTTGGGCGCAGTACGCCGACGGGCCCTTCCACGGCCACATCCCCTGCAGCATGCCTTCTCACCCTTCCCCACTACAGCTTCCATGGAAGCTGGCACTGTCCATCTCCCTGGCTTGTGTCCCCTCGCTGTTGTTGTTCTGTTCCCCACTGTCCTGACTGCTACCTCCACTGCACCGGTATACCTACTGGCTCAGACCTCTGTGGCCCCACACACCTTCAGCTGCCCCATTCTGTCCTGCCTACTCCCAGGCCTGCACTGGCTGCTGCTGTGGCCTGCTCTGTGTCGCTGCCTCATAAGTATTCCCTGTCGCGTTCTTGCGCCTCTTCCTTGAGCCTTTTGATTCTGGCTCATTTCTGCAGTGGCGCAACTTCTGGCTGATCCACTGTTGTGCATTGCGCAAGCCTTTGAATATCGCATTGCGCACTTTATGCATGGATCCACCCCCTTCAGTTGCGCATACCTTCATTTGCATTGCGCTGTTGCTCAGCATGTTTTCAGTGGCGCAACTGCCTCCCGCTGAATATCGCAGAATGGCGCATTTTCGGACTTGCGCTGGTGCAACGCTATTGCGCATGGTGCAACCCTTTTGAATATCCCACCCATCGTCTTACTGCTGTAATTAAGTTGTAACAAGTCCTTTCATTTCTTTTTAGAAACTTCCGATGCTTTGTTGTGTCATAGTTGTTTATCCAAAGAACTTCTTCAACATCATGCCTCCAGGTGGGGCAGACATGCAACAAGCAGAAGTCGCTTTCAATCGATGACCATGACCATCATTACCAGACTGGAGAAGGATGCAGACAAAATCTGTGAAGAAGTAACCAAATAATAAACCATTAATGAGACCTACTTGGTAAATATGCTTCACCACCAAAAAAAAAATATGTATATTTATCTTCATTGGCTTAAGAGTATTCCATTTACAATTTCAACACCAAATTTTCTCATCAAGCACTGGAATGAGCACACCAACAGTATGTGACCTGTGATACAAAACAATACAATGAGTACATATATATATATATATATATATATCAACCTCCCCCAACCTGGAAAATACATCTATCTATCTATCTATCTATCTATCTATCTATCTATCTATCTATCTATCTATCTATCTATATTTATGCAATGGGGTGGAGATAAATAGAGTGTGATAAAGCCATTTATCTGAGTAACTGTGTACATAAATTTCATTTATGTATACAGGTCTGGACATTCAAACTGCGCCATTCTGTGGCGCAAGCCCTGCGCTTGCTAAAAATAGCTCTGGGTTGTGTCATGGGCGATATTCAACAGAGTTCTGCTATTGAGCAACTCCTTTGAATATCGCCCCCTGGCCACAGCCACTGTGCACGGTGCAGTGGAACTTGCGCCACCGCAAGTGGTCAGAGTGGAGCATTCAGATGCGGTGGTGCAAGTTCCATTGCGCCATGCGCAAATCTACAATATTCAAAAGGTGACATGCAAATGGGGCCATAATTTATGCAAAATGCAGCGGGGGGCATTTGCATCTAATTACAGCCCCATTTGCGTCGTCATTATGCAGGTGCGCCATCCTCGACAACTTGGCGCCTGGCACCTGCCAGGCAGCAGCCATCGGGGACCGGACGCCCTGCAGCTCCGAATGGGCTAAAGTAAATTCCCCTCTCAGCTCATCGTGGCATAACGTAATAAACCCCTCCCTGACCAGCCCGATCGCGGGCAGAACTAACCCCACCCCCCGACTGGCTGATAAGTGGGTGAAACTTCCCCCACCTGACTAGCCAGTCGCCGGCAGAACACCTCCCCCCAACCTCTGACTTGCCTGATCACGGCATAACGTCAACCCCCAAAGTCCAATATCCTGGTGGTCCAGTGACCATGAAGCCCAATCGTGAAGTATGTAAACCTCCAAAGTCCATATCCCGTTGATCTAGTGACCCCCACCCTACCCACTATGGAGCCCCACCACCGCCTCCCCATCAGCCGGTGGGCGCAGCACCCCACCCGCCTGCCACCTGCCGCCCACTGACTGACAGCTCGGTAGGGTTGCACGCCCATTGGTTCAGGAGCAAGAGTCACTGGGCGGCAGCCCATACCATACAAGGCAGTACAGATATGCTCTGAACCATTGGGCATGCAGCCCTACTGAGCTGTCAGTCGGCAGGCAGTGGGGCGGCAGGCTGTGGGTGCTGCCACCTGCTGGCTGATGGGGGAGCGGTGGTGGGGCTCGTGGGTGGGTGGGTGGGAGCCACTAGATCACCAGGGATATTGACTTTGGGGTTTGACCTTATGCCCGCGATCGGGCTTCACGGTCCACTGGACCACCAGGGATATTGGACTTTGGGGTTGACGTTATGCCCACATCAGGCTAGTGGGGGTGGGGAGTGTGTTCTGCCCACGATCGGGCTAGTTTGGGGATGGGGAGTGTGTTCTGCCCACGATTGGGCTAGTCGGGGGTGAGTTCTGCCCGCATCGCGCTGCGGGGGGAATACTCTGCTGCCCAGGATCGGCCACGGGGTTACTATTATGTCCACAATCGGGCCTGCAGGGGGGCATAGGGAATAGAGAGGCTACCCACAGGTGGCAGCTGCTGTGTTGCACCCTGCAATGCTGCAGCTCACCTGTGGGTGGCCCTTGACTTAATCTTTTTTTGCTCAAAGTTGTGCAGGCACAGGTAGGAGTTGTGCTGCACAACTCTGCATGGCCCGCTGAATATCGAGCTGTGCAGTTTATGCATGGTTCCTCCTCCGGTTGAGCATGCCTTCATTAGCATTGCACTGTTGCTCAGTATGACTTGGGGGCGAACTGCCTCCTGCTGAATATCGCAGAATGAAGCGCACTTTTGTTCTGGCAAATAGCACAAACTTTATTGCGCTTGGCTCAACTCTTTTGAATATCCAGGCCACAGTGCTTACAGTACTAGCGCCGAATTTGTCAAGCAATTTTGTGAGATTCCCTATTTATCCTTCACAAAATTTAGAGAAAAAAATCCTCTAAAATTCTTTTTGTTATGCCTACCGAAAGAGGCCAGTTCCTATTACAATACTTAAGTGCCATCTGGTAGATTCTCAACTACACTATCAGATGAGACAACCCTCTCTGCATAGCAGTGAACACACTAATAAGCAAAACAAAATTCCTAACTAAAGGTTTCACAGTTCTCAAAAGGGATTTTTAAAAATCCTTTGACTAATTCAGTGCTACTACTGTATGTCATCAGCCATTTATCCACACAGTGCTTATGTCATCAGCCATTTATCTATACAGTGCTTATGTTATTTAGAATGTTCGACCTCAGTAGCAGTATTAACCATACTCAAATGCGAATAACTTTAAAATGAAAAATGATAGCATGGTACTGTGAGCACGAAAGTTGTTCAGCACGGAAAAATCGACAAAATGAGTGGCATTTTATTTATTGATACCTTTTAGATTTTTTTATAATTAGCAAAAACACAGCAGAAAATTCATATTTTTATTCATTTTGCCCGCAAACAAATGTAAATAACTTTAAAATGAAAAATGATAGCATGGTACTGTGAGCACAAAGTTTATTCAGCAAAGAAATATCTACAAAATGAGTGGTGTTTCATTTATAGATACTTTGTAGTTTTTTCAGAATTAGCAAAAAACAGCAGGAAATTCAAATTTTGTGCTCTTATTCATCAAACAAATGCAAATAGCTTAAAAACAAAAAAGATAGTGTGGTACTTTGAGCTCAAAAGTTGTTCAGCATAAAAATATCTACAAAATGAGACATTTCATTTCTAGATTCCTTTTAGATTTTCTATAATCAGCAAA
This sequence comes from Neoceratodus forsteri, assembly GCA_016271365.2. NCBI lineage: Eukaryota > Metazoa > Chordata > Ceratodontiformes > Ceratodontidae > Neoceratodus > Neoceratodus forsteri. Next base: position 1,227,404,080 of record CM057454.1, read on the forward strand.
AAATGGCAGAAAATTCAATTTTTATTCACTTTTTTGACCAACAAATGCCCCCTACAAAAGTAAAAACAAAATAATTGCATAAATGCAATGGAAAACTTGTGTAATAAATGATTTATCTGCACTCAAGCAGTATGACCTCGGACACCTCACTTGTGGCTTACGCCACTCATGAGGTTACCCAGGGTTAAACTGCTCTTGTGCAGAGAAACCATTTATTACACTTGCTTCCACTGCATATCACACACATATATATATATATATATATATATATATATATATTATGGTAGCACGGTAGTGCTACCATAGTTAGGGTTGAGGAACCATTTCTATGTTAAACCCCAAAACTTTGCACCTTAATAACTTTGCAACCGTTTGACGGATTGGCCTGAAATTTGAAATACATGATCAAGAGCCATAGGCCTTGGGATCTGCCAAGTTTTGTACTGGTCAGATATACGAATGCGGAGTTATTAAGCGTGATCTGTGCACGCGTTTACGCTTTTTCTGGAATTCTACAGTCACGCCTACAGGCCGTACGGTTTTCGCGACCAGCCCGAAATCTTCAGGGAAACGTGCTAGGGGTCCCCGATGTGTCTTTGAAGATTTCTTGAAAAATATTAAACGGTTCAAAAGTTATTCAAAAAACAGTTTCCCATTATAAGTCAATAGGAAAAGTTAACAAAAAGTTCGACAGTGTCGCAAATGCATTTTTACTTTCGCAAATGGGCCTGTTACTTTCGCAAATCGGCCATTTTGTTTTCAGTTGGTGATCAGAGAAATGGTTGGTATTTAAATTTGGGACCCTCTAGCAACCTAATTCTTTTTGTATTCACCTAGTCGGACCCTGAGGATGCTTGCCATGTCTTTATTTTGTGGTAAAACACCCCAGAAATATGTTTTCAAATTTCTGGAAAAAGTACTTTCACAAATTACTTTCGTGCTCACGAAGTGTCGAACTTTTAGCTTGCTTGAAATTGCGACAATAGTTTTCCATCTGTGGGAAAGTGACAGTGATTCTTTGGCACTGCACTGCAAAAGAACCGTTGGGAGTTTTGGGATGAAAAATTTGGAGGGAACGGAGCCGACATCTCACAGATGTGCCTTTCAGTGTTGTATTGAAAAAATATTACACGGCGGCAAAGTTACGGCACTCCAAAGTTGACAGTTTTTCCCATAGGATAACATTACGGCACCCGACGCATTACAGAAATCCTTTGGCATCCTGCTGCAAAATAACGGTTTGGTCTTTTTTCCTGAAATTTTGAGGGAAGACAGCCAACAGCCCACAGATGTGCCTTTCAGTCGTTTGGTGAAAAAAACTTACACGGCGGCAAAGTTATGGCACTCCAATGTTGATGGTTTTTCCCATAGGATAACATTACGGCGCCCGACGAATTACAGAAATCCTTTGGATCCCTGCTGCAAAATAACGGTTTGGTCTTTTTTCCTGAAATTTGGAGGGAAGACAGCCAACAGCCCACAGATGTGCCTTTCAGTGGTTTGGTGAAAAAACATTACAGGGAGGAAAAGTTATGGCGCTCCGAACTTTTCTTTTTTTCCCATAGGATAACATTACGGTGTTCGCCGCGCCTTTCAGGGCCCGTATCTCGGAAACGGTGTGAGATACGAAAAAATTCTTAGCCCCTAATGGGGTCTAAGTACCAAATTAGCCAGGACAGTTGTAAATAATATGAGTTTTAAATGTTTTTTCTACATCGTACGGTTCCTGAGATATAACGTATTTAGTATTCTAAGTTCTCATTTACTGCGCTGATACTCATTATTATGCATACATTATTTGTACTCACTGTCTTTCTCTATGCAGGTTTTGGGGAAAACCAGCCTGTGCGGTTACATTACTGTTACTGTTGCCCTTTCCACTTGCGGTTCCGTACCCATTTCACTTACCGTTGACGTCTGCGCCACCATGTGCGTTATCCTTTGCGTTTTCATTTGCGCTTGTGTTTCTGTTATTTTTTGCCATTTCTGTCTACAGTACTGTTTATCTTTCTGTTTCACTTTACGTCACCATGCCCATTGACATTTCTGTTTACAGGCACCATGTTACTCTGTGACAACACATCACGTGGCAGACCGTTCCGGTCTACGCCACCATGTGCGTTACCCTTTCTGTTCTCATTTGCGCTTGTGTTACCATGTGTGCCACTGTTAGCATTTCTGTTTGCGTTGCTGTCCCTGTTAGTATGCCACAAGACATCATGTGGCTGGAGTCGCGGGGCCCGAAGGGCACTACAGGCCCACGCCCCGCTGCATTACATTCACTATTTCTCGTTATCATTCTCAAAAAGAAGGGAAATTAGAGGCAAAAAACTCTGTTTAATCATTAGTTAGGGTTGTTCCACAGCGACAAAGTGAGGAAATTAGTTGTTAGGGTTGAAAACCACCTTGACCCACCCACCCCCAACCGGCATTGGGGTGTGCATTGGGATCGTGGGTCCTAACTCTCACCCATTCTCCTATACTTCTGCTGCTTTACATGTCATGGGGTGAGCGTTGGGCTGACGATCCCAATGCACACCCCAATGCCACCACGTGTGTCATCCTTTGCGTTTTCATTTGCTCTTGCATTTCTGTTACTTTTTTGCCATTTGTGTCTACAGTACTGTTTCTCTTTCTGTTTCACTTTGCATCACTATGCCCATTGACATTTCCATTTGCAGGCACCATGTTACTATGTGACAACACATCACGTGGCAGACTGTTCCCGTCTATGCCACTGTGTGCATTGCCCTTTCTGTTGTCATTTGCGCTTGCGTTACCATGTGCGCCACTGTTAGCGCTTCTGTTTGCGTTGCTCTTCCTGTTACTATGCCACAAGACATCATGTGGCGGGAGTGCGGGTCCCTGGGCTTCACGCCCCTGCTAGCATTATATGCTGGGACAGGGCCTATGTGTGTGTATTATCCTTTCCGTTTTCATTTGCGCTAAGCTTCGTTACTTTTTTTTGCCATTTGTGTGTACCGTACTGTTTCTCTTTCTGTTTCACTTTGCGTCACCATGCCCATTGACATTTCCATTTACAGGCACCATTTTACTATGTGACAAGACATCACGTGGCACATCGTTCCCATCTACGCCACCATGTGCGTTACCCTTTCTGTTCTCATTCGCGCTTTTGTTACCATGTGTGCCACTGTTAGCATTTCTATTTGCGTTGCTGCTCCTGTTACTATGCCATAAGACATCATGTGGCGGGAGCGCAGGGCCCTCCCGCCGCTGCATTACATTCACTATTTCTCGTTATCATTCTCAAAAAGAAGGGAAATTAGAGGCAAAAAACTCCATTTAATGCATTGGTTAGGGTTGTTCCACAGCGACAAAAGTGAGGAAATTCGCTGTTAGGGTTGAAAACCCTAACTCCGAATTCACCCCCCAGCACCACACACACACAGACACACACACACTCAAGTATGGGGGAGGACCAAGTCAACACAACCAATGACAGACATCCAGCAGCAGGTGACAGAAATAACAAACAATTGTCTAAATGTACTACGAGACATCCCCACCCACCTGACCAGGTACTGCATGCTCAGTGGAGATCAACAGCAAAACTGAGGCCATGTACACCAAACGTACACATCCCTGATTGCAGCTGCACACAGCATACCACACTTAGTAGTTGCATGGCCTTACCTACCGATGCCCCACACCAGACCACACCACATGTGGTGGGCCACCTGAGAAATAGAGTTCAGCAAAACCAAGGAGTTGTACAGGCATAATATCTCTGATTATAACAAGGGTTTGAGAAATGCAGCTTTCTAATTGACTGTAAACATTGTAACAGCCTTATGTTTAGTTTTTATTAACATACAGTACATGTAGAGCCTAACCATATGATGAACATGGTTCAATGTTGTTTACAAAACAGTTTTATTATGATAGCAATAAGCCACTCCCATGTATTATGTTAATGGTCAGTTTATCACTGTCTAGCGACATGTGGCACTCGGCTATGCCTCATTCAACATTAAACCCCTACAGGGTGATTAATAGACCATTTAACATAACTGTTGGTCATGCCTTATTGCTTAATTGTCTTTATGAGTAGATACTCTCCCTCTGCTAGGCACTGCAGCAGCTTTGCAACACCGTGTCCCACCCAGTTACACCATACACTGTCTAGTTACTGGAGAATGGCTGTGAATATGAACTGATAAAGATGAACAGTGTAACTTGATCATTACAGTCATCGAAACCTTAGTGTGATTATAACTGACAAAGTCAGTGATAGAGAATAACCCCTGCTGTCCTAGTACACTTACCGCATTGTGAGTTAAATCAATACTAAAAGACATTCTGTTTATATCTACACCATACCTACTTGATTCCTGTTGTACCACAATTAACATAGTTATCACTTTGATTGCATCAGTGACAGAAGTGTGGCAAACCCAAACACTAGGTATACAGCCTGAGTATGAAACAACTGTTAACAAAAATTACACTGTGTCCATAAGTGGCATAGATCACTCATTGCAACAATAGTAAATGTATTACTATTTGAATAAGTTAGTCATCACAGATGCAGTGAGATTGTCTTTATCAGGTACAACATACTCAGTAAGTGCCTACAGTAAAATCTATCCTATATACATCTCCGATACAGGTACGTCATTGTTGGCTCAGTAGTGCTATGATATTTAGAAGTTGCTTGGCCTGATCCATGCAATTACAATGTTTCTTACAAAGAATACTTACTGCATCTTTAGTATTGAAACACACTGAAGGTCTATGTATGTACATCAGCAGTACACCTTCATCAGTAAGAATGCATGTGATACTGGCAGTACAAATTTCACAGCGCTGGACAGGCAATGCTTTTCCATACGTTTACATCAGCCTCTCTATCTTGAGTAAACCATTGCAGTAAATGTACTACTATGTAAATCACCTATTAAATGTAACACTACTTTTATCTTGAGCATGGTAGTGTCTTGTACTTAATTTATGTGCTTCTCTTAATTAATGTATACTCACTAGTGTTAAAACCTTTCTACAACTGTCATCATGCACCTTCAGCATTTATATTGACTAACGGCACAGTACCAGTTGTAGTGTGGTGTGGGGCATCGGTAGGTAAGGCCATGCAACTACTAAGTGCGGTACATTGTGTGCAGCTGCAATCAGGGATGTGTACATTTGGTGTACATGGCCTTAGTTTTGCTGTTGATCTCCACTGAGCATGCAGTACCTGGTCAGGTGGGTGGGGATGTCTCGTAGTACATTTAGACAATTGTTTGTTATTTCTGTCACCTGCTGCTGGATGTCTGTCATTGGTTGTGTTGACTTGGTCCTCCCCATACTTGAATGTGTGTGTGTGTGTGTATGTGTGTGTGGTGCTGGGGGTTGAATTGAGTTAGGGTTTTCAACCCAACAGCGAATTTCCTCACTTTTGTCACTGTGGAACAACCCTAACTAATGCATTAAACAGAGTTTTTTGCCTCTAATATATATATATATATATATATATATAAAACAACTCACCAAGGCTACTATTAGTGTACACATCATAAAGGGCACCCTTCCATCCGGTTGAGGCGATCGCATCGCATTCACAGGAATTGCAGCACACTTTTGACCAACAATAGTTCTCTCACGGTCATCATTTCTGATGGAACACTGAATGGATTCATGTCATGTTATCCCTCCTTCACATTGTTTGGCAAGACGCTGTGCATCATCACATCATCATCACAGAGTATGTAAATTTTATGGACACAAGACCATTGCATTTTGGGGATGCAGAACAATTCTGGGGACTCAGTGTGACCACTGCATGAATGAGTGACTGTGCAATAAATTCTGGGGAATTTTGCATGTAGTGCAATGCTCCCATTAAACTTCGTCAGCATTTGGGAATTTTCTGGACACGACAGTTGCATTTTGTGTGTTGTGAGCACATAATGTCATAATTAAATTATAAATTAAAGCAGCAGTGTAACAATGTGGTGAAAATTCTGACCTATACTTTTTTATGCTATTTTAGATTGGCAGCCACTTACCTCCTGACTTGTATGATACCCTTCTTTTCATAATTTGTGTCTGCTTTAGTACTTTTTCTCATGTCTGAAAAAATAAAAGGAGCAATCCTTTTAATTTGGCTTGGACCAGGTTTTCATCAGTATTTGCAGCTGTTTTTGAACAAATATTGTTCTGTGAGGTCAGAAAACACTGCCTGCTGCATAATTGTTAATTTTACTCACAAAGGAAGTGATATATATATATATATATATATATATATATATATACACACATATAAAATACAAATCACACATGCCCACACAATGCAAAGCATCATGGGCTGAATATGCAAATCACCACAGAATGTTATGCTGGTTCAACTTTAAGCAGCATTGCATGGTGCCGAAAGGCCTTTCACACAGTTTGCAAAGGGTGCTAACAGATGACATAGACATGTGTTTCATCCTACCAGGACTCATCAGTATGTCTCGTCTGTTTGACACCCCAGTGGAATGAACCAGCTACCCTAAGATGGTCTGTCTGGGTTATATTGTGGTGAACCCATTAAAATAAAAAACTATTTAAAAGTCAAAGGACCTCTGTGCGCAAACACTGAGGCAAGGGTTACCCCAAAGGGCATCTGGCTGGGAAGCCAAGTTTTAAGAAAATACAAAATCACACATGCCCAAACAATACAAAGCATCATGGGCTGCATATGCAAATCACCACAGAATGTTATGCTGGTTCAACTTTAAACAGCATTGCATGGTGCCGAAAGGCCTCTCACACAGTTTGCAAAGGGTGCTAACAGATGACATATGACATAGACACGTGTTTCATCCTACCAGGATTCATCAGTATGTCTCGTCTGTTTGACATCCCAGTGGAATGAACCAGCTACCCTAAGATGGTCTGTCTGGGTTATGTTGTGGTGTCTATGTCTATGACATGTCTATGTCATCTGTTAGCACCCTTTGTAAACTGCGTGGGAGGCCTTTCGGTACCATGCAATGCTGTTTAAAGTTGAACCAGCATAACATTCTGTGGTGATTTGCATATGCAGCCCATGATGCTTTGCATTGTGTGGGCATGTATGATTTTGTATTTTCTGGAAACTTGGCTTCCCAGCCAAATCAAGTATTTAAGTGCATGGTGCGTCACTGCACCTTTACACATAATGGAGCCCTCATAGTGTCCGCCATATTTCTGGGTTGCAGACTTTTCTTTATTAAAATAAAGTATGTTGCAGCACGAGAAAAACACCTCAACATACTTAAAAGTCTTAACTGGAGGGTAAGCCTTGCAGGGGGTGGGAGCTCTTGTTACTGACTGCTTCCCTTTAAACTACTACTGTTGCCTTCTCTCTGTCTGTTATTAAACAAAAGACAAAACACTACAGTGGTGGGGGGAGGTGTGCTACAAAAAAAGCTAATGGGGGATCCCCTGATGGTCCAGCAGCAGATGGAGCATCAACACAATCTGTAACTGGTGTCACTCTATATGCTCCAATTGCTGCAGGGCAGCACCCACCCTCTCATTGTTTTCTTCCACCACGGCCCACAAAAGTGCTATGTCTGCCTGAGTTGCAGGCATTGTGGGGTCCACTGGTGGTGGTACACCAGGTAGATGTGATGGTGAGGATGGTGCTGGTAGTGGTAGTGGAGCAACTGCTGCTGTGGCCCTCCTCCTCCTCCTGCTGTGATGATGCACAACAGCAGCACCCCTCTGCCACTGCCACAGAAAGGCCAGTAGGTGGAGGCCTGGCCCATTCTGTGGCAGCCTGCCACTCCACCTTGTGGTGGTTCAACATATGGATGCACTGGCCCCCAGTCCCCAGATGTGTCCCCCAGGGGCCACGGCACACCTGCACCCCACAAAGTAGACATACCACAAGGCTGCTGTCCTCCACCTGACACAGTTGAAAACTGCCAAACTGGGGAGCTGTGGGGGGGACCAGGCACAGGAGGGGGTAGATGCAGTGCTGGCAGCATGGTTACAGACCTGGGCTTCGACCTGCTGCTGTGGAGGTGGTGCTGCTGGAGCTTCTGCAGCTGCCACTGGTGGTGGTGGACTTGGTGGACATGGCACTGGTGGTGCTGCTGCTTCCAGAGGGGGGACCAAAGACAATTGTGTGGGCCAACACCACCCAGCTGTGCCCCCCATGGGTGTGCATTACTCCCCTCCTGCCATGGGCCACATCCTGTCCCTGCTCCATTGCAAAAAATCACTCCTTCCCTCTCCAACGACTTTACACACACTCACACAACACAGGCACACACACACACACACAGACAACAAAACTTACAAAACAAAGAAATCGGTCACCACAAGGAAAAATGAACTGACAAAACAGTACAAAAAAACCCAAAACTATTAGCTTTTAAAAAAGCTTTTGGGTTTTGATCAAGCATTTCAGAACAAGAACAATCCTCTCCTTTCCTACACAAAATGCATCCTATCTCTACCTCTGCAAAGGAGAAAGTGAAAGTATCTGCTTGTATGACTCACTTCCTACCTGCCTAGCTAAAGCATGTGACTAACAGTACTGTAAGCCATGTGATGTGTGTGGGGGCTGCCTATATTGTTGTCACTCAACCTTATTTCACATTAAGACAGAATGACAACACAAAGTCATAATAACAAAGAGAAGTGAGCACTTTGCAGTGGTCACTCTGCGTAGCACTGGGACAATGCGAAGTGGTCACTTCGCGTTCACTTCACCACTGGAATTTAATTTTGCTGCATTTCTAGTCGAGAGATGGTTTCTTTAAGATGGGTCTCACCAAGGCCTCTTTCAAGGCCATTGGATAAACACCCTCTGACATCAAGCACCGGACAATCCCAATGAACACCAGGCCAACTGCCCCAACTCATCTCATCCAAAAAATGTGTTAGAGCTTGGTCCAGTTCTCAATATGTGTGCTTTATCTTAGAGAGCATCCTAATGATCTCATCCAGCTCCACAGGTTTAAACCTCTCTCAGATTGATGGAGTGCCTCTACTTCTCTAAGTCCAGCCACTGCGAGGTAAGACTTGCCTCACTGATGGAATCCCAACATGGTTAGAGGCCACTCTGTTAGAAAAGAAAAGAGCAAGCTCATCACATAAAGTGGATGAAAAAGCTTTTTTGGCTGCATACAGACTGGGTGAAGTAGTCAGTCTACAGTCCGAAAAAGCTGAACTGGTCTGTGCTTCCCTGCAGTAATTTCCCTGGACAGGAATTCTGCTTTCTTACACTTAATTGCCCCCAGTACTCATCATAATGAGCATGCATGGCCAGTTTGTCCTCCTTCAATGGAGTCATCTACCAGCAAAGCTCCAACTTATGACCCCTGATTTTCATCACCTTGAGATCCACATCACACCAGGGAGATCCCAATTGAGAAGACCTGGGTCATATACAGACTGGAGCGATGGTGTTGAGCACTTTGGATACCACTTTGTTGTAGGTGGCCACCACCTCTCTTGTGCCAATCACACATACAGGGTCCACTTTAGATAGGTTGGCCATCACCAGCAGTCCCTCTGGGGACAGACCCCTTACAGGGTGATAGCGGACCATCTTAACAGGGTAGGGACTTTCAGGAGGACCTCAGAGTTGAATTTTACTGTGCAGTGATCAGACCAACTGACCTGATTAGTCTCTAGGCAATCAACCTCAAGACCTAGCTGAAACACCAGGTCGAGCATGTGGCCATGGAGGTAGGTTACAGAAGTAACAACTTTTGCTATGCCTAGTGATAACAACTGGAGGAGGTCGTAAACAAATTGTAACAATTTATCGTTGACCCAGGCATTGAAGTCCCCCAGGACTATACACCTGTGGGCTGCAGTAACTCAATGATGATGAAGTCCACAACATCCTAAAGGAAACCCCTTAAGGTCCTGAATGGTGATCAACGAGGAGAATCCTGTAACCTGCACCTTGACCCTCCCCCCATACAATCACACACCTAGTCGTTCCAACTGTGTGCACAGTGAAACCCAAACTGGATCTAAAAAAGATGGCCACAGCCCTGCATCCCTCCCTTGGACAATGCACTATGGATTATACGGCAGGGATGCCTGCCCCCAGGACTGGCCAGGCAATGTAACTCAGCCAGGTCTTTGTGATGCAAGCCAGGTTGACAAAAGAAATCAAGTCCACTATAACTGCAGTCTTGTTCCTTATTGACCTGGCATTGCATAGCACTGTGTGAAAGGGTTTAGTGGGCACTACCGGCCCCTTGACTACCTGCTCACTTAGTCTGGTGGGGCCTATGGTGATGGAGACCAAACATGTCTGGTCATTCCCCAGGCTCTGCCTATTCCCAGGGCATCTCCTTGACCTAACCACCCCAATACCACTCACCTCTGTAATACCCACTGCTCCCTGCCACTGTTGACCTATACAAGCCCTTGTAATCCCCCTTCCCTGCAAGTGCCTTGCTGAAGTAGCTAACACCAGGAGGTTGGGAAAAGGGTGGAGGTTACACAGCAAGGAAGCAGCATAAGTCAATTTTTGGTGGCTATGGCTCCAACACATCCCAACCTGGCCACAATACCAATACTACTGACCAATTTAAAAGCAACTCAACAACCTTGCCAACTTAAGGGGAAAGGGGAGTGCTAATCTCTTGGACCATCTTACTAAAACCCTTTTAACCAGACAGACCACACAGTCACTCTTGCCGTAGCACTAACCATTCACACTCCAACAAGCACTCACCCCATTCCACCAAATCATTAATTATCCACCCAACCCACAACACCCCAAAACAAAAATTACACCCAATATAATACATCCTAAACAAAATATATGGGATAATTCAATATAGTTCAGTGTGCTATGAGTTCAAGTACTTGTCCACAGGGAGAATCAGACAAGTAGATAACAATGGAAACTGTTCAAAAAACCAAATGAAATACCAGCAATCCATCTAGGTCCTGGTGAAGAAACTGGTGCTGACCAGCTTCAAAGTCTCAGAATGGAAACAAAAAGGTACTCACACTACCAGTTTTCAATTAAAGGTCTTAGCAATTGCTGGTACAAGTACAAATTTCATGAAGAGTCTGCTCAACCGAAAGATGGTTTCAATGAAAACCTAGATAGAGTTTAGGCATACAATTCTTACCAGCAGTAACACCATGGTCTGCTGGATAAAGGGCAGACAATGAACAGACACACTGGTCTAGGCTTGAAGGCTGTGAGGGAGAGCTCCTTTCTGGCAGCAAATGATCTTTCAGCCCAAGGAAGGGCTTTGCACACACCAGACAGAAAGTCTGGGCCAAAGGAGGGCTGCACCTCTCTGACCAGACACTCAGCTCCTGGTGTAGACAAGACAGCAGCAGACAAATGGGATCTTCCTGAGAGACAGCAAAACTCTCATGTTTGCACTACGTTGGTTACTCCCACCACCAATCACTACTTTGCCAGACAACTCTTACTCCGTTGACTCCTCAAATGGAAAACAGTGGGCAGCGGGAACCTTCCCCTTCCTATTGTAGCACAAGAACCCTCCAAGCCACTGTCACCCATGCTTCACCTCCAATTAGGAAGACGAACCCCCTAAGTCTGCAGAGGCCTCCAGCAAAACCATGGTCACAAATGGGTAAGAGGTATTAAAGATCTCTCTTCACCAAACAGTGATGGGCTCTTGGCACAGTACACTCCAGATCCTCACTAAAAATAAAACACTAAACTCCTACACTACCTCACTGCTTCAGCCCTGCCTAACAGTATATCCCTATATCTAACTGACTAGAATAACAAACTTTAAAATACAGTCGGACCTGGTTAATCTGTAACCATTTGTTTTTGACCATTTTGTTACATAATAAAAATACACATGTAACCAGACAATAACCAAATGATTTTTTTGTTTACTTTATTAGAAAATTGGATATTTGCCAATATAGTGCTGAGCAGTTAAAATATTCTAGTTTCCACATTTTGACCTTTTTTGTTAAATTAATAATTTATTTTTGCCTTTGTAAATATAGTGAATTCTGTTCTCCTCAGCAGTTGCTGTTCTCTGTTTTCAACTGTCTGGACATTCTGTGACAATAGTAACACCATTCTAGGCCATTCATAAGAATATCCTGGAATGGTGTCACTGATTCCATGGAATGTTTAGAAATATGAAAAGAAAGCAGTAGCTGGTGAAGAGAGTATAACTTGAGGTAGAGCAGTGGAGTGCATTCCAAAGCTATAGTAGATTGTTTATGTATCAAAAATTACCCAAAGCATATCATACCACATACCAGCATGGAAAGGAAGATGGAAGAGCTGTTAAATATGTAAAATTCATTTCCTATTACCTCTGACATGACAAAGATGATTAAGAGGGATTACGAAGACTACCACTGGTACACTCATTAACACCTGCAATGGATTATCTAGGTTAAAATAAATGGGGATAATTGTCTCTGTACTCTGAACACAGGATTTAGATTCAGAAACAGAGGTTTCCATGTTAAAGAGGCAATTAACATGGCAAAAAAATCCATTTCAGAGGTTCCTTGTTCAGATAATCAGGTATACGCAATAACAGGGCATGGATTAACCAGGTCTGACTGTAATCGGTTCAATTCTTCTGATAATAATTGGCAAGATATCCTAAAAGCATTCAAAGCATTTAAAAATGCATACACAGAAGCTCTTTTCAAAGCTGCTGCAAACTGCAGTCCAGCACGGCTGCCATCTTGCTCGTCCATGATTGAGAAGAGCAATAGAACCACCCCTCTCCAACACACCCTGTCACAAGCCCATAGACCTTGGCTCCACCTTGTAGTCACACAGCCCACCCCAGCCCCAGATAAAAATGACATATGAGGCTACATCCCACTCATGACACAGCTCCAAACTAACATCCATGCAACAAAAGTCCTTTATTTGTATGCCTCGTTATTCAGGGGTTGATTTTATCTGCAGAAAAAAATGGTTGCCATTGGTTCAGTATGGCAAAATTGCTGTAGGTACAGTATACAAATTCTTAAGTCACATTAAATACATTGGGCCCAATTCACAAAGCCCCTAAGATGACGCCAAGGTGCTTGCATCAAACATGAATAACACAAGTGGAACCTTGCACCAAATTCAGAAAAGCAGCCAGCATGAAATGCAGGCTACATGCACCAAACAGGGCTTGAGCCAGCCTTGCACCACAAAATGGGTCATGACGTGGTGCTAGGGGACTTACGGCAGATGCTGGTTGTCATATCCCCAAAAGTCTAAGTACTATTAGACCAGCCAGGGTTGGTCTAAGGGTACCTAGATGTACAGTATACCTCTGGGAGGGTTTTGACATTTGTGTCAATGTGCTGTGGCCTCTGCCAGCCTTGATCCCAGTCATTAAATATAATCAAATACCCTGTTGATGTAGCAGATCCCAAATCAAGCCCTAATCCCAGTTAATAATTATTATAAGAGAAACTGGTAGTCTAGCAGACCCCTGATCAGCCCCAATCCCTGTTAGTAATTTTTATAATAAAAAACCCTGGTGGTCTAGCAGTCTCCCACAAGCCCTGATCCCCCTCTATTTATAATTAGACAACCACTAGATCACCAGGGCTGTTTACTTATACATAACAGGGAATCAGGGCTGCTGGAGGGGGGACTGCCAGACCGCCAGGGTTTTTATTATAATAATTACTAATAGGGATCAGGGCTGATTGGATGTCCGCTAGACCACCAGTTTTTTTTTGTTTTTTTTTATAATTTTTAACTGGGATTGGGGCTTATTGGAAGTCTGCTAGACCACCTGGGATTTTGTTTTTTAATTTCTTAACTATGATCAGGACAGGGACATGATAGCCATCAGGGACTGCTGTCCATGATGCTATTGCCACAAGGCATCCCCGTGGTTTGCGACACATCTTCAAGATGTGCCATCTGTTTCATGCAGTGCAAGGGTTGCCACAAACTGTGGGACCTTGCTGCTGGGACCTTACTCGATAGTGAACTGGGTTTAGTGTTTCTGGTGCACCAGTTGTTGGTGCAATCTGCCATTGGCACAGCTTGTGCTGACCCTTGTGAATTGAGCCCTTAAATCCTACCAGTACCTTTTCACTATATCATCCAATAGTTTGGAATGTATGGCACCATTCATACTCTGAAGGCAGTGAGTTTTGTTTATGTAAAGGTATTGTAACTGTTCAGATATATTTAATCTGTTTGATCAGCCCGCTTTAAAGTACAGTCAACACCTTCAGGAGAACTTTAACATAATATAATATTTAGACACGGTTTAGCATGTATTTCACACTAGTTCTGTAGTTCTCCTTTCTATTAGTTATTACTGAGATATTTTGCATAAAAACAGGATCTTTGTTTTAGAAGAGTTTATCTAGTTCTGTTCCTTTCTCCCTACCTGAGGTCAAAATGCACCAATTGTGACATCAGTTACTCCCATGGCAACATATTGTGGTGTGGCTACATAGGATGATGATGGAAAGTAGGAAGTGAGCTACTGAGGCAGATTAAGGGATAAAAATATATTTTCATGCAAATTTCCTTAGTAATATAAAATGGGGAGGAGAAATCAATAGATGATATACTACATTAAATACAATCTACCCATACTGAAATAGTTTATGTTTTTTAAAGTTTTCTTTAAGACAGCAGCAGCTCTTTAAAGAACCTTATTAACAATTTTTTTTAAATCTGTGAATGTGTTAATGTAGGTGGCATATTATCAAGTGAGGGATCACTGTCACCAACTCACTCAGATGCATATTCAAGTTAATAAGCAGTAGGGCCATTGCAAATTCTCAGGGGCCCGATATTCAAATGTTTTCTTAGGCACAAAACTGAGTTTGCCCATAAAAACCAGGATTAGCATGGATGGGGCAATATTAAGAAGTCCAATTAGTGTAGGCAAACTCATTTGGGCCTAGGCAATAGTCAGAGGGAGGGTGCAATGTAAATGAAGAAACATGAACCTGAATATTGGTGCAGTCTAATATTTAGAGTACGTGTGCAACTCAAGGTGATTTTGCACAGCACTTTTGCGTGTTGCACATACCCCCAATCAGGGGGCCAACAGAAATTTCTGGGCCCGAGACACTCCTTAAGACTGGGCCCCCCTCACCCTCCCATCCTCTTTCAAGACATATGGTAGTTAGGTAGGTAGGTAGAGCGAGGTAGGAAGCTGGTATAGCCTGCTAAGTGCACACAATTACAAACACTCAAACAGTACAGACTACTGGAGTATGTAATATAGGTTTTAACAGTTAGTTCACCCCCCCACCTCACTTGTCTCAGCCTGGCCTGCTTTAGGCCCTTAATAATTCCTCCTAATGGTGGTATTTTAGCCTTGGTAGGTAGGTAGAGTGATATAGTAGTGGAGGTAGACTATTAAGTACACAGTTAAACTTACAGACACTCAGACAGTATAGATTAGAGAGTGTAACGTAGTGTAAGGTTAGCCCCCCTGTCCCTACCTGCCTAGTCTGCCTTAATAATTCCTTAGATGCTGCTAGCTAGGTGGCATGGTAGCCTAGGTAGGTAGGTAGAGTTGGGTACTGAGGAGGTAGACTATATTAAAAGTGTACCAGTTAGTGGTTAGCCCCCAGTCACCACTCCCCCTATGCCTAGCCCTCAGTGATCACCACCCCCACCTGCCTGGCCCACCTTAATAATTCTTTATTTCCTTCCAGTGCAGTATGTTAACTTTACTTAGCTTAACCAGTCCAGGCTCTGGGCTCTGGCTCCACATCCTGTCCACCAGCACCATCTACCACAGCTTGCCTCTGGAATAAGGAATCCTCCAGTCTGCAACAGCCTCCTTGTCTGTTGAACATCAACTTCCCTTCCAATATTTAATTACAAATGGTTGGTCCCCATCAGTCCAATTGATTTCTTTGAAATGAAGGTAATCAGAAGAAAAGAACCAAATTAAAAGCAGTCAGTCTGCAAGTGAAAGTGAATCTGTCCTGAGTCTCGAAAACTAGTCTGTCCACTTCTTGAGGAACATTAGGACTGAGCAGCAGCACACATGATATCAGGCATAGTGACAATGGCCCGATGACCTAACTTCCTGACCTGACCCCTGGCATTGTCAGATTCATCCAGGTCCAGGTCCAAGAAGTAGAGCGGAGGAGACTGCTGCTGTGCTGTCTGTCTGCTGCCTACCAGGCCTGCTGGTAGCCTTGGCAGCCAGCACAGTCTGCTGGCAATTATGCTGGCATTGAGTTTGAGACTGCTGGGTCCGGACCGGAGAGAAAAAGACTGTCTCCAGAGAGGTCTAGACTTCGAGTTGAGGAAGAGCGGCCAAGGAGGGAGTGGGAGCCAAGCTGGTAAGGAATATAGGGCAGGCTGCAGCTTGCAGCAGAGAGAAGAGTTGTAGTTGCAGACCAGCCGGGCGGAGAGAGCTGCCACCTCCACCTGCCTAGGGCAAGCAGCCTTAAGAGGAGCCAAAGAGGAGCTGGTGGGTGATGGGTCATGGGGAGGTGTGGAGAGACAAATTAAATACTGCTCAGGGTAATTGTCAAGTCCAATAAAGATTGTATAAAGTTTGTAAATGGCGGGGCTCACCAGAATCTGGTATGATCACAATCCATAAACAAAATAGTCGAGCAAATAATACTGGTACACAAATGAAGATATGAATGATTTTGTTTTTATTATAATCAGTCTCAACATTTCACCTGTACTAAGGTTTCTTCTGTGGAACTGTAAAGAAATGTTTCAAATAAATATATTTAGAATTGATTATACATAGTTCAATACTGGGCATACAAGCCAATTTCTCTCATTAAAGACAACATATTCTCGCCACATAGCTTTCAAAATATCATAAGTTTTCCACTATCTTAGAATTATCATACATAAAAACATGTGACTGTTTCACCCTTTACCATTTTTAATGCATGTTACTTAAACACTGCCTTACTTTTCAACATGGCCTGCAGGGCTCCAATGTTTGCCTTGTCTTCTTTTTAGTGTTTTTCAGTAATTAGCCTCTTATATCAAAAAGAAAAAGCAAATATATATGTAATATCAGTTAATATATTTCATTAGAATTATACACTGATAAGGTTTTAACCTTAATGCAAGATCACATAACTCTAATAAACTTTGCCCTAATAATGAGAAATAATATAAATCGTAATTTCTCATGTAATTCACCTTTAAATGGTTCTCTTATTTTCTTTAAGATGTTTCTGCAGTGCTACTCCTTCCAATTTTCTATAAATTCAGGAACACACATTAAAGGCTGCATTACCTTTTGCCAAACTGTCTAGTCTTTTAATTCTTTAATAGACGATTCAGTATGGAGTGTTAATACTGGTGTTTGATGCACCTCAAAATCACTGTCTTATATTATTTATTACTTTCATGTTTAAAATATTAAACATCGCTAGTCAGTTCCTTAATACCTTTAACTTCCCACTATTTCAAGTCCTTAATTCAAAAAAGCAGCAACACCTCTCTAGTAACTTTTCCTGTTATGTTGAATTAAGAACCTGAAATAGTGTGAAGTTAAAGGTATCAAGGAAGTGACTAGCGATGTTGAATATTTCTCATTATTAGGGCAAAGTCTACCCTGATTGGCGACAGTTTTAGTCATTATGGAAGCACTTAATGTGACAGGATCAGTGCTGAAGGAAGTTATTCCTTTTGCACTTTCACAGATGGTGAAAGAGAAACCCTTTTTAATCAAATAAAAGGGGACAGAGATCTAACCCAAATGGATATAGACAGTTCTAGGACCCTAAAGAACAGAGTAGAAAACTTGCAAACAAAGATCTGAGGCTGGATTTACATGTTTGACTTTGGCAAAATATTTAGAATTTAAATGGATACCAAGAGGCCTTAAAGTGGTGATAGAGCCAAATCTGGGCATTAATGATGATATTTACGAACATACGAAATTTGCCAGCAGATAAAGGCCTAGAGGTCTATCAAGTCTGCTCGAATGTGCAGCTAGCACCTCTTATTCTGCGGCTGCCCCTCCCTTCCACCCTTCCCCTTCATTAACCCTCCCCCTTGTCCTGTCCCATCCTTGTTTGAAGCAGTCCAATGTTCTACTGCATACCACTTCAGCAGGTAACGCATTCCACCCAGCCACCACCCTCTCTGTAAAAAAGTGTCTCCTCATCTCCCTCCTGAATCTTCCTCGCTCCAGTCTCATATCATGGCCCCTGGTGTCCCTCCCCTCCCCTCCCTTACTTTGAACAGCCCCTCTGTACCTGTCTTGTTTATTCCTTTCATGTATTTAAAGGTTTCAATCATGTCACCCCTGTCTCTCCTCTCCTCCATTGAGTACATCTTCAACTCCTTCAACCTCCTCTCATATGATAAGTCCCCCAGCCCCTTGATCATCTTTGTCGCTCTGTGCTGCACCCCCTCCAGTAACTTAATGTCCCTCTTCAGATATGGATGTCAGTACTGCACGCAGTACTCCAGGTGTGGTCTAACTAATGACCTATACAGTGGCAGAATCACCTCCTCCCTCCTCGAGGATATACCCCTTGTAATACAACCCAGCATTTTGTTGGCCTTTGCAGCTGCCTTCCACATTGTGCCAAGTTGTTCATTGACCCTGTAATGAGCACACCCAGATCCTTCTCCTCCTCTGTCTGGGCTAGCTGCATCCCCCTAGCTGGTAACTCCTCCTTGGGTTCTTCATCCCAAAATGCAGCACCTTGCACTTTTGGCATTAAAGCCCAGTTGCCAGGTGTCTGACCAGGTTTCAAGCTTTGCCAGATCATCCTGCAACCCCTGCCCTCCCCCTAGGTCATCCACCACTGCTCCCATCTTGGTATCATCAGAAAACAGACTGATCTTGCTCTTGATGTCCCATGATATGTCTGCAATGAATATCCTGAACAACACTGGTCCCAACACCGAGCCCTGTGGAACACCGCTCGTCACTGCCCTTGGGTGTGAGAGCTCCCCACCCACCACCACCCTCTGTTGCCTTCCCTGCAGCCAGTTTTCTACCCATCTCACCAGCTTTGCACCCACCCCTGTGCCTACTAACTTCCTTCCCAGCCTTCCATGTGATAGAATTCAATAGAATGGGATAGAATTAGGACACGTTGCAGTGTCGATTTTATATATGCATTAATTAAGCAGTTATTAGGACATTTGGAAAATTGGCAGAAGATATTTAAGAATACCAGAATACTTTACAAACACAGATAAAAAAAGAGCTTAATGAGTGGCTTGAAGAAATCAATAGCAAATTGATGGAATATGAGAAAACACTTAGAGAAACGAAGATCAGAAAATTTTGTAGAGATACAGCTGACTATAAAAATAATAGAATGTACACATATAAAAAATTTAATAAAAAATATACATGTACAAATGTCTCTGGATCTGATAGTGCAGGGAGTTACACTAGAAGTAACCAAAAACCAGATACACAATAACAAAAGGAGCCTTTTTTAGACAGGAACATACAACAACAACAGGGAGCACAGGGACAAGCCCAAGACAGGATGGACAGTCGGGACCCAGGACTAAGAACATCAGAAAGGTATGACCTCAGGCAAAAAGAACAGAGTATAGACACAAGAGAAACTGAAGAACCAAGTGGAGGAGGAAGAGGAAAGGGCCCCAGAAGAAATCAAAGAGTGGGGAAACAGTAGTGTTCAATTTGAGTCATTGAGTGTCTCCTACTCGATTAGTAGAGATATTAATACATTTCAAGCTGAGGTAGATATACAGGCATTTTGTTGAAAGCTGATACTCAGTGTACAATTTATTAATATGGAGGACATGACTCCAGAAAAAAATAAGTTCAAAATAACTATGGGAATTAAATCAAAATATATGCCGATTATATCACAAAATCATGTGGTAGAAAATTATATTGAAACAGTCGATAGGTTGCAAATATTTTTAAAACATACAACAAACCAATATGACACAATTTATCTAAAGAAGAAAGAACATCACTTAAGGTCTTGGAAAGTGATGAGAGCATAATTATCAAACCCGCTGAATGGAGGAGGGTGATAGTTATTCAAAATCGAGAAGATTGCAGGCAAATGTGTTTAGATCTATTGGGAGTAGCAGATAATTATGTCAGACTGGACAGTGATCCCATGCCAAGCATTGATTTCTTGATAAAAGATACAACTTTTGAGATGGATACAATGGGGTGGCTCAGCAAATGGGAAGCAGAAACAATGGAAAATAGGTTTCCTAGGGTACCACTGTTCTATGCCCTTCCAAAAGTACATAAGAACTTAGAAAAACCTCCGGGAAGGCCCATTATTTCTGGAATAGGATTGGTCCTGGAATCTATATCAAAATTTGTTAACTTTTATTTACAACCGCTTGTTGAACAGATTCCAAGGTATATTAAGGATACCACCCATGTACTGCAGTTGGTACAGGAATTAAATAAAAAAGGTATCCCTGATGGCAACATACTAGTGACAATAGATGTCAAAGACCTGTACACGTCTATACCCCATGATAAAGGTATAGAAAGTATGGGGAAATTGTTAGACAACCGACCACATGATCAGAGACATAAAATCCAGATTTTACAAGATTTAGCAGAAATCGTTTAGTATAAAAACTATTCTAAGTTCGAAAATCAATACTATAGACAGATCAGAGTCCAGCCATGGGCAGTACCATGGCCTCAAGTTATGCGAATGCATTCATGCATGACACTGAAACTAAATTCATCTGAGAGCACAAGAAGAGGGAAATGTATTTGGAAACAAAATCTTATTCTGGAAAAGATTTTAGATGATATATTACTAATTTAGACAGGTGACTTAACATCACTGGAAAGATTTCAGGAATATATTAACACAAGGGACAACAACTTACAATTTTCTTTTACTTTCGGTGAAAACCACATTGATCTCCTGGACATAACTATTTATAAAAATAGAAATAAATTAGAACCCAAACTGTTTAGGAAACAAACAGACAGAAGTGCTATACTCCATAGGAGAAGTTTCCATCCCAAAAAATTGATAGACAGTATCCCATACTCTCAGTTACTGAGAGCAAGGTATAATTGCAGTACAGATAAGGATCACCAAAAAGAAGAAAAAATCACTAAGGAACGGTTTATAGAAAGGCAATATGACAGTAATAAGAGTAGACAGGCACAAGTGAAAGTATCAGAGACATCAAGACAATAAATGTTAACACCTAAAACGTCAGAAAATAAAGATGGAAATATGATTGTGTTCAGTACAGAACATAATCAGATTATGCCTGAGTTAAAAAGAGTGATTTTAAACAATTGGAAAATATTACAACAGAATCCTACCATGGGCAGTGTCTTTGAATCAAAACCATTTGTGGTATCCAAAAAGCACCTTCAATTAGGGACAAACTAGTACATGCACAACATTGTGAACTAAAACCTAAAGGGACCCAACTTTTACTTGGCCCACTAACAAAATGGGATGTACCCTTATGGTAAGTGTGCAGCTTGTGGCAACACTTCTCGCAAGATGGTATTAAACACCCATATATGGGGAAAGAATATCAAATACAATCACATTTCACTTATGCCACTGAAGGGGTGATATACAGTACATGATACAGTGTCCTTGTGACCAACTGTATGTGGGGAAAACCCTCAGAGCACTGCGACAAGGATTTCAGAACATAAGAGCAAATTAGAAATAGGGATGAGAACTCCCCCATCGCTAGAGTTTTTAATGAAAGAGGTCATACCCCCATACAAATTAGGTTTTGGGGATTAGAACATGTGCTAGAACCGATTACAGGAGGAGATTTCAGTAATCTAGTAGAGAGTAGAGAGATGTTCTGGATATATGAAATGGGCATTATTAGTGAAAGAAGTGGATTCAATAAGGAAGTGAACTGGCAGGCGTGCTGGTAATAAAAAGTTAAAAAAATCTCATAGATAGTCTTTAGCAAGACTATAATGCAGGAGGCCTATAGCTATCTGAATATCATATAAAAACAAGTGACAGCTATAAATGCTACAAACCTGTATCTTTAAAAATATGTGCTTCCGGTATGCAGTAAGTGTTGCCAGCAGGCTGAATAATGTCCGTGGGAAGTCATGGGTTGCTATAGCAACTGCTTTGCCAAGGCAAAGTGTGATGACGTTGTTCGTGTTGTCACATGACTCTTCTCACGGACTTAAGAGGCTAGGTTTGCGGAGCGTCTGGTGCTGCCAGTTTGTCTTTAGAAGCGCACAGCTAAAAGTAAGCTAAGAAGCTTTTAAGTGAGTAAAGAAAGCAATCACTTTAAACACAGTCACAACTAGACTAAGCAGTAAAATGTAACTTAAATGCAGTACAATGAATAACGTAATGAGAACTAACAAGAGGTGTAGGGGTAAACATAGTAACGTGGAAGTATTATGAGAGAGGTTTGAAGCATCAGGAGTTGTTGAAATGAGTGAATGTTTATTATTAAGAATTGTGAAAATGAGTTAAAAATATAGGATTTTTACGTCCAGATTTAACCGTGAAAAAACTGTGAGCTTGAGTGTGTCTGGGTTGAGAACAATGGAGCGCTTTAGGCAACCGCATCGCCACAGCGGTGTGTGGTGATATAATAACCGGCACGTCCTTTTTCCCACAGGGAAACCATGGTGTAATTCACCATTATAAAGGAGCATTTATAACGGTGAACACGTGCCCGGTTTTCCTTGCACTGCGCAGGTGCCCTCACCTCCAACGGTCTTCCTCATAGCCACTGTCTGCCTCATCTTTCCCCCTCTGGACTGCTACTCTAACTGTGGTAAGTGCTGGGAGGCAGAAATGAATCAAAATGAGGGAAATATCCTCAAAATGTTGGCTCCACACAATATGAAATAAAAAAAAAATAAAAAGAGAGTGACCGGCAGATGTAGAGTGCACGCTCACAGCTAAGTAGACCACCGCAGTCACACAAGAACATCTTTTTTTATTTTATAAACTTGCTGTGGGGAAAAAGGATGTCCCGGCAACTATATAAAATAAAGTATGGGGTCTGGGTGTGTGTAAACTCAAATTTACACACACCCTTGGGGTTAGATGCTACGCATACACCAAACCCCTCGGGTGTGTGTAAATTCTCATTACACACCCAGACCCATACTTTATTTTTTATGTTATCACATCACCAGATGTTTCTCACAATGGACATAACAGGAGAAGTGAGTAGAGTAGAGGCAGTATGGCACAGTGGTTTAAGGCTCTGAGCTGCAAATCTGGAGACCTGGGTTTGAATTCCATAGCCCCCACTTGCATACTGTGTGACCCTGAGCAAGTCACTTAACTTCCTCATGCTCACAGGCTGCACCTGCAAACAAGCTTTCAGCTTTGTGTGTCTCACCTGGTAAAATAATTGGTTAAAAAAAAAAAAAAGAGTGGTGCGGTTGCTTTCTTGATTTAAGAACCTGAAATAGTGGGAAGTTAACGGTATTAAGGAAGTGACTAGCGATGTTGAATATTTTTAACAAGAAAGTAATAAATAATATAAGACAGTGATTTTGAGGTGCATCAGATGCCAGTATTAACACTCCGTATTGAATCATGTATTTAATAATTAAAAGACTAGGCAGTTTGACAAATGGTAATGAAGCCGTTAATATGTGTTTGTGAATTTACAGAAAGTTGGAAGGAGTAACACTCCTGAAACATCTTAAAGAAAATAAGAGAACCATTTAAAGGTGAATTACATGAGAAATTAAGATTTATATATTTCTCATTATTAGGACACAGTCTATTAGACATGTGATCTTGCATTAAGGTTAAAACCTTATCAGTGCATAATTCTAATGAAACATATTTACTGATGTTATATATATTTTTGCTTTTTCTTTTTGATGTAAGAGGCCAGTTACTGAAAAACATTATAAAGAAGGCAAGGCAGTCATAGAGCCCTGCGGGCCATGTTCAGAAGTAAGGCAGCGTTTAAATAACATGCACTAAAAATGGTGTTTGGGTAAGGGGTGAAATAGTCACATGTTTTTTATGTATGATAATTCTAAGATAGTGGAAAACCTATGAAATTTTGAAAGCTGTGGCAAGAATATTTTGTCTTCAATGAGAAAAACAGACTTGTATGCCTAGTAATGAACTATGGATAATCAATTCTAAATATGTTTATTTGAAAAATTTCTTTACAGTTCCCCAGAAAGAAACCTTAGTAAAGGCAAAACATTGGGACTGATTATAATAAAGAATAAACATCATTCATATCTTCATTTGTGTAGCAGCATTATTTGCTCGAGCAGGCCAGGACTATTTTGGTATGGATGAGGTGTGGAAAGAGCCTCTCTTGGGGGTGGTGGGTGGGTCTTAGCATCTGACCCTACTAACGTGTCTCAGCCCTTCTTTGCCTGTAAGCAAATTGAGTGAGGGGAGGGGTGCTGGGAAAACATTGATAATCTTTGGTCAAACGGCCTCACACTTCTCAGCCCTTCTCTCAGCCTATGAGCAATTTGCAGGGGTTGGGGGAAGGAATGGATAATTGTTTGGATAGCCGGGCCTCCCTGTGCCACTGGGCCCAGGACAGTTGTCCTGGCTCTTCTCCCCTGTCAGTGCCCCCTGCTCCCAATCCAAACCATGGCGTACTCCCGCATAACCCTAGCAGTTTTCAGAGGAAGTGTGGTGTCCCCAACCCCCAATACAGTATTCTATGGTTTCTAATAGTGCCCCCCCCCAATTGCTGGTCTGATATAAACATATAGACATTCTTTGGTGTCTAGTGTTCCCTCCCCCAGCCAATCGCTTTCATGATAATAAATATTGATATTCCCTGGTATCTACTGGTCCCTCTCCCAGCTGATCACTGGATCAATAGTAAAATATATTTTTCCCTGGTGTCTTGTGGTTCCTATCCCAGTGGATTGCTGAGCCAATAAAATGAATAGATTTTCCTGATGTAAACTATGGTGTTCCCTGGTATTCAGTGGTCCCTCCCGCCACTCGCACCCTTGCCCAATGTTGCAAGGCTATTCCCTGGTGTCTAGCAATTCATCTCTTCCCAAGCCCCAATCCGTTGTCTGTATTTCATAAACTCCTTTGTGGCTAGCAGTCTGCCCTCCCTAACCCCAATCCCATATATATGCAGTACAACTCCCTGGTGGTCTAGTGACCCCCTCCCTACCCACTCTCTGCTGGTGTAGTAATCTGTAAGCATCTCTGGTGATATAGCAGTCCCCCTCCCTACCCTGACCTGCCTGGATACTAAGTACATCTGTCCTTGGTGGTCTAGTTTACCCCCTACCCTAGCAGGTACTGGCCCACCACACCTCTCCCCATCATTCCTGAACTGGTAACCAGGACAGCCCTCCACTCCCCAACATGGATGGTCACTGACTGAACTATCAGTGAAGGCATACTGTATGCAGTATACTATATACAGTGATTGGTGAGGGAAGGGACCAATAGACAAATGAAAATATATAATTTTATTAGTGGGCTGGTGATTGGAGGAGGGCCACTAGCACCAAGGATAGCTCTCTGGTCAGGCTAGTGGTGCACGGTGCCCCGCTAAATAGCATGGGCTACTCTTGCAAATAAGCACACAATGGGCATATTAATGTCACCTCCGTGCCTTGTTTCTCAATCGGCTTTTTTGCATTGGTCTGTTTGAATATAGGAAATTATGCATGGGTAAAAGCCATTATGATGCCCTATTTTGGGGGTTATGTCTGCCCAGTGCTAAGTTGCTAAGCACTGGACTGCAATGGCCCTATATTCAGATGAATAGTGCCGGCGCACTATTCCACTGAATATAGCATTTTGGGCACCTGAGCAAGGGCAAGGCACAGCGCAAATAGTTGTGCTCCTCTTCGCCCAGTTTTGATTACTGAGCTTCAGATATTTGAACAAAATCCATTCAAAATAAAAGTATGCATACAAGGAAAACCTGCTACTCAGAGAAGGCATTGTAATTAAATAAGCTAGGTAGGCTCGGGGTGGGTCAGAAGTTGGTCAACTGGGTGGCAAACTGGTTGACTGGCAGAAAACAGAGAGTGGTGGTAAATGGTATACAGTCAGAAGAGATGCAAGTCACAAGTGGGGTACCTCAGGGATCAGTCCTGGGGCCAGTCCTATTCAACATCTTCATTAGTGACCTAGCAGATGGACTAGAGGGTAAGGCTTGTCTGTTTGCAGATGACACCAAGATCTGCAACAGAGTAGATGATCCAGATGGGGTGGGCAGAATGAGAAGAGATCTGGATAAACTAGCAAAATGGTCAGAAGAGTGGCAACTGGGATTTAATGCAAAGAAGTGCAAAATCATGCACATAGGGAAGAGAAACCCTGAAGCCACCTATAGGCTGGGAGGGGAGTTGCTAGCAGTCACAAAGGAAGAAAGAGACTTGGGCATCATCATCACTGATGACCTGAAATCATCCAAGCAGACCTCTAAAGCAGTAGGTAAGGCTAGAGGGGTGTTAGGGTGTATTAGTAGGGGTATCACAAGTCGTAAGAGGGAGGTAATAATCCCTCTGTACAAGACATTGGTTAGGCCCCATCTGAGTACTCACAAGTGCATTGGAGGCCACACCTTCACAAGGACATTAACAAATTGAGGCAGTCCAGAGAAGGGCAACCAAAATGGTGCAGGGACTGCATCAGAAGACATATGAGGACAGATTAACGGAGCTCAATATGTATACCCTTGAGCAAAGGAGGGAGAGAGGTGATATGATCGAGACATTTAAACACCTTAAGGGCATAAACAAGGTGAAAGAGTCTAACATGTTTAAATATAAGAAAATAGCAGGACAAGAGGACACAGCATGAGATTAGAGGCCGATTAAAGGGAATGTGAGGAAATTCTTTTTCACAGAAAGGGTGGTAGATGCATGGAATGGCTTACCACAAGAAGTAGTGGCTATGAATACAGTGCAGGGCTTCAAACAGGCATGGGATAGGCATAAGGGAGCAATACAAATGACTATGAATAGATAGGTCACTGACATAGCAAAGGCCGATGGCACATTTATAAGGTAGAAAAAGAAATGGGCAGACTGGATGGGCCTTGCGGTCCTTATCTGCCGTCAACTTCTATGTTTAATTAGAGCACCATTTAGGTGAATGGACTAATTTGCACCTTTATTCCCATAGACTATTTCATTTGTGTGACAGCAAGACAATATTCTGATGGTCTGCTTCAACATAGTTGGTAAGTGCCTTTAGTGGAACACTTCTTAATTTTTAAGTCTGAGCCACTTGTCAGATAGCACAAACCATACACATAATTTTACTTCAACAGTGGGGCAAGTATCACACATTTTATTTTCAGTTAAACTTTTTACTGAAATTCAAAAAGACAAACAACAGTACACAAATGTACAATGGTAGTCGGAATACATGAAAGCATTAGCATAAAGACGACAAATCAATTAGATAAAGAATCTTAGTGTATAGGCACTAAGGAAAAGGTTATCCCAAAGGGCACTGGCTGAGAAGCCAAGTTTCAAAGAAATACAAAATCACACATAGCAGTCACCCAGTGGAGTATAGGAGAGTGTTTGGTTAGCCTTGGAGTGGCACGTAATAGTAGCAAGAGAGGACCATCAGGCTGGATCACCTGTCCAACAATGGTGTTACACCTGTTTGATGTCTTGCCAGTAAGTCCTAATGGAGGGACAGTCCCATAATATATATAGGAGATGTGCTCCTTCTCATGAGCAGTGCCAGCATCTGTCATCTGGAAGCAGTGCCAGTGCATGCAAGACTGCCGGCACACAATATCATTGTAGTAGCATCTTGTTCTGTATTAGGCAGCTTCTGCCATCCCTGTGTGCTACATGGGCCCTGTATAGGCAAGCCCAGTCTTCATTGCTGATTGCTATAACCATTTCCTGCTCCCAGAATTGCTTGGCCTGTAACAACTGGTCTGGCTGGGCATCCTCTTGTGCAAGGTGGTGCCAGTATTGATTGACTCCACCCCATCTGTCCTCACCTCATTTTGGAGTTCTGCGGTGTGGTGTAACGCCATGCTTCTCATCTGAAGATATATCCAGAAATCCTGTTTGGGAATGCTATACCTAGATTGTAGATTGTTGAATGAGTTAATATGCCAACCATTTGCTGTCAGCAGATTTCTTACCCACAGAAATCCTCACTGTGCCCAGGAATCCACCAGGGGGTGGGTCCCCAATACACAGTGCCTGATTTCCCCACAGTGGTTCCAGAGACAATGGTTTAGGGAAAATCTTCAGCAGTTTGTGCAGCTGGCCTCAAGTTTTTTTGGAGAATGCTATCGTAGGGTGTCCTCTCAGATGGTATGAATGCAGTGTGTACGTAAGTGTCACTGCCAGTGGTGCCCCCAATAGATGCTGTTCTATTGTAGCCAGGAGGGGGAGGCATGCAAAACTGGTGTGAACCAGCTTGACATCAAGGTCAAAAGAAATGCCAGATGGAATCTCTCAAACCAGGGGGGCCCAATCCTGCCTTTCTCCAGTGACTTTTCTACTCAGTCTTTCTAAACTAGGAGCTTTACAATTCCAAAGAAAGTCTCCCAAAGTGCTGTCTAGTTTCTGGAACCATTTCTGAGGAACATAGACAGGAAGGTACAATAAAATGTGCTTTATATGAGGGTCATTAATATCTTAATTGTGTCAGCTTTCCCAGCAATGGAGAAACTGAACAATTTCCACCTGGTTGTCTCAGAGTTGACTGTCTCTAGTAGGGGTTTAAGATTGGCCTGAGACATTTTAATCACTGACAGGTGAATCAATCAATCAATCAAACTTTATTTACCCAGGCACTGCATCCTTGAGCAAACTAATTTGCAAGATGGTCCTGGACAGAGAAAATACAAGTAAAGACAAAGGCTGCTAAATTACAATACAGTGTCAGTAGTATAAAGGTACAGCATATTTACACATGGAAAAGTACAACAATGAAGATTATAATTATACCTAATTTCAGAAGGTGTAAGGGAATTTTTAATTTTTTTTTTACCAATTATTTTACCAGGTGAGACACGCTAAGCCGAAAGCTTGTTTGCAGGTGCAACCTGGGAGCACAAGGAAGTTAAGTGACTTGCTCAGGGTCACAGGAAGGAAGTGGGGAGGTGGCTGACAAGCTGGGGAACAGCTTGAGAGAGAGCTGCTACAGGAGCTAAAAGAGAAGAGAAGAGAAGAGAAGAGAAGAGAAGAGAAGGGAAGGGAAGGCAAGGGAAGGAAAGGAAGTGCTGTTGTTGGTGAAGTTAGAGCTAAAGTTGTCAAGGTCATGGCAGAAGAATGGCAATGTATATGTAAGATTACCTGAAGCAGGCACAGGTTATCTCTTAGATAGCATGTGAACAGCATTTTGAAAGTGTGAGGCCCAGGCAAAGAAGCCAATTTTAGGGTCTTTTGGGCTGTGTTCCATAGAGTAAGGAAAGAGCAGTAGATGGCAGCTGTACCATACCACATCTTTATTCTAGGTACCTTGAAGGTTACCAGATCAAGTCTTCTCAGGCCATACGACCCCTGAGATTTAACAAAGAGTTTAGAGATATAGGTAGGCTGAATGTTAGTCCCAAGATAGGTGATACCATCCTGAACCCATCACAGGCCTTGCACCTCAAAGGGAGGTGCAAGACAAAAAGGATACAATGGGAGGACCTCTATCTTTGGTTGGTCGATTCTAAGGCCAGACCTCTGAGAACTGGTGTAAAAATTACAGAAGGGTGTCCAACATGGAAGCACCATCCTCCTGCAAGATTTGCAGATTCATCTATGTACAACAGAGTGTGATATTCCTTACACCCCCAGGAAATCCCTTTAAGTGTGTTATTGTGATGGATAGCTGTCACAAGGGGCTCAACGGCTAAGTGAAATAGAAGAAGAGACAGCAGACATCTTTGTTGAGTTCCCCTGTGAAGATGGGAGGAGGCAGAACAAAGACCATTAGTTAAGACAAAGGCTTTGGGATAGCTGTACAGGAGATTGACCCAGTTTAAAAAGGAGGGTCCAACCCCCATGTGCTCAAAAGTTATGATGTGATCATACCATTCAATGGAGTTGAAAGCTTTCTCAAAGTCAATGGCCAATGCCACTGCCAGATAGTTAGAGCTTTGGGCTGAGTGTATTATGTTGAGAAAATTTCGGGGGCGGTTTGAACTTTTCTGACCCTTCATAATGCCTGCCCGAGCTACATGGACGATCCAATGCAGAACTGGCTCCAGTTTGGCTACCAGTATCTTAGCCATCAGCTTGGCATCATTGCTGACTAAGACAATGGGTATATAATTACTTTGGAATAAGCCATCCATCCCCTTTTCAAGGAGGACCCATATGACAGCTTCTTCTATGGTGAGCAGTAAGGTATGAGAGTAAAGGGCCAATAGACAGACTTCCAGTAATGTTGGCCTGATGCCAGCAGCTAGTAGAAGCCCAGTGGAAAACCATCCCCTCCTGTGGCTTTCCTGTTATTCATTAAGGAGGCAGTATAGCACAGTGGGTTATCTGGATACCTGGAGACCTGGGTTTGAATCCCACAGCTGTCTAGGTGCATACTGTGTGATCCTGAACAAATCACTTAAATTCTTTGTGCTCCCAGGTTGTATCTGGAAACGTGCTTCTGCTTAGTATGCTACTCCTGGTTAAACAATGTTCCCTTTTTCTTCCCCCTTCCCTTTCCCTCTGACTATGTGTGGCACCTGAATAGCTTGAAGGATGACTAGTAGTTCCATGTCATAATAGTAATCGCAAAACAGAGATCACTATTATGGCACGTATATATTGACAAAAAGCTTATCAGCAATATACACATGTCAAGGAGTCTGAGTGTTCATGCAGGGGGGCTGTGCTTGCACCCCCCCTTGTGGGGGGCATCATCCCCTGCATCCCCCTACTTAAGGATTCTCAACTCCGGGTGGGTGCATCTCAGGGAGGAGGCAACACTTTGCACTCCAAGAAAAACAAAATACTTATCTGCAACCAGCCCAGAGCCCAGTACCTGCTGTGCTGCATCTAACCACCCTCACCACCACACCACAAGGCTAGCTTGGTTGCAGTAGGTATACTACCCCCTTACAAGCCCTCTTCCCTATCCCTCCCCTTCCCTTCACCATCCACGCCTTCTGGTCACCTTTCCCTATACTCTCTTTTGTGTAGGGTTGCCACCCTTGAAGGATAGCCCAAGAGGAAAGTGCTGAATATGAGTCACCATTTTGATGGTTGCTCATATTCAGTCACCATCCCGACTGGATACCGTAACTAGCCTATCCAGAGTTTCTGTTTCCATGGGGGATAGTCTGGGCAATGGAAGTCTATTCAGACCAGGAAGGCTAGAATGGCCTCCTGCTGCTGGGATAGGCATATAATTGTATATAGAAAGACTGCATCACAGCACTGATAGCAGCAGAATCTTCACAGACCTTACCAGCTGTATAACAGAGGCCTGCTATAGTATGTGAGTTTTGTCTTGCTTCTTTTTTAGACAGTAAACCAATATTTTGCCTGCTTTATCCCCCTTCCCTGAAAGCATGGTCAGTTCAACTTTCCTGGTCAGGAGCTTTTCATCTCATTTTATCCTCTCTGATGTGTGTCAAAAATATCCTTATTAGTAGGATTTTATAGTTTGTATGTGGCCTCCAATCTCTCCAGTTCTGTCTCCAATGCATGGAGTTCTGCTTCTTTTTCTTTAAGTCTGTGTGCCCCACAGTTAATTATGCTGCCATGCATGGGGGTTTTAAAGACCTCTCACAAGATTGGAGGTATCTCTGTTATCGTTTTGCAAGAGGAAGACATTTGTTTTCTCGTTAGCCCACTACACAATCTGGGGATCACACAAGAGAAGTGGGTCCAACCTACAGCACTGTAAATGTTGGAGCAGCACTCCACATACCACGTCGAGGGCAACCGTGGCATGGTCCGATACCACAATTAGATGTATCTTTGTGGTGGTTCACCCATGCCCGTGTGAAAATCATGTTGATAATGCCAATTACAGCCAGGCAACATGACACCCAGCATTACAGCACCAGAAATTATGTCTGCTGGGAGTTACAATGGCAAAGCACCCTCCAGGGAGACAGTTAACTTTCGCATGGGGTTTTGCCCCCTGCACTGCCCAATGCGAGGAACTATGTCACCCCTCCCCCAAAACTAAATATAACCTCTTCAGGGGTGGGCATGACTTGGAGGGGGCAGATATTGTGTGGGCACAGGGGATGGCATTAGTGGGATGTGATCTAAAATAAAGATTACCCCTGTCACTGTCATCCTTGTTGCAGCAGCAAAATCATTCACAGTGCTAACAGTATACCCTTTGTGGCTAGTGTGTTATAAGTGATTGTTGGGGATGTGAACCACATGTCGAAGTGACCAAAGGTTTTGTGGACTGCTGAAAAATGTAATCTCTTGCTCTATGATTGTACAATCTCCAGACATCTGATAGGTGTCTATGATTATGGGGCACACAGACTTAGAGAGAAGCAGAATTACATGTACTGGATACAGAACTGTTGAGACTGGAGGCCACATACAAACAACATCAGCCAACAGGTGTGCAGCCAATGATATCAGCGATACGTAGGTGTTGGCTTGCCTTTCTGTAGCAATTTAATTTGAACTGTTAAGAAAGCTGTTGCAATCCGTGTATAAAATGGTTACTTATTTTTCCTTTTTTTCTCCTTATTTTATTGTATTTTACGCACCAGTACTTTCTTTCTTCCTTGCCTTTTATTTTATAATATGTTATTTACTCTATGTTCAGTTGTGCTGATTACTATATACAGTTTTTGCCTTCCCAGGGCCATCTCGTAAATGAGCTTGCTCAATGGTGTTTTGCCTGGTTAAATAAAAATTGATTGATTGATTGATTGATTGATAGGTTGAAGTCTGGTAAAAGGGCATCCAGGGTGTTGTAGGTCTGTACATGGGGTTCAGCATTGTGATCCACATCAGCCACCAGCACACTTTTTTGGGGGAGGGGGAAAAATTCACTCTCATGTGTATTGGTTTACCTGTAGCAGTTCCAGGGCTCCATTTCAGATTTTTTAGTGCCTTTCTGTGACGTCACCAATAGGCTGTCAACAGTCATGCTAATGACAGCTGGCTCCTGTCTGTGAGGGACAGAAGTTTCTCTGAACTTAAGTTTTAGCAGCAATTAAAAATAAAAAGCTGAGCACTCATCCACTCTAAATGTCATTGCTCACTCCTACCGCACAGCTGACACTCTTCCTCTATGTGTCCCACTACACAGTCATGATTCTGATCCCCTGATGTTCCCCCCTTACAGAAATCTTAACCAATACCAAAACACCCATCACCACCCTTGAAAGAAAGATTTGAATGCTGGCATTGTTTCAGAAACTGAGATGATTTACAGTACACACAAACACACATATGCACAGTAGGCAGGGGGTTCATTCCTGGGGATTCGGTAACTCTGATGCAAAATCTGACAGGGCTGCAAAGACTAGAATGAGTTCTATTATTCCACAATGTATGTACTGTATTCTGCCTTGTTTTTTTTATTGTGGCTATTGCATTGGGTTTCTACCTGGAGGTGCATATGCCCAAATGTGCAGAGCAGTGAGCACTACAATACTAGCACCAAACCAGGAGGACCATACCAACATGTCAACCTACAAGGATCTGAAAAGAGTGGGCAGTGATTGGGAGTGAGGGAGTGATCAGAGATGGAGGAGTAACAAAAGGAAATGGTAAGCTGTCTGCATAAGCCCATTCTTTAACGTAGAGTCCACAGGTGCCAGTATGCTGCACTGCACTGCTTTCTTCTGATGCTGTTACTCAGACAAAGCCCATTGCACTCGTCTATTCCAGATCACTGCTTGGTCTTTGAGGTCATTAGAGACACAAAATGGAGGGTGCACGAGTGCAGGTGTTAAAGTTCATTTTCTAGGTCTGCTAACACTTTGTTTGTGGTTCAAAGGGGTGTTTAGGCTAATAACAACCTTACAGAGAGCACTTGATTATGTACAGCCATAATTGTTCCCTTTTAAGTGTGTGTATGCATGTCCAGGCCAGAGGATTTTGAAACCAAACCAGAAAAGTGAATCAATTGAAACCAAAGTCACATGCAACCCCTTCTTACCTCACACTATATTGTTCTGGTCAAATCCAAGTCTGCATGTCACATTTATTTGTTTGTTTGTTTATTTATTAACCGGGTAGGCATATTGAGATTCCAGAGTCCTTTTTTCAGGGGCAAACTGGAGTTAGTTACAGTGAAAACAAAAACATTATAGAGGTAAAATATAAAGTAAAAATACATTCAGTAATGCCAAAAGTGAAAGGACATAGAGGATAATGTGTGGGTAACCATAGACAACAAGGCTGTGTTTCCATCGAGGGGTTAAGATGTCAGCATGTGAACCTCAAGAGCAAACCTTGAGATGTCCATACTGTCATCTCAACACCAAGATGGAATCACATGTCGAGTTGTGTGTTGTTGCCCCTATTTTATTTCATATAGTATATGTTTTTAGAGCTACAGTGGGCATAGCCCTACAGACCTATTACTATAGAAAAGCACTTCAGCCTCACCCACATTTCTTGTGAACGCACAACATGATGAAGTGACAAAAGTCACTTCCGTGGTCGCTTCTCTGGAACAGTCTGAGGTACTGCCTTTTTTTTCATTTTTTAAGCCCTTCCCCCCTCCCCCAATCCACTACTGATGCATGCCAAAGCAGAGCAATTGATGCACAATGTGGGATGTTTGTTTGCAGCAGGGACCCCAGAGAAGAAAGCAAGTCAAACTGCAGGCCAACTTTGGCCTTATCCCTCCATCCTCCTTCACTACTGTCTCATCGAGCTTGAGCGGACCCCTCCCTGTGTGCTCCTGTTTTCCACAGCAAGCAACAAGGTAATGTATTCTGTCTTCTGTCAGGCACAGAGCTCTATTCTTACTTTTGGGAAAAACAGAGTAAGAGAGTGAGAGCGAGAGACCTCTACATATCTAGCACAAGCAGTATTTTCCCTCTGCACTTCTGTTTTCCACAGCAAGCCACGAGGCAATTTATTCTCTCAGCAACACTTTCACAGTATGCCAAGGACAGAGAGAGAAGAGACACACAGACTGATTGGTTTTCAGCAGCCAGTGTGCTGCTGGCTCCCTCACTCATCTATCTGGCTGTCTCTCTTTGCATAACTCATTTCCTCCTAGAATACGCCTGTAGGTGGCAGCAAATGCACTGCAGTGTGTCCTAGAACGACTATAGAAGTCACTTACAGACTTCCTGTGTGTCCTAGTAACGTCTGGAGATGTCACTCACATGTTTTAATATTACTTTCTAGCCAGAATTGATCAGAATTGACTGCATAGCATTTACATTTTTTGTGCTATTATCATTTGTTTGCTGCATGCTGATTATGGATTGATTTTGCTTAGAAAGGCCCAGAACTGCATTCAGCCAAACAGCAATCATAATTATTAGTAACAAGCATTTTTCAATGCTGAATGTTGGCTTGCTGGCATTGGCATTGGTAGTGCAGGAGTTAGACAGATGCATCATAGGAATGGCAGTGAAGTATTGAACTGATGCCAACCCACCCCCACCCTGCAGAGAGTGACAGGCATTAGGGTGTCCCTTTGGGTGTTTGGTAGTGCAGTGTGGGAAAACATGTCAGGCAGGATGTGAGAAATGACAGCTGCACAGTTCATAAGGAGGTGGAAAAAAATGCCAGTGTTGAAAATGTGGCATGAAAATATACCAAATTTGTGAAGCTACTAGGGTGCGTGGGAAATATGCAATGCACGCTTGCAACACTGCCATTTTATGGGCGTTCGGCACCAAATTTTCAACATAGGCATTTTAGCACCTCTGCTCATGTACAGTGTTACTGTTATTTCCTCAAAGTGTCCCAAGAAGTGATTTCGCAGCGACCACGCTATTGTCTTGCGGAAGTGTGAAAACACATTTTGGGCCGCGATATGTGAAATGACAGCTGTACTGTTCATCAAGAGGTGTGGAAAAATGGCAATGGTGAAAATCAGACTAAATATCACAAATGCATGCGGTACGAGCAATCCCAGCATGCTCATAACACAGTTATTTTATGGAGTATCATCAACAAATTTTCAACATAGGCATTTTAGGTCTTCTGCTCATGAACTGTGTCACTGTCATTTTCATAATCTGGCCCAAACACTGATTTCCCACAGCGACTGCGCTATTGTGTGCGGGAAGTGCGGAAACACATTTCGGGCAGGATGTGGAAAATGACAGCTGTACTGTTAACAAGGAGGTGTACAAAAATGACAATGCTGAAAATCCGGCAGTAAAATATTGTGAATGCGCGAAGTTACGAGCCTGCATAGCAACTGCACAACGCACACTCGTAAAACAGGCATTTGTTGGATTTTTTCCACCAAATTTGGAACTTAGGCTTTTAAGAGAGCACCTCATGAACACCACCACTGTCATTTGCTAAATGGGCCCGAAGGTGATTTCGTGCAGTGACTGTGAAATCACCTTTGAGGCGACTCGCTCATGACAGTGACAGAATTCGACGAAGGGGTCCCCAAAAACCCCATGTTGAAAATTTGGTACAGAACATCCAAGAAATGCCTGAGATATGCAGCAAGTTGAAAAACCTATTCACTCCATTATACAGCTTACGCGGCATTTCCTCAGTTCAGCGGTCGGCTTTACGATCAGGCGTGTTCCAGTCCACTGAAGATCGTGCACTGGACTCCAGAGGTAAGTATGGGGTGAGGAGGCAGAAGTCGCGCAGTGGGTGGGTGCAGGTGGGGGGAGGCGGATCTAGACTACGAGGACGTTTTCATATTCTGGTACAGAAAGCGTCGCTTAGGACAGTTTTGGCACACTGGGGTGGGCTCCCAGTGTGCCACCTAAATGGAGTTTGGAGGGTTAGTAGCCGGCGAGAGTTGGGCACCCTCGTTGGCACCTGACTACAGGGGGTTAATGCCGCTGGAGTTGGGCACCCCGCCGGCAAACAAAGTCGGGGGAAGCGCAAGCCGTGGGGATGAGGGACCCCCTCAGCATTCAACAGTTGGGGGTGATGCCCGGCGGTGGGCTCCCCATTGGCGTATCACACAAGGGGCTGCGAGCTTCACCTGCCATGCGGCAACAAAGCATCATATTTATTGAAATGTTTCACTTGGAAAGGACACGTTATGGGGCGTATCTTTATACCGCTGCATGACGACTTGTCTCTGATTGCAGCGGCACTTTGTTTGCAAGTTATGTCCACTTTACATAATGTTGGTGTCAGCGCTAGCATGCTGGCTTATTGGGGAGTGAGGGACGCACCTACTAATGCGTGCCCTGCATTCGCCCAACAGCAGCTGCTCCTCCAAATCTCCACTCTCCCAATATGTTGACCTGTGCACAAGCACGGCAAGCCAACATAAAAAGACACTGATTTTTTTTTTTTATGGATGTTATTCATTTCCTTTCTAAATATACTACAGCTCTTGATAAAGCATTGGTGGGTTGCATATTAAATCTCTGTCAATGTAGATTGCTCATTCTTTTACTGTTTAAGGAAAACTAGTTAAATTCTACATTGACAGACAGAATATCTCACTACCTCCACAGGAACTCTCTGAAGTTGCAGCACTTGTCTCCTGCATGCTAGAAAAATATTAACAGTGTCAATTTATTTAACACACATTAGTGGACTTTCTTGAGATGGGTGCTGTAAGCGGTGGGCAAATCTTGGGTCGGGGGAGCAGGGAAGTGATCACTGATATGGGGGGGTGTACTGTACTATCAAGGAAAACCTTTTCTTAATCCTCTTTTTTTTTAAATAATAGGGAACAATGCCATCACCCAGATTTTTATAGCAAGAGGTCAACATCCAACAACATAAATAAAACAAATAATTTCTTCGAGTAAGTCTCTTGACCCATAAATGAAGGACCAGTTCAACAACAGGAAAGAAAGAAATGGTAGGGAGAAGGCTGATCTTGCAGTCGGAGAATATACTATAATCATCTGAAAGTGAAATGAAAAGGTATCGTATGCTCAGCTGTAATGTTTTTCTCAAATTCCAGTCTGTGCTGTTTGCAGTCCCAAACAAAAAGAACTGGACACTCTACACCACTCCTAATAAAAGAAGCCATCCACACCACAGCAGTTCTGGAAATCACTATTGAATGTGCCAAATACTGATGCCACAATCCGGATAGTTTGCAGTCATCAGTTGTTAGCAAGGGGAATGTGGAGGTGGTGATATTGGGCTGGGCATAGTAGACTGTAGAAAAGTGAACTGAAAATATATCAGACTTCATAAGCTACAGTTTTTATAACAACTCCAGTTCTCAGTGTTTGCAGTCATCAGTGTGTAGATGCATGGGTGGGGGTTAGGGGGATGTTATGTTGCCTTGCTTTGAAATAATACGATTAATGGAAAGGTGAATTGAAATGAAATTGAACCTGATAAGCTCAAATATATTTTGTAACAATTTACTTTGATAAATATTTTCTTGTAATGTGTAAATCATGAAATGTTTCATTTGTGGCAACCTGTGGCCAGCTGCTGCTGGGCTACTTTGTGTAGTGAATGAAGTTAACGCACTTAAAATCAAAATCTCAACTTCACCCCCTCCCCAATTAAAACTCATTCTAACTGAATGCAATTCACTGGAGTGGGCCCCCACAGAATGCAATTTTAGTTAAAGCTTTCTTTAAGGTTCATTAATGTTACAGCAGGCTAAAAGTACAGACCCCGCTCCCATACTTGTCAATGTTTTGTCACTGAATGAGGGACATGAACTCCCGAAATGAGTGATAATGACTCTTGTGATGAAAGATATCCTTCAAGCTGGGAAATACTGTCTCCACACACTGCAGAAACCATTGTGTTTCTTTGTACCACATTTATTTTACGATTTAGCAGCTTAAAAAAATTCTGGATTTCTGTCTTTAAGTCTGAGTTTATGGTACCTTCTCTGTGTATGCAATACCATTCCTCTAAGGGATGGATGAAGTTTGAACAATTTGGAGATAAATGAGGGCTGTCACTTCCCATCACTGACCATCAAGAAGTGTGCCAAATCCCCCAGAAATTAATGGCCAAAGCCCACTATGCACAAGTGCCCATTTTTAAGAGGTCCAAAGAGGCCCACGGTGATTAAGAGACTTGTTTAGAGTCACACTGCATGTGAAGAGAGGTTGTAAGAATAAAACCCTGGTCTGCTGGATGTACCAAGCTCATTCACCTGAGCAGTGAACTGACAGCAGCACCCATCCAGAATCAGGAACAAAGCACAAGACAGGAGACTAAATTTGTTTTGTCTGAAAGCATACTGTGCCTCTTAGCCTCTTACCCTACAAATCAGGTTCAAAGCCTAACAAAAACAAAAAGTAGCCCATTTATATTAATAATAGTAATCTTTATTTATATAGCGCTCTTCACTATGTATCAGAGCGCTGTACAATAAACAGACCATGAAATACTAAGATACATTTCCGGTAAATAAATACAACTCAATAATAAAATCCAATTAAAAAATGCACAAAAAGCAATTTCAAATAAGTATGTTTTCAAGGTAGTCGTACAGCTCTCCACTGTCAGGCAACTCATGTATCCACTGAGGCAAATAATTCCACAGGATAAGGGCTGCAAATGAAAATGCCCATGATCCTGATGTTTTTAATAGTACCCTGGGAATCTCCAGCAATCCCTCTTCAGTCAAGAAGAGTGGTCAAAGGGGGCAATAAGGTTTCAGGAGCTCTTGCAGGTAGCTCGGTCCCTGTCCGTGCAGGGCTTTGTAAGTCAGCAAACTGACCTTAAAGGTGATCCGCCACTGAACTGGCAGCCAGTGCAGTTCGCCGCAACACAGGCATAACGTGACTGGATCAAGATGATCCAGACAACAGCCTGGCCATATTGTTCTGCACCAGCTGTAAGTGGCAGATTTCAACCCCCAGAAGTCTTAGGTAGAGGGAGTTACAGTAGTCCAGGTGTGAAGTCACAAAAGCATGGATCAAGGTTGGAAAGTCGCCAGACGGAACAAGGTGCTTAAGCCAGGTGATATTCCTCAGATGGTAAAAGAGAACTTAACCATGGCTGACACCTGAGAGCGAAGTGACAGACCATCATCAAGTATTATCCCCAGATTTCACACCCATACAGAGGTCAGCAACTGGGACCCCCAAGCCAAAGCTCTGAGGGACAACCCACCCGTGACCCCTCTATCCAGTGACCAGAATCCACCACCAACACCTCAGTCTTGTTGGAATTCAATTTTAACCAGCTGGTATTCATCCAATCCTGGATTTCTTCCAGGCAGTGTTTAAACACTGTGAGCGCACTATCCTAGTCAGGTGCAAAGGATAGGTAGAGCTGTGTATCATCAGCATAGCAGTGAAACCTCAGCCCATACTGCCTCACAATGTCTCCTAACAGCAGAATATACACAGCAAACAACACGGGGGACAGCATGGAACCCTGCAGTACCCCACATGATGGAGGGAACGCCTCAGAGGAATAAATCCCGGAGGCCACTCTCTGTGATCTTCTGGTAAGGAAAGAATGGATCCATCTGAGGACCAGACTAAACAGGCAACAGATGACATGCAGGTGTTCCAGAAACACCCCATGGTCCACAGGGTCAAAAGCTGAAGAGAGATCTAGAAATTCCAAGATGGTGTGGGATTTCTGACCTATCGCAATCAGGAGATCATTGAGCATCCGAACCAGAGCGGTCTCAGTGCTGTGCCTTTTACGAAAACTGTATTGAAGACGAATGTAGATGTCATGGATGATAAGATGGTTCTCCAACTATAAAGCCACAACCTTCTCAATAACCTTCCCCACAAAGGGAATATTAGAGATCAGTCGGTAGTTGGCGGGGCAGTCTGGATGAAGTGAGGATTTCTTGAGGAGAGGAGCCACCACTGCTTCCTTCAGGGAGCAAGGAAACTCACCTGTCTACAGTGAACACCAGACTATCTCTGCAAGGACTGGGACAATGACATCAATGCAGCCTAACCAAAGGCAAGTAGGGCCCAGATCCAAACTACAACAGGTTGGGCGCATGTCCCTGAGAATTAGCATGATATCCTCAATCTCCAGCCATTCAAACTCCAACCAACAAAACCGAGGTGTAGCAACATCCTGCCGACCACAGCTTCCCCCACCCATAGAGCAAGCTGAATGGATCCCAGACCTAATGTCAGCACCTTATCAGCAAAGAAGTGAGCAAACTCCTCACACTTTTCATGAGACAATGCTCTCTGAGCTTGCAGACAGGCTGGATTGCACAGTCTGTCCACAGTTTGAAAGAGCTTAAATGGTCGATTCTGAGCTGTAGCAATTGTCCTGGACAGGAATTCTGCCTTCTTATGGGAGATTGCCA
This sequence comes from Neoceratodus forsteri, assembly GCA_016271365.2. Taxonomy (NCBI): domain Eukaryota; kingdom Metazoa; phylum Chordata; order Ceratodontiformes; family Ceratodontidae; genus Neoceratodus; species Neoceratodus forsteri. Next base: position 1,227,445,255 of record CM057454.1, read on the forward strand.
ACTGATGGTCCCTAAAATGTTCCATCAGTCTAAGTCTGGTGGCATCCAGACTGGTTCTCTGACAGCTACTATCTAACCTTCACCCCTCTCGCCTCAGTTCCCTTAAGGCCCCATCAAACCAGGGGGACCAAGGGCGGAGGGTGAAAGGGTGAACTCGGACAGGAGCCGAGGCATCCAGAGATCCAGAGCCCCCACCACAGCCCAATTATAGGCTTGTAGAAGGTTCTCTGAACCCTCGCTTGTACCCAGTAATCCTGATAAGTCCAATTCCACCAGAAGACCATTTGGGGTCACACCCCACAAAGGGCGGTATTGAACCATCTCCATAGGGGCAGGTCTATAAGGGACAGCAAAGAAATTGCACCTTATGGTGTGGTGGTCAGACCATCCATCCAGTTCCACCACCAGGTCAGAGGTTTCCATCCCCAGAAGGAAAAATGAGGTCCAACAAGTGACCTTTAACGTGAGTTGCAGATGCAACTGCCTGTGTAAAGCCCAATGAAAGCATTAGTCAGAGGAAGTCTTGACCAAATGGTGAGAGTTCATCTACCCAGGCATTAAAGCCACCCAGCACCTTCAGTCTGGGGGACTCCAATATCATGTCGACAATGAAGTCCGTGACTTCCTGCAGGAAGAACTTCCCAGCTCTGGGTAGACGATAGATGAGAATGATCCTGCAACCCACACCTGCGACCACAGCACACTCGAAGGATCTGACTCCCTCAACTGGCACATCAACAAGGTTCAATTCCAATTTAAAACAGATTGCTACACCCCTGCCCTTGCGATCCACAGCTTCCCCCCCATAGAGCAAGCTGAATGCAGTCTCGCACGGTGCATCACAATGAGAAGCCATCTAGAATTGCTGCCACCAAAATGGAGTCAGCTTTTTCATCCAGCCAGGTCTCGGTGATCCAAGCCAGGTCAGCTGATCCTACAAGATCAGCTATAATAGCTGTTTTGTTATTAATAGATCTGGTATTATACAACACCATATGAGTTGGATGAGATACCGGGGCCGGACGAGTCACTGGCCCACTTAACATGGAGCCTGTGAATATGGGCACCAGGCAAGGTGGACCTTGTACTGGGTTTCATTTCACCCCAGGGTGTCTCCTGGTCTTCACTACCCCAATCCGGCCAATCTTCTTTCCCCCTCCTCCCCGGTCCAGGGCCCCCGCCACTCCTCCTTTTACCCACTATCACCAGTGCCCTGCAGCAGCCATAAACCACTGCAGACAATGGAGGGCAGTTAAAAGGGCGAAGGTCCCAGAGCTCGGAAGGGGAGTAGTGCCTAACAGGGACAGCACCCTGCCAACACATGCTAAAAAGAGCCTAAGCTCCAGACCACTATTCCCCAAAACATCTATTTTATACCCAATTATAAATTTACCCCAAAATCCCACCCTAAATAAAACTAAGCCCACTAAATGAACAAAACTCAATAAATCCTATAAATAAAATAATTCCAGAAGGAAGTGTGAGAATAAGAACAGTTAAAACAGGATATGCAAGTGCTTAGCTGAGGCTCTCACCCCTAGCCAGACCAGATTTCGTAGACACACTCCAAGAAGTCAGATTTTAGGTCCACTGTTAAAATAATAAATGTCAGCACTCTCACCCTCCACTAAGTCAGTTTTTGTGATCCACAAACTGGACTCTCACTTCAGTCAGCTTAAATTCTCAACTGCAGAACTCTCTCTTAGGCAGTCCAATACAAAATGTTTTTGGGAGGGTCTCTAACCCCTTCCAATCCAAGTTGAAAGTCAGCAGACTTTCCGCAGCAAGTTGAGTCACAAAGCGGATTGCCTTAACAGCACCCAGATCACAGATGTACTTCCACTTGATTTTCAACTCACGGCTGGCCCCCCCACCCTGTTAACTACCAAACAGGAAAGGTGACCTTCAGGGAAAAAAGGGCTCATCAGCAGGGACCCTTCAGCCCCCACCCCTAAGTCCTAAGGGAAATCAAGAGGCCTACTCCCCTCCGGTCAAGAACCTCTGGCACCCCTCCCACAGGCTACTCAATCCCTCAGCAGTCACCAGTTAAGGTCCTCAACCGCACCTTCTTAAGCTCTCCAAGCCAAGATGAATCCACAGTCTCAAACACTCTTCTGGGGCAGCCTTCCCACCAGGTGGCACCCCGGCTGTGGGCGAGAGGCAGAAATCAGCCTGGACAACCAGAGGCTGGGGCATGACCTCCAAGGCCATTCTCCAACAGCCCAATGCCCCACAATCGCTGATGTCCCCACTCAGCAGCAGGTGAAACCACTGACTGTTTCCCTCTAGTCCTCCTAAGACCAATAAACACCCCCTACCTCCGAGAGCCCCTACCAATCAAGCAGCTATAAGCCCCTATGTCCACAATAGCCAGAAGTAAAAAGATCTTAAGTCCATAAAAACTCACAACCCAGAGAAACTCACTGATGCCAGCTCCTCTTAATCTTGATGGTAAAATCACTTCTTAGCGATGCTCCTCTCGAAAGACTCATTTCCTTCAAAGATTTAAATGGGTCAACCACAAGACGACGGCCCAGTCTCGCTGTAAGCTTCAAACCAGCTGCCTCGGTAAATAAAAATTAATTTGGAGTCACCCCACCTACACGGGAGCACTCTCAGATAACAATTAGCACTCCCATGAAAAAATTGAAGAAAAGAGTTAGAAAAATGAAGCGGAACGTCTCAGTGTGGACTCCGCAAAAGAACTTTGTCAAGACGGCCATTTGCTCCAACCCTTTCATGATTACAGTGGTCAGAGTAAACACTAAAGCTTAACTCAGTATGAAATTAACCAAAGTCACAGACCACTCACCACAGAACTGCTAGTCTATCTCACTGCTTCCTCCCTAACTGAACTAAAAAACAAAAAAGAAACAAAAACCACAATAACAAGCATTCGTCAATGCCGAATGTTTGCTTGCTGGTATTAGCATTGGAAGTGCAGGAGTTAGATGCAGACTAGGCGTAGCAGTGAAGTATTGAACTTCACGCAAACCCCACCTCCACCCTGCAGAGATGGACAGGCATTGGGGTATGCCTTTGGGTCGTTACGCATAATGCTCATGCCATTTCACCTCACCCTATCCTGCAGACACTGACAAGAGTTGAGGTGTGCCTGGGGGTGTTTGGCTTCATAGTCACCCCATTCCATAAAGACATACACTGAAATTGGTGCAGTATGGGAGAATTATTGGGCTCACCTTGATGCCTGACACTGGCTGCAGGATGGGGGGTTGGAATGGCATGAGCATTACAGCCAGCAATCCAAAGGCACACCCCTGATGCCTGTCAGTCTTTACAGGTGGGATGTTATGGTTAGGAACCATAACGCCATTGGCATTTGTTGGTATTTGCACTACAAATTTTCAGCAAGGTCTTTTTGTGACCCACACCTCATGAAAGAATTTGGCACCTCTGCTCATGAACAGTGGCACTGTGATTTTGTTAATCTGTCTTGAATGTTGATTTGCTACTGCAACCATGCCATTCTGCACCAGATGTGCGAAATACAGTTCAGGCAGGATGTGAAAAATGACAGCTATCCTGTTCATAAGGAGGTGTGGAAAAATGCCAATGTTGAAAATCTGGAGTGAAAATATTAAACATTCTCGAATTTACGAATGTGCGTAGAAACTGCACAATGCATGCTTGTAATACAGTTATTTTGTGAAATGTTCTCACCAAATTTTCAACATAGGCATTCTGGGACCTCCGCTCATGAACAGTGTCACTGTGATTTTGTTACTCTGCCTCGAACGCTGATTTCCTACAGCAACCGCACCATTGTGCGCCTTATGTGCAAAACCACAATTTGGGCAGTATGTGAAAAATGACAGCTGTATTGTTCATAAGAAGGTGTGAAAAAATGGCAATGCTGAAAATCTGGAGTGAATATACTAAAAATTCTCGGAGTTACGAGCGTGCATAAAAAACTGCGCAACACATGCTCGTAACACAGTCATTTTTTGGAATTGTTTCACCAAATTTGCAACAGAGGCCTTTTGGGAGCCCACCTCATGAAGAGTAACACTGTCATTTTGTTACTTGGTCCCAAAAGGTGATTCCACAAAGTGACTGCAAAATCACTTTTCGGGACTGAATAATGACATGACAGTGACTGAATTCATGAGGTGGAGTTCCAAGGACCCCATATTGAAAATTTGGTGCCAAAATTTGCAAAAATGGCCAAGATATCCACCTAAGTTGAAAAAAAAAAATTTATGCCATTATACAGCTTAGCATTTCTTCAGTTTGCGGTCGGCTTTGAAGAGTGCACCGAAGATGTCGCGCTGGCCTCCGGAGGTAAGTATGGGGTGGGGGTGCAGGGATGTGAGGTGCTGGAGAGATCAGTGCAAGTTGGGGAGGGGCACCGGACACAACGAGGGATTGTTTTCTATTTTTCAGGGACCCCCCCCCAAAAACAACATCGCGGAAAGGTTTTCTTTTTTTGCAGGTAGATTTGGTATGCTGGGGTGGGCTCCCAGCGTGCCACCTGCATGTTTCTTTTGGGGGGAGGACTGGAGCCGATGGGGATTGGGCCCCCCATCAGCAAAAAAAAGGATCTGTGTTGGGAGGGACATGATGCCGATGGGGATTGGGCACCCCCTTGGCAAACAAGATCTACTGGGACATTATACAGACAGGGAGTGGGCTTCCCCATTGGCAAATGAACTGGGGAAAGGGCATGCCAACAGGGGGATTGGGCACCCCCATTGGCTTTCACTGGGGACTCTGAGGTGGATGGCGACAGCCACTGCCATGTTACTGGAAATGTTAAACCAGGCAAGGTACCACCCTGCAATGACGGGTCGCTCCTTCATTGCAGTGGCGATTTCATTTCCAGTTGGTAGCACGCTTGCTGAACTAGTGTCAGTAACAGCATGCCATCACATTGGGGAAAGGGGGCCAAGCCTCTAAATGCAGTGGGGGCATTGGCCACCACAGTGCTACACCTCCAAAACCCTGCTTCACTCCTAAGCTGTCACATAATAGTTTCTTGTGCATGCACGCAAGCACACATAAAAATGATAGGAACTTCTGGCTAGAGCTCAGGTAGCTCATAGCTACCGCCATCTTGCCAACCAGCAACATCACTACCCACTTCACATTATAACTCTTCATTGCTATTGTTTCAGTGCCAACCTGTTTCTCCAACCACCCCAATCCCCTAAATTTTCTTTACTGAGGTGCACTCCAAACAAACACTGACTATGTAGCATCCTGAAGCAGAGACAAATTAAAATACTCTTCCATCTTAAAACTAGTTAATGGCCTGGTTGTTCGAGCCTGTTGGGGATACTGCCATCTCACTAACTCAAACCTGATCCCCTGGAGCAGGAAGTCTACAATGGTGCCCATCCATAATCTGGGTACAGAGCACGGGTCGGGATATGCCATGTATTCTTTTATATACATACATTTTTTTAAGGCCATTTTTATGTTTGCCTGTGTGGCAGCACACAAGAAACATATTGAGGTTAGAAGACCATTGCAGAGGTGTGGCAGACTGGCAGTGTGTGGTCAATGGAGCCCACGCTTTCAGGGGCCCATCACTTGGCTACCAACCAACAGAAAAACTGATGATGATGGCAGTTTCAGAGAAAGTGCCAAACTTAAAAGAAGTGTGCCGCTCCAGTCAGGGACAGTTTCATCATCCCTGATTACAGCGACAGCTACTGTACTCTCTCCCTCGCAACCTGAAAAACCAAAAAATGGTCCCTCTTTGTCTTCCTGAGCCCCTCCCCATCCTCACCCTCCCTGTACGCACCCCCATACTTACCTCCAGAGATCCAGCGCTGCAATCTTCTGTGGAGTGGGAACATGTCCGAACTCTTCAAATCCAACCACAAAATGAAGAAAATCATGGTAAGCTTTATAATGGCATCAATGGGGGTTTCAATTTAGGTTGATATCTCAGCCATTTTTTTGAGTTTTGACCCCATATTTTCAACATGGGATTCTTGGGATCCCACCTCATAAACGCTTTAATTGTCATTTCGTTTCTCGATCCCAAAAGGTGATTTCGCAGTTACTGTGTGGAATCATCTTTCAGGACTGATTAATGAAACTACAGTGCCACTGTTAATGAGATGGGGTCTCAAAAAGGCAATGTTGCAAATCTGGTGAAAAAACTCCTAAAAATGACTGTGTTACGAGTGTGCATTGCGCAGTTTCTATGTATGCTCATAACTTTGCCAATTTTCAATAGTTTCACTCCAAATTTCCAACATTGCCATCTTTTTCACACCTCCTTATGAACAGTACAGCTGTCATTTTTTGCACCCTGACCAAAATGTATTTTCACACCTGTGGCTCAGAATGGTACGGTCACTGGGCGAAAGCAACTTTTGTGACTCAGAATAACAAAATCACAGTGCCACTGTTCATGAGGGGATGTCCCAAAAAGGCCATGTTGAAAAACTGGTACAATGAATTTCAAAAAAATGACTGTGTTACGAGCGTGGGTTACGCAGTTTCTACGCATGCTCGTAACTTCACACATTTTTCATATTTTCACTCAGGTTTTCAACATTGCAATTTTTCACACATCCTCATGAACAATACAGCTGTCTTTTTTCACACCCTACCCAAAATCTGTTTTCACACCTGTTGTGCAGAATGGCGCAATCGCTGTGCAAAATCACCTTTGGGGATTGAGTAACAAAATGATAGTGCCACTATTCATGAAGTGTGGTCCCAAAAAGCCCATGTTGAAAATTTGTAGTGAAAATACCAACAAATGCCCAGGGCATTAAGGTTTTCAACCATAACACCCCACCCTGTAGAGACTGACAGGCATGGGGGGGCGGGATTTGTGGCTGTCAGCTGTAATGCTTATGCCATTGCACCCCTACCCTGCTGCCAGTGACAGGCATCAAAATGTGTCTTGGGGTCTTCGGCCCTAACATTTACTCCATTCTCCTATTCTGCACCCATCTCAGCTTATTTCCTTATGGAATGGGGTGAGCGTAAGGGCCGAAGACCCCAAAGCACACCATGACACCTGTCTGTGTCTGCAGGGTGGGGTAGGGTGAGGTGGAATGGTGTGAGCTTTATGCCCTACGATCCAAAACCACATCCCCAACACCTGTCAGTCTCTGCAAGGTGGAGGTGGGGGTTGGTGTTAGTTCAATACTTCACTGCCATTCCTATTGTGCAGCTCTCTAACTCTTGCAGTACCAATGCCAATACCAGCAAGCAAACATTTAGCATTGATAAATGCTTGTTTATACCGAACTGATGAATCTCTCCTGGAGGGGGGGCAGAATGTCTGAGCTGGCAGTATAACTGAAAAACTGAAAAAATAAAACAAGACTGCCAGTGATTTGGCTAAGGGGACTAGCTTAAACAAAACTCTGACCCTATTCTCTCAGGCAACTACTAATACCCCATTTTGTTTTAAAACATTCCTCCTGGCAAACTTGATTAGTAATACCAGTCCTATCCCACACAACCACCCCAAACCCTGTACTGTAACTAACACTGTACACTTCAACAGGGGATGTTAATGTGTCAATCAGGTGATTAGTGTGCTCCTTGTAGGCAGCTGCAGATATTTAATAACATGGCTTACCTTGTTTAGCTCTTCCTTAACATTTTCCTGATCGTTTCCTCAAGAGGCAAATAGAAACATGAGGATTTTAAATCATGCTGCTGTTTGGATCAGTTTTAAATCAATTGAATGGGTTCCTCAACCTCCCCCCCCCCCAACACACACAGACATGCCCACATCACCAACAGTTCATTTCCTAATAATAGTTCATCTGTATTTCTGTAACATCATGTTGCTCTAAGGTCAGTGTTTCATTTTTATTTCCCACTGTCTAAGGGGTAGCAGAATATGTGGTTTAATTCAATTACAAAAGAACCCGAGAGCAAATGCCCTGAGGCATGGTTTATCCTTGAGGATATTGGCCATTTAACCACATTTTAAAGAAAACACAATTTCACATTCCACAGTAATGCAAAGCATAATGGGAAACATGTGCAAATCCCCATAAGAGAATTTAGACTGGCTCTCCTTTAAGCAGAATTGTATGGTGCTGGAAGGCCTCACAGTGCAATCAGTAAAGGGTAAGAATGGCAGACACATACAATACACGCATTTCATCCTCATTTGTACTCATCAGTGTGCCATATCCATGTCTTAGCCCAGGGAGAGGGAACCAGCCACCCCTTAAAGGGGATATTATTTGTTTGGGTCATGGGGAGCCCAAACTAGAGAAGGAAAAGAACTACAAAAGAACCCCAAGTTCTGCATAATTAACATCATGACTCAGTCCTTCACATGCTGAATCAAAGTGTATCACATTCTTCAATACTGCCATTCAATAAGTATGCTAATAAAATGAACTCTTCACTAATAATTTGATGTTATGATACACACTGAAAATGGTACATATGTGTGTGATTACAGGTTTGTCCAACTGAAAAGAGAATTACTGAAATGTGCACAATTTTTTTTATATTATATCCCATGTAGCTAATGACATTAGTGGGGCTCAAGCATTGGAATCAATTGGCATAAGTATGCAGAACAATATGAACTTTTTAGTTCTGCAGCTAATTCATGCTCTCATAATTCATTACTGCTGTTGAATATGCAAATCAATTAGACCTTTGTCAGTATGTGTTTTTTTCTGTAATAAAGAGTGGTTGAGCCCTGGAATGGACTGCTGGAGAAGGTGGTGCCCTCAGTACAGTGGAGGGTTTCAAGATGGCCTGGGCCAAACACAAGGGGATTGTCAAAGGGAGGAGGTGGGGACAAGTGGGGGGGGGATGGACAGACTCAATGGCTCAGGAGGGTCCTTTTCTGCCGACACATGTCTATGGAATGGATCTATGAATACATAAATGTGCAATGACCTAACAGAAGTTTGTTTTGGCCTAATGGATAGAGTATTGAGATTTGTTGTTTAACACCCATATCTGAACCCAGCACTGTGACGTACGTGCTCTGTCACCCAGAGTAGCATGGGATGCACACCACAGGTCTGGGATACACAGGAATCATGTATAGCAAATACCACAACAGATAGTATCACAGCAACAGAGCTCTGCACCACGATGCCACTCCACAACAGATGGTATCCCTGACTTAGAGTTCCAGATCCCAAAGCCTGTCCACAGTGAATGGCATTCCAGTCAAAGAGCTGCACTACTTGATGCTTGCTGGTAAGAGACAAAATCCCTGCCATGTAGTTGAGCAACCAGATGCCTGTCCCAGATGGACTTAATTCACAGTCATGGAGCTCTGCACACAAATTTCCAAACACAGCAGATGACAATCCTGTCACTGACCTCCACACAGTGATTCTTGTCCACAGCAGACAGTATCCCAGACAATGAGCTCATCAACCCACATGCCTGTCCACATATAGAAAAGTGGATGGTCACCCATCCACAACAAGGCTGTGTTTCCATCGAGGGTGTTGATAACATCAGAGAGACCTCGAGAGTGAAGCTTGACAGGTCACCATGATGTCATCGACTCCCGAGATGGGAAACACTGCTGAGTTGTGGATGGGCGACCATCTACTGTTTTATATAGTATATGGTTGGGGCTTATGTCTTTTTACCTTCTTTTTATTTGGTGTTACCTTCCTATTTCTGTTGGTGTCTGCTTCTTTCCACTGCCAGTACCACTCATTTCAGCTTCACTGCATTCCCGCCATTTGCTGCTTCTCCCCACACCAGCTCACTCTTTCAGCAGCAGTTTGTTTTTTAAAATAAAAAAAAAATGCTTATGCTCCACAAAATCGTGTGGTAGAAGGAAGATTCCTCGGAAAGATCCACCTCTCCGCAACCGCTTAATCCCGACGCCATGTTTTAATTTTTTTTTCGCCATTACAGCCAGTGGAGTCAGCCAATCAGGAGGTAGGACAAGGCTTAAAAGTTGTTGTAGTATCAACGTGATGTCAGAACAATAGTACAACTCTTTTGACCTTTGAACTGTCCTACAACAAGATTTTGAAAGCCACCAATTTTAATCTACAATAAGCCCTAACCATATACTATAATGGAATTGCCATCCCCTGCACATGTTATTTACTAAAATGTGTACATATACACAAGACTTTTTTTGCATGCAATCCTTAGTATCTACTGGCAATAGTGGGACTCAATCTTCAGACTCAGTTGATATAAATATACATAAGGATATGTGAAAGTTTTAGTTATGCGATTGATTCATGCTCTCACAGTTCATTATTGTTATCGGCTCTGCAAATTAATTAGACCTGTGTCAGTCAGTTTTGCAAAACTAAATGCTCTCTATAATAAAATAAATTAAGGTGCAATGACCAAACAGAAGGCTGCTGTGGCCTAATGGATAGAGCACTCGAATGTGTTGCTTAACACCAGTCTCTGGACCCAGTACCATTTCTTACTCTGTCACTCAGAGTAGCATGGGATGCACAAAACAGGTTTGGGATACACAGGAATCATGCAAAACAAATCCCACTATGGCTGGTATCCCAGCCTCAGCACTCTGCACCCCACTGTCTGTACATAACAGATGGTATCCCAGATAAGAGTTCCATGCCCAAGCAGCGGCACAACCTGCCACATCTCAGTGAAAGACACAATCCCAGCCATGTAGTTCAAAAGCCAGATGCCTGTCTCAGGTGGACTGAAGTCACAGTCATAGAGTTCTGTACCCATATTCATGAGCTCAACAGATGAAAACCCAGGCACTGACCTCCACACACCGATTCCTGTCCACAGTAGAAGGTATCCCAGACATTGTGCTCATCAACCTACAGGCCAGTCTGCAATGGACGGAATTATCATTCCCTGCACATGTTATTTACCAAAATGTGTACATAGTCACAAGATTTTCTTTTCATGCAATCCTTGGTAGCTACTGGCAGTAGTGGGACTCAAACTTTAGACTCAGTTGAAATAAATATGCATAACGATATGTGATTTTTTGTTATGCAACTGATTCATGCTCTCACAGTTCATTATTGTTATTGAATTTGCAAATGAATTAGACCTGTGTCAGAAGTTAGTTTCACTAAAAATAAATGCTCTCTATAATAAAATACATAGTGCAATGACCAAACCAAAGATTGTTTGGCCTGAAGAATATAACACTAAGATTTGCTGCTTAACACCAATGTCTGAACCTGGTACCAGTGTTACTCACTCTGTCATTCAGATTAGAATGGGATGCACAAAACTGGTTTGAGATACACAGTAATCATGCACAGCAAATCCCACAACAGATGGTATCCCAGCCACAGAGCTCTGCTCCCTGATGTCTGTCCCCAACAGACGGTATCCCAGACTTAGAGTTTCATGCCATGATGCCTGTACACAGCAGATTGTATTCCAGCCAAGGAGCTGCTCAACCCAATAATTGCCAGTAACAGACAAAATCTCAGCCATGTAGTTCAGCAACCAGATACCTGTCCCAGATGGAAAGAATTCACGGTCATGGAGCTGTGCCCCCAAATTCCTGAGCACAGCCAATGAAAATCCTGTCACTGACCTTCACACTGAATCCTGGCAGTGGTGGATGGTATCTTGGACACTGAGCTCTTTTACATACAAGCCTGTCTGCAAGGGACAGAATTGTCATCCCCTGGACATGTTATTTACCAAAATGTGTACATATACACAACACTTTTTTGTGTGCAATCCTTAGTAGAGTCTGGCAGTAGTGGGACTCAAACACTGGGTTCAAGTGACATAAATATGCATAACGATACATTCATTTTTTACTTAAGCAACTGATTCATGCTCTCACAGTTCATTGTTGTTAATGAATTTGCAAATTAATTAGACCTGTGTCAATTAGTTAGTTTTGCTAAAAACATGCTCTCTGTAATAAAATAAATAGTACAATGATACAAGACAGCCATATCATATCTTTCCAACACCTCATAAATGTAACAGCTGTCATTTATCAATTCCTGACAAAAACGTTTTTGTTTTTGTTTGGCATCCCAAAAGTTGATTTCATGTTCCATGCACAAAATCACCTTTCAGGCAGGAGTCAACAATTTTCTCTGCCCTTATTCATGATGTGGGGTGACAGGAAGGCTATGTTGGAAATTTGGTGTAAAAATATTAAAACTCAACAAAGTTGTGAGCCTATATTGAATTTCATGAATGCAGGCTCGTACTTTTGTTAATGTTCAATATTTTCATCCCAGATTTTCAACATAGCCATTTTTATAGCACCATATGAATGTGATAGCTGTCATTTTTCAATTCATGCCCAAAATGTGTTTTAGCATCCTGAAAGAATATTTTTCGCAGTCCCTACTCAAAATCACCTTTAAACACAAAGCTGAATATTTTCTCTGCCCATTTTCATGAGGTAGGGTCATAACAAGACTATATTGAAAATTTGGTGTAAAAATATTAAGAAACACATTTACAATATTTTTACACCAAAATTCCTCATCTGCAGACCTATTGGCTCTGGCCAGAGTTTGTTTTACATATGAATCACAGAAGAGCTCCCACGTAAAAAATGTACAATTCCTTTGTTCTGTTCTAGGATCAAAATTACGTTTACAGACTTTTACAAGTTAAAAGGTACAACTCTGGACACTGGCTGGTCAGTAAGTGGTGGGATGCGGGGTGAATGAGGAATGTAAAATGGTATGACCTTTGAACTGTGCTAAACAACTGTTCAGAATGTGCACAACACTTGGAATGGGCATAACAGTTTACAATGTGCACAACAAGGATTTTGAGAAGTCAGATTTTTGTACTAAACAATGGCTAACCATATACTGCAATACAGTTATTGTGCCCTATTCAGGAAAGGGTCGGGTTGCCTATGCATTGCATAACTGAGACACGTAGGCAACCTTACATGGGAATGCTATGCTGGGCGGTTCCAGTGGTCCCCCATCAGCATTCACTATAGGCACACTAGCCCCTTGTGCACTAGATGCTCTGCCAGCTATATACCACAGCCTGTATGGGGGCATGCCTTCAGTAAGGCATGGAGCAATGAGCTGAGGTGGCATAATCTACACAGGGGAAGACCCTGCCATAACTTTTACGTGTCCCCCAAATGTACACCCACAGGCCACTGCAATACTGGTAACACCCTCCATAATGCTTCCCAAGCCCAGTGGACTGCCAGGGAGGGCTAGGGGCAGTCATTTGGGCATTCACCTGTTGGTGTTGGGCCACCAGGGTTGATGCCTTCCCACGATCCCCTGCATGTGTGCAACAGAGGATCCACTTTGGGACACAGGACATACATCTGTTTGGATGCCTGCTTGAGTTCTGTGATCCAAACAGTTGCATGCTGGGGGGTTGTGGGGGCACAGACAGGCAGCCAGCAATGGTGAATACTGGACAGTACATCCTACTTGGCTCACTGCTCTACTCTACTTACAGTAGGACAGACTATGTCTTTGTAAAGATGGAGGATGTTTTTCAAATGAGATCATGTGACAATGGGCCCATTTCTTATTTGGATCATGCCCCAGTAAAGATAGAGATAGACCTGAGTGGAAAAAGAAACAAGACACTATGGAGATTGGACTCTTTTTACTTGCGAGATGTGGTGTTTGTAGACACGGTCAGAGATCAGATAAAAGGAATTACAGGAATGACACTCCCCCTCCAGATACTAAGCCCACTATACTTTGGGACACAGTAAAGGCAGTCTTGCGGAACCACTTGATCAGTTATGCAGTCCATAAAAACAAATAATGAAAAGCACATAGGGAGGATTTGAATGCCACCCTATTGTTCCTTCAATAGTAACACCAACAGAACACACTAGCAGACCCCTCACAGATTAATAAAATAGAAAAACAACTAGATGAATTGGCTCTAGCACAAACAGAGAAAGCCCTTTGGTACATAAAGCAAAAATATTTCAACGGGGCCCTATTAGCTCACAGAGTAATGGGATGCAGAAGGAGAGCTATAGTGACCAAAGTACAGCATCGACTAACTAGACAACATCAAGATAAAACACAACAGCAGAGGCCTTTGCAATATATTACAAGACATTATATCAGGAAACCTCAACTCACCAACCGGAAGCCCTAGATAAATTCATTGCAACCCTGAAATGCCCTAAAAGAGGAGCTCAATCAAAGGATCTGATGCAGAGACCCATCACAGCCATGAAGGTGGTGGCAGATATAGGTAGATTAAAGACACATAACTGTCCAGGACTGGATGGATATATAGCAGAATTCTATAAAATATTCTCACCAGAGATACAACCCATAATGCTTAATGTATCAAACTGGATAATAGAGGGATATAATCTTCCCCCCTCATGGAATCAGGCTACAATTTTTGTAGTCCCAAAGCCAGGGAAACCAACAGACAGATGTGAATCCTAAAGACCTATCTCTGTATTAAATATTGATTATAAAATACTTACCTCAGTTATTGCCAAACGCTTAGATACTATCCTTCCCCAGATAATACACCCAGACCAAATGGGCTTTATAAGAGCTCGAGTCTCTAGACAAATGATGCACAGTGTTAAAAGATCCCTAGATATCATTCATAAGGCCACCACGCAGAACACCCCATTGTTCGCCCTCAGCTTAGATGCTGTGAAGACGTTTGACAGGGTGTTCTGGACCTTTTTACAGGTCACCCTGTCCCACTTTGCCTTTCCAGAAAAATGTGAGAAATTAGTGATCCACCTACACAGAAACCCAGAAGCACAAGGTAGAGTCAACAGCCATCTATCCTCCTCATTCAGGTTACAAAGGGGACCAGACAGGTTTGAACCTTATCTCCCTTGTTATTTGCCCTCTGTATAGAACCTTTGGCCCAAGCTATTCAGACACACCCTGGGATACAGGGATACAAAACACTAGGAGGAGAAGAACATCATATAGCCCTACACGGCAGATGACATTATGCTTTATCTGATGAACCCAGGGGTAGATCTCCCAATAGTGTGAAAGGTCATTAAATAATGTGGGAGCCTGTTTGCCTATAAATTAAATGAAACTAAAACAGAAGCCTCAGCAAAACTTTCTCAAGGAGAGCCAGCAAACCACAGCACCTCATGTGGTAAAGGATCACGTCCAGATATCCAATGGTTACTCAAAAATCTAGGCTTTATTAATCCAAAAGGATGCTGGAGGATCTCCAGCACAAACTATAAAAGTACAACACACATAAACAGATGAAGACACCACCGTGGATTAATAAAGCCTGGATTTTTAAGTAACAGTTGGATGTCTGGACTTGATCCTTTACCACATGAACAACTGTGGTTGCCGACTCTCCTTGAGTAAGTACTTTGTTCAGCTTTCGTTGGCATCCACTACTGTTTATGTTGAGCTACATATTCTGGTTTTCCTCCCTATACTTTATATACCAGAAGAAATGCTAAAGACCCAATTCCCATTTAAATGGGAACTAACACAAATGAAGTATCTAGGCATTAAGCTTACCACATCAGTGTCACACATTTATGAAGCAAACTTTGGGCCACTTCAGAAACAATTGCAAGAAGACTTGGAAACTTGGCAATATTGTTATTAACCCTGGAAAGAAGGGTAACAGTGATCAAAATGGTGATCCTGCCAAAGTTTTTGTATCTGTATTAATATACTTCCCTGTGGCAGTGTGGAGGATGTGGGATAGATGGATAACATGATTTTTGTGTCAAGGGCATAAACCAAGGTGGCTCTGGCAACACTGGCTAGGCTAAAGAGATAAGGGGTCTAGCATTACCTGATTTAAAGTTGTATTATGAAGCAGCTCAACTACAGCCAGTAATGTGTTGGTTACGGGATGTCCCCAGGCAGCAGTGGGCACAGATGGAGAAAGAACTCATACATAGACCCCCGAGTTGTGCATATTAGACACCAGGGGTCTGCAAGGCATACATAGATGTAAGTCTATATATGTATATACACCACTGCAGACTTGGAAAAAATGGATACAGAAAATCAGAGCAGGAAAAGAATTATTATGGCTGCTCCCGCTACACCTATATCCAGATTTCATACCAGCCTCGCTAGATCAGGGCTATAAAACTTGGGCTAGAAAGGGAACACTGAACCCACTTCAATTGTTGGGAGAGGGAAGCCTTAGTTGCAGAATATGGACTATCCAAGAGAGAGCAATTCCGATATTTTCAGATGAGGGCCTATATCACAAGGCTAGATAAGAGGAAATAGATTTAATGTACAGCATCCCTTTTTGGCTATGGTGAAAGCTGTGATGCAGGGGCAGGACCTACCACATCTATTGTCTAGAATGTATAGGACTTTACAAGAAATAAATAAAACTCCAACCCTCAGAGCCTTTAGGAGGTGGGCACAAAAACTGGGGCATCCTGTAGACAATGAGGATTGGGAAAGAGGATGTCAGAATGCCCACAAAATCACATCCTCTATGAAATGGAGAGAATTTGGATGGAAGTGTATTACTGGATTTTTTTATGACTCCAGCCCAATGATATTGTAGACATAAGGTACCCAATGCCAACTGCTGGAGGCAATGTGGGGGAACACAGGCAGACCGCCTACATATAATGTGGGAATGTCCCAAGTTAGCCTCATTCTTAAGAGAGGTGGAGGTAATTCTCAAGGAAACTATTTCCCTTCAGCTCCAACTAACAAAGGAACTGGTACTGTTCCATATCTGTCCTCAAGATAAAAGATCCTGCAATAAAATACTTGTTGGGTATGGGGGTGGCAGCCATGAAATATGTGTCACTCAGAAATGGCTTTCAGACAAAGTCCCAAAATTTGGGGGACTGGATGGCAATAATAACTAACACTTATAAACTTGACATTATGACCTACAGGATGTGAGACCAGCTGGAGAAGGGCAGGAACTGATGGAACCACTGGCCCCTATATGCCATGACAAAAAGATTCATCATTTGTACGGTGAGACCCTTCCCCCTTTGGTCAGGTAAGAGGTGCCCTGTGAACTGGATTAGAACAGGAACAGGTAAGTAAAAATGTTTAGTAAAGGTTACCCTCTATCAGCAGAAACAGACATAGGTTCCCACAACACCAGAAACACAAATGAATCAAAGTATGAACCACCAATTTTGTTGCTTGTTAACTGTACTGTTTATTGTACAATGTATGCATTTTTGTACCAAGAAAGAAAAAAATCTCAATAAAAAAAAAATTGTTTATAAAAACAAAAAAGAAAATTCCACACAGCATGAAATTTATTTATTTATTGAAGTTTGTTAACAAAAATCCCTAAATCTTTCACAGGTCATCACAGAGCCAACTTGTCCAAACCATAAAACGGGTAATCACTCCCTAATCAACTGGGTGCTCACCTCCCAGTCTCACTGTGTCCTCGAATCCAGCTTACTACCTGTCTCAGTAAGTGACCATCACATTACCTATCTAGTCTGCAAAATTCACTGCTCTTACCCCCGGCCCCCCAAATTTCTGCTACAACATTCCTACAAATCTCTAAATCTCAACCCCCTGCTGGATGATCTTGTCAACACCAACTGGGGACCTACCCTCATTAACATCAATACTGATGATTCTCTAGCCCATTTTCATAATACATTCCTTAATGCCTGGCATAAGCATGCCCCACTAAGACATATCAGGATCCGAGGAAACCACCTACCCTGGATTTCCCCCGAACTAATAACCTGTCAAAATGCCCGGGACAAGGCCTGGAAAAATTATAAATCGTCGCTCTTCCCAAGTGATCACAATATCTACCACATGCTCCGTAATAAATGCACCCAGGCCACCCATGTAGCAAAAGCCGAGTACTTTAGCTCCACTTTCAACACTAACCTGAGTAGACCATCCAATCCCCCCCCGACAAACCCCACACCACTCTTGCTCAAAACCGGCACCCTTCTCTCCGAACCACCCACAGTTGCCACTGCTTTCAACACCTACTTCACCTCATGTGCTTCTACTCTCCTTACCTCTCTTCCTTCTGTTGCACCACCTGAGCCCCATGCTGGAACCCCACTTGCCTCCAGCCCAAACACCTTTTCTTTTGTAAACATCTCTCCTACTGAGGCCCTAAACGCCTTACTTACCCTCAGCCCTTCTAAGGGCAAATCCCTTGATGTGTTGGACACCAAACTCCTCTACCTATCAGCCCCCGCCATAGCATCCCCTCTTGCCAACCTCCTAAACCAATCTTTTGCCTCTGCCACCATGCCTAAGGACTGGAAACATGCTATTGTCTTACCCCTGCCTAAAGGTGGTGACCTTACCTCCGCATCCAACTACCGCCCTATCTCTCTCCTCCCTGCCCTCGCAAAACTCCAAGAGCACCTCATGTTCTCTCAACGTTCCACATTCTTCACTGATTCCAACTTCTCCACTCCCTACCAGTCTGGATTTTGGAAGAACCACTCAACTGCTACTTCCCTCCTAAGACTCTCTGACACCATCCTCTCTGGTATGGATAAAGGCCAAATCACTCCAGCCATTTTCGTGGATCTAGCCAAAGCATTCAACATTGTCTCCCATATCCTGCTGCTCACCTGCCTAACTGCAGCCGGTCTATCAGAGTCTGCTACTAACCGGTTCAGTATATACCTGATAGGGAGAACACATTCAGTAACAATTGCTTAGTCCACCTCCCCCCCACTCACCACTGATACTCGTGTACCTCAGGGCTTACTCCTTGGCCCCATCCTTTTTTCCATCTTTCTAAATGACCTGCCCCTAATCTGTTCATCTTCCTCCATACATATGTATGCAGATGATATAGTCCTATTTTCCACCGGACGGTCCCCTGAGGAGGTTGCTACCAGCCTTCAGGCAAATTTCAATAAAGTTCAGCTATGGTTTAGCTCCCACCAACTCTCCCTAAATGTCAAAAAGACAGTCTGCATGATCTTTGGCACCAGGCAGAGACTGTCTAAGCTCAGTGCCCTCCCAAACTTCCATACTCTTGATGGGACAGTCCTCGAGGACGCTACTACCTTCAGGTACCTAGGGGTATGGCTTGACCAACACCTATCCTTCCCTGTCCATGTTGACGCTATCCTGAAGACACTGCACCCCATGCTCAGTGCCCTCTAGAGGAACCATAATAGCCTCCTGCTACCTACGATATGCGAAATTGTGCAGAAAATGATACTACCGACTTCCGACTATTGGTATGTGGTCTACAGTACTGCCCCCAAGTCTACCCTTTCCAGACTGGACCTCCTCTTCAATGCTTTCTGTCACTTTGCCCTCAATGCCCCCCCCCACACCCACCACTGCATGCTGTACCGATCACTGGCTTTTCCCTCCCTTGGCAGCTGTTGTCTACTACATTGTGCTAAATTTGCCTCAAAATTCTGGCTTGGCTCCTTCCGCACTACCTTACCTTCTCTCTAGCATCTCCGTCCACTCCTTCGCATGATCTCAGATCAACTGACACCTGTCTGCTGTCTATCCCCCACTGGCAGACCTCAGCAGGTCAAGCCACCTTCTCTTACCACCTCCTTAAACTCTAGAATGACCTCCCGGCCCAAATTCACCACTCTTCCTCTGTGCACTTGCTGTCATCTGCCTTGTCTAACTTTTACGTGGTAAATTGCTCCTGTGCCTGATTCTTCTATCCACCACATCATTCCCCCATACCCTCTTGGCCTCCCCAAACACTTCTCACCCACTATAGGCTACCCACCTACCCTAGGTGGCCACCTCCACCTGTCCTATCTTCTACCCCAATTGGCCTGACTGGTGGCATTAGCTATTGCTATGAATGCTGGCTTATACTATTCAACACCTGCACTAGCCCCAATTTGCTCTTATTAGTTTTAGTTTAGTTCAGTTCTGTTTCCCCTGCCAGCTGGTTGTGTCCTTCTGGTTATTAGAACTGTTATACTCAGCATTGTCTAACCTAATCCTTGTTTACCATCATGTAAGTACCCTAATGTATGTAATCACCTTATTCATTTTCTGTAACTCTGATATATTGTAACCTAGAAACTTAAACTTGCATTCCCTGTACCAGTCATCCATCAGTTCCCCCAACCCCCCCCCCAGGTTGCACCGTGACACGAGCATCTTGTTGCTCAGTGTGCCTTTCCTGGTGAAACATTTCAATAAATGAATAAATAAATAAATAAGGGAGGCCCACTGGAACCAAGTGTCACTTTTTTTTTTGAGGGGACACATGGATTTAATTACACATAATACATTTAACAGAGCTTATACAGAGTCTGAATATGCAAACATAAGCCCCTCAAATATGCTTACCTTGTAGGGCTGTGGCCCCATCGCTCCTTAGTCAGTGCCCCATCAGTGGCTCCAGGTGGGCTCGGGACACAATGGTCCCGTGATTGCCTCTGGGGAAGTTAGCACTGGCTCTATGTTTCAACCCCCTGTCTGGACAGGGGCTGAGCTCAAGCAACGTATTTGCCCCTCCAGGTGCTGTGGAAACTGTTTATGTTCTTTCAAGGTATTCTTTGTAAATGGGTAAGGAAAGTATTGCTTTACGATTAATGGACTCCAAATTGGCAGCACCACAGAACTACAGAATATCGGGGGGCTGCTGGGTAAAGGTAAAAGGGTATTGAATTTGCCTAGGACTGCAACAGCCAATCAGTGAAGGGCTGGAGAAAGACTATAAATATGAAAGGCAGCCCGCCAAAACGATCAGATAATCTTTGGGGGTGCAGTTTAGCTGAAGAGGGCTTCACCACCCTATAGCTGCACTCAGGTCCCAAAGCCTAAAGTAGGAACAGATGCTGAAAGCTGAAGAGTACGCACGAAGTTGGTGATAAGATACTGGGAGCTGGAGTACAGAGTTAGCACAAAGTTGGTGTTAAGATACTGGGAGCTGGAGTACAGAGGAAGCGCAAAATTGATGATAAGATCCTGGGAGCTGGAGTAAAGAGTAAGCACAAAGTTGGTGATAAGATACTGGGAGCTGGAGCACAGAGTAAGTGAAGAGTTTACAAGAAGTGTTTTGAAGCTGCAGTATAGAGAGAGCACAGACTTCTCTTTTGGACACAGAACCAGTTTGGAAATAGGTGCGGACACCTCGGTGCTAGTGTCTTGTGAAGAAGAATGATTGAGCGAAAAGCTGTTTAAGTTTGGGATAGAGTGAGTAAGTGAAAAGGTGAAAAGGAACCTGCTTAAGTTTGGAACTGAGAACTGTGTAAAAGCTTTATTTGTCTTGAACTAGTTTTTTATGTCCTTAACCCTTATTTTTATGTTGGCTTGCATGCATGCGCTAGCAACATTTTGTGGTAGTAGTACAGTACTAGCACTTTCAAAGGTGTGTCAGTGTTGTGGCAAATCCAAGGGATGCTTTAGCCAGTGTGTCCTTCAGCCGCCAACCAGTTAGAATGCTGCCGATGACAGCAGTTTCAGCGAGTGCCACTAACTTGAAAGAAATCTGCCACTGCAATGATAGACAGGCTTGCCATTGCAGTGGTAGATCTAACACACCCTCCATTACATGCCATTCCCGGTGAAACATTTCAATAAATATGGCGGTGGGTGTCACCGTCCACCTCTCACAATCCCTAGAAAGACAACTTCAGGAGTGCCAAATCCCCCTGTTGGAATGCCCCCTCTCCAGTTCAATTTGTCTGCCGATGAGGTACCCAATCCCCTTCAGCATCAGGCCCCCCCAACACAGACATGCTTTATTTGCTGACAGCATGCCCAATCCCCTTCAGCTCCAGTCCCCCCCAAAACAACAGGTGGCACATTGGGAGCCCACCCCAGTGTGCCCATCACATGTAAAAACAAAAACCTTCCCTTGAAGTTTTTTCCCCCTGCAAAACAAGAAAATGGTCCCTTGTTGTCTGCTGTGCCTCATCCCTCAACCCACACCCATCCTCTGTGCACCCCACCTCCCCACACCCCCCCACTCCATACTTACCTCTGGAGGTTGGCACGGTGACCTTCGGTGTAGTGGGAACACATCTGCACTCTTCAAAGCTGACTGTGAACTGAAGAAATGCCTGTAAGCTGTAAAATGGCATAAATGGGGGGAGGGTTCAACTTAGGTGGATATCTCAGCCATTTTTTTGACTTTTGGCTCCACATTTTCAATATTGGGTTCTTGGGACCCCACCTCAAGAAATCAGTCACTATCATTTTGTTATTCTGTCCCGAAAGGTGATTTTGCGATCACTGCATAGAATCACCTCTCAGAACCGATTAACTAAACAACAGTGCTACTGTTCACGAGGTGGGCTCCCAAAAAGCCTATGTTGCAAATTTGGTGAACAAATTCCCAAAAATGACTGTGTTATGAGCATGTGTTGTGCAGTTTGCATGCAAACTCATAACTTCGAGAATGTTTAACATTTTCACTCCAGATTTTCAACATTGCCATTTTTGCACACCTCCTTATGAACAGTGCAGCTGTCATTTTTCACATCCTGTCCAAAATGTGTTTTCGCACATGTGGTGCACAATAGTGCAATCTCGGTTGGAAATCAATGTTCGGGACAGATTAAGAAAATCACAGTGACAGTGTTCATGAGCGAAGGTACGCCTATGTTGAAAATTTGGTGAAAAAAATTCCAACAGATGACTATGTCACAAGTGTGCACCATGCAGTTTTCGGGCATGCTCTTAACTTCGAGAATTTTTTTATATTTTCATTTCAGATTTTCAACATTGCCATTTTTGCACACCTCTTATGAACAGCACAGCTGTCATTTTTCACATCCTGCCCGAAACGTGTTTTCGCACCTGTGGCATACAATGGGCGTGGTTGCTGTGCAAAATCAACTTTCGGGACAGAGTAACAAAATCACAGTGGAACTGTTCATAAGGAAAGAATCCAAAATGCCCATGTTGGAAATTTGGTAAATAAAATCCCAACAACAGCATTATCAGTGTGTGTATCTACGTACAATCGTAAGTTTGCAAAATGTTCATATTTTCTCTCCAGAACTTCAACATTTCCATTTTTTTACACCTTGTCATGGACAGTACAACTGTCATTTTTTGCATCCCTCCCAAAATGTCTTTCTGCACCTGTGTCTCCCAATGGCACAGTTGCTCTGTGAAATCACTTTCAGGATTGAGTAACAAACTGATAGCACCATTGTTCATGAGGTAGGGTCCCAAAATGTCACTGTTGGAGATTTGGAGGGAAAATACCAATAGACACCGTGGGCATTAAGGTTTCCAATCATACACCCACCCTGTAGAGACTGACAGGCATCGTGGACTTAACTTTGGTTTGTCGGCCATAATGTTCACAGAATTCTATCCCCACCCTACAGTCACTGACAGACACTGAGGTGTGTCTTGGGTTCCGTCACCCTAATGTTCACCCCATTCTCCTATATTGCACCCATCTCAGCTTATTTTCTTGTGGAATGGGGTGAACATAAATGACGAAAACCCTAATACAGACCCCGACACCTGTCGCTCTCTGCAGGGTGGGGTGAGGTGGAATGGCATCAGTGTTATGGCTGACCCAAAGCCACACTCCCAACACCTTTCAGTCTCTGCACCGGGGGTTGGGGGGTGTTGGCATTACTTCAGTACTTCACTGCCATTCCTATTTTACATTTCTAACTCCTGCACTACCAATGCCAATGCCAGCAAGCCAACATTCAGCACTGAAAAATGCTTGTTAACTCTTTGTCTCCGAGAAACATCTGCATTCGGCAGACTTCACTGTGCTGTTGCTGCCGACAATGACTCCAGACATGAGCTGCTGTGTCCTAGTGTCTCTGTGCTACGTCTGGAGTCGTCACTCACTTTCTATGTCATTACTTGCCAGCCAATGTAATTATGGCTTATTAAATCTGTTTGGGTGATACAAAACATCATAAGCCTCATTTCATTGGCTGGCAAGTATAGGGGTCCCATAGAAAAAATCATATAAAAGTCGGTTTACAGAGTCAGCTCCTCACTTTGCTGCTGCGTGCAGGCGGAACTGGAGCGGAGCTACATTTGGCAGGCTGTTGGTGTTTGTCTGGATCCCTTATCTGCCCGAGATCTCAGCTTTATACTTCAGGTATGCTATTTTATCAAACTTTCGTGGGCTTTCCTGTGCTTTGTGATAATTTAAGTGTTTTTGGGGGTCTTTCTGTGAGCCATCGCCATCGTCATCGTCATTGAGACGCTGTACTTCCTGTCTTTGACTCCTCGATGAGCCAGCTCACAGAAAGACCCCCAAAACATTTAATTTCGCACAAAATCACTGTGTGGTTGCTATGCTGTTTATTTATTTTCTTTTCGCCATCCATCGCATTTTGTTTCTTTGCTGCTGTGTGCTTTTGCTGTGTGCTGGGAGACGAGGTCATCGGAAGGCGTGTTTGCGTGTGGGCGTTTTTTTTTTAAAAAGTGTTCCTGTCACCACGGAAGCGTGCCGGACTTTGCACACCCCACATACTTGCACCCACAGGCCCGTCGTCCTCCCTTGCTCCCGGTACAGAGTGGCTGGATTCCGGTCGTCGCGCTTGTTCTTTCGGTGCTTTCAAATTTGGGTGCGATGGAGTCAGCATTCCTGCCTGTGGACCAGACCGTTTCCATGCCAGATAAGTTTTCCGTTCTGAATTTGTATGCAATTCAGGGGTTGTTTGCATGCTTGAGGTATGTGCTGGTGGGTGCCAAAGGGGATGGGGGAAATGCTGTTTGTTGGTGGCATGGTGGTGGGGCAATGCATGGTGCTGGGTGCTGGGTGGTGGAGGTGGAACCTCTGCACATCATATAATGCATTGGTGCCAGGTGCTGTGGGTCAAGGCAATGCTGAGAGCATGGTGCTGTTTTGTGGTGGTGGACAGTTGGGACACCAGGGAATCTGTTGGTGCTAATTTTGTGTTGTTGCCGGCTTTGGGGGGGGGAGCACTGAACACTGTGGAGGTATGCTGTGTTGTTTGCCGTGTGGATACCGTAGGGTGTGGAGAACACTGGCCACCAGAGAATCCATTTTGTGGGATGGTCATGTGTGTTTGATGGTGGGGGTCAGGTCCCTTACAGCATGGCAACCATTTTGTGTGATGACGTCGGGTCTCGGGGGGAGGCACACGGACAACAGGCAGTGCTGTTTCTGGCATGGTGGTGGGTGACGCAGGCCCGGTGATCCTCCCACCGAACAGCAGTACCTGCTTCTGGTGACCCCCGAGACCGGACGCCTATCACACAAAATGGTTGCCATGCTGTCCAGGGCCTCCTCCCACCTTCAGACACCAGGTGCCATCCCACAAAATGGATTCCTTGGAGTCTCATGGTGTCCCATCTGCAGCTGGTCATCTAAAAAGGCAATGTGATATGAAGAGAATGCCATTTTGTGTTGTTGCCAGCTTTGGGGGGGAAGGGACCACTGAACACTGTGGGGGGTATGCTGTGTTGTTTGCATGTGGATACCATAGGGTATGGAGAACACTGGCCACCAGGGAATCCATTTTGTGGGATGGTCATGTGTTTGATGGTGGGAGTACTGCTTGTTTAGGTTCTGAAGGTGGTGGCCTAGGTGAGTAGTGTCTGCAGTGCAAAGATGTTTTTTTTTTGATTGCAGACGATCGAGAGACTGCTCCGAGATCGCGAGAAAGAGATTGCTGTAGAGACCGCTCCAAGATTGAGAGACTGCTGTTTTCCTGTGAGAGACCGCAACCCCACAGATCACCACCGGAAATATGGCAAATGTGTACAAAAATGACCTGCTAGACCTTTTCGATAGTGCCAGTGACAATGAGGCAGATGACTTTCAAGGTTTTGATGATTCCGACATCGAGGTGGACTTGGTGCGTATGAAGCCTTTGGTTACACCGGACAGTAACAGCGATTTCAGTGATGATGATGATCTGACCCTGGCTACGCTGCGGCGGAAGAGACGCTCCACGGAGAGTGAAGAGGATGACATGCCACTGGCCAAGCTACGTCAGCAGAGGAATGACTCCAACAGCGAAGATTATCTTCCTTTGGCTACACTGCAGCATGGGAGTACCCAAATTGACGTTGATGACCATCATGAACTACATGACGTTGATGCAGAACAACCTGAGCAACCTACGCCACATCTGGATGCTGGTCACAATGATGAATGGACAGGTTGCTTACAGCAGGTCCATATTGAGGATTTCAAGGAGCCTGTGGGTCCAACCACACTGTTGAGTGCAGAGAAGACTCCCATTAATTTTATGAACCTGACATTCCCACCAATTCTCTATGACATGATAGCCGAGGAGACAAACTGGTACAGTGCCCATAAGCAGGCAGAAGCAAACAAAGTTGACCACCAATGGAGTCCAGTAACTGCGTGTGACATAAAAGCCTTATTTGGAATGCGACTATACATGTCAATTATAAAGGCGCCACACTACCGCATGTACTGGGGGAAGCACCATCTCTATGGACGTTTACCACTTTCAAAGTTAATGACCCGTGAGCGTTATGAGAAGATTATGCAGTATTTGCACGCAAGTGACAGCATGCTAAATCCACCAAGAGGATCGCAAGAGCATGATAAGCTACATCACGTTCGACCAATTATCAAGCATGTTGTCGAGGCATGCAAGATGGAGTACAACCTGCACTGATAAGTGTCAATTGATGAGGCAATGGTGGGCTTTAGAGGACAACTGTCCTTCAAGCAATAAATGCGATGCAAGCCACAACGGTATGGGATAAAAGTATGGGTCCTTGCAGATCCTCATAACGGTTATGTGTCCGACTTCCAAGTATACACAGGAAAGGTTGCTGGTGCTGTGGAAGTGGGCCTTGCAGAGAGGGTTGTGAAAGACCTGACTCAGGATCTGCGTGGCAAAAGGCACCATGTATATTTTGACAATTACTTTACTTCAGTTCACCTGGCAAAAGAACTATTGAACGTTGGATTGTATTCATGTGGAACGATGCGGACCAACAGGATTGGATGGCCTTCTGAACTTAACAAATTATCAATGAAAAAGAAAGCTCATGGCTATTATGAACAACGACAGAATGGTTCACTTGTTGCCACAGTGTGGAAAGACAACCATCCCGTTTTCTTGTTGTCAACAAACCATGACCCTACCTCACCAGCAATGTCTGTGCCAAGGAGACAAAGAGACGGCGCTGTTGTATCAATTGCATGTCCAGAGGTACTTCTACAGTATAACACGCACATGAATGGTGTGGACATCGCTGAACAGCTTCGGGGGCAGTACCCATGTGCAAGAAAATCAAAGAAGTGGTGGCTCTACCTTTTCTGGTTTCTGTGGGACATGGCACTGGCAAATGCATTTACTCTGTTCCGAGAGAGCATGACTCATGTTCAGCGATCAAAGACTGGATGGGTGAACAAGCACAGACAACTGAATTTCCGCATGCTCCTTTCTGAGAATCTGTTGGAAGGATATACACACAGAAGACGTAGTGCCCCACTTCCAGTAATCGCGCAGAATCCAACTTGTGATGGACTACACTACCCAGTGAGAGGGAAGAAGGGGAGGTGCAAAAATTGTTTGCAGAAGAAGATACGTGCCGAACCATCATATACATGCAGCACATGCAAAGTACACCTCTGCGTTGATTGTTTTCCTGAGTATCACCAGTACAGATAGAGGTGCTGCGCGAGAGAGACCGGGGCTGCGATAGAGAGAGCAGAGTGCTGTGAGAGAGAGAGACTGAGGGTGCGCGAGAGAGAGAGAGAGAGAGAGAGAGACGGGGTGCTGCGAGAGAGAGAAGAGAGGAGAGAGAGAGAGAGAGAGAGACCAGGGTGCTGTGAAGAGAGAGAGAGAGAGACTGGGGTGCTGAGATGTGCAGAGGTTGTGGAGAGCAGGACGAAGGTGCAAGCGAGACTGGATGAAATGGTTTGGTAGGTAATCGTCCAGAAACAGTGTCATGGGCATGGATCAGATTGTCTTGCATTGGTGGAACCACCTGCTTGGCCCGTTGGTGTATCAGAGGTAATGCAGTAACATGCCAGTCATTGAATGGGCTGTGCCAAATGAAATTTAAAAATACTGGGTGGGTGGGTGCCGCAATTGTGCTCTGAAGCAGAATGGAACAGAACCATCAGTAGCATGCAAGGCCTCTGCATTGAGTGCCTTGCGTATCACCAGTCTGACTCCAACAGCAATTCTTCAATGTCTTGCTAGGTAGGAAGGAAGGAAGGAAGGAAGGAAGGAAGGAAGGAAGGAAGGAAGGAAGGAAGGAAGGAAGGAAGGAAGGAAGGAAGGAAGGAAGGAAGGAAGGAGGGCTTCATGTCACACTGGACGACAAGGAAAACAACGCACGCACGATGACTTGTAAGGGGTCACCAATGTTGTTTCAGGGGGATCATGTGTCTTCGACAGCCAGGTCCCCCTGATGAAAGTATGTCACTAAGGGCACAAAGTGTGGTGACGAAGGTGACAATAGGAAAGTTTATTGTAGCGTGAACATGCAAACGACACATTGACAAACATAACTAGCCGGCAAATGAAGAACTGTTTGAAGGATCAACAGAAATGGGACAATGGGATGTACCTACTGTGAAGACACCAGGGTCACGTGCAGCAAGGCCTGTTGGCAGCTGCAGGTTTACATGATTCAGACAAAGGATCATGCGCATACACGAAGGTTGTTTTTGTGGGTGTGGAAAAATGCACAGGACCGCTTCTGGATGAATGTCTCATCATAGCTGGACTTACAGTATGTTGGCTGACTGTTCTTTGACGGCTTTGGTGGTTGGAGGAAGGCTGATGTGCTGTGCGCATGGTTGTTCACAGCTGCAGGCCGAGATTGCTTGGAACAGAGTGAGTGAGTCAGACACTCTGGATGTCTGTTTCGTGGGTCAAGATGGGGTTTTTGCTGACGGATCTGGCGTGGCGGACAAGTGGTTGCGTTATGCGAGTTGTGATTGTCCTAAGAGTTGAGTGAAACATCCGTGGCTAGGCGAAAGACACAGCAACCGATGCAGGCTTTGGCACTGTGCCAAATGGGAAAAAAAATGCGGAGCTAATGTGGACTGGTGACTGCGATAACTGGAGGTGGTCCATGTCTCACTCACCAGACCAATGGGGCAAGCTGACAGAGGTACTGGAGAGCACAAACAGTCCGAGCACACCAGTTGGTGCATTGTCATGTGCGACGAACCGTGCTCCACTAACTCTTCCAGCACTGTTGTGGAGTGGCGGATTTAGCTCCGCATTTTTTATTTTCATTTGGATGCAGAGTCCCACAACATGCATTCCGGCCAGCAAGCCGCACGAAGCTGTGTTATGAGTTGCTGTGCTTGTGGGCGGCTTAGGCCATCCATATGGTGTCCGGAAGAAGTAGGGTCATGTCCAGTGACACAGATGGCATCATGCTGCTGTGAGCCTTTTGGTGGTTGGAGGAAGGCTGATGTGCTGTGCACATGGTTGTTCACAGCTGCAGGCCGAGATTGCTTGGAACAGAGTGAGTGAGTGAGTCAGACACTCTGGATGTCTGTTTCGTGGATCAAGATGGGGTTTTTGCTGACGGATCTGGCGTGGCGGACAAGTGGTTGCGTTATGGAAGTTGTGATTGTCCTAAGAGTTGAGTGGAACATCCATGGCTAGGTGAAAGACACAGCAGCCGATGCAGGCTTTGGCACTGTGCCAAATGGGGAAAAAAAATGCGGAGCTAATGTGGACTGGTGACTGCGACAACTGGAGGTGGTCCATGTCTCACTCACAAGACCAATGGGGAAAGCTGACAGAGGTACTGGAGAGCACAAACTGTCCCGAGCATACCAGTTGGTGCATTGTCACGTGCGATGAACCGTGCTCCACTAACTCTTCCAGCACTGTTGTGGAGTGGCGGATTTAGCTCTGCATTTTTTATTTTCATTTGGATGCAGAGCCCCACGACACGCATTCCGCCGTCAAGCTGTGCAAATATGTGTTATGTAGCAGGCTTGTACATTGCTGCCCTTGTGGATTGCTTCCATCATATGAGCACATGCAGCTCATTCTCTGACAGCTGGACACACTCAGCATCAGTCATAAGGAACCCGACTTTTGGATTGCATGTCTACGTGACTGGCCCACAGCCACAAGCAACTTCAACGCAGTTTTGCATTTAACGAAATGTGGTGTTTGTGTTATTTCTAAAATCATACTGTGTCACCTGCAATGTCATGCATAGAAGAAACTGACAACACGATATAGGGTGTAGTGGTCTTTATTATGGAAAAAGACAACAGACACTGGAAATGGAAATAGAGTTTATTAGGATCACAATTGGAAACATCGACCAATAAAGAGCCTGCGCAGTCACAAGCCTTGAGAATAGGTGGCCTTGCATTTAATTAATTCCATGTTTTTGGTTTACCTCAACAGGGGGGGGTCAGTAGGAGGCAGCTCCCAGACGCATGTATCAACAAGTGATTGCAAATCTTGAGTACACTGAGGCAAAAGCCGTGGGATGCTGTAAGCCATGGACTTGGCAACTGCACAGAAGCCAAATCGCAGGTCAAACCCAAGTCAGGATATGGCAGCAAGCAAGCAAACACAAGGTATGTGGGTAAAATCCATGATAGGGAAAAGCAGGGTAGTGAGGGACATGGGTGGAGTGTCACTGGATATATCGATGGTAATAATATCTCATTTGGTTGCAGGCGAAGGAGCAAGCGTCTCAGCATATGGATCTGTGGTCACCCCTTTGTTTACTGGGCCACAGAAAGAGCACAGGAGGGCAAAACTTGTGGTTAGGAAAAGACAGAGTGGAAGTTCATTGGATTGGAAGGCGAGGAATGCGGTGAGATGGACTGATTCCAGTGCTCCGGGAGAAACATGGTGGGCCTCATCGCGACATTCTGATTATTCATTTGGGAGGCAACGATCTGGCAACCTGCCCGCTGCGGGAACTCAAGGGAACCATAAGGTAGATGCTGCATCAAATCAAGTGCTGGTGGCCCAGAGTCCATACTGTATGGTCCGACATTGTGCAGCGGTTGAAGTGGAGTGGAGCACGAGATGTGCGGCCATCGAGAAAATCAGAAGACTACACAATGGGTTCATGTTGTCTATGATGGATACCATGGGTGGTCAGTGGTCCGGCACCCTGGCCTCGGTTCTTCCAGGCCTGGAGTGTACCAGCCAGATGGTGTACACTTGACGGATGAAGGATTGGATGACTTTCTGAAGGACTTGAAGCATGGTGGTGATGCTACACGCTGGATGATTGAAAGTAAATTTATATTGAATAAATGCATGGCGGAGGCCATTTACTCAAGCTCTTGGTATGTGTGTATTTTGTTTGTTCACCCTGCGTGTGTGTGAGTGTGTGGACACAGCAGAATAGAGGTTGGGACTACATCAGGTAAGAATGTAAGAATGTATAAATGTCTTCAGTGCACATCATCATGGGACACCATCTGACGCCATCTGAAAAGGTAAGAAAATGTGATTGTGGGGATTGTCATTTTGTTGTTGACATTTTGTAGTCTATGTGATGCGACTTGTGGCCGCCGTGCCAAATACCATGGGTGCCACCGTGCACATATTTGTATGTGTCGTGATGTTATGCTTCCACAAAGTGCACAACACTGTTTCATTATTACACATGTGTTAAGTAGAGATGGTGCCGGGCACCTCATGATTTGTGGTGATGCTGTGTTGTTGAATGTCTTTGCATATGTTGATCATGCATTGTGTGTGTATATGGTTGAATCAAATGATAGACTAAATATATAGATATATAGGTAGATGTGTATATGTGTGTCTATATGTGTATATAAATGTAAATGTGTGTGTGTGTGTGTGTGTGTATATGTATATATCTGAATGAGTGGCAAGTGAGCTTGGGGAATAGAATGAGTGGTGGAGCGTAGCGCTGCACTGAGTAATGGTTCCCTGCGCTCACTTGACACACGTTCAGATCTATTCTATATCAAATACCTGTCAATAACTTAGTCCTTTTATACAATTTGACTGTTTTGTGTGTTTCTTTGGTTTAGTGATGACATCACGGTGTGATATTGTGCATTTTCACACTGCGCACTTTAGGAGGTATGCGCACTTGTTTATGGTATGGTGTGTATGGCTGACACTTGTCTTCATCATGAGCCCAGAGTCACCTAAGCAACTTGAATAAAATGCATTTTTTGTAATTGCAGCAAGTATGAAAAAAATGTTTTGATTCCTTCCAATGGTAGCTATGCAATCAATGTTTATTTACTGAAAAGCTAGGCCACTGACAGTTTGTGTATCACATATACTTTAGGACTTAAAAATAACTGGTTTCCCTTTTAGTGGAGGAATAAACTGTGGAATCCTGACAGAAAAATAAAGAGAAACTGTTTTACACAACATGCCATAAACAAATGCAAACTATAGAATAAAGTATCGGTCTGGGAATAAGTATTAAGCCCTCGGGGTTTATGTAGCATCAAACCCCTCGGGTGTGTAAATTCTCATTACACACCCAGACCGATATTTTATTCTCTATTTTGCGTTTGTTTATGGCTTGGTGTGTATGGTTGCTATTGTGTCCACCAAGAACCATAACAACTATACGTTAGCCAGTAGAAAACAAAAAAGCAAATTAATTACAATTGATTGCATAGCATCGTTGGAAAGATAATTTAGTTATGAACAGATTATGTGCTGACATATTGTGTGTAGCATGTATTGTGCATGAGTTTTTTGCATTTGTTTATGGCATGGTGTGGATGGCTGACATTTTGTCCGTCAAGAATCACCTAAGCACATGAATAAAACTGATTCTGGGTATCTTAGGCAGCATAAAACAAAAACCGAACTGATTAAAATTGATTGCATAGCACCGTTGGAAAGGTAATTTAGTTATGAACAGATTGTGTGCTGACATATTGTGTGTATCATGTATAGTTCAGGAGTTAGTTGCATTTGTTTATGACATGGTGGGTTATGGCTGTCATTTTGTCCATCAAGAACCATCGAAGCATGTTGAATAAAACACACATTCTGGGTATCTCGGCCAGCATAAAACAAAAACCACATAGAGCACAATTGATTGCATAGTACCACTGGAAAGGAAATCTTGTGATGAACAAGTTTGCCGCTGATATGTTGTGTGTATCATGTATACTTTAGGAGTTATACACATTTGTTTATGGTATGGTGTGTATGGTTCTGATTCATGTCTAAAACCTTGCCAAAGCACCTTGAGAAAAATGTTAAAAACATATGTTTTATATTATAGAATTAGCTGTCTTTTTAACAAACAAATTATTAAAACTGCATCTAGTTTCTGCATGCTGAATTTGGTGTTGATATGTCACATGCTTTCAAAAAAAAAATGGCTTAAAGTGCATTTTTTTGTGTAAAAATAATTTTTTTACTCTTTTGACCAGCATAGAAAAAAAATTAAATTACGTATTATTAATTGCATACCAGCATTGGAAAGGTAATTTTATGCTGAACAAGATTGCCACTCATACTTTGTGCCTAGCACACACAGTTCTTAAGCTACTGTATAAGCATTTGTTTGCGACATGCTGATTATGGCTTGATTTTGCTTACAAAGCCCCAGGATTCACTGTTATCTGTATACAGGACACAAGTGCTGCAACTTCAGAGAACTCCTGAGGAGACAATGAGTTAAGATATGTTTATGTATCACTGTTTCTGATACCACTGTACTCACTGTATTATATGTACCTACTGTATTATAACTTGTACCTATTGTCTGTGCTACTGTACATCTTGGGTCACAACTGAAAATGGTCCTTTGGATCAATTTGCTCACCCGGTTATCAAAAAACATAAATAAATAAATCCAGAGTTCAGAGCAGTGATTATTGCAGTGAAAGTTTCTGGCTGGAACCCTTTTGTCAAGGTGAAGCTTCCACTCCCTGGAGAAGGTTTCAGTAAGGGGAGTAACTGATAGTGCTGGTGGCAGAAACTGTGGAAGACGAGCTTGCTTAAGGCAGAAAAGTGGAGTGCCATAGCTGGATTGAGGAGCTGAGAAAAGAGTGGCAGTGAAGAATCCAGGGGACAAAATTGAGCTCCCCCAGATTGGAGAGTGAGGGGAGATCTGCAGCGTTGGACAATGAAAGGCCTGCCTGAGTGAAGTCAGTCAATAAAGGCCACCGGGTGAATAGATAAAAGCTAGCCAGGTGAAGATCATCTGCTTGGGTTTTTCCCGGCTTCTTCCATGATACAGCATTTTTCTGAGGCCCCCACAGTACTGTGAAACTACTAAGAGGATGGCCCATCAGCGGGCTGCAAATTGCAATGCCTCTGTGAGGATGGCAAAACTGTGAATACCCCAGGCTCTGGCTTTGGGGAGTTTCTTATAGGTGGCTAGCTAGTTAAAGCTGGGGCAACCCCTATATGGACTGTAGGGAAATGAATATTAAAGCAGAGATAAAGACAATTTTAATGTGTTATAAGAAACACTGAAAGCTGGGACACTGCAAGGTTTAAAGTGTTTCAGGCAAATATTAAAGTTAGGATACAGCAAGGTTTAAAGTGTTAGAAGTAAAAATAGAAGTGGGGACCAAACCAAGTTTCAAGTGTTGTAAGTGTTAACCAAGTTACTGGGCCCCAACAAAAGTGCTCAGGCCTACATCTTCATTCGGTGTGGTACCCACCACAGCAAGGACATTAAAGTGAAGTGCAAAGACTGAGGATAACTGTTCATAAAGTGTTAAAAAAAAAGGTTGTTCTGCCATTTACACCCCTTTTCCAAATAAATTGTTATTCTGTTTGCGTGTTAAAACTTGTGGCTATAAATTTATGTGTTCAAGTTACTGTGTGCGGGGGGATTGTTAATGAGTGGGGAAGTGTACTAGGGGGTAAGTACTGGTATTTTCTGGGGGGCAGTAACTTGCAAGTTTTCCACAGGTATTCCCTGCCACTGCCCCAGGTGGAGGCACCACACCAATAGATAGTCCAGTTGCAGAACCTGGACTGGGCCCCTCATAGGAGTGTTCTAGGTAATGATAAAGGGTCCAGGAGCAGCCTTGGTGAGTTAAAGGGCTGTTACAGCTGGAGGCACCACTGTGTTTACTGTTCCATAGTGGCCAAACCCCAAAACTGCAATTGTTGAAATTGCTGGTACTGTATTCCCCAGTTGGGAAAAGTAATGTAATTCTGATATTGGAGTCACAAGAGCAGATTGATTCATGTAGATAGAAGGGGAGGGTTCACCCCCAGAGAAAGCCTTTTTAGTGAAGGGGATCCCCAAGGGGAGTGGGGAGTACCCGAGATGCCATTAAATCTGCTTTAGAAACTATACACTATCTTGGGACCATGGCAGTAGTAGGCCAGAGATATGATAACGGTTCCCAGAGTGTTATGGCTCTGATCAAGAGTGACCAAAATGTAGATCCCAGTAAGCTACTGGTCACCCTCGATGTCGAAGGGGTGGAAGATGCATGGAGATTGTTTGATAAAAGTAGTACATCGCTATTGCCTCCCCCTCCCCTGGCCCATGAGCTGAGCATTCTGGAAAAGACTGAGTACTTGGTGGCTGCCAAGGGGAAGTGGCGGAGCTGTTGCTCCTGGTATTGATCCTGGCTGGCCTCCGATCATCTCATGCTGCTGGCTCAGACTATTACAGGCATTTAAGGGTTTTCTCGGGCAGTGTACCCACTCCTGCTGAGGAAGATGATTATGAGACTTGGGTGGCCTATGCTTCCACCATGCTGCAGAAGTGGCAGTGCAACGATGTCAAAAAATGTAAGAGGTTGGTGGAACATTTGAAGGGTCCTGCTTTAGATGCTGTCCATTCCTTCATAGGTTTCATAGGTTGGGAATCAAATCAATAGCTTTTGCCAAGAAGACTTGCCATTTTAATGCTGTATATTTGATCTTTGGTATTTGTCAAGTTTTTGTTTAAATGTAGTCATTGTTTGGCTGTTAACAATTTTGTAGCACAAATTATTCCATGGTTTTACTGCTCGCTGGTTAAACCAGGATCCTCACTTGTTGGTTTTATATATTTCACCTTTTCACTGATAGCTGTGTGTCCTTGTGATCTTATTTGGTATCTTGTGTCCTAGTTCCACATATTCCCACAGATTACTGTTTCTAAATGGCCCATACACAAGGCATAAGTTCCCTCTCTGTCTTCTGTACTCCAGTGTGTATAATCCCAGTTCTTTAAGTCTAGCCTCAGGTTAGGTTTTTGACTTGACTTATGCATTTTGTCACCCTTCTCTGCACTCTATCTGGTCTTTATCTGCCTTGTGTGATGGGCTCCAAAATTGTGCACCATATTCCCAGATCCTTTTTCACTTCTGATGATTTTAAAATGTTGCTGTTTAATAAATAATTTGCCTTTTTATTGCTTTTGCCAAAGTGTATTACACAGCATTTGTCTGTGGTGAATTTTGTTTGTTTTCTTGAGCCCAATGATATGTATTATTGAGTTCTGTTTGTGGGTTTATAATGTACTGCTCACAACTAAAAATTGCCCCTACCTTACTATCATCTGCAAATTTTGGTTATCCAGTAATTCTCTGATGTTTGTAAGGATGCTATAAATATATTGAATAGTAATGGCCCTAATACTGAGTCTTGCTCTACACCACTTGTCACTTCTCCCCAGTCAGACATATGGTCCCTTGCATACCCTTTGCCTTCTATTAGTAAGCCAAGATGTAATCAACTTCATTATAGCAGAGTCTATCCTAAAGTCATGGGACAGGATTCACAAAGAAAGCCAAAAATCCTGCAGCTGTGGGAAAATGGCCTACAGTACTGCAGAAATGCAGTTGAGTGATATTCTTAAAGAAAATTTGCACAGGTGTGGAATTCCCGTAAAAATCCCCATAGTTGCAGAAATTCGACAGCTGCAAAAATTGAGCAAGTGCTGAAAATCCACTACTGTGGATCCGGAGCTGTGGAAATGGCTTAGGAGGTAAAGCAACAGTGAACCTAATTAGCTTGAGCAGCAGACTTTAACATTCCTGCCATAGCACAAAGCTGAAAGCACCCACAAAGAGATCAACAACAAGTTCCTCTGCTGGGACCACTGAAGCACCACAGGTACTAGCAATACCATGGCACCACAGTGGCTGTCTTTCACTGCTGGTCATCCCTCCCTGGAATGTTCCTGGTACCTGCAGGAGTAACACTCACTGCAGGTTGTTCAAGCTCTACTGCCTGTGGGGCTCCTTCATGGGCTGCACTGGGTCTGGTGGTTGTTTGATGCCATTCAATGGCAATGTGTGATAATGTTGCTGAAGTGTCAGCCACTGATATACCCGCTGGAATGCTATTACTTGTGCCTGACCTCCACTCTAATTGTTTTCAATTGTTGGGGCACTACTAAAGTTTGATGAGGGAGTGTTACGCCTCATTCCAATGTGTGTAACATTTTTTCCACAACTGCAGAAAAAACCTGGCTGAGAATAGCCTTTGAGGGGCTATGCCATACTTATCAATTACCTTTTTTCCTCAGGAACTTCCGCAGCTGCACTTTTTTCCACCATCTGTAGTGAATTTTTTTCTGCAGCTGCAGAGGTTTGTATGAATAGCACTCAGAGCACTTTCCCCTTTTTTCCATAGCTATGGAAGTTTTGGGGACTTAGGGAAGGTTTTGCACCTCCAGAAAGTGTTGTGAATCCTGCCTCTGTAGTTTATCTATTAAGTCTGTGTGTGGTACAAGGTACAAGGTCAAAAGCCTTAGAAACATCTATGTACACAATGCCCACTGGTAACCCCACCTCTAGTGCTTTGCTAATTTGTTCATAGAAATATGTAAGGCTGGTTTGACATGTAAATCTATGCTGTGTTGGGTCTATGCATCCGTTTATTTGTAGATGACTAGTTGAGTATTCTTTTTAAATGTTCTTCCATAATTTTACTTAATATGCATTTGAGGCTTATAGGTCTGTAGATTTTTTTTTGTCCTTTTTAATGAATGGAGTCACATTGGCTGTTTTTCAATCGTTGGGTACCTCACCTATTTCCAATGATTTCCTGAATAACAATGCTACAGGGCCAGCAATTTCATTAGCTAGTTCTTTTTAGGATTTGGTGGTGTAACCTATCAGGTCCAGGTGACTTATTTATTTTAAGGTAGTTTAGCTATGTTATTAAGGTTTCTTTATTAAATGGGATAATGTTAGTATTATCATTATTTTTAGTAAATATTTATTTATGATTTGTTCTCCTTTAGATTGTTGCATATTTAGAAAATGTGTATTTAATAGACCAGTGATCTTATGTTCTTCATTGATGACCATAGTACCATCTTTTAATGGTACAATCCTATTAGCTCCCTTTTTTTTGGTTGTTGATAGTTACATTTTTTTATTGTTTTCTTTTGTTTTATTTTATTTGCTATTCTTAGTACTTCATTTTTTTTTTTGCTGTCTTGATGGCCATTTTGCACTCCCTTGCTATGATTTAAATGCATTCCAGTTCCATGGGAAGGGTATTTCCTGTATTTGCCATAAATTCTTCTCTTCTTTGTTAGGCTTTGTAATCTTTTGTTGAACCAACTGGGCACCTTACCATTAGTATTATATTTAATTCTATCTGGTACATACCTATTCATACAGTAATGTATTTTTTCTTTGATCTTGGTCCAGATGTCCTGTACACTTAATTTTGATAATTCTGTATTCCAGTTCCATTCACTAATATACTTTCTCATTTCTTCATACTGTGCTATATTCCGGTATTTGGCCATGGATGGTAATACCTCTGTCTCTGTGTTTACCTCCCATGATTGTAAATTCTACCATGTTATGGTCACTAGTTCCAAGGGGCTCTCTGACCTTTCATTGGCACAATTCATCTTCCATGTTACTTATTATAACATCCAATATGTTATGCCCTCTGGTATGTTGTTTCACGTATTGTTCAATGTTATTATTTATTATTAGCTCCATTAGTCCTTTTCAAACTCAGTAGTTCCTGGATTTTCATCCCATTTGGTAGCATTTGTTGTTTACCAGTGTGTGCTAAAATGAAATCTCAGAGAATTAAAGTTTTTCCACTCATGTCTATCTTTTGAGTGTATTTAAGAAAGTATTGTTTTCTGATGCATTAAGTCCTGGTGGTCTGTAACAGACTCGTAATGTAATTCTTTACACCTTGTTTGATTAATGTAACCCATAATTGTGCTACCATATCATTCACTCCAGGATTTGATGTTATTTTATATGTCTCCTAGATGTCAATTATATAGAGAGCCATACCTCCCCCCTTTATCTATCCTGTTCTTGTGTTTGTCCCATTCACCTTCCTGCCACCTGATTTCAGTTATAGCACCCAACTGTATGTTTTTCTGTTGCAAGATGTGTCACAGTTAATCTTTTTCACTTAATAGGCTCCGTGCATTTATTAATAAGGCCTTGATGTTTTCTGATTCTAGATGTTTGGTTGAAATACCCTTTATAGTGGTAATAATATGCTTTATTTGTTTCCCTAATTTGTTATGTCTGACAGTTGCGCTGTTATGTAAATCCCATCTCCCTTCTGTCTCTAGTCTCAATTGCAGTTCTTAATCATGACACAGAAAATGTTTCCAAGTTTTCTGCTCCCCTTGTGATTTAAATGTAATCCATCATATGCAAATAAGTCATTTATGCCATTTACAATTCCCTATGTTTTTATACATTTAATGTTCTCCTTCAGGCACCATTGTCTTAATTGATTGCTAACATGTCTTATTTCCCTGGTCCATTCAATCCCTGCTTTGGGTACTGGTAATATTTCTGAAAGAATTACTTCTGCTTGTTTCTCTCTAATTGTTTTACTTATTTGATGATATTCTGCTAACGTGCCCTCCACACTTTGCCTTTTTGTGTTATTTGTAGTTGCATGTATGATTATTAATGGGTTTTCTCCTGCATTTTGTAATATATTTGGTAGCAGTAACTGCAGTTTGCTATGTTTTCCGTATTTTCTTGTGTTGTGTATTGGTCAGTATATTTTATAAGTGAGTCTCCTAAAATATATTTGTCTTGGTAGCATTTGTTGTTTACCAGTGCCCTCCTCTCTTATAGATAAGGGGCCTGATGTT
The DNA here is from genome assembly GCA_016271365.2 of Neoceratodus forsteri. Classification (NCBI taxonomy): domain Eukaryota; kingdom Metazoa; phylum Chordata; order Ceratodontiformes; family Ceratodontidae; genus Neoceratodus; species Neoceratodus forsteri. The sequence goes on from CM057454.1 coordinate 1,227,485,043, forward strand.
CAGAAATACACCAGGCAATGGCGTAAGTGGTTGTACTGCACAACTGAACTGCACTGGAGAAACCAAGGGATATATTCAAAAGAGATGTGCCATGGTGCATCCCTTCTGAATATATCAAATAATGCACCCTGCACAAATGCAGTGTGCATCCCCCCAGACAGGTCTGAATACCAAGAATGGGTAATGCACCAGTGCATCAGATATACTCAGTGCACAAATTCCTGATATTCAGACACCAATATGCAAATATGCCATTATGCATGCAAGGTGCAAACTGGGTCATTTGCATGTCATTAAGTCCCCATTTGCATGTGTTGTGCAGGGCTGGCCAGTGAAATCTGCCTGGCACCCTGCACAGCATGCAGTCCCTGTACTAGGGACCACAGCAGTACTCCCTCCCTCCCTCCCATCCCGTACCACCACTGGCCATTGTGACAATAATATATGGCCCTGGTGGACTAGTGGTTACCCCCTCCCTGCTCGTAGCACTGATTGCCATATTTATTCATATTTAAAATCACTGGAGGCCCAGTGGTTCTCCCCTTCCCTTCCGCAGCACCAATCACCATTACAAATGAACTATTAATAGTCCTGGTGGTCCAGTGGAACCCTTCCCATCCCTATCCTCTTATCACAGTGATGATATCAAAGTAAATCTCCCTGATGGTCCAGTGGAACCCCCTCTCCATCCCAACCCCTAATTGCCATCATAATATCAAAATAAATCTCCCTGGCGGTCCATTGAAACTCCTCTCCCCACCCAAATCCTGATTGTCATCATAATAGTAAAATAGCTGTCCCTGGTGATCAGGTGGTTCCCCCACCCCTCATCCACACAGGACCCCCAACCCACCCAGCTCCCTCTGGTCATCAGCGAGCAGCATACTCACCCACATACCACTGCAGCTGCCTGCCAACTGACAGCATACAGTAGTAACTGCAAGCTCATTGGTCCACACTGTGGACCAATGAGTGTGTAGTGCATACTGTACTAATTCACAACTTTGTGAATCATTCACAAAGTTGTGAATTATTACAGTATGCACTGCATGCCAATTGGTCCACAGTGTGGATCAATGAGCTTACAGCTACTGCTGCAGCAGCGGTGGTATGCGGGGTATGCTGCCCGCCGATGACCGTGGGGAGCTTGGTGGGCTGGATGTCTTGTGTGGTTGGGGGAACCACTTGATTACCAGGGACAGTTATTTTGCTAATATGATGGTGTTCAGGGAGTCGGGCAGGGAGGGGGGTTCCTCTGGACCACCAGGACTATTAATAGCTCATTTGTACTAGCAATTGGTGCTATGGGAGGGGAGGGGGAACCACTGGACCATCAGAGACATCTGTGGGTGCTTGTGCATGGTGTTCTGGAGGAGAAGCCATCCACGGCTGATGGCTGCTGTGTTGTGCACTGCAATACAGCAGCACGCATGTGGGTGGAGGACACTTGAGCCATTTTTTACAGACTCAACTTTGAGCCCAGTTATGCGGCACATCTCGGGGTTGTGCAAGCAGATACACTACACATCCTGGGCTGAATATCAGGATGCACCACATATGCATGGGCATGCTGCCTGGAGATATACAGCATAAATTATCCTTGCACCCGGCACATCCCTCTTTTGAATATTGCCCCAGGGCGCAGTTCTGGGGTTGTGCTGGCACAACTCAGTTGCACCAGGTGCAACCCCTTTGAATATCTAGGCTAATATGTTTTTTTCAGGGAAAACAGAAGCATGTGCATTTATTTGTTGTGCTCCATTACTTTGTGTTTTATTTGCAAAGCCTGTATCAGTTTTTTCTTGTACTGCCCCTGCTGGCTTTAATGCATCAATTGTATATTAATTGTGTATGTTGAGGTTTGTTCCTGATGATCTTCCTGTTCTAGGTTAGCTAAAAGTTTAAATCTATTCTGTGTGCGGATTTCAAAAAATGTGGCTTTACGGCCCTTTTTGATTTTGTTTTTTTGGGTTGCTGAAGACCATTCAGGCTCATCCTCACTGTTTTCATTTCTTGTCCTTTTCTGCAATATTTCCCTTGGGTTATTTATAGTTTGTTTTATCTGCTACATATCACAGGTTGGGTTTATAGAATTTGAGGAACCTATTACATGTTTTTATTCTACACTTCTACTCTTTGGTGGTTGCACTTTGCATTGGTTGCATGTTAGGCCCTCAAAGCTTGAATCACCTCATAGGCTAAAATTGTTACATGTTATGCACTGCATTACTACTTCTCCTGTGCTTAATGTTACAAATACTGACTCTTTATCCATGTTACAGTAGGTGTTTGGATGCCATTGGTTGCAGGCTTACTGCACATGCTCTGTTGAGTGGCTGCCATCATGGCTGCTGTTATTAGTGGCAGGTCCTCTAACTGTTGCATCGCCATAGCAGTGTCTCCTTCCAAAGACATATTGTTCCCCACCTCGTGTGGCTCATTTTCTCTTTCGTCTTCTCCTTCTCCCTCCCCATAGTCAGGTGAAATGTCCTGTGCCAATAGTGGCATTCCAGTCTGTGGCTCTGGAGCTCTGAAAATGTCTCTCAGATTCTGACAGTACTGCTTCCCTTTGGCTTCAGCAATGTAGGAACAAGGTTCCTGAGATAGGTGTGAGGACAACTGCAGGAGTCCATTCATTCGCATTGGTAAGATGCACTGGCTTCCTGGAGTCAGGTCAGGGAGTGGGCATGCATGTTGGTTGTAATAAAACTGCTGTTTTTTTGTTTTATTTTTCGTAATGCAGCTTGACTGTATGTCTATTAATTATGGTTTCAACAGTTCAGGTCTTGTAGAAATTAAAGTTCTTGTCCTGCGTCCCATCAGGAATTGAGCTGGTGATCTTAGGCCTTCAGTTGGAATACTTCTCAAATTTAGAAACACAGAAACTTAGACTTTGATGGCAAATAAGGACCACTTAGCCCACCTAATCTGCCCCATTCCTACCTATCTGAAAACCTGCAGTTTCCAGTTACCCAACATCCTACTTCCTCCTACCCCTCACTAAAATTTAATTATGTCTGTCCCATGCATTCTTGAATTCCCCCACTACTACTGACACCACAACCCCCCTAGGAAGGTGGTTCCATGTGTCCACCACCCTCTCTGTGAAAAAGTATTTCCTCATGTTGCCCCTGAGCTGTCCCCCCCTATCTTCAAATGATGCCCCTTTGTTCCTGTACATCTCTTTTTCATAAAGATGCTCCCCTCTTGGACTTTGTTGATTCCCTTGAAGTACTTGAAAGTTTCTACCATGTCCCTTCTCTCTCTCTCCTTTCTTCAAGGGTATACATATTAAGCTCCTTTAGTCTCTCCCTTCGTACAGATTATGTTGCAGACCCTGCACCATTTTCATTGCCCTCCTCTGGACTGCCCTCATCCTGTCTATGTCCCTGCAGAGATGGGGTCTCCAGAACTGTACACAGTGCTCCAGATGGGGTCTCATCAACTGTATGTACAGAGGGATAGCAACTTCCTGTTTTCAACTGGAGATGCCAGTCTCTATACATCTGAGTGTCTCCCTTGCCCCCCCCCATACTGTCTTCTCACATTGCTTACCTACCTTAAGGTCATCTGATACGACTTCCCCCCAGGTCCCTTTCCATTTGTGTTGTTGTTAGTATCCCCCACTGTGTATGTTTCCGGGTTTTTTTTCCCCAGGTGCATTACTTTGCACTTTTTGCATTGAATCTAAGCTGCATATTATTGACCATTCCTCCAATCTTGCCAGTTCTCTTCTCATCCTTTGTACCACTTCTTGTGTAACAACCCTGTTGCAAATCTTTGTGTCATCTGCAAAGAGGCATACATTTCCTTCCAGCCCCTCTGCAATGTCACCTATAAAGACATTAAAGAGGACCAGTCCCAATACTGAACACTGTGGTACCCCACTAGTGACCCCCCATTTGTTCAGCGTGTACTCCATTTACTGTTACCCTCTGGGTCGTGTTGTCCAACCAGTTTGTTACCCAGGCTACCACCCTGGGACCTACCCCCAGGCTGGTTAACTTGTTTATTAATCTTTTGTATGGGACTGTGTCAAATGCCTTGCTAAAGTCTAGGTAGGCTATATCCACAGCCCCTCCCTGGTCTATTACTTTGGTCACCCAGTCAAAGAACTCTATTAGAGTCATCAGACAAGAACTTTCATGCTATAAATCCATGCTGCCTTGGGTCCTGTGTCCTGCTGGCCTCTCGGTACTCAACAATTCTATTTATCAGAAGTGATTCCATCATTTTTCCTACCACTGAGGTCAAGCTAACAGGTCTGTAGTTTCCTGCCTCTGTCTTGCTCCCACATTTGTGAAGAGGAATCACATACTCTCCTCCAGTCCTCTGGTACCACACCATCCCCCCATGATTTGTTAAAAAGGTAGTCAATGGTGTCACTAGTTCTCCCCTTAGTTCTTTTAGAATTCTGGGGTGAATCCCATCAGGCCACAATGCTTTGTCCACTTGGAGGTTTAGGAGTTCCTTCATGCCCTTTCTTCCATGAATGGACTGGTATAACCCCTCTGTCCAGAGTACTTTTATTATTTGGTTTGGGTACCTCCCCCTCTTTGTCTTGTGTGATTACTGAGCAAAAGTGTTCATTTAGTATCTCTGCCTTTTCACAGTCACCCTCTGCCAACCCCCTCCCCTTTTTTAAGCCTCACTATCCCTCTCTTGGTCTTCCTTCACGCCCTGATGTACATATAAATGGTTTTAGCCCCCTTCTTAACTGAGTTAGCTATCTTTTCCTCAGTTTGGGCCTTCGCTATTCTGACTGTCTTCCCTGTTTCCTTCTGCTTTAACTGATACAGTTCTGTGTCCTGCTGATTCTGTGATTCCTTGTACTTCCTGAATGCTATATCTTTCTCCCTAACCTTTCCTGCCACCTCATTTGAAAACAATAGTGTTTTTTTACTTTGTTTTGTTTTGTTCATTTGCTTCAAACAAAGGCTCGTTAGCAATGCAAAATAAAGATCATTATGGTCCCATTTAGCTTTTTTCAGAAAGTTCTTTAAGTTTGGATGCTTCTTTCAACCATATCGCTGCTCCAGGGATATCTAGGCGATGATGTGATATTTATTTATTTTTTATTTCATTTATATATTTGAAAATGTTTCACCATCAAATGCATACTGAGCTACAATAGCTAATTCCCAGATGTGTCCTGGGCTGAAGGGGGAGAATGGAATACGATTAGCATATAAAATCTGATCTCCAAAGAGCTAAAATAAGACAAAAATAGTACAAAATACAAAACTGAACACAAATGGCATAAACAAATTCAAAATTTCAGCTAATAAAATAATATTATGACATATAATAAAAAACATTTGTCAATGCTGAATGTTGACTTGCTGGCATTGGCATTGGTAGTGAAGGAATTAGAAATTCAAAATAGGAATGGCAGTGAATTATTTTTTTTTTTTGGGGGTATTATTTCTCTCCTCCAGAGCTCCGGCTATGACCCCCGCCCTCCGTTGTTCCCCCCAGCGCCATCCCCGGACATCAGACCCCCTCCTTTGTGCACCCCGCGACTTACCCTTCACGGCAGGGTGGTGGGGAGCGACTCAACCCACCCCAATGGATCCATGCCAGGGAGGTGCCCTTCCAGGAATGGTGCCATGGGGGAACAACTTCATGCTGCCGGGCTCGCTGCTGTTTTCCTCCCCGCGGCCATGGCGGCAATGACACCAGCGATTGGCACGACACCTGTGCATGCCCCAACTGCCTGCCACGTCCCGCCCCCCATAGCTTGCAGCTACGTGCTGTCAACCCCCAGCCTCCACTAGGGGTCAGGCAAGCCTCGGCAGCCCAAATCCCCCCTCCCCAGAGAAGGAGAGCAGTCCCTTGGATGCTCAATCCATCTCCTCCCCGCCGATCCACTGCAACCCATCCCCATTCCTGAACACGGGTCACCGGCGTGGCGCGAGGTGTGGCGACCAGCACCTCAACCCTCAGCGCCACCAGGCCAGAGGCAGTGAAATATTGAAGTAACACCAACCTCACTCCCTGCAGAGACTGAAAGGCATCAGGAGTGTTGCTTTGGGTCGGCCATAACGCTGATGTCATTCCACCTCACCCACCCTGCAGAGAGCAACAGGTGTTGGGGTGTGCATTAAGGTCTTCGACCTTTATGCTCACCCCATTCCATAAGGAAATTAGCTGAGGATGAGTGCAATATAGGAGAATGGGGTGAACATGAGGGTGACGGAACCCAAGGCACACCTCAGCGTCTGTCAGTGGCTGTAGGGTGGGGGGTTGGGATAGAATTCTGTCAACATAGTGACCGACGAACCCGAGTTACATCCCCGACACCTGTCAGTCTCTGCAGGGTAGGTGTATGGTTGGAAACTTTAACACCCTGAGTGTTTGTTGGTATTTTCACTCCAAATTTTTAACAGTGGCTTTTTGGGACCCTACCTCATGAAGAGTGGTGATATCATTTCGTTACTCAATCCCGAAAGGTGATTTCACACAGCAACTACACCATTAAGAGCCACAGGTATGGAAACACATTTTGGGCAGGATGCAAAAAAATCACATCTGTACTGTTCAGGAGGAGGTTTAAAAAAATGGCAATGTTGAAAATCTGGAGAGAAAATATGAAAAATTTGTAACGTTATGAGCGTGCATAGATACTGCACAATGCATGCCCATAATGCAGTCATTTTGGGTATTTTTTTACCAAATTTTCAACATGAGCATTTTGGGACCTCTCCTCATGAACAGTGGCACTGTAATTTTGTTACTCTGTCCCAAATGTGGATTTCGCACAGCAAGCGCGTCCATTGTGCACCACAGGTGGAAAAACATGTTTCGGGCAGGATGTGAAAAAGACAGCTTTAATGTTTATACGGAGGTGTGCAAAAATGGCAATGTTGAAAATCTGGAGTGAAAATATAAAACATTCTCTAAGTTACGAGCATGCATGGAAATTGCGCAACGCACGCTTGTGACATAATCATTTTTTGGATTTTTTTCACCACATTTTCAACACAGACATTTTGAGACCTCTGCTCATGAACCTGGGACCTCTGCTCACTGTGGTTTTCTTAATCTGTCCCGAACATTGATTTCCCATAGAGATTGCACCATTGTGCGCCACATGTGCAAAAACAAATTTTGGGCAGGATGTGAAAAATGACAGCTGTACAGTTTATAAGGAGGTGTGAAAAAATGGCAATGTTGAAAATCTGGAGTGAAAATGTTAAAAATTCTCGAAATTACAATGGTGCGTGGAAACTGTGCAATGCACACGCATAACAGTCATTTTTTTGGAATCTTTTCACCAAATTTGCAACTTAGGCTTTTTAGGAGCCCACCTCATGAGCAGTGGCATTGTCATTTCATTAATCAGTCCCGAAAGGTGATTCCACTCAGTGACCAAAAAATCACTTTTCGGGACCAAATAACAAAATGGCAGTGACTGATTTCATGAGGAGGTATCCCAGGAACCCCATGTTGAAAATTTGGAGCCAAAAGTCAAAAAAATGGCTGAGATATCCATTTAAGTTAACCCCCCCCCCATTTATACCATTATACGGCTTATCTGCATTTTTTCTGTTTGTGGTTAGCTTTGAAGAGTGCAGACATGTTCCTGCTCCACTGAAGATTGCCGCACCAACCTCTGGAGGTAAGTACGGGGTGAGGGTGTGTGTGTGGGAGGTGAGGTTGTGCAGAGGGTGGGTGCAAGTTGTGGGAGGGGGCGCCACTGACAACGAGGGTCTGTTTTCCTGTTTTGCAGTGAAAAACAAAAACTAAATCTTTGGGGGAAGGTTTTTGTTTTTACAGGTGACACTAAGACATTTGGACACACCTGGTTGGGCTCCAAGTGTGACACCTGGATTTTTTGGGGGAGGGGACTGGAGCTGATGGGGATTGGGCATTCCATTGGCAAAAAAGGCATGTCTGTATTGGGGGGGTCTGATGCTGAGGGGGATTGGGCATCCCCATCAGCAGACAAATAAAACTGGGGGGGGGGGATTATGCTGACGGAGATAGGGCACCAACATTGGCAAACAAATTGAACTGTGGAGGGGGCATGCCAACAAGTGAACTGGGCACCCCTGAAGTTGGCTTTCTTGGGATTGTGAGAGGTGGACCACTCCCTCCTTTTATTTTAAGGCTATTGGCCAGAGAGTCACTACCAAACTCCTGAAGACACTACCGGACAGAGGTAGCCCTGGTAGTGATGGTCTTTATCCAGCCTTCCTAAAACTGATATCCTCCACCATTGCCAAACCCCTTATTTTCGTCTTCAACCTTGCACTCTCATCTTCCACTATGCCAGACTCCTGGAAGCTTGCACACATTATCCCTATTTTCAAAACCTGCGATCGACTTGCACCAGAAAACTACAGGCCCATCTCTCTCCTCCCTCATCTCAGCAAATGACTTGAAAAAATAATTCATTACCAGTTATCTGAATACCTGGTAATGTACAGCCTCCTTGGCCCCCCCAACATGGTTTTTGAAAATATCATAGCACCTCTTCTGCCTTGACACTTTTTACAGACTATATACTTAGAAATATGGACAAGGGGAAGGCCAAAGGTGCGTTTTTTGTATCTCTATCCAAGGCATTTGACCTAGTTGACCACCAACTTCTCAACTCCACTCTTCACAGTTTTGGTTGCTCATCTAACACAACATCCTGGTTCCACAGTTATCTATTTGGTAGATCCCAGACTGTCATTATAGGCAAAGTAAACTCTTCTGCCCAGATATTCAAAAGAGTTGCACCAGTGCAAGTCCGAAAATGCACCATTCTGCAATATTCAGTGGGAGGCAGTTGCACCCCCCAAAATCATGCTGAGCAACAGCGCAATGATAATGAATGTATGCACAACTGAATGGGGAGGAACCATGCATAAATGGCGCAGTGCGATATTCAACAACATGAGCCATGCGCAATAGGCGAGCCAGCGGAAGTTGTGCCATAGCGGAAATGAGCCAAAATAAAAAGGAGCAAGGGAGAGGCACAAAAATGCTACAGGGAAGCCTCAAGTTGCTGAACTATAGCCCACCACACAGGCAACACACACACACACACACACACACACACACAGGGCAGGACAGTGAAAGGGTACCTGGAACCCACAGGCTCATGGGAAGGTGTGGGGAGCCACAGTGCAGAAGGGGGAAGTACTTGCCACACAGCAGTGAGGCCAGCACAGTCAGGTGTTCCCGGTGCAGGGGAAGTAGCAGCCAAGACAGTGGGGGGAACACAGAAACAGCTGCCGGGGGGGTGAACACAAGCCAGGAACATGGCCAGTGCCACCATCCGGATGGAGGCAGTAATGAGGGGGGTGAGAAGGTGGGCAGCAGGGGGGTGCGGCCATGGAAGGGCCCATCGGCGGTATGCCCCCAACAGGCAGTACCGAGCCCGCACCAGCTTCAAGCTGTATAGTGATACAGAGAGCGTGGGCCGGTACTGCCTGAATTGGGCAATTCTGAGGCAGCTCTGTGAGCTATGCAGTGATGTGATGCAGGCACCCACACGACGGAGCTATGCTCTGTCAGTGGAAACAAAAGTAACAGCTTGCATGTCCTTGCTCACCATGGGTACCTTCCAGAGACCAGCTGGGGACAACACAGGCATAACCCGGTCAGCTGCGTCATGCCACCTCACCCAATTCCTCAGTGTACTGCTGCCACATGCTGTGGAGTGCATCCATTTCCCCAGCACACTGGCGGTACGCACAGCAAACATACAGGAGTTCCACAGGGTAGCATGTATGCCTGGCATGCTGGGGCAATAGACTGCACCCATGTGGCCATCCACACACCACCTGGCCCAGAGGGGGCCGCATATATAAATCGGAAGAGCTATGCTAGCATCAACTGCCAGGTGGTGTGCGATGCCAGGGGGCGCATAATCAATGTCTGTGCCACGCACCCTGGGGGAGCACATGATGTCTTCATCTGGCACCAGTCGGCACTGTACCACAAATTCGAGAGTGGGGATATCCGCACTGGCCACCTAGTGGGTGAGTATGCAAACCACATGAACAATCATAGGGCCTGGAGGGGCATGGTCAGAGGTGACATGGGTAGTGGCCTACATGGCCCGGGGGCAGGGCAATGCTGATCACCAAACTAACCTCCACCCTCTACACACAGGTGACAGTGGATACCCACTCTGTCCCTGGCTGCTCACACCATACCAGCGGCCTGCCACCCCATCGCACCAACACTACAATGAGGCACACGCCACCACATGTAATGTCATTGAGTGGGTGTTCAGGATACTGAAGACACGTTTCTGTTGCCTGGACACCTCCGGCGGTGCCCTACAGTACAGCCCCTCAAAGGCCTGTGGGCTATTCCTGGCCTGTTGCATCCTGCACAACATGGCCAATGAATGTGGGATAGCCGTACAGGTCAAAGAGGGGGACAGCGATGGGGACGATGAGGGCGCCGGTGACAGTGGTGATGGGCAGCCCCCCCCCTTGGGTGACAGGACCCCCAACTGCTCTGGCTGGCACAGCTGCACCGGGACACCATCACGGAAGAGCACTTCAGCCAATCCAGGTAAGTCATGGGACCATGTGCAACCACCAGTGGCTAAGGCACAACCCACAAACATGCATGGACACACACCAGGGGTGCATGCCATCAAGGAAACTGGCCGGGCATGGAACCACACACACCACCAGGGATGGGTGAGGTCTAACATAGCACATGAACAGACACACACACACACACACCCCCCGCACCAGACATGCTCAAAGGGTAGGAGGCACACCGACCCAGAACGCCACCCCTAGCCACACACATGTCCACAGACCACCACGCCCACTGCCTGTCACTGTGTGTGTGTCAGATGCTGGGCACCATTGCACATTGATGTACAGCACAATGCAGGCATCATCATGCACACGCAACTGCAGACAGCAGCCGGGAGGGTGTGCAGATGGACTGTGTGTCTGCATGCAGGGCCGGGTACCCACCCGTGCATTGCCCACTGAATGACACAATGCACACAGGGCAGCATCAGACAGTAGCTATGTTGGGAGACAGGTCAGTCACGAGCCACAGTGCCTCATCCACCACGGATGCGTGGGTTGCCCCGCCGAGACCTGCCATCACTGACAGGCTAACTACTGGCCTCAAGGGGTGAACCCCCAGGGTTTCCACTGCGTGAACACGACCATGTTCGTGCAGGGGTCTGCAGCACACCAAACATGCCTGCGCCAGGCATGCTCGGGATGCCCACAGCTGAACCCGGTGTCGACAAGGATGGTGTTGCACGATGCCGGGAATGGGGGGGTGGACAGTGCACTGTGTGGTGTCTGCGACACATGGGCAAATAACTGTGTGCCCATTGTGGCCATGACAGTAGTGAATGCCTGTGTCTGCCTGTCAATGGCAGCGGTCATATTCTCCCGCAACCAGTCCATCCCTTCCAGGAGCAGAGCGGTGTCTCTGCTGCAATGTTCCTCTGCCCTCTCCAGAGCCACACTCAGTGCATCCACTGCCGTCGCATGCTGTATCTGCTGATTGACTGATGCTTGCAGTATGCGGGTGTGCTCATCCAAGAGGTCATCTGCCTGATCAGCATTCTGTCCCTCAGGGTGTGCACGACCCTGATGCTCAGCACCCCTTGAGGGTGGGCGCTGCACACCAGGACCAGGCCTGGGCATGTCCACAGGCGGTGCACTGATGCCACCCCCTGACACTGTACCCCCAAGCCCATTGGCTGACTGCTGATGCTGCCCCTCCAGCTGCTGCTCCCCAGGGCTCACTGGTGCCACTGCAGTGGCCGCAACAGTCCCACTGTCCTGTACACACACACCAGTGCTGCCCCACCAGTGCTGACAGGCACAGGCTGGGACTGTGATGACATGCAGGCCTCCACGGCGGCACTACCCACAGCCATGGCCACAATGTTACCTGCTGTGTGGCCATCCTGTGGCACACATGTGTCACTGCCCATGACGTTGGCGACATCATCATCAGTGACGGATCCGGGCACCAGCCTGAGTCACAGCATGCTGGCATCCATGGACGCTGGCACACTGGGACATGGGCAGGGCCTCCTCCGCACCTGTTACAACAACATCAGTCTGGACATCCAGGCAGGCTCACTGTCGCACTGAGCCACGTATTCCTGTGGAGGTGGATGGGCCCTCCTCCATCTCCATCTGACTGGCCTCAGTGAAGAGGCCCACCACTGCTGACCCATGCAGATGCTCAGGAGCTGTAAGGGAAAACAAAGTCGTGTTACTGCATGTGACCTACCCTGCCCCCCCCACAATAGACAGACCATGACCTACCATGCAGTGACGGGCTACCACCCGTCTGGAATCCACCACCCGGAACACCCTCAATGGCACAACGCTGCATGCTGCCAGCAACCTTCTCCTTCTGTGGGGTCAGGCATAGCACCTCTGGCTGTCTCCCACCTGTCACAGATCGTGCTGCCCTGATGGCAGCCACCTTCTCCTTAATCCTCCTCCTGTCTGTGCTCATCTTCTTGCACTCCTGCACGGAGCACTGGTGGCTGCCATGCAGGTTCACAGCGCGCTCCACTTTCTCCCATGCAGCAGCACGGGCCTGTGGTGTTCCCTGGCATCCACAGAGAAGCAGCTCCTGGTCCAGGTGGGCCTCAAGCAGGGCATCCGTCTTGGCCTTTGTGAAATTTGGCCTCTTCCTCCTGCCACAACTCTGTTCCTCTTCTTCCACAACTCGCTTGGTCATGATTCAGCCTGTGAGAATGACAGTTGTTATCTGTGACTGTGCAGTTCCGTGCATGTCCCAAAATCCACAGTCCACACTCCTAAACAGCATGCAACTCACCAATAGACTGCAGTAACCGACTATGGTCAGTGCAGCCCAATGTCACACTTTTATAGCGCAACCCATGCAAATGAGGCGAGGCGCAACTTTAAGTGGATGCAAATTGCAGTGCTGCGCCATTGAATGGCTGATTAGCTGAGTTGCATATGACGGCTGAATATCACGCTTTTGCGCTTTGCGCAATTGTGTTGAATGTGCTGAGCCAAGGGCGCAATTCTGTGACATGCGCAGTACACACCTAACTGCACGTGCCCAGGTTGATGATGCAGGCGCCTGCTGTGCTGCTGATGTGCTGTGCGCAGGAGGCAATGCAGTGCATGGCCACCATTGTGCCAGTGGCGCTACAGCGATGTTCACCTATATGTCGCTGTGGCACTGGAGCATCGTAGGCGCACTGGGGCAACAGTGCAGTAGGCCACTACTGGAGGTGGCACACAGGCACCCAATCGCGCTACACACATTGGGTTCCAATCACGCTGTGGCTGTCCATGCGCCAGAGACCCTTGACCCTGTGCCCGACCTTTGCCCCCTAGGCACCATGCGTCAGTCATGGGTGCACCACTATCCCGCTGTTCGGTGACAGCGCTATAGAGAATGGCAGCGCTGTATCATGCAGCATCTGCATATGGCAGAACCATGCTGCAGAGCGCCATATTGACCCTACCGAGCAAAAGAGATGGCACGGAGGAGAGCTGCCCAGTGGAGCCAGATAGAAATGGCAAACCTGGTTGCCATTGTGGAGCCACTTGTTGGCCCACTGTTTGGTGAGGCACCCCTGGACAGGTCCAGGAGTCAGGTGTGGCAGGAGGTGGCTGATGCCCTGGAGGATGCCACAGGAATGGGGTGGATGGCAGAACAGTGCCGTCACAGATATGGGGACCTGAGGCGGAGGGACCCAGACCTGCTTGCCTGCCTGCGGGCACATGCCAGGAGGGGCACAGTGCCACGGCCAGGTAGGTGTAACATCCATACACTTTTATCTTCCATATGGGTATCACAGTTGCATGTGTCTGGAACATGGGGGCATCCGGTGTTGGCTGTGGTGGTGTTATCAGGGTGTGGGGTGGGTGGGTCTGGCTGTGTGGGATTGCACACACATGGGGGCAGGGGGACTTTGCTACAGGATTGTACTGATGTTCCTCTCTCCATGTTTGCACCTTAGGGCCAGAAGAGAGATGGCTGGCGAGGGAGAGGAGGTGCCAGCTGGAAGACCGCCACACCAGGAGGGACGTAGGTCCACAGAGGCAGAGGGACCAGCCTGATGATGGTGAGTGTCTACATCCATGATTACTATTGCATGCTGTGTAACAGGGCGGGCAGCGGGCATGGCCACCATCCACTGACACCACTGCCATGCATGCAACTTGTTACAGTCAGCACTGTCCAGTGGCACTGCATGTCTGGGAGTGCATCAATGGTGGTCCATGCATGCACCGGGTACATGGCTGTGCCACTGCCTTCGCACCACATAGCCATGTCACTAAACAGCCATGGTGGTGCTGTGCAGGACTTGGCCCGTGGGTGTGTGCAGCAGTCCGCATGTATGTGTGTGCCTGGGTGGGCAGGTCTTGTGGACACGATCACTGTGGGTGGTCACACACCATCACAGAGGCATGTCCCACGGCTGTATGCCATGCACAGTGGGTGGGCTGTATGGGGCAGTGCATTCACACCTATTGACTCTGCTCCCTTGTCCTAGGTGGACGGCAGCTGCAGGAAATACGAGCAACACTGTAGGAGATCCTACAAGTTGCCAGGGCCTCCCTGCAGATCCTGGAAAGGATTGACCATGTGGGAGTCCGACGGAGGCATGGCAGAAGGAGCAGCCAGAGCGGGGAGCGGGGCTCCCGCTGAGCATACTTGTGCCCCTGATTTTCCCTACCCCTCTGGACCCACCCTCACACCCCTCCTTCCCTCTACCATTTGTTCACCCCTGCCCCTTAGCCACCCCCACCTTGTTTGTGGCCCTCCTCCCAACCTTTTGTAAATATATGTAAATAGTTTTGTGTGTTTTTTCACAATACATTTGCTTTGATATACCTAATGTGGTGGTCTCTGTTTTGCAGTGGGCTATAGGTGCTCAGCTGCAGTGGTGTGCATGGCGTCAGGGGGGGTGGTGCAGTCATGTGCGTGTGTGTGTGTCCATGGGGAAGTGACTATGGTGTGGGAGTAGCTATCAGTCACTGACTATGGTGTGTGTGTTGTTCCCCTGTGCACTGGATGACTGTGTGCAGTGGTCCATGGTGCATGCTCTGTGTCCATGGTGCACCTGTCAGCCCATCCATGGCCTGTGCAGCTGACATCCTTGCATGTTTGTGACCTGCACAGTCTGCTGGCATGTCAGTGGTGGCTGTCCATGCACTGTACCCGTCACAATGCCGGGTTGCCTTCTGTCACTGGTGTGGAGCATGTCTGCCTTGGGTGACACTTTGGCCTCCACTGTTGTTGTCCCACCTCCATGCTGTGGCTTGTGTGTGTTGCAGGGGATGTGCACCACTGTCTGTCACTTGTGCTCTGGGAAAATGCTGGTGGCGTACAGCTCCACAGTGCCTGCACAGGGTGGCTGGCACTCCTGTGCCATGGAGAACTGCTGGCCATGTGTACACAGTTTCCATGGCCCCACACTGGGGGTTTGGTTGCCCTGCTACTGTGTCCCTGTGTTGGTGTGCCCTTGGGTATGGTTGGGTGTTTGTCCATGCACTGTGCTGCATCCGGTGTGGTGCATTCTTCCATGCACCACTGTGGGTGTCCGCGCTGGCTGTTGTGGCCAGTGCTGGGTTGGGGGTGTGTCCTTGGGAGGGTGTGCAGGGTGCTGTACCACTGGTGGTGGGGTCCAGGGCATGACCTGTCATGTGTGGGGTACCTCGTGTGCCGACGCATGGTCAGTCTTTCAGCTGTACCTTGGGGGGGCTGTGCATGGTGGCACTGTGTATGCCATCATTGCATCACTGTGTGCTGCCACCCGCTGATGGGTGCTCATGGTGGGGCTGCCTTGCATGGTTCTGTGGTGCACAGTGTTGCATTGTCACAGTGGGGGTGGTGGCATGCATGGGGTATCCTGCACTGGTGGACGCTGCTCCTGGGCAGGGTGTCTGGGGGTCACAGTGCAGGGTGTGCTCTGCATTGGTGGGATGGTGTGGCACGGGGTGGTCAGCCCTCCTCGTGTGCCAGTCACAGCTTGCCAGGGGGGTGATGGGGCACCATGGCCCAGCTGTGGGTTGTTTGCTTGCCTCCATGGGCCAGTGGTTATTCCAGCCCTCCCCCAGTTGTGCAGTGCATGGGGTGTGGGGTGACAATGTCTGTTCTGCTGTGTGTTCCTCTGCCCATCTGTGGCATGGGTGGTGGGCCCCTGCATCCCTGGTTGTGCTGTTGCATTGCTGCCCTGCTGCTTGGGGGCATCCCTGGTTGTGCTATGGTGCATCACATATGCTCAGCTTCCCCTCCCTAGTTGCGCTATGGTGCAGGTGGTGCAATATTCAGTCGTCGGCTGTAGGCGCATCTTGGCCAGCGCAGTTTTTGAATATCGTGCCTCTTGCACACGGGCGCAATGGACTGCGCTTGCTCCTGCTGTTGCGCACTTTTTGGGTGCAGTTTGAATATCTGGACCTTCCACTTTACCTATTGGTACTGGTGTCCCCCAGGGCTCAATACTTGGCCCTTTGCTTTTTTCCATGTTTATAAATGTGGTCACAGCAGATAGCCTCACTTGTAATTCACTCCCTTTCGCTGATGATTTAGTCATCTATCATAGCAAAGGACATCATAGATGATACGTTGATGATTTAGTCCTCTACCATAATGACAACTCACTCAAATCTTTCTCATCCACCCTCTCCATCAATTATGGTGCTGCTCACAACTGGCTCCTCTCCAACATACTGATAGTCAATAACAAGAAGACTAATGCTATGTTCTTTTGATCCAAACCCTTCCTGACCAAGGCCACCAAAGTCAACTCATCTCTCCTGGTTCACACCCCTGCAGGTCCCCTGCTTGACATTGTCCCCACTTTCAAATACCTTGGTGTTATCCTCGACCCCTCTCTTACTTTTTTGGAACACATCAACAGCACCGTGTGGAAAATCCACCAAAGACTTGGTGTTGCCTACAGACTAAAGCAACTAATATCCATGGAAGCTTGCCTTGCCATCACACTAGGCAATCTTCTGCCCCTGCTAGACTACTGCTCCCCATCTACTTTCTCATGTCCTTCTTATTGTGCACCCATTTAAACTCCACTTCCAATTCCATATGCCACTTTGTGCTTCAAGCTCCTTACTCCACCCACCACTGTGCTCTCTAACATTTTCGTGGATGGCTCCCATTACAGGGTTGCTTTGACTATACCATGGGTTGTCTAATTGCAAAGTCCCTCAGGAGCCACCAGTCTTCACCCTACTCTTCTCTTCTCACAGACAGAGTGGTACTTAGGAGCCTCAGGGTAACCTCTGTTCACCCCCTCGAGGTGCCACATATATCTTCTGTCATGGTCAGTCGTGCTTTCTCAGTCTCTGCCCCTACCCTGTGGAATAAATTACCTGCATCCATCTGCTCCTCTGTCACCCATCTGTCCTTCAAAACCAATCTCTGCAACTGGCTTCTAGTTGGGTCAGGCTGTAACTGCCCCAAAGACAATATCAGAGGAAGCAGGCTATCAAGATGCTAGGACCTGGTGAGCTGCCGGGATGACTCCATCGCCCTACATTTCTGGACTTTCCCACTCTGCTTGTCCCTTAGCTTTCTTTGCCAGCATCAATTGCCCCCAAGATAACACCAGTGGGTGTGGGCCATTGTGGTGCCAGGACCTGCTGTTCCATCTTTTGGGACCCCTCCCCATCCTACATCTCATCTCCCTGTTGCCCCCTAGCCTTCTCTACCTGCATTGTACCTCACGGTGCTCTCTGTTCTCCTAACCTGTTCTTACCTCTTTGCAGTACTACTGATCCACTGTTTTGATATTTCTCTAGCAAGTCTGAGCTTCACTGCACCTAATTATCTTAGATCATTTCCAGCTTGTATAGCATGTATGCTATATGTAAGCTTCCATGCACCTACTAATTTAGCCTATTGCCCACTGTTACAGTAGGTAAGCATCTTAGATAGATCTTGAACACTGAAACTATGCTTGCAGGCCTGTTTTGCCTCCATCACATGTTAATTACCTCATCTGGAGGTATGTTACCAAATCTTGTATTATATTGTATTGCATTATCTCATTACCTCCAATAGCACCATATGAAGTCCAAACTACCAATTGTTTACCTGACACAAAATGGCTGCCCAGGAGGTAATGAGTTAAATGTGTTACTCTGTACTGTTGCTATTTTTGTGCATCATTTCTGTTGATTATATTATTTTGTATCACATCTGTGGCCCGGGTCATGCCTGAAAATGGACCAATGGATCAGTGCACTTATCTGGTTACCAAAGACATAAGTAAATAAATAAATAAATAAATAAATAAATAAATAAATAAATAAAATGTTTATTGAAATGTTTAGCCAGGAATAGCACATAATGGAGGCGTGTCAGATCTGCTGCTGCAATAACGAGCCTGTCTCTAATTGCAGCGGTGGATTTCTTTCAAGTTGGTGGCACTCTCTGAAACTGCTGTCATCAGCAGCGTGCTCACTGGTTGGCGGCTGAAGGACACACCACCTAAAGCATCCCCTCCATTCGACACAACACTGACACACCTTTGAAAGTGTTAGTACACGCTTGTGCATGCGTGCATGCCAACATAAAAAACAATGAGGCTAGAACAAGCATATTTACTGTATAATAAAGGAGAAATAAACTGTAACATTCTGTAGGGAGTGGATAGAATGAGCAGAGACATGCAGACACTTGTGGAATGGTCATGGTTCTGCAGACACATACAGAATAATGCACATGGAGCTTGTAAACTCTGCAACAACATATTAGCTGAGGGGCAATATAGCATGCTCCTAGCAGGAAACAGAACTAGGGGTTATCATCTCTGATGACCTAAAGGTTGGGAGTCAGTGCAACAGGGTGGTGGGTAAAGCAAATAGGATGCTGGGATGCACAGGCAGAGGCTTCACCAGAAGGAAAGGGAGGTCATAATTCCACTGTACAATACATTAGTGAGGCCACACCTGGAATATAGTGTCCAGTTCTGGGGGCAGTACCTACATAAGGATGTAGACAGGATGGAGACAGTTCAGAGGAGGACAACCAAGATGGCACAGAACTTGCATCACAAATCCTACAAGGACAGGCTGAAGGACTTGAATATGTACTCACTGGAGTTAAGGAGGGAAAGGGGTGATATGATAGAGACATACAAGTACCTCACGGGGAGGAACAAGGTGCTGGAAAACATTATTTTTCAGAGGAAGAGATGTTCCAAGACTAGGGGTAATGGGATGAAACTGGAGGGAAGGAGGGAGGTTCAGAGGTAAAGTGAGAAAGTATATCTTCATGGAAAAAGTGATGACAAGTGGAATGCCCTGCCTGAGGAGGTGGTGGGGGCTGAAATGATTACAGGATTCAAGAATACATGGGATAGGCATTGGGGGATCCTAGCAGTTGGGGAAGGGGGACAACCCAATTCAAGAGAAGCTTGAAGAGGCAAAGTTACATGTGCAACTGGGCAGACTAGATGGGACAAAGGCCCTTATCTGCTTTCAGTATCTATGTATCTATGGAGCATAACCACACAATGAACTGAAACTACACAAAGCTCATTTAGCCAGTAACATGGGGAAGTGGCTAGTTCAAGGAGGAGGAAGTGATAATAATTAAGAAAGTGGAAATTAAGGAAGACTGCAAGGGTAGGAGGAGTGATGGGGAAGTAGTAAGAGAAAAGATAGTAGGGAGGGGCATGTGGTTCAGGAGCAGATGCAGGAAGGGGAAATATAATTTTGGAGAAGATACCACAACAAGTTAGTGGATGGGGCAGAGTGGATATCTACAGGGAGGGTGTTCAAGATAAATTATTTTCAATTGTTTAACCAGGAGATATCTGGGAAATGATAAGAGAAGGCAGCCTGTCCAGAAGTGGAAGTTTGGGCTGGGAGGGTGATGGTCCTCTAAGGGGAGTTGTGGATAGTATGAGTGGGAATAGGGGGGTCGAGAGGAGGGTATTTAGGTAGAGTGGAAGGGAGCAAAGCCAGCTCTTCCCAACTAAGGAGGCACCATGGGCAAGGTGTCTGGCCCCAAGAGGAGGGAAGAGGAGGGCAGTGTAGAGGTTACAGTGATGTGTACATGGTGGACAGTTTAGTGCAAAGTGACAGAAGGAGTTGAAAAGGCTGTGCAGTCTGCTGAGGGTGAACTTAGGAGCAACATTGTAAACTACATCTCCAAAGTCAAATATTGGGAGGATCCTCTTCTGGATGATCTCATGGTGGGCCTGAGGGGGTATGTAGCCACAGTGTACATACAGAGCGCCAAGTTTGGGATGCAGTTTTTTGTGAATAGCATCCACATATCTAGTAGAGTTGAGGTTCCTGTTGAGCCAGAGCTGAGGTATTTCGAAGAGGAAACATCCCTAAAAGGGACCCCTCAAGAGTGTTGCCAACCTGTGCTTGGTGCCAAAGGTCATAAAGACTATCTTTTTGGCATTTAGGGACAGTTGATTTGTGCAAAACCAGCGTTGGACATTATTGAAGGTCAACTGGATGCTGGATGCCACATCAAAGGGGTAAGTACCAAAGGTATAAAAAACATATCATCCGCAAACATGTGGATATCAGCTGTTGAGCAAGCAGCAGGTACTCAAAAAAAATGAGTAAAGAATTGGTCCGAGCACCGAATCTTGACGGATTTGGAAGCATGGAAGCTGATCTCTGAAAACTGGAGGAGTGGTCCAAGACCTGGCAATTGAAATTCAATGCCAGAAACATCCAAGGTCATGCACCTGGGAAAGTGTAATCCAGGGAAACTGTACTCAATGGAAGGGGAGCAACTGGTGGCTACCTGGCAGGAGCGAGGCCTATGGGTGATCATATCAGATGACCTCAAGGTCAGTAGACAATGTGAAAAGGCAGCACTAAAGGCTAGTGGTATCCTGGGATGCACAGGGAGAGACATCACAAGCAGAAGGCATGAACTAATCATGCCCCTGTATTGGTCCCTGGTCAGGCCTTACCTGGAGTACTGTGTCCAGTTCTGCAGGCCACACCTCAGGAAGGACATAGATTGGCTGGAGATGGTACAGAGAAGAGCAACAAAGATGGTGCAGGGCTTGCATCAGAAACTGTATGAGGCAAGACTGGATGACCTCAAATTATACTCCATAGAACAACACAGGAATCTTTGGGACATGATAGAAACATTCAAATACCTTAAAGGCAACAACAGGGTGCATGTGCAGAGCTTCTTTCAGGTAAAAGACTACAGCAGGACTAGAGGGCACAAACTTTGACTTCAGGGAGGAAAGTTCAGAAGCAATATGAGGAAATTCTTCTTCACAGAGCATGTTGTGGAATCATGGAATAGCTTGCCAGAGGGGGTGGCGGGAGCCAAGACAGTGGAAGAATTGAAGCGGGCATGGGGTAGACACTGTGGGATACACAAGCAGGCAGCTAAGTATGGGGGTAGGAAGCCAAGGCAGACTTGATGGATCATATGGTCCCTATCTGCCAACATTTTCTATGTTTCTATGTTTCTGTGTTTCTATCCAACTTAGAATGATGTTCAGATGGAGAGACGATGGTTAATCCATGTCCAAAGTAATTGTCATGAAGCAGAAATAAGTGTAGCCATACAGTCATTACAGTTGAGGAATATGTGCCACAGTTGCAAATTTTGAGGGCCATAGAGCATAGATGATGAAATGGTGGTGAGGATTACGCATCTGGGAACAATGATAAAGTAGGAGTGTAGCCTAGCTGGGAGGCTTACATGGCTGTTGTACATTGATTAAAACAACAGGGTATGATTGAGTATCTTGTCAGTGAGGAGAAATGGTTCTACGACTTCCAAGGAATGGCGTGAGCTCCACAGAGATATCCAGAGTAAAAACTTGAGCTAGAACTGGAACAGAAAGGAAGGTGGATTACAAAACAGTGCAGAATGAAGGGGTCTACCTGTCCTTTCCTGCCAACACATTCTATGTGTCTTTGTTTCCAGTAGTTCAGGTGGCCTACTCATATCATCAGAGTATCAGAAACTTAAAAAAAAATGACAGTTACAAGAAACATAAAAGGAGAACAACAGTTTTTTTCATATGGCTTTTCACTCCCACTGGAGAACTCTTCAGCTCTTGTCCTCCACCCCTCGGCTGGCGCCAACTTCCCCTGAACTTACCTAGGAGCTTGTTCCCCCATAGATTGCCACCTGTGGCAGGGTGGAGTGGGGTGAGACATCCCCCCCCAGGACACAAATCCATTTTGGCTCCTGGCATCCAGATGATGGTGCAGGTCCAGTGAGGAGTGCAGGGTTTCATCCTGCCACAGGATCCCTTTTTTGTTTTCTCCTGAGCCCCTTGCTGTAGCTTACATGTCAGAAATGTACAGATGGAGGCGCACGTGTCCCGCATATCTGTGGTCTTGCTCCTGAACCACTCATTGCCTGCACTGACAATGGCCTTCCATCCAGTGGCAGTCAAAGGCAGATATGGCTGCCACCCCAACTCCAGAAGAGGAGCGCTATCCTGGGGATGCTTAATCCTCTCCTGCCCTGCTGACCTCTGGCAAACCATGCTCAATCCTGAACATGGGTTAATGGCATGGCAGGAGGTATGGTGTTCACTGCTGCAGAGAAAGGAGGATGATGAATGGACCTCTGGGCAGAGAAGTGTTTTGGAAATCTGTTACTTTGTGCAATGGAGGGTGACTGCAAATAATGTATATATAATAACTGGTTAGTGTTGATTATCAACTGTGGGCAGAAGCTGTCAAACTCTGTTATACACAGGTGATTATACACGTACGTGTATAATGGAGTTTGATTATACACATATGTTTATAATCACCTGTGTATAACAGAAATTTGATTAAGCACCTTTTGCAAAAATTCTAAAACAAACAAAAAAATTTCAAAAATCAAAGGAATCAGTTATTAGAAAAAATAAAACATGGGGAAGTGTGTGTAATCTCGGATTTTATGCACACCCTCAGTGTGCGATGCCTTGATAAACACCTCGAGCTTCGCTCTCGGGGTTTATGGGGCATCGCACACTTAAAGGGTGCATAAAATCCTCCTTATACACACCTCCCCATGTATTATTCTATATATAGAGGCAAAAAAACATTATTACACAGTTAATTAAACACATAATTAAAGGGACACTGTCAACCTGTTTTTCATCATATTATTTCTAGTTGAAACCCCACATTTTATGATTGCTTACCCTCTCTAAAATTCACAGATGTTGCTATTTGTTTTGTTTGTCTCTTTGCTTAGTAGAACTGAAATGCATGGCAATGTATATTTATAAACAACCTTGTTTTGTTTACAATCCTGGTTCTGTTCTTACTGCATTCTTCCTGAGCATTAGAAACACACACAAACAGTGCAGTCACTCATAAGAAAGAAGCCTCCTAAACTCCCACTGCATCATGAGGGGCTAGACTGTTTTGTGGGTGTTTCCAAGTCTAGGAAAGATGCATTTGGAGTTACTCAAGGGATGTAAACAGACCTGTTTTGGTTAGATAACACCAGTGTGTTGGGGAGTCTGTTTTTCACTTTTTTAAAGAAAATAAGAGACAGAATCAAACTACCAGCTACACCAGCAATCTTTGCTGCATATTGGCAGTCATAAAAAGGTTTTTTAAACTAGGGACGCTTTGAGACCTAAGGAGCTTGACAGTGTCCCTTTAATGTACATATGTGTTTTGCATTTTACTTACTATTTTTGATTTTAGTAAACTTTGTTTTCCCTTAAAATACTGCCTGAGACATGCTCATTTTCATGTGAATGATGGAACAGTCTTAATATTCTAACACAGCTGATAAATACCTATTGTGTCACCTTATGCATCCATGCTAAGAAGGATCTGTGTAAAGATCCAGCAAGGTAAGACAAATACCTGAGTCTCATTGAGTCAGAAGGGGGATTTGTGAACCAGGTAGGTTGTATGCCCACTGGGTTAAGTATTGCGCTGCTTTCCCCAAAGGGAGTGTGATTTTTGGACCTGTTACCTGGATGTGCTAGCTGAAAAGGGTTTATAATTGACCCCAGGACTCAAGACTGGTAGTTGCTTGGACCCAAAACAAACATGAGGGTGTCCCTGTTTGTACCCTGTTCACAAATCGCACCTAAAGGTTAGGCACTGTGGTAGCACAGTGCCTGACCCCAGCAGTGGGTTTGTGACAGATTTATGGCAGTATAACAGTGGGTTAAGGCTCTGAGCTGCAGATCTGGAGACCTGGATTTGAATCCCACAGCTGCCTAGGTGCATACTGTGTGATCCTGAGCAAGTCACTTAACTTCCTTGTGCTCCAAGGTCACACCTGGAAACAAACATTGGCTTAGTGTGCTACTCCTGGTTAAACAATGTTCCCAAATGTAGGGTTGCTAAAATTGATTTGGGGTGCTTTTCAGGGCTGAAATATGGGAGGAAGCCGAAAGAGGAAGAGTGAGGTAGGGACTTGAGTCAGGAGGAAGACAGGGGTCATGTGACTCTGCTGGGCCTATCAAGTGGCTGGAGTCAGGCTTCTTTTAAGGGTGTCATATTTGTATTTTTCATTAAGTGTGTCGCAGCTGCAGAGAGAGGAGGTTGAGGAACAGACCTCAGGGTAGATAAGTGTTTTGGATACTGATTACTGTGTACATCAGGGGTGACTGCAACTATTGAGGGATGGCTAAACTGATCTGAGGTGCTTTTCAGGGACTGGGAAGTGGGAGGAAGCCCAGAGAGGGAGGGTAAAGGAATGACCTGAATTAGGAGAAAGGTCACATGACTTGGCAGGGCCTGTCAGGTGGCAAGAGTAATTATATATTTTTAAGGGGCCAGACGATCCCAAAGCATGAGCTACCCCAAAGTGTGAGTGCTACAAAACAGGAGAGTGGTGTCTGACTAAGGGACATCAGGAGGACATCCACAAGGAGGATCACAGGCCACCAGTCTCACTAGGTAGGACATACTGGGTCCCAGGTGTCAGGAGAAGAGATAAGATACTGAGGGGAGGATGCTGAGTGCTAATAGTAGTGGTGATCATAAGCAGGACTAAACTAGATTGGGAGAACAAGGAAGAGGGAGACACATAGGGGTTGTAACAGACATCAGGCCTGGGGAGCAGCAAGGCAGAGGGGGATGGTCTGAGGCAACAAACCAGGAGGGAAACCAGGATGGGTTGTAAGCTGTAATGGCTGTGGGGTGGCCATCTTTTTGGGGATTGCTTGGAGGGCAGGGGGTTGTATGGTATGGAGGCATAGGGGGCAACTGCATTTCTATAAGCAGTTGTAAATCACTGTCTCTCGCTGTGGTCTCTTTTAGCCTCTCTAACATGCAGTCAGGCAGCATCTCTGTTGCTTGGATTTAGTATATGACTTTTTCACTGTTTAGGTCAATGTCTCCCTCTGTTGATTTCCTTGGTACTGCCCTGGACAAGGTGTCTGCAATCAGTACCTCTTTTCTTGGAATATATGTTACCTGTATGTTGTATTTCTGTATCTGTAACAGCATCCACTGCAGTCTCACTGGAGCTTTTCCTGTTGGTTTGTTCAGTATAGATTGTAGTGGCTAGTTATCCAACTGGACTTTCACTGACCGTCCGTAAACATACTGATGACATTTATATAAAGTGAACACAATTGCTAGCAACTCTTTTTCTATCTGTGCATAGTTTCTTACAGAACTGGACAATAAAATAGATGCAAAAGCTGTCTGCTTGTTCACTTGTAGTAGACAAGCACCTCATCCATCCTTAGATGCATCTGCTTGGATTTCAATTTTATTCTTTGGATCATAGAATTTTAATAACGGTGCTGAAGAAATCATCTGTATGACCATTTATATGTGCTGACTGCCACAGTAGTAGTAGTAAAAACTTATATTCATTTCATTATGAATTGGATAGCTCATGTGAGTAAAACTCATTTTCACTGAGGTCCAATGTACAAGATTTCCAGATATAGTTACAGTAATCACCCTTACAGTACACAAAAAACATCACATTATATCACAAAAACAAGGTAATACATACAGTATATAGACATACAAAGAATAGACATAATTAAATAAGTAATGTCTTTTATAAAATAGTCTCTATGACCTTTCATAAGGATTCTTCCTGTGTTGACTGCCACAGCCACATAACTTTTTTTTGAGCAGCTGCCTTAGTGGTATAGTGAGAGGTCTGCTTCATTTGTACTGTACTGCGCCAAGTATCGAATCATTCCTAACAGTCTCTGGAGTGCTTTTTTTTATCTTTGGTAGGGGGCATCTCGGTTATTGTTTCTACTTTGGTT
Organism: Neoceratodus forsteri; assembly: GCA_016271365.2. Taxonomy (NCBI): domain Eukaryota; kingdom Metazoa; phylum Chordata; order Ceratodontiformes; family Ceratodontidae; genus Neoceratodus; species Neoceratodus forsteri. Next base: position 1,227,511,213 of record CM057454.1, read on the forward strand.
TCATCAGGCCATAGCCCATTTTTGTGTTGCTTGCACACATGTGCAAGAAACACATTGCTTTCAGCAGTTAGGGAGAATGCCTAAATGAGTCAGGAAATGCAGGCCACATCACCTCACAATCAGCTGTTTTGGTGCATTACTAGCTACCTAAACAGCTGATCGGTGTCGCAATGGCAACAGCTTCTCCATTGGCCTCTAACAGTCCCCAGGAAGCTGACTGAAAGCCACCACCCGCTGTTCAGTGTGCCTTCCTGGTGAAACATTTCAATAAAAAAATAAACCGACGGGGTGCCCAATCCCTCTGTTGGCATGCCCCCTTCCAGTTCAATTTGCTGATGGGGGAGCCCATTCCCTGTCGGCATAATGTCCCCCATCCCAAATTTGTTGTGTGTCGAGGGGTGCCCAATCCCCCTTGGCTCTTGTTCCCCCCCCAGCACTCGGTATGTGTTGACAGGGGGTGATCAATCTCCCGTCGGCTACAGCCCCCCAAAACACTCAGGTGGCACATTGGGAGCCCACCCCAGCGTTCCAAAATGAAATGTCCCTGCAAAAAAGAAAACCTTCTCGAGAGTTTTTTTTTTTTTTAAAAAACCTGTAAACTAGAAAACGGTCCCTCATTGATTCTGGTGGTCCCTCCCCCAACCCGCACCCACCATCTGCATACCCCACCTCCCCTCACCCCATACTTATCCCCGGAGCCTGCGCACTGATCTTCAGTGGACTGGGAACATGTCTGCACTCTTCAAGCCAACCACGAACTGAAGAAATGCCGTGTAAGCTGTATAATGGCATAAATGGGTTTTTTTCAACTTTGGTGCATATCTCGGCCATTTTTGTGAATTATTTCACCAAATTTTCAACATGGAGTTCTTGGGACCCCACCTCATGAACTCAGTCACTGTCATTTTGTTATTCGATCCTGAAAGGTGATTTTGCGGTCACTGCGTGGAACCACCTTTCTGAAGCGATTAACAAAATGACAGTGTCCCAGTTCAGAAGGTACAGTAGGCCCCCAAAAACCCTATGTTGAAAATTTGGTGAAAAAATTACCAAAAATGACTTTTATGTGCGTGCGTTGCGCAGTTCCTATGCACACTCATAACTTCGAGCATTTTTAATATTTTCACTCCAGATTTTCAACATTGCCATTTTACCACACCTTCTTATGAACAGTACAGCTATCGTTTTTCACATCTCGCCCGAAATGTGTTTTTGCACATGTAAAGCACAATGGCATGGTCGGTGTGCAAAATCAATGTTCAGGACAGATTAAGAGTATCACAATGACACTGTTCATGAGGTAGGCCCCCAAAAATCCTATGTTGAAAATGTGGTAAAAAAATTCCCCCAAATGACTGTTTTACGAGTGTGCATTGCGCAGTTCCTATGCACGCTCGTAACTTCGAGCATTTTTAACATTTTCAGTCCAGATTTTTAGCAATGCCATTTTACCACACCTCCTTATGAACAGTGCGACTGTTATTTTTCACATCTCACCCGAAATGTGTTTTCGCACATGTAGCACATAGTGGCGTGGTCAGTGTATGAAATAAATGTTTGGGATAGATTAAGAAAATCACAGTGACACTGTTCATGAGCAGAGGTCTTAAACTGGCGATGTTGAAAATTTGGTGACAAAAGTCCATAAAATGACTGTGTTTCGAGTGCGCATTGTGCAATTTCCAAGCACTCTCGTAAGTTCACCAAATTTGTAATCTTTTAAGTCCAGATTTTCAACATTGGCATTTTTCCACACCTCCTTATGAACAGTACAACTATCATTTTTCACACCCTGGCTGAAATGTGTTTTCACACTTCCGGCACGGAATAGCACGGTCACTGTGGGAAACCAGTGTTTGGGATAAATTAAGAATATCACTGCAACACTGTTCATGAGCGGAGGTCCCAAAATGCCTATGTTGAAAATCTGCTGTAAAAAATCCCAAAACTAATTACATTATGGGTGTACGTTGCACAGTTTCTATGCACTCTCGTGACTTCGCCATCTTTTTTATATTTTCACTCCAGATTTTCAACATTGCCATGTTTTACACCTCCTCATGAACAGTTCAGCTGTCATTTTTCACATCCTGTTTGAAATGCGTTTTCACACCTGTGGTGCCAAATGGTGCAGTTGCTGTACAAAATCACCTTTCGGCTAACAAACTGATAGTGTCACTATTCATGCGGTCGGATCACAAAAAGCCCATGATGAAAACTTGGAGTAAAAATATCAAGAAACACCCGGGGTGTTAGGGTTTTCGACCATAACGCCCTACCCTCTAGGGACTGACAGGCATCAGAGGTGTGACTTGGGATTGTCGACAGTAATGCTCATGCCATTCCACCCCCACCCTGCAGCCAGTGGCAGGCATCAAGGTGTGCCTTGGACTCTTTGGCCCCAGAGCTCACCCCATTCTCCTATACTGCACCCATTTCAGTGTATTTCCTTATGGAATGAGGTGAGTGTAAAGCCCGAACACTTCAAAGCACACCTTAACACTTGTAAGTGTCTGCAGGGTAGGGTGAGGTGAAATGTCATGACCGTTATGGGTAATGACCCAAAGGCACACCCCAATGCCTGTCCATCTCTGCAGGGCGGGGGTGTACTTGGCATCAGTCCAATACTTCACTGCCATTCCTATATTGCTTTTGTCTAACTCCTGCACTTCCACTGCTAATGACAACAAGCAACATTTGGCATTGACAAATGCTTGTTGGTTATAATATGCCCCATGTATTTCACCTCACTCACCAAATACTGTATTTTGTCACTATTGAAGTTCGCATTGAGTTCCAATGCTCTGTCCATCACTTTCCCCAGAATATGGTCATATTTTTTCTTGCTAGCCACTGCTATAAGCATGTCATCAGCTATCACAAAAACGCCTGGTATGTCTCAGAAGTGTTCAGCATTTCTTTGCAGGAATACTTCACTGACAGGCCTTATTCCACAAGAAGGTCAGTGAAATTTGTATCTCCCCCCCATTGGAGTGCTGAATGTACATAGGTCTGCGGAATCTTCATCTAACTTAAACTGACTGTACCCAACTTTTTCATCTCAAGTTGTGAAAAAACATTTACCCTCAAATTTATTTTGAATATTCTCCAATGTAAGGATAAAAATGTGATCTCTTTTGATAGCATTATTTAGGTCTCTAGGGTCCAAACACTTGCCCTTTCCCTCTCAGTAATTACAAGGGTATTTTCCCATGGTGTAGATTTTCTTTCCATGCTAATCACCTCAATTTTCTCCAGCTCTTCCAGTGTTTGTTTTACTCTGTCCGTGATTGCATATGGGACCTTCCTGTACCCGTGTATCACAGGAGTTACATTTTGGTCAGTAGGCATGTGTTAATCTCCTATGAATTTTCCTAGGCCTTCAGACACCATTTTATATTGTGTGAAAAGTTCATCTTTAGTTCTTGATGGCTTGGTTTTAAACACTTTCACTTTACAAATCAGATCCAGGATGACACATACCAGTTGACCCCGTAGGGAAGCTCCCGGTTTGTCAGTGACATAAAACTGCAGATTGGCCTCTCTGTCTTGTGCCATACACTTCAGCATCACTCTCCTTCAAGACTGATTTGTGCTCCTCCATGTGCTATTTATTTTTTATTTTGTTATTTATTTACATCTCAGAATTACGTACCTTTGAGTCAGAGACTCATTTACAAAGGCTCCACTTCAAAAATAAATTAACAGTAAACAATGCAAGACAACAGGGCAATGCAAATACAGCTGGTGTATAAATGGAGACATAAAACACAATAATGTGAGGATGAAACATAACATTCAAAATACTAGCATAGCATTTGTGCAATTACAGAACAAGGCAATGAAAGTGCTGACTCCAATAGTTTGCATTATGAATTAAAGCGAGCAGCAAGGAAGAGTAAGAAAACAAAGAAGGTAAGACAGGAGATCACATGATGCAGCCGAAGCAGTAGCACCTATCTTGATTAGCTCCTGCTTCCTCCTCTCATTAACCTACTATTTCTTCAAATTACTGACCTGCTGTAGACACGGGCTGTTCCGGTCTGGTTCTGCTAACGATCTGAACTCTCCGGGTGCGATTTCAGCACTACGATTCAACATATGGAGGCAGAGATGAGATCCGCATTGCCCCATCACACTCCGCCGAGCACACTGGAAAAACTAAGTAAGAAACCGAAGGCACAGGCTCATGCCACACACTCGCAGGCCACAAGGTGCCAGCGACAAACTCCACTGGTGTTGGAGCTCTTCCATGAGGAATTCAAGCCATTCTAAGAGGAGCTCCTCTCCTTGGCTACAGATTTTAAAAACCTATCTGGGGCTTTGGAAGACCTCACCAGAC